>OZ057413.1:86153938-87500371 GCA_964056705.1 Troilus luridus
ACAGCTATTGTGGTGTCTGTTCCGCAGATTGTCCCTTTGAGTTGAGTTACAAAAAATTTTAACGGCTTATTCGTTTTATTTTTAATATTTTCCAAAAATACAAGTTATCGTGAGCTATAGTAAGATAAAGAGGATTTAATGAGTAATGGGTAGATTTCGGTAATAATTTCATCACATCAGAAATAAAAGTTTCAACAAATGTTTCGAAGTATAGATGATAAATGTTTGTTGAAACTTTCATTTCTAGATGAAATGATTACTAAAGTATACACGTTTCCCATAATTGCATTCTCTTTTCCATACTAACGCGCATGATAACCTGTATTTTAGGACAATATCAAAATGGAAACGAGTGAAAAGTTAAAACTTGTTGTGCCTCAACTCGAAGCGACAACCTGCGGAATAATTACAGCTTTTGTTCTACTTTGCAGTTCTTATTTTGAACAAAGCCTTTTTTAATTAGACATAGCAGTTTAATTGTTATTTTATGACCACAGATCATCTTTTGCTCGTATATAATTTCATTGGTTCAGAAGTTATATACATTTATAATGTATCGTCAGCCATGCTAATACATCATTCCATCCATGAACTTTGCGAAATAATACTTGTAATATCATAGAGCGTAATATTAAAAATGGTAGATGTTATTTAATTTACTTAAAATTAATTATTAATGAATTAACAATTAACAAATATTGGCCTGGATTATGATTTCTTTAAAGATTAATTATATCCGATTACACTTATTATTTTTAAATATTTTTGTTTTTACAGTTACACTTATATTATTACGTGCAGTAATTAAAAGTGCATATATTTCAGAACTCTATAATTCAAGTTGATAATATCCCTTAGAAATCAAAGTTAAAAGGTGTTTTTCTAGGTGATTAGTAAATTCACGTAAATTTCTAAACGTTATAGGCTTACATCGTAATTATATACCTACATAGATGAAAAATTGGTTGGAAAAAATAAATTATAGATACTGTATAATTATTATTATTATATAGAGCGTGTGTAGACGAGTTTATATATATAGCATTGCACACATTCTACTTTCTTAATTCGTATTTATTATTGCTCTATATTGAGGTTTCTCAGAGTTTGAATTGTCCTATCAGAATTAGTTTCTTTTCAATATTTCACATTATTCTCACAAGAGATTAGCACAAGAATTTATTTTACATAATTACTCCGTATTAAGTCACTGACAATATATTGAAAAATTAATGTTTTCGTTTGATTTTTGTCTGATGGCCCTGAATTATTATTAGGTATTAATATCCCATGATCAAAGTAAGGATGTTAGATATAAAAAATTCTTGATTTTACAGATTAGAAAAGGTGGTAAAAAATAAGTTTGGGGAAGAAATTGGTCGAGGTGGAGGCAAAGAAATAATTCCTTAAATAGTGATCGACTATTTATTAGGAGGCGACGTTTCGACCCACATTACAGGCCGTCTTCAGGGCCAGATAGACGAGATACAAAAATAATTAAAATGGATGGAAAAGAAAGAATTGTAAAAAATAAGATAATTTATAAAAATAAAACTATTGGAGTAAATCAGATGCAAAAGTAGAAATAATTTTCCCTATCCAGACCTGAAGAAGAGGTTCAAGTGGGTCGAAACGTTGGTTTCTTTGACCTCCACTCGGGCCATTTTCTTCGCCATTTGTTTATGGTCAACTAATAATTTTAAGGGTAAACAAATTTGTATAAAAATTAATATTTATAAATATGTATAAAATAATAAATATAAGAATAAAAATGTCGTTTAATGTCATGTCAACCTGTAACAAATAAACAAAATAGTTAATAATTACTTGTGAATATCAGCTTGAGCTTCCATCTCGACAGCTATCCTGTTCCAGGCCGTGTTGACTGTACCAACTCCATCCTTCGTTGCTTTCAGAAGTTTTCCAGACAGTTTTACCAGAGTCTTGCCATACTGTGCCTCGGCTTCTGACCTGTGTCAATCGAAATAAAGATTAAGATATTGCATTTTTTATTATGTTTCGACCATAGAGTACTTTTAGGTTGATTGCACATTAACATAAAATCAAATTAAAGATCATTATCCTCAATGTACCTGGATAGGCAAAATTTAGGACTCCTACAGTAGCATTGTCCGATTAGCCAAAGCAGCATCAAGTGACTTTAAAT
Source organism: Troilus luridus (assembly GCA_964056705.1). NCBI lineage: Eukaryota > Metazoa > Arthropoda > Insecta > Hemiptera > Pentatomidae > Troilus > Troilus luridus. Next base: position 86,156,106 of record OZ057413.1, read on the forward strand.
GAACAAACAATACTGTTGCTCTTGACAATTGCTCTATTAAGCAGAAACGTAGTAGGGGAAACACTGTAAAAAGATGGTATGTAGTCATACGTTATAACCCTCAGTACTTACAAAAAAAAAAGGTTTCGTTAACGCTTGATATATATTATCGTTAATAAAGTACCAATTAAACAGTTAAATTTTTGATTAGTTAAGAAAAATGTGTGTACTTCGACTGCCTAGTTTCTCTACTTGCCTTTATCCATGCCATTATATATCATTCATTATATTAACTTGTTGTAGTGTTATAGTACATAAGGTGTTATACATATATGTTTTTGTTGTATTGTTATAATACTTGTAGTGTTGTTATAATACAGTTGTAAATTTCAATAAATATATTGTTTTTAAAGTTAAGGAATTAAAATAAATCTATATCCGTTTCCCAACTATCAGGGTACAAGCCAGTGGTGCCCAACCTTTTTTGTACCACGCCTCCCCCCCCGTTCAAATGGAAGCGTCCCAAGCCTCCCTTAAAAGTATTACATGAAAAACAAAACATTTAGGTTTACTATTACAAGGTGCAACATTATAAGTTTTAATTTAAGATAAAGAAGTACTGATAAGAGAAAAATAACCAAATCTAAATGAGAATTTTATTTATTTTCAACTGGTCTCCCATTGGTTCTCGTAAAGGCTCCCATGAAGTTTCTCATGAAGACGTCCCCCAGATTGGGAACCACTGTTATAAACTATTTTTCAACTATTCCATTAGAAAAATTGTCCACATGCAAACGATTCTAATACTTCCTTTAATGTACCATTTTACACTTTTTTAAATTGAAATTTCTGAGTTTCCCTCCTAGTCGTTGTATGTCATATCGCAATGCACATTGGCTTTTGCTTATAGAGTACGAAGTAGTCCAAACAGGTGTTACGTAAGGTCAGTTCTCTGGACCGTAGCCTCCTTACTGCCTGGCCAAGACTTACGTAAGACCTTTTTCCTCCTAATGATGGTGAATTATGACCATCGCGTATACCATCTCACGATTAGCAGGTACATCTTCAATGCAAGGCTGGAGGGATGAGTACATAGCACACCTTACTTCAACAACTGCGATGACATCTAGACTGCAATAGTTCTGATACTATATGACCGACGAAGATGCGCTTAATTGTAACATAACTTTATGTATCAGTTATAACGAACGACCTTGGCCTAATTACATAAGTTGTCATCAGTCTCGGTTATTATTTGCTCGTTCAGTCCCACCTACGATTGTCAGAGTTAGTTTTAGGTTTGTCAAATAGTCACATTTACTAACATCAGTCACTCCTACTAAGAAAATTTCGGTACCAGTTCCATAGGTTGTCGCTTCGAGTTCAGTCACAAGTTTTAACGGTTTATTTGATTCATTTTTAATATTTTCCAAAATCACAAGCTATCATGTGCTTTAAAATGGAAAATAGAATGTAATTATGAGTAATGAGTAGATTTCGGTAATCATTTCATCAAGAAACAAAAGTATCAATTGACATTTCGAAGTGTAGATGATATATGTTTGTTGAAACGTTCATTTCGAGATGAAATTATTACCGAAGTATACACATTTGCCATAATTAGATTCTCTTTTCCATACTAAAACTCATGATACTTATATTTTTGGAAAACATTAAAAGGGCAACGAAAAAAAAAACCTGTACCACTACGATCCGTGAACGAGTCTGGGGGTTCAGTACATGGTAGAGGATGTAATGTTTCATGGACAACCGTTCTGCAAGGAGGTGACTTGCCCTAGGTCACGCTCAACTGCCAGGTTTCCCCCCTTATTTTGGGTACCCTATTTTTATAATATTTTATAGAGACTGGGTGAGCCCCAGGAGGTTCCTAGATCCCATATGATCCATCTCCCGCCGCAAACAGACTAAATAAAAGTAACTGCCTGCAGCGGGATTTTAACCAGGATTTCCGGCATGGCAACTCAGTGCTCTACCACTGAGCCACTCCGCTCCCAAAGGGCAAAGAATAAACAGTTAAAATGTGACTCGATTCGAAGCGAAAACTTGCGGAATAATTACCAAAATAATTAATGGTTATATTTATAATAATTCCATTATAAACAAAACAACACAAAAATAATGTAAGATAAATACGCATAATTTATACAGTTTTTATTTTTGTTTTGAAATTACTATTTGTTTAATAGGTAACAGGTTTAGAACTTACCTGTACTCTTATATTATATTATTTAATTTGTTTGTGATGTACACAGTTTTAATTATTATTTTTAATATGCCATTTTTGTATTAAATTAATTTTATATTATTTACTTTTGATATTTACTTTCACAATATTTTGATAACTTTGTAAATATGGTATAGATCGCTTCTTACAGTATTAATACATGTTGCCCTTGAGTATGACAGCTGTGTTACAAGTCAATAAAAACATTTATCTAATAAATAAATATAGGCTCTCAAATATGGAGATGAACCCTCTGCTATTTTAAGCTATATAACGACAATTAAAACTCACTTTCTATTATTCATTTATTTATTATAGAATGCTCACGGTCAATTACAGAGTGATAGTGATCTAATATCTGTCAAATATATTTATTCGGCATATAATTATTTTTTGTCGATATAACTTGATGTAATGAAAGATAATGATTGAATTTTAATAACCCAAATGCAATAAACCAGAGTCGATTTAATGAAAAGGCATTGATAAAATTATATAATTCTTAAAAAAGTGTAATATGTAAAACTCGTACTAATTAATAAATAGAGATCTTCATTTTAGAGAATTCATAAAGATGGCATTAAATTACACATTTTTTTCCAGTGAAAGTGAAGGTAAATTAAACATGTGACATTTTCATTCTTGCCAAACCAACATCGGTTGGAAGGTTTGATATTTTGTTTCAAAACGAATCAAATAAACCAAAACGTTTAACAAAGGAGATTTTCGCCAGTGTTCAAAGGCCAACAATCGACAAACTTCCATAACAAATATTACATAATTTTATCATTGCCTCACTATTAACTCGGAAACTAGTAGTTATTTATTTCATTCGAGAGGTATTCATCGTATATTTAAAAAAGAGAGACATATGCTTTATTTTTTTCAGCAGTGCTGTCCAACTACATTGGATTGCCATAACACACAGCATACTCATCAATCTATATTGGACATACTGTACATTACAATTTGTTTAAATTTACGAATATTCGTTTTACACATTCCTTATCATATTTATTACATATAAAATGATGAATAAACACATTTGACAGATAAAACAATTATTTTTGAGAATAAGATACATATTCAGATATAAATTAATCACACAAGATTTAAAAAGGAATTCGAATACAGTTCAAAGAAAGAAATCTATAAACAGTAACATTTGATCTAACAGAGCCTATACAGTTTATTAAGTTTCTCAGCTTCCGAATTCCGTGGAGTTCTGGTTTAAAAGGTGGAAAGCTATCGAATATCTGTGTATGAATAGAACTAGACCACACGAACAAATTGTATGCAGAAGTCGATATTCTACGTGTTTGACATAGTATGATCCAAAGGAGATCGGAAACGGTGTTTGAAACGGTACGTCCTTACAAAGCTTTCAATATATAGCGATGAAATAAGAAAAAAAGGACATCTTCAAGATTAATTTTTTACATAGAAAGAAAAAAGAAATGATGCTACTGTAAATATAAATATTTACTATATTATATATATATATTTACTATATTATATATATATATTTAAATATTATATATTATATTTTTTAAACTAGTGGAAAAATTGCAACAAAAAGCCCTTAAGTTTCCAAACTAAAACAGAAATTGAAAATATCTGTCCAATATTTCGCCCACTTAGGCATCCTCAGGTTAAAAAGAGAATAACAGTGTGTTTTTTGAAGTTTGGTGAGCGTTTATTGAAGTTTCATATTTCTGGAGTATTTATCAGCTGTTTTTATCTAACCTTATCCACCTGGGGTTTAGTAACCTTCCTAATGATTCAGTAGTTGCATTTGAGCCTTGGAGGCGGTGGGATGTTTCTTGGATCCAATATTTATGCTTTTCTTAACTGTTATTCTCTTTCTACCCTGAGGATGCCTGAATGGGCGAAATATTGGACAGATATTTTCAATTTCTATTTTAGTTTGGAGACTTGAGGGCTTTTTGTTGGAATTTTTCCACTAGCTTAACATTTATTTAAGGCATTTCCCCCCCTCTTTCATATTAATATATTTTGTTGAATAGCCATAAGTTTACTGGTCTCTTGATAATGTTCTTTTTTTTTCTTGGACTATTACTTACATTTTTTCAAATAGTCTTTTGTCTTATTTTTTTGTGTTGCTTATTACTATTATTTATTTTATTTTATTTTCCTGGTGTGTTTTTTGAAGTTTGGTGAGTGTTTATTGAAGTTTCATATTTCTGGAGTATTTATCAGCTGTTTTTATCTAACCTTATCCACCTGGGGTCTAGTAACCTTCCTTATGATTCAGTAGTTGCATTTGAGCCTTGGAGGCGGTGGGATGTTTCTTGGATGCATTATTCATGTTTTTCTTTACTGTTATTCTCTTTCTACCCTGAGGATGCCTGAATGGGCGAAATATTGGACAGATATTTTCAATTTATGTTTTAGTTTGAAGACTTGAGGGCTTTTTGTTGGTATTTTTCCACTAGCTTAACATTTATTTAAGGTATCTTTTTCCCTTTTTTAATATTATTATATTTTCTATTATATTATTACTAATATAAATATCTTTAATATAAATTAAAGATATTAAGAATTATTTATTTGACGCGAAACAGCCTTGAAGGACACGACTATGTTGCAGGTTTCTTCTTGCTGTTCTTTCTTCTTGACCGATCTTTGACTGAGGATTTCACTGAAATTTTTCCTCCTTTCTTCCGTCTATTCTTAATTAGTTAGTTCTTAATTTTTTTCTGCCTATCACAAATACTGCATTTTTTAGGAATTTCTGGTATTCTGTCCGACTTTTAACATAAACCCTGTGAAACCCCGAGTCTGTGTTTTCTGTTTGATTTGTACTGTGTAGCCGTGATTGAATTTGTTGTACCCCATAATTTTACTGGCATTCTTTTTGTTCAATTTCTTCTCGCTCATCTGTTTTCAAGCGAGGGATTTCCTCTAAATTCCTCTGTTGGATTTTATCCTGTATCCTCCTGGTGCTATTTTGGGGCCTTGAATGCACCTAAGAATTCTTCTCTCTATTTTCAGCAGTTCATCTAGACTTAGAAACAAAATTACACCGTACTCTATCACTGGTATTACCACTCTATTACAGTTCTGATTTCGGCCTTTTAGAGAGGCATTTTTATTATACAAGGTACTCGTTTAGTAATTTAGAACTAATTATAAATAAATATAAATTTAGCAAAACTAACCTTTCTTGAAGTATTGTCGCCAACTCTTTGCAGAAATCTCCTCCCTGCTTGATGTATCTCCGGAGGTCCTCGAACCCGCTTTGTCCCTGAAAACATAAATAATTATTAATAATTTCAAAAATATTTAAAACTATTAAAATAGCATAAATGAAAAAAACAAAAACAACTTTGCTTGAAACGAGGGCACGCATCCTTTTGAGTAGTATCTTTTTTTTACGCATTTTCTTATGTTTTTCATCCTCGGGAGTAAGGAATACATTTCACGTTCATATAGTCTCCGTTAAAGGAAAACTGTATATGCAATAATGACAATCGTTAATAATATTCACAGAAATAGGATTGATACTATTAGCTCATTGTCGCCACAATGTTGATTTAGCGAATCTTGATTTAGATTTATTCGTATAGAAAGTCTGTAATGAAGATCTACTTATGTCGAACTTAAAAACGTTGTGTCTATACATTCTAACCTAAACACAACATATGAGACATATGTATAAATTATATATTTATAATAATAAATCCAATTGGATTATAATTTTATATGTCGTACAATCAATCATGAAAACAATACTAAAACGCTCTTAAATTGCAACGGCCAATATTTTTAATCCATTCATCAGGTGTTTCTTATGGTTTCGACCATGTAGTCATATTCTTAGCCGACGTTTCGCTGGCCATACTTCCTCAGGGGTTAATCTGAAACTGAAAATGTTGAATGAAAAAGCCACCAATCAGATGATTGGAGGTATAGGCTCCGCCCACGGACCTAGAAGCTATAAATACCGAAGTGAAACAAGTTCAGTCCTAGATTAAGCCCTGAGGAAGCTTGCAGTATGATCAGCGAAACATCGGCAAGGATTTTGACTACACGGTCGAAACCGTAAGAAACACCTGATGAATGTATTAAAAATACTAAAAAGGTTGAAAATTTTACATTTTACTGTTTTATTAAAATGATTAATGTCTTCAACTGACTCCATGGGTCAGTTAAAGATGTTCTGCATAGTCTTGCTAGGTCTTATTTCATCGACACCGCAATGAGGTCCCAGGTTTCCGAAAAATATCATATAAATTAAATTATTTTTCACAAAACTAATAAAAAATGCACACTATCAGTAGAGCGCTGACTGAGTACGTGAGGAACCTGCACTAAGTGATAAGAAGATAAGTGATTATCGGTAGGTTTATATTCGGTAATGTTACAGATGCTTGGATAATGTTACTACAAGCGAAGCGATTCTTGTTATCATAGATTATTCAGTTATTAATATTAGCTTACAAACATTTCGAAATATCAATACGAGTCAAAATTAAATTAATCTCATAAAATGAGAATTTGACCCTGCCGTACAGAGGTTCCCGTGGTTCAAATCCGGCTGTGGGAGATTTTCAAAGGGTTCCCAAAACAGAAGGAAAAACTGATGTGGCGTGACCTAGGACTTATCACCTCCCTGCACAATCGTTGTCCAAGAAAAGTCCCTACCATGGACTGAACACATGGTCCTGGATGGATTGTAGTGATACAGTTTTTATTTTCGGTTCAACAATTCCTGTCACGTATAAATCTGTAAATATTGACTGGGTTGTTGACACATTAGCTGATATAGAAATTCAAGGGATACATTTAAAAAAAATTATGCAACGGAAAAACGTTACAAATAGTACGTTAGGTCAGACACTGTTGACCTTACAACCGTTCTATTAAAAGAAAAATAGATACGATTATTACATAACACGATAAAAATTCAAAAGTCTATCTCAATTCTTTGTTTTGACCTAAAACTTACGTAGCTACAAATACCAATAAGAAACAATTATCAGTACTTTAAGTTATTTTTTAATTCCAGTTCTAATATCAGACTAATGCTGTTCATCTTTATGATAATACTACTTTCTAATTTATCTTATCAATAAATAAGATATTCCTGAGCTCCGTATCAGTATTAAAGTTTTTTTTTTGTCGAATCATAATATAAAATTAAAAAGTTATTATTGTTATTAAGTTATTATTATTGTTGTACAATAATAAAACAGTATAGCTCAGCGATAGTGATACCTTCGAATTGCCGTCCCCGAAGGATCAGTTTCGGCTGTGGCAGATAATTTATTTAAACTATTAACACCCGGAAATGGACCCTGTGGAATCTGGAGACCCTCCTGGGGCTCACCCAACCTCTTAATAGGAGGGAAAATGGACAGTTGAGCGTTATCTTGGAAAAACCGCCTCTCTCCACAATCGTTGTTCTAGAAACAGTTCAGTTTCTACCATGCACTAAACCGAAGACCCTTAATGGGTTGTAGTTACTGAAATTTTGGTTGTAGTTCCAAAAATGTTGTAGTTATTGAAATGGGACACAATAGTTTCAACGCAAATCGTAAGCATCAAATTAGAAATTTTGCTTTATCCTTTAGTAAGATAAAATGTGGCAGCTATGGCTAATCAAAATTGTTGTACTAGTAATATGTAGACAATTTTATGCCCAGCTTAATTTCGCTAATAAGGTAGATTTTAGATAGGAGCTGTAAATCAAAGTCTGAGAATAATTTTAATAGTCGTACGTACACATTTTTTAGGAGTTTTAACTACATGGAGGGGGGTAGCTTAATGGGAAGAGCGCTGTCTTCCTAATCCGGAGATTCCAGGCTCAAATCCGGCTGTGCCAGATAAATTATTTTATCTGTTAACCTTCTTGGTTGGATCTCGTGATATCTGACTATTCTCCCAAGGGATTGACCAACTTCTACAAAGTGGAAAAACCTTTCGGTTGAGCTTGATATCGGACAAATCACCTCCATGCACACCCGTTGTCCAAAAAACTGTAAAGTTTCTACCATGTACTGAACGCAAGACACCTTATATGGTGCAGTGGTACAGCTTTTTAAAACTAAATTTTACCCTAACAACGTGAAGTTTCTATTACACTCATGTTTTCAGACATGTAGAAGCACTACATACCTAATACCTAAGTATAGTTAACGATAATTAATAAAAATTCTTACACTACAATCTAGAAACTTTGGTAGTGTTTATTAGGAAATATATGACTGTTTTAAAAACACGATGGGTTTTACATAGCATAACCTTCTCATTGATAAATAATATCTTGGGAAAAGTCGGTCATTGCCTCTACGAACGGTTACGATTTACAACGTAATGGATCTAACGTAATGATTAATACATTTACGCCGATCACTACGATCAAAAATCATCGTAAATGTATTCTAATGCAATTATAAATATACTTTGGTTCCTACTTGGACTACTCACAGAAGAAGTACCCCTCTGCCCTATCCTCAAGAAGGTCCTGATGAAGCCCAGCCTCCTCCGAAAATGGTACCTCCTGGTCCGAACCATCGCAGCGCCAGGAACCTACTGACAGGGCAGAGTCTCTTATCTAAACCACTCCCAGCACAACAACAGCCAGGATTCCTTTTCAAACGCTCAGTCAGATAAATGGGCAGCAGTGTCCTCTATTTGTGCCCGATAACAAAGTTAAAGGTAGATGTTTAAATGGCTCTCACTGTTGATGGAGGATAATGTATATAAACATAACAATGTTTACTTTAGAGTAATAATGAGCAGTTATGTTTATTAGCTGATTAAATATTTATATAACTAAAAATAAACATAAAGAACAAACAAAATGCAGCAACGGTAAATAGACTTCTTACTTGACACGAATAACTATGATAAAGAATATAATAAGATTGAAAAATAGTTATAAAATAAATAATATACATTATAATAATGTTAAAAGGGAGCGGAGTGGCTCAGTGGTAGAGCGCTGAACTGCCGTGCCCAAGGTCCCGGGTTCGAATACGGCTATGGTTGTTAATTTATTTAATCGACTAACAGCCGAGGACTTTCCTGGAGCTCACCCAGCCTACATAAGGCGAGTACCCAAATTAATAAAAGCCTGTCGGTGATAGGAATAATAGAATATATAGGAAAAATCGCCTCCCTCCACAATCGTTGTCCTAGGGCCAGTACAGTTTATTTCATCGTGTACCCAAGACTCTTTTAAGGTCGTAGTGGTACAGGTTTTCTTTCAATTACGTTTGTCAAAGTCCGGATGACGACACTCATAGAAACGCCAACCGCCTCTGCGATATCAGCTTGCCTGAGTTTGGTTGGTTATTTTCACAATAATATTGCGAACTTCTGGTTCGAGATGATCCCTTTCTACGGCTAAGAGAAATACAGCTGGATTAAAATAAAGAGGAGAAAGAAAAATCATGCAACTAAAATATTTTATTTTCTAACTCTTCAAAATCTCTTAATTAAATTTTCCTGCAGTAAAATAAAAAAACATTTCTAATCAATATTAATGCAGTTATAATAAAAAATAACATGAAATGCTAGACAAAGTAAATACCACAAAATTAGCAATAGCCTATTCATTTTTGCACAGTTTAAGGTCGACCCCAAACATACATGAACATAGGTATTATATTTCTTTGTTTAGAATTCATGCACAATGATTTACTTAGAATAGTTTAAACTATGTATAAATACTTTTATTAAGGAAATGAAAACATATAGATATTCTAAACCTGATGGAGATACTGCGTGTTTCGATTTTTTCTACTTCAAGTCTGAGCAAGAGCTTGATCTAAAATAAGAACCTAGTTTCGTACCTAACAAAAAATATCTGGGATGACAATGGAACACTCCAATATAATAATTTATATAACGAATTTCCCTTGAGTTTTCATGACTAATTACCTCTAATATATAACAATGTAGGAACAAGATAAGATTCTATACTTCTGTCGAAATATAGCACCGACATAAAAGATTTCCTGATTCTAGGTTTAATTCAAACGGGAAAATTAAGCTCAAAATTAATTCCCAAAACATTAATCACAGCTTGAACAGTGCAATTATTCTAGATACATTTTTATTATATATATATATATATGCGATATATAACAAATTAACTTCAAGCAATTACAAAACCATTAGCTTTACGAAAATGAAATTTCATTGTCACGGGCTATATACATTTAAGTAGGTAATTGCTGCTCATAACTCATGCCAGCGATTTCTCACCCTCACTCTGTCAATCTTAAATGAAGGCGATTATTATTGAGGAAGTAACTCTGGACATAAACAGTCTTCTAGCTTACTCATCCAAGTCTATTGCTTCTCCAAGATGTAAGGTCGCTCGCTATGATATTAGAATATAAGCATTATAAATAATTACATAATACTTTAGATAAAAAGTAAATAAATTTCCTCAAGGAGACAATCTGAAGTTAACTCTGGAGTTTCCCGAATCACACTATGTTTAAAACCATAGCTATAAGCAAAATAGGCAAAAAATTATTTCGATCCGTGAACATTCATTATTGACAATAGAGGGATAAATAATAATAAATATTAATAGAAGAAATAGACAATGGTATTTAATAAAAATTATTACATATCTGCAGCCCTGATGAATAAGTGGGTAAGTCGAATTAGGAATTGTAATGAGGGAAGCTGGATCGTGCCATTTTGCCTTTTAAAATTGTTATAAAATTACATGATTAAAAAAAGAAAATAAAAAAAATCGGCTTGCCTAAGTATAAGAAAAGCATTCTGAACTTCTTCATAACCCGGTTAACCATTTATTAATCGGGGCTGCAGATAAATCTTATTGAAGATTTATAATTTATTACTACTTTACTACTTAATGACTCTAGCAAAATACAGTTAAAACATTATAATTATTATTATATTATTGTATGATTGTTATGAACTGTTTTAAAATAATAAACCATTGTCAAGGTCATCAGTTTAGCATTGCGTCTGAAAGAAATTGAGTTGATACATTACAGTATACTAACCAGCACAGAAGCCTAGCCAACTTGGGCTGATTGATAATTTAAGTTGATTTATAATATTAATTTCAATTTTTTATATATTTAAATTAAGAAGAACGTTAGTCATTTTTTTCACCACCTTTGCTGTTAAGTGCTTATGTTATTAAAACATAAATAGATTAATGAGAAAATATGATCCAAACTCTTTATTAATATTTCAGTTTTTGATGTACATAATATAATATAAATTAAGAGATTGCTTAGTGTGTAATTGTACAATCTACTTTTTTTATTTAGCAAATCGGATTTATAAGTTCTTGATTTTTAAAATAAATTATTTTAAATAATTTAATTTCAACTTTGATAAGCAGCAGTAAGAAATTGCAACTTTATTAATTAGTTTTATAAAGTGTTAACCGAAGGCGGTATAAAATATTTTTATTTTATTTTCTGATAAAACTGATAGTTTTATTAATTTATTAGTTATATTAAGTCGGAAATTTGTTGGTACACTCAAATTGACGAATACTTCAAGAAGAAACATTAAATTCCTTACTCCCTTTTCACATACCAAATTATGTTTCATATTTATCTATTTATTACTGTCATTACCATATTTATTATCGTCATTACCATTCCTTATTAGATGGTACACTGACTGAAACCTGTAGCTTAAGTGTCTTCCGGGGACGTTTCATAACTTTAAGATAACTCATTCTAAGCCCATTACAAACAAGAGCGTACTCAAAATTACGAAGATTTTTTTGGGTGGAAAAATAAATGAGCTATGAAAGTGAACATTACAATTTTTTAGGAGGCAGTCTAATGAACTTTAGGTTTTACTTTTAGCTTCCGCATTCGAATTGGTTGTTGTGCTTGAGTGACTTTTTACTTCTAAGATTTTGTTTTGAAAATATATTTCTTGTAAAAAAGTTCATAAATACAACTTTGCATATTCGATAGTTTTAAACTCAATGGCGATATTATAATGAAGGAAAATAATGAGTATATATATATCGCTAAAAAGCCTTGAAATAATTCATTAGTAAGTACAGTGACATATAATAAAACTCAATGCTACAAATAACCTTCCTGGTACAGAAGAGTATATCCTAATGAATTCCTGAATCATAAATATTTATTGTATATAAGAATTAGGAAGTATTAGACTTTTTTATTTAATTAAAAGAATACGTTTTTTTTCTCTTTATAAATTTAGTCACACCTGTCAAGTACAACAAATTGACAATGAACAAATATTATAATAAGTAAACACTTTTTTTACTTAATGGAATTTCTCTAAAATCTTCTCTAAGGATAATTCTATAATTATTAAGGATAAATAAATTTATAGTTTTGGGGCGACAAACTACCATTTGACCTCAGCAGTAACAGTGTAAGTCCTTTTATGAAGGTACTATGAACACTTTTTTTTATTTTAGAATTACATAAAAACTATACAGCTATACTGAAAAGTATCTAGACCAATGTTTGTACTGCTAGAAAGTAATTTGGAAAATTAATATAATAAAATATGATAAGTCTCACTCATTTACACATAAGCATAAAATAATAAATAAATAAATACAAAATAACGATTTCAAAAATAACGATTCCTTGCAAAGTTGGTGATTAGAAAATTATTATAAAACAATATAACATTTTAGGTTAATCTTTATATAAAACACATCAGATATTTAAAAATGTAACCACTTTCCAATTTCTTACTTTTTTTATTACACTGACATGGAATCCAAACAATCTGTACCATTACAAACCATGAAGGGTCTAGTGTAGACTGTAATATTTCTACATGGTAGAGATTGTATTGTTTCTACAACAACGGTTATGCAGGGAGTTGATTTGTCAACTCTTGAGGTTTTTTCGCCAATTAAGTTTGGCGTTTGGGTGACCCCTAGGAGGCTCTGTAGGGTCCCTCAGTCAGATTTGAAAGTATAATTTTCTTATTCAAAAAACGTTAAAAATTAAGTTAACCATATTTCAATAATTATTTTATTTATAATAATTATTTATCTTTTTTTTCAATTTAATGCGTTTCATTCTTAATGTGGCAACACACACAAACACAGACAACATTTGAACTTAAATGATTGAATAGAATGTAACAACAAGTAAGTGAAGTAACAATTTATATTAAAAAAATATCACTAATTATTAGCAAACTCGACACAAAAGTTACAATAAAATAATAAAATCAGAGAGGGAAAAAATAAAGAAACAGATACTTTTAGCTCATTGTTTTTTGTTTGTCCCATTTCCCAAGGCAACAAGGTCGCGCTTGTTGGCCTCAAGGTACTTCAATGAACGTGAGGATTAACCACTTGGTTAATCTTGTGGCATTCATTTGTAGAATTACCTTTTCAAACCAAGTTCTCTTTAAAAATTCCGTTTTTATGAACATTGTTAGCACAAAATAAACATTTTTCTCACCTGGGGAAGTGTTCATGTACGAGAAAAAAATACTTAGTCTTGAACGATGGACTTATCGTTGGAAACGTAAGATGAAATTAACTAAATAACACTTAGAAATAAATTAAATTAAAGTAAAATAAAAGTTATAAAAATGAAAACCATATATATTTTTTTATGTTATGATTTATTACAATAGCAGTAATTCATAAAAAACATCAAGACTTAAACCAAATAAATATAAAAGTCAGTATTAAATAGATAAGTCCACATTTTCTGCATAATCGCGGTATATGTTTCGGTTAGTTATAATAAGTATAACAATACTTAATAATATAATCATTTTTTGGAAAAAGTTGGAATTATCAATATTTGGGATGATAAATATTTTTATGTCTGAATAATTATGGCAATTTTTTTATAGTAAAAGATGCCTGAAAAAACAAGTTATCGTTGCTTCTTTATTCCTTTAACGCCACCTTATGCTGCTGTGACTAATCTGACGATACTACAGTGGGAATCCTAAATTTTGCCGATCCAGGTATAATTAGTGTAGGTAACTTTAATGAGTGCCTGACAGAGCACGGCTCCGAAACTCCATTTTACGTCCCTGCCAAAGGACACAAAATCTTAAGGCCACACAAAGAAATCATGATTTTATCTGCCCCCGGATCTTCAAGAATTCAGCGAAAAGCTATGTGATATTTTGACGAAAAAACTTGTATTTTAAATTGTCAAAATTAAAAAACCTTTCTAGAATTTTTTTTTAGTGATGAACGAATAATGTAAAACTAAATATTTCAAAATTTAGTATCTAACAATTGTAAATCAATGAAAATAAATATGTTATATTATATATTAACTGCTATATAATATTACATTTAATAAATAATATTCATACGGGTTGTTAACCCGGAAGTGAAATTTAACTGGTAACTCAAAACTTCTCACCATTTACCTCTTGGCTAATGATAATCGGGCGAAAAAACTGACATATCACAAATTTTTTTTAGTGATCTTGTTTATTATTGTTATATATGTTGTTTAACAAAAGCCAAATGAAAATAACTTGATGTGGTACAGCCATTTTTTATTTGATTCAAGACTGTAAAAGGTAAACATGGGTGTCCACACAAGTATTGTTCAAATATCCCTACAGTTTGCAGAACAACTAGTAATAAAAAGAACAATAGAAATATTTATGTGATGAATGGCCTCCACATAGGCTAAGAATTTGTTAAACAGCTCGTTCTTTAGATAATTTATTTAAAACAAAATTAAAACTCAACATTAATAATAATAATGACAATGATAATAACAATGTAATAATGCTTTAATAGGATTAAGAGAGAGAATATTACCTTGAGCACCCTGTTGTAGGCTCTTCGACGTCTTCGATGGCTTTTGGTCCTTTCGAAGTAACTTTTTTCAGCCATCTCGTTCACAAAAATTGGACTAAATATATCTCTTACATGGGAATGTCTTCCACCAAGAGGACCTTATTATGGAAACGGTTTATTTATTACACATTACATTATTTATTTTTTTAAATAAAATTTTCAATAAAATGTATTTAACGAAATAAAGAAAGCTTGATTATATAGTTGCAGGTTTCTATACTTTACTTAAAAATTTACATATAGTGCAAAAGTTAGCAGAGAAAATAATTTAATGCATAAACAAAAGTGAAGACATAAACGAATATTATAAACATACAGACACACATAACTACATCGATCGTCAATTATACATAGTATTATAAATTTAATTGAACTTCAAGGACTTAAAAATAAGCTCATGGAAAAATAAGCCTGAATGTTTATACGGAAAGAAAAGTATAGTAAAATAAAAACAAAACAAAACATAAACTTTTTATTTTTTATAAATCTAGTTCTCTGGTAGTTTATTGAGTTTGTCATTTTTTTTTAGTTTATAAAAACCACTACTTAATAGACTCTCGTGTAGGTTGAGTGAGTACCTAAGGTTGACATTTTGTTTTTGTGATTTTCGATCCAAAAGATTTTAATTTTCCGTTTGTTAAGAAAATTCTCATTAATAGATTTTTTTTTTAGGTGCCAAAAAAATATCCCACTACGTTTCGTCGTACAGACTGTTCAGGACATTCAGATCGCGAAAAATCCAGCCATGCTTGTTAATGACAAGTTGCGACACTGATTGCCATTTAATGTTTGATTCTAGTATGCGGTCATTGGCGAAAGTAGATGAACAATATTATTAATAATAATGAAGGTTAACAATAATTGCATTGATTTAACTTGTTTTTAATTTGAATCATTCGAATGCGATAATTAACAGTTAATTATGTGAATATAAAAAAAATACATTTATTTAAATTATATAGTGTAAAAATAAGTTAATGAAATTAATAAATACAAGTGTTTGTTATTGACTGCTCTTGATAAAATAAAAAGCATGATTAACAACTGAGCAAAAATTAATCAAAAGAATATATATTTTCTAACTTAAACATTTGAATAAAGATGAAATTTAAATATACATCAGATTATTATCCTTAGCACAGACTGAGTTTTAAGGAAAAATCATTAAGCAAAATCAAGAACAAATATTTCTAATTTTTAATTTAGATCGAAATTTTTATATAAGGGTTTTATAGGACACTATGATCAGATCTGACTTATTTCTTTTTGAATTTTTAGAAATGTCTTCGGGTTTTTAGAAATTTAATTTTACATTTTACACAATAAAAACAACAAAATGGTAGATATATAGCATACCATAGTTGAATTTGAAAGCCAAGCAGAGGAAAACCGGAAACATTTTACACTTTTCTTAGAAATAGAAATATTTATATTTTCTTAGGAGAAAGCAATATTCCAACAACTTTAATCAAAATCTAAGCCAATCAAAGTGCAGAAATAAAGAACAAAAAAAGTATGAAGTATACATTTTTTTTATTATATATTAGATCTGACTTATTTCTTTTTATTACTTTTTGATTTTCTAGAAATGTCTTTGGGTTTTTAGAAATTTAATTTTACATTTTAAAATTACATTTTACACAATAAAAACAACAAATCAAATGTTAGATATGTACGTTGAATTTGAAAGCCGAGAAGAGCAAAACAGGAAACATTTTACACTCTTCTTAGAACTAGAAATGTTTATATTTTCTCAAGAGAAAGCGAAATTCCAACAACTTTAATCAAAATATAAGCTAATCAAACTGCAGAAATAACGAACAAAAAAAGTATGAAGTATAAAAGTTTTAAATTTATATCAGATAAAATTAAATGTAACCTAACGGCTAAGTAATAAACGGTCTATTTATAATTTTAAACCTTCCTGGTTTTTATGCAATCGTTAACATTTCTCATTAGTTAGAAAGTTGAAAATCAAGTCTCCTTTTCGATATGTCGCCAGATGTAATAATTGTGAAATATATTAAATTGAACAGAAAAAAAAGTCGAACAACATTCAAGGCATTTAATAACATAAATGTCAGGTATGAGCTCTATAGTTTGTATTACATAATCGTTCTTTAAATCGCAACGAGTAGGAACAAAAAAAAAAAGAAAAAAAAAGAGAGAAGGGGAGACAACTGTTGATTGAGAAAATTTTTATGTTTTAATTTTTCATAGTTTTCTTGTGTGGTCTCATTTAATAATACAGCAATAAGGAAATGTTATCATTTAAGGTTTTTTGAAACCTTCAACAGGACTGTATGACTACTCTTTTAACACTAACCAATAGTGTGACAGAAAAATATGAAAGTATCAAAAAAATAATGACATTAAAATTTGTTAATAAAAAAAAGACAATTTGCATATAAGTTTGTATTAAAATTTATGAGGAAGAAAATAGTCCGGGTGGAGGTAAAAAAAATTGTCTTATATATGGAGAACTGTTTACCGGAAAGCCTACGTTTCGACCCACATTGCAGATCTTCTTCAGGGCTAGTATGATGGGGGTTGACACTAGACTGTTTTTTGACCTTCACCTGGACCATTTTGTTCTTCATATATATATATATATTAGGTCAACTAATATTATTCAACGTGTATTAAAATTTATGTTCTTTTTGAAGGAATCGAAACAATTTCTCTATAAACTCATCTACCCTAATGAGATACCGTTAATAAAGAGAAATACGTGGCGGTTAACTATGATCACTGCCATATCACCTCTCTTCTTGGGATCTACACAATCTCCATCATATATTTAACAAAAGACTCTTCATGGGTTGTAGTGGTACAAGACTGTTTAAAAAAAAATTATTGAATTTTACAACTGTATTATAACAATACAACAAGTACTGTTATTAAAAACTGTTGTTAACAAAAATTAACTTTTTAAGTATTTTCCAAAGATTATTTGTTTTCAAATATTTTTATTTTGAAGAGAAAATATTTGCCCTGGTCGGGGTTCGAACCCGGGTCGTCCGCCTCTCCGTGGCAGTGCTCTTACCATTTCAGCTACCTGGGGTCGCCCCACACTCAGGACAATTCCGTACTCTTCACCGATCCCATACCCAAGTGTTCTGGCAATTTTGCGATGTATACACGAGGAAGAATGTTCTTTGAACATTACTTTAATTAGGATCTTGTTGCCTTACGTCATTATATTATTTATAATTTGTTTTCAATTGATTACTTTTTTTTCTCTTTATATTTGTATCCACACCTGTCAAGTAAAAACAATTACAATAAGCAGATTGGCCATCAGAAAAATAATACAAAATGGCGTTAGAGACATGAAGAAGAACAGTATCCAATGGTACCTCTCCCGTGGTTTGATTTAAAATTTTTAAAAAAATAAATATAAATATATGGATCATCCTCTTGTGATTCAGAAAAGGAATCTCTCCAAGAAAAGTGTTTCATTGTCTCGAAGTAAAATTTTTTATTGTAACCAAAAACCAGCAGTAACAAAACTTATTGATTTTTTTAAACATAAACATTTGATTCTCAAGACGTTTTAATATTTTTCACTCTTCAATTTTAGTTCCTCGCATTTGCCCGAAACAACTCGATTTCTAATATGATTGCAGGTAAACTGAATTATAAATTCAGGTAAAAGGTGAAGAGTTGGATAAGCATAGAGAAACTGGTCTCTATTAAGCAAGAACCAAGAGGCACAACATGGAAGAACGGCCTGACCCATTTGGTACGAAGGCTTGAAGTGGATGAGCACGCCCAAAGCGTTCGCTCCATCAGCTACGAGTGACTTCTAAATTGCTGGTCGAAACCTTTGCCACGCATCATTAAGTGACTCGGCACTCGGCTAAAGACTTCCTATTATCCAAGTAGATCCAAAGGCTAAGCTTACTTATTCAGTGTATGTCTCTGAACATTGCGGGCTATAGAATGTTTCTACGATTAATGAGATTTTGGAACGAAACCGATCAGGAGTACATCATATGCTCTGATTTTCTATCTCTAAAAAGGAAATCGATCAAAACAATTATACCATCATGTAATGATAATACATTTTTATTGGGACGGACTAACTGGCACTTATAGTAGTAATAATACACCTATAAATCGTATAATAATTATAACTAAAAAAAAAAACCTGTAACACTACAACCCGTGAAGGGTCTGGGGTTCAGTAAATGATAGAGACTGTACTATTTTTTGGAGAACAGTTGTGGAGGGAGGTGATTTGTCCTATTTTACGCTCAAGTACCCACTTTATAGAGGCTGGCTGAACCCCAGGAGAGTCCTATAGGATCCATCTCCGGCCGTTAACAGATTAAATAAAAATCTGCCAGAGAGCGAGATTTGAACCCAGGACCTTGGCAATTCAGTACTATATCACTGAGCCATTCCGCTCCGATAACAATAACTAAACAAGAAAAAATCGAACACATAAACTTACTTACTAAAACCAGACCATTACAAATTAACGACATCGTTAAACAGATTCACAGAAAACGACTACAAGCTTTTCAGTCAAAGATATTTAGACTTAACACAAAAGTACCGTGATATGTTAATAATTAAACTTTGCATACTAAATTAAAAATACCAACGGTGGACGAAGATACTACAAACGTTTTCCAGAAAATTTTGAAAGGAAATTTGAAAGAAAATTTTTGAAATTTTGAAAGAAAATTTTGAAGGTTTTCCAGAAAAATTAGAGGAACACACAAACCCGCTGATAAAACAAATGGCCACGAATCACATAACTGAAAAAAAAACGTGGATAAGGTCGTATTGATTAATCAGGTAATAAAAGTAAATATTTTTAGCCTGAAAACTTGCCATTCCACAGTGACTTGGGTAGGGAGGTTTATAACAACGAACTATGCCCAAGATCGAGAGTACGCCATAGGTTACACCACCATCAGAAAAAACTCGTTTTACATCCCTTCCTTTCCTAATCATACATGGATAGGCAAAATTAAGTACTCCCACTGTAGCATCTTCCGATTAGCCATAGCAAAAAAACGTTACGTTAAATAAATAAAAATAGCGAGGAGAACCTAGAGTAATAAAATTTAACCCAAAACAGGAAGGAGTGTGCAATGAGAAATACATGCTTTAAGTAGCAGGTATCAGAGGCCTGCCAATTTTTATTTTAAAAACATTAGTTTCTGTTTTCTTGGCAGGCTAGTTCACTTTTATCTAATTCGGCGCTAGAAAATTCTACTACGAGGCTGTTGCCAATTTTCAAGATTTTATTTGCACTTCCAGTATATCAAGATAAAGAAGAGGAACAGTATAGAGAATATTGTTGATTAATTATTGTAAACCAGAAATGTATTTAAGCCATTTATACTAAAATTGAATACAATCTAAGCGAAAGTAAATGATAAAGTTAGTTTAAATAAATTTCGTGTATCAATACAAGGGTCAATTAAAAATGTATATCATATCAACGATACACTAAATATTTTACTTTTTTTAAATATTTTATTTGAAAAAATTATAACATCTAACAATAAATAAAAGAAACTAAATATTTTAGTTTCATTTTAATATTCTTATAAAAAAAATGTTTTGAGTTAAAAAAAATTAGAATTTAATAAATAATACTATTATTTAATTATTAATAAGTACAACCTTTCTAAAAAATTTTAATCCGCTCTAAGGTTATTTTATGTGTATATACACATATGAAGCAGAAAATGCAAAGAAGTTATAATCTATGTCAATAGGTACTTTATAAGCATTATGTTGAAGGTGTAAAAACAATAGAAACAATCACACTTCAATTCTCCACTCCAGAATTCTTCATAATCCTTAGCCTAAGCGAATTTAATATATATATATATATATATAAACCCGCTATTTGTTACGTATTGAGAACCAGAGCGTCTTTCTCTCTCTCTGTTTTGATTTACAGGTCCCATCAACTTAAGGAGAGTGTAGGACGTAAGGAAAGAAAACTGAGACTGGGATGAATGAAAAGCTTCAAACAATGGCGGATAATACAATAGGATTCAGGCCCCTTCTTGCAAATGCACGATTTAAAATTCCAGAAATAAAAGCTGTTTGGACCCTCATGAATTATAATGATCTCTTAGTGAATGAACTTTCTTTTCTCACTGTCCTTGTCTCCAAGTCTTATTGTTGGATGGAATATTTTGTATTAGACGTTTTAGGAATATTCATCTCAGTAGCAGCTCTGCATTTAAAACTAGGCAGTAGTTATGAAGGTTTCTTATGTTTAAATATCAAAGGATATTAGCAGTTGATTTTAAAATCATACAAACATTTTTTTTTTATTATTATTTATTTATTGATATTTACAACTATATTACAGTAATATAACAAGTAAATTGGCTGAGTGATACATAATGACATGATATAATGACAAGTAGAGAAACTACCCACTGGTAGTACTCAAATCGCATGTTCAACTAAGAAGGTCACGTGGCCATCTTCTTCTCAGACACCTCGGAGGATTATCGGGAATTGAAGAGAAAGCTAGGTTTGAAACTAGTTTTGAGTGGAAATGAAGTTTGTTATGAAAGGATAGATACCGGGATCGGGCCAGATCAGCAACAAATGGGACATTAAGGTCGTTATGGATGACTATATTCTTAACAAAATAAGGAGCGTTGAGGATTTTACGAAGGATTTTGGATTGTAGGGATTGGATACGAGAAGAATTCGATGGCTTAGTGGAGCCCCAAAGCTCTACTCCGTAAGTCCAAATAGGTCGTATGATGGTCATGTAGATGAGTCTTTTGTAATTAATTGGGAGCTTAGAGCGTTTGTCTAGTAAGTGTTGAAGTATCCTGAAACGTCGAGCGGTTTCTTGTCTTTTCAGTCTTGTATGAGGATTCCAGGTTAATCGTTTGTCGAGATGCAACCCTAAGTGTCCGATCTGTTCTACAGGCACAAGTGGGATATTATTAAAGGATACTGAAGGGCAGGAAGTCATTGGTTTACGACGTAAGGTAAAAGTGATTTGATGGGATTTTTGAGAATTTATTTTAATTCTCCAGTTCTGGCACCATTCTTCAAGATCAGTGATATGGGATTGGAGGCTTTGGGATACAATAACTGGATTGGTATTGACTGATAATACACATGTATCATCAGCATATGTGGTAAGGATAGTATTAGGATGAGTTGGGATGTCAGCTGTATAAACTGTATAAAGGATTGGGCCAAGGATACTACCTTGAGGAATCATACAAACATAAAAAATAATTTTCCGGGTAGCAACACAATTAATATTTTGATTTACTTATTTGTTTATTAAATTAATCATTTATTTATAACTACTTTAGTTATGAAATTTCCCAAGGAATTTTTGATTTCATAATTTGTTTTGCCCGTAAATTTTAAGTTTTTCTGCGACTTATAATCATTTTTTTAGGTGTTGACTGAACCACCACAGCCAACAAAAGGTCTTGGATTCAGTAGATGGTAGAGACTGAACTGAGATCTAAGCCTAAGAGAGGTGATTTGTTCGAACCAGGTTTTTCGAAACTTATAAAGGCTGGTTGAACCCCAGGATGGTCTATCAATGCCCAAAGCCAGATTTGAATCTGCGACCATAAGCACAACAACTTATCGCTATTCACACTGAGCTATCCCGCTCCACGTATTTTATAAGGGAATTTATAGCTCATTTGATTATATTTTTATTTATATAAAAAACAAAGTGGTTACTATTTAAACCTTTAAGGGAATCGGATCAGCCAGCTTCAACCCTTTGTAAGAATCATTTAGCATATATTCATAGACATAGTAAGTCTGCTAGCCCAAAACTCCTTTTCTATGAACGGTCTAAAAATAACGGCCAAAAATATCAAAAACTTCCATTTTATATATTTTTTTTATATAACAGAAGGTTGTTGGAAATTAAATTTCCAATTACCTGTATATTCATAAAACCTATCGTTGGAAGGACATCGAAGAGCTCGAGGTCTGTGCGGATAGTATTGAAGGACGCTCTTCACTTAGGCTGGAACTTCAGAATGCTCCGGGTTTTTGAGACCAAAGAGAAAAACCTGCCTAATTTAGAGGGAGGAGAGAATGGATGAGATATATGAAAACAAGAAAACAACAGTTTAAACAGATGTAGTCCACAGTGCCTCGATTGTAAAAAAAACCCAAACAAAACAACCTATAAATGCTAGAGCAGCTTAATAATTCAGAGTGTGAAGTATGAATAAGTACTGCTGATTCAAATGTTGGAGAAGAAAAATTTTAAGATAAACATTTGTAATTACATCCATTTCTAATATATATTTTTTTCCAGATCCTCCTCCCCCCATTAGGTGGCCGAGCCGGATCACACCATCACCTATCGAAAGATCACACCATCACCTGCGTACTGCTAACATGTTTCCTTAAGGTCAGAATGTAAAGATTCTTCAAGTTCCTGTAAAGAAGAAGAGGTTAGCTCAAGAGATAGAAGACGCGGTGGTGTATGGTGCCGTAGCGGATCTAACGGACAAGGCCTAATAAGAAATGTTACTCGCTACGAGTTAGAAGCGACCCCCTTCCGTTCTGCTCTACTCTTCCACTATTCCTTATATAGATCTTTCTCAGTCTTCTTTATACACCCTATTATCTGCCATTTTTATCCATTCTTCACCTTCCCTATAAATTTCAGGTGTTGGAGGAAGAAATGCTTAAAAAACACGGGCAATACTTCATGTTTTAATTTAAAAATCCATAAATAGCCAATCCAAAAGGACTAGTGACTAAGTCCTGACGATAGACTATCTTTTTTACCGTAGTTATTTCTCAGTTGTTGTTTGGTTATTAACATTTTAGTTTTTTTTTTTTTTTTTTGTATTGGCCTACTAAGGACCACGTTATTTTAACAGTATTGTTTTGGTATTCTCCCAGTACTCATTCTTCTTTCTTCCATCCATTCCTTTCCGTCTTCGGCTTTGGGATTTCTTATAAACCAACGTGAGTACTCAGTTTCATCCTGAGGCGGTCGCTTTCCAGAACATACTCTCCATCTCTTTTAAATCTTTTTTTTCTCTTCGAACCCGGCAGGTTGGTCTTCTTACTCTATGCTTTATTATTCATAATACAACCGAAATCACAGATTTGTTTCCATGGATATTAAGTTTGATGAATCCAGTTATTTTGAAACACAGAAAACCAACGATCTACTTTGATAGTTAACCAACCCTTTATCTATCTGATCTTTGATAATTAAACAACCGCTATCTGAGAATAGGCGTGAATCAATATAAATTATCAGGTGATCCAGTCAATAATTACATAAAATAAGAATGATTTATTTTATCGTGCCTACGTTTCGGCCTAAGATTTAGGTCATCTCCAGAGTTGAGGAAAAAAAAACTATATAGAACATTGCAGTATCAAGAATACCATTATATATAAACAGAAATGATAAGAATGGAAAGAAATGTTATGAGTAAGATAAATGATGAAATAACTGATGAGATATGATCAGAATGGAAAGAAAGAAAATAAGAACACAATAAAACTTTTGTATCACCCTTTAAGACGGTCTAAATGCTAGGCCGAAACTTAGGCACAATAAAATAAATCAGGGGGTCCAGTCAAAGGTTAAAAAAAATAATAAACTCTTATTTTATTGTGCCAACGTTTCAGCCTAAGATGTAGGCCACCTTCGGGGCTGGGAAAAGAAACACTATACTATTAAACTAATGTTTATTTTATAGTGCTGAAGGTGTGCTACATCTTAGTCCGAAACGTTGGCACAATGAAATAAGTTTTCCTATTTTGTGCATTCTTTGACTGCACCCCCTAACCATTTTACACCAGTCTTAGGATTATCCAGTCAACTATCTTCCATTTAAATTTAAACAATATAAATTATATCAAATCAAAAAAGCTACGATAATCCAATATCATAACATCCCATTTTCCTAACAAGGAAACTTTCTGGAAAACAGAATCGTTAGAAACGAGGGCCTGATATAAGAGTGGAACTTAAACTTGAAATTAATGAAACTATTCATGTTGTGATAATACTGCGTTGCAACCATATTAAGTAATGACTAATTTGAACAACAATTATACATATTTTTTTAAAATTATCCATTCCTATTTCCACAGTTGATGTTTTAATATATTTTTTATACAATGATTGTAGAATCAGCATATCCTTAGATGAAAACTTATTGATCTGATTCCCATAAAAGTTTAAATATCAGCCAATTTGCCTCATCTTCGAAACCAGATTTGGAGATGTCACCTGATCTTCTTCGTTCTGTCACAATAAACTGGGAACAGTGTCAGATCGTGAAGAAACCTTCCGGTTAGATTGGAGAAATCCTTTGCGGTCGGTCGATTTAACGATATTATTATTATTTCAAAGGAAGATCACTCTCATCACAGAATTATGTATCATTGAATAGCTATTATGTGGACTTGTAACACTTTTCCACAACGACGAATGCATAACAAACAACACAGGTTTTGAAATAAATAAGTAAAAACTTAATGGTGATGATGTACCTATCGTTGACCGCAGATGCAATCAAGTGGATGGTTGAAGGTGCGGTCAGGAAAGAAACTTATAGTAAGAAATATACCAATTTAATCTCTACCAAGGTTTATAGCAAACCTTTCCTCAATCCTTTCTGTACTTTGATATAAGTGCTACTGTCAACGAGCTATTTCAATAATTTTATTTTTCCTATATTTTACAACTCTTAAGATAAATATTGAAATATATTTAGTAATAAAATTCAATGTCATTGACAGATAAAATTCTACAATGCTTCTATGATCACTGAAGTTTCCTTTACTTTTTTTTTTTAATTTATATTTTATAAGTTCAATGTATTACATATAAGCATTTAACCATGCAAGAGTGGAAATTCTATCCTCACTATTATATATTGTATAATCATATCATATAGCCAACTTTAAAAAAGACATTAACAGGAATAAAAGGAAAATTTTTAATGACTAAACTTTGTGGATATGCAGGAGATTTATATATTTTTCTAGTTTAGCATTTATTCACTAAGTTTTTATTTTTTTTATTTAATAATTTATTGTTGATAGAGAAGATGGCTTCGTGACCTTCTAAGCTGAACTTTTTATTTCTCTACTTGCCTTTATGTCGGGGCATGATTTATCTTTCATTATATTTACTGGATGTACTCTGTATACAGTTGTAAATTTCAATAAATATATTAAAAAAAATAATGTTGATAGGATCTTAAGAAAACAACCGGACTTCAAGCTGGTATTTTAATGTCACAACAGTTTGGCGACATTGAATAAATTGATGATGGCGATGATGACAGGTAATCATTATGCTTCACCACAACAACTTGCTGCCTCATCCGCATTTATTTCCACCTACAATTTACGAAACTATTATTCCGTTTTAGGTAAAACCGTTTTTCGGAATATACTCCCTATATACATTTTTATACATTTTGGAAACACATGTTTTCTAATATCCGTGATAATCGTCAGTAAAGAATTGATTCACTATGATCATTTCTGTTCACTGTTTAAATTTAAATACATTTATTACTATTATTATCTATCTTTATTTATGTTTTACTTGAGTTTATGTTTGCGAGTTTAAAATGTTTTCTTTATCTTCATCCAGCCACAGTCTATCTTCTTGGCCTCTTCCCTCATTCTGTCTCTTCAGCAGCCGTCCCCATCCTTCGTTTTCCAAGTAGACCCTTAGTCATTCCAAGTAATGTCAACATTGGAGCTTAAAATAGCTTACAATTTTAAATTGAATAAAGTGTGAGTAATAAAAGTAAGTAAATAAATAAAACCCAAACGTATACATATCAAATTATGATAATATTTAAATTTAGAAAATAAGGGGTACAGCGCCTAACGGCGGACCCACCCCTACTTTCGAAAGTATACATGTGTTCATTTAATTATACTATAGTTATTCATATTGTATAACTATTTAAAAACAATGTTCATTGTCCCTCTTCCTCTCCTATGATCAAAAAAAAAAAAAAAAATGAACAATTTAACAGATCCGATCCAAGTATTCGATTCATCACAACTGTTTATTCTTCCTCAAGAACCCATAAACGTAAAATTAAGAACTACGAGCTAAATTTATTACCAAGCTGTAGTTATCATTATTATCTTTCACATGACAGTTTTTGATGTAAATAAACTGTAACTCTACAACCCATGATGAGTCATGTGTTTCTAAGAAAAAGGTAGTGCTGGGAAGTGGCTTGTCCAAGTTCACGCTCAACCGCCAGGTATTTTCCCCAAGGTGCCATAGAGGCTGAGTGAGCTTCCGGAGGGTCTGTAGATCTCGCAGGGTCCATTGCTAACTGCTGGGTTGTTAACTAAGTAAATAATCTATCTGCCACGTATTCAGCACTCTGCACACTCAGCTACTCCACTACCAAAGTTTTCGTTAGGCTAATTTTTTATTTTTATTTTACCAAGGTCATTTCAGAAGATATCGCAAGTTTCCAATATATGTTTATTGAAACCAAGGCAGTAGTATTGTGATGTGCAACATAAATAACTATTTTTATAAATAGGCGACTGGAATAATATTAAAGAGAAGAGGCAATTTAAATTTAGGTCTCGGACGGTCTGGAGAAAGCAAATCACCTTCGGCACCCCGCCAAAAAGCCGGCCTTTTACTTTCCTAGTGAAGAGTTTTTCTCTCCGTCTCTCTCTCACCCTCTCTCTTTCTGCCCGCCAAAATGGAAAAGGACACTACGAGGTAGGTCAAGCATGACGTATTTACTTTAATTTAAATAAATAATATTAATATTTTATAAAAAATAAATACCAATAAATCCCCCCATACTTATGGCCCTAAAGCAATTTAAAAAAGCGATGCTCCAATTGGGCCATCAGAACGCTTTCTCCAAAACGCTAGGCCTCGCAGAAGAAAGTTTTGCTGAAATTATAGCGAATTAGGGTGTAATATATTTTCACGGTCATTTTCATAAGTTAGAACGTACATAGAGGATTCATCCACCACATAACTTACGAGCCGAGGATTATATTTGTTGAGAGGATATTAACTGACTTTCTCCTAGTTTTAAATAATATTTACTTACGTACACTACTCCCTTGAGGATACAAAAGTAATGTAGGTAAATAAAAACTCTGGTGGTGTTAAGGATCAAAAGCGGATAACTCCAAATTTCGAATTTGTTTCCATATTTTTTGATGGTTTAGTCATGCAATCCTTTATGCTTCCGAAACTTCAGGCTCAGACCCGGAATAAAACCATGAGAAATAAGGTGGCTTAGTGTCGTGTTAGAAAAATCGCAAATCTTTTTGAAAATTTGGAGTTATCCGCTTTTGATCTTGAACGTCACATCTATACAAATACTAATTGGTTGACAGACTAGATCCAGGCTAAGCACCAAAAACAGCATTCCCGAAGAAAAAAAAAAATTTAGTTCAATCATATTAATTTTACATTAAATTATAACCATAATAAGATAGCGTTGCGTTTATATTAATTTCGAATTTATCAAAGAGGCCACCAAGAAAAAAAAAGGTATCTGTTCCGCAGGTTGCCGTTTCGAGTAGAGTTACAAGTTTTAACTTTTCATGCGTTTCATTTTTAATATTTACAAAGCAAGTTATCGGGAGCTTTAGTATGGGAAAGAGGGTGTAATTATGGGTAATGGGCAGATTTTGGTAATCAATTTGTCAAGAAATAAAAGTTTCAACTAATATTTCGAAGTACAGGTGATATATGTTTGTTGAAACGTTCCTTTCTAGATGCATTGATTACCGGAGTATACACATTTCCCCTAAATACATTTTTTTTATATACTAAAGCTCGTGAATAACGTGAATTTTTGGAAAATATTAAAAGGGAAATGAACGAAAAGTTAAAACTTCTGAATCAATCCGAAGCGACAACCTGCGGAATAATTACAAAAATATAGCTACGAGATACTAATTTCGTTTAGAAGCGAATATAACAAGATCTACTTGTACTTGCAAATATAACTTTTCCAACCGTCCTATAAATATGGAAAAAATAAACATCTAAAACTAACGAAAATTAATAAACCTGCTACAATAATGAAATCTCTAAATTTGTTTCGGATGAGGATGAGGAACTCGGCAATTGGCGCACAGCCCAAAATGCAGTTGATGTGTAGAAGTATCTAAATATAGATTGTTAGTCTGGAAATTTTGTTTTCAATTTTCTGAAAGCTACTGATGAATGAACATTAAATACATTGTCGAATGAAAGTATAAGCAACTTTTTAGGTTTGTTTGACATCTTAAAAATTCACCACTACAACCCATGAAGGGTCTTGGGTTCGATTGTAGTGTAACTATGGCGTTTGTACAGGGTAGTAACATGTCCGAGATCCACCACGTTTTCTCACATTTTATAGAGGCTGGATGAGCCCCAGCATGGTCTGGGGATCCCACGGGGTCTATCCATGGCTATAAACAGAAGAATTAATCTGTGACAGTCGGATTCGAACCCAGAGTCTTTAGTAGAGCAGCTCAACGGACTACCACTGTGCCCCATTTACTTATTTTAAGTTTTATTTGTATTTTAGCAGAACTTTTATGTGTGAATATGATATATGAGAGTAACATTTAGCCTAGATAGATAATATGATTATTTTGTAACGAGAGATTTTATTTAATTATTTTTACAGGTATATCTTAAATATTAGGTAAAAGTAAAATACCTGAATACAAAAGTACTCACATATCGAAAAACTTTGGCAAGCTTATTCGCCGTACAGAATTCCTATCAACTCCAATTAGTTTAGAAAACAAATTAAACGATTCCAGAGAAAACGAAAACCTTCACTCCAATGACTGCTTCTGATACACATCTTTTATTCCCTACACACCAGTGCAATTGAATAAATGCGTAACTAAGTCTCCAAGTAAAGCTACTAATGGCGAATACTGCCAATTGAGACGTGTCGTTAGAAAGTATTTTCACAAAAGTGAAAGAGAAACGTATAAACTTATAAAACTCTAACGAAATTTCATGGATTACCTCATTCTTATTTTTGTCTCTCAATACGAACAACAATTGATTGGAAAAAAAACATTTCAGTTATAAGTGTTTTGGGTAAAAGATTGCCAAATAATGACCAAACGTAATAAGTTTGGCGAACACTAAGATTATATGTCGACGCTGGAAAAGTTATATAACACATAGTTTTAAAATTAAATGAATTAATAATGAAGTTAACAGAAAGATTTGATGGAATATCTCTGGGATTTAATCCTATCATCATGTAGTATATTTAAAAAGGATATAACTATTAAGAAAAAACAAAATTGTAGCAAAATGTATGCTATGATCGAAATCAGTAAAAGGGTTCATATTATCACTGAGCTTTTTTTTTTTAGTAACAAAGAAATGTGGACCAACTTATTAAATAAATAATAAGTAGATATAGTTATTAGTATATTTATTTACTTAGGATATTTTTTATAGTTTATAAGAATAGAGAGAAGACATTTTATAAATCAAAGCCGGTAGTTTGAAGCCCACTTTTGAAACTTATGCTTTGCCCTATAAACCAAGTCGCTGGCGAAACTGAATCCGTATTTGTCTGTCATAAAGTCCATTGTAAAGATACTTTGGATATTTTCTCGTGCCTCCAAAGGTCAATCGTTTTCGAATAAGTATAGAATTAACCTTAACATTGAAATCGTAAACGTATCCGTGTCGCCAAGGAAAGTCAAGACGTGCTTCGAAACAATTAAGCGGCATGAATTAGAATCAGCGACTGCCTGCACGGAGTTCTAAACATCCATAGTATTCCGTTCAATAATTAAGAGATTGGTAGTTAGCCAATAGGATCTAGAATCATAACTGGGTGGTTAGATCTACTGGCTTGCGTACGACGGATTCTATAGGAGCGAAGATTAAAGAACCAGATCCTGTTTCTAGGCAAAGATAATGCAAAGAACTGAATTGGTCGAGATTACGTTCAGCCGCCAGGTTTTGCCTCTTGAGCCTCAGGTCACCCGATCCTTTCAGATATATGTAGTCCTTAAATAAAAAAAAAATCACGACTAATAATATGCTTGGTGTGATTATAGATTTTGGAAAAAAGTAAATCTCAACGTTGTCTTTATTTTTAAAAAAATACACTTTTGAACGTTAAAACTATAATTTTACGTTCTTGAATGAAAGTACAGTTTTTAAATGTAAACTATACTACACAACTCTTTTACTTCTAAGTGACCACGCACCAAACCTTACTCCAACATTAAGCGTCCTTGGGGGTCTGACCATTTCCTTATAAACTTCCTTTCCCTAAATGACCCAGCAATAACCCCACAAAGAACACAACTCTTAATAATTGTACGATAGATTGGGATTGTTCTCTAACAACCCCTCTTGTCTATCTAGAACACTTGCCGTCTTTATTCAATAATTAAAAAAATTGGAAAGGTATTTATAAAATATTCGGATACAAAATCGATTTGCTCCTAAGAACTCATTAGACCTGTAAATGAGGAATATTTATAGTAATTATTTATTCAGGATACTACAATCTGTAATAATATGTTAGTATAATAATGATAGTTTGTGGTAGAAAAGGAATGGATTTTAATGATGACTATATTGATAAATCTTCAAATATAACCGCTCTATTGCCAACAGTTTTTAAGGAAAATTATTTTAATTTTTTATTGAAAAACATAAACCATCGCATCCCGACATAATTCGTCTAATTTTTATTTAGTTGGTTGTTTGATTTAACTGCACTTTATGCTGCTATGGCTAATCGGACGATGCTACAGCGAGAGTTCTAATGTTTGCCTATCCGGGTATAATTATGTCAGGTACCTTTAACGAATACCCAGGCTAGGGACCACTATTTTATGTCCCCTCCTTAGGAATAACTAAGGATTTTGTACCCCTGTGAGAAATCCAAAGGCCACCCGCCTGGCTACGAACCCGCGATCTCTAATTTTTAGTAAGTCTGATCGCTAAATAATATTAGGTAGATGAATAGACGAACAATACTGCATTGTTCCGATATCCTCAACCCTAATATGGTTTAAGATATTTAATAAACCAATGCTAATTTTCACAAGAATCATCTTTCGATAAAGAATAAATTTTGAAAAGATTTAAAAAATATATAAGCCATGGTAAAAATAAACTGTTTCAACAATTACCAAGAGATTACTAGGATAGGATCTAGGACAGGAAAGCGAATGCACATTATGACAGGACAAATCAGCAGTCCTGAAGCACGACACTCGATAGTTGGAAAACCGGGTCATTGGAAGCTAGTGAACTATTTCGACTCACTTCCGCTAGATAATTATGTAATTGAAGAAATAATTTAGTTTCCTTAAGATACCGGTAATTATTGTAAACCCCTCGATACAAACCATGGCTTAACCCGTTCCTACTCGATATAAAAACAGCTCTAAAAGGAGAACAGGAAAACGCTAACAGCTCAATTAACAATTTTATCGGCTCTAATTGTTGCTCTAGGTTGCGGAATGGCTTAGTGGTAGAGTGTTGCCGCGCCAGAGGCCCCGGGTTCAAACTCAGCTGTGGCAGAAAATTAATCTAATCTCTTAACAGCCAGGATGATATCTGACAAATCACGCCCCGACACAATTTTTTTTCTTAAGAACAAGTTAACCACTGTACCACTATGACCTAAGAGTCTCTACCACGTACTGGACTCAAGACTCTTGGGTCATAGTGGTACCGTTTTAAGTCCTGTTCTTAAGAAAAGAGAAAGAAAAGCTATGGTAAAGCTATGGTCATGCCACGAAAGAGGAAGTTCTTGGGAAAAGAAAACCATGTCTTGTGTCAATGTATGAATATTTTAATTTTTGTTTAAGACATTACAACAGACGGAGAATAATTTTACGCACCTATAAAAAAATATGAAACTCATTGCTATATATCTATGCAATTTATAAATTTAGTAAAAAAAAAAATCGCTAAGCGAAAATTGTACAAAAATGTAATTCAACTATTAAAATAAAATAAATGAAAAAGAGCGCTGTAAATTTATATTGATCCAAAACAATGCCAGTAACAACTCTCTGGAAATTTAGACTTACAATTTAGGCGTAATAATGTAATTGTTTGTAAACATTCTATGAAATGAATATGCTTGATCAAAAAAAAAAAAAAAATTGATAGGGGTCCTTAAAAACGATCACTTTTTTGGATTTTAATCGTACGAAATTTCAACACCTTCGAATTGGAATAGGGATTCGCTTAAACTCGATCATTTTCCGACCATTTCATCATTTTTTGTACTTAAGATTCCAGCATGGGCTATTTATCTATGTTCTAATGAAGATTCATTGCATTATTCTGGAGTTCTACCGTATTCTAACAATTATTATTTTTCTAACAAATAATGTTCATCCATAAATATAATTATATTAAAATTAAAATAGAATTAAGGATCTAAGGGAATCTAAACCTACCTTTATTTAACGTTGAAATGAAAACACATCATCTTACAAGTACTCTAGCTATTCTCAATTTTCCCCTTGAATACATTATTTCGGTGGTTTATATGGGCTAACCACAAGACGACATAATAAAAAACTGGTTTGCCTTCTTAGGAAACGCTGTGAAGGACGGATTTTAGATTGATATAATGTCGGCCTTGAAGCATGTGAGCGAATGGTGTTAAATTAAATAATTTAGAGATATCGAATTGTATAAAAGAAATATTTGAAAAAGTTATTTTATAGATTCACTGTTATAGTGATATAACGTAATAATAAAATATATAGTATGCTTTCAGATAATATAGGATAAGTGAAGTCCATAATAATAACTTCACTTATGAATATCATAATTTCACTTAAAATAATTCGTAAAATTTTACTATTTGTTAAATTTTAAACTTCAAAGTATTTTATAATCAAATGCTTCACATTTAATGATAATTCTCATGATGTCTCTTGATTAAACATTATAATGGAGAAGTTAATTTAAGTGTGAGGTTATGTTATAAAATAAATACGATACGTATTTTTTTATAACATCTCATAAAAAGAAGAAATAAATTTAAATTGACTTGGAACAGAATTGGACTTTATTTATCTTTAAATAAATCTTGGTCAAAATCGAGTAAGTTAATGACAAATTTGATTGATTGATTGAACGTGTTTATTAGGAAAAAATACAAAGAAATATATATATACAGTAAAAGAATCATTAAGTTTTAAATAGAACACTAGACAATGGGTTATCCGTCTGTCGAGGTCTGTGTTAAACAATTTAATTTATTTTTCTTATCTCTTAAGTATAAATGAATATAAATGCATGACATAAATAACAACAATTAAAATTTTATATATGAAAACTATTAAAGCATCTAATAAAAATAAAGCTTTAATTTAATTAAAGCCTTCATAAATCAATATACGCAAATTTCATATTTTTTTTTTTAATTAATGACAGGAGTCGTGTGTCGTGAGTTGGTAGGGATCAGACGTACTTTGTGTCCCTAAAGACTTGTAGGTAAATCTTACGTGTTTTACGTAGGATAAAGTTCCTTACAGTGTGTGTTTTTCTTTTAAAGCCATAAAACTGAATTTTCGTGAAAATATTATTTTTAAAACTTCAAAATAATGACAAATTTTATATTAAATTTAAAGAGATTTTTTTATTTGTCATATGAATTTAATTTATAATTTTCAATTTAATATTTTCGATATTACCTTCATATACAAAATAGGGATTTATATTTTATTTTTTTTTAGTGATTCGTGATTCGTGACTTATGACTTGTACTGTCCTGAATATTGGTCGACAAAATCTATATCAGTCGCCCGTTCCCTGTCCGGCCGCTAACCTCCCTGACTTTTACCCGGGGAAAGTCTACTTAATTAGAGAGAGGACAAGAAATGCATTCTATGCTCTTATGTTACAGAGAAAAAAAAACTACAGAGGCCAACTATACATTATAGGAGTACAGGTCCACACTATGAGTCAAACGAACGTTTAAGTTTTAGAGTTTATTGATTACTATAGTTTATTGATGTTACATTTAATTTAACATAACAAATATGTTGTACTGTTGCAGTATCTGATTTATATACATAGCAGTATATTCTTTTATACTAAAGAATTATTTTTGAAAAAAAAAATACCATATATACCCACGGAACACTTCTCTAACATAAACCTGGGAGATCACCGTTAACGCAATCCTCTAACTGACGCCACGGACGTTTACCAGTCGGCTCATCACTTATTAACTGTTTAGTAATTCGTTCGTTAGTAAGCCCAACAACTTTAAAACTCCCAGCAGTTTTTAGATGTGAAATTTCAGATGGGAGTGCTTTAGGGGATTTCAACATCCAACCCTAAATGTTGTAAGCTTTAATTTATTGTTAAAGCTAACGACATATTTGTTCCATTAAAACAATCGCCGTTCTGGGGATAACGGGATCATAGCATAATATCAGTACCAATTTTCCAGACAATATAACTACACATTCAATCGTAAACGTGTAATAAACGGATAAACGAAATGCTAAAAGAAACCAAGAGTTTAGGAGATATCACAAAATGATCTAGAAAAATATTCGTTAATATTTTTAGAAACAGTACTAAGTTTAGAATGCTAACTTTCTTAATCCTACCTCTTCGAGGTGTTATAGGAGTTCGCTTGAGCACGGTCATATTTTGCCATTTCATCAGTAATTTTCTTAAAGAGTTCTGCATTGGTCGGTTATTTATAAACTGATGGAGATCTTAGGCTTAATCTGGACTTCTACTGTATTATTACAATAATTATTATTATTTCTAACAAATTTATATGCCTGTCCTCTGAGTACATACAGGCATATGTTTGAGATAAACCAATACACTCAATGAAAGGATGCAAATAAGCAAACTGGCATTTTTCAGGTAAAAACCTTCAGAACAATTACAAAAGCACTTTGATACGCAACATTTCTTAACATACTGACCTTCACATGCCTATTGTTAACCAACATATAAATACTCCACAGTTAACGATTGAAAGGCAGATTACAACGACGCCTCAACAGAGAGATTTTACGCATATTTGTCGCAAGTTGGCGAACGGTATGGCTTAGTGGTAGAGCGCTGAGTTGCTGAGCCGAGATTCCTGGGTTCATATCCCGCTCGCTGCCAGACTTTTATGTAATCTTTTAGAAGTGGAGGATGAATCCTATGGGTTCTAGGACCCTCCTGGGGCTCACCCAGCCTTTATGAAGTGGGTACCCAAAATAGGGGGAAAATTAGCAATTGATCGTGATCTATTATATTATATATTATTATATCCAATACAGATAAAAAATTGTACTCATAAACTTTTAACGAACAGATTAAACAATTACTAAATTTAATAACTATGAAAAAAACGAAAATAAGATTAATTATGCAATTTAAAGAGTGGAATAAAAAATATGAGAAAACATGAGCTGATAAAATTTTGAATTTGATTTTGAAAAGATAAATATGTTCTTGAAAGGGAGTTTTGCACAATTATAAGTTTTACAACTATAATACGTAAATAGAAACTCTTTTTTTTTATTACTTTGTTTTATTGAGGAAATTGTTGCAAGTAAAGCTACGTAGCATAAAATGAGTTAATAATTGAAAGTGCTCATAAACATTTCAATAAGCTTTCTCTTGCTTAGGGACAATGGAGTATTGTTATAAAATACTCTCCTCAAGTTATCTGATTCTACTTAAAAAAAATAAAATTGCTCTCTTATTTAAACATTTTTATTTGTAACTAAAAAACCTTATGAGATAATCTCCCTTACCAAATATATCTATTTATTAAATATACTTTAATAAATTAATTATTGAATTCCTCGTGTAACCTAAATAATTAAGGTATATTGCTTTGAGTATATCCTTTCATTATAACAGATAATAAGTAAATAATCAAAGTATTCAATGAGGACATGGTCTATTTGATTCCTGGTTAGGCCATCTGGTGACATCCACGTCTCTTTGTGTATTTCTTTATGTGGGAATTTAGTGCTACTGATGATCAGTCCCTTTTCCATTGAAAAATTAATTATACGGTTGTCATATTCCTAATACAGTCAGCACTGGGAGTATCCATGGCAACCAGCCCTGGCCAGAAGATTGCAGCAGTTGTTAGGCTCATACTCTAACTTAACCTTACTTAAAGTCCGCCTCCACTACATTTCTCTCGCCCTGTCCGCACTCATAGACCTATTGAACGTTATGGGGATCCGGTACTATACCGGGTATCTTGTGAGTGATTTCTTATTAGGAGGAGAGACTGTCATATTCCTAATACAGTCAGCACTGGGAGTATCCATGGCAACCAGCCCTGGCCAGAAGATTGCAGCAGTTGTTAGGCTCATACTCTAACTTAACCTTACTTAATGTTTATGGTTTTAAGTGTAATTGTTATTGATTCAATATAATGTTCAATCATATAAAGTGCTTTTTATTTCATAATAACGGTGACCATTATCGTTAAAATATTCATGCTTGCCTTCTTTGCCTATTGTGGGTCTAAATGTCTCTGTCTGCCCCATGTTTGCATTCAAGTCACCTATGATTACTTTCACATCATTCTTCGGGATTAAATCGTATTCTCTTTCCAATTTTTCGTATAAAATATCCTTTTCTTCTTCTTCACTATCTTCTGTGGGGGCATGTACACTTATAATTGTCATTTTGAAAAATCATCCTCTGTGTCGTACAGTGATAAGTTCTTTCATTGATAAGTTTATACTCTACCATTGTGTACTAGATTGATTTCCTGAACATAAACCCAGTTCCTCTCATGTTTGCATGGTGTCCACTGTTGATAAACAGATAGTTCCCCAAGTCCATGGTTTCTACATTCCTCCAATGTATCTCCGGCAGAGTTCCGATATCAATCTGATATTTATCCAGACCCCTCTCTAGACTTTTACTCGATCCAGGTCGGTTCAATCCTCTTACACTCCAAGAAGCTATATTAAGTCCGTGTTTCCTGGCCGGGGTCAAATGACAATCCATATATCCGAGGTTTTGTGTTGCTTTCTGAACTTTACGGTTTTTGCCGGTTGGTGGATAGTTAGCCAACCGAACTAACCCTATACCCGGGCTTGGAACCGACCGGCAACTGACTCTGAAGGAGACACCTATAGCACAGAAAAATCAATAAAATCATATTTCATTTGAACTTATCAAAGCTGTTCTTTTTAAGCTGAAGAGCAGTTTATTAAAATAGTTTTAAAAATATCCACATTACTTTTTAGGATAAGAGTACAAATGAAGACAACAGAAAAGGTATTGGTCTCTATAGTCTTCATTCATTTCACCGACTTCAATAATAAAAAAAAAGAAAAGAAAAAAGGAGGAAAGTCAATTGTTTCCAAGCCGGAAACGAACCCACACTAATCGAACCTAGTTTAACGCCATTTACAGCGAATTTATTTTTTTAAGAACGTTTAAGAAAGTCTCTTTCAGAAATCCGTTTGTTATTCCCAGAATTAACTAGTAGAAGATTGAAAATTCAGGAACTTTATACGTACGATTACAAATGAAAAGTTCAATCCTAATTTTGACTAAATTGTTTGCCCGAGAAGACCCCTAAAAGTTGATTGTTTGTTTATATAACGTCACTTTTTATGCTGCTAAGGCTAACTACATTAAAATTTGCCTATCCAGGTTTAATTAGGATAGATATTTTTAACGAGTACCTAACATCATACAGGCTAGGGACGTTTTATGTCCCTTCCGAAAGAAGACATAACCAACGATTTTTTTTTACACCATGCCAAAAAGTTGATATAACACTTCTTGTTCTGATTGGGTCAGAAAATATATATTTCCACCTTTTAACCATTTTTTTAGTATCTACTACTTTTAGACGCCTAGTTCGGGTTTTGTTCTTTCTGTTTTAAATTAATTAGTGATAAATAATGGAATTTATTTTAAAACAATAAGATTTAAACTTTAACATTTATTGTTCCCATCATATCCTTTCGTAAATCGTTCCCTATGAGAGAAAGTGAACTTGCCATGTAGCCGTAAGGTATCACGGGCATTCTTTCAGTCGTGTCGAATAAAATGTCACTATTTGCCAATTCAGTTTAAAGGATAATAATTCTAAAACGGGTCGATATCGCATATCGTTCTAACTTATTTTATTTATATATCTAGCCCGTGTTTGCTAATTTCGATCAGACTGATTATGACTACACCAGCAAATCAGGTTTGTTTCGGATGGAAGCATGAAATTTTAGGTCAGTAATCTCGTGTGAAGAGTGTAAGAGAAAAGTCTGTATGAATGATAAGATAATGAAGATGTATGTGAATGATGAGGTGATAGAGATACATTGATAAGGTTAGTATTATAGTGGCATAATATAAATATATTAACTAATTTTTGAAAAAGTTAAAGCCATCAAAGGCTAGATATTTTTGGAAAATCATATTAAACTCATAATATTTTCGCTTAATAAAAGTGACGTACAGGCGCTTTTACAATTCTTCATTTACAAAGAAGATACAATATATATATATATATATATATATATATATATATATATATATATATATATATATATATATATATTATTAGCATCTTCTTTGCTATATATATCTATATATCTATATATATTGATAAATGTTTCCAACCAAAAACCAAAAATAAAACTAATGATGGATGAGCTACACTTTTGATAATCTCTGTTTAATCCAGTGTCCTAAGAACAAACGAAACCCCCAACAACGGTTAACCAAGTTTTTTTAGACCATAAGGTCATATGGATTATGATACTTATCTCAAGAAATATAATCAAGTAAGTTTTATGCAATATAATATTTTTTTTTTAACGGCAGGCTTAGATGGAAACAATAAACAATGGCTGTATCCCATTAAAATAAAAAGTTAAGGACATTTTATGAATGAACAATACCTGCATTGAAGATACAACGTATTACACAACCATAAACTTATTTTCAATTTGTATTTATATGAAAATTACTATTGCTAATTTGCAAAATTATTATATTTCAAGATTAATTGAACTTTCAAAACTTGTTATATTATGAGAACAAGAAATACTAAATGATTAAAAATTTAACACATTAACACAGATTTGTAGCATGAAACCTTGCGATGTAGTTATGATTTAAAAATATGGACAAAAAATTTGTTTGAATGTTCATTTACGCAACCATATTTTCATTATTTTCACCGTATACTTAGAAATCTTAAACAGGCTTACGTTATTTAATTGGTTTTGATGCTATATATTTTTTGTGTTTTAGATTCATTATTTTTTTAAATAATGATTTTTTTAAAAATCAAAAGCTTCTGTCTGAAGGCACCAGTAGTACTCGGGAAAAAAAAAAAAACTACAGGCTTCTTGGGTCTTGAGCGTATTTTGGGTAAATTTCGCTATTGTATGAATATGACTTCGAAGTTTTCGTAAGGTGCCTAAAGCATTTCAATTGCATTAAAAATGTTCCAGTCCTGAGCAGCAATGGTGTCCTCTGAATGTTTACTTATACTGTTTGACTGATAGAGTTTCCTGACCCAAGACTTTTAAGAAGCCTGTAGTTTTTTTTTTTTCCGAGTACTACTGGTGCCTTCAGACAGAAGCTTTTGATTTTTATCTAAAGAATTTTCTCACCTTAGAAGTGGAAGATTCCTACTTGGGCCAATGCGATGTCTACTATGAAACAGGATTTTTTTCTCATTAAAAAATAATGGATTATAGATGTAACAAACAGTGGAATCAGTTATTAATTCAAAGTGATCAAGTTTAGGGGTTAGGTATGAATTATTATTATCCTATAATAATAAAAAAATAATGAATCTAAAACACAAAAAATATATAGCATCAAAACCAATTAAATAACGTAAGCCTGTTTAAGCTATCTAAGTATACGATGAAAATAATGAAAATATGGTTGCGTAAATGAACATTCAAACTAATTTTTTGTCCATATTTTTAAATCATAACTACATCGCAAGGTTTCACTCTACAAATCTGTGTTAATGTGTTAAATTTTTAATCATTTTTATTTTTTATTTTGTTTATTTTTTATCATTTTAAATTTTTAATCACCTTACGAAAACTTCGAAGTCATATTCATACAATAGCGTATTTTGGGTAAATTTCACAATCACTATAAAGTATGGTACCATAAATTATCAAAATAACATTTCCTGTCGGAGTTAAAATACTAAAAAGTAATCAAGACTGACAGATAAGAATCGAACAGAATCAAGATCGACAGATAACAATCAGAGTTTCTATCATCCAAAACTATTTTGATTTTTGCTGATAATACATTGATATTATTACATACGTGAGAGGGGGCGACCTGTGGTCTAGTGGTTAGCGTAACAAACTACTAAACCCAAGATCGCGGGTTCGTAGCCCGGCAGGTGGCCCTAGGATTTTTTAAAGGGAGTAAAAAATCCTTAGTTACGCCGTCCTTCGGAAGGGACGTTAAACGGGGTCCCGAGCCTGTACGATGTCAGGTACTCGTTAAAAATCCCTATCCTAATAAAACCTGGATAGGTAAAATTTAGAGCTCCCACTGTAGCATCGTCCGATTAGCCATAACAGCATAAAGTGACGTTAAATGAACAAACAAACATACGTGAGAGTCCATATATCACTGAACTATCATATATTTTATTAAACCGTATTTCGTTCGAACATATTTCTCTACATAGTTACTTCCACATATCCATATTAAATCATCCATAATAAAAAGACCGGATATTTCACCACCATCAAGCGAAGACATTCCAGATTAACTTTCTAATGAAGTATTTCATTGCATGATTAAAAAATGTTGGAGGAAACCCTCTGTTTTGGACCTTAACATACGATTCAGTAACAAATTGCAGAAAATTCTGGAATAAAGTGTGCAATCAGTCCTTCTGAAATAACTTAACTGTTCGTAATCCATAATATTAAGTTTTAATATTGAATCAGTACACATCCAGTCAGAGGGATAGACTAGTTCCGAACATGTTAATGAAACAAATGGGCTAGCAGTTAACTTCAACAGTCAAAAGAACATAAACAAGGAAATAAATAAATGCCATAAAAACATAAAATATTTTTACAGCATATCGAACGATAGCGTTTATCTGATAAGACATTTTTTGCTTGTAAGATAAACACTTGTAGAAGGTAAAATCGGACAATATACCTTTGATTGGTTTAGATAACTGTCTTAAGCTGTCTATACAGCCCTTTATCACGACGCGTTTAATAAGAATATCAAGAAAACGTTAATAAAAATAAAATAGAATTAACTGTTAATTTGACGGGTATAAAAGAAACAGAATGATAGTTACAGTAAGGATTTTGACAATATCCTTATAATAACCGATAACAAATTATAATTGAACTCAAAATGGCCAAGAGTTTCAAAAAGGTTGTTGTCTTTGTACGTAAGATGTTAAGTTATGTGAGTTTGATGTAAACAAGTAATTTACCTAACTCAGTTGTCATTCCTATTCGTTTTATAGATTAAACTATGGTTTCTCATTCATCATTATTACATTTATTTTTTTAAATCACCATTAGATACCTCAATTATTAATAATAAAGCGTAATTTTAACGTTCGATGCATAATTTTATACGAACAGTAAATACATGATTAAGAACGCTTTAAATATCAATGTATAAACTCTTACAAGTTCTTTCTTATGGATTTTTTTTTATCAATAATCTGTAACTTTGTTTTACCACGTGAATATAATATACCAATGAAACTTGGATTTAGATGTTAAAAGTTGATTCTGCCTAATGTGATAATCTTTCTGAAATTTGCAAATTTTTATCAGATTGAGTTATTGAATGTCGTTCCATTAAGTATAAACAAATAACCGAATTATTAAATTTAAAAACTATTTTTTTGTCAGTTAAACAGGGATGCCTAAACCTGCAACTATATAAAACAATTTAACCTAGCTAACCTTTAGATTACTTCAAGAGATAACGTTCAAAGTTTTGCAGATTGAAGAAATCACATACACATTCAACTCACAACGATAATTAACTACTGCCAAGAACTCGTGTGCTGTGAAACGTAGGAGCGACGCATGCGCAACAGGCACAATAGCGATACAGGAAATCACGACACAGGAAAGGGTGGAAGCCTCCTCGGTAACGGTAGGTAACCTGGCTAACTGTATCCTAAGGGCTTTATGTATAATGGACCACGCATGGACCTCCTACAGGTCTGCCAACTGTGAAGATAGTCATCACAAGAGTACTATTAAACTTAAGGAGATTATTCTTTTTAAAAAACAGTACCACTAGAACCCATGAGGTGTCTTAGATTCAGTACTTGGTAAAGCTTGTTTCTAGGACAACGGTTGGGCTGGGAGGTGTTTTTCCCAAGGTCACGCACAAACTCAGGTCCCATTATCTAGGGTAACCACTTTACAGAGGCTGGGAAGGTCCTAGATTCTTTTGGATCCATCTCTAGCCACTAAGAGACTAAATAAAATTCTACCGGCGAGCGGGATTTGAACCCCTTAACTTCGGCATGGGAACTCAGCCACTCCGTTTCGTTATATTCGCTATGAAGGCACTTAAAAAATAAGAAGTGTTCAAATTATTAAGTAGGCTTAGTACTCACCTTGTTAATCTTTAAAAAAATACCACTAAAACCCATAAAGAATCTTGGGTTCAGTACACGGTAGAGTCTGTACTGTTTCTAGGACAACGGTTATGCTGTGAGGTGATTTGTCTCAACCGCCAGGTTTTCTCCCTATTCCCTCTATAATCCCACAGGATCCATTCCAGGCTGGAAACAGATTATAATAAATTATCAACCACAGCCGCATTTGAACCCGGGACCTTTCCGAATCGCAACTCAGCGCTCTACCGCTGAGCTACCCCGCACCGATACCGCTCCACCAGTAAAACGTCTATATCAATAAAGACCAATTGTTAAAAGTCAAATTTTAAGCGGCTGTAAAGAACTTAACTTAAATGGTTGGGTTCTTGGAGACCGAAATAAAAACAAACACAATCTCCTGGAGCAAGGATTATAACGGCAACAAGTATCTCAAAACATTAAAACACTGCGATTCGGCGCACTGTTTAGTGCGGGGTTAACGCACACTTTCTGACTAAAAAATGCAACAAAACCAATAGAACCTTCTACTAAAAAAGCTTATGCAACTGTACTGCCAATAAATAACAAAAAATTGGATGACATAAAAACAAATATACTAATATTAAACTACAAATATTAAACACGCCGTAATTTTGCTGAAAATAGTGTCAAATTTGATTGTTTGTTTTTTTCACTATCATTTCATATTTTAAATGATTATAATTCCAGAT
Organism: Troilus luridus; assembly: GCA_964056705.1. Taxonomy (NCBI): domain Eukaryota; kingdom Metazoa; phylum Arthropoda; class Insecta; order Hemiptera; family Pentatomidae; genus Troilus; species Troilus luridus. Next base: position 86,200,470 of record OZ057413.1, read on the forward strand.
AATAATTTTAATCAGCTTTGATAATTTGTTCATTAATGTTCGTTCAAATCAATTTATATGCTCCTTATACGTCGATATCGGAAAAGCTTTTGACTGCGTAAGGCTACACCTACATTGGATCCGATTCGGTGCGGCGTGATTCTATCACATACTATGCTGGGGTGTATACATTATACATACTTTATTATACATTATAGTAAAATATAAATGTATTAAAAATAATTAATAAACAATCTTAATTTTATAAATTTAAAGAACCAAATGTTGTAACTCTCGATGTATTTCAGTCATTTGGTTTGCTAGCGACGTCTCATCGTATCACATGTAGGTGTAGGGATCCAATGTAGGTGTAGCCTAAGGAAGACATATCTTGAAGGCCTTGAGAGCAAAGGAAATGGATCAAGGTCATATACTGACACATGAGTATATATTCCTAATTAAAAGATATGTCCATAATTCATTCTCGCTCAGGGAACGTCTTAAATATCACTAAAGTCAAATGTCGCAAGTCAAGTAGTGGTAAATGAGTAGTCATTGATGACTTTGACTCAAACGACACCAACCTCATCTATTGGAATTGAACATAAATATCTTCTTCAAACGTGATTTTTTTCTTATCTAAAGTAGCTTTGACTATTTTAACAAAATAACTTAAGATGCATTCTTTCATGTAATTGAACTATATACTCAGATCGCTCTGATTAGACAATAAGCCTAATTCATACGGCAAGTTTTTATGTATTTCAGTAGTAGTACAAGAGTAGTAAGACTTACTAAAAATAGGTTTCTCCAGTGTTGGCTAAGGTACTCACCTGAAAAAAACAGAACAATATATAAATACTTGAATGATAAATAATAAGAAGTTTGGCGAAGAAATAATCTAACCCTCATGATTTGGCAATATAATGAGAAGATGTGTTGAAAAAAATGGTCCGCGTAGAGGTCAATAAATTTCTCTTAGATGTGGAGAAATGCTTATTAATTAGCCAATGTTTGCAGGTCTTCTTCAGGGCTGTCGCGAGCTGACGGACCCGATAGGTCCGTCCAAGCTGTATAATAAGATATTTGGGAAACGTAGCCAATAAGACCATATTGCAGCCCTTCTTACACTTTAATTATGATTCATTCGCCATATAGTGTTGAGATGGAGAATTTCGCCCTTTTCAACCAGTAGATCAATAACGAAATATTCTGCGAGAAAAAGTTCTGTTCTAGAAAGGATGCTTATGTGAAAAAAAACGAATAAAATAACCTTAATTAGTGAAATACTATGATTACAATTATTGGGTTCAGGTCAGAAAATGTATACAATTAAGCGATCAAACTAGAACAACAAAATGAAAAAAAAAAAGAGGATATATTTCACTAATGAAAAAAATGAAATACATTCTTTTGAGAAAGACCACAAAGCACCTAATTGGAAAACAAATAATATAAATAGAAGAACGGACGGAAAAAAAACTCTAACGAAGGTCATTCGTTTATACTGGTATTTCGTATAAAGGGTATAAAGGTATTTCGGTTGATTGATGTGGTAATAACATGCTGGCATGATTATGAGAAGAATATAGTTTCGAAACTTCGCTAAAAATTAAACGTATAGACTGAATCTCAGTGTGAACTGGAAGTAAAACATAGTTATTAACTTAATATAGTATATTTATTTTTTTGGAAAGGGGATTTCTTCTATTCATGATTATTCATAAAAAAACTTGTTTGCATCATGTACGAGTATAAGGTCTATGTAAAAAATTTGATTACAAAATAAATCAAGTTTTGCGGACAACATTCCGATAAAGGAAAATTGCATAGTAAAAGAACATTTATCGACGATCCAAATTAGGTTCGAATTGTTCAAAGGGGGTTCTTGATGTAAGTTCAATTTTTCAGATCTTTAAAAAATGTTCGAGTTCGATATTTTTGGTAAAAAGAATTACATATCTCTGTTCACTTGGAAATTTGAAAGATTTCAGAATTCTTAGACCAAGGGAATTTACGCGATTATTTAATACAATTATTTTTTTAATCTACTTCCCTATATGAATTCTGTTTCTTCTATTGGATGAGGCCTATTAGAGACCATCTACCAATTTCAATTCTTCCCATCCTGTTGTTTTCTCTCCCGCTCCAATATTCTTTCATCCTTTCGCTGTACTGCTTCTTTCTGTCTTCAGGCCACTTCGTCGCAGGTTTCATTTTCTCACATCCTTGGAATTCCTCCATACTCAAGAACCTCTTTCTAAAAATCTCAGTGCCTACAGTCATTTTCACTTTTATTATTTCTTTCAAAATCTTTATTTACTTCCTGAACCCAGGCAGTTGTAGACGGTCCTCACCACTAAGTGAGTATCTTCCGTACTTCAGGAGTAATTGGGTTTAGATCTGTATGTTAACGTTTTCATTTTTTATTATATCAACGCTTATTTTAATGATTTAATATCTTAAGCTCTTCAATTATTTTTAATATGTGATTCACTACCATAAAAGCAAACAAATGATATACTAAATATTTAAAATAAAAGTCGGAAATATAAAGACATTTTTTCAGTATTTTGAGCTCACATTATTTTAAAAACGGAATTATCCGCGTAATTCAAGTAACCAGAATTTAAAAATGATTGTCCAGTTAGCTTAAAAAAATTGTTACATGCCAGTATCATCGTATGATTGGCGCGACAAACCGCTTAGCGAGTCGGAGCCTCCTCTACATTTGCGTATCAAAGACTTGAAAGCCAGCCAACAGAAACACCCCTCGCTTATAGATGGATTTTGTAAAAACATGCAAACAAAATTGGCCATTACTTCATTGGCAAGACCCAGGTTCACAGTAACTTTCTTCGGCATTCAATTTTCTATAAAACTCTAAAGGAACATCCTTCTTTTGGGAAGACCATGTCCTCAAAATAGGCACATACATTACTTAACATCATGGAACATTCTATTGTTTATGATAGCCCGAGAATGAATCTTTGTCAAGCCATAAAATCAAAAATCAAATAAAATTTAGATTAAATACTCAGAAGACTATAAAGGAAAATGCTGACAAGCCGATAAAAAACGTATAAGAAGAAGATTAACGAAGAATTCAAATATGAGAAATGGAAGCAGTGGACAGAGAGAGGGAGATGTCCTAAGGAACGGAACGGATACCTGATCCTAAGTACTGAAGAAGGCAAACTCATGGGAAGAAAAATTAAGGAATATTGAAAATAACGAAAGAGAAAGACTCGTTAAGAAAAATAATAGGATGTTGATAGTTGGGGGTGCAGTCAAGAAAACACGCAAAAATAGGTGAAACTATTTTATTTTAAGTGCCGACGTTTCGACCTACTATGTAGGTCATCTTCAGGGCTATGAGAAAACAGACAAAAAACAGAATAGACTGTAAAAATACATAAAATAGAGGTACAGAAAAATTAACAAAAAAAGTAGAGATATAAAAAAATGATATATAATGAAAGGATATATGAAGGTATATGAATATATATATACATAATATATATATATAATAATGTATATAGGTGTATGAATAAAGATGATTACATGGTAGATGGATAGAAAGGTGATAATGCAAAAAAAATACAAAGAGAGCAATGAAGTTAAACAGAAAAAAAAAATAAAATGAAAAAGATATGAATATAATGAGTATGGACAATTTAGTATAATAAAGATAGAAATGTATTGCAAAGGAAACAATAGTATGAAAATGGACTCATGGGGAGTATCATAAGTGCAATGAGAGAACATGAATTAAAAATATGATACCTAATAATACATCGAGAAGAATATATTATAGAACGTAAAGAAAAGGAATCTAAAGTATGACAGGCCGAGAAGTGAGATATAAATAAAATTTTTAAAAATATAAGTATCAGAAGTTATGTAAAGGTATAAATGTTATATAAGGGTATACACTATACATTATATAACAGATATTGTATCCAGGAATACAGATATTATATAGAGGTATACATTAGGTATGAAGTTATATAAATAAAGATGAAAGAATACAAGGAACAATACATGAGAGATATAAGATATCGGTAAGTGAATAGAGATATATTATAAAAAATAATGATGTTCTGTGAACATGAACTCTTTAATTAAAACTATTTAATTAAAACTATGATGGATGCTAAAAGTGATGATGGGAGAAATAGGTGTGAAGGAAGGAGATGGAGAAAGATGAAGAGAAGATATAAATAATAAGAGACAGTACGAACCCGATACGAATGGCTGCTGGGACAATGAGTAACTGACGCGGAAAAAACCGTTAAACGACGGAAGCGCTGGCCGCGATCTCTGTCGGTCAAAGGTCAAAGTAGCAAAAAAAATTCAAAAAAAAATAAAAATATAAAAAGTAGGGAAAGGGCAATATGGGGAAATATGGGGACGCGTAAAAAATGTGAAAAATAAATAAAAAATAAAGTTAAAGAAAAAAAAAAAGGGGAGTAAAGAAATAAAATACTAGAAAAGAAAAAATATACAGAAAAGGGCCGTAAAAGGAGAGAAATAAAATATGATTTGAAAATTAAGGAGTTTTTAGAAAATTAAAAATTTGGGAATAAATTGAGGATAGGTGATGTGATTATAAAAAAATGATTTGAAAATTAAGGAGTTTTTAGTAAATTAAAAATTTGGGAATAAATTGAGGATAGGTGATGTGAATCGGACTTAAGGTTGACGGCGGAAGAATCTAAATTGATGTGGATGGTTTCCGAGAGAATGCGTTTTTCATAGTTGGGAAAGGAAGATAGGATAGACGTGTTATCGAAGTTGAAAATGTGGTTTAAAGATAGGGCATGGTCAGAGAGTTTGGAAGCGGTTGGGTTATTGGATGAAATGGAATATTTATGTTGGGAAATACGATCTTTAAGTAAGTTTTTAGTTTCGCCGATATAGGAAGAGTTGCAATTTGGAGTGGAGCAAGGGATACGGTAGACAACTTGTGAGCGTTGTATAACAGGAATGGGATCTTTAACACGGGTATAGATTTTGGAAAGTTTGTTATGGGATTTGAATGCTAAACGTAAGTTGGGGATAGAGGAACGTAGGGATTTTTGAATATTATTTGAGAGGGAGGGTATATATGGCAAGGATCTGTATACTGGGTTAGAGGGAGGGTGTGGAGACAAGGTGGGGTTGGGGTTTTTTTTATAGTCTTGGATGAGTTTATTAATAATATGGAGAGGAAAATTGTTTTTTAAAAGTATATTTTGGATGCGGTGGATGTTAGTTTTATGGAAGCATGGGTCAGAGAGGGATAGGCCACGGCGGATAATATTTTTGGCGACGTTTATTTTTTGGTGGTGCGGATGTTGGGAGTAATAATTGAGGAGTCTGCCAGAATAGGTGGGTTAAGAAAAATAACTTTTTTTTGGGTCCCCAGCCACTCAGGAATACTTGGAAATGAGAAAGCCGACAAAGCAGCATCAGAAGCCCATTTATTAGAAGAAATAACGCTTTCTTATATCCCACCTTCAGATTTGTTCCAACAAATAAAAACAAATATCCAAAGCGAATGGCAGTGTACTTGGACATCGCTAGAAGACAATAAACTCAAAATAATCAAACCGACTATCAGTAGCTGGGTATCATCTTCCAGGCAGTGTAGAAGAGAAGAAGTAGTTATTACTCGCCTTAGGATTGGTCACAGTCGTTTGACCCACGAATACCTGATAACAAAGAAAGACCCACCTCAATGTACACTGTGTAAGGTGACAGTTACAGTGCGCCATATCTTCGAGGATTGCCCTAGGTACAGTGGAGTGATGGAAAGGTGTGGTGTACCTCGGCAGATGCAAAAGGCGTTGGGGGATAACGAACAATGTTTAAATAATGCGTTAAAATTTATTAAAAACACCAATATATACCAGTCAATTTGACATATACATTTACACGTTTATGTGTATGTGTGTATGTGGGTTTATGTGTGTGTGTGTATATGTGTGTATATATATATTGTCGGTGTGTATAATGTTATATGGATAATATAAATTCTATATTATATCATAAATCTTATATAATTATGCATAACGTTTTATTTTAATTTAAACAACTTCATATAAGTTACATTTCTATTATATGTTTAATATGTTAATATGGTTTTACTATGTGCCTAATGTTATGTTATGGTATGTTATTATGTAACATAATGTTACAATGTTATGTTATGGTATGTTATTATGTAAATATGTAGGTAATGTAAATATGTATATTCTCTAGTTGTAATTATGTAGATACTGTAAACATTTATACTCTTCAGTAGTGAGGGCAATAATAACCATTTGTAGTTGTTTGCCCTTAAAAAAAATAAAACAACAAACAAACGAAAGAGAAAGTATAGGAAATTGAAATTGTTAGAAAGTACCTATCAGACCTCATCAAAAAATTATATTACCTTTGGTGAGGTAACAACTCTTTATATATTTTTTTCAAAACTCTTGCCTGAGAGACGAAAGGAAGGAGTAAATAATAGAAAGAGGGATTGGTAAAAATATCGGGCATCCATCCATCTAGCCATCTAGCCATTCCATTTAAATACGTCCCGTTGGAACACTGAATTGTTCTCACATCTGATATATTATATTCATTTATTTTTAAGTCCAGATACAATTACATACACACGCGCTAGTAAAAATAAATTCACATTTTTATACACCATTCGGTAGGTATTCCATTAAAGTATTAAATACTCCTACCTTTTAACGAGATCCAATTATTAATGATAAATAATAAAATTATTTACTTTTATTCATATTAAATCTGCTTTATGGTTTAATAATATTACTAAAAAAATTGAATCGTTATTCTGCTATCCATCAAATAAGATATAATTACAGATTGATGGATACTTTTTGTCTTAATTCATGAGTTAGATATCAAGATATAAATAGCATTTAATTACGATAAATGGAATTTAGACAGATATAATACTAAAATTAATTACTAATTCCTCTATTACCTGATGACAAAGATAATCCTGACTGAGCATCTTGGAAAGGCGATTAGGAATGTTGTTCACTTTTGTCCCTCCGATCCATTTCTTCACCCTCCTGATTTTTCCGATTCTCCAGATGACGTCCTTCTTTAACTCGTCCCAGTCCGGAGGGGGTATGGGAGGTGGAACGGGAGTCGGAGTTCGAGTACGCTCTTCCTCTTCTAGCGGTAGTTCTTGGTAGACCTGTTCCTCGGGCTCAGGCGTGTTGGGGACATCTGCAGAAACCAGATCCTCCTTCTGTTCGCCCTTCTTGACAGTGGAGTAGACCGGGGCGAGCTTGGCATCCGCCGAGTACAGGCAAGGAGGCGGTTCATAGAGAGGCGTGACACTCTCTTCCATGGTGCAGACGTTTTCCTCCGGCTTCAGGCTGAGGGTCAGAGTGACGGTGGGTACCTGAGCAGCGTCCCATTCCTCGTCGTCAGACCACTCGTGATCGTCGGTTGTCAGCTCCTCCAGAACGTTCTCAACCGCACTTTCTATCACCACAACTTTCAATTCGTCTTCTTTAGGTGGCGATATTTCATTGACTTCTGCGTAATCTGATACAGGTGAAGGCTCATCGGTACTGATCTGAGAGTCCTCCACTGCCACTTCCCTGTTGTCTATAACAGTATCATCACCGGATTTCTGGGACTCCGAGTCCGCCTCGCTACTTTCCGTATCCGTCAAGTCTTTCTCTTCCCCATCATCTTCTTCTTTTTCTGCTTCGGTTTCGACGCACTTGGCCGGTGTCTCTTCCCTCTCCCGACGCCACCAGCCCCACAGCCCGGACATCACTGAAATAGCAGGCGGTCGCTCCCGCCAAGATCTATTTTAAGATGAGATGTACTCTGTTCCCACTCTGTACCACTTACGGATACTGACCCCCTGCGGTATTATTATTACAATGGAAAATGGTATATGTTATTTCTTAATAAAATAATAATAACAATCAACAGCGTACAGATATTAAATATTTTAGAACAAAATAAAACTTTCGGACAAATTAAATGTATACGAATTTCGTGTAGTATATCCAACTGTTTCTACCTGGGAACATACTTATTATTTATCTAAAATATAAAATTGGGTTTAGTAAATTATTAATATTTGAAAGGGATTTATCTGATAGGGACCAGCATTCGGTCTGAATAAACTTGACTCAAATTTTAATGGCCTTGTGAAACCTTGACGCTTTCGAATTTATTTATTTTTATTTTTTTGTCACAAACCTAATTTGATTCTGTAGAATAAGAACATGTTAATATTTCGCATAAGAAACAGAAAGCACATTGGTTTATTGCCATTAAATAAAAGCACCGAATTTTTTTTTGTTTCTGTATTTCGATTTTCAATGAGACCTTAACTAGGAGATAACTCTTTTCTGCCTGTTTTAAAATTATTCTTTATTTTTCCTATATTAGATTCACAAATTGATCAGAATTAAAAAAATATATTTAATTAAAAAACAATATAAGCATATGACGATATATAATAAAAAAAATCCACCGCAGTACTACACCATCACTATACTATAAGGTGTTTTATCTTAACGGAGGATTCCTTGAACTGGAAAAACTAGAACAATATTCGAGTGATATTTACTTTACTTATCTTGAATTTTACTCACTAAATTTAGCCGACGTGAGTTATAGAATGCTATTGATTGATAATAAAAATATAATATAGATATAAAATTGATGTAATGAAATAATTGTTATAAAAATAAGGGGGGGAATCTAACGGTTGAGCGTGATCCAAGACAAATCCCTCCCTGTACAACCGTTATCCTTTAGATTGTACTGTATCTACCATGTACTGAACCCCAGACCCGTTCACGGGCTGTAGTGGTGCAGGTTTTTATTGATTGATAAACTTTTCAAAATACAATTAAAATCAAATTATTGAAACAATATTACTTAGTTATTTCTATATGTATATTTTTACACTAATTATGGTTAATTATTTTCAAAGCTTAAGCAAGGCTGTGGGCTATTAAAATTAAATAAAATTTGAAAGAATATATTTGTTAAGTGTTGCAAAGGTGTAAGTAAAGATATTAGAACCAATTAGGTGTCAAAGTACGAAGCTCAATAAATATTTCTCACTTGTTTTAAGTCTTTATATGTTTGTTTTTTATTCCTATCTAATATGTTTTATTGCTGGGAATCGTTTTTTAATTAATTTTTAAAGCTTTATACTTAATTTGAAAAATTAAATCGTTAAAAAAAATATAGCAAAACCTACATTATACATTACACATTATACAAAACACTGAACCACTAGGGTTGGGCGATAGTCGATAGTTACTATCGATACATCGATAGATCTATCCTGTCGATGGTCACTGTCGATAGTGTCGACTATCGATGGTCACTATCAATAGTATCGACTATCGATGCATCTTTTTTACCCTCAAGTTTTGAAACTCTCGGAATTATGCTGATCTGTCTCTGTCCAGTGTCGAGTTCTTTTGAAATTGAACTCGGAATTCCTAGAGCTCAAGGATTCTCTTTTATATAACTTTGATGCGCACCGGACGTGTCATTATTCTCTGAAATTACTAATTACATTATGTTGGGTAGTACACGTAGTCTCACACTTGTTCAAGCAAACCAAATACACGGTATTGAGCATTGGCTCTTCTAGGTTTTTATAACCTTAACTTCTTCTTTAATTAGGAATCTTTTTCTACAATTCTTAAATGTTCAACTAGAAATGCGGGTTTTCTTTCGGTAAATATGTGGAAAAAGGAGCACACTTGGCTCTTGAAATTAACTATTTCGTTATTTTTCTTTTCTGAAGGTTTGATTTGTTCATTGTTATTGTAAACATGGAAATTTTAAATACTTTTTTAAAATTCAAATAAATTAGTTTTTTTTCCTCATCTTTATAATATAATCTTATAATTTATAAGCCTGCAAATTTCAAATAGTAGATAGGTAATTTAATTTCATTAAATTAGTTGAAATTCTTTTTTGAATAGGTTTGGAAAAAAGGGAAGCAACTATCGATATTATTCGATAAGTGGTAACTATCGACTATCGCGCAACCCTATAAACCACAAATGAATAAAGAGAATTTTCAAAATCTGGAATGTAGTGATGCGTACAAGTATACAAAATAAAAATGCCTACAATGCGTACAAGTATACTAAACCATTCTACGAATCTACATATTATTTCAAATATTAAAATATTAAGACAAAGCTCCTGGTCTAAAGTATATCTAAATATTTAAAATCTATAAGATATAACAGAGCTTTTTTTAATAATTTGTCTTATTACGATGTATTTGTAGTAACTATGGTATTTAATATTTAATATTTTTTAATTAAAAGGAATAAAATCACTTATTTCATGCTTAATGCATACATAAATATCACAAAATAATCCTTTGTTAGATTTAATGTAATGACAGATATCATTAGAATGTAACAAAAATTGAAAAAAAAAACTTCTAGTAATAAGTATCCTCCATTTTGAAATATATGGGAATTCACACAAATTATCACAACAAAGAAATAATTTCGGATTTGAGGACTCCCATTATAAAATAAAATCAATTGTAAGCAACTAGCAATTTGATAAAGGTATTACTTCTTAAAATTTAAAACGCCATGTAAACTTCCTTTTGAAAATCAACATTATTGACATTTGATATGATCGGTTCCTTGAAAGTATAATTAACATTTAAATAGTTCTTGAAAATAATCCAGTTGTCCTACATCTTATATAGCACGACCTACTTTTGTTTCAGTAAACTAGCATATTCAATATGATTTTTCATTTTTTTTTTATTCCCCCCTAGATGGATATATTTGTAAAGGTCTTTTAAACACTGATGCACCACACTTCCTATGAATGAAAGAGAAAGATGTTGCGAACTACTGAACTAGTCCTGTTTACAGGTGGAGTTACGTAAGGGGACATCCACCTACTTCAGCCCTGACATTTCTGGCAAGCTCTCCTCACCCTCCAACCCAAGTCTTTATTAATCAGATAGCGGATCGAGCATGGCGATCTTTGGGTGTAACGTCGAGTGCGAACTAGGAAACCATTCATACCAGATTACAACATGAACACTAAGATACATATCAAAGATTTAAGACAAGTTTAAGCTTCAGTTCTAATCCCAAAGGATCTGAAAACTTCAAATTTCACTATCCAGATCGAATCATATATTTTTAAATAACATGGAATTTCCTCTGTTTTCCTATAATGGAAAAAAATATGCACAGAATCTACAAAATAGCATTGCACGATTCCTTCTACCAAGTATTTCAATAATTTCAACATTCAGCAGCCATTATCTAATCGAACAATATTTTGTAAGTAACAAAAGGAAATTTTAAAAATTTATACTTCTAATTTCCAGGTAAGGAAATATGGCTGGAAGTAAATTCGGATAAGTATATGATTAGTAGCAGGAATTGGAGAAACTTTGGTGATATTGTTGTAGGAGGGAATAACTTCGAACATGTGAAGATGTTTAGGGTCAATGGTAACTAAAAAAAAACGAAATTCAAGAGGAAATAAAGGCGGGAAATGGTTGTTATTATTCGGTATAAGCTCGCGTATTTTGTGACGAAATCTAAAAATATAAATTTATAAAACCATCATCATTTCTACTCTTCTTTACGGATGTGAAACTTGGCCGCTAACGCTGTAGGATGAACAACGTCTTCCTCATATCTCGTTGAATTAGTTTACATTTGTATCCTGGCAGATCTATACAATTATTTTTATTCTTTACTTAATAAGTTCATAACTTGTTCGCTCATTCGTCTTTCCTTTCATAGATGGCAATATACACAAACAAGTTAAGAAGATGGACTAAAATAGAATACGTTTTTATGTTCAGAATGCCATACATACAATTATATGTTTGACCAAAGCATTATAAATCACGAAACAATGTTATTATAGTCTCCACAAAGGTCATTCTCAAGGAAGTAATAGATTGCGTAGTTTTGAAAACTGTTAAAAACAAGCCATACAGATAAGTTTAGCTGATTATTAGCTGGATTCAAAGGAGTTGGAGTAGCTCAGTGGTTCGAATCCAGCTGTGCAGATTTTATTTTATCTGTTGGCGGCCGGGGATAGATCCTTAGGGATTTGGGACCCTCTAAATTGTGCAGTTTATTTTTTAGCTAGACCTGGAATATATATTATTATTATAAATTTTTACGAGTATAAAATCAAATAAAGAGTATCGACAAATGTATAAATGACCACGTTGCCGCACACTTTTAATTTGACGATCGTCCTCAGAAACACTTTTATTTTTCAATTGTTTATGACTGCCAGATGAAATCGCACGTAAGTTGTATGTTTGGAAGTGAGAATTATCACATTTGGCCACAGTTTTTTCAAAAAAACTGTCGACTGCTATAACCGTCATTTGCTCATCATGTCATTTTTTCTATACGGCATTTGCTTTACTAATTCAAAATGATTCCTATGAAAAAAAGAGAGTAAATAGGTGTAAACTTAACACAATAAAATCAGTTTGATGATAAATAACAAAATTATCATTTGTTATTTATTTTGATAATAAAACAGTAAAAATGAAAATACAATAAATATGCTGTCTGGCATGCTACACCTTTTTTTTCGATGTATTAATCAATAATTAACAAGCTTATGCGTCATTACACTTCGTACAAGCGCTGTACTTTTATTGATTAAAATGAATGTGCACGACGGCTATAGCCGTCGTTTGCCTACATATCGCCAAAGATCGGACGGCTATAGCCGTCCTTTGCGGCAACGTGTTAAAGAAGAATGAGATAATCGCGATACATACATACACAATTACTATTTCTTTTTAGTAGTGCAAAAATTAAAACTAATAATTGGACAAAGATAAGTGGGAGGCATAGTTACTTTTTTAATTTTAGCTATTTTCTATTTTCACTTCGTAAAAATATTTATAATATTGTAATAATAATAATAACAGGTTTTTACATTACTTAAATGCTCAATAAAATGGAAGAATTACATGTGAAACAGTTACTAAACCAGCATTACTATACCATAAACCTATTAACGGGTTTTATGCAACCCCGTTTATTAATAGGACATATTTACGTGTGTCATTACCTATAAATGCTATTCACAAGATATATTAGGGTGAAATTGTTTATTAGTACATTAAAGCTCGTTTTATTTTCTCTAAACATTTAGAATCTAATGATGTATTCTTACCTAACTTTCACTATTATAAAATTGAAAATGATCCCTCGTATTGCTCCATAGTTTCCTGAAATGTAAAATATACAAAGAAAATCTTCCCTAAAAATAGGTTCTTCATTACTCCGGCCGGGAAGGATGGACTCAGAAAAGAGAAGCAGTCCGGATTCCTCTGGCACGCGAGTTCCCTTCACCTACTTTCTGCAGGATGTCAAAAAACATGTCGAATCTGGATCAGAGCTAATCGTGTCCTCATATATTAGCTTTGAGATTCTATACCCTTGATTTATTATATAATATACTTATTATTTATTATTCTTATCATAATAATATATCATAATAATATATCATTATACAACAATGTGGAAAAACGCTCATCTCAATCAATAAGAAAGACTGGGGTCCTACAACTGAAACTCATTGAAGGAAAAGAAATATATTAGGTCCCTTCATCCAGACACTATAAATTATTTATTATTTATTTATTATTTCAGGGAGAACAAATAATAAAATTCTAGTTTCGATTAGCAAACATTCGATTTCACTGCCTTTGCAGAATCACTTCTCTCCCAGGAATTCTTTCTAAACTCAAAATAAAAAATATTTTTATTCAAATTACAAATTCTGAATTAAATAAATAAAACTGTTTAGCATAAATTTAAATTTAAATTTAAAATGATAAAAAAGTAGAAAACAATTATTGAAACAGATTTAAATATATACAGAAATATCAGTAGCAGCTTAAAGTACAAAATTCATATTTACAATGGACCATAGTTAATAAACAGATAACTGTGCTTAATTTTCTTTGATTTTACTCGTAAAGAAATATGATTTCAAAATTCTCGAATTAATTTTTTAACTCGTTTCTTCAGTTGGTATGTTATTAATACATAATATAAATCCCATTTAATAGGTTTTTATTTTATTTAGTATATAGATTAACTTTATTATGTAATATTTTACCAACTTGATGCATGGATGGCATTAGAAAATTAGGAAGGATACAAATATTTAAGTAGGCCTAGTAAGCACCTTGTTAATATTAGAAAAAAATACTACTACAGCCCATGAAGGGTCTTGATGTTCAGAACATGGTAGAGACTGTACTGTTTCTAGGACAATGGTATTGCAGAGAGGTGATTTGTACCAGAACACGGTAGGCCCCCAATTTTTCCCTCCTTGAGAGGCCGGGTGAGCCCAAGATGTCCATCCGTGGCTGTTAAGAGAGTCAATAATTTATCTGCCATACACAGATTTGAGGAATGGACAGCAGCTCAGCGCGCTACATATAGAGCTACCCCTCTCCCACCTTGTTAATCAGCAATTCCAAAAATAAATTAAGAAAATAATGATAGATTATTGTTTAAAATGATCGATTTCCTCTTCTTTTATTAGGTCAGGGACTGGAATGGATAAATAAAGTTTTGGCAAATACACTTCTTGGTCAATCTCTTTACGGCCCAGGGGCACATTGAATTGGTTATATTGATTGCATCTCATTAAGCAACAGTTCTATTTAAACAGATCACTTCCTACTAAAAAAAAATCGATAGCTATATACATCGTTTTTTAATGTAAATTTCACAAAAATTTTAACCCAGCCCCACCCTTCAAAAAATATATATATATAGTTTTCCTAAATAATATATAGGATTCTCCTTTATTATTATAAAGGATATAGGTCATATTGGAACCAGAACCTCGAGCGACATATGAATAATATTTGATGTAATAATACTATTTTTTTTCTACCAAGCTGACAAATTATCAAATGAAGAATGATTACAGCTAGTGTTTAAAAACAATCAGAACAATTCTCACATATTTAAAAAAAATTATTTTATTTGAAATTTACAATTGTTTTATAACAATACAACAAGTAAAAATAAAGAAAGATGCATAGTATTAATTATTAAGGCAAATAATTATAATATCTCCAAAAGATTAAATATTTCAATTCTAAAATATTTTAACTACTAGATGTTTAAATCTGACCATATTGTCTGTGATGACAATATGTTTTGTTGTTACTATAATCTTGCCAAATATTGTTAAAATAAGCAAAACTTTATCAATGAAAACTAATCAGCGATTTTATTCCTTTTCCACTTAATCTTAATCCGCACAATCATCGTTCAAGCGAAGAGTACAAGTTCAGGTTAATAATAGCCTTCTAAGTTTGAAGAAAGATTTTTTTCATTTATTTACTTTTTTTTTAGTTCAATTAACTGAAACGAAGGCTCTGAACCTTACTTACGAAACCAGAACCGACTACTCAAACCGAGAACTAGTTAACGGTGATTTGTAAGACGAAATCCAAGTCATTTCGGGTATAATGACCTACATCAGACCGATGTATCTATTTCTTTATTTTAAATAATTAATTATATAATAACTATTATACTTTTAAAGTGTAATTTTAAAATTTTCCTTTTATCTAAATAAATTTAAAGTTTAAATAATAATAATATTTCAGAGGAATTAGCCTGTACCTATTCATCTGTCTCATCCATCCGTACGCTCATGTTTGTTACATATTCTTAATAGCAGTAAGATACGCTAATTATGATTGAATGACTATTAGTTTCCACCTGTTCGTTCCTACTTTTTGTAAGCCTAAGAAATAAGAAACCTAACAAAAAAAATTACAAAACGATTTTGTTTCATAATGATGTTAAACGTGCCCTTAGAATTGAACAACGCTCAAGTTTCTGACACGAGTTTTCCGATGAATAGTTACGTATAATACCCATGGATAGTTACGAAGCTGAATAAGGAAGAAAGCAATAGTAATAACGTTAATTGTGAACCAATAATAGACCGAGACGTAGGTGGAAGGATTATGTTGGGTATTAATTGGGTTCTGTGAAGGTAGGTTTACCTTCGGTTTCGCTAAAGTTTGTTACCTCATAGTGATTGAGGCACTTTATAGCACAAAACAACAAAACCTCGCCATGTCGGTTTGCGGTAATTAAGAAAAAAATTGTTTAAACCTTCAAGATATTTATCAAAAATATCAAGGAAATATTTCAGCTTATTAATAGCTGAATGTATTGTTCATTTTTGAAGATAAAATTTTAAGAGATCACGTATAATATATTTTGATACTAACGACATTTTACTTTCAATTTCCATTAAGTTAGGCCTTGAAAAAGTAGTCAAACTCCAAGTACATATTACATGTGATACAAGACGTAATCCTAGAAAATTGGCTACATTACGTATTACGACGTATTTAAGTAGTCTCTTCCATAACCAGGCAGTCTAGGACCCGAATGACCTTAATGTTTGAACAATTTATTACGTAAAAAAAGATTTGTAAACAATTTCAAAAATTAATAATTTTTATTAAATTCAAGATTCATTATACCCTTCGTACTTACACTTACTAGACAAACACTCTAAGCTCCCAATTACATAAGACTCATATACATGACTATTATAATTTGGACCTACGTTGTAGAGCTTTGGCCTCCACTAAGTCATAGAATAGAAACACTCCTTATTATGTTAGGGATAAAATCAACCATAACGACCTTAATGTCCCATTTGTTGCTGATTTGGACATAGCCCGATATCAGACCTTTCATGATAAACTGTATTCCATCCAAACCCACTATTTTCAAACCTAACAACCTCTTCAATTCCGACAATCCTCCATGGCATCTGAAAAGAAGATCTTTGTTGAATGTGAGGGTAGTTTCTCTATAACATTTTAGAATTAAAATATGTAATCTTTTTGAGATATTGTAATTTTCAAGAAGGAACATACATTTAAGTAAGCTTGTAAGAAAGCCCCTTTTTCTATTTGTTTAATTATTTCTTTTTTTTATTTACTTCAACACTAACTAGACAAACGTACGAAGCCCTCAGTTAATTAAAAAGACTCATATAGATGACTATAATAAGACCTATTTGGACTTACGGAGTGGAGCTTTGGGTCTCCACAAAGCCATATAATTCCTCTCGTATCCAATAATAGACCGAGACGTAGGAGGATTATGTTGGGTATTAATTGGGTTCTGTGAAGGTAGGTTTACCTTCGGCTTCGCCCCTACTTTGTTACGAATAAAATTATACATAACGACCTTTAAGTCCCATACGCTGCTGTTTTGGTCCAAACCTATATCAATTCTTTCACAACAAACTTTATTGCTACTCTAACCCACTAGTTTCAAACTTACCTACCTCTTCGATTCCCGATTATCCTCCGAGGCATCTGAAAAGAAGATGGCCTCGTGACCTTTTAAGTTGGATTTGCAGCGGTTTTGTCCCGAACCCGAAATAAATCATTTCACGGTAAAATTTGTTCAAAATAAGACCCATTACTTTAATTTTAAATCAATTATCGATAATCCTCCGAGGGGTCTGTAAAGAAGATGGCCTCGAGACCTTTTAATTTAAATCTGCTATTTACTGGTGGGTAGTTTCTCCCCTACGCTGAAAGACACTAAAGGGTGATGCGGAAGAAGAAGAAGGTGGGTAGTTTCCCTATTCGCCTTCACTTACTTCTCATTCCATATCATTCATAAGATTTACTTGCTGTATTATTTAATACAGTTGTAAATACCAATTAATAAATTTAAAAAAAAGTTATTTCTCAGAAATCGTTTCGTGTTTTTAAGCAATCAACTAACTAAGAACTGTAATACTTCTATACAAGCATATGTAATTCAGTAAAAGCATACATTACAGTATTCTATTTAGATGACAGTATTTTTTATCTCAATTTTATGAATACACCGTCTTCAAGAAAATCATAGCAAGCGACGAAATTACTGAGCCTATTTTTATAACTAAACAACAAGAATTATCTAAATATTTCTCATAAAGTCCCACAATTTTTAGAATGTGTCATCCCTATAGTGAAAGAAAAATAACCAAAAAAAAAATTAGGTGTTATTTTTGAAAATACATATTTTCGAGATATTTTAAGGAATAGCTTTTTAACTGTACCACTACAACTCGTGAAGCGTCTGGTGTTCAGTACGTGGTAGAGACTATACTGTGTCTTGGACAACGGTGAGCCCCAGGAGGGTTCTAGATTCTATTAAATAAAAGTCTGCCAGCTAGCTGGATTTGACTTTTTTAACACTTCGCACTTAGCTAAGAGTGATGTTTTTAGCTCTATACACCTAGATTTTATTTTGAAATAATCATTAAACTATTTACAAGAAAAAACTTTCTTTTAGATCCAAATGGACTTATTCTACTTTCAAAATTAACTACTAAAATCTTGAATGTTCACATAGTCTATATAAAAAAAAGTAATAGTAATATGAAAGAAAAAATAGTTTAATATTAAAATATAAGATTAATAACGACTCTATATTTATTTATGTTTTTTCCATTAACGATACAATTGAGATTAAAATAAGTACATGTAATCCATTTATTTCATAAATAATTTCTAGTGCTCTAATTTAATTATAACTTAAACGCATCCCGCTTGCAGTTTCAAATCCTATTTGTCACGTTCTTCATCGATTCCATTTTCATTATGACTCACCATAAATGGTTAATGTTGAAAACTACAAATATATGTAGAATTAAACTTAAACAATAAAAACAAATTGATTTATGTATACGAATAGGATTGTATTGAATATACATAAGTATATGTGTAAATAATGATATTAATTCCGTCCACGGACCACTACGAAAACCCTAATCTGCTAGATCAGATATGTATAAATAAAAGTTTATATTTTAGGGATGGATGTTATTTCTAAATAATAGTGTACATCGGATCATCCTGTATATCCTTGGTTTCTTTTCTCCCGTCCTTGAATTGCCAGTGGGAACTGGGTGATCTTTGGCTCAGGAAGTATTTCCGGACCAATCTCTTCAACAGTCAGCTCGTTTGAAACTTGAACTGGCAATCTTCTCCCCATAGACGCGTCGAATATGATATTTCTAAATGCTACCGTTTTAACGTTATATATACAATATACATACGTTTTGTTTAATAAATATGTAAAAAAAAAAATTCTTCAATATCATCTCTATGAGTTGCCGGAATCTCGCAGTATCTTCTCTCTTCCTGATGATACGAGGATTTGGCCAATTCTATACCCTCTCTTTACACCACATTGCTCGTCCGTCCATTTTTACTATTAAAAACAAAAATTGTTCTTAATATGAATATTTTAAGGAGATTCGATTATCGAACAATCGGTCCCGACCAACGTGAAAGGATCTGAGTTCTTAGAGCATCCTAACTAGTTCGACCGACTTCCTCAAAACGATTCTAGGATGCGTATAGTTACGGTTGATGGCCAAATTTAAATTGTTTATAAAATGGATTCGTAACCAGGAACTTCCATTAGTGCTTTCGTGAGGTCAACAATGTAAACTTCCACCTCATACCCTCTTCTTTTATATGTATTTATGCCTCTAGAAGATCTAGATGGGGATAAAGAGACTGGTGGTAGAGAATATGTCATGACTAGACTTAGTATGTAAGTAGTATGTAAAGAGAGTAGTCACTTAATATATCTATGTTATATCGTTCCATTTCACAATACATTTAATTCATTCTTACAATTTAGTCAACTGATAGTTAACTTTAGTGTGGGATTGGGTCGGTGTAGTGAAACGTACAGTGTTCAGAGTAAGTTTGTGCAATTTAATAAACTTATGAAATAATTTCCACTAGTTGGGCCCTTTTTTATAAACAAGAGTTTACAATGTAGTACTTAATTGTAAACATCGCCACACATCAAATGTTAGATTTCCATTTACGGTAATTGGCGTACCTAAAGCTAAAAACAACACCAAAGAAAGACACTTCTTAAAAGATAGCCATAGGAGATATTTTCTAAGATTATCCTAGAACGTTTGAACACCCAATCAGGAAGAAAGGGTTATTGCTTGAGAGTCATTAAGTATAAAAATAAAAACTAGACCAGAAACTCCCCTAGATAATAGAAAAAATAATGTAACATTAGAAAATTAGTTTCATAGTAATAAAACTCTACTCTAGAATATATTTAATACAAAAATTATATCAGATTCGGCTGAGATGTAAGCGGTTAAGAGACTCATTTTGTTTGCACTGGGAAATATGCAGAAATGAAAATTATAAATCCTACCAATACTGTTTCTGATTCTTAACTAGCTCAAGTAAAAGCCTTGCAAATAATGGATCGGAATCACGAAAATATCGAGGAGAGAAAAAGCTGCTCCGGATCAGGACGTTTGCGCACGTATACCTCGAAGCGACGATGTTGGACAAAAATAAATAAAACTGGGATTCTTAAAGAGAAAAGCTGGCAGGTACAGAAGGGAAAGTGCCCACTCTTCACGCACTCTTGATGTTTACAGGATAATACAAACGAGCATACATTAATGCTCGAAGCTAACGTCTCTTTGAGGTAACCTGCAAATAAAAAACTGTAAACTTATCCATGTCAAGGTGCAATAAGAAGTTTAACGCAATCAGTCCCGAAATCACAGCGTGCTCTGCGGTCGATAAAGAAAGTGACTGCAGTGAGAGAATAAGAGACAACCACACCATGAACATACCAATCGTCGGGACATGAAACATGTTTGGGAGTCCGGATTAAGCAAGTCCGACCACATATCTGGCTTTTCAACAAACAAAAAAATTAACACCTTGAGGTTTCTTTAAAATAACTAAATATGTGGACCGCGAAACACCTTGGATAGCAATTATGTATGTTGTAATTTCTCAAAATGCAGTATTACTAGATACTCATGTGACATTGGTATGACATGCCAATATGCAGAAATGCAGGTCGTTAGCTTACCTTTTGAAAGGTCATTTTCGGTTCGATTTGGGTAGTTGAAGATCATTTTGGAGAACACTATAAACTGGCAGTCCGTCCCTTCAATAGGTTCAAGAAACATCCAAGGGAATGAGGAAATAGATTACACATTTGCACCATTAAATTAGATTTGTTTAATAAACAAATAATTACATATTTACAATAAATACTTTTGTTTATTACAAATTAAACAAATAAATACATAATTACACTCCCAGAACCCACGCTTACCACATTTAACTATTTACAATACATCTACTATTATACATATATAGAGACTTGACACAATCCCTCGACCAACACTTCCTAGCACTTATTGTAATTTTATTTGACTTTTTATTTGCTCCTAATTTATCACATCAATATAACTTCGATAAACTAGAAGACAATTATTAAACTTTCTAATTTACAAAATTTATAGTAGTCTTTGACTAAATCCCACACCTCGGACGTCAGCACTGGTCCTAAATATTTCATATTTTTATCACTAATTTAATTTTAGGTCTTGAGCTGGATAGATTTCACATTCATTAGTTTTACTGATATTATTCTCAAAGAAACTATTTTCGAAATCTGTGGAAAAAAAATGAAAGCTGAAGGGACTATTTCTTTGAGAAGGATCCTATAAAATTGGTCGTGGAATTATTTTTTTGAACCGAAACAATCCAATTAACGATTGACACTCAATGTCTGTATTAATTTTTTTTTTAATAAATAGAATAATAATTTAATTTTACTTTTATGGAAGGAATCCATTTTTTTTTATAGCTAAGGTCTATGTTTTCATATTTGTTACATGACGTATAATCAATAACCAATTAATGATCTTTAAACGTAATTTACAAAATAAGCACTAATAGATTGGAACAAGGGATAGGCTCTCTTCCTTGTTAGAAGGGAGGAAGTAAATTTAAAGCAATAGGCCGCATCCTCATCACCAATACAATTGTTAAATACAAGTACAAGCTGTTGAAGGTGTTATGTTTGCTATAAGCAAATTATAAGGAATAATCATATTATAAGGAAATTAATATGATTATTTATTTTAACGTCACTTTATGCTACTGTGACTAATCAGACGATGCTATATACCTGACAAAACCATTTTACGTCCCCTCCGAAGAACGGCATAACCACGGAATTTTTTCTTCCTTTAAAAAAGCCTATGTCCAACTGCCGGGTTTACAACCCGCAATCTTTGTCATAGTAGGTCGTTATGCTAATCACTACTTCAGAGGTGACTCCTGGTTATGTATTTATGCTTATGCATTAGAGAAGGTCGCTATGTTAAACACCACACCGCTTGTTAAGATTACATTGTAAAAACCAATGATTACGGGTAAATTAATAACTGATATACCCAGTAAAACTGAAAACTTTGGCCGATAATGATGAGTTAGCACGTTGAATGAGTTAGGTTTTGGTCTTAACGAGTAAACGTGGCACGTAGAATAAATCATTTGTACACCTTTGCCTTCAAATAATAAAGCTGTATAGTAAATTAAATAGATAATAAAACAAAAATGATGTTTCCTTTTTCCATACTTCTCTACCGATCAGTAGGAGCTAGGTATTTCAATTTTATAATCATTTGGAATAGTCATCTTAGAACAATGACGGATTAATGATTGCCCAATTTAATTCTCAATTGGAATGCTTAAGGAAAATAAAGGCGAGGAAGACCACAGAAGAGGTGGATAGAAGGAGTTGAGGAAAGTTTGCACGGTGATGGTCTGAGAGAGGAAGGTATACAAGACAGGAGGAAATGGAAAAATTAAATAAAAGGAATTTTTGGTTGAAGGAAACCCTCAATGAAATAATAAAAAAAACAAAATTATTATTTAAAAGACTTTGAAGGAATAATGATATTTTTTTAGACTGTCCCTAGCTTGCCGTTTGTATTAATCATGCAATACTTTCTAACAGCTCCTACACGAAAAAGGAAATAGAATTCACTAAAAATACTTAAAAGAGACTGAAATATTTTTGGCTTTATCCAAGTACTAAAGATAAGAGCTTAGTGCGAAATATGTGTACATCTTAATTGAGCTCGTTGAACAGAATTGGGGCCGCATTTTTCTCCTACTTTTACCCTCGAACGTGGGAAAACTGACTCCATTGTCGGAACAGCATATTTATGAGAGGTGGGGGAATATGCGTGATGAAAGTGGGTTTTCATCGGTCTTCCATTAAGTAAGTGACGACTACTTTACAAATCGGAATGAGACGTTAAGAGGGTTGCCAAAAATAAAGTTCGCTCTTAGCAGGTAGGAGAGTGTCTAGTGCATTTTGATCTTAAGCTGTGATTCAAAATAGATCGGCGAGAATCCAGTGAAAATTCTTAGCGATTGGGGTTTGATAAACAATTATTAAGATTTTATTAAGCTAATTGAAAATAAGGTAACTCAGAACTACCTAGGGAAGGAAGAGAACTTGTATTTGGAGATCCGACCGTGCGGCGACACATATTAGAAGGAAGAATAAAAAACAACGGGTGCTTACTGTATTAATCATACAATACTTTCTATTAATCAGGCTTACTGGTCATTAAATTTTGGAAGGAGGCAGAAAAAAATTGTCCTATATTCTTAACGATTAATTTCGAATATCCAAGGTACTGGTCAGACATTGGGCATTGTGATTGGTCTTTTATTACAACTCTTATTATTGTTAACATATTACACAAGGGTAATAACTTTTTTATAATAGAATTTACAACTGTATTATAATAATACAACGAGTGAAATGAATGATTCACGATGACATTAGATTTTAAGTAAGTAGAAAAACTACCTAGTGGGTGTACTCAAATAACAAATTCAGCTTCAGGCCATCTTCTAGATATAACTTAGTGACGGGAAATAAACAAGTAACTAACCGATGGTCAAAATACATATGAAGTACGTATACAGTCCTTTCTTTCTTCATCTAATCATGCTTCATCTGATCGAACATAAAAATAAAAAGATCTGTTAAACAATTAAACCTGCAGTTTCTGAGAAGATGGAAGTGATTTGGCCGAGATTACTTCCAGGGTTTTCCCCCAATTAAGGGTACGCACTTTGCACATGCTGGGTGACCTTCAGAAGGGTCTACAGATCTCGCAGGATAGATCTTTTCCTGTTATGGATTGAATAATCTGTTATCTATCACAGCCGAAATCGACCCCGAGACTTATAGCTCAGCTACATCTATAGCTACCCCCAAAAGAAAACACCTAACATGTGTTAGTGGCTTCCATAAAAAAAGAGTCTGAGAAATATAAAATTTAAAAGTATGTATATCTGGAGTTTTGCTTCCACAATAACTTTTTAACAAAATTGCGGGGAGCATCCTCTCTCTTTCTTGTTCTTTCTTACATACAGATATATGATATATGTATGCTGTATGGGGTATATATATATATATATATATATATATATATATATATATATATATATATATATATATATATACCGCCTAAATAGAATAATTATATAAAACAATACCGCTTAAGTACACTTTGGGCGATTTTACAGGAGAGAAAAAAAACCGCGCGGACTGTAGACTCGGCAATATATCATCTATTCAATTTTGGAATTATTACTAAAAATATTGAAGAAAAGTATCAACAAATCATACTTTGCCATGTTGCTGACCTTAACACGTCCGTTACCGTTACTCATTTTCACCAAAAGTTGTAGATAGGCGGTATTGTTTTGACAGCGACGATATATATATATATATAATGTTTAAAATATCTTCGCTCTATAGAGTAATATAATTCAAATCGAATATTTTCTCACATTATGGTAAAAATATTGACCTTGCATAGAAAAACCTGTACTACCGTTAGAAGTAACAACGTGACGTAATATTTTCTTTGCTTTTTCTATACCATATAACAAATGCCAATAGGCGTGCCTGTGGAACATGTGTGATACCAACGTTCGTTCGACTTAAAATGTAAAATCTTGTCCGTTTCGTCACTGGTTATTAAGTTACAAAATAAGACTCGAAAATGGGTTAAGAGAGTAGGTGAGTAGCATTTTCAGTGGCACATGACATTTGACGAGTTGATTTTCATGATTTCATTTGGATTTCATGATTTCAACCTTATTTTTAAAACACATACTGTGAACTGAAACTGAACTAAAGCAAAACATAATAATAATTGGATAATAATAGGAATAAGCTAATGATATTTGTTTGTTCCATTTAAAGTAGCTAGTATGCTGCTATGGTTAAACAGACGATGCTACACTGGACCTATATTTTCCTTATCCAAGTATAAACATGATAAAGATCTTTAATGAGAACATGAAACCGCACAGACGAGGGACCGGCATTTTATGCCCACTACAAAAGACGGGACAACCAAGGATTTTTTTATTTCATTAAAAAATTCTAAGACCATTGCCAGGCTGCGAACCCGCGACCTTAGGCATAGAAGGTTGTTTTGCTATCCACTACACCACATATGATCCTCAGTTAATGATGTACATATTTTCAAAACCAAAACTACAAAGGAAATAAATAAAGATGAATGTTAAATTACATGGAAAATTATTTTTGGTAAAAGTTAGAAATTGTAAGACGAAATTAACGTATGATGAATATAATTCACAATTATGCTTCAGGACTTCAAGTACAAATATTGGTAAGATCAATTTTATGTGCTGTTCTGGTATAGTTTGGATATCTTTTGTAAATATTTATTTATATATAGGTGTCCTTCTTAATACATTTTACACAATAATTATTATTGTAACTATGCATTAAGGTCATTAATAATTGAAATATGTTAACTCTTCATTTGCTTACCAGGAATAATGATACTGTTATGAATAAATGATACTAGTAGTTTAAAGCATCCGAAATAATTCACTAATATAATGTAAGTATAAAATATATAATATGAAATGGACCCTATGGAATCTGAAGAACCTCCTTCGGCTAACTCCTGTAAACCTTAATTAGGAGGAAACCTGGCGGTTGAGCGTGGTCTAGGATAAGTCACTTTCCTCCACAAACCTTGTCCAAGAAACAGCACAGCCTCTATCACCTACTTAACCCAAGACCCTAGAGGTACTGGATCGTTTTGTTTTTTTAATTCACTAAAACATTGCACGTTTCAATATAATTCCTAATTCTTAGCATTTGACTAAAAACATTGCAAAAACAGAAGAAAAATAAACGTATTAATATATTAAATTAACCACTACTTGTTCCAAAAGATGAATCATGAACTAAAAAAAATTATCGACAGTTTAGAAAATAATTCACATATAAAAGAAGAAAAACAAAAATACTGATGGATTTATTTAAGAAAACTAAATTCGAGATTTTTTCATTGATTTATTAACTATTTTTTATTCAATAAATCTAAGGAAGTTATTAATATAACAGCCCTGGAATCAACTGGTTCAACTTTAAATATTTTTGTGTTCTAAAATTAGAAAAGTTTATTGCAGGTATTTTTGGCTCACTAGCAATGCAACTGTCTGAACACTTGCACTGGAAACAAGGAAATTTCAACCTTCATTCACTTGAATTGAAAATTGCGCCTTGACCAAGACTTTTTAAAGCTTTTTATTCTCATCACTTTATATGCGATTTTTAATTAAATGATTGAGGATGAGTAAAAAAAAAGTACACGGAATTATAATAAAACAATGTCATCAATTATACAACACATATTATAATAAAAATACAAGGATTCAACCTTAATATTTAATATTTACATCAATGCTGAGAAGTAATAAGAATTATAATATCCATTACATGGTCAAATCTTATGACCCTCAGAAGAAAGTTTGACTAAATTATTTCTTATTCTAATGGGCATATATTTATTAATTTCTTTTATAACACAGGATTCTTCTGTGTTTTGGGCAAAACTAGTCGTTGAGCATGGATACAGCTTAAATCACCTCTTTGAACGTAGTCAAGCAACAATATTCCCTCATAACGAATGAAACAATATCTTTCATAGGTTTACTTTTCCAATAAAAATCCATTTATATATTGTTTTTATTTTCATACTTGCCCAAAACAAAACTTAATATGAAAATTAGTGAGCTCGATGTTAATAAAAATGAATATGAAAAAAAAAATCATAACCACTCTGATAGAATTACAGAATAACATAGAGCATAACAAACAAATTTCAAGAATAAACATTAATTGACCGTTTAAATATGAAAAGGAAAATAGTTCGGATGAAGGTCAAACATAATTCCTTAAATATTGAAAACAACTATTTTTTAGAAACTGGCGTTTCTTTTAAATACTTTTTTTTTTTTAGTTTAACCGACAATACTATTAATTTATTTTATATATTAAATTATTTCTATGTTTTAATCTTATTTATTCCATTAGTACCATTTTTATATATTTTCTTAACCCGATTATTTCTGTTTTAAATATTTTGGTATCTGGTCTATCCGGCACTGAATAAGATCTGCAACTTGGATCGAAACGCCAGTTCCTTATTTAAGGAATTATTTTGGACTTCCACCCATTTACTCTCCAAAAAAATAAATTGGGTCGTAACGGATGAAATGTCAGTTTCGTTTATTTACAGTTTTCTTTTCATTAGGGATTAGATTATTTGTACACAAACAATTATGTTATGTATACCGTTTGAAAGATCATTTAATCCTTTTTCATAATCAGTTTTAAAAATAAATAAGGATAAAATAATGTCTTTTGCGGAAGTTCGTATAATTTTTCTCTACGAATTTAAACTTGGCCATAGCGTCACGGAGGCGTTCCGAAACATTAATTTTGTTGACGGTGAAGATACAGTGAGGCGAAAGAACAATCGGTTTGAAAAATTTCGGTCTGGGGATTCTGATCTTACCAACAAAGAACGTGGTAGGCCGAAGACTTAAGTTGGACAACGAAAAGTTGATAGAGCTGGTCGAAGCAAACCACTCCTGAATTAGGTTAACAACTTGGAGCAAGTGCCATGACTGTTTCCAGGCACCTTAAGGTAATTACATTAGGCAAGACAAAAAAGCTGGAAATATGGGGGTTCGAGTCCTGGCCCTGGACATATCTTTTCTTTTCAAATAAAAATATTTAAAAATTATAACAATTAATAAAAAATTAAATTAAATAAATTATAACGATTTATTTATTTTTTTTTCCTAATAATTCTTAAACATTTACAGATTATTCTCTCCGAAATAATTTTGCGACTGAAGAAGCCCCAGAGGCCCCTTCTGCTTTTTCTAAACCCATGTAGTAATATGATAAATTAATGGTCTTCGTAAATTGAGCAGCAATCTAAAGAAAGTTATAGCATTTCAGGGGGAATGTTATGAAAGCTGTAAATATCACTCGCAAATAAAGCCGACACTAAGTTAATAAACTTTCTAAATAACTTTCATACATTATTAAACAAACGAAGCAATGAAAAGCAGAGATTTCTCTGGAAGAAGAAGCTCTGATATGGTATAAGGTATGGAGCCATTCGGCCAGATATAGCATGGGAAAAAACCGCTCCTGGTGTGAGGCCTCTACGGCCATATGGTTGCCTAGGTTGAGCCACAATTGGGCAAGCATTAGGTGTCAGCTACTCTGCAATCATGTACGCGGTTGTATTGATACATGTTATCCAGTAAACATGTTGCTGAGTAATCGCTGTTAATGGAAACATGTCCAGTCATGCATTCCGAATTCGTAATTCAACGTTATGTTTAGTGATATCAGAGGGGTCGGTATAGGTTTCAGTGTTGATAATACAATTATAGCGTATGTCGTCATAATAATTTTGTTTTACTTTTGATCTATTATTCTAGAAAGATATATGTATAATTCTGTAAAAAAAAAAAAAAAATTTGGGTTCAGTATATAGTAGAGACTGTACTGTTTCATGGGCAGTGGTTGCACAGGGTGATTTGTCCGAAATCATACTCAACCGTTAGATTGTTTCCCCAATTTAGATTATCCGCTTTATAGAGGAAGGGTGAGTTCCAGGAGGGTTGTCACACCCCACAGAGTCCTATTCACAGATTAAATAAGTTATCTGCCACAGCTGGATTTGAACCCGAAACCTTCAGCATATCAACTCTGCGCTCTACCCCTTGAGCTGCACCGATCTCAACAGAAATAGAATGTTCAAATAATAAGCATTGTTATTAAAATATATTTAACATAACATACAGAATTTAATGATTCATTGAACAAAAAAAAAATCAAAAATTTAACTACAAAAAAAAGTAAATCAAGAACAATATTTTGTAGCGAATGGAAGTATTGAATCGTGGCTAAGAAAATTATGATTCAATTAACCTTTTTTTTCAAATTATGGGAACAAGAGAAGTCTCCTCTTGAAGTCAGAAACGATCTAATAAGATAATTGTTTATGGTGATAGAAATAAATACCACAATCTCATCCTGACACCTTGAGTAGTTTTGCCAAGTGTGCCTCATGGAGGATGAAAGAGACCCATAGAAAGTTCTAGAAAATCTCTCAAAGGATAAAGCAACGAGGAGGAAGGAAGGAACTAAGGAAAAGTCATGGATTTTTTTACCATGAGAATATCCTGAGGATTGGAGGGAAGAGAGGCTAAATCCTTCAGCAGATGATGCGGCTATGTTCACCATTTATATCTATGTATGCCATTTATAGCATCGAGTATCTTCGAAGCTAGAAATGGCACAAGAGGAAGGAAAAGAAGAAGAAGAGAGAAGTAGAAAAATGAACTGTTGCTCATCCAGCACAACTTCGAAGGATGTCCTTTATTTAAAAGTTTAAAATGAGTTACAAAAAAAAAAAAAACCAACCCACAGCATATAACTGCAGGACCTAAATTTAAAGAGCATTCATTCCCTCTCTCCTCAGATCTAAAATTTAAATCTTGGACTGATAATAGAATGGACGTCTCTTAATCCAATTAACCCCAAAATAAATTAACATACACCACCAGAAACTAAATTATAAAATAATCATTCCTCATCTGAGAGAACTAATGAAGCAACAACAAAGGTAAGAGAGCGTCATTTTTTTACTCTTTGTCCTTATTCTCCATAACAAATAATAAGGTCCTAAAAAAAAAAAAAAAATGTCTGGTTAAGTTTTGTCATTCCCATCAACACTCGCCACATAATTAAGAAAGATGTTTTCCTCTTAGTTCAACTCAATCGTATACTAGTCACAGCGGCCAGGTACCAAAAAAGAAAGGGCTTTGGGTCTCCATAAATTGAAGAGAGCTACATCTGAGCTACATTTTCGATATGTTATAAGGGCATGTCTAAGTAGTGTAAATCCATGTTTGCAACCGAAAAAACGGATGGGAAAAGTTTTGGTGGCCGAAAAACCTCGAAATTTTCAGAGTTAATTCAGTTTTTGGCCTTTATCTCCTAATCAGTGCGTTTTTGATTAAAAAAACATAAGTGACCATTTTAAGTGTAGATTAAATTTGGTACAATTTTAACCCAACCGCGGCTATGTAGCTCTAATAGATTCTGAGTTACGCCCCTTGGTCATTTTTTCCAAATAGACCAAATATAGCCCAGCGGCCAGGTGTTTGAGGGTCGCAAAAGATTGACGAGAGTTGCATTTTTGATATGTTGTAAGGGAGTTTTTCCTTCCGTTTTTCCAACCGAAAAAACGGATGGAAAAACTTTTGGTGGCCGAAGAACCTCGGGGAGATTGGTTGGCTCCCCCCCCCTGCATAGTAGTTCCTACTAGTACTACCATTATTTTTTGTATAAGTAATTTACAAGTAAATATTTATACTTTACAATAAATAAGCGGTTTTAGATCGCTTCGTGGCGTACAAGGTACACCCACTTTCACCTTTCTTTTAATTACCAAGAGAAGTATAACACCTACAGGCCTCGTTATGTGCTTAAATTAAAGAAAATCAAATTTACTACAATTGAATTTCACTTGACTTTCACTCCTTCGACCGGCGTTCCTCACAAATTCGGCCAAAACTTACAATTTGGACTTTTTGGAAAAAAAGACCAATCTTCAAAATTACGTAACTAAGAATCTGTTGCATCTACAGGCCTTGGTCTGTGCTTAAATTAAAGCTAATTAAATTTACTATATTGACTTTTATCGTAGAATCACTCCTATGGCCGGGGCTCCTCACGAACGTCGGCCAAAAATTTAAAATTTGAACTTTTTGGAAAAAAATATTAATCTTTAAAGGGGCGTAACTCATAATCTATTAGACCTACAGAGCTACGGTTGGATTCAAATTGTAGAATATTTAATCTACTTTAAAAATAGTTGCATATGTTTTTTTTTTTTTTTTTTGACCGATTAGGAGATATAGGCCAAAAACTGAAATAACTCCGAAAATTTCGAGGGTGTTTGGCCACCCAGTCTCCTCAAGATTTTTCGGGCACCAAAAGTTTTCGCAACCGTTTTTCCGGTTGCAAACTTGGATTCACACTTCTCAGACATGCCCTTACAACATATCAAAAATGCAGCTCTCTTCAATTTATTGCGACCTTCAAATCCCTGGCCGCTGCCCTATATCTTATCTTATTCTATTCGTAGTAATAACAGCTAAAATATTTGAAAAACTTTTGCTAAAACGTATAAATCCTTTTCCAAATATTAGCGGAGTTACCCCTTACCACCAATGAATCTCATATTATGCCTGCAATATGTCGCTTTAAAAAAAAAGTAATATTTCTCTGTGGTTTTCGAAGCCATTGAAAAAGGATTTGACTTTGTCTCGCACAAAGATCAACTATGGAAAATAAAACCGCGTTTTCATTCTATATTATGCCCACAATAAAACTCAACTTTTAATTTAAACCAATTCTTAATTTATTCTTTTTTTAATTAAATAATCGCAAATTATTTACAAAAAGTTATTTTTTACCGAATACAGAAAAAATAAATGACTTGGCTGATGAGAATTTGCATTACAAATCGTCCTCTTTAAATAACTATTGTACTATTAATTTATAGACGTTCCCGGTTTATTAAATGCGCTTGTCATTAATATTGTTCTAGTCATGAACAGTTTATATAGATGAAGAAATCGTCCCAATTCAGAGATGATGCGATTTCTACTTGTAGTATCATCTTTACAGTAGTAAAGTATTTTAGTTCATTATTGGTATATTACCGATTACATACCGAAAACAAAATGAATTCAAATTGACAGTTGAGTGAGTAAACAGTCAGGTTTCGTCGATGATTTAAGAGGATTAACACATTTTAAGTATTTATTATTAATTTCTAATGTCAAATTAATGACTCCCGTTCAGATTTTTAATGAAAGATTTATAACAAAAAAGTAAGCATTTTGCAAACTTTTACTGAGTTTATGACAGTTAATATGGATATAACTAGAGCCTTATCACACAAAATGTAAATAAGACGTACTACATATAAGATAGATCTAAGTCACCGGCATTTAATTTTCAAATTTTTAAAAGCTTGAATTTTAACTAATCCCATCATTCCAATAAAACTTCCTGTTCAAACATGAAACAACTGAATATACGACTTTATTAGTACAAAAGGAAATGGAATATGTTGTTTCTGAATTAAAATCAATAAAATATAATTAAAACCTTCAACCAACACTGAAGGCTTAACTCAAAAATGCCAAATTTTGAATGATGACGTTGTTCTTTTGAAGGAGTGATATTCTTTTGATTCTCCGTTAGAATACATTTCGTAAATAATTATAAAGTTTAAGTCTCAAAAGACTATAATTATAATGTTTAAAAAACTTCAATTAAAAACAATTGTCATTCCGTGGGCTAAAGTCAACGTTTTTCCGATAATATAAACATATTTTAACACTTTTAAATTTTCAATTTAAGTAAAACGTGATCAGAAAAAACGATCAATATATAAGTTCAACACGAACAATAAAAAATAACGATATAATTATTTATTAATTGACTGAAAATACCATTGTACACTAACTGGATTCATTGAGGTAAAAGGGAATAAACTTAGATCAACTGAAGACAAGAAGTAATCAGTTGTTGAATAAAATCATATATCATATTATGCTTACCTTGTATCTCTTACTCTGCTCATGGAACAACAACATATCTGACGCTTTTCTACTCGTTCTCCGATTTAAAACGAATTATTTATTTTTATAGATATGTATCCTTCGAAATTTGCAAAGTCCCGTAAGTCTTTACTCATCTCTTCGACAACAATATTCAAACCAAATATTGTTAAGGAGTGTCAACGAGAATATCTAGGTCACAGTAAAATATTTCTTTGACTTCTTGGATTCCTGAGCCTTCAAGTTCGAAAGAATCTCTTCGTTTATATTCTTTAAGAAGAGTTGATCTATCCTCGGTGTCTTTTATGTCTCTTTTACAGATCGTATTCACATTTTCCTACTCACAGAAACGCAGTGTACCAATTTTACGGCACTCTAGGGTAGACTTATGGAATGCGATAAGATTAGGCTGAAGAGAATTTTGGAGATAAAAATTATTCTCACCATCAGGACTATTATGTAATGATAGAAAAACCAACAAAAAATAGAAGACAATTAATGTAGACGAAAAAATAAATGGGGATGATTTAAGAAATTTTTCGGTATCAGTTCCGCAGGTAAGCTTCGAGCTAAGTAAAAACTATTTTAAACTTAATTTTTTTTATTTTTAAGAATATTCATAAGTAAACGAATGAAAAGTTAAATAATTGTATAACTGACTATAGATTAAAGAACCGACTTGCACATACAGTTTGCTATATTTTCGTCTATCTTCGTAATCTTCGAAATGTTTGTTAAAACGTTCATTTTTGATAAAGTAATTACCTAAATATACAAATTTCCCATAAGTACATTATTTTTTCTTCCAATTTTATTTTTTCTATTATATTAAAAAGAAGAGGAAGAAAAAGTTGCAACTTGTGACATAACTCAAAAGGACAGCTTGTGAAATTGATACCAATTATTCCAATTATTCTTTTAATTAACGTGATGGATTTTAAATATATATATTAGACCAATAATTCCTAACTCCAACTTAATCCCAGAGGAATAAGTAGGGCTGGTTTATTACCAACAAATACGAGCTTAATTTCTCCATGTTTTTCTCAGATAACTTTAATAGTTAATGGAGTAATAACAATTACATTTTATTTTTATTTACTTTAAATGATTTTAGTTTTAATAAAAGTTTAATAAAAAGTTTTAATATATGCGTAGTAGTTTCATATAAACTGCGCATGTGATACTGGCAAAAATCAATAGGGATACCACTAATTCTGTAATATTTACTTTGCCTAGCATTTTGATATTATTCTTATTATAAAAAGCATTAATATTTATTATAAATTATACTACATTAAATATAAATGTAGTTATTAAATATAAATGCTAGGAAAGTATATGCTACATAATTAGCAAAATCTCTATTGACTTTTGCGCAGTAAATATATATATATAAGTTAAGTGCCATAGCCTGGTAATAGTGAAGCTTAATCCTACAAATAATGTAAACAACTCCCAGATCCTATATAAGGAGGATTACTTGATAAACAAAGTTAGTGTTTAACCAGCCTTCTAGTGAGTTGTTTCTTTCCCCAATTACTCTTTTTTTTTACGTTTCGTGGTCCGAAGCTCTTAAGTGGTGCCGAAACCCGGGATCCTGGTAGAAAGTCATAGTGAGATTTTTTTTTTTTGTATGATTGTTATTTCATTTTTTTTTCTTTGTCTTTATCTCTTCTGTAAAAACACGTAGAAAAAAAATTCTTGCGTCATTATGAATGAACAAGGACAAAGCATTCTTAGGCCGGCAACGTTGACACTAGAGCCTCCACAGCCAGAACAGGCCAATTCGGATTTCCCGCCATATCCTTCGACTACCCTAGCAATGGCAAGAGCAGACATAGCCGCACAAGAAGCGAATAGAATAGCTCAGGAAACCAATGAGTCAGAGAGGATGAAATTGAAAAAGGCTAATGCACAGGATATTAGGAAGGAAATCTCTGACCTACAGAAGTTCAATGGTGACGTTGGCGAGCTTAACCACTTCATCAAAGGTGGAGATGGAATCATGGTCAGCATCCAGTCCCAGTTGGTATCAAATCTGTTGGAAGAAGCGGATGCTAAGAGATTAAGGGTGGCCCTAGCACGTCGAGTCAGGAGGAGCGTCCTGAACCTGATTCAAGCTGATGAAGATACCTCATGGCAGGTAATTAAAGAGAGGTTGAAAAAAGCGTATGGAGGGGGGCGATAGGTCCCAGAAGAGGACATGCTC
Source organism: Troilus luridus (assembly GCA_964056705.1). Lineage (NCBI taxonomy): Eukaryota > Metazoa > Arthropoda > Insecta > Hemiptera > Pentatomidae > Troilus > Troilus luridus. Next base: position 86,235,638 of record OZ057413.1, read on the forward strand.
CAAATGTTCCGGGAGACGAGGAAGACTAATCAAACAAACGGTCAGTAAGCCGCGGGACTTCTCGCGAGGTTGAACAAAATCAACGAAAAGCTTCGAGAGGTGATGGAAACGAGCGCCGTTGAAGCGTGGATGTTATTCATGAACACGGTCCTAAAAGTACAGCTGGCTAGGGACACAGGAAGGAAAGATGGGCTACCCAGGGACAAAGCGTTTATCGAATGTGCTCAAGAGATGGTGGATGCAAGTGCTCGCGACGAGGAAGAAAAGGAGGTATTCGACTCCGGGTGGAGTAGAGTATCTTATCGCAGGAACGAAGTAGGGCGCTATAGAATGAGACAGGACCTGGGGAAAAGGAGAGACGGAGAAGTAAATAGAAAGGAAAGGTTACCGAAGGAAAGAAGGCAGTTCACAGATAGGAGGAACGGGAGAAGAGAGGAGAGGAAGTGCCATGAGTGTGGCAAGACGGGACATCTGGTAGCAAATTGCCCACGCACCAGATGTTACGAGTGCGGGATGGAAGGGCACATATTGAGGCAATGCCCATACATTTACCGCAGGAAAGAGGCATGCCAAGGTGAGCCGTTGGAAGTGAACGGGCAGGAGGTGCGCAAAAGAAGGTACGCGGCCAGGCGAGGTGAAGTTCCCAGGGACTCGACTACCGCATCCGGTAGTTCAGAGACAGAAGAGGATTTGGAGAGCAGCGGAGGCGAAGGCGGCTGGAGTAGCGGGCGGGACCGGCAAAGGAAAGCAGCTCAGGACCGAGGACAGCGCCAGGCACTAACGGTGAGACGTAAGCAGACATCGGTATGAGGAGGGTGCTCGCAGAGTGGCGACCGAGCTTGCACCATCAACAACATAACAGGTAAGCTCAGAAATTGGTTGCCTATTATCAAGACGAAACGCGGAGTGAAGTGCCTAGTGGATACAGGGAGCTCGAGCACCCTGGTGTCAGAAGTAGTGATAAAAAATTTATGCGATAGGAGGAAGGCACTTCAGATAAAAAAATGCGATTGTAGGCTACTTACGTTGGGTGGGCCGCGTGAAGTGGTGGGCGAAACGGACATTGGTCTGAGCGAGTGGGGGAAAACGGGGGCGAGCTTGCGGGTGCATGTGGTAGCGAGCATGCCGAGGGAGTATCAGGCCATAGTCGGGTGTGACCTATTAAAGAGAGTAGGCGTCGAAGTAAGAAATATTCAGGGCAGATGGCACGTGAAGTTAGGGGGTAGGTCGTTCGCATGTCACCGCGCTGTTAGAGGCTCGCGAGTGGGGGCCGTAAATAAGGCGGTAGAGTGGAGGAAAATACTACTGAAAGAGTTCCGGGACATTTTTTATAAGGAAGGGGAAGTATTAGGTGTCACGGGTAAGACGGTACACGAAATACCCTTAAAACAAGAAAAAATTACCTACGTGAAAGAGAAGCGTTACCCCCAAGCGTTGAGGCAACACATCCAAGAGGAGTTGGAAGAGTTAAGTCGGCAGGGGATCATAATTAATAGTTCATCCCCATATAATAGTCCCCTGTGGGCGGTCAAGAAAAAGAGTACGTCGGGGCAGGAGAAATATAGAGTGGTTATCGACTTTCGTCAATTGAATGAAAATACTAAAGACGAGGCATACCCGATTCCCCGCTTCGACGACATCATTGACAGACTTAGCGGAGCCACGGTGTTCAGCACACTGGATTTGAAGGCCGGATACCACCAAATCCGCATGCATCCGAGGGATCAGGCAAAAACGGCTTTCACGTTTGAACGAGGGCACTATGAGTTCACCAGAATGCCGTTCGGGCTGAAGAACGCTCCCCTCACGTTTCAGCGGCTAATGGACGAGTTCCTTAGGGGTATTGATGAAGGAATCTGCCAGGTCTACATGGACGATCTCCTGGTGTTCAGTAGGTCGGAAGAAGACCATGAAAAGCATCTACGACAAGTATTCGCGAGGATCAGAGAATTTGGGTTAAAGTTGTCCCCGGAGAAGTCTATCTTGGGTATGGCCGAAATAAATTTTTTAGGCCACACCGTGTCAAGAGACGGGGTTAAGCCGGATAAATCTAAAGTGGAAGCGATCACCAAGATGGCAATACCTCGTGATGTGAAAGGTATAAGGAGACTGCTGGGAGCTCTGAATTATTAGCGGCGGTTCGTACCGGATATGGCACGATACTTGGTGCCCATTAACAACTTGTTGAAAAAGGGAGCGCGGGTGATTGTCACACCCAGTATGGAGGACAATCTAAGACGATGTATGGAGCACCTCAAGGAGGAACCGGTGTTAGCTTTTCCGGACTTCAATAAAAAGTTTACGGTGACCACGGATGCCAGCGAATACGCCGTGGGTGCAGTGTTGTCGCAAGAAAGTGAATGTGGGGAACGGCCCATAGCTTACGCTAGTAGGAGTTTATCAGATGCCGAATCAAGATATAGTGCACTGGAGAGGGAACTATTAGGCATCGTCTGGGCGATTGACCATTTCCGGCCATACTTATTCGGAAGAAGGTTTAGGGTTCAGACTGATCACAGGCCGCTACAATGGGTAGGACAACTGAAGGAGTCGTCGGCACGGGTTGCGCGCTGGAAAGAAAGGCTGAACCAGTACTCGATGGACGTAGTCTACAAGCCCGGCAAAGAGAACGTCGTCGCAGATTGGCTATCACGGGCGCTGATGGTGAATGCCATAGAAGAAGACGTCGCGGGGTCGCACAGTGGAACGAGCGTTAGGGAGGCCTGGACATTCATTAATATCTCCGCTTCTGGTTCTCCTAGAATAAAGCTATTGCTACGGTTTTAAAGCTTTTTGGATGGACTATTTAATTATATGATAAACAGGATCAAACATTTTAGGGGAAACTTGTAAAAATTCTAGATTTGATATTTCGATGTTCGATAATTTATTATCTAACATTGTACCTATATACTACTAGAATGGGTACAATACAGTATTCTATGGAAAGACGGATACATAGGTATTAAATAAAGTTATACAAAGGAAAAAGTAACAAACCAAATAATTTAATTATTAAACAAGATGAATATAATAATTGATAATTACTTTTGTTAGTTAATACACTAGGTATAATTGATACATCAAAATTATAATAAATGTAGGTGCCTATATAAAATTGTTTTATTTAAATAACGAAATAAAAATTTAAAAAATAAATAAATAAAAATTTAAAAACTTGACGATTTGTTGTAGGGACTAATGCACCTATGTCCACCATTACAAATATGTCGTTCAAATACCATACACAAACTAAGTTTCATTGTTAATACTATTATGTTAGATAAGGATTCGGATAAATGAATGTAAACAAACATTGGTAAACAAAAGAAAACTTGCGAAAAGTAGACGCCAATATCAACAGAAATTATTTTAAATTAATTCTTAAGGCCCGAAAAAGAAAAAAAAAATCATTTTCTCGGAAAATAGCACCTAGTAGCAGAATCCGACTAATGGAAAAAAAACTTCAAACATTCTAGTTATTTACTGTGAAGGTAGTTTTTTGGGCGATTTTGAGCGATTTTCGCAATTGATTATTTTAGTTTTATCCCCCAATTTTCACCGAAAAATCCCAGGCGTTTGAAATAATCCCAAGTTTTATTTGCCTAAAATATCTTATTATAGATGAGTTTTTTTCCAGTAGGTGCCCGATTAATTTAATGCATTACCTCAAACAGTGGATTGCTTTAAAAATATGATTTTTTAGAAAAATTTATATTTCAATTCAGAATTTTCCATATAAGATTTAATTTCACAATTAATTTATCTATGGATTTTGTTGAGAAGAAGTATAAAGTATAATTTAGGATCAAAATAAAGGACAAATTCAGTTATTAGAGAATTGGTCCAATGTCCAACAAATGCGTTGATTCGTTCCACTGTGGGTCGTCCAGAGACATTCGCGGATTTCTCCAGGATTGGTCGCCAGAGCGCGAAGGGGAACAAGCGGCAACAGAAGCAGCAAGGGAAGAGGGGTCCTCCGCCAGAGATAGCTCTACAGATGAGAGACCGGAGGAATTAGAAGAAATTGACGAGATTGCCAACAACAAACTGCGCCAAGTAATATGGAAGACGAAGACTGCGGGCATGCTGTCGATAGAGTACTTACGTTACGGGAGATCACGGGTAAACGTAATTTCGTCACAACCGGGGGTCAGATTGGTATGTAAAGCCCTTAAGGACGCGTCGAAACCAGGTCAGACATACTATCTATACGTGGGTAATGCCACCATATGGGAAAAAATTAAGCAAGTATGGAAGACGGACCAAATTCCGGACCGCGTCTTTATTCGATGCAAGGTCATGGTGGAAACCGTTAGGGACGTCGAACGGCAGAAGGAGTTAATAGAGGCGTATCATCAGGGTAAGACCAACCATCGAGGGGTGAATGAGACGTTACAGGCGCTAAGGAGGCGGTATTATTGGTCGGGCATGCGGCGGACCATCCAGGAAGTTATAGGGGCGTGCGAAGTTTGCATGACTACGAAGTACGACCGGCACCCACCGCAAGCCGTACAAGAGGAAACACCAACGGGCGATCGGCCACTCCGAGATCTGCAAGTAGACACCTTCACCTGGAGGGGTTTTACGTGGCTAACGGTCATCGACATTTTTAGCAAAATTGTTATGGCACACCGGATACAGACTAAAGAAGCCGAGTCAGCGTTGTCAGCCCTCCAAACATGGTTTATGTTTTATGGAGTACCAGACAGTATAACATCCGATAAAGGGAGGGAGTTCGACAACACAATTATGAGTGAAGAAATGCGTAAGTTGGAGGTCACGTGGCATTTCAACACTCCTGGCCACCCGAAGGGTAGGGGAGGAGTAGAGCGGTTGCATGGGACTCTCGGTGACCACCTTAGAGTGTATCACGTTGAACAGGGGCTGACGCCGGATGTAGCGATGCGAAAAGCAGTTGCGGCCTACAACCACTCAATTCATTCGATAACGGGGTTCTCTCCGTTTGAAGTGCTTTTTGGGGTGCGGGGGCCCAGTAGAGATTTCGAGGGTACCGTAGGGGACAATCCACTAGCTCGCGAAATCGTGGCGAACCATGTGCGGGTTCGAGGGTCCTGGGAGAAAGTGCGGAGGAGAATTTTGAAGGAAAAACGAACCAGGGTGACGAGGGAAAACACAAGGCTACGAGACTGCGCGGGAGAGTTAAAAATTGGGACCGTAGTATACCGGCGGATTGGATCCAACAGGGGTAAAGAACCGCGGAGATATGAGGGGCCATTCCGCATTAACGACGTTATAAGGGAGCATAACGTAGTCACGATAGAAAGCGTAGGGGACCCAAGGAGGCGGCGGACGGTTCACATCGAGCAATTGAAGTTTCCCTTGGGATCTGGAGTGCCTTCGCCTGTGCAAACGGAGTAAAATGTAAGAACAAGGAAGTTTTTTTTTTGTAAACAAAGATAATGGTTGTTTTTTTTTTTGCTGTTTGTTTGTTGTGTTCTGTTCTTTGCTTGTATACTGCATATAATTTTTTTTTCTTTTTTGTCTGGGAGCTGTAATGCTGTACAGGAGCGAGCTCTACGACTTGCCAGGCGGGTCACTTAGTTTCCAAAAGGTGTCTGGAAACTGGAGGGGGGAGTTATGTGCCATAGCCTGGTAATAGTGAAGCTTAATCCTACAAATAATGTAAACAACTCCCAGATCCTATATAAGGAGGATTACTTGATAAATAAAGTTAGTGTTTAACCAGCCTTCTAGTGAGTTGTTTCTTTCCCCAATTACTCTTTTTTTTACGTTTCGTGGTCCGAAGCTCTTAAGTTATATATATATATATATATATATATATATATATATATATATATATATATATGTACACATATACACATGTATATATAAAAGATATATATATGTATATATAAAAGAAAGCACCTGCTCACATAAAGATTAGGCAGGTGTAGGTAGGCCAAGGACATAGGTCAAGCGGTGAGACCGGCTGGAGAAAGCTCAACGTCTTTTACCTTTAAGAGATTGTTTGTTTTAGTTATCCTGCTGTCTATATTTATATTTCAGTATATATATATATATATATATATATATTTTGCTTATATATATATATATATATATATATATATATATATATATATATATTTTGCTTATATAATGTAGTATAATTTATAATAAATATTAATGCTTTTTATAATAAGAATAATATCAAAATGCTAGGCAAAGTAAATATTATAGAATTAGTGGTATCCCTATTGATTTTTGCCAGTATCACATGCGCAGTTTATATGAAACTACTACGCATATTATATATATATATATATATATATATATATATATATATATATATATATATATATATATATATATATATATATGTATATATAAAATACGGTTAATCATAAAAATTACACTAGTTACATTTTATTTTAAAAAATAATGAAAGCCAAGCAACGGACCTATTAAATTAATACAAGAGATTAGTAAACAGAAAGAAAGTTATTTTTAAAGTAAAATACGTATTTTCTGTTTGTTTTGTTATTTATTCATTTAACGTCACTTTTTCCGCTATGATTGATCAGACGATGCTATAGTGGGAGCTCTAAATTTTGCTTATCCAGGTTTAATTAGGATAGGGAATTTTAACGAGTACCTGACAAAAATGGTAAGGACTCCCGTCCTTACATGCCCCGTCCCAGATGGCGGGATAACCAATGGTTTTTTACTATCTTTAAAAAAAAACTAAGGCCATATGCCCCCCGCGGTCTTGGGCTTAGTATATTGTTATACTAACCATGCATGGTTGTACTAATAATCCTGTTGAAACTTTTCCTCATTTGTTTCTCTAATGTTCAATGCCGATAACTTGAAGGTAATCGTGAAATGAATGTCCTTCATAAACAAGATTGACAGCAACCAACAAGTTCCGTTACATTAATAACTAACGGTCCAATTATTAAACGATTACGCGTTCCTAATACAGAAAATAATAATAAAGAATAACTTAATACATTATAATAAATAAATAATTATATATAAATACGGTTAGTAGTCTGTAACTAATGACGTGGAAATAACCATAAAACTAATTTATAAATGGTTGAAAAATAATGAAATGTGAATATCATAATGAATAGTAAAAAAAAATAAATGTATAGTAAACCTTCTCATTAATTTTTAGATGAACCAATAAAAACATTTTGTAAGATCATAAAATATTAAACTATACCGTTAATTAAATACTTTAATCACAAAATGATAACTAAACTGTTAGAAAATACTTTCATTACAAAATGTTTAAAACTGTTATTAAATTAGTTAGGTTAAGGAAGTTAGTTTTCTTCGCAAGCACGAACGATTCGCTTAATTAGAGGGAAGAAAAAAATTAATGACACTAGCCAGATGGAAACGCTATCATACAGAGTGATGAAAAAAAATGAGACCTAAAAACCTAATAAAAAATACTTTAAAGAAACAAATAAATCTAACAATAAAAAAAATTGAAACATTATTGTTATTGATTTTTTTAATTACTGCATGTTTAATATAAGTGGATACGACAAAAATGTAAGACACGATTCAAGATTAAGCAACATCAAAACCAAAAAGAAAAAACATAAAATTCTTCTTAGATATATCTAATTAATTAGCTAATTTTAGCAATATTAATTCCACGGTTTTAGAAATTCTGTTAGTTAAGATAGCGACGTTGTAACGTACAAATTTACAGTTACTTTTTGTCGCTTAAAGATTCTTAAAATAATCTATTTATTTTCCAATATAATAAAACTACTTAATAAGTTAGTTCTATTAATTGCGTATCATTTGTAAGTAGCCTAGACGAGATATCGGACCTAACAACGCTAGTCAACCACATTACTTCTTACCTATTTAATGGTATGTATAAAGCCAGACATTTAAATAATTAAAATACGCAGTCCAATGAAGTTTGAATCATAATTTTTTTTTTAAACAAAAATTATGATTAAATATATAAGTTTACTCTGGTTAGTATTATATAGCGATACAATTTCGATATTTGAAAGTGAATCGCCTGAAACGGTAGCCTCCCCTGACTGTCTGTCGTGATTAGCGAAGGGATTTCTTTGGAAGTTCCACTAGTCTTCCTCCGAATGGGATGCAACTATATAATAAAAAGATGGGATGCAAAAATTATTTAAATACAGCAGATGGATCACAAACGACCCTGAAAGGTAAAATTTAAATAGTATGGCAAAGCAAAAGGTTCGCTTGTTTAAATGCGGTGTTTCTGGTTTGGAGTAGATTGCTTTCCGCACTGAGGGACAAGTAGTTTTTTTTTTTATACATTTTATAAATATAAAATTGTTACCCCTTGATTGTGAGAAATTTCTTTTTTCATTATTAATTAAGTAGAGGAAACTGAAATCCACAAAGCGTTTGTTTCATTAATCTTTTGACGTTTTCGAATAGAAATTTTCATCTGAATTTCATACTTGAAATACTCTCTGCACGTTCCATACCTGCTTTTAGTGTGCCTTATTTGTTCAATTTTTAGAAGGCGGAGAACTTTATTCATTGAAGATAAATATCTTTACATTATTTTCTTCTTTATCTCTTTAGTGTTACTCTACTTATCCGTTATTTGAGTTAATAAAATCGGATAAATAATAAAAAGACAACAGATGACCTCATCTATTATTTCAAAACCTAACTAAAATATCTGTTAGTTAAAATTAACATGGTAAGAAACAACACAAGATATTTCTTTTTTGAAATTGACAGAGAACGATAACCATAAACGTGCTTTAGGATGAATAAGAATACTCAAATTTTTTTTTCAAAGTTCAATTTTTTTTTTTCAATGTAACCATTTGAAAGGACCGTTTACTTATTGGCACATTCCATAATTGGGTATACTATGTGACCTTTAAATTCATTTTTACAATAAGGATTAACAACAATTGAGATAAGGAAGAAAATAGTTGGGGGTGCAGTAAAATAAAACACTAAATAAGTGGATACTTATTTAATTAAGTGCCGACGTTTCGACCCACTTTGTGGGTCATCTTCAGGGCTAAGAAAGAAAAACAGACAAAATACAATGAATACAATAAAAATACATTGAGGACTAAGTATATGATAAATGAGAAAAAATATATATGTAGAGAGGTAAAGAGGTAAAGAGGTAAAGGCAAAGCTGAAGACGGGAAAGAAATAGTAGGAAGAAAGAAGAGAGCAGCACCGGGCGTAGAATGAGGAAATTCTGGGCAAATATCATCATCATCATTCGTGGCGCTACAACTCCTATAGAGTCAAGGCCTCCTGCAGCTTGGTTCGCCAGTCTTCTCTATTGTTTGCTACTGCTCTCCAATTGAGGATACCCAAGATGGACCTGGCATCCGCCGCCACTCCATCGATCCATCGGAGTCGAGGTCTTCCCACTCTTCTTGTCCCATAAATCCTTTCGTCTAGGACCATATTAGGAATCTGATCCTGGGACATTCTAACTATATGGCGTTCCCATCGAAGCCTGCCTACTTTGATTACCCTCAAAATATCTGGGCTCTTGTAGAGTCTTGTTAGCTCAGCGTTCGTCCTTATCCTCCAGATCCCATTGGTGCAGACTGGGCCATAAATTTCACTCAAAATTTTCCTGTGTCAAAACTGGAGAATTAAAATAAACTCTCAAAAATCGCATCATATCACTTTTACCTTACGTCGTAAACCAATGACTTCCTGCCCTTCAGTATCCTTTAATAATATCCCACCGGTGCCTGTAGAACAGACCCGGTATTTAGGGTTGCATCTCGACAAACGAATAACCTGGAATCCTCATACGAGACTGAAATGACAAGAAACCGTTCGACGTTTTAGGCTACTTCAACACTTACTAGACAAACGCTCTAAGCTCCCAATTAACTACAAAAGACTCATCTACATGACCATCATACGACCTATTTGGACTTACGGAGTAGAGCTTTGGGGCTCCACTAAGCCATCGAAGTCCTCTCATATCCAATCCCTACAATCCAAAATCCTTTTTAAAATCCTCAATGTTCCTTATTTTGTTAAGAATAAAGTCATCCATAACGACCTTAATGTCCCATTTGTTGCTGATTAGGCCCGAACCCGGTATCTATCCTTTCATAACAAACTTCATTCCCACTCAAACTCTCTAGTTTCAAACCTAGTTTCCTCTTCAATTCCCGATAATCCTCCGAGGCGTCTGAAAAGAAGATGGCCACGTGACCTTCTTAGTTGAACTTGTGATTTGAGTACTACCAATGGGTAGTTTCTCTACTTGTCATTATCTCATGTCATTATGTATCACTTAGCCTATTTACTTGTTGTATTATTGTAATACAGTTGTAAATATTAATAAATAAATTAATAAAATAATAATGATATTTATAATTTAAGGGATCACCGCGAATATTGAAATGAACATCTAAAAAGCTTGATAAGAATGAATCCGTTGTAAGAATGAATGAGTTGTAATCGTACTCAATACTCAATTTCACAGCGCAACTGATTTCACTTGTAGGAGATCTGTCCTATCATCCAATTAACAAGGTTAGCCCACGTAACAGGCATACATTCTGTTACATAACGCACAAACACGCCCTCAGCGATTGGAAACAGCTCCTATGAGAAACAATATAACTTTTGAATTATATAACAAAAAAGAAAAAAAAATTCAATATCACCGAGTCGTTAATTCGAGGTCCGACCGCACAATAGACAGTTGCGGTGTGTGGGAGTGATAGGTAAAAGTTCAATGTCTCCGACTTCCGCTAGGGCAAATACCCTTTGAATGGCAAGTAGTCAAGCGAGTCGAGTAGACACCTGGCTATGATATTCCCTTACAGGGAGTCGTTTCGTATCCTCCAAAGGTAGAGGTAATAACACCTTGAAGCGGTAATCATAATTTAATTTATGAGAAGCGAGGAATGGTTGACTGGAAGATGTAAGGAAGAAAATAGTTGGGGGTGCAGTCAAATAAAACACTAAATAAGTGGATACTTATTTAATTAAGTGCCGACGTTTCGACCCACTTTGTGGGTCATCTTCACGGCTAAGAAAGAAAAACAGACAACATACAATGAATACAATAAAAATACATTGAGGACTAAGTATATGATAAATGAGAAAAACTATATATGTAGAGAGGTAGAAATTTAGAACAAAGGTGAGGGATAGATATGAATACAAAAAATTACAGAGAAAATGTACAGAACGGTGGTGATGCCAAAAAAAAAGATTTTTTTAACAAAGATAAAAGACGGAAGTAAACAGAAAGATATTTAAAAAAGAGAGAAAAGGTATAAACATCAGAGGTGAGAAGTAAAATTATGGAAAAGGTAGTAGAATATATATAAACTATAAAAGGTAAGATAATAGACTCCTAGGGAGTTTACATAAGTAAAATGAAAGAAGATATAACCAAAAAGAAATTAAAGAGTAAATAAAGGAAAAATAACAGTAGAAAGTCAAGATATAAATATAGAGTATAACAGTTTTTAAAAAATCCATATCTATAGTATGAAGTGGTATAAATATATGACATAAATATACAAGGAATGTATAGAAGTATAAGTAACAATATGGTATGAGCATGGAAATAGAGTAAAATATGAAGAAATAGTGATGTTAAATGCTAATGAAATCTTAGATAATAATAGCATATGATGGATGCCAAAAACTTTCTTGACCTCCGTATCATTAAAAATCCATACCACACCTTATCCACAGATTGGTATACAAAACCCAGTTATTCTGGCAGACTCCTCAATTACTACTCCCAACATCCGCACCACCAAAAAATTAACGTCGCCAAAAATATCATCCACCGTGGCTTATCCCTCGCTGACCCCTGCTTCCATAAAACTAACACCCGCCGAATCAAAGAAATCCTTTTAAAAAACAATTTTCCTCCGTACGTTATCAATAAACTCATCCATGCCTATAACAACCCACCCACCACCACCCTATCTCCACATCCGCCATCTACCTCTATATACAGATCCATGCCATATATACCCACCCTCTCACATAACATTCAAAAATCCTTACGTTCATCTATCCCCAATTTACGCATCGCCTTTAAATCCCACAACAAACTCTCCAATATTTATACCAAAGTAAAAGATCCCATCCCCCTTAAACAACGCTCCCATGTCGTCTACCGCATCCACTGCCTATTTACCGTATCCATTGCCTTATCCATCTACTCCTAATTGCAACGCCTCCTACATCGGCGAAACTAAGAACTTCCTCAAAGACCGTATCTACCAACACAAATACTCCATTTCCTCCCATAACCTTACCGCATCAAAACTCTCCGAACACGCCTTATCCCTTAACCACATTTTTGACTTTGATAATACATCCATCCTAGCTTCTGTTCCCAACCATGATAAACGCATACTCTCTGAAACCATCCACATAAATTTAGATTCCTCCACTGTTAACCTCAAGATCGATTCAAACAACTTATCCTCTTTCTACTCACAAATTTTCAACTTACTAAATAAACCTTAAATTAGTTTACCTTTTTATTCCTTCCCATTGTCATTCTGTTACTACTATAGTCTCTTTCCTATAATACTTATTTTGACCTCTTGACATCAAATCCTACTGTTTTATCACCCTACCTTTTCCCATTAATTTAGTCATTAATTTTCGAGGCTCTCTATAAAATAGTCATGATATACATTTTAATATAATAAAATAGTCAATATTTCGAAAAATAGTCAAGAAAATATTACTATTAATATATTTTTATAATATATATCTCAAAATTTAAAATTAGTCATATTTTTGGCCGTCAGATTTCGCTGGCAACACCCTCATAACGTACTTTCTGGTCAGTTAGACCGCGTCTACTCGCACTGCAGCGTTCTATAGGTAATTACAATTTTAATACTCATATCTTCTCCTCACCCTTTCCTTCTCCATATTGCACACCATATTTTCTCATATTAGTTTTTGGCATCCATCATATGTTATTATTATCTAAGATTTCATTAGCATTTAACATCACTATTTCTTCATATTTTGCTCTATTTCCATGCTCATACCATATTGTTACTTATATTTCTATACATTCCTTGTATATTTATGTCATATATTTATACCACTTCATACTACAGATATGGATTTTTTTTAAACTGTTATACTCTATATTCATATCTTGACTTTCTACTGTTATTTTTCCTTTATTTACTCTTTAATTTCTTTTTGGTTATATCTTCTTTCATTTTACTTATGTAAACTCCCTAGGAGTCTATTATCTTACCTTTTATAGTTTATATATATTCTACTACCTTTTCCATAATTTTACTTCTCACCTCTGATGTTTATACCTTTTCTCTCTTTTTTAAATATCTTTCTGTTTACTTCCGTCTTTCTGTTAAAAAAATCTTTTTTTTTGGCATCACCACCGTTCTGTACATTTTCTCTGTAATTTTTTGTATTCATATCTATCCCTCACCTTTGTTCTAAATTTCTACCTCTCTACATATATAGTTTTTCTCATTTATCATATACTTAGTCCTCAATGTATTTTTATTGTATTCATTGTATGTTGTCTGTTTTTCTTTCTTAGCCCTGAAGATGACCCACAAAGTGGGTCGAAACGTCGGCACTTAATTAAATAAGTATCCACTTATCTAGTGTTTCATTTGACTGCACCCCCAACTATTTTCTTCCATAATTTAATTTACTTTGGAAAATAGGCTAAGTACTTTTGGTTTTAATCTGTTAGGTTGGGAGCCAAGCCACAAAATGTTGAGACAATAGCGGAGTACAGGGCAAAATAGGGAGAAGAAGACCAAGGCTAAAGTGAGAAGGTGGGGTGAAGGAGGCTTTTATGAAATGCCTCATTTCTTGGATTTGAATGCAAAAAATGATCTGGTCCGGGACAGACAGCTGGGCCAAGCTCTATAATAAGCTGGGTCTCCTCACACTGCTTATGTGGTAAACGAGGATAAAAAATTATGATGACATCTGGTTTTAAGCATTTAGAAACTAGATGAAGATTTCATTACTTTTATTTTATTTCATTTTTTAACAAACTACTTACAAGTGTACAGACTACATGAGGCGATCAGGATCAAAAGCGGACAATTCCAAAATTGAATTATTAACATTTTCCGATAGTCAATCAATTTTGTCTAACACGACACTTTGCCACATTATTTCTCATAGGTGTAGTCCGGTTCTCAACTTGTATATTCGAAATTGTATTTTTGCTAGATTGGGAGAGGAGTGGCTTAGTGGTAGAGTACTGAGCTGCCATGCCGGAAATCCTGGTTCAAATCCCGCTGCAGGCCATGATTTTTATTTAGTCTGTTTGCAGCGGGAGGTGGATCATATAGGATCTAGGACCCTCCTGGGGCACACCCAGCCTCTATAAAATATTATAAAAATAGGGTACCCAAAATAAGGGGGAAAATCTGGCGGTTGAGCGTAACCTAGGACAAGTCACCTCCTTGCAGAACCGTTGTCCATGAAACAGTACAGTCTCTACCATGTACTGAACCCCAGACACTTCATGGGTTGCAGTGGTACAGGTTTTTGTTTTTTTTAAGGTTTTTTGCTAGATTAACCAACCGAAGAATGTAAAAAAGTCAATTTTTGAAATTTTGAGTTATACGCTTTTGATCCTGAATGCCCTATAATATATAAATGTTATAGCTATTATAAGAAAACACGAGGAGAGTTCTACTGGTCAATTCCTTTATTACTCCAGGATTAAGCTGCATTAGCAAGATATAATTTTTGCAGACTTTTTTAAACAAGTCGTAAACAATCAAGAACTTCAATTTCTTTCTGTTCTGATCGCCGTTCTGTTATAAATTATGTATTTCTGGATATTGACATGGACTTCTAGTCCTATTTCATTAAAGTTATTGTATATATTATTATTATTTGCAAAGGAGTCCATTAAGACTTCGCAAAGTACTTCTTCCATTCTTTTTCTGTTGGCTTCCTTCCTCTCTATGCATGTTCAGTGATTCCGCTCTGTACATATTTATCGATAAAAAAAGAATACTATTTTAAAGAATGGTAATGATATTCGCATAAGACTATAATTGAAATTATTATTAATAGCACATTGTTAGTTGGTGATTCAAGTTGAGTAGGTAGAGTAGAATTAATTAGAGTCAAGTGATGCGACCCGTGCATTGATAAATTACTCGGTTATGAATGACTGATTTATTTTTATGAACCTGAATTGCCGAAAGTTCTATGCATATAGTCTGAGTCATCTCATTAATTAGAGACTATAAAACCGTTTAGGCTTAATGATGTAAAGGAATTCGCCACTAAGTTTGATTTCCATTACACTTAAAATGGTTTATGCAGCAATGACCCTCAGGAGTAAAAGTAAAGCGTACATAAAAAAATATATAAATACACACATAAACATATATGCCCAAGGTCGAGGGGTTGCGGCCCGGAAGTTGGCCATAGTATTTTAAGTTAGCAAATAAATCCTTGGTTGTGCGGTCCTTCGAAATGGACGTAAAACTTAAAATCAGGGCCTCAAGCCTAAGCGGTTTCAGGTACTCGTTAAAGATCGCTATCTCAATCAAACCTGGGTAGGAATAATTCAGGATTCTCACTGTAGCGTCGTCCGATTAGCCATAGCAAAATAAAGTAACGTTAAATCAATAAACAACAAGATTTCCTACATATTCATTAACAATTAGACTGAATATTTCTATTTATTGTGAAACTGAATACAAGGTGATAATGTTAAGCTCAGAGGATGAGAAGAGAATACATAAAGTGACTTAAATGAATAAACAAACAAAATAAAAAAAACAAAAGTTGTGAATCACTCGGGACCAAATAAAACTGTAATAACAATACAAAATAAAAGCTATAATAACCGTAACAACTCTAAAAGACGAAAATTAAAAGGCCGGTGATATTTATGGTTTAATAATAAAATAATTATGATTTAATTAACACGAAAATATGCAACGAGCGATGAATCAATAAACTCATACCCCATTTCACAAATTATACAACAATAATAATAATATATTTTATTTTATTAGTTATTGATTTTATTAATTTTTAAATATTTTTATTTGAAAAGAAAAGATATGTCCAGGTACGGGACTCGAACCCGGGTCGCCCAGACCGCTAGTCTGGAACTCTACCAATTGAGCTATCCTGGCTCAATCAGGCTCGCTCCCCGGTCATGACCATATTAGTATTTCTTCCATTTCTTTTTCTGTTGGCTTCCTTTCTCTCTATTGGTAGATTTCCAGACTAGCGATCTGGCCCGGGTTCGAGTCCCGCTCCTGGACATATCTTTCCTTTTCAAATAAAAATATTTAAAAATTAATAAAATCAATAAATAATAGAATGGCATACATTACAGTAATATATAATGACGTAACTCAAGAAGATCCAAATTAAATGTATGTTCAAAGAACATTCTTCCCCTCGTATACATCGCAAATTGCGAGAACGCGGGGACATGGGATCAGTGAAAAGAAAAGATATGGCCAAGACCGAGGAGGGAGCCTGATTGAGCCAGGATAGCTCAATTGGTAGAGTTCCAGACAAGCGATCTGGGCGACCCGGGTTCGAGTCCCGGTCCTGGACATATATTTTCTTTTCAAATAAAAATAATAATAATAATAAAATTTTATTATTAGTAGATATTTGAGTATTTATTTGAGTTGCCCGATATTATTCTAAAATGGAAGTTGACTTTAATACTTATTTTGTACCACTTTAATGAGTCTATTAACATATCTTACTCACATAGTATTGTTTTGACATATTGAGTATTTTGAAGTAAATGAAACAATATTTTTTTATATTTTAGGTTTATTTTGTAGATGAAAAAATCATTTATTATTTTTATTAAAAATGTACTAATCTTATTTCACTCCATTCTCTGTTTTAAAATATGTCCTAAAACCAAAATATTTCAATAATATGTACCTTATTACATTTTTTTAATTAATGCATTCCATTTAAATTATTAAAGTATTTTTTGTGACGGTTAATGAAAGTGGGGAACAGTGGGTTTTTGATTAGCCAATTTTTAAAAATACGAGCACGGGAATGGACATACAAAAACTAGATATTCGATCCGTTGCTAGGAGACGCCGATAAAATATTACATCGCTAGAAACTTTATCTAATGGAGAGACTAAAGCTTATTAATGTATGTGGATTGAACTCTGACCTCAGACCGTTATTTTAAATGTTCTAGGGCACAGTATGTATTTACTTTCAAAGTAGACTGGTGAATATTTACTTAGTGAATAGAATGGTTTACTAAATCTTCGTACCTACTTACAAAAGCGGAAACTGTCTTTGTAAATAGATAAGGAACAAGAGGCCCTACAATAAATATCGTAAAACGTGCTTCTAAATTTTGCAATCAAACTAACAAGACAGTTAAAGCACCTTTAGAATGTTCGCCGCACTGATTTGTATAACACAAGTGAACGTACAGCCACTTTTAATATAAAATCAAAGCTGTACCCTGTAAGACATGTTATATTTGAATGATAAAGTGAAAAATAGTAAAATAGAATTCAATCTTTCGTGAAAGACGAATTCACTTTGAAAGGAGACCAGAGTAACGCAATAATTAAAGAAAATAATTTATATCTGACCAAAAGTAACTTCTGAGGAAGCCCATGTTATCGCTAGTAAAAAAAATCATAAGCATACCTATATATATTTTTTTTTTTATTGTTGAGAGTTTCCACAAAGTTGAGATTTTCTCCAACCATATTTTAGTACCTTTTTTCTAGGTCTTCCTGTCAAGTGCATCTTCTTCAATCTGGTCATATCCTCCCATGTCTTCCTGGACATGGTTCATCCATGCATTTTCTAACTACCTAACGTATCCAGGGGGCTGTCCTCATTGAGAACCCTCGGAGAAGAACATCTCACTTTCAAAAGCGCTTCTTATACCTAACTATTTATTACCTTATTAAATACCCCTGTATAGGAAGTATTGTATTCATAAAAACGGCATTATTCGATATTAAGATAGAGTATTTAAGATATGTTTTTAGATAGTAGAGATAAGTATATGTGAATAGTATATTACTTCTCACTAATATGCTGTATTTAGAATCTGGCTTGATAATTCATTACAAAACAGTGAATGATAAATCGCTACCTTAGTATTACAAAGTTCTATGATACACATATATGATAATGAGAAAAACAATGTCAAAGATTCTGACCTACGGATTCTTTAGGTGATGGAATATTATAGTTTTTCTCAATGCAGTCTGGTGACATTGAACAACAGAAAAAGAATCCCATAAAAACTATAAATGAAAAATGAAACAATGATAATATTTATTGACGAAATAAAATAACATAGAATTTGTTACTCCATAATGAGAACAATAATTATGACAATGTAACACAGAACCATTATATGTCTATGCATAAGTTTACTTTCTCTTCGAATCTTTACATATTTTGGTGAAACTAATTTCATAAAATTGTGGATCCAATCCTGGCACACAGTTATATGTGGACTTCAGAGTATCTATCTTAGTTTGGTGAACATCATTAGTTTTATTAATCAGAGGTCTTCCTTCACTTTCTGTTGTTACTGTTCTCAAATTTCGTTGCCTCAGATCAACAATTTTAGTGAGATTCAGAGGGGGTTCGGTACTTCACTTCGTAAACTGGTTTACTGAATTCTAGAGATACGACTTTTGAAAGCGGAACTACAATATATTGCATTTTATAATTGAAATAAAAATACTAGTTGAGATCCATAAAATCTTGGTCTCTCAGTTGAAGTATTCTGTAATACTTTTTCCTATTCACTTATACTACTCACTCTCAAAAGTGAGGTAGAGAAATATTCCGGTTGTCTCAAGCTCCGTTCAATTGCACCTCTTAAATGTATGAATGCCATTTTTATTTTGAGTTCATTCAAATTTAGACTTATTTGTAGAATATGAGGAATGGAAAAGCTCATCAAACTATTGCAGTCTTGTGGAACACAGCTATCACTCCAACCCATCAAATATGCCATTAAGGAAAAATCTTTCATTACCATGTTTAAAATTTTGTATATTGAGCTATCAATACCATTACCAGCTGGTCAGTGCATCTGTTATCAATTAAATCTTGCTCTAATATACTGTTCTTTTCTTCGTTTAAAGTATTTTCTTTTTTCAAGATCTGCTTCTGCAAAAAGATCACATAGGTCTCTCGATTTATTATACAAAATATTTTCCGATAAACATGTGATTAAACAGGACTGAAACCTGTTCCACGAAGATTAGATATATATCATACATTTTTAGAATAGATAAATCACCTCCGATGAATTGATGACTCTCAACTTTGGAAATCAAATTGATTTGCTGTTTTATCCCTAGTATACTTGTTTTCATGGTTCCCTCGCGTACTATTTCGAAAAGTATTCGTTTCTGTCGCATGCTTTTGAATGGTATATATGGGTTTCAAGCCTATTCCTAGTGAAAAAGTCGAATTTTGTCGAGGGAGAGTTAATTGTTTTGATAGAAGCGGAATAGTGCCATTCTCGTAGTCTTTGGCTTGAAATAGAATTGTAACCCTTGGAACCAAAATGAAAATTAAGTAAAACCCAGCAGAGGACTAGAACGGGCCTAACCTAAAATCTATTACCTATTGTTATAAAAAGATGAGTTACTGAAGCCAATGCAAGATGTTCATTGAGAGCCATTCAAAAGGAAGACTCCGGTGAAGGAAGATGAACCGGTCGAGGAGGCTATAGAGCCAGAGGTTCACTTTCTCCAGCTCTTCACTCCCTGTCACTACTTAAGAACGTATCCAGGGGGTTGCCCTCATTGAGAACCCTCGGAGGATAACATCTCACATTCAAAAGCTTTAGCTTAGCGGGCATCCCTATAAGATAAAGCTCTCATGTTTGACAGGGCCTTAAACACTTCCCTATAGAACATCTGAAGCCTGCTATCTATGGCATAGCGAATCTCGACTGACCCATTGCCCCAAATCCCTAATTATCCTTCAAGTTAAAGAAGAACCTTTCCCGAATTACTTCTACAAATTAAGAATTCTTCTCAATTAGAGGCGGGCTGTAATAGTCACTAGTCACAACCGATTTCTTGTCTTTTAATTATAACTGTTACATCCTGTCCAAATTGAACCTGTTGTTTCCACGTTCCTGCTGTAAGTGGTATTTTTTTTCAATTTATTTATTGAAATTTACAACTGTATTAAAGCAATAAAGCTATAGTGGCTACTAAGGGAGCGGAGTGGCTCAGTGGTAGAGCACTGAGTAGCCATGCCGGAAATCCTGGTTGAAATCCCGCTGCAGGCCATGACTTTTATTTATGTTGTTTACAGCGGGAGATGGATCATATAGGATCTAGGATCCTCCTGGGCCACCCAGCCTCTATAAAATATAATAATAAGGTAAGGTACCCAAAATAATGTTACGGTCAGAGCGAGAAGTAGGACCGGCTTCTGATCTGCCTAGAGCGGATTAGGCAAACAACGGGATTAAGCGGAAGGGATTATAGAATGGCGTAGAAGCTTCTGGATCGGGCTCGATGGGACTAGGTGGTCTTCTTCCGAGAAATCCCCACCCCGACCGGCCTTGCCTATATAAAAAGGACAGCTGTTCGGGCCGCGAGTCAGTAATAAGAGTCAGTAATAAGCAGTGAAGTAATAAGCCAGTGAGTAGCAGTCGTTAACTAGTGATAGTGCGTGAGTTACAGTGAGTTAGTATCAGTCTGTAATAAGTGCTTAGTGAGCAACAGTGACAATTAGTGGCCGTGTAATAAGTGTAATAAACTGTGGGTCAGTTTGTCATATTTGGAGAGCCTTACGGTCGGTGGACTTTAGTTAGCGAACTGTAAGTGTTAATTTGTAATTGTAAACTATAGTGTAATATTATTGTATTTGTACAAATTTATATAAATAGTTTAGTTACTTAGTATAAACAATATCTTATATTATTTGTTTATTATCTTAGAAATTAGATAACATTTAGTAGAATATTATTATTGTAAATTGATATTAGTTTAATAATTTAACTGTTTTAAATAATCTCTTTGTATTCTTTCTAATTTGTTAATAAATATTAGATTCTTGAATTAAGTAATAGTTTAGTCCATTTTACACCCAGTAGCCCGTAACAATAAGGTGGAAAAATCTGGCGGTCACCTCATTGCAGAACCGTTGTCCATGAAACAGTACAGTCTCTACCATGTACTGAACTCCAGACGTTGTAGCGGGACAGGGTTTTTTTTTTTAATTAAAACAATACAGCAAGTAAATATAAATAATGATATATAATGGCATGGATAAAGTCATGTAGAGAAACTACCTACTTCTAATGACAAATTCAACTTACAATGTCAAAAGGTCATCTCCTTTTCAGACGCCTCAGAGAATTATCAGGAATTGAAGAGGAAGGTTTGAAACTAGTGAGATTGAGTGGGAATAAAGAATGTCATGAAAGGACTGATGTCGGGTTCGGTCCAAATCAGTAACAAATCAAACATTAAGGTGATTAAGAATGACGTTTTTCGTAACAAAGTAAAGTATTGAGTATTTAACGTTGGATTTTGGACTGTATGGACTGGATACGAAAGGAATTTGATGGCTTAGTGGAACTCCAAATTTACTCTCCAAGTCCAAATAGGTCATATTATAATCATGTATTAATTTGGAGCTAGGAGCGTTTGTAAGTGTTGAAGTGGTTTAAAACGCGAGCAGTTTCTTGTCGTTTCAGCCAAGTAGTCATTTAATTTAAAGATTATACTTTATTTCTCCTTAATAGGATTAGTTATCTTACATAAAAAATACAGATTATATCAATATATAGGTGCAATCGCATGGTGATTTTAATGAATTTCTATTTAAACAATAATATAGGTTATAATTATTGGGCTACCTTACATTAGTAATACATATCCACAGTTATCGTATTTGTCAGTGTAACTGCCAATGATCAGGTATGGCGGCACGCTATATGATACTTAGAATCTTAGAAACAAGACAGTAAAAGTATCTGTTACTTTCAGTTTTAATTGCGTAGTTGTTAATACTCGGTATCAGTGACAACGTAACTGATTGATACTTTCCAACTCATCTCTACTTTCAATCAATTTTGCAAGTTGTGAACTTTAATTAATTTTAAGTGAGGCCGAAGATGACGAGTAGGTTGGCTTATTTTAACTTCCTTTTCGAATGTCATCATCCTAAATTTAAATACTTTGTCACCTTCCAAAGTACATTAATTAGTCATTACCATGAAATCAATAATGAATAGTATAATTACCACAGGGTCAGGGAACTAATCGCACTTGTTCCAGTCAGATTTATCATATTTCTTAAACCTGCCAGAAGGGAGCGGACTGGCTCAGTGGTAGAGCACTGAGTAGCCATGGCGGAAATCCTGGTTCAAATCCCGCTGCAGGCAGTTACTTTTATTTAGTCTGTTTCGGGAGATGGATCATATGCGATCTAGGACCCTGCTGGGCTCACCCAGCCTCTATAAAATATTATAAAAATAGGGTACCCAAAATAAGAGGGGAAACCTAGCGGAGGAGCGTGTCACACAGTACCGTTGCCCATGAAAAAGTACAGTCTCTACCATGTACTGAACCCCAGACTCGTTCACGGGTCGTAGTGGTTTCAGGTTTGTTTTTTTTTACTGACCAGAAACCTACATTAAAGTGTATCTATATTTCAAATGTCTCCACGTCAAATAAATATCATTATTATTCAGATGTCCTGAATAGTAGACTTATAAAAAACAGTCATAATTTTTAAGATTGAGATAATCGAAGTTAGGATAAGTTAAAAGAGCAAGAACTGGAAAAAACAGCTCAATAAAACATTTGAAATACTGGGCGTTGAGTCTAAAAATATAGCCCAAGTGAAGAAGTGGTTAAGCGAAGTGGAATTCTCTTAGTTTATAAGTAGCTAAATCAGGCTATGACTTGAAATGGAGTTTCAGTACATATTATAACTCCATTTCAAACCAAATAATACGAGAAAAATACGATACCTCTCCCCTCAGTAAGATTAACTCATTTTGGGAAAAATCTACTTAACCAATTATTCACTTAGCTGCATATATGCAGGTGCACTGTATCATTAAAATGTTAATATAGCGAGATTGAAATGGTTATGTTGAATGGTTGAAATATTTTTTCCTTAATTTTCAGTAAATTAACCTAGGAATGGGTATCAATATTTTTATCAAAGTCAGGTCTAGTCGTACTGGCAATGAAGGAGATGTTTGGGGGGTTCAAAGCGCAACACGAGGAAGTCACCTTACCTCGTTCTTCCCCAGGTACCCTTCGGATGAACTAGTCGGATGAACGGACCTTCTTTTTTAGACGTTTTGAACTCGTATTCTCCTGTTTTGATCACACTATAATCGTGTTGGTGTCGAAAATCTATACAGATACCGTTTTTAACAAATCAAGTTACCTCATTTTCCCCTGTAGTCTTTATGTTCATATCCCCTGTAACTGACGTCGATTTATCCAAATAGCATAGGCCAACGATGAAAAAACTTTTGTACTAAACATAGCTTATTCCTATAGTTTTTAGAGTGCTGAATCCAAATATGATATTAAAAAAGCTGTATCACCCACAATTTCTTCACATTTTATAGTTAAATTTATTAAATTAATCGATTTTTAAAGAATTGAACAGCTTTAATATTTAAAAAAAATAACTGGAAAACTAGGTCTATTGGTGTGGATGAAGTTGGTACCACTGCTGAAACACATTTGCTGGCCAAAAAAGGTTGATTCTTTTTTCTGTTAACAGCTGATGTTGTTTGTATTGCCAGCTCACCTCACTTTCACGTTTCCTGTATATGTGCTCAGTACAATGTCTAATCGCTGTTGTAAAACCTCCGCTGACAGTTTTTGTTATACCTATTTGTGGTGAGTTTGTGATTAAAAAACACCAAAGAAACATGCTTTGTCAAAAAGGTTTATCTATCATACTTTGGAACTAAGCTTGGTGATCAGGATAAAGCTTGGGCCCCGCATTTGTGTCGAAGATCTAAGAAAATGGTCGAAAAAGGAGAAAAAAACTTTAAATTTGCTGTTCCTATGATATGGATGGAGCCAAGAAATCATTACGATGATTGCTACTTTTGCAGTGTCGATATTACTGGTCATAAATCAAATAACAAGAAGGTAATAAGCTACCCTAACCTTCCGTCCGCCATCCGACCAATAGCCCACGGTTTGGATTTACCGGTCCCTGAACCACCAGATGATTTAAATTCTATTTCAACGGAAGTATTTTGTGAAGTACAATCGGAGTTAGATGAAGAATATGATGAAAAATTCCAATGTTTTACAGAAAATGTAGAGTCTAAACTGTTTTCTCAAATCGAACTTAACGACTTGGTTAGGGATATTGGCTTAACGAAAGAAAAAGCTGAATTGCTTGGCGGTTGGAACCAGCATTTATGTGTACAGGAAGAGAGAGCAACAATTTTCAAAAAAAATTGGAAATTATAGGCGATACAAAAAAACTAAGGCCAGATTTAGATTCAGCACATAAAAATCTATAAAGATCAACTATTAAAGTTAGAAAAGCTTTCGAAAAAAATTTTTTGTTGGCCTGTGTAGTTTATTTTCAATTCCGGCTTTGGCACATAATTTAATCTGTTTCCGTCAGGGATAGATCACACGGGATATACAGCACCTCCTGAGGCTAACACAGTTTCTATAAAGAGAGTACCTTTAATTGAGAGATAAAAACCTGAAGGTCGAGCGTCTTTCGAACAAATCACTTCCCTCCACAAAAGTTGTCCGAGAAATTGTACAGTGCCTACCCTGTAATGAAATGAATTTTATCAGAAAAATTACTACTTCTCACTCATACTCGATTGACATTACACTTGACACCAACATAGGCCGGCATTTAGTCCGTATATCAGCAGATCATCTGTTCCATATGTAGAGTAAGCTAAACATTTGGAAGTTTGCTGCTGAAAATTTTTGGACTGATTTCTCAAAACCCTACTAAATATCAATTAAAAGCTTTTGTGGTTGCTTCTTTCAGAGAAAATAGGAGAAGAGAAAGGTAAATCCGGAGTACTAAGATTAACGGACCTTCTTATTCTTGAGGCTAGTGGAGCGGAAACCACCGAGTTAGAAAACTGTTCTCTTCTCCTTCCTGGCCACAGTTGCCGAAAGATCATATGTAATGTCGCGTTAAGCAACAACCTTGGACTAAAAAGAAAAGACCAGTGATAGAAAGGCCTGTTTTCGAAACAAACCTGTACCGATCGAAAAGTTTAATTTTGAAATAATTGCGTCACATTCTTATATACCCAAAACCAGATTCGGGATAGGATCCAATTTTATGCAGCAAAGCCATATAAAAAATAAACAAAAAAAGGAAATTCTAGATGGGTTTCGTAATTTATTTAGTGTGTGAAATGTACTACAATACTAAACGGAAAACGGGAGACCACCGCACATGCTATCCCATTTTCATCCTGCACACTGCGATCATTTTTTATCTCGGCAAGATGTAGATATTTCTTCAATCAGACTAGTATTGAGAGGAGTATCACAATATGGTTTAAAAAAAAAGACATAACTACAAAAATTACAATGTTTCCTACTTTGATGGCAGAATATCCTTTTTATGTAAACGACAAACCTCTGCATGCTGGTTTTCATAATAACCTTCATTGATAAAAAAATTGACTGATATGACAAAATATTTGCATATGACAGACCTTAGGAAAAGACAAACTATTGTCCCATAGAGGAAAGATTGACAACGAAAAATATAAAAAAAAGTACATGATTCAGCAAGTCAATACGATACCTTCAGTCGTCAAGTCGAAGCAGTAAAATCTTGAAAAGGTAACTCACCTGAAAAAAGAAGAAAAAAATATTTCAGTAATAATGGAGCAAATGAGTCTTAATGATACCATTTTTGTTAATTACGTTGAATAGTTCAATAATAATTTTTTAATAATCAACTGAGCACTTAAGTCTCTTATCATCCTATTAATTAAAGTCCCTAGACTTTCAGAGATCATCATCTGAGCTTTAAATTATCATCAGTTTAAAAATAAATAAAAGTATTCAGTATAATTATTAATGAATCTTGTTGTTTATTCACTTAATGTAACTTTATGCTGCTAAGACTAACCGAACCGTGCTACAGTGGGAGTCCTAAACTTTCTATGTCCAGGTTACAGTTACGAGTAACTGACACCATACAGGATTTTTTCCTACCTTCTAAAAATTTCCCGATTCGAACACGCGATCTCTGGCATAGTGGAGACGCTAACCACTAGGCCACTTTGTAGAAATCCTGTTTATCGTATGATTTTAACTAATAAGGAGGAAAGTCATGGATTGAAGAATCGTATTCAATATCCTGCTGTAGTACCGGTAGTGTTGTTTCAAATAACTAGAAAATAAAGGTTGTTAATTACGAAATAGCTATTTATTATACGCTGAGTTGATTCATTTTTTCAAGGTCACCGAAAAAACTCGTAATTATTAGGAAGGACCGATGTTTTATGAATGGTCAATCGGACCTCTTACAAGTTCAGTCCTTGGCATTTCTAAGGACCATTTTTCATCGATCACGGTTTTGAAGGCTTTTAATACGAGTAAATCCATAACTAACAAATACCTTCTGCACAAACACCATAATCATTGCATTCGATTGCTTTTAAAATTACAAGCAAACCATCTCTGGATACAAGGCGAGAAAGGATTACTTATTATTTAAACTGGATGCCCTGCAGCTTAGCGTGTTGTGACAGCTATCCCAAGTCGGAAGCCTCACTGGGAAGATTCCGGTTGACTTAAGTTTCATGGCAGGACACGTACTAAACTACCTAATGCACTTCGGTTCAAAGTTGGTAGCCCATATAACTCTTCTTTTCTATTTCAGATTTACTATACCTACAGACCCAATGAATAAATGGTC
This sequence comes from Troilus luridus, assembly GCA_964056705.1. NCBI lineage: Eukaryota > Metazoa > Arthropoda > Insecta > Hemiptera > Pentatomidae > Troilus > Troilus luridus. The sequence goes on from OZ057413.1 coordinate 86,262,551, forward strand.
AAGTCGAATTTTGTCCATAATGAGTTGATTCCCGATGAGGGAAGCGGAATCGTGTCATTCTCGTTGTCATTGGCTTGAAATGGAGTTATAACCTAAGCGATAACTCCATTTCGAACCAAGGCGTCAATCTACGACTTATGCACCCCGAGAATAAACGATTCCGCTTTCCGTAGTCGGTTGGTTGTTTTAAATTTGAGGCGTAAAACATCGCTTCCCTATTAAACTCATTCTAGGCAAAATTCGATTTAACTACATATTAACCAAGACTGCAAATATATGGACAGCAAAAAATAATATGAAAACATAGTTCAATAATTTCTTATCTTTATCCATCATTGCATCAGAATTCTCATCATAAAGCCTATTTTTTCGAGAAAAATAAATTTAATCGAGGGGACATGGATTTGGAGAGTGCGAGATGAAAAGAAGAGTACAGTGAAATATTCAAGATAAAACTTGAACGACAGAAAATTAGAGTTGCGTGTTCATTCGAGATAAGCGCTGTGAATCCAAGATCTTCAACAGAACAAAATAATTCCCGTTGGAACTGGACACGACAAATTGCACGAAAAAAAAGATATTAAAATCCGGGCTGAGTCAACTAATAACTATACAGTAACCATTCGATTTTCTTATTTTTCAGCAAAACGATAAACTAGAAACCACAAGATATTAAGAGCCTTCCATTACAAAGCTAACCGCCGATGTCAGTGACTTGAGACACGCTATTTCGCAGACCTAACCGTGTGAAACCTTCAGCCAAGGATGGGAAGAGTAGATGAAGACAATGGATAGCCTCTGGTGAGACAGTGGACAATCAGGACGAGGGTTTGGTCTCGGATGAGCCTCTGGGTTCAATGGACCCTTCCCGATGACCGTAAGGCATCGTGTCACGGTGGAAAAGTGGGAATTTCCCTCACGTAGGGTTAAAGATAAAATAATAAAAATGTTAACAACTAACATCACAATGAAAATTATTTAAATTCTTAAACAGGGTGTTCAGGGTTAAGTAGCCAAACTGAAAATTTGAATTAAGGAACTTTAATTATGGAAAAATATTCTATTTTGAAGAAAAAAGATATGTCCAGGGCCGGAATTCGAACCCGGGTCACCCACGGTTCCGTCGTGGTGCTCTAACCAGCTGAGCTAACCTGGTACGTAACCTGGCCAGACAAAGCCATTCTCTTCACCGATCCTTTATCCTGTGTGTCTCGCAATTGAACATTACTTTATTTAGGATCTTGTCTGGCAGTGTTGCTTACCAGGTTCACTCAGTTGGTTAGAGCACCACGACGGAAACGTGGGCGAGCCGGGTTCGAATCCCGGCCCTGGACGAATCTTTTCTCTTCAAAGTAAAATATTTAAAAATTATAACAATTAATAAAAAAATAAAATATATTAAAAATAATATAATGACATAAGTCAACAAGATCCTAATTAAAGTAAAGTTCAATGAACATTCTTCCCTGTGTATACATCACGCAATTGCGAGAGCACGGGGATCTGTGAAGAGAATGGATTTGTCTGGCCGTATTACGTACCAGGTTAGATCAGTTGGTTAGAGCACCACGACGGAAACGTTGGCGACCCGGGTTCGATTCCCGGCCCTAGACAAATATTTTCTCTTCAAAATAAAACATTTAAAAATCATAACAATTAATAAGAAAAGAAAAGAAAAAATTAATAAGGCTACAATGTAGGCCATCTTCAGGGCGAATGTGACTGCTTGCTTATTCGTGGTAACTCGTCAAACGGTTTTATAGTATTATAGAAATGTGAATTTCTTGTAGTCATGTAACAACAGAGCCTTGCATATTTGTATTTTTTATTACCTGTATATTAATATATATTTTTTTTTGCGAATGAGGGATCATGGGAATTAGGACTACGTAAAGTACTTAAAGACTTCAAAGTAATGCCTTATGTCCCATAAAAAGAAGTAAATAAGAAAATTGTAAACGGTTTGCCGATTCACGATGAGAAATGACTTATGCTATCACCTTTCTTTGTGTCCTTACTTTTTTCATTCTTATGCTTTAAGCTTTCATCCTTGAGACCATGTTGTTCCAGTCTTCTTCTTGGGATCCTATTTTTTGGCCAACTTGCCTCCTTTGTGAATTTTTGGATTCCTCCAGGCAAGGAAGTGAAATCAATAAACCATACTCAACTCTCTTCATGTTGTTGCAGTGATACTGGTGAATATTTATAAAAAACGAATCCAGGAAGATTCGTAAATGTTTTGCCGATTTACGATGAGAAATGGCTAGTCAGTCACTTAATGGTGTATGTGAGGACGCTCAAACGATGGACATCAGACAAATCCATCTTGGCGAGTTTCACGAAGTAGGTTGGGCTGAGATACTTAGTTCGAGTGTTATGAATTACTGGAAAAAAACATGTTTTTAAAAAAATGTCAAATATTTCAATATAATAACCATCCATGGAACATTTCCCATAGACAATTTAATAATACATGGTATGTACAGACGATACTTAACCTATACATCGAGATTGGGTATTTGGTGAAATAAACCAACGAATCATCATATTAGACTGAAACGTCAAGAAACTGCTCGCCTTTCCGGCTTCTTCAACATTTACATGACAATCGTAAGACCTATCTGGACTTACGGAGTAGAGCTATTGGGGCTCCACTAAGCCATCAAATTCCTCTCGTATTCAATCCTTAAAATCCAAAATCCTCCGTAAAATCCTTTGTGCTCCTTACTTTGTTACGAACAAAGTCACTCATTAACGACCTTAAATGTCCCATTTTTTACTGATTTGGCCCGAATCCGATATGAATCTTTTCATAACTTCAAACTTTATTTGCACTCAAACCCACTAGTTTGAAACTTAGCAATCTCTTTAGCTCCTGATAATCCTCCGAGGCGTCTGAAAACAAGAAGGCCCTGTGATCTTGTAAGTTGAATTTGTTATTTGAGTACTATGAGCTAGATAGTTTCTCTAATTTTCTTTATCTCATTCATTCTAAATACTCGTTATATTAGTACAATACAGTTGTAAATTTCAATATATAAATTTTAAAAAGTTTCTAGGTGTAAATTTGTTTCAATCAGGCAAGTCAATCGTTTAAAATCGGTTACCGTAGAGTAGGTGTGTTTAAATTTTACTCATTTAATAGAGTATATATATCCACATAGCGGGTTTAGTGTTCTTCTCCGCCCGACTTGAGTAACCCTTGGTAACCAAGTTGTTTAGTTTAACAGAAGTTTTAGAATGAAGTTCAGCTATAAGTTTAATATGGTACGATCTAAGTGTAAATAAACAACATGTCTTAATACATGGGATTCCAAACGATTGTGAAAAATAAAATCGAGATTAAAAATAATTTCTTTTAAAATTGCTTAAGTAGTGGCCTAATGGTACCCAGAAGATTTTATTATTTTTGTATATACATACTTATAATGTTCAAATTATAATAGGAATATGAATAGTAGGAAAAAAAGTAAATAATGTCACAATTTGAATATAAAAACTTACAGGATACTTTGAAATGAAACTATTTATCTTTATTAATTATAAAAATTGGTTTTATACTGTTTAAAAAATAAAAGACAATTTACTAGGTTCCTGTAAGGTTATACGAATTATTTTTTTGTAATAATGTTTAAAAAAAAAAAATAAGACCCATCCTGAATCAAAACAATACCATATTACTTATTGTTTGAAGTTGAATCTGTAAGCATTGGGATATTTTAAGTGATGATTTATACCAAAAAAGATCTATCATAAGCTTTGTAACACATAATATCATAACTGGCCCTGAAAACAATTTAAATTAACTTCGTTAATTAGTTGATTGGTTAATGAGTCATCTCCCTACGTTGGAAAGGATGTCGCTAGCGAAATAGGGATGGGCCAGGCTTCATTGTATTCATCGCGTTGTGGGTTGTGTCGTGTTTTTTCAAGAGGTTAGGAACCTAGCGCTTTTATTACTAAATAATCAGTCAGAATGTAAATTATTGTTTTATTAATTTTTTATTAAATTGGGCTTAACATATTACGTCTATATCGATAAGAGGTGAAAAACACTTTCACTAACTGCGCAATCGTAAATATTTATGTAGGATATCAGCTACTTTTACTTATAGAGGTCATAAACAAAAATATTGGAGATGATTGAAACAGTTGGGACCTAAATATAATTTCAGCTAGGAGTATAAGAGGATTAAATTCGACTCTAGTTGACTAGTTGACCACTAAGTACACTAGTTTCTAAAAACTTTCTTAACATTACAAGAGAATAGAACAACATTATTTACTTTTTTGCGCAGAATATTCGGTCTGAAATAGTACGAATCAACTGGAGACTTTAGGAGATTATAAAAATTGCAGAACATGCACCTGATAAATACAATTAAAGTGATAGCGTCGAGATAGTTGTGATGGGCTTTATAAGCTGTTGGGCTTAATGACGAATGAACTCCTAAAATATATTGAGCGCTAAAAAAACTGGTAGACGTCCATGAGGTAGATTGAGGCAAGATGGGAGGTTTGCGCTAAGAGTAATCTAACGGATTTGCGTAAAGAAACTGCTCGCCTTTCAGGCTTCTTCAATATTTACTACACAAACGCTCCAAGCTCCTAATTAATTGCAAAATACTCATACACATGATAATCGTAAAACCTATCTGGACTTACACCCCGTAAGAGCTATTGGGACTCCACTAGGCCATCGAATTCCTCTCGTTTCCAATCCTTACGATCCAAAATCCTTTGTAAAATCCTCAATGTTCCTTTCTTTGTTACTTAATGACCTCTATATCCCATTTGTTGTTAGTTTGGCCCAAACCAGATATCAGTCCTTTCATGGGGAACTTAATTCCCACTCAAACCTACCAGTTTCAAACCTACCAACTCTTCCATTCTCGGTAATCCTCCGAAGCGTCTGAGAAGAAAATGGCATCGTGACCTTCTAAGTGGGTAGTTTCTCTACTTGCTATTATCCATGTACTTATGTATCATTCATCATATTTACTTGTTTCATTGTAATAAAGCAGTTGTAAATTTCAATCAATAAACTGAAAAAAGGGGGCTTTGATAAGTCGTCGGTTGATTGAAGTTTGGAAGAAATTAGTGGTATCGTCATCGAGCCTTCAGGTTCTCGAAGCTATTTAATGTTTAATATTATTTCAAGGGTCCTAAAACCATAAATAAAACTTTCTTTAAGCCATTACCATACTTTCACTGCATGTAGACGTCAAGAAAGTACGTAATTTTACAAGCAGGTTAATTCATTCCTGATTTATTTATATACCCACTTATCTACAATTAAAGGCCGCTTCAAGTATTCTAGTTTAGTTGTTTTTTTTTAGATAATAATAGTGATGTATTATTTTGAAGATAGATGAGAGGAGATAAGGAAGGAAGCGATCCCCTACATCAAGTAGCCATTGATCCTCAGCGAAGCGAGCCTTAGGCTTTCTCGAACAGTTAAAGAAGGTGATTTTCACCGGCAACTGGTGATTCCGGATGAAAGTTGAACCTTGTCGGGAGAAAAATTCAAGAGACAGAGGTCATTATGGATTACCGCCTTGGGTACAGAATGCTGCCTTACTTCTTCAACAACTTTTACTTTTTAAACACTATCCTGTACCACTACAACCCATGAAGGGTCTGGGGCTCAGTACATGTTAGAGAATGTACTGTTTCTTGTACAACGATTGCGTAGGGAGGCGATTTGCCCTACATCACGCTCATCCGCCAGATTCCCCCCCTTACTTCAGGTACCCACATTATAAAGGCTGGGTGAGCACCAGAAGGGTACTAGATCCCATAGGACTCATTTCCGGCCGCATACAGCGAGAGGGACTTGACCCAAGACCTTTGGCACGGCAACTCAGTGCTCTACCACTCCGCTCCCCTATTAAACACTATCAGATTCTAAAAACAGCTTGTTTAAGTTGTTTATTCATTTATCGTCTTAAGTATTTTATTTAACTTAGTAAGTAAAACATCCTGCTAAAACATTTATCATGCTAAGGCTAATCAGACTATGCAACAGTGGGAGTTCTAAATTTTGCCTATCCAAGTATAATTAGGAGAGGGATCGGTAATTATTCCGCAAGTTGTCGCTTCGAGTTGAGTCACACCAAGTTTTAACTGTTTCATTCACTTCCCATTCAATATTTTTCAAAAATACAAGTTATCATGAGTGTAGTATGGAAAAGAGAATGGAATTATGGGAAATGTGTACGCTTCGGTAATCATTTCATCTAGAAATGAACGTTTCAACAAACATATATCATCTATTCTTCGAAATGTTAGTTGAAACTTTTATTTTCTGATGAAACTATAACCGAAATCCCCTCATTAACCATAATTACATACTCTTTACCAAGCTAAAGCTCACGATAACTTGTATTTTTAGAAAATATTAAAAATTATACGAATAATCAATTAAAACTTGTTCCGCAGTTAGCGATTCAATTATAAACTCTCCGCCAACACGAAGGTTCATTCAGTTCAGTCAGAACGGCCTAAACATAGCACAAACGCACGAAAACAAACATTAAGAATCTAGAATATACAGACTTACATTACAGATCCGAAGCTTCGATCTCGGCGGCCACATGTCCCATAAATGGAATATAATTTAACAATAAAAAATATTAAATCCCATAAAGATAATATGAAAAGAATAGCTGGAAGGAAGGAAGGCGACTGAAGACTTCCAGCAAGTTTTAAATTCGCCTACGATATTGTCCTACGCAGAAGAAACCTCAATCCGACCTTCGCCAAGGTCGAATTCTATTTACATTCTACTGATGGGCGGATCAAAAACAAACCGATAATTCAGTAGAAATATGTATTTAATATTTCCATATCCTATTTTTGTAATATTATTAATGTCAATATGGGATACAAATTCAACCACGGTTACACAGTACAAATCAAACAGAAAACACTGAGACTCGGGATTTGTTCTTCGTCTGCTTTAATTGTTTATAACATATCGAAATCCATTGTAACGAGACTCAGATATTAAAAGCGGTATTTTATTGTATATTCAGATAAAAATGATTGAAAGAAAAATCTTAAGGTGTATCCACGGACCATGACAACTAAGAGAATACTAGACTTAAAAAAACATAGAACTTTATGAGGGAACTGTAGTTTGCGTGAAGATCGGATGAACAAACAGATATTTAACAAAGTAATGGAACTAAGAAAAATAATATTATGTAATAGGAAACAATACTTGGTCTTACAGAAATGGAAAGATAAATATCCAGAAAATACATTAAGGGCCTTCTAGTGGAATAGAAAAGGAAAGATTGGGAGGCGTATGAAGGAAAGGGATGTTTGAGAAGATGAAGAAAATATGAGCTTATACCAAAGGCAAGAAATTATCCTTTCAATTAAAAAAAAAAAAGATTAACTTCAAGGTATTTCATCAATATATACCCTACCTGATTAAATCAAAGACAAATATTTAAAATATACATTTATTATGATTAAAAAAAACAGTTTCCAGTCGCAACAATTATTAATTGTTTTAAAACGTTTCGACAATTAAGTCATTATCAATTATTAAAATTAACCAATTTTGCATAAAACAACCATTATATATAGCTCAATAAGTCAATTATCTGTAAAAATAACAAATACAATTAAAACACTTTTTATAAATCTAAAAACATGTCCTAACAATTGGTAAACCAAGTATAGATACCTTTAAAAATGCATTATTAAATAATTAATATCTAAATTTATCATCCTAGGGATCGATTATCCTCCGTGGTCAATTGTTAGTTTAAGAATGATTTAAACCTTTGATCTGTAAAGTAAAAGATGAGGTGTATATAATTGTTTATTTTACTATTTTTTAATTCTTTATGTATTAAATTAATATAAGTATATAAAACAACTAAAAACAATTCCGAAAAATCCTTTACTTAATCAGTATAATCATATGCTGATATTTTACAAAAAAATATATGGAAACAGTTAAGAGATTAGAAACTATGGGTAGGTTACTGGGTCAGGTTATAATTATTCATACTAAATTTGTTTTGAACTTATTGAGTAATATATGATGGTTGTTTTATGCAAAATTGCTTAATTTTAATAATTTAAAATGACTTAATTGTCGAAACGTTTAAAACAAATAATAAATGTGGCGACTGGAAACTGGTTTTCTTATGATCATAATTACAAAAGATTGCAGCCCAGTGTTGTAAATAAGAATTAAAATAGGCTTTTATTATTGCAATTTATATTTTAAATTCAAATAGTAGACATTTGTCTAATATCGACAATAAGCGATCTGCAGACCTTCGATGGGCTCACCAAGCCTCTATTATCTGGGAAACCTTAATCAGGAAAAACCTAGCGACTGAGCGTGACCTCGGCCGTGCACAATCGTTGACTTAGAAACAGTACAGTATACCATGTATCTTGACCAGTTGTAGTGGTCATAGGTTTTAAGTAATGTGAAGATATTTTGAAATTATTAATCATTATGTTGAATTGAGACCAACTGCATTTTTTGGGACCAAATAAAAATAAACAAATACATACCAGATTAATAAACACTTTAAAATTATATATTCTCATAGCCTTACTAGATCATAGATTCTTTTTGAAACTATATAAATAGAAGAGAAATTTAAAAAGAAATGCCAGTAAGAGAGAAAAAGGAGAAGAAATATTTCCGCTGAAATAGAAGACTTTCTCATATAGATCACCAGGCCTCTACAACTTTCTTTCAATTATCGATGAGATCTTATAAGAAACAGAAAGAATTCGTCGAAGAAGAATGGATCGAGAAATACTGCTCCATGTTGAAACTATTTCATGTATTTAAGCGAGCCGTAAAAATTGCTGAGGAGTCAGTTCACAAGGTTTAAGTGACGAAATATATTTTTTTCATATAAGTAAGTAATAAATTGTAACAATGTATTAGATACTTAATAGTTATTTATATTTGGTTGTTGTTTCTATTTTTTTAATTTTTTTATTTGTATCGATGCCATATTTATGCCTGGTATGTTATTGTACGAGGGGTCCGCCATCTGTAAAATAATAATAACAGGAAAGTAGGTTGCAGAATTTCATAATTATTTATCCAAAAATGTTTCTATGTCACATTCCAAACTTTGAGATTTTAATAATATAGTTGATATTCTTTTATAAATTTGTCTGGCAATTAAACCGCAGGTTGTCGCTCCGAGTGAAGTATCTAAATCTACTCATTAGCCATAATCCATTTTCTTTTCCATAATAAAGCTGACGATAACTTGCATTTTTGTAAAATATTAAAAATGGAGCAAATAACCAGTTAAATTTGTTTTGTCAACTGGAAGCGATAACTTACGGAACAGATACCTTTTTTCTTAATTATTCTTATTTCCATTTTATTCTTCTTATTTCCTTAATTTAATTGTCGGATGTGTTTTTTTTTAATTAAAAAGCTTATTTTTAAATAAGCGTCTTATCCAATTAATAAAATTAATTATGGGATTTTTTTTACATTTTTCTTCATTTCAGCCTTCTTACATTCAGTGTACAACAACACAGAAAAGCAGTACTAAATACCTTGATCGTATTTTATTTCTAAACGCATCCAGTTTCTCATTTAATAAACAAAATATCTATTGGGTTGTCACTCATGAAATGACCGTTTTTAGAACCAGGAAGAAAATCAAAATTTGAGATCAAATCTAAAATATTTTTTATTCAAAGTTTTTACCATCATTTTCGATACACTTCTGTCAACGGTTTACCAAGTTTTCTATCCCACATTTGAAAAACGATGAGTCACGTGATAAAAGGAATTCAGAAAATGCATTTTTAATGTCTAAATCATTGGTAAACAATTTTCCTCGCAAAAAGTCGTCCAAACTCCGAAAAAAGTGGTAGCCTGTAGGGGATAGGGGGGATAGGTCAGGGTAATATGGGGGGTGTGGTAAGACTTCATAGCCCAACTCCTTTAATTTATTCACTGTATTGAAACATGAGGTCGGGCGTTATCATGAAGGAGCTCGTGTGGGACCCAGGAATCGAGGTTTTTTGCCTTTCCGATCAATTTTAAATGGCTGGAAACTGTCGTACGACTTGTGCCTAGCTCTGACGCATATTCTCTGACTGTTGTATGAGGGTCTTCTTCTACAGCATTCTTAAGATCTTCGTCCTCTATTGATGTTTGAGGCCGTACACAGGGCAGATTTTCTAATGTCGTATCTCATAAGGATTTTGTAAACCAACAACGGATGTTTCTTTCATTAGCACTTCCTTCACCAAACGCATGATTAATATATCTTGCTGCCTGGGCAGCAGAATGACCGAGTTTGTACTCATAAATAAATTATACTAAAATCTGTATGCCTACTTTGGAAAAAAACAAACACAGTATGCAAATAGAGGATTAACAAGTGCTTATTATAGATAGTAAATATTTTGCTAGGAATCAACAGGCAACGCTTTAATCCTCTATAAAGATTAAGATTTAAAAAATCGGACATTTCGTGTGGGACAACCCAATATAATTCACTTTTAGAAATACCTTGTACTTGTAGATATTTCCGAAAATTCAGACATTTTCTGGGTTTCGTCTCGTGCTGACCTCTTTTTCTCGCGGTCGAGTTGTGGGATTGCAGTAGCCTGGTTTTCTTTATAAAAAGATATGGTTTTCCCAGGAAGTCGGTCGCACGATGAAGAAGATAGTGGCTTTTCAATAGGTCTTTCTTCTTCAGAACTCAGGTCAAAGACGATTTGACGAGGAAATGTAAGTCAAATCTATTTATTGTAAAAAATATATATAATATATATAACGAGTGGAAAAAAATTATTTTTATCGGAAACAACTCATATTTATTTACTAATTGCAAACGTATTTACTGATTGAATAAAATTATAATTTCAAAGATCATTAAGGGTAAAGACTTTCCTTGGCATTACCAATTTTATGTTTTTATCATCCTAAATTCGGACGATCTTTGTTATTTTTTTTTTGTATTCCTCTTTTTTTTAATCTCAAAAATATACGCATTCGGCCATTTAAACTTCTAAGTTTTTTTAAAAATTATTCAAAAAAATATTATATTAATTATATAAATAATAATACGTTTTTCGTATAAATAAGTATTATTTTCTGGCAAAAATATAGCGTGGTATCAAGTAATTTTTAATTTAAGATTTAATTGTTTTAGTCGGTTTAAAATTGTATGTATTAGTGTATTTACATATTTGTTATTTTTTATTATTAACAAAATGCATTCCAATCACTTTTCATTTCCCATGAACGCAAATGGTTGCTGAACAAATACTATTTGTTGATTATATTTAAATAATCAATTATTTAAAAAATAATAAGAATTCAAATTACAATACCTTTTTTTTTTTTTTTTTTTTCGAAACCTCCTTTATTATATGAAAGTACATTCACAAATAGTAAAAAAAAACTACAGCTTCTATATAAAAAAAATACCTTCCATTACCTTTCTGCATTTTAAGGCGTTACAACAAATTACAATAGCTAATTCATCAACTCTCTAAATAAAAACTAAAAACTAAAACTATTCGAGTAGGATGCAGAGAAATTACAGCACATTGTCAATATCTCTCAGTTGGGACATTGCTTTGTTTTATTTTTTAATGAAGATTTTTAAAAAAATTGTAAAAACGGTGGAAATATAAGTTGATTTTTCATTATAGAAAATAAAAAGGATTAATAACGATTTCAAAAACGTTTTTGACTTAGACCGATAGGTTAAGGTTAGATTTGATGAGGGGAGCAATTTACCTTTCGTTACAATTACAGTATCATTAAACACTTTTCTTCTTTTTTTTTTTATCAAATCGGAGTAACGGTGTAAACATGTTTGAAGTTTTAGTGTTAAACATCTATTTTTTTTTTAGTTTAGTTTTTTTACTTTCGAAGGTTTTTATAACTTGTCAAAAGGGTATGTGACGTATCATTGTAAAGAAGACGTGTTCATGCGCAAATTGTATGGGGGTTTTGTTATGTGTTTCAACGTTCAAAACATCAATGATTGTGTCATTTAAAAATTTATTTCGATATCAGTTTTGCAGGTTTTCGCTTCGAGTTAATTTACAACAAATTTTTAATTTTCATTAGTCTCCTTTTTAATAGTCTTTTAAAAATAAATAATTGTAAGTTTTAGCATGAAAAACAGAGTGTTATTATGGGGAATGTGTACATTGTGGTAATCGTTTCAGCATAGATTTTGAAATAACCTAAACAGCATGTGTAAGTCGCTTTTTTAATCTATATGTACACAATAAAATTATTTCCATATTAAAAACAAAACTTATAAAAAGTTATAACTCGAAGCTGTGGTTCTGATACCATTATTTTTAATAAAAAATCTAGGCGTAAATCAAATATTTTATCTTTGAGAAAAAAAAACTTGAGAATATATGAATACTAAATTTTGACGTAGCAAGGTCATGCTGTAAAGAAAACATTAATTTACATTCATGTAACCATCTCCCACATTTTGTCCAATACCGTGTTATATCGTAGACAAGGATAGCTAAAGTATTAAAAATGACCCAGATTGCGAACCGGACTTGACATGATCTAGTTTCAGTAGTTGACAGTGCGGAGGATATTTTTTCAATAATATCTGTTTCAGGAAATGGTAAGACCAGCGCCAGGATCATTAATCCTGCCTAAGAAATAATCAAGGACATTTACCTCCACGCGGAAGGCTTTCCTGCAAAAAAAAAAGATGGAAACGACAGATATCTGAACACCATTACCAACTTTCAGAACGGCTTTACGACTTTGCATTCTTAGGTCTATGTTCAGTAGGAACCATTAGTTTCAGGAAGGCACAATTAAAATGCATTAACTCTAAACGACATTATTTAGAGTTAAACGGTAGATTTAACTCTAAATAGTTTAATTTTGAGTTAAATTAAAATACTCTACTGTTCAAAAAAAAAATAGTGAGATCTAATAACTATTATCTATTATAACTATTAGTAACTTATTATTATTATTTATTATTTAATTTTCATTTGCAATTGCGCAACCAGCAAATTTCATCCAAGTGTTTTTCTCTTTGCTTTTGTACAGGAACATCGAGTTTTGGAAGGAAATATCAATATTAGAGTAGGTCTCTTGACCAATGTCTTTCTAATCTTTTCTTGTCAAGTCCAGGTAACAAGGAGTAGGAAAGCGGAAGAACGAGTGGATTTGAGTCATTATGTGTCGATGAGTGGATTATTATGTATTTGTTATGAATATATGATTTTATAGTGGGAATGTTCATGTCGTTGTGTATGGTGTGATTCGAAATATACCATGGTGCATTAACAATTTTTCTGAGAATTTTGGACTGTGTTGTTTGTATCTTGCGTCTGTGGACTTCTTTTGCTAAACCCTAAAGTTCTGCTCCATATGTCTAAATAGGTTTTAGTATACTGTTATAGATAAGTCGTTTGTTCCGTAAGTCAGGTGAAGATCATTAATAACTATTATCTGGTATAATTATTACTGACTTAATCACTTTTATCTATTATAACTATTACTAAATTTTAAATGTATGTTAAAATCATAATACCATAGGAAATCACGCCTAAAATATTGTTTTTTAAACCTCGTCGTCAACATATAATTATGAACAGTTTAAAAAAATTAATGCTTAGGGCTATCTGACAATTTATTTCAATCAATTATTGGAAAGTACATCTATAAAATAAATATGAGCCGTTGATTTTGAAAGTGAGACATAATTTAAAAAAAAAAAAACAATGAATAAAAAGCTGAATGTTATTCTTATAGCCATCATACTATTTTTTCAATCAATTATTCGTAAATGGTCCCCTAGCCTATGCCATGTCAGGTAAGCGTCAAAGACCTCTATCGCACTGTAGCGAAGTCCGATTAGCCATAGTAGCATAAAGTGACATTATATGAATAAACAGTAAAAACTGGTATACATTTTTTTTTTTAATAGGTATCAGACTTTTTTTTCCATATTTATTGTTAACAATAACCAATATAAACTAACTAAAATATTTACGAAAACTGAATCAGCCTTTTTTGTAACCAATATGTGCATTTTGAAAAATTATGTTAATTCGTGTAATGATAAAAGACTTTAGAATAGGAGGTAATTTAGACGGAAGAGATAAATAATTACTTATACATGCTGGGCTCGTCGTTGGGCCAGTGCAAGAGCACAAATAATGTTGCAAGGACATCAGTTTCACCTGTCGTCTTCTGTAAACTTGTAAATTTCGTTATCTAGCTTCTGATTCATTTTAGTGATCCCCGCCATAATAGTAATGCTTAATTATTTACTTAATAACATTAAAATAAAAAATAAGGTGATCGATTTTAATCAATCAAGTAACATATGATAAGCGCACAAATTGTCACCTTCGCTAAGCTAACAATTATTGGAGTTCCTAATAATCAGTTGTAAGAAAAAAGTAAAATATACAAAAATAATAAAACATTATTTATTTTTAATATATTAATAAGGCCGATACCAGGGTTTCATCAAAATGGCGTATCAATTAAGCTCTTGTGAATAAATGAAATTTAAAAAATAAAAAATAGTCTGCACAAAGTAAATGGAAAATTTTCATCATATGGTGAATTAAAATTAATAATTGATTTTGGGCTTATTTCTTTTCCTAGTTATTCTCGATCATTTTAAAACTGTTTTAAATCTTAAGGAGCTTTAAAATTATTAGGGTTTATTATACCCCAACAGGACGGCTACAAACCTGGCAAGATAACGTCCAAAATCTCTGCCTAGACTGAGAAGAAAAATAAATAAATAAATAAAAATAAAAGGACACGGTGAGCCCCATCACCAGAAAAATATAGAATTAGGAATATAAAAAATAAATTAGAACTTCTTCCGTTTCTCATCCCACTCTTAAAATGTACAACGTACAGTAAAAGAGATCCCTTCCATCCTTTCCGAATTGTAATTAGCAACCTTCCGACCCAAAACAGGCTAAGAAAAAAAAAAGGTTTATTATTCTACCCTATGCAGAAAAATTGTCTGTATTTATGTTAGATTTGGTTCGGATTGTAAACAATACCTTAGAAATATAAAGAAATATTAAAAAATCAGAGATATAGTTATCCTAAATATAAAAACTCAGTCTTCACTTAAATAATTTTGGATCGTAAAACTTTACCTGCAAAACAAAAATTTGTATTTTCCAAAAGAATCCAAAAGAAAATGCATTGGATTTTTAAAGTAATAAAGGTTTTTAATTAAAGTATTTCAGGATTACAAATAGTTTAAATTATGACGTTCATAGTCTACTTTTATTTTATTTATTTTTTATAACAATAATATTTATGCACACAATTACCAGGTAATTTAATTTTTTTAAATTTAAAGATATTTTGTTTTAAAACAATATGAATTTTTTTTTTCATTTGCTTCCTATCGTATTAATTGTCACTTCATATGTTTCAGCCTAACGCACTTCAACAATATATAATTCTTGCCCTAACCTAAAAACATGACATCTTAAAAAAATAAATAAATAACTTTATTGCCAAAAGCTTTGCTAACAGTAAATACATGAGAGTGAATAGACTACCACCAACGGAAGTTAGACAGGCCGCTAGTTCCGGCAGGAGAAAAGAGCAATATGGCACCGGCAAGGCCAACATTCCCAACACGAGTGTTTCAGCATAAAGACAACTAAATACGATATTATATTATGTTATTACTAATTGCAGCATTGTCAACATTGTGCAGCAGATAATATTAGAGCAATAGGTGACATATAGGTTTTAAAATAGACCAGAATACAAAGATTTATTTTTCTAAAGAATCTGCTTAATTTATGATCGACATTTTAATTTATGCGCTTTCAAAACTTATTAGATGAAACATGAGCCTAAATTTAAATAACTGAATGATTATAATAATAAAAGGTTTATCTATTAAGATACTATAGAGCTGTGGTAAGACCAACAATAGAATACTGTATGGCATGAAGACTCCGAATGAACCTGGAATGCAGAAATTACTCAAGATAGACAGAATGATTTTGAGAAGAATTTATGGACCCAGAAGAACGCAAAAAGGATATAGATTTAGATCGAAAAAACAGATCAATGGTAGGAACAGTAGGTACAAAATATTGATTTTCCATGGCTATTTGGACTGAATCAGCCAGACTAAACTTTAAAAACATATTTCTAGTAAAATATTTAAATAATCAGGGAGGACACGTTGGACGGATAAAGGAGAAGATAAAGAAATTTATTATCACAGAGGAGAACTGCATAGATCGGGAGGATTACAAAACTAAAATATCTGAATATCGGTTCATATGGGGATAGCAAGAATCCCATTGGAAGAGGATGGACGGAGGAGAGAAGGGAGAAGCAGAGAGAATGAAGAAGTTTTGGAGGAAGAAGAAACATGATGTCTGGAAGGCCTGTCATTAGAAAAAAAAATAGATAAAGTGACATTGTTCTCACATTTCTTTATTGCCAAACTGCTATATAGCTTATCTCTGTCCAGGATAACTACCCTGGGCTTCAGGATAACAGAAATCCTAAAGATTACCCCTAGTGCAATCCTCCCACCTACGTCTCAGTTATGTTTTGAAATAATTACAAATCTTTAAATCAATCTTTTTTAGTAATAAGACGATAATTATTTTATAACTTAAAACCAAAAGTAACGACACTGTCTTCACTTCTTCACTTAATTTATTCTTGAGAGTGTTATTGAAAAGTAGTATAATAATGGGTTTAACTCTGCCAAATTTCGTATAGATTACTTCACTTAATGCCTCATGTCTTTTTTTTAAACCTATTATGGTTCAGGTAGTTTTAATAAAACTTTTAACTGGAAACTATAGAAGTGACATCATAGATTTATAGAAAACATTATTCCTTGCTACTTTTATTATATATTGCTATAATAATCTTTTAAGTTAATAAATATGTGTCCGAGGGTTCTTTTCATGGCGATCTACAAGCCTAGAAAACAAAAATAATTTATGTAATTTCTACAATGTTTTATACTATAACAATTTAACTTTTCTCTGCATGGATTTCCAAATAGTCATATACCAATTGAATCATTGAAGCATCTATCAAGAGAAGAAACTTGAATCGTAACGCAGAAGAATAAAACAATGTCTGATTTGAAACAAAAGATGGAGAAGTAATAACGTCCTATCGGCTTTGCACAATTTGTTTGAAATTTAAAACAAAATATCTATTGATTTAGGAAATTTTGATCGTCCATAAGTTGTTTCACTGAAATCTGTGAAATGTGTATAGAGTCCAATAAACAATGTTTTTGGTAATATCCTTCTCTATTCAATTAGATGATTTTATAGAACGCTGAAATAAATTTTATGTAATACCTTATTTTATAGATTGAAGTCGGTATCAAGTCATGACAACTACACATAAATTAAGATTAAAAATTATACCTGACTAAAAGTATATAACCATCGTAAAAGTTTTCGATTTGACAGTTATCAAAATTTGCCACAGGACATATTATTAATATGGAAGGATATACACATGTTTATTAATTCATCGACAGACTAAAACCAAGTTTTCATCGTTCACGTATCCGAATGCAAAAGCCTACGGTTTTTAAAAGGAAGAAAATATAAATTATCGATTACATTGTAAAACACTAATTTTTTTATTGAGTTTTTTACAATATATATTGGAATAAACATAAATAACCATGATTCCTTAATAATTATTTTATGCATTTAGATTTTCATAAATGCATTCGAAATTTTAATTTCTTTTCAGTTTTCTTTTCTTGTCCTTTCCTGGACGAATTTTTCTTTTAGAAAAACTATTCATTCCTCTATTTCCTTATCTCAGAACCTGAAAAGAGACTACAGGTCGTGTTTGTTTACATTATGTTGAATATTAATAAAAATCTGAAAATTCAGGCTTGTAACATTTCAGTACAAGTATAAGTTTGAAGTTCATATTAACAGAATATTTTTTTCAAATATTTGAATTGAAATAATTATTAAAAATTAAGTAGTTTTATGAGAAAAAAACGAAACTTTTTTTTTTAACCAGATTCATAGATAAAGAAAATTGGTATCAGTTCTGCAGGTTGTCGCTTCGAGTTGTCATATTAAGTTTTAACTTTTTTATATTCTCGAAATAAAAATAATTTTACTACAGACTGTATATAGTAACTATTACTGACTGTATATAGATTAAATAACCGACTTATACATACTGTTTAGGTTGTATCATCACCTATTTCTTGATGAAATTATTACTGAAATTTACATATTTCTCATAATTACACTTTTTTTCCATACTAAAACTCACGATTATTTTTATTTTCGAGAATATCGAAAAGGAAACGAAAGAAAAGTTAAAATTTGTTGTAGCTTAACTAGAAACGACAACCTGCGGAACTGATACCAGATAGTTATTACAAAACGTGTAGCTCCCTCAGTTAGTTTAATGATAAATGTATAATATCCTCGTTCTTTGTTTTTTCTTACCATATTATTATCCTTATCCCTCATAAGTGACAGGGTAGATGTCATACCGAAATGTTCAAATCTCAAAACCGATCGGGCATCCTTGCGGAGTTCGCGGCACTTTAGAAAAGGCGCACTTTCAAAATTGCCACAAAAAGACACAACCGAGCGAAGCCAAGTGAGAGTTGCGACTAACACCGGACGCGCTCAAGTAGGCCAGACTCCGAGATGTCTCAAGGCCTGCTACCTGTCGTTCATTTCCTCAACTACAAGCTTCGCTTGTTCGATTATAGATACCGCTAGGCTTAGGGGTTCCTTCCTGTCTTAGCGCGCCTCGAAGAAATCAAAATTGGATAATATATTAAAAATCAACAGTTTTTTAAATTCTTATTCTGGTAATTATTCCGCAGGTTGTTGCTTCGAGTAGAGTCACAACGAGTTTTAACTTTTCATTCGTTTTTCCAAAAATACAAGTTATCTTGAGCTTCACTATAGAAAAGATAATGTAATTAGGGAAAATGTGTATACATCGGTAATCATTGCATCGATAAATAAACGTTTTAACAAACATATATCGTCTGTACTTCGAAATGTTAGTAAAAACTTTTATTTCTTGATGAAATGATTACTAAAATCTACTCATAACTCAATAATGCGTTATCTAGTTATCTATTTACTTAGTTATTCCCACAAGATAACTTGTATACCAGGTATAAGTTATCTTGAGATTTATTATATACCACAACAAACCATGAATAGTTTTGGTTTCAGTACGTGGTAGAGACTGTATGTTGTTTTGGAAGCTGATTTGTTCGAGGTCAAGGACGAGGTTTCCCCCTATTTTAGGTATCTAATTTATAGAGGCTGGGTAAGCCCCAGGAGGGGCCAGATCCAAACCCATCTCCGGCTGTTAACATATTAAATGAAATCTGCCACAACCGGATTTGAACCCGGACTTCGGTATGGCAACTCAGCGCTCTATCACTGAACCACTCCACTACTTTTGCTTTAAAATGAATTTTAATTTTCAAACTAAATCGACTGATTCAGAACAACTGGTAAGGATCGTCTCTGGTAGGAATATTCATACCATTAAATCAACTTCTTTCAATTCCTTGTCATAAAACCTGTAACACTTCCACCCGTGAACGGGTCTGAGGGTTCAGTACATGGTAGAGACTGTACTGTTTCATGGCCAACGGATGTGCAGGAAGGTGTTTTGTCCTAAATCACGCTAAACCGCTAGATTTTCTCCCTTATTTTGGGTACCCACTTTATAGCTGGGTGAGCCCCAGGAGTGTCTTAGATACCGTATAATCCATCCCCGGTAACAGACTAAATAATAGTATTATCATCAGCAGGATTTGAACTGAGATTTTCGGCATAGCAACTCAGTGCTCTACCACTGAGCCACTCCGCTTCCCCCTTATCACTCATACTAACACTCAATTTCGAGGAACTTGGAAAAAAATAAAAATTGGTGTTTGGGTTGTTAAGACATTTTAACTAACCAAGACATTTTTTTTTAACTCCCCGTCATAATTCATAGCTTTACGTATCAAAAAACGTAGAATACATTGAAATATTTTAAATATATTTTCTTTTGAATTTGATACCGACCTTCTCGTTATTACAATCGGCCTGTAAGTTTTAAAATAGCAGCTGATTGTAAATTAAATATAATTAGATCTTGTTAATTTACAAAGAAAGAGGAAAAACGTAAACTGGTTTAGAATTTGTGCTCCTAAAACATTTTAAAAAGTCTATTGAAATGTTCTTGGTTGATGAGATTGAACAAGTATAATCCAATAGAAATAAGTCCGCTTGTCCAAAAATTTATCGCAAAGCAAAAAACACCATCCAATTTTCCATATTTCTTAATAAATGTTTCGAGATGGAAAATTCAGCTACTGATTACAGATATTTAATTAGAACATTTTCATAAAATAAATATGGCATTTTTATAGGCCTATTTGTTACATGCATCGTCATCATAAAACATGAAATTGGACTCCAGGGGTGAATTTAATATATGACTGCGGTTCGGTGAAATTTGACGAGGCCTTTGTTTCTCACCTATAGCTTAGTATAGCTTTTCAACAACCACTGATCGACAGATCACATCATCTATTGTCCAAAATTATAACCCTCTTTACCAAACCAGACCCACTTTATGAGTGTGGTAAAACATCTTTTATTTTCTCCCAAGTTCAGAGACTAAAATTTAAATTAAAAAACATATGAGAATGTTATCAAAATCAAGGTTATTTTAAACGTCAATAGTTGTATTTTTTTTATTTTGATTATTGAAGTTCCAAGTCAGAAAAACTAACATTAATGACCGGAGAGAACTATTCAAGTCCATTGATTAATGAATGATTATTCTAGTCATTCTGACAATAGCAGCCACAGTCGAATCGTCAGAAAAACTAACATTAATGACCAGAGAGAACTATTCAAGTCCATTGATTAATGAATGATTATTCTAGTCATTCTGACAATAGCAGCCACAGTCGAATCGTAAGTGAGCTTATAGAGGTATCCCATCCTGAACTTTATTTCATAAATAGTTATTACTCAAATATACTGCCCTTCGGAAGGGACGTAAAAAAAAAGGCGTTCTTAGACTGTACGGTGACAGGTACTCGTTAAAGACCTCGATCCTAATTATGCATGAAGAGGCAAACTTTAGGCCTACCTAGTGGATTAATCATATCAGTATAAAGTGACCTTAAATGAATAAACATATTGCTCAGAGATCCTACTTAATACTTCGGTAACACCTCTAGTGTCTAACGAAGTCATATATTGCTGACATACAAGTTATACGTATGTCAAAGGTATAAATTTCTTTTAGGTACTTGGAAGAGAAAATTCAAGCTTCCACTCGGAGTTTTTAATTAATATAAAATCATTTCGGATGTGGTATTCAGTATAACAAAAAATTATTAAGCATAACAGAAAAAATATTAAGTTATCGTATATATACATCAATTTAGTTCATTCTTGAGGCTATACAAGCTGAAAAGTTAGCTGCAAGATGCTACGTGTACAATTTTTTTTTTAAATCCCATAACACCCCATTTACATTCTCAAAGTTGTTTGTTTATTGTTGATGTTAATTCTTTTAATGTCACTTCATGCTGCTATTGCTAAACGGACGATGCTACAGTTTGAGGACTGTAGGGAAATATACTTCTGTTTTTCGAATCTAAAAACAAATAGTACCTGTTTATTAATACAAACAGAAAGTATTAATTTGATTCATGTCATTTAGTACAGAATTCATTTTTCGCTAAACTTAATATTTTCCAAGACTTTTAAGACAAAGAAAAAAAATCTTTACAAAATCTCTACACGCACTGACCAATCCGCTCGGGAACTTTTAATCGATTATAAATACGAACCTCACGCGGAAATTAGTACGTCCCATGGGGGGTCAGTAGAACATCCTTCGAAGTTCCTCCTGCCTAAGTCCCAAGGACTCGCCGATCAACGATGAGAGTGGTCCTCCAGGCTTGCTGCGATGAACGTAGCGTTGAAATCTCTACACACGATTCCTTAGTTCAAAAATACTAGTCATAGATCTCTCTGATGTAAAATGCACATATCTTCTTCTTGCATGGGCTATATCTTCTTCAACAGCCCATCAATGAGCCTCGGCCTTCCAGTAAAATGCTCATATACCTGAAGTCAATTAGTCCACCTGCCGATCACAATGCTTAAGAGGCCTTCTTAAGATGATTTATGTTGAAAATCGAAAATTAGAGATTTATTTTAGAGAGAACGTAAGAAGTTTAAGCACAGAAAGTGGATTAAAATCAGTCGAAAAAGTTGTTAAGGGTTATAATTTAGGTATAGATGCACTGCAAGAGGTTTGCAGACCAGGGGAGAGTTCATTACAAGGTACAATTTACCAATACAAATTTTATTGTAAATATATATATATATATATAATCCTAAATGCACCAAAACAATCAGCATTAGTACAATACGATGCATAAAATAGTCATATATTTGTTTTTAAAGAATTTAAAATTTTAAACAAGTAAGATTCGAACAAAAATGCAGGAAACCATAACATTTACCTAAAATTTGGATTAAAAAAGCCTGTATCACTATAACCCATAGTGAATTGGGTTCAGTACATAGTAGAGACTGTACTAACCCTAGGAAAATGTTTTTCTTGGAAGATGATTTGTCCAAGATCACACTCAACCGCGATTTTTTCACCCAATTGAGGTACCCACTTTATAGAGACTGAGTGAGCCCCAGGATTCTTTAGATCCCACAGGGCCCATCCATGACTGTTAATAGAATAAATAATTTATCGAGCAGAGACGGATTTGAATCTGGTAACTTCAGCATTGCAATGAATGAGTTCTGAAGAACCTGAGATGGTATGACTTCTGTTTGATGGCTGGAAAGAGTAAGGGGTTGGGCACCTGAAGAAAGAAGAAGAAGAGGCCGTCCAAAACACATGATGCGAAAAACTAGAGGAAAAAATGTCTGCAAGTGGTTCCACGAAGCAAAGACTAGAAAGATAGAGAAGTATGGAAGGAAATGACAACTATAACCCTACACAAGGAAAAGCCGAATAATAGAACAGAAAAGTAGATAAAAGAAAGTCTGAAGAAGAAGAAGATCACAGCACGATGAGCGAAAGCTTGGTTAATAGCACCGACATGACACGGTCCATCCCGGAATAATATCAACGACTGTGGAAGCCTACGTGAACAATATGAGTAGAGTTTTCTAACCAATGTCACATTAGAGATAAACGTGGCCGCTAACTCTGAAGGATGAAGAACATCTTCAGGTATTCGAAAATAAGATTACTTATAATATTTGGTTCAAAAAAGGATGAGACCACTAGATAATTCAGGAGATTACACAGTGTGGAATTGTGAAGCATGCAATCGGTTAATATTATTCAGGTGACAATGTCATGAAGATTAAAATGGACTTGTAAAGTTGTTGGACTTGGTAACGAATGAATTCCTAAAATGTTAATAAACGATGCACCAACTGGGAAGTGTCTGACGGGTATACCGAGACATAGGTGGGAAGATTGCATTAAGAGTAATCTGACAGGTTTGATTTGGGTACTGTTCCATGGACTGAAGTTTGTAAGGAGAGATAGGTTTTATCGGGTTCGAGCCTTATTATTATTATTAAAGGTTAGAGATGAAATAATAATATTTCCCATATAATGTTAATTTCTTTATAGATATGATGGAAAACAACCTGCTCTCGTTGGAGATACACAATCTGAAATCGAAAAACTGGAAGCTGAATCAGCAGGAAAACTCCTGCCACTTTGGCCTAGCAGACATTTCACGATGAGCCAAGTTGGGAAAAAAATTTTCAATATGTCCAACATGCTTGGAGAGCTTCTCAAAGAGGATAAGCTAAAATTGGAAGGGTTGAACAATATTAGAACAGAAATGAAAGCAGGAATGCGTGATTTGGATCAACTTGAACAAAGATGCAGGTAAACAAGGAAATTAGTAAAAATATTTAAAACATACTGCTTTTATAACAATTATATAAGCTATACATTAGTATAAAATCCTAGAGGATTCATCATTAACACATGAATCTATCTATTGACATCCTTATTGTTTTCAAAGCAGAACAACTTTTCCCTCTTAATCTCAGCTCCTTTAGGTTTGAACTACCCAGGGTTAATTTAATATTCATCTTTACTTCCTTTAACCTTCTTGCTGTTTACTTATTTTCCACATTACCAAACAAATTTAATCATTGTTATCAGAAAACTACCAACACCCATTCTTAAGTTGCCTTAGATACTTTCATTCCTCACAATTAATTTTGTTTGATGCTCTTCTCCATCTCATTTAGTTCTTCAGTTTATATTGTTTTTCCAATAAATTTCAGTTTAGAGTAGATGTAACAAAATCAAAGAGGTGTGCATTATTTTGAATTACTAAATTCAACAATTCAACTAAATTCACTTTAACCTTTTATCAGTTATTAGACCAATAGACTTCATTGTACTAAGAAATTTAAGGTGCCTTGATCAACCAAAAAATGGCCTACTCAATAAATAGTAATCATTTTAAAAATTAAATCTTGTTATAGATTCATAATGTAAATAACTTAAATTAATTATTATAAATTAAAAAACTTATAGTACCTACATTATATTGAAACTAATGTCACATTTTTCTTGAAACATTCAACAAATTAAATATTAAAAAAGCCAATTTTCTATACTTTCTTTCAAATCACTATAGTTATAAAAGTATAAACAATTTTATTAAAAGTTTGAAATCGGACAAGAAAAATCATTAAAATTTAATTGTGAAATATTCTGTGAATACAATAAATAGAAATATAACAAAATTATAAAAATTTTAATATTTTTTTTATTAATTGTTATTTTGATGGTGATTATTTTTAAATATTTTTGTTTTGGAGAGAAAAGATTTGTCCTGGCTGGGATTCGAACCCGGGTCGTCTGCTTCTCCGTTGCAGTGCTCTAAACCACTGAGCTACCAGGGGTTGTATCGAAGTCAGACAAATCCATTCTCTTCACCGATCCTATATCCCGTGGTCTCGCAATTTTTGCGCTGTATCCACGGGGAAGAATGTTCATTGAACATTACCTTAATTAGGATCTTGTTGACATACGTCAATATATTATTTATAATTTATAAGATGCAGACGACCCGGGTTCGAATCCCGGCCAGGACAAATCTTTTCTCTTCAAAACAAAAATATTTAAAAATAATCACTATCCAAATAAGAATTCATAAAAATAAAATTATAAATAATAAATTGACGTATCTCAACAAGATCCTAATTAAAGTTATGTTCAATGAACATTCTTCCCTGTGTACACATCGCAAAAATTGTGAGAACATGAGGATATAGGATCGGTGAAGAGAATAGATATGTCTGACTTGGATACGACCCCTAGTAGCTCACTGGTTTAGAGCACTGCAACAGAGATGCAGATGACCCGGGTTCGAATCCTGGACAGGACAAATCTTTTGTCTTCAAAACAAAAATATAAAGTTTTTAAATTGTAATTTTGACAGAGCCATTTATAACTTAACTTTGTAAGTCAAATCTGGAAGAAGAGTCATTCACTGTAATGAGCAGTTCCTTCTTTAACTGAAACAAATGTCAGAAAGAATTACAATAGGGAAAAATACTAGCAGGAAATATCCAAAGTACTAATAATTGACAAAATTTTTAATTGTAATAAGTAGAATAGAATAGAATAGAAAAATAATTTTATTCTGGGACCAGGTCCCTTTAGAATAACAGAGATGAACAAAATTAAATAAATATATATCCAGCCAAAGGCCTACATCAAAATAAAACAATAATTACATAATATCCTTAAAGTATATAACTAAACAGGTATGTTTTGGTAGAGAATCAGAAAATGTGATACAAATTTAAAATAAAAGAACAGACAAATTTACAATAAAAAGAAATAAGCTTATGGAAAAATAAGTGAATAAATAATAGCATCTAATAATAAAATTAAAAAAAAACAATGATATCATTATGAATGAGGAATATTTACAGTAGTTCATCAATCGATCAAATTGAATATATCTATAAATTATTTATTGATTATAAAGCATCTGATTGGGAATTTAGAAGATGTAGGAAAAGTTTGTATTTAAATAAAGTTAAAGAAGACGCATGACGGATATCGAGAGGAAGAGAGTTCCAAAGAGAGATAGAACGGGCTAGAAAGGAACGCTCAAAAGTTTTGGTTCTGTGGGAACGGATATAAAGATCAGAAGGGCGAGATCTTGTGCCCTGGGATTGGATAGAAGATTTGAATTGTAGGAGACTATAGATATAAGATGGATGTTGTGAGTTGATAGTTTGATATAAGAATGATATCATCTTATAAGTAAATAGAAGAATGAATTATATTTGTATTTCCAGCAGCTGTACAGAGTTTGTAAAGTGTGGAAACTACACCAGACTAACATAGACAATGAATAACACTAATACACAGCATCTATTAGATTAATAAGCAACCTTCTAATAAGAGGATATGTGTTGCTTCGTTATAAAATTACATATCCTTGATTTTGTAATTTTTTATTTGATTGCTGTACTATTGTAATTCAATATATTGTCTTCAGAAAGTAATGTTACATCTTATTACATTGGAATCAATAATAATACAAACGCAATGACACTAGCACAGCTAAATGCCTATATCAGAGAATTTTTTACCTCTTGCAGAAAGGGTTAATCAGGCAGCTTCCCTCTCGAAGCTCTTAGGATTTGGCTAGAATGGAACAATCCTTTTGGCAAACAAAAGCTGTATTTTCAAATAAAAAATCAGCTGTAGTTGTAGGAAATTTTAAGTGGTTGTTGCTGATTAAGAACTTGAAGTTCTTAAAAAAATTTCAGATATTGCTAACAACCTCCTCAAAACCCTTACAAGGCCCTTAAGGAAAGATTAATAGAAGTTTATGGTGAGTTAAAAAATTTAATTGCAAATAAAGCAATTTTAGGAGGAAAACTATCAATGATGAATAAAGCACCATATCAATTCTTTTTATAGAATTGAAAACCTAAGCTGACTCTTTCAATCGTTCCAAGTGATTACGGCCCCTTCCTAAAAGAATGTAGGCAACTTTAGCAGTCATAACCGAAAAAGACTTGTAAGAAGTAGAAGTGATAGTCGAAGTGTAGCTAAAATATATTTATGTTATAATATATGTGCATTATATAAATATAAGTGTATTAGTAAAAGTAGAAAGATTTGTCTTGCTTGGTTTACATGTACTTTTTTTTTTAACTACAAGTGCTTGAATTTTTATTTCTTATTTAATTTGAGACCCATATTGCACTACTTATTTATTTTTGTAGATATCGAGAAAAATTTGTTAAAGACTCTATCAAAAGAAATGTCGGACTGTTGAACATATTGCACAGTTTTGTAAAAGAAAAAGAAAAATTCGACAGCCAGTTAAATTCAGATATCAGTGTTCTAACAAAAGAATTCATACAGCCAATGGGAGGATCCAAAAAGAAAAAATCCACAAACAACTTAATACTTCTAATGCCTGATCATTTGAAAAATACTCAATTAAAGTATAATTTAATAAAATAAAAAGTAAAACTGAAATAAAAAATAAGCTCATTTTCATGCACAATAAATGTCATACAGTAGGTATATTTACCAGAACATGTACATTTATAAACAGGAGTTACATTGCTACTGGTACACGAAGTAGAAAACTTAAGTACTACTGAGATATGTTGGCAGAAAACTACAGTTATTGTCGATACTTTTGTTTTTCTTATGTTTTGCAATAACCCCAAAAAAGTGAGCATGATGACCGAATACCATGAAGTTAAGTTCCTACAGCCCACAGGATACTCAATATTAAACCTACAATACAGAACCTTAAATTTTAAGTGGCACGGGTACAATTTCCTTATTGGTCTTTTAATATTAATATTATAATAATCTCTAATTTTTATAATAGCTAAAGCTGATATCTGTTCTGCAGGTTGTCGCTTCGAGTTGAATTACAAGTTTTAAATGTTTATTCATTTCATTTTTAATATTTTCCAAAAATACAAGTTATCATGACCTGCAGATTTCGGTAATTATTTCATCATGAAATAAAAGTTTTAACTAACAATTTGAAGTATAGCTGATATATGTTTATTGAAACGTTCATTTCTATATACATGATTACCGAAGTATAAATATTTCCCATAATTAAATTACCTTTTCTATACTAAAGCACATGATAACTTTTTTGTATGATATTTTTGGAAAATATTCAAAGGGAAGCAAATGAAAAATTAAAACTTGTTGTGGCTCAACTTGAAGTAACAACCTGTGGAATAATTACCCTTAACCCTATTGTATTGAATCAAACTTATTCATTCTTTACGAATAACCATTGATTGTACACAGTTGAAAGTTTATAATTTAGCAACAAAACAAGTCTGTAAATGCATATATTAGCTAAAAGTCTTGAAGTGATAAATGGCTATTTTGGGGAAAATTTTTTTTAAATATCAGGAAAAGTATTTACACGAGGTCTGCCTCAGATTAGTGGTGCAGCAATTTGCCAAAAAAGAAAATTCTTTTGAGAAAAATTAACTTAGAACCAAGGGTATTCCTGGAAAGGAAAGGAAGACCCTACTGATATGAAGAATATAAGGTTCTTATAGGTTTTATAAACTTATAACTTTATACAGGAGCAAGCATCGGAACACGCCTATCCCATATTTTTTAAAAGAGAACTTTTTTGAGAGAGAACTTTTTATTGGAACTTAGTGGTACTGGGCTAGAGGAGAAATAGCATAATATACACATGCAATGCACAATGAAATAATTTAAATTACTTTAAAAAGTAAGCAGATAATTGAAACATTAAATAAAATTTTCACTTCTCATCTCTGTCTCCAAAGTTGGCTAAGGTATACACTGTCTATAAAGAATGTTTGTAAAAAAAAACTGGACAGTAATAAAATTCAGATATCCTAGACATTTTTGCAAATCAGGAGATTACTCCAGGCACTAAAAAAAGTGGACATTCCTTACCGGATATTACGATATTGAAACACATGTAAAATTCATAGATTTTTACTATTCACCACATTCTACTATTTGGTACCGCCAATACAGAGCGGTAGAGTTTCGAATTGGCGCCCAAATATTTCATTGTTATATGATCCATTTATGTTTTTTCACCTGTGATTTTTATAAGCTACGTTCTATCGAAAAAGCGTATTAAATACAGTAAGTATAGTCAATAGATTAAATCAAATTCTGCGTCTAATGATTACATAATAATTTGGTTTATAGATAACGATTTTATGGCCGCTACTTTGAATTCTGGGTAATAGTACACAAAAGGTCTCCCTGCCATAACCTTCTACTTTCGTGACGTAGGTGATAACCAGCGCTGCCTACATTTCGCTACCGGCATTTCTCCTCCCACTTCCATCTCATTGTTTATCTGTCAAAATTGACGTCACGAAACTGGAGGTTATCGAAGGGAGACCTTTCATGTACTATTACCCATATTTTATCACGAAAAAAGAAAAAGAAAAAGCAAGAAAGTTGGCTGGAGAGCCGGAGAGGGCGATAAAGAAGGATGGTAGAGCGAGCTGAAGAACGTTATCAGCTCTTCGGCTAAGTCCGGACGGAGGCAGCCGAAGTGGAGTCCCGCCGGCGGGAGTCAGTTCCCGCCAGAACTCGATGCCCGCAGTCCACCTCCTCGATACCACGACTTTATTGCACTTGTTTAAAGTTATCATGTTCTTTATGTAAATTGTACAAGAACAAGAAGGAAAATATTAAGAAAATGCGGAGGAGCACCTTACTAGCTTACTTGTACACTTTGATAGGTATGTCGTTAATGATATCTAAGGCACTGGAATAGATGCAATTTTTTGTATTATTACTCACCAAAATATTCATGAAAATTATCCTATAATTATAAACCTTTTATATACATATGCAAACATACTCATTAAAAAAAATAAAAAAATTTTTCATTCATTTAAATGTTAATTATAAATTGATACATAAGTCATCAAGAAGAAAAACAAAACAAAAAACAATAAAACAAGAACCTTTCTGATCCAACATACATTTAAATAGGAAGAACCATTCTGCTTATATTTAATTTTGAAATAAAATAAAAAAATATTCGATTTTTATTAAAATTTATATTCTATAGATGAGCGACTTTAAAATTATAGCATATTACTAACAATACACAGAAATATTTATTTGTGTAAATATGATTTTCTTTAATTATATATTAAAAAATATACATAAAAACTATAAATTAATCATAGATAATTAATTATTTTATTTATCTTTTAATTATTAAATTTTCAATTATAGACCCTCTAATCTGAATAAAATACTCTTATATATTTTCAAAGATACAGTTTTAGATATTTATTTTATTTACTTAGCATTCATTTATTCAGTATTCATTTACTTATAAATTGCTGCTGTTTGAGCAACCTCGAAATAGTTATTGAACCTTTCGATGAGAGCTCCGAAATGGATAAGGAAAATAAATTTTTGATTCAATTATTCCAGATCGCATGTCATTCTGATTTTAATCTTTTATTAAACTAATAACATAAATCACTTTAATCAATTAAAGAACTAATACTTTTGATAATGAAAAAAACCAATTAATGAAATTAAAAGAACAATTTAAACGCTTTTATAATGAGAAAATGAAGTTATTGAAATTAACTTAATTATAAACAAGTAATTAATAACAAAAAGAAAACAATTATTATTTAATCCTACGATAATAAATTTAACTCTATTAAATTACAAATAAATTATATTATTGGCGCGACAGACTCATAAAGAAGTCCTTGGCCTGCTCAACCGCTAGGCCCAGGGCGACCTGTGGTCTAGTGGTTAGCGTAACAAACTACTAAACCCAAGATCGCGGGTTAGTAGCCCGGCAGGTGGCCCTAGGATTTTTAAAGGGAGTAAAAAATCCTTAGTTACGCCGTCCTTCGGAAGGGACATTAAACGGGGGTCCCGAGCCTGTACGATGTCAGGTACTCGTTAAAAATCCCTATCCTAATAAAACCTGGATAGGCAAAATTTAGAGCTCCCACTGTAGCATCGTCCGATTAGCCATAGCAGCATAAAGTGACGTTAAATGAGCAAACAAACAACCGCTCTGCCCCAATCGTCCCGATCGCATGCTCGAGTGATGGAGACCTTGCTCAGACTCAGATCTTCACAGACGGCATCCTTCCATCTAGCTTTGGGCCTTCCTCGAGGTCTTACTCCATCCGGATTTCCTTTATACAGCTTTTTAGCTGTTCTTTCTTCGCCCATCCTATATAAGTGGCCCAGACACTTGATGCGTTGAATCCTGATGAAGCTCGATATCATTAGGTCTCCATATAACTCACTTAGCTCCTTGTTCCTTCTGATCCTGAGTTGGCCGTTTTCTCGAACTGGGCCAAATATTTGCCGAATAACTCTCCTTTAGAATCTATTCAGCTTTTCCACGCTGGATTTATTCAGTGTGAGGGTTTCACCAGCGTATGTCACTACTGGCCTGTCACGGTTTTATATATCATCAGCTTGGACTTTAGGCTAAGGAGCTTACTTCTCAGGAGCTTTGATATTCTAAAACATGATTTATTACCTATTACTATCCTGGCTCTGATTTCCTCCTCCTCTTCCAAATTCTCATTTATACGGCTTCCTATATACTGGAAACTTGACAATCGTTGGAAAGTGTGTCTTCCAAACGTGTAGCTATGAGGTGGTCGGTTTTGTTTACTATTCTTTATTACCATTATCTTGGGTTTCTCTTCATTCACCTGAAACCCCATTTTTCCAGCTTCCACTCCCAACCTATCAAAAGCTTCTTTTAAGATAATCAGCGATCTTCCTACTAATACAAGGTCATCAGCATATGCAAGAATACCTAGACTTCGGTTAAAGATGGTTCCCTCCATCAGTAATCCTGCCCTTTTAATGACACTTCGCATTACAATATTGAATAGTAGAGGTGCCAGCGAGTCTCCCTGCCTAAGTCCTGTACTAATCTTAAATTTTTATGTGGTTGAGCCATTTACCTTACGCTGCAAACTGTGTTTTCCATCGTGCTCATTCCCAAACGCACCAACTTGGATGGAATCCGCATTTCGCTCATAGCTCTGAAAAGCTCATTCCTGGATATTGTATCATAAGCCGTCCTGAAATCTATGAACAGCATCCACAATGTATTGTACTTCTTCATTTTTTCACACATCTGTTTGAGGGAAAAAAATCTGATCTATAGTAGATCTGTTAAGTCTAAAGCATCCTTGGTATTCTCCAATATTTCTCTCAACATAGGGCAGTAGGCGATTATACAGAGCTATCGAGAATATCTTATAGGCAGTATTCAGTAGGCTTATCCCTCTGTAATTTTTACATTCTGTAGAGCCTCCTTTCTTCTTGTAGACAGGCACTATAATAGACTCTTTCCAGTCTTTCGGGATCTGTTCCTCTTCCCATATTTGAGCAATTAGTTCCTGCAGCTATTTAGTTAGAGCATTGCCAGCTGTCTTCAGGAACTCAGCAGGGATGCCATCTAATCCTGGTGACTTGTTATTTCTTAGCTTCATAACAATATCTTCTATATCCTCTCCATCCGGTGGTACTGCTTCGTCTTGGCTGTCACAAGAGTCACATTCCAAAACACTTATTTGTTCCTCTGTCTGGCTTAGTAGTCCTTGGAAATAATTCCTCCATCTCACTTGGACGTCCGTCTCCAGCACCAGTAGTTTCTCCTCCTCATTTTTCACCATGCTCCTTCTAGAGCAGTATGTAACTGGTTTTACACGACTCCACTCCTTTAAAAATTTGTTGGTATCGTTGCTCCTTCTTGAGTTTTCGATATCTTTTACATTATTGTATAAAGCATTCCTTTTCTTTCCTTTCAAGATCTTCTTTGCTTCTCTTCTTGCATCCTGGTACTCTTTCTTTTTATTTCTTGTGCTTATACTCAGGTATTTTAATTTTTTCTCATTTCGTTTTCGAATCGCCTCTTTACATTCTTCATCAAACCATATATTTCGCGATGGTTTCTTGTCCATCTTGCAGTATTCACTCGCGGTCCCCGTTATAATTTCTTTAATATGATTCCAATGTGCATTCACTTCCCATCCATCTTCTACTACCGGCGTATTTTTGATTCCTTCCTCTACTCTAAGGGAAAACATCTTTGTATTTGCTCATCTTATATCGTTTTCTTGGACCATTTGTTGCCCTTAAGTTTAATCTTCCCTGTTTTGAAGGGTTACGTTTTGAGCTATATTTTTTCATGATAATGAGGAAGTGGTCGGAGTTGAAAACCGGGCCTCTAAAAGATCTCACATCTTGAATATTATTGAAATACGAATTATCCACAAGGATATGATCACTTTGAGTAAAAGCGGCCATTGGGTGAATGCCATGTCTGCTTGTGTTCATCTTTATGAGGGAATACTGTGCTCATAACTACTAGAGAGTTTGATATTGCAAAGTTGATCATTCTTTCTCCGTTGTCACTAGATTTGTTATGGAGACTATTCATTCCAATTGTCGGTATGAACTCTATTCTTTGCCTACTTGGGCATTAAAGTCTCCCATAACAATCTTCACATCACCAGAGGGGCAACTTCTCACGATTCTGTCCAGGTCTTCATAGAAAACTTCTTTTTCTTCGTCGTTCTTTTCCTCTGTTGGGGCGTGTATATTTATCACTGAAAAATGTCCGGTCCTTCCTCTCAATCTCAGAGTGCATATTCTTCCACTGATTGGTTGAAAATCAACTACGGCTGATTTCTCTTACCAACAAGAAATGCTGTCCCGAACTAATGTTTTTCCTTACTTTTACTATAGTAGATAGTTGCTTCTTTTCTTTTGAAAGCACCGGTACCAGTCCAACGTACCTCCTGAATTGCAGCTAGGTCAACTTTCATTCGGGTCAATTGTTCTACCAACTCTTGCATAGCTCCAGGTCTAATAAGGGTCATCACATTCCATGTTCTAAATCTATAAGCCGTGTTCCATTTTCCAGGTCTTTTCCGTAAATCAGTCCGACATTTGAGGCTTAGTTGTTGAGTTCTTTTATCCAGGTTATTGTTTTTTGACAAAAGGGGGTTGGTCGGGCCCTCCTTTCAACCCTCCTGCTTTATCCGGGTTTGGGACCGGCAATAGAGTCTAGTTAACTAGCCCCATAGGCGCAGTTACAAATAAATAAAATGTCCAAATAAATCTATTATAAAATAATTAATGTTTATAAGGTTTTCTAGTTGAAATGATATAATAATGAAAACTCTTATCTGCCTGTCGAAGTAGATTCCAGTAGATAGTAGATTCTCGGCAGGGCGAGCTGAATGTTGAGACGACAGAGGAATTTTGTCGGCAAGGCGAGCGAAGATGGTGAAACAATAGAGGTTGAGATGATCGACTGGGTCAATTCGAATTGGTCGAATCGATGACTTAGTTTAAACTAATTACACCTGCAGGTGGGCAGCAAATTAGTATCTTCTTCAAATTCACAAAAAACAACTTTGGGCTACTATAGAACATACGATGTGCACGTCAAGAGGCTCGTGGCAACACTCTTCTCCAAATTCACAAAAAACAACTTTGAGCTATAGCTTGCGATGTGCACGTCAAGAGGCTCGTGCCAACACGGTCTGCTCGGTCTCGCCGGAGCGAACAAAAGCCGCTCGACTCTCTTTTGTTTTTTTCTCTTCACTTTTATAACATATTGTTACGGTCAGAGAGAGAAGAAGGACCGGCTGAGAGGATTAGACGAGCTGTGGGATTAAGCGGAAGGGATCAAAGAAGTTGTCGAGGCCCATCTCGTTCAACCTGGATCGGCCTGGATGGGGCCTGGACGGTTCTCGATCTTGTTCCGAGAAATGCCCCACCCCGACCTACCTTGCCTATAAAAAAAGGCCAGCTGTTTCGGCCGGACCAGTCAGTAATAAGCAGTCGTTAACTAGTGACAGTGCGTGTGAGTTAGTTAG
The DNA here is from genome assembly GCA_964056705.1 of Troilus luridus. NCBI lineage: Eukaryota > Metazoa > Arthropoda > Insecta > Hemiptera > Pentatomidae > Troilus > Troilus luridus. Next base: position 86,297,561 of record OZ057413.1, read on the forward strand.
TATCAGACTGTAATAAGTGTTAAGTGAGCAACAGAGACAGTTAGTGGCCGTGTAATAATTGTAATAAACTGTGTGTCAGTTTGTCATATTTGGAGAGTCTTACGGCCGGTGGACTTTAATTAGCGTACTGTAAGTGTTAATTTGTAATTGTAAATTATAGTGTAATATTATTGTATTGGTACAAATTTATATATGAATAGTTTAGTTATTTAGTATTAGCAATATCTTATATTTTTTGTATATTATCTTAGAAATTAGATAACAGTTAGTAGAATATTGTTATTGTAAATTGATATTAGTTTAATAATTTAATTGTTTTAAATAATCTCATTGTATTCTTTTTAATTTGTTAATAAATATTAGATTCTTGAATTAAGTAATAGTTTAGTCCATTTTACACCCGGTAGCCCGTAACAAACTGGTGTCAGGTGTGGGGTTTTGTGTAATTGTTATTATTTTGTCTTGCATTTTGTAATTATTGGGCTACTGTATGACAAATGGCTTCTCAAAGTCTCAAATTAATGGATTTGAAAGTTTCGGATTTAAAAAGAGAATTAGAAGAACGTGATCTGGATTCTTCCGGAAATAAAAGTGTACTGCAACATCGCTTGCGTCAATTTTTTGTAGAGTTAGGGGGAAATCCAGATGACGTTCTATTTGAAACTGATTTAAGCAAGTTGTCTGCAACTTTTAAAAGTGAATTAGGCAATGTAGAAAATAAGCTAGGTAAGGAATTAGGCAATGCTAAAAATGAACTAGGTACTGTTAAAAATGAGTTAAGCAATGTAGAAAATAGGCTAGAGTCTAAATTAGGCACATTAGAGACTAAGTTAATGGAAAATGTAGATAATAAAGTAGCTGATGTAGAATCTAAGCTAGGAGAAAAAGTTAACGAAATTAGGCTAAGAATGGAAGCTCTCGAGGGACGTATGAGCAACCCACCGTCAGTTAAGGTGCATAATCCTACATTCCTTAGTCAGCACTCTCCCCTTCCCTCACTATTGTATATAAACCATGCTGTAAGAGATAGATCGAAGTCAGATAGTCAGATATAGTAGTCGTAGTCATTATACTAGATTATAGTGTAGTTCCAGCTTGTTTATATTGTTTGTTTATACCAATAAAGTTTTTTTAAGTTCTTGTGCGGCAACGTTCTTTATCTGGCGCCCGAACAGGGACCCTATTAGCCTCAGGTCAGTAAAGGTGACGAAATTTTCCTGGAGATCAAGAAAGATCTAAGAAATATTCCAACAGATTTTGGGTCAATCCAGTGAAGACAGCCTTGAACGGAAACTCAAGAAGGACCGAAGAAATAGTCATTGGACAACAGGTTCTGGAGTAAACCACCTGAAGTTTGTGTTTCTACACTTCAATAGGGTCAACTTAGATAAGGACTTCGCAGGACTTAAAATATAACTTGAGGTACATATTAATTTTAAGTTTTCTATGTATGCCTAAGGATAAGAAAAGTAGAGTTAGATTAGATATAGGTGAAATTACGGAACAATTAAGTAATTTATTAATTAATAATAATAGTAATAGCGATTTGGTAACAAACAATATGAGTGTCTCATACTCTATGGTAAAAGAAGATTACGATCATATTCCCTATTATGACGGTAATCCTGAAGACCTAATTTTTTTTGTAAAATCTGTAAAATCAGTCTATGACACAGTGTGCGGTGACAATAATACCCTAAAGATTCAAAATCATGCCCGACTCTTATCTAAAGTAACATCTAGATTAGTAGGCAACGCCAGACATTGTCTTCTCACAAATACATTCATAAATGTATCTGAACTACTTGACCATTTACAGAAAAATTTTAAAGACTCTCGTACAGTAGAACAACTTAAGCTCGAATTATTAAACATTAGATCAGGACCTAGAGAACATCCAATTTCATTTATTAACAGAATAGCTCAAATTATAGCATTGATATTTTCTAGGATTTCACTAGACGATGATATTATAAATAAGGAAGCAATTATGAAATTACAGGACCGAGAAATTAATTATCACATTAAAGCAAACCTACATCCACAGCTTTGTGACTTTTTAAATCATCTTAAACTTACAGATATAGATGATATCAGGAATGCTATACAAAATGACTGTTCATTTATTTTAGACCGCTTATATGAACATTAACACCAGTATAATCCAAAAAATAACTTTAGATATAAAAATCACAAACCATTTAAACCAAATTTCAATACTCATAATAGTAGGCCTAATCATAATTATAATCATAATCCTAGTTTTAATTACGGTTATAACCATAATCATAGTTATACTCCTAATCATAATTACAACCCTAATTTTAATCATGATTATAATCAATTTAAATTTAATCAAACCTTTAATCACAACCCTAACCCAACTACTAATTTTAATCCTAACCCTAATTTTCATTTTAATTCTAATCCAAACCCTCAAAGCCACGATCCTAATATAAACTATAATTATAATTTTAATCAAAATCGCGAAAACAAAGAATCAAGTATGAATAGGCGAATGAATCATCAACCCGCTAATAATTTCCAAGGTTTTAACTGGGAACAGCAGAGGCAGAAGACGCCTTTCCCTACGAGACCCTTTAAACCTGACTCATCAAATACCGTGTCTATGAGAACCGTAAGGTCAAACAACTCGCCTATGAATCACTTAGTACAAGGAGATAACGAGATAACTGATATAAAACAACAACTAGAAACATTAACTAACAGATTTGAACATTTTTTAGGACCAAGTCAGCCGGAACCATCCCCGAATATCCCCTAAATTTTACTGATCAATTACCACAATTCAAAGATTTTAAAGAACAAACCTGGCTCATTGATACTGGCGCTCTAAAAAATTATATTAACCCACATTCCTTACCCGAGGGAACTGAAATTAATTCGGAAGAATTTATTGTTAAAACACCTACCGGACGCGAAAAGGGATCTACAACAGCATGTATTGACCTTGCTCCAAATTTAGGTCTTGACAGTAAATTATTAGTTAAGTTTTATATTTTTCCTTTTAGCGATACGTATGATTTATTATTAGGATTTGAAAGCATGAAGCAATTAGACATTAATATATTCAGTAAGCAAAATGAAATTTCTTTACTGGGAGGAAAAGTTAAAATAAATAATGGATTAATTGAAGATAATATCCACCAATTAGATACTATAAGTAATAATAATAATATCAATAATATAACCATTAAGAATTTAATTAGACATGAACATATGAATGAAGATAATTTAAATAAATTATTACAACTATTGCATAAATATCCCGAAATGATCAAGGGTGAAAATGACCCACTCAAGTCTACAAAACTACTTAAGCATACAATTAAACTAAAAACGGACAAACCAATTTACAGTAGGAATTACAGGTATCCTCACCAATTTCGAGAAGATATCTCACAAGAAATACAAAGACTCTTAGATTCTAATATTATTAGGGAAAGCAACTCACCGATTTGGGTGGTACCAAAAAAGGCCGATGCTAGTGGAAAAAAGAAAATTAGAATGGTTATTGACTATCGGAAACTGAATCAGGAAACCATTCCAGACAAATTTCCGTTACCGAACATAGAAGACCTTCTTAACCAACTAAACAAAGCACAAATTTTTTCTACAATTGACTTAGCGTCTGGTTTCCACCCAATTGAAATGGCTGAGGACTCAATTGAAAAAACAGCTTTTTCTACAGAATCGGGTCACTACGAATTCCTCCGTATGCCTTTTGGGTTATGTAATTCTCCCCCCACCTTTCAAAGGGCCATCAATATGATGTTAAGCAATATACCAAATTGTCTAGTTTACATGGATGATATAATAATTTTTTCTAATAATATTGATGACCATTTTTATCATTTAGAAACAGTTTTTCAAAAACTTACTCAACATTCACTAACAATACAGCTGGACAAAACGGAATTTTTAAAACCTGAACTCCCATTTTTAGGATACATTGTTTCAAAAGACGGACTGAAAACTAATCCATCTAACCTCAAAGCTATTGAAAACTTTCCTTTACCAAAAACTCATAAAGGAATTAAACAATTTCTTGGCATGACAGGATATTACAGAAAATTCATTCATAACTATGCTCACCTAGCTAAACCTTTAACCCAAGCTTTAAGAATTGATGAAAAAAGTATTTGTCCTTCTTCCTATCAAGAAGCCTTTTTCCTTTTGAAACAACATCTCCTCAATGCTCCCATCCTTCAATTTCCTGATTGGGATCTACCTTTTATTTTAACAACAGATGCAAGCTCTGTAGCACTTGGTGCTGTTTTATCTCAAATTTCTAATGGAACAGATCATCCAATAGCTTTTGCCTCACGGACACTTTCGAATACAGAACAGAGGTACTCTACCATTGAAAAGGAATTATTGGCCATAGTCTATGCATGTAACCATTTTAAGCCACATCTTTACGGTAAAAAGTTTGTGATACACACAGATCACAAGCCATTAACTTGGTTATTTACAATGAAGAACACCAACGCACGGCTCATGAAATGGATATTTCAACTCTCGGACTTTGAATTCGAAATCAAACATATAGAAGGGAAAACCAACTATGTTGCGGATGCACTGTCCAGAAACCATCATGAATTACATGCCATTGAAGAAATTGACTATGATGAATTAGACAGGATTTTGGAAGAAACCTCAAATATGCCATTAGCTTCATCAGATGAACTTGATGAATTTCTTGAAGAATTTGATAAAATCGGTAATATTCATCCTGTACCTCATAACAATAGCGAGCATGAAGCAGAAACCAGCAGTCTAGCCACAGTTCATTCTCAAGAGTCATCCAACCAACAAATTTGGATAATTGACCAAGATAAACCAATAAATATTGAAAAATTTCAAATCTTTGTTCAACGAGGAAAGAAATCAGTGCGGGTAGAAAAACCTTTTAATAAAAATAGATACTATATTGAAACCGCATATCCTTGGAGTCAAGATTTAAATGAACTTTTATTAGAAATTCTCAAGCCAAATACAACTTATGGTGTATTTTGTGAGCCCAACGTAGAAACAGTTCGTAACGAATTCGAAGGCATTTTTTTAAAAATATCACAAATTATTCAAGATAACTATCCTTCCGTAAAAATAAAAAGATATAAGAAAAAATGTTTAGATATCACTAATACAGGCGAACAACTGGACATTATCAATTCTTATCACCTTGGTAAAACATGTCACAGAGGCAGCCTAGAAACATATGAAAAACTGAAAAAGGATTATTATTGGCCTCGAATGAAAGACACCATTACTGACTATTGCAATAAGTGTGAAATATGCAGGAAGACTAAATATGATCGAAAACCAATTAAAACAAAATTTTGCATTACACCAACTCCAGACAAACCCTTTGAAGAAATCATGATTGATACATTACATTATGAACAAAAATTTATAATCACCCTAGTTGACACATTCTCCAAACGTCTTTTTGCCAAACTGACTGACGCATGTAATTCTATCCAAGTTTCAGAAGTAATCATTGAATATTTGGAACTATATCCCTCTCCTGACAGAATTAAGATGGATAATGGAAGGGAATATAAAAATAATTTGGTTGAAAATCTACTTAGATCCCAAGGAATTGAACCCTATTATGTCACTCCCAATCATCCTAATTCCTTAGGGCTTCTCAATAGAACCCATTCCACGTTAATAGAAATCCTTCGCAATTTAAAAGAAACAGACCCTACTATAAAATTAAAGAAGCAATTATGTCTTGCTGTTATTGCATTCAACAACACTTTAAATCAAAAATTAAAATTAACTCCTAATGAAATTACATTTGGGACGCAAAAAGATAAAAGAGACAAAGCCCCAGTTACTGAACAACTAGTAGAACAATACCACAATAATTTAAAACTAGTACATGCACAAATAAAGTCAAGAATTATGGACGAAAAAACATCCAGAACTAACTCACTTAATCATAATAGAGAAGATGCCGATATTCCTGACAACACGTATGCTAGAGTTAGGACTAGAAATAAAAATGAAAATCCTTTTAAACCAGTTCATAAATTAAAGGATAAAAATAAGGAAATCATTGTACATACTAATAATATTCAAAGACAACGTAAAACTTATAAAACTAAAAGAAACCCTCCAACACTGTCTGTTTCAGATAATGCAGTCAATGACAATGATTCTTCTCATATGGACATTACCTAACATTTCTGCATATGAAATTACAGACTTGACTAATGCACCAGGTATAACAGCAATAAACATGCCACCTGCATTTACAATAGACAAATATCATACCTTGTTACATTACATTAATTTTACTCATTTAAAAGAAGAATTAATCTTTGCTGAACAAAATTTAAACTCATTTACAACTAGTACAACTTATGACACAGTGCATAGGCAACTAAATTTTGTGAAATCCAAAATAGATTCACTTATAAGCACACCTCAAACCAACAGACCAAAAAGAGGACTTATTAACGGTATAGGTTCAGCTATTAAATGGATCACTGGCAATCTCGATGCCTCTGATAAAGATCATTATGATCAAATTATTTCAAAATTAGAGAAAAATTCCTATCACCTCGAACATAACGTAGAACAAGAAATCTTATATAATAAAAAATTAATAGAGACCTTTCGAAATGATATACTAATACTAAATAAGAATAATGAGCGAGCTTCAAAACTAGTAAATTCCCTAGACATGGCAACTATCACAACTCATTTAAATGAACTCTACTCTATCATTAATTACATAACTTTACGAACTTTAGATATAGAAAATTCCCTTGAATTTTGTGAATTAGGCATATTACACTCTAGTATGTTAACTCAAAATGATATTTCTTATTTATTAAAACGAAACATATCCTTAATATCAACAGACTTAGAAACCTTATGGCAAATCAGCAAAACTAGATGTTTCATCAAAAATAATATAATTCATTACTTCATATCAATTCCCTTAAAGCAAAATATGTATAGTACCATGTATCTCCTTCCAGTTCCTGTATCACACAATAATACTTTTGTAACAACACTAACTCCTAATAAACTTGTTTTACTAGATAAGAATAAAACCCTTACGGGAAATTGTACTTATATTAACACATATTATTATTGTATAAATGTTAGAGAAACCAACAATCATTGTATCCAGAATTTACTTAAAAATAACTTTAACCATTGTATTACATCTAGTATTAATGTCAAGCCTTTTATTAAATACATTGATGAAATAGATTACTACCTTAGTTTTAACATTAGCTATGTAACATTAGAAGATAAGGCTTTGTATCCTATTTTTCTACCTTTAACTGCCTTGATCAAACTTAAGCATAATGAAACATTACTGCAATGTCTTAAACCTAGTACCGTAATAATTGATTAAAAGATCATTAAGTTAGAAAATACTATTAGTAATACCCTACCTTTCAATATGTCATTTGATGAACTCAAATTACCACCTAATCCATCTATTGTATTAGAAGATTTAGATTATATACCTTTGATAGAAAATGATCATTATTTGTATATTCTTAACATTATTGTATTGTATCTTTTTGTATATCATATATGTATTCTTGTCCTAAAATATTGTAAATGTACCTCAAGGCCTGGACCACCAAGTCAACAGAACGAGGAAATCCAGTTACCACCAATATTTAATCCTTGGACTTTACCTAATAAATAATGCTCTCCGGAGTTTCGCATCTTAAGAAGGGAGGAGTTAAGGTGCATAATCCTACATTCCTTAGTCAGCACTCTCCCCTTCCCTCACTATTGTATATAAACCATGCTGTAAGAGATAGATCGAAGTCAGATAGTCAGATATAGTAGTCGTAGTCATTATACTAGATTATAGTGTAGTTCTAGCTTGTTTATATTGTTTGTTTATACCAATAAAGTTTTTTTAAGTTCTTGTGCGGCAACGTTCTTTATCTGTCGAACGACACCGACCGTTCCTGCGAGGGTAGCCATCATAACACCATTCCGCCCGCCTATGCTGGGGCACCACCAACTCACAATACCATTCCAGTATTCGAGGGGAAGACACCGTGGGAAGACTACATGACTCTCTTCGAGACAGCGGCTTCGATCCACGGGTGGTCACAGGAGAACCAAGCTTCAAAAATAAAAATAAATAGTACATACATGCCACTCATTAAAAAAAGTAGTACATTAGGGTGGGCCGAAAAAACACTTTTTTTATTTCGATGTTGTAATAGCGCGGAAAAGTTGCGAAATATATAGACAAAAAAAATTATCAAAATCGGTTGCATCTCCCGGTCGCGCATAAAATAAAAACAATTTCACAATATATGAAAAAACTGAATCTCGAGACGGATTTATAAGAACAGAGTGGTTCTTATAAATCCGTCTCGAGATTCAGCTCCACAAACTTTTCCTGAGGCTTCCGTGACGAGTTTTACAAAGCGTCCGACAGCCTGCGTGTGAACTGGGAATTGCTTGAAAGTAATGTACCAGTCAGGGATTGAGTCACTGTCGATGTGCGATTTGATCTCGTCGTCACTGATTTCTGCCAACAATGGGGGAGAAGATTATTCACAGTCCATCCAGTAAATCATTTCTGAGTATTCTTGCGCATTAAAGTTGATTTTTGGTGGCGTGAATGTTCTTACTGTTTTCCTTCTTGCATCTATCTGATTGCCTTGAAGTTTTTTTTTCTACTTCACTATCAGTTCGTGTGGACAAATATTACGGATATTACATTTAAATACTAATTATTTATCAAATACCAAAAATGCGTAAATATATGAAATTTTCAATATTTTGGCAAATTTTGGGGCTTATGCGCGACCTGAAGATAGCAACTGATCTAAACCAAATTACAACACAATGTCTTTAGGCTAAATTTAAAGACGTTACAAACTATTACATAACGAAAACATCTAATTCAAAAATTAAAAATTTTTTTTTTCATATTTTGTGAAATTGTTGGGCCTATGCAACCGACTGGGAGATGCAACCGATTTTGATAATTTTTTTTTGTCTATATAATTCGCAACTTTTCCGTGCTATTACAACTTCGAAATAAAAAAAACTGTTTTTTCGGCCCACCTTATAGTTCATATTACACATTTGAAAATTAAATATGCTGTATACTTAGTATCTATATCTGCAGCTGCGGTGAATAAGTAAAGTCGAATTTTGACTATTATAAATTGTAAATTGTAAATCTTAAACTTAAGGAAATGGAATCGTTTTATTTTCTTAGTGAATAAGTTACTTAATCGCATTGACTTGAATCGGAGTTGTTGCTTGAATTAAAATTCCATTTCAAATAAAAAAACACAACGAGAATGACACAATTACGCATTCTTCAATACAATTAACTCGTTCTGGACGAAATTAGACCTAACCACTCATTCACTGGTGTATATTTTCATTCATTCACTAGCTATATATTTCAAAGACGTTGATATATAACACTAATTTTTTAGATAAGTAAAATGCTACAGCGCTAACATGCTAAATGGAGCGTTTTGCATCTTGTATACATAAATAGAAGTTTTTGGCCCAACACCATTTACCCAATTTTTACGTTCCGGACATTTATGACACAAAATTAAATGCTCTTTAATTTAATATGCGATTGATTTTTCAAATGCCCCGTTTTGGAATTATAGATTTCTAAAAGGTAATATTTTTTATAAAACTTGGGATCAAAAAGAAATCAACAAGTGACAACATAGCGCCCGAACGAAGACAGAAATGCACCCGGTTCCGACAGTAAGACTTACCAATCCTAACATTACTTGACAACTAAGGAGGTGGAGTACCTCGCCTTCGCTTGTTGAATAAATTCATAAATCATCTCCTGGACTTTAACAGCATTGATAAAAGGTTGCAAACGTAATTTGTTTCTCTTATCAATAATTGAAAAATTCACAATTTCGTAAATGATACAAAACTGAATTTAATGGCCATCTTACATTAACTGCATGATAAGATTGTTCATTTTGCATTTGTTAAGAACACAACTGTTGATAAATATTTTGATATATTAGATATTTTGATTTGATATTTTGACTTTCGTTCCTTTTCTAGCTATGTTTCAGCGTATTCCTAATTCTTCTATTAATCATAACACTATTTGTCATACGTTGCGAAAGAGCATTTATTTTTATTTTATTAAGATTATTTAAATATTTTCCTAAATATAGAGGAAAGATTTGTCCTTTTCGGGATTCGAAACCGGGTTTTCTGCATCTCTAGCGCGGTACTCTACCAACTAAGCTACCAGGCTCGTAACCAGGCCAGAAAAGTCCATTCTCTTCACCGATCCTCTATCCATAGTCTCCACAATTTTTGCGATGTAAATATGGGGAAGAATGTTCATTGAACATTACTTTAATTAGGATCTGGATGACGTACGTCAATTTTACATTTATAGTTTTTTATTTTATTCGAATCCCGACCAGGACAATTCTTTTCTCTTCAAAATAAAAACATAGGTATTATTGTTTTATTTTCCTCTCCCAGGAATCCAAATAAATGCTGATTGAGCGGTTGACTATGCACATATGGTCCATTACTAGACCTTTTGTTCTACCGACTAACATTTGAATAATTCTGCCTTTTTTTATTTTGGTCGTAAATGTCGTTTTAGCACTGCTTGGAAATCAACGGTTGTGGAGGAGGGTGATTTCGCTGTGATCACTGCATCACCAGGTTTTTATTCCAACTGCAATATCCAATTTATTTTATGGGCTGGGTGGCCCCTACATACTGAGATATTCCGCACTCTATACCATCGACCATCAATTAAGGTTATTGGTAGCTTTATGTTCGAACAAAATGTCATTGATTCCTAACTTATTAAGCATGAGACATTAAGGATATTTAGTATGAAAACATAGTAGTTTTGAATAATGGATCTTAACAACGTTTTGACAATATTCAAAGTTTTTATGAATAATATTGTATTATAATAGTATTTATAATAATATAACACGACGTATCCTTCAAGGTTAAACTCTAATTAAGAAATAACAGCCTTCTTTTCTTATTAATTCATTTAAAAAAACAGTAACTATTTATATTATCGCCTGTTATAATATAAACGATACTCGCAGTCCCGAGCAACACTGGTTTCTACATCTGGTCCAGTATAATACAATTTAGGTCCACAATTTAAAGTATATTACAATTTATGTCCAATTTTTTTATTTTCACCGGAATCAGTCCAATTGTGGATATGACTAACGGCAAAACTTTTGCTTTTTCAAGTTTATATAATTGCTTCAGGCAACCACTTTGTGGAGGTTATCATCTGCCGGCACTCCTATTTCAGCTATATTCACACATTTTTCTTCTTTTAGGATTAGCAAAATATTAGGCTTGTTATGAGGAATTGTGGGATCATTAATGATGGCCTGGTCCCAATAAATCTTCACGCCCCCTTTATTAATTATAGGTGGGGTACCTATAATAAGGGTAGGTCTTATCCACAGTTTTAAATAATATTATTATTATTAATAATGTTCTATATCATAAGACTGGATTTTAAAAAGATAAATGTATTGCGTCTTTTAATAATATAAAAATATAACTAAAGCGACTCTTGAAGTACCAATTATTGAATTAGTAATATAAGTTAATCGATTTTTATGGCGGTTAGTAATATTGATTTTAATTGTATTTTGCTTAATTGCGTCATCTGGTGTCAAGTGGGCAGTTTAGACTATTTAAGGGATGTACTGAACACATTATGGCCAATGTTCTTTAATCAAAGGTGAGTTAAAGAAATCATCATTTTTAAATTTAAATATATCATGATTTTCGTTCAGAGAGTTATTTTATTTAAATTATCTGATTTAGAATGAAGATACTTTTATTATCAAGTTCGCTGTTAGTGATAGTATAAGCAAGCTCAGATCAACCTGACGTTCTTAAAGGCATCATTGAAAATTCAACTCTTCTGGAGCAAAGTAGAAGGTAAGGAATCAATGTTTATAATCAAACCAATAACTTAACAAACACATGTAGCAATTAAATTGTATTCCTTGATTTTTTTTTTGCATTGTGATTCGTACGGATGGATCTAATCCGTAATAGTAAAAAAAACACTACAATCCATCAAGGGTCTTTGTGTTCAGTACGAGATAGAGACTGTACTGTTTTCTAAGACAACGATTGTTCAGGTAATTGATCCAAGAATCACTCTCAGCCTTCTGTTTTTCCCCAATTAAGGGTACCAACTTTATAGAGGGTGGGTGAGCACCAGGAAGGTCTCCAGATCGCACAGGGTCCATCGCCGGTTGTTAACAGAATACATAAATTATCCACAACAGCTGGATTTAAACCCGGGACTCAGCGCTCTACCACTTAGCTACATCACTCCCAGCAACACATCGTAGATAACCTTATTTAAAAATTAATAGGGAGACTATTGTTATTCTAGAATTATTTCTTATTGGTTTGGGAACTTGAGACATGGATATGGTTTACAACATCTACCAATGTGATTTTATTTATTTAGGCTGGAAACAACTTTGGAAAGAACGCAACTTTGTCCTCCTTGAAGACTTTTTTGGGGGTGAAGAAAGATAAACTTATAGCCCTGCCATTGAGGGAAAGACACGACTTTCCGAACTCAGATATCCCAGAGAGCTTTGACGCTAGAGAACAATGGCCGGAATGTGAATCCATTGCCCACATCAGGGATCAGGGAACATGCAGATCTTGTTGGGTAAGATCATGCAATCTATCATTGTGTAATGTAATAATTCAAAATTTACAATTATTATTCTTTATACTGAATTGCATTTTTCCAAATTTGCAGGCAGTCGCTGCTGCAGGAGCTTTCACTGACAGGTCATGCATAGCCACAAAAGGCAAGTTCACGAAGCCGCTGTCTTCCGAGGAACTGATGGCTTGCTGTGCACATTGTGGTAAAGCCTGTGGCGGTGTAGATCCCTTCCAAGTCTGGGTCTACTTCGCTACCAACGGATTGGTCACCGGGGGAGATTACAACTCTAAAGAGGTAGGTAGAGATTGCAGTCGGTGACATCTTAAAGTGGCCACCTTTGAAACCTCGAGTCTGATGGATATTTTACATGGAATATTCTTATTTGTTTATTTTTTATTGGAGTGAAATACACTCTAAGGAGTCAGACATATGATTTCGAGAAAACGCTATTGAAGGAGTATATTGTGGGATTACAAAACGTTAAAAAAAAAAAAAAAGAAGAATTAGAGGGTTTCACCTATAGAAACATCTCATTTTTCTAGCGAAGTAAAGCTGAAAATAAGAAAATCGACTTAAAGTGTTTCACTTGGAACCCGACGATATATCATTACAAATTTTAGCTTGAACCACTGCCTTAAGCCTTAACTAGTTACAAAACCTTAATATTCTTACAGGGTTGCCAACCATACGAAATCCCAGCCTGCTCGCACCACAACCAAAGAGACCTACCATCATGCGACTCCTTGCCCGCATCAAAGAAACCTAGGTGCGAGAGGAAATGTACAAATCCCTCATACGCTCATTCCTTCTCATTGGACCATCACAAAAGTAAGGATTATAAAAACAATTAAATATTTGGGTCCTTAATTATCGCACATGAAGTATTAATAATCGTTTCATTTATAGCTATGCGCGCCTAAGTTATAAGAAATGACGTTAGAGAGATACAAAAAGAGATCATGTCCAACGGTCCCGTCGAAGCGGACTACGTAGTCTACGAAGACTTTGTGACGTACAAATCAGGTATGACACAATATGTTTTATAATATCCTCTTTTGCTTTTAAAACATGTCAGATTTAAAATACTTTTTGTTACTAGGTTTCTACTCTTACGTTACCGGTGATGTGATGGGCGGACACGCAGTGAAGATCATCGGGTGGGGTGTCGAAGATGGTACTCCATACTGGCTCGTTTCCAACAACTGGAACAAGAGCTGGGGAGACAATGGACTTTTCAAGATAATGAGAGGAACTAACGAATGCGAATTCGAAGCAGATATTCCCGTAGTATAAATTAATAGGCTATATTAGCCTTAATATTCGTTTTGATGCGTATATTTTAATATTTTAAATAAAACTATTTTTAATAATATCCGATGTGTAATACTTACACTATTTCCTTTCATCAATGGAGTGGTTTGTTTCGTTTAACCTCACTTTATGCTACTATGGCTACAGTGGAACTCCTAAATTTTCCCTATCCAGGCATAGTTTCAAAGCCTATATAGGTATAAGATTTGACTATAAGTTGGATAGAGCTTTTTAACGAGTACCTACCTGACATTACCCAGGATCGGGACATTGAGTTTACATCCTTCATAAGAATTATAAAATTTTCAATATAAATCAAATTTATATCAATTTATATCAAGCTTTATCACATCGACTTGGAAGTAAAATTGATCATCTGAAAAAATGTGGTTGTTTAATTGCTACTTGTGTCAGAACTATAACAAATTACGGTTTATTTTTAACAAAAAAATAGCAAAAACCGAAAAAGAGACATCAATTATAAAAAGGTCGGCATAGGAAAAACTCAATAACAAATCATTAACTATTCAAAATCTATCTCTATCTCTGACAGCGCTATGGTCCTTGAAGGACCTTGGCCTCCTCAACAATGCTCCTCCACTAAGAGCGATCCTCTGCAACTCTTCTCCATCTTCTCACTCCCAGATAGTATAGGTCAGCCTCAATATCTTCAAGCCATCGTAGTCTGGGTCTGCCTCTTCCTCTTCTACCGTCCGGGCGTCCCTCCATTATCTTTCTTTTTAATCTTTCCTGATCTATTCGATGCACATGACTCAACCATCTTATTCTCCCTTTTTTAATATATGAGACTTAGTCGGAGTCTTTATACAGGGCTCCAAGTTCCTTATTGGTTTTTATCCTGTATTATATGACTTTGCTTGGGTCATATTTTTTACATAAGATTTTCCTCTCCCAAGCATTAATGAAACTCTTTGTCACTCTGTATGGGCCCACGATTCACTAGCAAATGTCAGTACTGGTCGGAGAACGGTCCTATATATTCGCACTTTGATACTGGAACGTCGACTGGTTGTTTTCGTTCGAGTATTTTGGATACTTCCTGTATTTGTTTTGGGGATTGTTCCTGTTGCAACCTATGTGAAACTTCAAAATTTCATAATATAAAAAACACAAAAATTTGGGTCAGGAACGCATAGAAAGTAACTAACATCATCCATCATAAAATCTTGTAGATCATCTTTCCTCTGAACAGACGATTTAAGGCAATGTGAGATGATTTCTTACTCGACTTTAGATATGTACTCGACATTCATGAATCAAATACTTAAATTTTGAAGCTAGACATATCCTACATTTTAAAATTTTTCAATTCAGTCCTCATTTAGAAATTTTCAGCTACTTTTGAAGATAGAATTTGCAAGAGTATTGAATAAAAAATCGATTGTTTTAATACATTAAGCGATTCCATCGATACATTGTTTCGATAAAATTCTAACATTGTTTTTGAATTTTTTAAACTCCAACATTATTAAGTCTTAACTGCTGCAAGGAAGATATCGGCATTTTAAAGAAATATAATAATATTTTTCTGATAGTTTTATAATTCGATATTATACAGTTAATATAATTCTTTAAAATTAAACTGAACATGGAAAGTAGAAAATATAAGTTTCATAATTCGATATTAACTGTAACATAGATATTAACATTGAAGAATCGGAAAATGACATTTTTTTACCCAAAGGAAACAAATAAAAAAAAGTTAGTTAAAAATGTCTAAAAGGCCTATATACTACTTCGATACGTCTCAATCACTCATATTTCTTCAGTGTTTTTTTATTCTTTCTTAATTTATGTTAAATCATTGTTTTCAATCGCTTCTTCGTCATATGTAGCTTAATGGATTTTTATTATATTGCTTCAATATTAAATAATCTTAGTATTTTTTTTAATGTTAAATAAATATTGAATTAAAGCTGTCTGTGTCTTGCTCATACTATGGAGCATGTTTTTATTCATAAATGTTAATAGATGTTGACATTATTTTGCTGTTAAAGCTACTACATATTTAACACTTGTTTGTTAGTTTATATCACCCTGTCCTTCAGTTGAATGTTAATATAAATATTTTTCATGAGATGCGAGGGGATGGTTGACTGGAAGATAGAGTAAGGAAGAAAATAGTTAGGGGTGCAGTCAAATAAAACACTAAATAAGTGGGTAATTATTTAATTATGTGCCGACATTTCGACCCACTTTTTGGGCCATCTTCAGGGCTAAGAAAGAAAAACAGACAAAATAACAAAACTATATAAATACATTGCAGTACCAAGTGTATGATAATATAGAAAAAATATATATGTAGAGTAATAGAAATTTAGAACAAAAGTGAGGGATATATATGAATACAAATATTACAGAGTAAATGTACAGAAAGGTGGTGATGCAAAAAATTTACAAAGATAAAAGAAGGAAGTAAACAGAAAGTTTTTAAAAAGAAAAAGTATAAAGAGCAGAGGGGAAATGTAAAATTATGGAAAAGCTAGTAGAATATATATAAAATATAAAATTTAAGATAATAGACTCCTAGGGAGTTTACATAAGTAAAATGAAAGAAAGTATAACGAAAATGATATCAAAGAGTAAATAAAGGAAAAAGAAAAGTAGAAAGTCAAGATATAAATCTAGAGTATAACAGTTGAAAAATAAACTGAACATGGAAAGTAGAAAATATAAGTTTCATAATTCGATATTAACTGTAACATAGATATTAACATTGAAGTATCGGAAAACGACATTTTTTTACCCAAAGGAAACAAATAAAAAAAAGTCACTTAAAAATGTCTAAAAGGCCTATATACAACTTCGATACGTCTCAATCACTCATATTTCTTCTGTTTTTTTGTATTCCTTCTTCATGTATGTTAAATAATTTGTTTCAATCGCCTCTTCGTCATATGTAGCTTAATGGATTTTTATTATATTGCTTCAATATTAAATAATCTTAGTATTTTTTTAATGTTGAATAAATATTGAATTAAAGCTGTCTGTGTCTTGCTCCTACTATGGAGCATATTTTTATTCATAAATGTTAATAGATGTTGACATTATTTTGCTGTTAAAGCTACTACATATTTAACACTTGTTTGTTAGTTTATATCACCCTGTCCTTCAGTTGAATGTAAATATAAATATTTTTCCATTGATATATAGATCTAAAAAAAACCAATATACATAGATATCTCTATTACCTATATCGATATTTTTTATGTTTTTTTCATTTCTAGCCATAGAAATAACAAACCGTTATGGTGTCTGACAATGATGACAATGGTTACAACAATCACAATATATAAAAATACCACAATATATTAATGTGCCCATATATAATATCCAAGGGTGGATTTAAGGGGGGAGGCACGGGGGCAAGTGCTCCCACAGATGGGTTTTTTTGTACCTACTGTGGAGATTCCATCACAGTACATACTCATAGGCAAATCACATCAGCATAGTTGTTAAAATATATGAAGAAAATAACAGAAAGAACATGAGTTAAACTCTTTCAATTTTTGGCTGGAATGGCGAAATTTGTTCGTTGCCGAGCGATCTTTCACCACCTTACGCCGATTAAAGTCACATCTTCGCTGCAGGATGTCACAAGAGCGTTTGAATGAACTGGCTTTAATGCATTTCCATCAAGACATTCCGACAAAAATGAACGCTAATGCTGGACATCTTTAGCAGGAATCATAAAAGAAAAATGTCTTTATGAAACATGTAATTTTTCTATTGTTTTGATATTTTAACAAACCTTTCTACAATACTACAAGTTTATTTTTAACAGATATAGTTGATTTTTTTGTCGGTATGCCCGATGTGCCCCCTCAGAAAAAAATCCTGGATCCGTGTCCGAATTGGATATTTACTTCAAATATCATCTATCGAATAAAACAGAAATGTAAACCACATTATTTTTGAGATTAGCTTCATAGTTAATTTAAAAATAAGAGCTAAAGCAAAAAAGACCTAAAAGTAAATAAACACTGACACAGGTGTACAAAAAATGAATTATACAAATTTGAACGGTTATCTTTATCAGTTAAACTCCATCACAGCGATCTCTCTTGGCAACTTGTGATACCTCAGTGTTCTGAAAATGCTCCATAGAGGGCAGCTCTTGTCGGACTTAATTGACGTATTGATAAGATAATAAACTTATCCCTAAATGTATTTCAAATGTATAAAGGGAATTGACTGTATCCGTATTCATACGCTATTGTAGGAACAATTAGAACTTTAGTTGGCCTTCGGTTAAAGCAATTATTATTTTATACAGACAAATATAAAAAACATATAAATAATACAATCTATAAATATATGTATGCACCAGCTCTTATGTATCGCTACGAATTAGACTTAAGTCATCAAACGTGTCGACCCGAGAAAATCATCCATCCATTCGTAGAAAATATTTCCTTGGTTCATTCTTAAACACAACAACATCCCTCATATATTTATATAGCCTGTTACAATAGCAATAACAATTATACTTGAAGGATACAATATCTTGCCATTCTGACTTTTACACTCGTTCTCGCCAACCAAAACATTTGACTGTTCCTTTCTCGGCCGCTCCACCGAAATATGGAACTCACCCCCACCTAATATCCATCTTGCCTCTTCCCCATATCCACATTCAAACTCGTGCTTTTTCGACATCTCCTTAATTCTTGCTATAACTGTTTAATCTTTTATATGCTTTTATTTATAAATATATTATTTTTCTTGCTTTATTATTTTTATTTTATATTTTTATCTCTGTTTTGTTTTGGTTGGCATTACTATACTATAGAATGAATATTATTTTTTAAGTAGTTATGTAAATGTTATATGATTCCTATTATGTAGCCTCTTGGTTAGATATACATATATTCTATTATTCTTAAGGTACCTGGTGCCAGATTATTTCCTAAACACTGACACCCGATTCAGCATAATTACAAATACTGAAGGCATCCACCTCACCTTGTGTCATTGGAATTTATTAATTCAAAAGTAAAAATACTATGATATTGAGAAATATCCAGTATACTGAGTTTTCCCAGTGATATCAGGAAAAATGAAGGTTGAATTTCCTCGGGATCGATTTGTCGTGTTATTTTTTAAAAATGTTCAACTAAAATATTAGCATGAAATAATTTTGGCTTGTAGAAGATCCTTTGTGGCTATGTTTAAAATTAGAATTAGTAAATAATTAGGGAATTTTATAAAATAAAATAATTAATAAATACAAATTTTCTTTAAGAATGTTGCTTGTATTTCAAAATTAATGCTAATTAAAACGAATCGATTAATATTAATAGGAGATAACACGTAAATCAGAGCTCATTTAAAAAAGATGTACACTATTGTTTGCTTTCACTGCCTGTTGCTTTGATTATATTGATTGCACAAGTGTTTCCGTCTGTCTATAACAAGAAAGAGGTACCGTACCACGTATTGTGATAGATAACTAGGCCTTAACAATTTTCATTGTTGAGTGTATCTATGAAACATGTTGCTTATTAAGCAATCAATAATTAAACCATCTTGAGCACATTTTTTTCATTATCATCCACTCATTATAATTCGTCTTTAAAAACCATCAAGTAAATATTTATATAAAAAACAGAAACGTCATTAACCACAATTTTTAGAAATGCGCAGTTTTCGAAAACGTTGAACTCTCTAAATTTTTGTTCAGACGATAATCGTCATCACACTAAATCATTTTTCTAACTCACTCACTCAGTCTGGCGCTACAGTCCTTGCAGGGCCTGGGCCTCCTCCAACAACTTGCTCTACTCCGCCCTATCTGAAGCTAACCTCCTCCATGTCCGCACTCCCATCCTACGCAGATCCTCTTCCACATCTTCCATCCATCTCAATCGGCGTCTCCCGCGTTTTCTCCTTCCTCCCGGATTATCATACACCATTTTTCGAGGTAGTCTCTTCGGACCCATGCGTTCAATATGACCTAACCAGCCAAGCCCTTTTTTTTCTTACTAATCCTCAGAAATTAACTGCTGAACAATTTGCTATTAAAAATCTAATTCTCATTTTTAATAGCAAATTGTTCAGCAGGAAAAGTTGATACATAAGATAAAGTCAATCAAGCAAGTACATCATATTCCATACATCTTTGTAAAAATGAGAATTAGATAGAGATAGAGAGAGAGTTGATTTTGACTTTCCTTTCTATCTGAACACTAATATAGTATGGGCAGTGCATATTTTTCAATTTTACCCAATAAGAGGTGGTATTGGAATAAATAATCATTCTGTTTAATAAAATATAAAATAAAAAATAGTCAAAAACCATACCTGTGAGAACAAGGCCAGGGACTCAGTATCGATGAAATTCGAAAAGTTAAAATTAATCAATAAATGAATGCTCTATTTCATTTTGGTGCTGGGTTGAGTACATTGGCACTGTTTCTAGAACAGCGGTTATGAAGGGAGGTGATATGTCCAAGATCACACTCAGCCACCATATTTTGTATTGACAAAGCTATGGGGGAGTAAGAGGAAAATGGTGTAATTGCCAATAAACTCATGTAATTGTAATTACAAAAATATACAATCATACATAAATATATTCATGTAATTGGATTTGGAATGCATTAATCACAATACTTTGTCTATTAATATTTTTTTCTAACTAGTAAATGAAACTAATATCAATAAGCATGCACTAATATGTTTTATAATAGCATTCAATGTTACACTTTTCTCTCTTTCCGTTTATCAGTCAATTTTTTTCAGATAGTTTCCTGTTTAATGCATAAAGGCTATTGTTTTTTTTAGCTTGTTCGAGGAAACGATAAACTACTTATATCTAGCAAATAAAAATCTTGTATTTTTTTTTATTATTAGAAAGTGTTATTAAAAAGCTTGTGATATCCGCAAATTAAGTCAATTTAAGATGATTGCTTCGGACAGTACCTATATTTTTAGGAGGCACTGGATTTAGTCAGTAACAATTTTTTTTCAACTGGATTGGGCGCTGAATTTTAACAACCCCCTTTAAATTAATCATTTCGTGCCATGTTTAAGAGCCGGAGGAAAAAAAATCAATTACTGTCTAAACAAAAAAAATAATTTATATTTCGAAGAAGGGTTTATAATAACGTTTTATTGAGCACGAAAAGAATCTGAGTGCATGTTGGTCTTTGGATTTACAATTCTTATGTTTTAGTAGTGAACAAAAAATGCGTCTTGTTTCGCTTATGTATTCAGAGTCTAGGGGCAAAATGATAATATTACAATAAATGTTAAGTGTTAACAGCATTTACAGTTTGTTGATAATGAAAATTTATAAAGTTCAAAACTCTTCCTGATTTCATTACATTAAATATAAAAATTTGATCCAATGTGATGATACATTCAATTTTGATGAATGTCATACTATAAGAAAAAATAAGAGTGATAAACCATTCTCGAAATTTTCATATGTGACTGACATGTCTGCAGTTATGATCAAACCAATTACTGCGAGTTTATAAATATAAAATTATCATAGTATAAATATCATAAATCATCTTAATATACATTTCATAAATATAAATATAAAAATTTCTTTTTTCATTATTAATTAAGTAGAGGAAACTGAAATCCACAAAGCGTTTGTTTCATTAATCTTTTGGCATTTTCGAAAAGGATTTTCATCTGAATTTCATACTTGACATACGCTCTGCACGTTCCATACCTGCTTTTAGTGTGCCTTATTAGTTCAATTTTTAGAAGGCGGAGAACTTTATTCATTGAAGATAAATATCTTTACATTATTTTCTTCTTTATCTCTTTAGTGTTACTCTACTTATCCGTTATTTGAGTTAATAAAATCGGATAAATAATAAAAAGACAACAGATGACCTCATCTATTATTTCAAAACCTAACTAAAATATCTGTTAGTTAAAATTAACAAGGTAAGAAACAACACAAGATATTTCTTTTTTGAAATTGACAGAGAACGATAAACATATAACGTGCTTTAGGATGAATAAGAATACTCAAATTTTTTTTTTCAAAGTTCAAATTTTTTTTTTCAAAGTAACCATTTGAAAGGACCGTTTACTTATTGGCACATTCCATACTTGGGTATACTATGTGACCTTTAAATTCATTTTTACAATAAGAATTAACAACAATTGAGATAATTCTAACTTATCTACATTACATTAGACATTGTTACTTATATACTGTTACAATTTAACAAAATTAAGATTACATTATTTATATAATGCTTATATGTTCTACATTGTATGATTTATATCCACAGAGTCATCTGAAGCTGTTAACATAACTTAACTAAATAATTTATCTACGATAGCTGGACTTAAACCCGCAACTTTCGGCAAAGCATTCCGCGCTCTACCCACTGTATCACCCCGCTGTCTTTAGGGATACCATCTTGCATCTTTGTTGACCCTGCCTATCCATCTGGTCTTTGCCCTCCCACGTGGTCTTTGCAACTATTGTTGCATTCATAGTCGTGTAGAGGCGTCCTGACGGATCACTTCGACCTACATGCCCCGCCCATATTGCCTGACCAGTTTCCTTTCATTTCCATTTTTGCATTATTTTAATTTCGCATTTTATCATCTACAATTTTTTTCATTTTCGCTATTTTTTCATTTTCACAATTTAGGATTTTACTGATTTTCTATCTCGCAACATCCCTATTTTCGCATTTTGTTATTTTCGGAATTCCTATATTGCCACATTTTTTCATTTTCGCAATTTTTCATTTTCATTCACAACTTTTTTTTATTTTTACAATTTTACCCTTGTAGACTATTTTTATTATTTTCACTATTTTTCATTTTCCTGTTTAAGCGTTTTCGCAATTTTTTTATATTCGGAAATTTCATTTTCGCATTTTTTCATTCGCATTTTTTTTAATTTTTATTAATTTTCCTACTCCTTCCGCTTTTCTACTCCCTATTACCTGGACTTGATAGGAAATGATTAAAAAGACATTGGCTAAGAGACCTACTCACCTATTGATTTACTCCATCATCATATAAAAGATCATGTAGAGAAGCAAAGTAAAAAACACTAGGATCAAATTTGCTGAATGCGCAATTGCGCAGGTGCAAATGAAAATTAAATAATAAATAAATAAATTCATTTTCACAATTTTGATTTTATTCATTTCAGCATCTTGTTCATTTTTGTATTTTTTTCTTTTCGCAATTTTTTTTTTCACTATTGTTTCATTTTCGCAACTTTGTTTTTTCTCAATGGTAGGTAATATGTTTACTATTTTACTAGTTTCTGAATATTCTCTATTTACAAATAATTTTATTTGAAAAGACATTTCTCTATTTTTGGTAGTTTTTTTCTATTTTTGCAATTATCAATTTTACTAATTTTCCTTTGATCACAGCTTTACTTTTTTTCAAAGAATTTCCTCTCCTTCTAATTGTTCTAACTCAGTATTTTTTATATGTTTGAAGTTTTATGGAATTTCCCAATTTCTCTATTTTCATATTGTTTCCTATTTTAGCTATTCCTCTAATTTCGCTATTTCTAGAAGTAAATAAAAAAAAGGCTTAATAGTGCAAGGATTATTTTTGTTAGTGGTCAAGTTATGCTTTAGAATATTCGACCTATGATTTGTCTTAATGGAGTATCATAGGAGATATAGACCAGTCCTGAAGCCTTTGAAAATGTTTCTATCGGAATATATGGTAAACAAGGCATCATATACATTTCCTAGATTAAATCGTAGAGCTTTTATTGCTTCAACCCTGCTCCCCCATCGAGTATTTAAGAGTGGTTTTAGAGTTAAAGTTGGCATTTCTTTGGCAAGAGCTTGCTGACGCAGAAAATAAAACATAAATTGTTGACAAATTAAAAAAAAAATTGACAATTTCTGACGAACTTTTAGCAGCGTCATTAACTATCAAATTCAGGCTGTGTGCCGCACAAGGTAAGTAAAATGCGCGCGGGTTTAAGTCTGAAATTCGTTTCCGGAGACCTATATGTTTTCCTTTCATATTCGCGCCATTATCATAACCTTGGCCACCCCTATCTTGTATATCAATATCGTTAGAATTTTAAAAATGTAACAAAAAATTTAGTTAAACCCTTACCAGTTGCACCTGTAATTGGGAAAAATCCCAGAAAATGTTCTTTTATTTCAGCCTTGTCATTATTTGTATTTAAAAGAACGAACCGTACGACAACCGATATTTGTTCTATATGTGCAAAATCTGGAGTGCAATCTAATATAATTGAAAAATATTTGGTTTGTTTCAATTTCAAAACAATTTTTTTTTTTCTTTCTCCTAATAATTGTATTGATTCATTATGAATATGATTGCCAAGATAATGAGTTAGGCGTGACTAAGATTTTTCAATACAGGCAATGTGTTAATATGCCATTATCTGACTAATGATTTTTTTCAGAATTTCCCCGTAAAGCTAGACATTGCCTCGCAAATAACCGAATTATACGGATTATTCGTTCGATTACTGTCACCCAACGGTTTTTTCTCTCGTCCAATTTCAACTTGGTGCACGAAATCGACAGTTTTTTCTTTTAAAATGCCAGTTTTTTTAGTACCTGGACCGCGCTATATTAAAAATATCCTTTGTTTATCGGATAACACATGTGGCCATAACGCGATATCATTGATTACATCTTCTCGAAGTGTATTCTTTGGCGACGATTCGGCGCAAGGAGGTTGGTCGACAACCGACGACGGTGATAGCAGCGGCGATGGAGGTGGCAGCGCAGACTCGTGTTCTTCTGTAGGGTCATCTTGCGTCTCTAGATGTTCTCTTGAAGACAAATCGTGTCAAACCATATACTTTTCGATAGAACTAGTAGTATAAACTTTTCGATAGAAGTATCAGAGTTCTTTTCCAGTTTTCTTTTCCGATTCTGTGCACCAGAAAGTTGCTTTCCCATCGCCATCAGACATATAAAATTAATAATAATAATACTTACATAAACTAAGAATTTAGGTAAGATTTAACAGTAATTTAACCTAACCGACGAAAAACACTGACAGAAATAAATCAAATTATGTAACTGTTTCTATATCAATATTATCACAATAGCCATCATCCTGAATTATATCTGGAGAACTAGTGACGAAATGCTAAGTGTGTGCGAGGAGCTTCCCCTCCAGGCTTATAAAGGATTTGGTATTGATGATGTCAATTCTTAGAATTGTTTACTCCTGTACCACCTGACAACTGCACCTGCATCTAAAAGTGCATATATATTAAGTTAAGATCGCATAGTCGCTAATATCAAGCTGGCATTGTAAACAGCTGCTAACATGTAGCTACTATAAATAGAGGATCAAAATGGCAATAAAGTCAGTTTTAAACCAGTTCTCGTGCGAGTCGTTTCTTCCTTTTGCCTTAAAATCATTGAGGGGCATAATATTTTCAATTTTATCATAACGTAAATTTTGTGACCGATAGTCTTTAAAGGAAGGAGCTTTAATATAGCGGAATAATTCAGGATATTTCGGCACCAGGGAGAAAATGTAGGCACCCCTTCATGTAAACATCCTTTATGAAACATTTATGAAAAAAAATATGAAATTTTCCTATAATTTACCTGATTGTTAGAACGTGCACTTGTCAAAGTAAACCAGACAATGTATGATAGATCACACAACTATCAAACACAATAGACCCAGACAATGTATGATAGATCATACAACTATATAAAAAAAAAGCATGATAAAATCATGTATGGCATATATTTAGATTTACGGATGGAAGTCACTTCGACTCTGCGAATTACAGGTTCTCAATGGAAAACCTGCAGTGAGGATTAATTATGGCGCTGTTCTTCGGGATGGAATCTGGATCAAAAGACCTACTAAGGAACTCTATGAAAATACAGAAAACATCACAGATAAATTTAGAACAAGACGGCTACAATTCTACAATATGGAATTATTTAAAATCTCCAAAGATGAAATTCCGAATAGGCAACAATTCAGGAATAAGATCAGGAACAAGAAAATTGAACAAGACTCAAGTAAAGAAACAGCATCGAAAAAGGGGACAGAGGAAAGGAAGGAAAAACACAGTGAATTAATGAAGAGGCGTTGGGAAGAGAGGAAAAGCAGTGAAGCTGTGATTGATTTAAGTTATAGCGCTCTCCCAATGAGGAATAATCGACAATGATATATATATACATATATATAAAGTCCCTTCGCTGCCATGCTCTCCTCCAGATCCTGTAACCATCTTTTTTTGGGTCGTCCTCTCTTCCTCCTTTCCACAGGCCAATATTCAAAGATTATGTTTGGTCATCTTTCCTCTGCCATTATTTTTAAGTGGCCATACCATTTTAATCTTCTTGTTTCTATTGTGTAGAGGTTCGTGTTCTTTCCTGATCTACCAATTGCCTAATTGCTATATTAGGGATGTGCTGAACTCTGGAAATAGCACAACAGCGTCTCCTATAACTTAACAAAAATTGGTGTTTTTAAAAGGCATTTTGAACAAATTATTAAGACAATTTGTCTTAATATAAATTCAACTATTTTGAGATTTATAAAATATATATATTTACAAAAATTAATTCTTGATGAAAAAAGTACGGTTTGAAAAACTAAAAATTAAATATTTCCCTAACATTACATTACAATAATTGATTAAATTTGTAACGGGAGTGAAATAAATAGAATAGAAGATTTCTACCTGTCCAAGTAAAAAAAAACAACAACAAATTCACACATACATAAATAAAATACATTTATTAGTTTTTAATTATTAGTTTAATAAATTTATACATAAATTTAGTTTCAACCTTTTTCTTTTTATAACCCGAGTCTGTAGTCATCAGTTCCGTTTTCTCAAAAGATATTTGTAAGTCTGCTTTCCTCGCTACTTCCGAGAGGGTGTTTATTTGAGCAATTGCCTCTTCCTCTGTCTGCTAAAAGGACAAGGTCGTCCGCATATGCGAGGCATTTAACTTTGACGTGATTTATATTTATATATATATATATATATATATATATATATATATATATATATATTTATATTTATATTAAAATCACAATTTTTATTAATATAAATTCATATTGATATAATTTCCAAAAATTTTCATGGAAAAAGTTAAAAACACACAAATACATACATAAGAGTCTCATGCTCTACCGACTGAGCTAGCCGGGCTGGAAAGGGCCATGAGGCGGCGAACAGCCATTCCACTCCATGAAGAAACGGCGGTCTCGTGGTGTGTGGAAAACAAGTGTAGGGAGGTGAGGGAGGTGGTTTTAGTGGGTAAAAATCCCACACACGGATAGGTACGGGCCTATCCGCGTCTTTTGAAGATTTCCACCTGCCCACGTAAAAAAACAAAAAAAAACATACATAAATAAAATACACATTTCCATTTTTTAATTTGTTTCCATTAAAAAAACAAAACAACGGCAGACGATTATGTTATTTAACATATAATCCATTATGCTGGATCCACTGTAATAAACACGTGCAATTAAAGTTATAAAAACCGGAGATATACTTCAGTGAATAACTTTTTAAAAAAATACAATACCCGAGAGGTAAATTTAAAAAGATCGTTCGGGTATGGAAAAAGATCGTTCGACCATTCGTGGTTATGACTACCGGATTAATGAGAGGATAACTGTGTAAAAGAGTAAACCAAAACAAAAGTAAATAAAAAAAACGAAGGAAATAAAAAAGGAGGATAAGAGGGGAAAAGCTGGTAGTGGAGGAGAGGGTGAAAGAACAGACAATGGAGGAGCGCCATAGACTGACCCTGGCGACTAGCACTCGAATTTATAACCAAAACCGGCACAAAGGCTGATCTCTGTCCAATACTAGTCTCTATATTTTTATCTTATGTAACTTTATTCCCGTCTCCGTTTCCGGGGGGTCTCATCTAGTAAAAATCGCCGTCGACACCCCCCCCCCCAGATCTACTGCCTCCTGTCTGACCCTGGACCTTGCGGAGTACAATAAAACGATCAAGTAATTAAATCTGGCAACATTGTATAGACATTAACATTGGGTAAGCACGTCGTCAACGGAAACTGTAAAATTACAACGGTTACCACGCTTCTCTGCTTCCACATCTTCCTCCAGTTCTTCGGATCTTTTAGAGTAATCTTCCACTCTCGAGGATTATCGACAGAAGAAGTGACATTCCTCTAGATCGTGGACCTCTTCTATCATAGATGAAACATATATACCTGAGTCTTTCTCCTGGAAGATTGTTTAAAACGTGACTGGTATGTAAGAGGACGAAAATGGTCCGGGTGGAGAAAAAAAAAATTGCTCTTAACTAGGGAGAACTGTTGATTGGAGAACCAACGTTTCGACCCACATTGCAGGTCTTCTTCAGGGCTAAGTATGCAAAATACAGACAATTAAAATTACATATGGTTAACATTAAAATTTAAATACATAAGCATCGAGGTACCTGCAATCTGGATCGAAACGTTTCGTCTCCAATTAACAGTTCTCCTTACTTAAAAGCATTTTTTACCTCCATTTTCTTCATCATAATATATACATATATATATATATATATATATATATATATATATATATATATATATATATATATATATATATATGGTATCTGAATGTGTTTTATTTTCGTTTCCGTAAAAAAAAAAAAAATCCACACTTATATATATATATATATATATATATATATATATATATATATATATATATATATATATATATATATATATATATTAAAATCACAATTTGTATTAATATAAATTCATCTATATATTTGTGGCACTTGTGGAAAATTGCGATTTTAGGAATTGAAGGGATTCACTTTATTAGGGATTGACTCCAAATAATAGAAAGTGAAAGTCGTGTAATTATAAATAAGTTACACAATAAAACAAAAAGCAATAGTGTAAAGGAACTTACCAGGAGAAGCAACATTTGATGGGTCATTTGCTGTTCCTTCAGCCATTTTCATTATCAATTGAGTTGTTTTTTCAGAACCTCCATTATTATATAAAAGTACATTTACACTTACTTTACTTTTGCGGGGTTTTTCCCTCAATGGGTTGCCTGGTTAAGTCAGAGCGTCCCTCCACTTTTCTCTATTCCACCAGTCATCCTCCTCGAGTCCCCTACCGGCCATCTCTTCCTCCACGCAGTCCTTCCACCGGGTTCGGGGTCTTCCTCTTCTTCGTCCGCCTGGCTGTTCCCACAGCAAAAGTCTCTTCGGCCACCTAAGTTAAGTAGATTTACAAATAGTAAAAAAACTACGGCTTCTATATAAATAAAAACCTTCCGCTACCTTTCGGTAAAATCAATTGAGTACGTTTTGAAAACATTGTAAGTGTGAACAGAATATCAACATACTAAGATGCGAGATACTAAGATAGTATTTTATAAATTCGAAGCCAGGCCTTTTCATTTTGGGAGGAGGGAAAGTTTAATTCAAAAATAAATTAGAAGGGACCTGTTAGGAATACTTAGAAAAATAAATCAATAACATGTTCTAGGAAATGTTGCATCCGCTGTTGGTGACTAACGGGCCAAGTGCGCCTCATTTGAAAAAAAAATTACGCTTGTGCCAAACGAGCTGTCTTTAAACAAGCAATGAAATAGCCCCCATTTCACTAAGTATGTAGCTTGTCCTTTTGTGCAAAAGGGACTTAGTAAATTTTTTCACCAAGTAAAAGGTCAAGATTGTGTATCCTTCATTGCAATGGACGGAACACTTAGCCGGTTATACACAAGGAAAGAGAAAAAAATTCTGGTGATGTAGATAGCACGAAATTTACAAAATTTGACTTAGCCCACTATGCACAGGTCCCACAGATATATAAAAGAGAGAGACATTACAATTTTTTATATTAAATGGTGGATTTCAATAGAAAACTTGAACCGCGACGAAGTCGCGGGCAAAAGCTAGTATGTATTGATATAATTTTCCAAAAAGTCAAGAAACAGAAAGAGTTGCAACACCTCACCGATTAATGATGTGTAAACAGCATAATATTGATGTAATTTTCCAAAAAATGGTTATAATGAGTGAAAGAAAAAAAAAGCCTATTGTTACACAGAAAAAGATAAAAGTATATTACAATAATTGCTTGAATTTTTTTTTGTTACAAATCTCGTATATTGAACAAAAGTTTACATCAAGTACCTACATATATACAATATAACAATAAAATATATAACACTTATAATTCGTTTCTTCTGTTACCTATAGGTATTATAAGAATTTACATATTCTGAGACCGCTGAAGGCGTGTTCTCTAACACCGGCACCAGGCCGCTGGCTGAATATAAATCAAAGTCGCCGAGAGACCGCTTATCGAGGTTAGGGGATATGAAGAAGAAGAAAGGAGGAAGAGGAAGGAGGAAAAGGTAAATATTTAAAGTTGGGTACATTTTTGAACTGTAGACCGTTCACGTCCAATGGTCCGTCCTTGGATAGGAGCTTATACCACTACTTCTCTCCCATAAAAAGTTAAATCCATTACAATTAATATTTCACTACTAAAATCCCATCCTTTGATTTTTTCCTTCAAAATCTTCTTCCCCATGACCTCTTCACCGTCACCAGTCAGTACTATAACATCCATATTGCATCTTTTCACTTCTGCCGGGATACAGTACATTTTTTTTTGCTTTGCCCTGAACACTTCGTTTTATGACCAAAATGTCTTTCTTTTCGTTCATGAAATCCAGGGTTCTTATTTTCTTCTCTTAAACTGTTAAAGAGGAAGCCTAGAGCCTCTGTACTTTGCATTAGACCAAACATTCCTTATCGTCTGCATAGCATTCGAGTTCCGTCATTGAGTGTAAGGTGGGCACAGCTCACGTATCACAAAGTCAGTCTAAAGCACACTAATCTACGATAAGTGAGAACTGTAACCCATCTAGCGCGCTGGAGGGGAAAGCACAGCCATTTTAAGGTAATTTTCCGTATCGCATATAACTTATAAGCGTATCGAGATTTCTGATCAGTATAACTTTTGACTCAAAGAAGTTTTGAAGTTCGTTTAGGTTTCGACATTGCTCCGGGCCAGCATTCAACACCACTGAACATTATTTACGACGTGTATGCCGAAGAACTATCGTTTTTTTCATATAATACATACTTTATGATATTTTATATTATAAATATTACCCGCTACGTAAACGTATTCATGTACAACACAACCCCGGCCGCACCCCATTTTTTTTTTTTTTTTGTCAATTTTAAGTTCATTCTTTTTAAGACCAAAAACCTCAAATTGTAGACATAAATTTAATTGTTAACTAAACTTATCTTTAGTCAACATAAATTCTCTGTTATATTCTCTCTCAATCTTACCATTTTTCAAGGTAACAGACATTTTTTCTGATCTTAGGGAATCCAATCTATAGGGAATATATAATATAATATAATATAATAATATAATATAATAATATAATATATAATAATATAATATAATAATATATATAATAATAATATAATAATAATAATAATAATAAACAAGATTCAGCCAAAAGTAAGCAGGCTACTTTCAAACCTAATGTCCGGATGGAAAACTAAGCTGAAAATCGGAGCTATCAGTACGGCCAACCAAATAAGAATAATGAGAGGAATATACCAAGGGGATTGTCTTAGCCCATTGTGGTTCTGCATGGCGTTGTTCCCACTAAGCAGGATCCTTCGAAAGAATAAGGAGGGATATAAGCTGATTATCAACGACGAAGCGACCACAATCAGCCACAGCTGGTACATGGACGATCTCAAGCTGTATGCTAAAAACAAAGACCAGCTACAAAGCATGGTTGAGGTCGTAACATGTTATACTGGAAACATAGGAATGTCAATCGGCCTTGACAAGTGTGCAGTGCTCCATGTAACCAAGGGGAAAGTCGTTAGCAAGCCCAATATCCTGATCAATGAGGAAGAATACATCAAGGAACTTGAAGCCAATAAATTATATAAGTATTTAGGCATGCATCAGCATCTTAAAATTGCCCGAAAAGACATGCAACAAGAGCTTCTGGCAATCCTCAAAATTAGGTTAAGAAAAGTCCTTAAAACCCAGCTAACTGGAAAAAGAAAAATCAAGGCCATAAACACCTGGGCTATACCTGCTCTTAGTTATAGCTTTGGGATATTGCAATGGTCAACCACCAGCCTACAGGAGATGGATCGTCTTGTGAGAACAACTCTCACACAAGAACGGGCCCGCCACCCAATATCATCGAAAGCTCGCCTGTACTTGCCCAGGAGAGAAGGGGGACGTGGCTTGATAAATATCGAAGAAGCTTGCCGCAAGCAGGAAGTGGCCCTACGCCGATATTTCCTCGCAAAAACAGATGGAGTTCATGTTACTATTTCAAGGTTGGATTCTGGTCTAACTGCACTAAATCTAACAAGAGATGCGGAATCAGTAGTTCTTACAGAAAATGAATGGTTGACGGAATGGAAAACAAAGTCTTTACATGGTAGATTCTATCACAAATTAAATGATAGCTCTATTGACAAGGAGATGTCAGTTGATTGGTTAAAGGCTGGCAAGATATTCTCCGAGACAGAGGGGTTTGTTATCGCTATTCAAGACCAAGTTATCGCCACCAGATCATATAGAAGGCATGTTTTAAAAGACACATCAACACCAGATAAATGTCGCCTATGTTCGGCTACATTAGAGTCAATCCAACACATCACTGGTGGATGTGGAGTGTTGGCTGGCACTGAATATCTTCAGAGGCATAACAATGTGGCCAAAATTTTGCACCAAGCCCTGGCGGTGAAATACAACCTTCTAGATGTAAAGACACCATATTATAAGTATCAACCCAATAGACTACTACAAAAAGGTCCCCTTAAGCTATATTGGGATGAGTCCATTATAACGGACCACACTGTGCATCATAATAGGCCAGATATCCTCCTTATAAAGTCGAGTGAGAGGAAAGCAAGTATAATTGATATTGCGATCCCTAACGACAAAAATGTGAACACAACTATTGGAGAGAAACTTCGGAAGTATCAGGAACTTGCGGCTGAGCTAAAAGAGCTATACGATATGGAAAGGGTGGTGGTAACACCTATTGTAATCTCCACGAATGGATTGGTTCCTAAATCCACGGTGGAGGGTATTGAGAAGCTGGGAATTCCGGTCGAGGTTTTAAAGGAGGCTCAACAGGCAGTTCTCCTAGACACAGCCAGGATCGTTAGAAAATTTCTGAATATTTAGAGATGGAAAATATAAAAGCCAAAAATAATAACTGCAGATGGTTGGACTTGTCCCCCATCTCTGTTTTGAACCCGCAAATGCGAGAAGAAAATATAGACAATAATAATAATATAATAATAATAATATATATAATAATATAATAATATAATATAATAATATAGGGAATCCAAGGGAAAAGTTGATACATAAGATAAAGTCAATCAAGCAAGTACATCATATTCCATACATCTTTGTAAAAATGAGAATTAGATAGAGATAGAGAGAGATTTGATTTTGACTTTCCTTTCTATCTATAGAATACTATTAAGTCAATTTAGGATGATTGCTGCAGACAGTACCTATATTTTTAGTAGGCACTGGATTTAGTCAGTAACAATTTTTTTTCAACAGGATTGGGCGCTGAATTTTAACAACCCCCTTTAAATTAATCATTTCGTGCCATTTTTAAGAGCCGGATGATAAAAACAATCAATAACTTTCTAAACCAAAAAAAATATTTATATTTCGAAGAAGGGTTTTTAATAATTTTTTATTAAGCACGAAAAGAATCTGAGTGCAGGTTGGTATTTCGATTTACAATTCTTATGTTTTAGTAGTGAACAAAAAATGCGTCTTGTTTCGCTTATGTATTCAGAGTCTAGGGGCAAATACAGTTTGTTGATAATAAAAATTTATAAAGTTCAAAACTCATCCTGATTCCATTACATTAAATATAAAAATTTGATCCAATGTGAAGGAAGATACTTTCAGTTTTGATGAGTGTCATATCAAAAGAAAAAAAAGTAAATCATTCTCAAAATTTTCTATGTGACTGACATGTCTGCAATTATGATCAAAACAATTACTGCGAGTTTATAAATATAAAATTATCATAGTATAAATATCATAAATCATCATTATATACATTTTATAAATATAAAATTGTTACCCCTTGATTGTGAGAAATTTCTTTTTTCATTATTAATTAAGTACATAAGTAAAATGAAAGAAGATATAAATAACCAAAATGAAATTAAAGAGTAAATAAAGGAAAAATAACAGTAGAAAGTCAAGATATGAATATAGAGTAAAACAGTTTTTAAAAATCCATACCTATAGTATGACATAAATATACAAGGAACGTATAGAAATATAAGTAACAATATGGTATGAGCATGGAAATAGAGTAAAATATGATGAAATAATGATGTTAAATGCTAATGAAATCTTAGATAATAATAACATATGATGGATGCCAAAAACTAATATGAGAAAATAAAAAGGTGTGCAATATGGAGAAGGAAAGGGGTGA
Source organism: Troilus luridus (assembly GCA_964056705.1). NCBI lineage: Eukaryota > Metazoa > Arthropoda > Insecta > Hemiptera > Pentatomidae > Troilus > Troilus luridus. Next base: position 86,332,090 of record OZ057413.1, read on the forward strand.
GGAGAAGATATAAGTATTAAAAATGTAATTACCTATAGGACGCTGTAGCACGAGTAGACGCGGTCTAACTGACAAGAAAATACGTTATGAAGGTGTTGCCAGCGAAATCTGACGGCCAAAAATATGACTAATTTTAAATTTTGAGATATATATTTTAAAAGTATATTAATAGTAATTTTTTATTGACTATTTTATTATATTAAAATGTGTATCATGACTATTTTATAGAGAGCCACGAAAATTAATGACTAAATTAATGGGAAAAGGTAGGGTGATAAAACAGTAGGATTTGATGTCAAGAGGTCAAAATAAGTATTATAGGAAAGAGACTATAGTAGTAACAGAATGACAATGGGAAGGAATAACAAGGTGAACTAATTTAAGGTTTATTTAGTAAGTTGAAAATTTGTGAGTAGAAAGAGGATAAGTTGTTTGAATCGGTCTTGAGGTTAACAGTGGAGGAATCTAAATTTATGTGGATGGTTTCAGATAGTATGCGTTTATCATGGTTGGGAACAGAAGCTAGGATGGATGTATTATCAAAGTCAAAATTGTGTTTAAGGGATAAGGCGTGTTCGGAGAGTTTTGATGCGGTAAGGTTATGGGAGGAAATGGAGTATTTGTGTTGGTAAATACGGTCTTTAAGGAAGTTCTTAGTCTTTCTTAGCCCTGAAGATGACCCACAAAGTGGGTCGAAACGTCGGCACTTAATTAAATAAGTATCCACTTATTTAGTGTTTTATTTGACTGCACCCCCAACTATTCTCTTCCTTACATCATCCAGTCAACCATCCCTCGCTTCTCATGAACAATTGAGATAATTCTAACTTATCTACATTACATTAGACATTGTTACTTATATACTGTTACAATTTAACAAAAGTAAGATTACATTATTTATATAATGCCTTATATGTTCTACATTGTATGATTTATATCCACAGAGTCATCTGAAGCTGTTAACATAACTTAACTAAATAATTTATCTACGATAGCTGGACTTAAACCCGCAACTTTCGGCAAAGCATTCCGCGCTCTACCCACTGTATCACCCCGCTGTCTTTAGGGCTACCATCTTGCATCTTTGTTGACCCACTTCGACCTACATGCCCCGCCCATCTTAGCCTTCTTGCTTTTCATATCCTGAGATATTGCCTGACCAGTTTCCTTTCATTTCCATTTTTGCATTATTTTAATTTCGCATTTTATCATCTACAATTTTTTTCATTTTCGCTATTTTTCCATTTTCACAATTTAGGATTTTATTGATTTTCTATCTCGCAACATCCCTATTTTCGCATTTTGTTATTTTCGGGATTCCTATATTGCCACATTTTTTCATTTTCGCAATTTTTCATTTTCATTCACAACTTTTTTTATTTTTACAATTTTACCCTTGTAGACTATTTTTATTATTTTCACTATTTTTATTATTTTCACTATTTTTCATTTTCCTGTTTAAGCGTTTTCGCAATTTTTTTATATTCGGAAATTTCATTTTCGCATTTTTTCATTCGCATTTTTTTTAATTTTTATTAATTTTCCTACTCCTTCCGCTTTTCTACTCCCTATTACCTACCTGGACTTGATAGGAAATGATTAAAAAGACATTGGCTAAGAGACCTACTCACCTATTGATTTACTCCATCATCATATAAAAGATCATGTAGAGAAGCAAAGTAAAAAACACTAGGATCAAATTTGCTGAATGCGCAATTGCGCAGGTGCAAATGAAAATTAAATAATAAATAAATAAATTCATTTTCACAATTTTGATTTTATTCATTTCAGCATCTTGTTCATTTTTGTATTTTTTTCTTTTCGCAATTTTTTTTTTCACTATTGTTTCATTTTCGCAACTTTGTTTTTTCTCAATGGTAGGTAATTAATATGTTTACTATTTTACTAGTTTCTGAATATTCTCTATTTACAAATAATTTTATTTGAAAAGACATTTCTCTATTTTTGCAATTATCAATTTTACTAATTTTCCTTTGATCACTGCTTTACTTTTTTTCAAAGAATTTCCTCTTCTTCTAATTGTTCTAACTCAGCATATTTGATATGTTTGAAGTTTTTGGGATTTCTAAATTTCTCTATTTTCATATTGTTTCCTATTTTAGCTATTCCTCTAATTTCGCTATTTCTAGAAGTAAATAAAAAAAAAGGCTTAATAGTGCAAGGATTATTTTTGTTAGTGGTCAAGTTATGCTTTAGAATATTCGACCTATGATTTGTCTTAATGGAGTATCATAGGAGATACAGACCAGTCCTGAAGCCTTTGAAAATGTTTCTATCGGAATATATGGTAAACAAGGCATCATATACATTTCCTAGATTAAATCGTAGAGCTTTTATTGCTTCAACCCTGCTCCCTTAAGAGTGGTTTTAGAGTTAAAGTTGGCATTTCTTTGGCAAGAGCTTGCTGACGCAGAAAAGAAAACATAAATTGTTGACAAATTAAAAAAAAATTGACAATTTCTGACGAACTTTTAGCAGCGTCATTAACTATCAAATTCAGGCTGTGTGCCGCACAAGGTAAGTAAAATGCGCGCGGGTTTAAGTCTGAAATTCGTTTCTGGAGACCTATATGTTTTCCTTTCATATTCGTTCCATTATCATAACCTTGGCCACCCATATCTGGTATATCATTATCGTTAGAATTCCTGACCAGTTAAAAAATCCTGTAAACTACCTGTAAAAAACCTAACAAAAAATTTAGTTAAACCCTTACAGTTGCATCTGTAATTGGAAAAAATCCCAGAAAATGTTCTTTTATTTCAACCTTGTCATTATTTGTATTTAAAAGAACGTACCGTACGACAACCGATATTTGTTCTATATATACAATATCTGGAGTGCAATCTAATATTATTGAAAAATATTTGGATTGTTTCAATTCCAAAACAGTCAATTATTTTCCAGTTCAAAGATGATGAGGACTGAAAAACGTGTATGATACCTCATATAACATGAATGCTGAAGGTAATAGCTCACGCAATGGTAACAGTGGTAAAGTGAGATTAACCAAACTGGGGCAGGAAATCGCTTCAAAACAGAGAAATATTACTTCTTCACTATGTGCTAATTTCTTTTGGATTAATGGGGATATTTCCTTGATTGTCTCTTTCTATCGCTTTTCATCTTGACTATATCTAATCTCATAAAATCAAATTATAATTTAAATAAAAGTAAAACACCGGCAGACGGTATAAGTACCATGCTGTGGTTGCTAATGTGAAAAATAAAATTAAAAAAGAACAGTTGTAAATAATTTAATAAAGAGCATTTTATATCTATATCTATATCTATCTAAAAGTAAAACATTCAGGATGTAATACAAAAGACGAAAAGTCATATTATATCTTCCAATTATTTAATATCTTCCAATTTTTTTTATATCTTCCGTTTTGGAATCGTTTTATATTATAATTTGTAAGGTCGAAAAATAATTACTGAGAATAAAAAAGGATTAAATAAGTTAATTCGTTGTAAAACATATGTTGTATATTATATCCAATGAGAGGCACTGAACAACAGATGAAGTTATTTAAAATATATATATTTTTAATTAACCTACAACATTACAACCCGTGAACGGGTCTGGAGTTTAGTACAAGGTAGAGAGTGTACTATTTCATGGACAACGGTTGAGCAGAAATGTGATTCGTCCTAGATCTCGCTCAACCGCCAGACCCTCCCCTTATTTTGGGTACTCACTTTATAGAGGCTGGATGAGACCCAGAAGGATCCTAGCTCCATCTCCGGCTGATCACAGATTAAATAGAGGTCTTACCAGCAGCAGGATTTTGAACCAGGATTTTCAGCATGGCAACTCGGTCGGTGAAGATAAATTTTAAACAGTAAAACAATGAATAAACATTTTTTATATAATTTGGACATCATTCACAAACATATTTTACGATTATATTTATGTATGATGTCCTTCTTTTTATCAATTTACATTGTTCATATTTCTAACAATATAAACAGTCGTTGTACAATGAAACTAAAAAATAGGTAAATATTCGAAAATTGAGGAACAGAATTCCGGGTGGGTAGTTCTATTGTATAGAAATGGAAGCTGTAATATTTCAGATAATATTACTGTAGTTACATTCCGACTTGCCGTGGCTCAGTTTAAAGTACACACTAGTCGTCTAGACGTGCTAGGCACGCAACGATTTCCACTCTACATGCTACGTACATATCTTTAATGTTATTATATAAATGCTATTTCTCGGATATTTAACAGGTGGAATTGAGTATGTAAGTAACCTATCACGCTTGCTTGGCCACCAAAAGTTTTTCCATCCGTTTTTAGGTTGCAAACTTGGATTTACACTGCTCAGACATGCCCTTACAACATATCATAAATGGCACTGTCTTCGATTGTTTGCGATATTTTTAAATAAAATAAATGTTTTAGAATCCAGAATCCATTTCCACATCAACCAGATGAAAATAAATTACTGTAATATAATTTTTGTTTTCGTGAGCTGAAATAGTAGCATTTTTAGGTTCGTAATGTTTATAAATATACAAAAATAACAGTTATTTAAAGCTAAATTATTCCTTATTCGTTTATTACATTCTGCTAAGCAACATAGATTTTAGATATTAATTTAACTCTTGCAAATGTTTTTTACATCAACCCCTTAAATTGGCAATTTTGAGGCTTAATTTTTAGCTCACGTTTCCATTTTATTTTCGTTTCCGTAAAAAAAAAAAAAAACCCACATATATATATTAAAATCACAATTTGTATTAATATAAATTCATCTATATATCTGTGGCACCTGGGGAAAATTGCGATTTTAGGAATTGAAGGGATTCACTTTATTAGGGATTGACTCCAAATAAACATAAAACATACCTATCCGTTATTCACATCACTTATTTGCCAGTGGAGTTGAAAAATCCTGGTGAAACTCAATCACACTAACAGATTCACTCATAAGATGTACAGAGAAGGAATGAAATAGGTACCAAGATTTCGTACTGACCAACCTACCTCTAGGTACAAACCTACTCTAGATAAATGCGCCAACTGCGACGATTTCCACTTTGCGTCTTTAAAAGACCTACTTTTCTCACTTCATAAGAAGAATAAGGTAGGTTTGAGGTTGAAGCTCACCTTGACCATTACCATCCAACCTTGACCCATAGACTCATCCAACGGGAGCTAGAATCCGAACAGACCTCAGACCGATTAGATTACTACACAAAACATCTGAACCAATAATTATTGGTTATAATTTTCATTTTAGATAAGGTGGGTGACTCGTTGAAGGTCAGCCACATTTGGTCCAATGTTTTAACGAAAACTACCGTTAGATCTCTGTTTGTATGTGAAAATGAGTCTTTAAAGCCTGAAAGCAAAGAGCACTTTTATCTATGGGAATAGAAAGATCAAGATTTTTATTACATATTTGTTTGATAGTTCTGACGCGTTTTTAGGTGCAAAACTATAATTTACAAACTAAAAAAAAAAAAGAATACGCGATGATAAATATCAGTAGAGAGCGATAAATTAGCAAGAACACATTAAAAAACCATTAGAAACGAAAGGAGATTCAGCCCTATTTTTTTTTTGTAAAAAAATAAATAATACACACAACTTTTTGTGGAGTGCTCGTATGGATTAATGTTTTTTTTATTTTATGGAAACAAAAAAAATGGAAACGTGTATTTTATTTATGTATGTGTGTATGTGTTTTTTTTTTGTGTTTTTTTACGTGGGCAGGTGGAAATCTTCAAAAGACGCGGAAAGGCCCGTACCTATCCGTGTGTGGGATTTTTACCCACTAAAACCACCTCCCTTGTTTTCCACACTCCACGTGACCGCCGTTAGGCATTACTGGGTGGAGGGGTATGTATGTGCTCATTCCTGCCCGGCTAGCTCAGTCGGTAGAGCACGAGACTCGTATAAATTTTTAGTTTGACCTGTTTCCAGAATAAAATTATTTTTCTATTCTATTAATTTCACTCCCGTTACAAATTTAATCAAGTATTGTTTAAATATAATATTGTAATATACACATATTGTGAATTTTGAAGGGTCTAATTCGCTTAATTTTTGTAAAGTTATTTAAAATATGACTTTATATTTCAAATCGAAATTCGCAGGTAAACAGTACAAGTAGAGTAAGGTTATTACGTTACGGCAATTTGATTTTTATTACATGTTTTATTGATTATTTTAGGCACAACAACATTTTTTGGAAATATATATATATGTTTTATATATTAAGTTATATAAAATATATATATATATATTATATATAGAATTAAAACAAATTTTGATTTTTAAGACTTGGTCGATTTTTTTTCTTTAACTTCCTTTTAAAAACACCAATTTCTGGTAAGTCATAGGAGACGCAGTTGTGGCTATTTCCAGAGTTCAGCACGCCCCTAATAGAGCAATTAGGCAATTGGTAGGTCAGGAAAGAACACGATCCTCTACACAATAGAAACAAGAAGATTAAAATGGTATGGCCACCTAAAAATAATGGCAGAGGAACGATGGCAAAAAATAATCTTTGAATATTCCCTGTGGAAAGGAGGAAGAGAGGACGACCCAAAGAAAGATGGTTACAGGATCTGGAGGAGAGCATGACAGCGAAGGGGCTTATATATATATATAGATATTATTGTCAATTATTCCCCATCGGAAGAGCGCTATAACTTCAATGAATCAATCACAGCTTCACTGATTTTCCTCTCTTCCCAACGCCTCTTCATTAATTCACTGTGTTTTTCCTTCCTTTCCTCTGTCCACTTTTTCGATGCTGTTTCTATACTTGAGTCTTGTTCAATTTTCTTGTTCCTGATCTTATTCCTGAATTGTTGTCTATTCGGAATTGCATCGTTGGCGATTTTAAATAATTCCATATTGTAGAATTGTAGCCGTCTTGTTCTAAATTTATCTGTGATGTTTTCTGTATTTTCATAGAGTTCCTTAGTAGGTCTTTTGATCCAGATTCCATCCTGAAGAACAGCGCCATAATTGATCCTCACTGCAGGTTTTCCTTTGAGAACCTGTAATTCTCAGAGTCGAAGGGACTTTCATCCGTAATTCTAAATATATGTCATAAATGATTTTATCACGCATTTTTTTTTAACATAATCGTTGGAATGGCTCGTTGGAGAGAATTTTTTCAATTCTAGAAATCGTTTTTGGTTGATTAAAAGGGAATTTTTGTGAGAATGGTTGGCAATATTCACTTTTTAACCATAAAGTTATCTAGCCTTCAATCCCCAAGAGAACAAGATGGCAACCACTCCGAGCACCCAAGTTCACCCTAGTTTTTCCTAACTTTATGATGATTTTATTCGTTTTCAAGTATTTCCAAAGCATTATTTTCTTTAGCTAATTCGATATCAATTGTAAAAAGTATGTAATGTATATCAAATCTTACATTGTCTGGTCCACTGGTGTTTGATAGTTGTATGATCTATCTCATACATTGTCTGGGTCCATTGTGTTTGATAGTTGTGTGATTTATCATACATTGTCTGGTTTACTGTGACCAGTGCACGTATGATTATCAGGTAAATTATAGGAAAATTTCATATTTGTTTTCATAAATGTTTCATAAAGGATGTTTACATCAAGGGGTGTCTACATTCTCTCCCTGGTTCCGAAATATCCTAAATTATTTCGCTATATTAAAGTTCCTTCCTTTAAAGACTATCGGTCACAAAATTTACGTTATGATAAAATTGAAAATATTATGCCCCTCAATGATTTTAAGGCAAAAGGAAGAAACGACTCGCACGAGAACTGGTTTAAAACTGACTTTATTGCCATTTTGATCCTCTATTTATAGTAGCTACATGTTAACAGCTGTTTACAATGCCAGCTTGATATTAGCGACTATGCGATCTTAACTTAATATATATGCACTTTTAGATGCAGGTGCAGTTGTCAGGTGGTACAGGAGTAAACAATTCTAAGAATTGACATCATCAATACCAAATCCTTTATAAGCCTGGAGGGGAAGCTCCTCGCACACACTTAGCATTTCGTCACTAGTTCTCCAGATAGTTTCTTTTGTACAGTATTAACGTAATTTTACTTGCTGTAAATATTTAAAATAAAAGTTTTTAAAAAGTTGTTGATTAGTTGAAAACATTTAACTGGCGCTCGAACACAGGGACCTGGGCAGATTTCGCGGATATATTCTAGCAACCCACCATAAAGGCCTTTGATGTTATTAATCACTGTGAAGTTGGCCCTTCGCCTTCCTACCTCGGCTCGACTTTCCTTCAATCCTCTTAAATTTCCGTCCTACTACGGCTCCCCTGGCTCCTGATTCGCTCTCCTCTCCTTCTGTTTCCGACACTGTAGAGGAAATAGTTGACTCGGACGGTCGCCTCCTGATCCACATCCTCTGTGCAATTACCTCCATGGGTTCTCCTCGGTCCACCTATCTTCGTCTTAAATATGGGCATTCCCGAGCAAAGTGCCCTTCCGTTCCGCATTCATAGCACCTGGAGCGGGGGCATTCAGCCACCAAGTGTCCCTTGCCGCACTCGTGGTATTTCCTTTCCATTTCTTTCTATCCGGTGTCTACCCCTTTTCCCGGATTGCGGCCTATCTCTCCTATTAAAATCGACTTCTCTCCGTCTTCCAATTTCCGGTCTCGACCGAGTTCTGCCTATTGGAGTTCTCCTAAAAGGAGCCCTGCTCCATCTTGGTTCGACCCGAGCACTCGAATCTACCATTTCTTGGGCGCATTCCATTAAAGGCTTATCTCGAGCCAGCCAATCCTTCTTTCCTGTCTCCCTTGCTAACTGCACTTTAAGGATCGTGGTCATGAAAATCATCCATGCTTCCACTGCGCCAGTATCCATCACTTCTCGCAGTTTCTCATTTTTTTTTATTCTCTTTATTTCCAGATCGGCTATTCCTAGCCTTACATGGTTTTTTTAATAATGAAATTTTAAGATTTAACACTTAGTGAAAGTGTGGGTTTCGTCTCATGCAAGAGACACTCCTAACTGTACATTATCAGATTATTTACAGAGAAGATGTAAATATATAATAGCGTTTTTTCATAAAAAAGAATAATAGTAGTTTGAATATAAAGCATGTAAATAAGTAAACAAAAATAACATTAATGTAATAATAAACAGAACTATAGTACTATAAAACGGAAAACTGAAAGAAAACAGGATTATATTACATTTTGTTAAAACGATTGGTGAGAAACGTTATCTATTGAGATCACATCAGAATATCTTTCAAGAGTCTTGGTTTTAGTCTTGGGGATGAAATAGGTTCGCCTATGTTGAATGCTACAGCTCCTTAGTTTCTCATTAATTTTGTTCAATTTGGCGATTAGGCCTGCCGCATATTGCACGTTCGACTGGTTAGGTCTCTTCATTGCCCTGATCATGTGCAGCATATCCTCTTCGGGGCCACATCACATCCCTCCATATGCTTTTTTCAGCCTTTCTTTAATAGTTCTCCACGGGGTATCCTCATCCGCTGGTATTAGGTTCAGTACGCTTCTTTTAACCCGGCGTGCTAGGGCCACCCGTAGCCTTTTAGCGTCCAGCTCGTCTATTAGATCCGCAGCGATCTGGCATTCAATACTCAACATAATACCATCGCCGCCTTTGAGGAAATGGTTCAGCTCCCTCACATCGCCATTGAATTTTTCGAGATAAGAAATCTCTTTTGTTACATACTGCGCGTTAGCCCTTTTTAATTTCATACGTTCAAGCGCGTTGGTCTCCTCCGCGATCCTGTTTGCCTCCCTGGCTGCTAGGTCCGCACGCGCCATTGCGGAACAAAATATTTAAAAAAGGAAAATAAGGAAGAAGTGACTCGCACGAGAACTGGTTTCATTTCAGTAGAATTTACGTTAATATAATTAAATTTAAACTTTATTTTATTTTAAGTTTTATTTTATATTTGTAATTTTATTTAATTGTATGACTAATCTAACAGAACGACTAAACCATTTTAGACAAATTAACGTTGCTACACCACTTACTATTGAAAATTTAGACCAATTCTTATTAGATCAACCAAATATGACTAACATGGAAATTAAAGATCATGACTTTAAATTAATTCCGGAATATAACAGCGATCCATTGCTTTTAGTTGATTTCATCAGAAATACTAATTTTATTTACGAATTATATTGTAAAGACAATAATTCATTTAGAGAAATTAATCATTCAACACTGGTATTTACTTTATTAACCAAATTAAAAGGCAAGGCGAAAATTGCCACTTACGACAAATAATGTACAAGAAATTTTAAAATTCCTAAAACGAAAATACCAAGATACAAGAATGCGGGAACAATTAATAGCTGAAATACTTAGTACAAGATCATACTCAAACGAAAATCCCCATGACTACCTTGATAGATTAGGTATGAAAAGGTGCGACTTATAAGCTAGGGTTTACGCAGACCCCGAAATTGTCGACAAGGCATCCGAAATGGCTCGCTACAACAGACAGATATCCCATCACGCGGTACACAATCTTAATCCACAACTGACGGGACTTTGTATATCATATGAGATTCGACACTTTGGAAAATATTGCGCAATACCGCGTCACATTTTGTGCATAGACTATACGGACGAACTTATAAAAAGGAAAAGCAACAACAACCATCACATTCGAATTATAAAGGTAAAAATTACGACCCTAATTTTAGATTCAACAAATATACACCAAATAAACAATATGAACCGAGATACAAAAGTAATAATGCGCATCATCAAAATTTTAGTCATCAACATTATAATTATCCAAATTATGGTCATCAAAATTATAACCAACATAATTATAATTACCAAAAACCAATTTATAACGAACTATGGAATCCCCAGGACCAACACCGTTCTTTAACTAACCCTCATCGGGTCAATGGAAACAAAAGACAAATCAACCACCAATAGAAAAATTAGGATAGTTTCAAACAGTATCCATGCGTACCGTATCTAACCGCGTCCATCTAGTCGATGAAAACAAGGACGAAATAATACAAAAACTAACGGACAAATTAAGCATTTACAGAAAAGGTATGTTGGTAATGTCCAACAACAGTCGTATGAGGGTATTCTTCAGCCGAAGTATGGGTATTTCGAAAATTAAGAATCCCCTTTCTTGTAAAGCAAGAATCATCAGTAACCAAAATGCAGTTCAGGAAGTTAGGATCTCGTGTGCATTGTCAAATTAACCACTGGGAGAAATTTCTGCGCTTGTTATTGTCTTGTGGTAATAAATCTTGCCTACTCAATTGTTGTTCGCGAAAAGTTCGCTATACGCTGGTAGAGGAAACATCGAAACGACGTGACAATCTTCTGGTACTAGTAGTAGGAGATAACTGAACAGCATCGAGTATTTCTTCTTCAACGTTTGCAGTTCGTCGAAATCTTTGTCGGCCGGAGTTTACTCGTGTAGGTTTTAGCGTGTCATTATCCCTAAGGCCTCAAACGCTTTACGATTTGGTATTCTTCGGTTAGGAAATTTTTCACGATATCTTCGAACAGCAGCATCACCGTTTCTATGTACCTCTCCATAAATTAAAAGCATGTATGTCTGTTCTGCAAAAGTGAATAAATTTGTGGTGTCTCCTATGATAATCATAAATTGAACGTCTCACAGTATTCACTCACACTAAAACACACAGAACTAGACAAACAGATGAGCAACTACTGTCATTGCTTATTAGGTAAAACCTGTAATAGTATTAAACACGCTTAACTTTGTGCAGCCAATCTTAATGTAGTAAATAAATAAAAAATCTTTAACCTTTGATATCTGTTTAATAAATGAGTTTGAGATATATGTTAATATGAACTTTTTTGATTATTTTGTTTTAGAGAACACACACCTAAAATAGTTCTGAGCAATTCCGAAACATCCTGTATAGTGCAGAGTGTCTATAAAAATACTGCCGTACGGAAATGCTGTCTAATAAGTTATTAAAGGATATTCAAGTCCAGCTAATGAATATACTGACCTCTACCATATGTAGGCGATGTATTTATAGTCATTATCTCACTGTCAAAATGATTTTTTTGGTTACTGTACTCTTACAGTAAATTACTATTTGATATTAACATCTCAAGGAACTTGTATACAAAATTGCGATTAATTTTTACTATATGCAAATAGCATATATAAATAATTGTGGATACATAAATTGTGTTTTATATAAAATGTTGCTCTAAAACATTCTGTTATGTTTTAAACGAACTAGTTTCGAGGTAATACTGATGTGTAATCTACATAATCAATATTTATTTCCATTATAATTACTAAAAAATATCCAGGAACGGTGAGAGCCCCGAAATATATAGAGCTCGGTCAGCCCCGGAAGATCATAAATTGGAATTAAACATTTTATATATATTATTTTACATATTATTAATATAGTGTATTAGAGGGAAAAAAACATATACCACTACAACTAATGAAGTTGTAGGTTCAGAACGTGGTAGAGACTGTAATGTATCTTAGACAACGGTTGAGTAATGAGCTGATTTGTCCTAGACCGCTTGGATTTCTGTCAATTTTAGCCCGCTTTTTATGGATATAATTTATTTTCTCATCGTTCGTGACTTGGCGAAAATGTTTTAAGCAATACTGTGCTCCAAAATAGAAAATATTTAGTCCAAAGAATATGGAAAACCATACCGGGAGTACTCTTTACATAAAACTTATTCAGTTAGTAACCGGTAAAGGGATGTTAAGGTATTAACAGGATCCGGAAGGGTTGGCTAAGCTAAGACGCTAACTAGCCGTGAATTACACATAATCCCTCAGGAGCAGGAAGAGGAGCCGAAGAGCTTGGTAACTAATGGGAGAGTCCAAAGACCAAGGCTCCCCCACTCCCGACCGCCTCCAGGTAATGGCGGCGGCTCTGTCTAATCTTCTGATAACAATCTCCTACAGAGATAACAACCCGAAGAAGGTTCTGCGAAAAGCCATCCTTCAAATGTTCCTGTCAATTAGCCTTAGAGGAAGAATGGTCTTTCGGGAAAATCTTGGACACGGAAATCTTCAAAAGGGCCAATAATGTATCTTCTCTGAATTGCGTAATAACGAACGGCTGGAGGATGAGCTAATTTTCAACTGGGAAGGAAGCCCATATTAGAAACAATGAATGATAGTTAATTAAATAAATGATTAAATTTTTTTAAATAAAAATACACGATTAGGAACTATTTCAAAATATAAATATGTTTTTCGTTTAATAATAATTCCTTAATACTTTTCAATAAAAAAAAAATTAAAGCTTTTGATATGGTAGGACCCGGAAAAAAATATCTTGGCAGATGGCTCACTGATGATAGAATCTCTTAAGACATAGAAAAATTATTAGGTGTGTTAAATCTGTTCTGATGGCTAATCCGTTTAACTACAAACCAAAAATTGTTTTTTTCAATTATGATTGAAAATGTAACCTCTAAGGATATGAAATATGGACAATAACGGAATAGAAGGAAGATGTTCGCCGTAGAGATGAACTTCTGGAGACTTTGTTGTGGTATTTCCAAAATTCAACAGTGCAATAGAAGATTAAAAGAATTATAACAAGTAGATTAAAATGGCATGGCCAATTAAAATGGAAGAGATACGATGGTCAAACACAATCAGCAGCTATTGCCCTACGGAAAGGAGGAAAGAGGACAACCCAACAAAGTTAGTTGCATGATGTGGAGGAAAGCATGGTACCGAGTAGTCTTAGATGAGACGAGATCTATGACAATAATGTCAGAATCGAAAAAAAAGATGTACAAAAAATCGTCAAATAAAATAAGATATGGCAGGGAAAAGTTCATTGTATAGAGCACTGAGTTGCTGTCCTGCCTTTTTTTAAAAGAAAACTTCTTGAGCCGCGTTGAGATTTTTTTAGGCAGAGAAGAAAATAATTTGCGAATACTTAAGCGTTCGCTCAAGTCAGTATCCAAAGTTGATAAGTTATATAATCTATTAAACTAAAAGCCATATATGGACGCTTATATTTCCTAATAAGGTATATAGAAAAAAAAATCAGAAATGGTACAAAATAACACCAAATTATCTAGCAAACATCTAATTTACAGTACAATAAAGAAAATTTCACTATTAGTGAAGTTGCAAGCAAATGTATGTAGTTAGCTAAAAACGCACAGTTTTGCTGATAAAAATAACTAAAATAATAATAAAGGTCAATATTATCTTTTCCCCCAAATTTATTACAACGTTTTATTTTATTTTGAAAATATTAAAATTTAGTTGAGTACCTTTATTACAGCTTACATAAGCACTTTAAAATGAAATAAGAATATTTCAAACACTAACATTTGATTTCCTCTCTCTTCATTTCTGATGGATTCGAAAAGGATATAGGTCCTTTTTGTGGGTAATAACAGATTAAAATTATTACCAACAAAATTAATGAATTGTACTGACACTAAATGCCATTATATTATGTGTGATAAAACTGACCATAAAATGTCGAAATATAATAATTTAAATTGATCTTTTGTTTTAATAAATAATAGATAAGTTATTTACACAACTTAATATAGCTTAAATACACTGGAACGAAAAGAGATATTATTTCTTGTAGATTTACATTCATATTAATTTAACAAACTAATAGAGAAGATACAAAAGGGAATACGCTAGGAATAAAAAATATATAAAGTAAACACTCATTAATTAATTAATTTCCTCGTTGGTATTAAAAGTATTACTAACGAAAATAAGCTTAGATTTTCAGATATCGAAAGATACATCTAGACTGTCCTTAAATCTATAGGAATATTTGTAATTTATCTGTTAATTTTAATTGAATTAGCCGATGTATTTACTATTAGATAGTTCAGACTGAAGAAAAAATACAAACAAAAAACAAAACAATTGTTATTCTATTTTAGATTAGTTTTATTTTCCTTAACTATAGATTAACATGCTCTTAAACATAAATTATCACATAAAATCATCACTCCATAAGCCTAATTCAAATTCATTATGATTATTAGTTTTTACATTAGATAATTACCATACAGTAATGGCACTTACTATTATTTTTGGTAAATTGTTTTAAATCTGGGAAAAAAATTCAGTTTTATGCGATTTGTATTTCAACATATCGCTACATTAGAATTACTATTACATGGGTGTATGCTACGAAATTGAAAAATCAGAGATTTTGATATCAAATGGTTCTACGGTTCGAAAACTACACATAGATCTTCGAAATGTCAAAAAATCGCGACAGGGCATCATCTAAAGACAAAAAATTGAAAGGTGTAAAGTCGTGAAGATTTCAAATCGGAGTCAAATAATCCTATGTTCTACATAGAACCTTGTTATTCTACAAAATGTGCTACTTCGGACGCACATGGGTTTATGTTATAGCATGCACATATATAATCTGTTAAAATCGAATGTTTATCTTAACTGCAACCGAAAAGAGTAATCCACAAAGGATAAGGAAAGGCAAAACAAAGAGAAATAAAAAAAACAATAGTTCTAATATTTTTCCTTTTGATCAATAATCAAGTTCAGGTATGCAAAATACTCTGCTCTCTAGGAATACAATTGGAACCTATATATAATGTTCAAAAAAACTAAAAAAACACAATACTTTTCGTGATAGTACGCAAGGAAAACCAGGTAATACTCTAGCTTAATATACAAAAATGTAAACATGGTAATAGCCGATTTTTCCTTATTCAAATATTTGATGTTATAGAGTGATAGCTGTGTTCCACAGACCGCAGTACTTTTCCAACGCTCATATTCTACAAACAAGTCCAAATTTGAAAATAACCACTATCGACATTTCCGCACCCGGGCATTCATGCATTTAGGAGCTTGAGACAATCGGAATATTTCTCTACCTCAAATTCGAGAGTATTGTCGAAAGTGAATACGAAAAAGCATTGAAAAATACTTCAGGATCTCAGCTAGTATTTTTCAAAAATGCAATATAAAGTAGTCCCGCTTTCAAGAGTCTTATGACTTGAATTCAGGAAATAATTCTACGAAGTGAAGTACGGAACGCCCTCTGAATCTCACTAAACCTAATCTGAGGCAACGAAATCTGAGAACAGTAACCACAGAAACTGAAAAAATTCCTATGATTAGTAAAATTTATGACGTTAATTGCTGAACTTCACAAAAATAAGATAGATAGATAACAGAGAAAATAGAAGAAATCTAAATTTATAAGTGTATGCCAGGAAAGTATCGACAATTCTATGAAAATAGTTTTGCCAAACTATGTAAAGATTTGAAGAGAAAGTAAACTTATGCATATACATAGAATGGTTGGTTCTATGTTACATTGTCATAAGTATTGTTTTCAGTATTGAGTAACAAAGTTCTATGTTATTTTATTTCTTCAATAAATATCAGCATTCTTTCATTTTTCATTTATAGTGTTTACGGGATTCTTTTTTTGCTGTTTAATGTCACCAGACCGTATTGAAATAAAACTATAATATTCCATCACCCAAAGAATCCGTTGGTCAGAATCTTTGATATTGTTTTTCTCATTGTCATGTACGATCGAATCATAGAACTTTGTAATACTAACGTAGCGAAATATTGAGAGACATTTAATGTTTTTCTCAAACTTAACAAGTTGACTGCCAGGCGCATATGCGATGGTTTGGCCAAAGCGCCAACGTTTGATTTTATATAATGCGATGCGTATTATGTTGAAATATTATTTGCAGTAAATAAAGTGAGTAATAATATCATGTTTGACTCATTTTTCGTGATAGGGGTCACCGGTGACTACCACGCCGCTGTCGACAATTTTTACGATTGTCTTTAATTAAAACAATCGTGCTTCGGTTGCTAAGTGGCTATTTTTTTCCATTTTATATCATTCAATCAATTTTTTATTTAGGCCTCAAAAGAAGATTATTCATCAAGTACATCATCTGGCGGTCCAGTTTTACAAAGACCCCCAAAAATATTTCGACTACTATCAGACAGCCAGAAAAAATCATCCGATATGATAAGAGCTTCCATGGTACATCTCCACCGAATTGAGTATAACAGTGAAACTAAAACTGAAGATAGCGGTAACAATGAAGGTGATGTACCCGAAGACGTGAATTGGCGTATTACGTTAAGTAATAAAACATTCTCAGATTCGTCAGGTATCAACGCATGTCAACCTGCATGTCAATCTATTGATGGTGCTTTCCAATTGTAAATTAACTAGCAACATTTTATCAGTGATTCGTAAACTAAACCATTGATTCGTCTATCGTATTCAAATGTAATATCTTAGTATTGGCGGTGAGAAAATTTTATCCGGTGAGAATTTGTACTTTTAAACTGATCAAGGAGGATTCTACAAGACCTGGTGGTCCTGCTCGAATTAGTGACCTTAATTATATTGAGCTAATGTCTTAAGAGGTAGCTTCTACAGTTCTGTCAGAACTCTTTTTGAGTTGCGCCACTGAAGTAGAAGAATACCTATGAGTCATCTCAACAAACTTAACTATGTACCCCTACAATCCTGGCATGGTTTTGGGTTTAGTCTATGGTAGAGACTTTTCAGAAATTTTCGATTGTACGGAACCACGTGATTTTTATTTCCTTTTTGTTACTGACGAAACATTCGAAATTATTGCAATGCAAACGAACATCTATGCTAAACAAAGAAAATCAGAACTGCAATCCTATCATTTAGATCAATGAAATGAAACAAAAGCTAATGAAATAAAACGTTTCTTTGGTCTCATTATATGGATAGGATTAGGGCGATTGTCTAAATTAGAGCCGTATTAGGGTAAATATTAAGGATATAACAGGACACTTATACGCACATTTAAGCCAAGATATCGATTTTAATTGTTATTGCGGTTTGTTTATTTCAGCAATAATGAAGAAAATAAACCTCAAAATACATTATCAAAGGTAGCTCATATTATCAATGTTTGGACATTTCAAGAAATATTCTGAAGCAGATGAGATACTATGCATGGACGAATCCTTAGTACCATTTCGTGGCCGCATAGTATTTCGTCAGTTTATAAAACAAAAACGTCATAGAAAAGTTTTAAAATTATGTAGTGGGTCAGGGTACACTTATTCATTTCGAATCTACACGGGAAAAGACGAAAATACAAATAAAATAAAACCTGTAAAAAGTCGACTGAGATTGTAATGGCTCTTTGTCAAGATATTTTAGGCAAAGGCCACACTATCTGCACAGTAGTTGGTACACAAGCGTTGACCTGGCGGAAAAATTAATTTATATGAATACACATTTATTGGCTACGCTACGAAAAAATCAGCGCGGCAATCCAAAATAAGTAGTGGCCCAAAAATTAAAACGTGGAGACGTTATCGCGCAAGAAAATAAAAATTTAGTAACAGTTTTAAAATGGAAAGATAAGAGAGGTGTGTTGATGCAATCTACAAAACATTCACTAGACACGACTACTATACAGAAAAAAAACTGTTCAAAAGAAAAGCCAAAAATGGTACTTGAATATAATTTAGGGAAATCTTCATTCGACTTATCTGATCAAATGATTACTTATAGCTCACCTCTGCGCAAAACTATAAAATGGTATAAGATACTAGATATAGCGAAATAGAGCTTTTACTAAATACTCGGATTGTAAATTCAATAGTTCTATTCAAACAAGTAACCCGGAAAAATATTGCAATTCCTGATTTTAGGATGAAATTAAGGTCACCTGTGGTCTAGTGGTTAGCGTAACAAACTACTTACCCCAAGATCGCGGGGTCGTGGCCCGGCAGGTGACCCTAGTATTTTTTTAAGGGAGTAAAAATCCTTAGTTACGCCGTCCTTCGGAAGGGACGTTAAACGGGGGCCCGAGCCTGTACTATATCAGGTACTCGTTAAAAATCCCTATCCTAATTAAACCTGGATAGGCAAAATTTAGAGCTCCCACTGTAGCATCCTCCGATTAGCCCTAGCAGCATAAAGTGACGTTAAATAAACAACTAGGATGAAATTGGCATCGTATCTAATGAAATGCTCAGATAATGATCGAATTTCTCCAATAAATTCCGTACGTATCAGACCCCGTTATGAATTTTTTAAAATGCCTGGAGAAGCACGAAACGTAAGGCGTGCAATAAAAAAAATTTAAAGCGGCTAAGAAGAACTGGAGCAAAGAGTTCCACCAAAGAAGTTGTGACGTCTTGTTGCGATTGCGATAATTTACCTTTTCTTTCAATCTGACCCATCGCAATATGCATTTCAATATGTGCACATTTTCATAATATTTTTCATAAAGTAATAAAATTATTTTTGTATGTTCTACATTGCATTAACTTCTTCAAACCATTACAGTAACAATCGTAGTATTGAAAAATTTATTAGCATCCATATTTACTCTAATATCCATATTATGTACATATATTATTTGCTACGTCGCCGGTCACTCTCGGTGACCCACACGGCAGTCAACGTCTTAAGCTGATTGATATGAAAAAAAAACGTCGGTCATCCACCCCTTCAATGATAATTTAACTTAGGATAAGACCTTAATGACAGTAAATTTTTAATAACAATAAATTATTCAATACCTTTAACTAAAATTATGGAATCAGTTTATTAAGGACACAATTTTTAAAATATATAATCAGGTTATTTTTTAAAACCTAAAAATTGTCTTATACTTAAATTAAATACTTCCGAATTCCTAATAAGGTCATATAATAAATAGGAAACATATTTTACAATGTAAATACATTGTTAAAAAAAATCTTCAATTATTTTTAATTTAATCAGCCATACAAAATTGAGATATAATAAATGAAAATTACTAATTTAACAGGAAAAAAAATAGTTACTAATAGGTATCATGAAATAAAAAATAACAAAGGCTAATGTTTCAATAATTTCTAAAACTGATTTAGTGTTATAACAACCAAATATGTTATTAAGGTAGATAATTATCAGTTGTCAGCGTAGCAACAAATAAATATTTAAAGTTAAGTAAAACTGTTAATAATAAAAATATCCTAATAACATTGTCAATAATAACCATTGCTCTGAAAAACATATTAAACTTTTGAGTTATACAACTTTTTAGAAAAAATACCAGGAGGAAACATCTCCACATTATGGTTTTGCGCCATTCGACTTCCTTGCAATCGGATCCTGATATTGTTTAAAATCATCAATTTAAACAAATGTAGGTAACGCATGAATAAGTGGTTGAGTTGTTTTATTCAGAGAGAGAAACAGTTAAATGTATTAAGGGAAGGGGAATTGTAATATAATCAAAAACTGGGTTAGAGCCATATACATTAGGAAAGTGACACCATGATGCCTTTCTTAGTGCAAAAAAATAATTTTAGGGAAAATTCGACTAGAACACATATTCACCGGAGCTGTATAAATATTCTTAAATGAAATTTAGAATGTTTAATAAAAGTATGTCAGTATATAAAACTATATAGGTAAGTTGTTATAACAAGAGGATTGGAGTGGCTCAGTGGTAGAGCACATAGCTGTCCATGCCGGAAATTCTGGTTCAAATCCCGCTCCAGGCCATGAATTTAATTTATTCTGTTTGCAGCGGGAGATGGATCATATGGGATCTAGGACACTCCTGGGGCTCAACCACCCTATTTGAAACAGTTTCATGGACAACGGTTCGTAGCCCGGCAGGTGAGCCTAGGATTTTTTTAAGGGAGTAAAAAATCCTTAGTTACACCGTCCTTCGGAAGGGACGTTAAACGGGGGTCCCGAGCCTGTACGATGTCAGGTACTCGTTAAAAATCCCTATCCTAATTAAACCTGGGTAGGCAAAATTTAGAGCTCCCACTGTAGCATCGTCCGATTAGCCATAGCAGCATAAAGTGACGTTAAATAAACAACTAGGATGAAATTAGGATCGTATCTAATGAAATGCTCTGATAATGATCGAATTTCTCCAATAAATTTTTTTTTGTTATAGCAAGGGATATAAACTTTAGTTGTAGTTATCTGAAAACGGAAACCATTCGTATTAAAAGAAATATTAGTATCAAGAAAACATCAGAAGAAAACGATATATAGAGGTACAAAAACGGGTATTTAGTACACATAAATAATTTAAACACATAAAACTGCAAAGGAATATCAAACATAGTCCTCGGAAGGTTTTTACTTTGTATAAAGTTCTGTTTAAAACATTTCGTTGTAATTAAGTTAGTCCATATTCTTCTAATTACTAAAATGTTTTATTACTTATTTCTTAATTATCTGAACCCAAAATAAAATGGTATTTATTATCTGGTTTCATTAAAGTTAAAATAAATATTTATATAACTTTAATAAGGATATTATAAAATTTAATAATAGGTTCCATGGAAGAAAAGTTATATTCACATCGAGTCACTCATTAAAAAAACTCATCAAACTTCATCGTTATTATCTTTATGAATAAGCAAGCATAATTAAATATTATCGATCCATTTATTTACTCTAGATCGATTCAGCAATTAGTATTGGTATAATATACTTAGTTATCCACAAGGAACTAAAAAAAACGAATTTGTCAGCAAACTGTAGCATATTTTATAAATCATCGTAAGTTAAAAAAGCAATGTTTGCAACTTAAAATCTGCCAGCCTCAATTTGTTATACACTGTTGCCAAAATTTGTTAT
The DNA here is from genome assembly GCA_964056705.1 of Troilus luridus. NCBI lineage: Eukaryota > Metazoa > Arthropoda > Insecta > Hemiptera > Pentatomidae > Troilus > Troilus luridus. Next base: position 86,353,722 of record OZ057413.1, read on the forward strand.
ACACATCTAATCCAGTGACATAATACTAGGTGGTGTAGTAAAAATTATTTCATCCTCATTTTGTAACTACACTATATGTAATAGCGTTATCGTTTTCCTTCGTATCAATCTAATATACAAATGTTGAGACTAGTGGGGGATCTAAATGTCCATAACTATTTCTGTATTTCACTATAATGGAAAATGAATATGAAATCAATAAATTCTCAAAACAACATAAAAAATATCCCAATCCTTTATACAGTTTATACAGCTGACATCCCAACTCATCCTAATACTATCCTTACCACGTATGCTGATGATACATGTGTATTATCAGTCAACACCAATCCAATTATTCCATCGTAAAGCCTCCCAATCCCATATCACTGATCTTGAAGAATGGTGACAAAACTGGAGAATGGAAATAAACTCTCAAAAATCGTATCAAATCACTTTTACCTTACGTCGTTAACCAATGACTTCCTGGCCTTCACTATCCTTTAATAATATCCCACTGGTGCCTGTAGAACAGATCCGATACTTAGGGTTGCATCTCGACAAACGATTAACCTGGAATCCCCATACGAGACTGAAAAGACAAGAAACCGCTCGACGTTTCAGGCTACTTCAACAATTACTAGACATAAGCTCTAAGCTCCCAATTAATTACAAAAGACTCATCTACATGGCCATCATACGACCTATTTGGACCTACGGAGAAGAGCTTTGGGGCTCCACTAAGCCATCGAATTCCTCTCGTATCCAATCCCTACAATCCAAAATCCTTCGTAAAATCCTCAACGCTCCTTATTTTGTTAAGAATATAGTCATCCATAACGACCTTAATGTCCCATTTGTTGCTGATTTGGCCCGAACCCGGTATCTATCCTTTCATAACAAACTTCATTTCCACTCAAACCCTCTAGTTTCAAACTTAGCTTCCTCTTCAATTCCCGATAATCCTCCGAGGCGTCTGAGAAGAAGATGGCCACGTGACCTTCTTAGTTGAACATGCGATTTGAGTACTACCAGTGGGTAGTTTCTCTACTTGTCATTATATCATGTCATTATGTATCACTCAGCCAATTTACTTGTTATATTATTGTAATATAGTTGTAAATATCAATAAATAAATAATAAAAAAAAAAAAAAAAAAGGGCCACGGAAAAGAATACGACATTCCGGGAGCATCGAATGTAAATGAATTGATAAAATAAACTTTTTAATACAAGACGAGACTAAAGCTACAATATAAAAGATGACAAGGTTGTTATTGTTTCAGTTATTTATTATTTGATATGGACTGAACTCGGAATCTATTAGACATACAAAGCTGCAGTTGGGGTCAAATTGTAGCAAATGTAATCTACTTTAAAAATGGTTACCTACGTAGTTTTTTTTTTTCAAAAATGCCCCGATTAGGAGATACAGGCCAAAACTAAAATAACTCCGAATATTTCAAGGTTTTTCGACCACCGAAAGTTTCCCTTGAAATGTTTACGGCTTTTCTCTCCATAAGAACCTTCTTTGCGCCTTGGCAAAAAAATGAAAAAAAAAATAGCCGAATTGGTAGAGCCGTTCTCGAGTTTTGCGCTTAGCAAGGAAATGGCGATTCATTTTTATTATACAGATTGATTTCCACGAAGTAAGTCTCTCCAGTGGAAGTGGCTTAGTAAATACTTTCCATAATACAAGCTAAGTAATAAACCAATGTATGAAGAAAAGAAATTATTATTCCTTAGTTATTATGTATTACTTTTATCTCGCATTTTCTTCTCATTTATTATGCATTATATCGCAAATCTCGAAGAACCTAGCGAGGATAATGAGACAAACTAATTAAATGATTGCAATTTTCCTGTCCCTGCGAAGTATTCAAAGTTTCACTTTAATTAGATGTTTTGAAAAGGCCCAAAGTCGAGCTAACAAAAATCTGTTACATACATGCAAACTAAGTTAATAAAAGCGTGTTAAAACCCATCCAGACAATGTTACGACAAATATAGCATCATCAGCAGTCAGTTTACACTAAGTTTTATTGTCATATTTCATATGACAATAAAAATGAATAAACTAAATTGATAGTGAAATAAGAAGATATTTTTGAAAACAAGAGTTATGGAATAGCAGGTGGTAGGTTTTGCCCTAGGTCTTTACTAGATAACTTATCTATTTGTGTAATGCCCATTTCCTCTACCTTACCTCATCGGTCCTTATCACAGGCTCTGTGCTTCGAGCTAACCAAATATTCTATTTTCAAAAATTACATTAATATAATTTCATAAAATTTCAATTAGGAGTGTTAGTTGTTGTTGTTTTATTTTAACAACTACAAATGGTTATTATTGCCCTCACTACTGGAGAATATAAATATTTAAAGTATCTACATAATTACCACTAGAGAATATACATATTTACATTACCTACATTTATATATTCTATTTACCTTATTACACTTAGTAAAAATATTGTTAACTATTTAAATAATAACATACCATGCTATAATAGGCACATAGTAAAACCATAATAACATATTAAACATATGATAGCAATGTAACTTATATGAAGTTGTTCATATTAATATAAAACGTTATACATAATTATATAAGATTTATGACATAATATAAAATTTATATTATCTATATAACATTGTACACACCGAGAATATATATATATACACACACATACATAAACCCATGTTGGCTCTCAGCGGTAGGCCTCCAACTTGCTGATCATAAAACTGAGGCAGTTTTAGTAACCAGTAGGAAAGTGAGGGAGATAATCAGTCTGACCGTCGGGGAGTTTGAAATTTTATCAAAGCCGTCTGTTAGATATCTCGGAGTTCAGATTGACGCCAGACTCCGTTTTGATGAACACTTGCACCAAGTTAGCACCAGAGCAGCGCAAGTGATTAACAAATTGGCCAGAATTATGCCGAATATCGGTTGACCAAGGGAAAATCGAAGGAAGCTTCTAGCTACTGTAGGCAACTCAATACTTTTGTACGCAGCACCGATCTGGACGGAAGCCTGCCAAGTGCAGTCTTATGCTCGTAAGGTTGTCAGTGTGTATCGAAGAGGTGCCCTGCGTGTAGCTCGAGCTTTTCGCACTGTTTCCTATGATGCTGTGTGCGTAATAGCAGATATGCCTCCGATAGATCTTTTGGCAGATGAACGCAGTCGGATTTTTCGAAGGAAACGAGAAGAGCCGAATGCGCACTGGGTAACGTTGGCTAAAGATGAAAGAAGCCATACCCTTGAAAGATGGCAGAGACGCTGGAATGCCTCACCTTCTGGAAGATGGACACACCGTCTGATACCCGATATATCAAAATGGATATCCCGCAAACATGGAGAGGTAGATTATTATCTCACCCAACTGCTCACAGGGCATGGTTGCTTTAGGGCCTACTTGGCTCGCTTCGGAATAGAAGACCGAAAATCTTGTCCTACTTGTGATCCCGTGGAGGAAACAGTGGAACATTCGTTCTTCTGTTGTCCAGGTTTTTCTCAAGAAAAGGAAGAGCTTGACATAAAATTCGGAAAGAAGTCATCGCCGGAAAATATTGTCACTTTGATGATGGCTACGCAGGAGCATTGGAGTGCTGCAGCAGACTATGCAGCGCAAATCGGAAGAAGGCTCAGAATACAGGAGCGAGAAAGGAGAGGCCAAGCTCTCGCTAATCCGACATAAGTTGTCCAAAGAAGAAATAGGCACATAGCCCTTCTGCCACCCCACGAAGTAATGCTTGACGGCTGTTCCGTGGGATGGTAAAAGGAGAATTGGGAGGTGGTTTTTAAGTGAGTAGGAATCTCACACTGTTGTGTTATTACACTTCGTCTTATGGAAGATTTTTCCCCTACCCAGAAAAACAAAAAAACACAAACAAAAAAAAAACATAAACCCATGTACACACATACACATAAACGTGTAAATGTATATGTCAAATTGACTGGTATATATTGGTGTTTTTAATAAATTTTAACGCATTATTTAAACATTGTTCGTTATCCCCCAACGCCTTTTGCATCTGCCGAGGTACGCCACACCTTTCCATCACTCCACTGTACCTAGGACAATCCTCGAAGATATGGCGCACTGTAACTGTCACCTTACACAGTGTACATTGAGGTGGGTCTTTCTTTGTTATCAGGTACTATGCAATTACACTGTATTACTTCTCTGAAAGAGCTGACCGGTCAGATAGTCTAAGAGGCCATTAGTCTATTAACTTTGCCAGACCCCTTTATGTATTAACCCTTGAAATGTGCCGATGCAAGGCTAAGTACTCGATAAATATAATGGAAAAACCAAGAAGGTATATAAAAGCGAAACACAGCGAGCTTAGTCGTCGAAACTGCTGAGCTAATATTTGAGATCTTCCCCATTACCGAAAGATTCCAAAGCCTCTGCCAGAATCTACTGCGTACATGCTATTTGGAACCTACTGCGGGCTAAGAGGCGGGATCTCTACTGACCATGGGATAGCCAGCGTTCATGAAATCCCTGGCACTATTAGGAACCCACTGGCACCATGCCCCTCTAGCGCACTTGTTGGAATGAGGTTGCATTCATATACACTTAAGGTAAAAGGGTTTCCATATCTTGAGGATAGTGGAGGAAATCAGTAGCAAGATCAACGAAGACAAGGGAGAAACCATTAATTAATTGGCCACCTCTGTCACGTATGCAACCTGCATATAGTTGATCGGAATATTGTTCACCTTCTCCCAGCCCAAAAACCTAATTAATACTCTTTAATATTTTGTTACGATAGAAAAAAAAAACTGTACTACTAAAACCGATGCAATTCTCGGATTTGGCACTACGTAAAGACTGTACTTGATCTTATACCGTCTGGTTTTCCATTAAATTTAGGATACCGGATGTACAAAGGATACCGGATGTACAGAGGCTGCCTTAAATTATCAATAACTGTATCTATTACTGTGCATGTGTTCGTCTTCCGGGATGGACCGTGTGGTGTTTGTGTTGTTTGCCAAGCTTTCGCTCATCGTGTTGTGTGCTTCTTCAGGGCTAGTCAGCAAATATTATTACAATTAGTATTTCTTATTATCAATAATATAGAGGAATTGAACAAAGCACCTACGACATAGCAATTCAGTGCTTTAAGGTATTGTCAGGAAACCGTTAAATCAATCAATAAAATCAATAGAATAAATATAGATTTCAAGTAGTTAAAATTACAAAAATAAATTAAAACCAACTAAGGTAGTCAGAAAATAAATATAAAGATCTCATTAGAGGCTACTGAATACTTTAAATTATTTTATTATTCATAATTTTATTTTAATTCCTACACCCCTCTAACCGATGAAGACTTGCTACATGGTAGAGACTACTAATTCTAGGACAACGGTTGTTCAGCCAAGTTGAATAAGCCCCAGGATGATCTGTGGGGAATGGAGACATAGCACCTCTACGCTTTAATGCGTCCTTATTAATTTCGATTCTAATTATAGTACAGCATAATTTAAAAAATAGGCATACAGAAGACTAGTACAAATATCACATTGGTGGATACTGAATAGAAACTTTTTAGTATTCTATAATTTAAAAATAAAAATCGTACCACTACATCTCATGAGGGTATTGAGAAAAAATGAAATACCTCTTGAATGGTTTTATTGAACACAATTACACACACATCGTAAACAACAAATATCATGTAACATTGCTGAGAAGGTTATATAAAGAACATGTGAGATAAAAATATAATAACATTATTCACTACAAGGTAGAGACTGTATTGTTTCCAGGGCAACACTGGTAACAATAGTAAAATAGTACAATAGTAAAACTCTGGTACAGAGAGCTTTTTTCCAGATCACGCTCTACCACCAGAAGTTTCCACCAATTAAAGGTATTAACTTTATAAAGGCTGGGTGAGCACCTGAGTGGTTTATCCGTAGACTTTTTGTTTTGTTTAATACATTTTCAGACACTTCGATGATCAAAACTGAGAATTATTTTTATTTACCAGAATAAGTGATAGAATACAGAATTACATAAACAGGCTATAAAACATATGTTACAGAAAACTTGTAGTTTACTAGGAGGAGTAGGCTACATTATTACTCCAACATAGTCTACACATCTATAAACTTTTTTACAAACACACACACAATATCTACTTGTAGAATTAATTTTTAATATACACCAAATAAATGACGAAATAAGAACCAAAGAAGAAAGATAACCTTACATTACTTTGGTAGTAACTTACATAATTTACATAAATCATGTTAGAGAGAGAAAGAGACGAGATAAAATATAGGTTCGTAGCAGTGCTGGAGTGCCAGCACAACCCCCGAAATTTTGGACCGTAGTTTTACTGCCAACAGTAAAAGTACAGTCCCTACTCGAAGTACGGGTACAGTCAGCTCTTCTCCCCCTCCTATCACGGAACACGGGCTTTGAATTTCAAATATATACAGCATGAATGGAATATATTTCGATAATTAGTAGTACTAAAAAATATATCAAATAGCCAAAAAAACGCACAACATTGAGATGACCATTTCCATAATTAATTGCCCTAAAGAAATATGAGTATTTAATACTAATATTTAACAGTTCATTGCCAAATAATTAGAATATATTCAAGTTAATTATTGGGAAACGTTAATTAGGTTAATGGGTGTTAGTTTAGAATACATTATTATCATTATTCAGTTTTGTATGGTGGAATTGATAATTTGATAAAAAAGAGTTCATTTTATCAATTGCTTATGCTTATAATAATCGTAAATAATTTTACTGAGAACTACCATTGGGTGCTTTCTCTACTTGCCTTTATGACGTTACGTATCATTTATTATATTAACTTGTATTATAATAATACCTGACCTGTCCAACATCAACCCGGGAACGGGTCTGGGGTTCAGTACAAGGTAGAAACTGTACCATGGACAACGGTTGTGCAGGGAGGTGAAGTGTCCTAGATCACGCTCATTTCTTTTTCACCGGCCAGATTTTCCCCCTTATATTGGGTGCCCTGTTTTTAATAACATTTTTATAGAGGCTGGTTGAGCCCCCGTAGGGTCCTGATCCTATACGACCCCTCTACGACTCCTAACTATTGACGCTATTGAAATCTACAATATAGATTTGTAAAACAAAATTATCCTCAATATGATGGACCACCTGAAACTAGGTGAGTCGACGTATTTAAATATTTTTTCAATATATGAAGTAAATTAGTGTGTACTGAGTTGAACTAAATTAGTAAATATTAATTATAGTCATTATTATGCGCAACAATAAAATGTGATGTATTAAACAGATAAGGGTTAACTTCTATTGCAATTTTAAAAAAGTAGGAAATTAATACAATATAACTATCTCATATGGAGTATAAAGAATTAGTATAATCATTTAATCCCTCTTAGAAACTTATTGGTGGCGGATACAAGAAATTAGAGCGCTCCCAACAAGATGTCGTTTCATCTACACATTTCTTCTTTTATTAGTGGAATACAGTTGAAAAATCGAGTCCCGGTCCTGGACATATCTTTTCTTTTCAAATGAATAAATTTAAAAATTAATAACAACTAAAATAAAATAAATTATAATAATTATAATGACGTAAGTCAACTAGATCCAAATTAAAATAATGTTCAAAGAACATTCTTCCTCTCGTATACTTCGCAAAATGCAAGAACGCGGGGACTTAGGATCAAAAAGAAATAGATATGACCATGGCCGAGAAGCGTACTTCATTAGGGCCCAGGATAGCTCAAATGGTAGAGTCCCAGACTAGTGATCTGGAAGACCCGGGTTCGAGTCCCGGTCCTGGACATATCTTTTCTTTTCAAATGAATAAATTTAAAAATTAATAACAACTAAAATAAAATAAATTATAATAATTATAATGACGTAAGTCAACTAGATCCAAATTAAAATAATGTTCAAAGAACATTCTTCCTCTCGTATACTTCGCAAAATGCAAGAACGCGGGGACTTAGGATCAAAAAGAAATAGATATGACCATGGCCGAGAAGCGTACTTCATTAGGGCCCAGGATAGCTCAAATGGTAGAGTCCCAGACTAGTGATCTGGAAGACCCGGGTTCGAGTCCCGGTCCTGGACATATCTTTTCTTTTCAAATGAATGTATTGTAAAATAGTTTTAAGTAATTATAATAAAATTTCTTTCAATTTAATATGTATTGCTATATAATAAATAGGTAGAACAGAGAAATTTGGGGCCAAAAACTTTTCCTAAAAATCAGTCAACAATTTTGTGCAATATTTATTGAATTATAAAACGAACAACCTTCAAACTAGGTAAAAGGAAAAAATTTCTACTAAGATATTTAACAAACTTTTTCATATAAATATTTGAATTTAACAGAGATAGTATATGTAATAATGACGAATTAGTTTTATTTAGTACTTTTCCTGTCATACATAAGTCGTGGACATGAGATAAATAATAGAACAAACCGAATTGTATCAATCAAAAACTAAAAGGAATTGTAAAATAGTCTCAAAAGCAAAATTATAATAATAAAATATTTGTTTTATATAATATCCAGTTTGATATGGGTAATTAAAAATATAAAACTAAGTGATATTAATAGGGAGGGTATATAAATTAAGTAAGCATTGAAAACTTTACTATGTCTGATTCAATCAATTTTTTTTTCACTACATGATTATCTACAAAAATCAATATACTATTACTATAAAACACTAAATATTTTTATTTTGAAAAGAAAAGATTTTCCCCTGGCCGGGATTCGAACTAATGTTTTAAGGGGAGTAGGGAGCGACCCCAGAGGCTCAAATGGTTAGAGCGTTGCCACGGTGAGCCGGAGATCCGGGTTCGAAACCTGACTAGGGGCAAATCTTTTCTCTTCAAAATAAAAATATTTAAAAATTAAAACGATTAAATAATTATAAATAACATAATGACGTAAGTCAAAAATATCCTAAAATTTTTTTTATTTTTTTTAAATTTAATTTATTGATATTTACAACTGTATAATAAAAAAAATACATCCAGTAAATAGGCTATGTGATACAAAATGACATGAGTAATGGCAAGTTGAGAAACTACCCACTGGTAGTACTCAAATCACTAGTTCAACTAAGAAGGTCACGTGGCCATCTTCTTTTCAGACGCCTCGGGGGATTATCGGGAATCGAAGAGGAAGCTAGGTTTGAAACTAGAGGGTTTGAGTGGGAATGAAGTTTGTTATGAAAGGAAAGATACCGGGTTCGGGCCAAATCAGCAACAAATGGGACATTAAGGTCGTTATGGATGACGGTATTTTTAACAAAATAAGGAGCGTTGAGGATTTTACGAAGGATTTTGGACTGTAGGGATTGGATACGACAGGAATTCGATGGCTTAGTGGAGCCCCAAAGCTCTACTCCGTAAGTCCAAATAGGTCTTATGATGGTCATGTAGATGAGTCTTTTGTAGTTAATCGGGAGGTTAGAGCGTTTGTCTAGTAAGTGTTGAAGTAGCCTGAAACGTCGAGCAGTTTCTTGTCTTTTCAGTCTAGTATGAGGATTCCAGGTTAATCGTTTGTCGAGGTGCAACCCTAAATATCGGATCTGTTCTACCTGCACCAGTGGGGTATTATTAAAGGATACTGAAGGGCAGGAAGTCATTGGTTTACGACGTAAGGTAAAAGTGATTTGATGGGATTTTTGAGAATTTATTTTAATTCTCCAGTTTTGACACCATTCTTCAAGATCAGTGATATGGGATTGGAGCCTTTGGGATACAATAACTGGATTGGTGTTGACTGATAATACACATGTATCATCAGCATACGTGGTAAGGATAGTATTAGGATGAGTTGGGATGTCAGCTGTATAAACTGTATAAAGGATTGGGCCAAGGATACTACCTTGAGGAACACCAGCAGACTGGGAGAAGAGGGATGAAAGGACATTATTATGGTTTACCTGGAAAGTTCTATTTGTGAGATAGGATTGAAGGATGAGAAAGTAGGTATGAGGTAGGAATTTACGGAGTTTGTAGAGCAAGCCCGGATGCCAGACTCGGTCGAAAGCCTGTTCCACGTCAAGAAAGACGCCCGATCAATATGATCCACGTTCTAATGCAGAGGAGACCACATCCACCACACGATGACATTGCTGAATAGTGGAGTGGGATGCTCGGAATCCAAACTGGTGATCTGGTATTACATGATTTGCATCAAGGATGGGGTACAATCGTTTGAGGATAAGTTTTTCTAGGATTTTACCCATGCACGGTAGAAGAGAGATAGGACGGTATGAGGAAGGGTATTCTGGTTTTTTTTTTAGGTTTGGGTATCATTTTTACAATGGATAATTTCCAGGGGTCAGGAAAATATGTGGAGCGGAGTACAGCATTATATATATAGGTAAGGAATAGAATGGCTTTTCTAGGAAGGTGTTTTAAGATATGAATTGTGATGAGGTCGTGCCCAGGAGCTTTGCGGGAAGGTAATCTGTGAATAATGTTGCATATTTCTGTAGGATGGAATGCTTTGGGTGGAAGGGACATTTGGAGGGGAGCATCTAACGCTTCTTTTATACATTCAATGTGATTTGGGTTAATTATTTCAGGATGTGGATGAAAAATTTTGGAAAGGTATTGACCAAATAACTGTGATTTTTCTCCGTCAGATCTTGTCCAGTTATTTGATCCAGTGAGGAGTGGATGATTAAATTCCTTGAACTTTAGGAGTTTTTTGGTGGTCATCCATAATGATTTGTCGGTGGTTGTAAGATTTTCAGTCCAGGTAATTAAATTTTGAATTTTGAACTTCTTGATTTCGGCTTTTAGTTTGTTAGTTAATTTTGTATAGATAGTTTTATCTGCTGGATATCGAGTTCTATGCCACTTCGATCTTGCTCTGCGTTTTTCTCTTAATAAGATTCGAATATGCTGTGGCAAATCAGTCTTTTGATAGTTATTAATTGTATGATTTGTGATGTTATCATGTAAACTGCTTCTGATTGAAGTTGTAAGTTTTTCTATGGCTGTATCAATGTCTTGTTTTGTCTTAAGTGAAATTTTTAAGTCCAGTTTGTCCTCCAAGTCGTAACAAAAATCGTCCCAGTTGACACGTCCTGTAATCAATGAGGGAGGGGAAGGCTTGGGAGCAAAACTTGAGTGCAAGAAAAGGAGGACTGGACTATGATCTGATGAAAGGTCGTCCAAGGATTCAATATTGGCTTGTGCGGGGGAAATCTGGGATGTAACAAATATGTCAAGGATGTCGGGACGTTTTTTGAGGGATGTAGGCCAGTAGGTGGGATTTTTTGGGGCAAGGATTGAGTAACTCTTTGAGGATGTGAGAGAGGATAGAATATTTCCACGGGAGTTGGATGTTCGACAACCCCATCGTTGGTGTTTAGCATTGTAGTCTCCTCCAGCAATGAAACGCGGTCCAAAAGATTGGAATAGGGAATCTAAAAGGTTATGAGAGATGGAACTACCGGGAGGACAGTATACAGCTGAAAGTGTGATATGGAAAGGTCGTGAAGTTATGGATACTGATGTTGATTGAATAGCATCAGTTGGAGTAGAAGGGACAAGGGAATGAGAAAGAGTTTTATGGATGAGAATGCTGGATCCAGCATGTGAAGTGTTGTCTGGGTGGTCTGACCTATAAGTAATATAGTCCCGTATATAGAATTTCGTACGTTGAGTGAGGTGAGTTTCAGTCAGCAAAGCTATATCTATTTGTTTGTCATGGAGAAAAATGTCTAGTTCGTCACGGTGATTGAGTAGTCCGTTTGCATTCCACAAAAGGATAGTTAAGGGCTTTATGCTCATCGTGGCAGGTTAAGTGGAACTTCGGACAGAAATCTTGTGAGTAGGACGATCAGTGGTTTGATGGTTTCCTGAAGGTCTCGCAGGAAGGAAGATAAGATAACGTTAATGTCTGTTGGATGGTGGACTGGATATACATCTGGAGGTTGGGTTGGATAATTTATTTGGAAAGGATGGTTGCCTGTGAGTTGAGTCTGTGGAGCTGGATTTGTTTTTGTTATATTATGATTTAGGGAATTTTTTTGAGGGTTCTGAGAGGATGGGACCGGTTTTTTTTGTTGCGGCGGCAATTTGACCCGTAAGGGTAGATGATAGGGAGGAATTTGCTGACATGGAGGTTCAGCTGTAGGATGGGATGTCTGGAATTGAGGTTGGGATTCCCGAGGCTTGGGTTGGGAGGTCTGAGTCCTATTAAGGGAAGTCTGAGGCTTGAGTTGGGAGGTTTGAGGCGCCCGACTCCGAGGCTGTTGCAGATTAGTTGAAGTGCTGTCCTCTGTGGACGTTGTATTAGTAAATTGTTGCAGTTGTAACGTTTTTGGCAAATCCTAAAATTAAAAGTAATGTTCAATGAATATTCTTCCTCGTGTATGCATGGCAAAATTGCAAGGACACGGGGGATATGGGATTGGTGAAGAGACTAGATTTGTCCAAGGTAGGGAGCAACCCCGGCGTCTCAAATGGTTAGAGCGTTGCCACGGTGAGGCGGAGATCCGGGTTCGAATCCCGGCTGGGGGGAAAATCTTTTCTCTTCAAAATAAAAACATTAAAGCAATGATTAAAAAATTATAATAAATTATAAAAACACTAAATTAAATTATAGTTTAATTACATGTATAATTACTTTATATTATTACCGTTCATTTCCATTTATATTTATTGTTGAAGAAATAAAATGGCGAGTGAACTTGGATAGATTCATAAAGAGAAATTATACAATCTTTAACTAAACGAAAATGCAAATTCAGACAAAAACAATTAATAAAAAAAGATTTGTATTTTTTAGCTCTATTTAGATGTATTCATATTTCACCAAGCCAAAATTAACCTACATACTATTACTAAAAACATAAATGGTTAAGTATTTTTAAATAATTGTTAGCTGAAACAGTTAAAGCAGTAAAATAATTCTTAAAGAGTAAAAAATAGGATTCTTTAATAAATTGGTAGTTACTACGTAAAAATTTATTTTTGACACATTTATTTTTTACCAACCGGAGCAGTTCCTCCACTATAAACAGCAATATTATTTTATTCTCGTGCATAAATAAATTTGACATTGCTACAAAATTTTGTGGTGTAGTTTTTTGAATAGCAAAAAATACTAATTATAAATTATTATCTATTTTTCTTAACTTTTAATAAAATAAGTTGTTTTTTTCAGTTGTACAAAATTCACTTTTAATAGTTAATCCAATCACATAGTTTAACTAATGCTAAATAAATCTTAAGAACTGAAAGAGAAATATATATATATATGACGAAAATTATATATTATTATAATGGAAATCTTGAATAATATTAGTTGATCTTACTCTTATGTATACGAGGATAAAAAGGTCCGTGTGTAGTGCGACGAGTTGCAGTGCTTATGATCCTAGGTCGAATCTGATAACCTAAGTACACAGAAAATATCGATGATTGGCAGAATTTTATTTAATCTGTTAGCTGCCAGGGTGTATCCTATAAAACCGTGTTGGGGCTCAACCAGTCATTATAAAGTGGATAACGAAAAATCTGGTTGTTAAGCGTAATCACAGGACAAATCCCCTACCTTGTCTAAAATCAGTACAGTGTCCACCGTACGTACATACGTATTTTATTAGTACATATCTTCATACTAAACCCTATAGCCTTCATGGTATGTAACGGTACAAGTAAAAATATTATTAGTTATTTCAGACCCATTTTACCGTTCACCTTGAATTACAAGGTATTCATTATACTTTGGAATCAAATATTTTTCTTGTAATTTTAATATAATTAATTATCTTTAATACATTTTTAATAGCTCCTGTCTTAAACTCAATTAGTCATTCGCCAAAAACGTAGTAATCATATTTTGTAACAAAATCATCTCTCTTGTAATTTTACTATGTTTTATTATATATGTTTAATTTCTTCAATCCTATATTACTGACCTTGAAAAATGGTGGTGAAAAATTAAAATTAAGTCCCACAAATCTCATTTAATAAACGTAACCCTCCATCGTAAACCAACAACTTCCTGTCCTCTTGTATCGTTTAATAAGATCCCACTGATTCCTGTAGAATAGGTCCTTAGGACTTTACCTTGATAAAAGATTAACTTGAAATCTTCATACAAGACTAAAACGACAAGAAACAGCTCGCCGTTTCAGGCTACATCATTTACTAAAAAAAACGCTCCGAGCTTTCACTTAATTCCAAAAGACTCATATACTTGATAACCATTACACCCACTTAGACCTACGGAATAGAGTTTTGGGTTTCCACTAAACCATCGAATTCCTCTCGCATTCAATCCTTACAATCCGTAGAATCCTTAATGCTCCTTACTTTGTAACGAACAAAGTAATCCATAATGACCTTAATGTCTCATTTGTTGCTGATTTGGCCCGAACCCGATATCACTCAGAACAGACTAGTTTCAAACCTAGCAACTTCTTCAATTCCTGATTATCCTCCGAGGCGTCTGAAGACAAGATGACCTCGAGAGCTTCTAAGTTAAACTTATTACATCAGTTCAGCCACTTGGTAGTTTCTCTACTTCTCTCTACTGGGTGTTTCATGTTAATATGTACCAATGATTATATTGACATGTTGTATTATTTTAATCCAATAGTAAATTTATAAAAAAAAAAGTTCAATTTGTTTTACCTCAACCACAACAATCCTACCCGTAAAGGGTCTGGGATTGGGATTGTCGCTTGGACAACGGTTGTGCAAGGAGGTAATTTATCCTGTATCACACTCCGCTGTCAGATTTCAAAATTTTATTTTGGAAACCCATATTACGACGACTGAGTGAGCCCCAGGAGGGCCTTATCTCCAATAAGATCCATCTCCGGCGGCTAATAGATTGAATAAGTCATGCCATCAGCGGGATTTGAACCCAGGACCTACCGGTGTACCAACTTAGCGCTCTGCCACTAAGCCTCACTGCTCCAAATTTTATTACTTTTAAGACTTCTTCCATTCTAAGTATTAGACCTAAATATTTTATTCCATAATTTATACTTTAATCTCTAATTGTATTATTGTTCATTTTTATCATTTATATTTATATAACTTGTTAGATCCTCTTTTGCACTAAATAATTTATAGTTGTTTTTTTTTATATTTTCAGCCATTATGATGGCCAAAAACGTTGTTAAAATAAAATATGATAACTTCGTTGTTGTTTTTTTTGTAAAATTTATTGACTCCATCCCCAACCGGTTCACACTGTTTAAAGATAAATCCAGTCAAACATTATTGTAAATTCTTATTTCCCTAAAATCGTGCAACATCTTGCGGGCAACGGATTTCTTCAGGGATGAAAGGCTTTCCTCGAGAAGAACTGATAAGACAAGCTGGCGAAGGATTTTCCCACGCCGGGGGTGGAAGCTGCATCTGCCAGGCTAGGAGGCAGGTGCTCTACTAGGACGTCATCGACAGGAAGCTTCAGAGGCCACGATAACAGTGCGCTCTTAACATGGTACATCCATAAGTCATCGAGTAGTGATATTGGCAATCTGTTCTGCAATGTAAAAATAATCATAAGATATAAATTGTATGGTAAGAGGACTTCATGTTCGACAAGAAGAAGGATAAAAAAGAATTCAGGACTTCTTTCCTAATAAGTAACTTAGAAATTATACGACTTAATTGCAAGTAATTTTAAATACATTCACAAAAATTATCATAATTTCAGACTCAAGCGGGGTTCTAGTAAGTTTAAAAGGGATTTAAAATCTATACTATTAAAATTATAAGGACAATTTAATATTTTGTGTGATTTGTAAACATTTTTTTTTCCATTTGTAAACAAGATATTCGGAAATGCTTTATATAACGTATATGTGGGTGAGTTTTATACATATATATATATATATATATATATATATATATATGTGTGTGTGTGTGTGTGTGTGTGTGTGTGCATATTTAAAAATAAAAATAAAATTTGGCCTACTATTCTAGTTTAAGGCTTTGATCTACAAGCAATTAAACCCCGATAAATAAGTAAAAAACTTTCAAAATTGATCTAAATCAAGGATAGGAAATATATATCTTTGCTTTATAAAGAGAAAAATATAACCTAAGCTTATGTTTTTAATATAAAACTTTATGATAAACATTAATTTATACAAATGTTTATAAAAAAAACACTGGAAATCAGCATTTAAAAACAATGTTAATGTGATAAGAGACCAAGGGTAAACTAAAGAGGTTAATAAAAGAAATATATAAAATTTTAGTCAAGATAATAATAATAAAGTTAAAGTAGTGGTCACAAAGAAAAAAAGAATCAGATTTGATTATCCAAAGAAGAAATACAGGAATCAAGATACAATGGAAATATGTGGGATTGATATCGCAAGATGTAACCATCGAAACAAAAAAATTTTGTTTTTACTTATATTAAAAAATAATTGTATCATTCACTTTGTTTAATATTGCCCAACTATAAAAATTATATATTTATAAAGAACTAGACCATCGTCACCACTCATATTACAGGCAGATGATGTGTCTTAACTTAAATCACGCTCAATCGCAAGATTTTTCATCCATACTTAAGATGCCAACTTTATAGAGGCTGGGTGAGCCCAACTAGTCCTAAAACCCATACGATCCATCTCCGGCTGATAACAGTCGTCTTGCGAGAGGAATTCGAAACCCGTACCCTCGGCACGGTAACTCAGTGCTCTACCACTCATCCACTCCCCAAAATAGAAACAAGAACAGATTATTTGAAAAAATTTAGACTTTTTTACCACTGAATGGCACACTAAAAGAAGCGCATTAAAAGAGGTTTAGTAGGGATAACAAAATAAAAATGTAGGAATAAATCAAAACAATTTTATTAGCTTGAATTGCAGAAACATTTCTTAACACCATGATAATTGGTACATATTTTAAAAAAATAGAAGATTATTTGATCAAAATAAATACCATATGTGAAGAAAATGGTCCGAGTGCTAGTCAGAGAAATAATTAATCAAATAGGGTGGACATTTCTATTTAAAAATCAACGTTTCGGTCCATAATGCAGGTAATCTCCGCGGCTAGAAATACATGATACAAAGAAATTTAAATCATACATTAAAATTATAATGAATATAAGTAGATAAAACAAAACGAAAATTTGGTTTTAAAATAAATTGTTTTTAAGAAATTATTTCTCTGACCACCACAGGACTATTTTCTTTCCCATATATGCTAGGTAACAAGCACCTTTCTGCCAGGAACGTGGTCGTAGACTGACTGGATCGCCCATACCGTACTAATCACCAGTTAGGAGATAAATAGAATTCTGCTTCGGTTCAAGACGGAATCAATGCTATCAACGGATATACTGACAAAGGGTTTAGGCTTAGCAACTTATAAGATTTCATACAGCAAAGGAGGCGGAAGTAGTGGAGAAAATAAAATATGAAGGGTATATCACCTAGGCATAATCGAACTTCCTTTCCTTCATCCTCGAAGAGGAAAAGTTATGGATTAATGTACATAACAAAACTAAAACGTTAGATAGGTAATATACTCAGGAGTACCGACAGAAACAAAAGCAAAAGGGACAGTTGGTATTATTTTCTTTTGTTGACAAGCAGTTATCAGTAATTAAAATCACTCTGATCAGGAATATGCACCAACAGTGGATGCTGATAAATTTGATACACAAAATAATTTAACGCCGAACAGACAAGATAAGCCAGTATGAATCATGGAATAGGAAGAGAATAAATGGTATAGAATACCTAAAATGCTAGAACTTAAAGATATAACCGAGTATCAGTACCATGGAAGAGAAGAAACAAAAATTAAAAAATATGGCATGGACCATATATCTCTACCTTGCAATACCAGATTTCTGAACCCATCTAGACTCTACATCAAACACATCATCAGAAATCTTACCCCTCAGTCACAGAACTACTATTACAATTTCACTTCATCAAACGTCATTGCCTCTTATGTACTTGTTAACCATTCTTATCATGAAATCCTCTCTCTTCCACCTGTTTCAACTCTTCCTCAATCTTGTATATTGTTCTCTTTAATCAAATCTTACATCAAACCACAAACATTAATTAACCTAACCTGCAACATTACAACCCGTGAAGGGGTCTGGAGTTTAGTACAAGGTAGAGAGTGTACTATTTCATGGACAACGGTTGAGCAGAAATGTGATTCGTCCTAGATCTCGCTCTACCGCCGGACCCTCCCCTTATTTTGGGTACTCACTTTATAGAGGCTGGATGAGACCCAGAAGGATCCTAGCTCCATCTCCGGCTGATCACAGATTAAATAGAGGTCTTACCAGCAGCAGGATTTTGAACCAGGATTTTCAGCATGGCAACTCAGTGCTCGACCACTGAGCTACTACTCCGCTCCCAATTTTTAATTAATAAAATTAATTTTTTTTTTCATTAGCCATTATACTTTCCTGAAATATAAGTGATTAGTAACTATTTATGTTTTTTTATTTTTATGGAACGGCCTTTTAAGACCACGCGAATATCATCAATTTTCTTTTCTCATTTTCCTCATTTCGTATTTCCTCACCATTTCTGCGTGCCTATATTTCGTTTCTTTTGGCCAAGCTGTCCCTTTCCGTTTTTCCTAATTTATACCCTAATGAATAATTATTTACTACCTTTAAATCCCGTTTATTCAATCACCTAATTTCCTTAGAATTCCCAAAAAATCGGAAATAGTTTGTTCAGTTTTGAGATTAAGGTTTTCTAAGTGACGGATGGATGATGTATTTGATATATATGTGTGAATCTGTATAATTGTATGTGAGTGAGGTGTGTATATACTTACATTTTCTCTCTCTGCTAATTTGGATGTTCACACTTCCAGTCACATATTTTTATATTTACTTATTAAAAACATTTTAATTTAATATTTACTTATAAAAAATACGTGGCACCACTCTACCATTTCAGCTACCAGGGGTCGCCTCACAGTCAGGACAGATCCCTTATCTTCACCGATCCCATATCCCCGTGTTCTCGCTATGCATACACGAGGAAGAATGTTCATTGAACATTACTTTAATTTTAGGATATTTAATATCTTGTTGACCTACGTCAATGAACATTCTTCCTCGTGTATACATCGCAAAATTGCGAGAACACGGGGATCTGGGGTCGGTGAAGATAAATTTTAAACAGTAAAACAATGAATAAACATTTTTTTATATAATTTGGACATCATTCACAAACATATTTTACGATTATATTTATGTATGATGTCCTTCTTTTTATCAATTTACATTGTTCATATTTCTAACAATATAAACAGTCGTTGTACAATGAAACTAAAAAATAGGTAAATATTCGAAAATTGAGGAACAGAATTCCGGGTGGGTAGTTCTATTGTATAGAAATGGAAGCTGTAATATTTCAGATAAAATTACTGTAGTTACATTCCGACTTGCCGTGGCTCAGTTTAAAGTACACACTAGTCGTCTAGACGTGCTAGGCACACAACGATTTCCACTCTACATGCTACGTACATATCATTAATGTTATTATATAAATGCTATTTCTCGGATATTTAACAGGTGGAATTGAGTATGTAAGTAACCTATCACGCTTGCTTGGCCACCAAAAGTTTTTCCATCCGTTTTTAGGTAGCAAACTTGGATTTACACTGCTCAGACATGCCCTTACAACATATCATAAATGGCACTGTCTTCGATTGTTTGCGATATTTTTAAATAAAATATAAATGTTTTAGAATCCAGAATCCATTTCCACATCAACCAGATGAAAATAAATTACTGTAATATAATTTTTGTTTCGTGAGCTGAAATAGTAGCATTTTTAGGTTCGTAATGTTTATAAATATACAAAAATAACAGTTATTTAAAGCTAAATTATTCCTTATTCGTTTATTACATTCTGCTAAGCAACATAGATTTTAGATATTAATTTAACTCTTGCAAATGTTTTTTACATCAACCCCTTAAATTGGCAATTTTGAGGCTTAATTTTTAGCCCACGTTTCCATTTTATTTTCGTTTCCGTAAAAAAAAAAAAAAAACCCACATATATATATATATATATATATATTAAAATCACAATTTGTATTAATATAAATTCATCTATATATCTGTGGCACTTGGGGAAAATTGCGATTTTAGGAATTGAAGGGATTCACTTTATTAGGGATTGACTCCAAATAAACATAAAACATACCTATCCGTTATTCACATCACTTATTTGCCAGTGGAGTTGAAAAATCCTGGTGAAACTCAATCACACTAACAGATTCACTCATAAGATGTACAGAGAAGGAATGAAATAGGTACCAAGATTTCGTACTGACCAACCTACCTCTAGGTACAAACCTACTCTAGATAAATGCGCCAACTGCGACGATTTCCACTTTGCGTCTTTAAAAGACCTACTTTTCTCACTTCATAAGAAGAATAAGGTAGGTTTGAGGTTGAAGCTCACCTTGACCATTACCATCCAACCTTGACCCATAGACTCATCCAACGGGAGCTAGAATCCGAACAGACCTCAGACCGATTAGATTACTACACAAAACATCAGAACCAATAATTATAATCTTATAATTATTGGTTATAATTTTCATTTTAGATAAGGTGGGTGACTCGTTGAAGGTCAGCCACATTTGGTCCAATGTTTTAACGAAAACTACCGTTAGATCTCTGTTTGTATGTGAAAATGAGTCTTTAAAGCCTGAAAGCAAAGAGCACTTTTATCTATGGGAATAGAAAGATCAAGATTTTTATTACATATTTGTTTGATAGTTCTGACGCGTTTTTAGGTGCAAAACTATAATTTACAAACTAAAAAAAAAAGAATACGCGATGATAAATATCAGTAGAGAGCGATAAATTAGCAAGAACACATTAAAAAACCATTAGAAACGAAAGGAGATTCAGCCCTATTTTTTTTTTGTAAAAAAATAAATAATACACACAACTTTTAGTGCAGTGCTCGTATGGATTAATGTTTTTTTTATTTTATGGAAACAAAAAAAATGGAAACGTGTATTTTATTTATGTATGTGTGTATGTGTTTTTTTTGTGTGTTTTTTTACGTGGGCAGGTGGAAATCTTCAAAAGACGCGGAAAGGCCCGTACCTATCCGTGTGTGGGATTTTTACCCACTAAAACCACCTCCCTTGTTTTCCACACTCCACGTGACCGCCGTTAGGCATTACTGGGTGGAGGGGTATGGGTATGTGCTCATTCCTGCCCGGCTAGCTCAGTCGGTAGAGCACGAGACTCTTATGTACTTATGCGTGCGTGTCTGTTGGTATAAATCTATAAATGTATAAATTTTTAGTTTGACCTGTTTCCAGAATAAAATTATTTTTCTATTCTATTAATTTCACTCCCGTTACAAATTTAATCAAGTATTGTTTAAATATAATATTGTAATATACACATATTGTAATTTTAGATCTGGGTCTTTTTTATAAAATTTTTGTAAAGTTATTTAAAATATGACTTTATATTTCAAATCGAAATTCGCAGGTAAACAGTCAGCGAAGGGGCTTATATATATATATAGATATTATTGTCAATTATTCCCCATCGGAAGAGCGCTATAACTTCAATGAATCAATCACAGCTTCACTGATTTTCCTCTCTTCCCAACGCCTCTTCATTAATTCACTGTGTTTTCCTTCCTTTCCTCTGTCCACTTTTTCGATGCTGTTTCTTTACTTGAGTCTTGTTCAATTTTCTTGTTCCTGATCTTATTCCTGAATTGTTGTCTATTCGGAATTGCATCGTTGGCGATTTTAAATAATTCCATATTGTAGAATTGTAGCCGTCTTGTTCTAAATTTATCTGTGATGTTTTCTGTATTTTCATTGAGTTCCTTAGTAGGTCTTTTGATCCAGATTCCATCCTGAAGAACAGCGCCATAATTGATCCTCACTGCAGGTTTTCCATAGTTGTGTGATTTATCATACATTGTCTGGTTTACTGTGACCAGTGCACGTATGATTATCAGGTAAATTATAGGAAAATTTCATATTTGTTTTCATAAATGTTTCATAAAGGATGTTTACATCAAGGGGTGTCTACATTCTCTCCCTGGTTCCGAAATATCCTAAATTATTTCGCTATATTAAAGTTCCTTCCTTTAAAGACTATCGGTCACAAAATTTACGTTATGATAAAATTGAAAATATTATGCCCCTCAATGATTTTAAGGCAAAAGGAAGAAACGACTCGCACGAGAACTGGTTTAAAACTGACTTTATTGCCATTTTGATCCTCTATTTGTAGTAGCTACATGTTAACAGCTGTTTACAATGCCACCTTGATATTAGCGACTATGCGATCTTAACTTAATATATATGCACTTTTAGATGCAGGTGCAGTTGTCAGGTGGTACAGGAGTAAACAATTCTAAGAATTGACATCATCAATACCAAATCCTTTATAAGCCTGGAGGGGAAGCTCCTCGCACACACTTAGCATTTCGTCACTAGTTCTCCAGATAGTTTCTTTTGTACAGTATTAACGTAATTTTACTTGCTGTAAATATTTAAAATAAAAGTTTTTAAAAAGTTGTTGATTAGTTGAAAACATTTAACTGGCGCTCGAACACAGGGACCTGGGCAGATTTCGCGGATATATTCTAGCAACCCACCATAAAGGTCTTTGATGTTATTAATCACTGTGCAGTTCGCCCTTCCTCCTCCTATCTCGGCTCGACTTTCCTTCAATCCTCTTAAATTTCCGTCCTTCTACGGCTCCCCTGGCTCCTGATTCGCTCTCCTCTCCTTCTGTTTCCGACACTGCAGAGGAAATAGTTGACTCGGACGGTCGCCTCCTGATCCATATCCTCTGTGCAATTACCTCCATGGGTTCTCCTCGGTCCACCTATCTTCGTCTTAAATATGGGCATTCCCGAGCAAAGTGCCCTTCCGTTCCGCATTCATAGCACCTGGAGCGGGGGCATTCAGCCACCAAGTGTCCCTTGCCGCACTTGTGGTATTTCCTTTCCATTTCTTTCTATCCGGTGTCTGCCCCTTTTCCCGGATTGCGGCCTATCTCTCCTATTAAAATCGACTTCTCTCCATCTTCCAATTTCCGGTCTCGACCGAGTTCTGCCTATTGGAGTTCTCCTAAAAGGAACCCTGCTCCATCCTGGTTCGACCTCGTCGCGTGCTTCTTCCTCCCGAGCACTCGAATCTACCATTTCTTGGGCGCATTCCAAGAAAGGCTTATCTCGAGCCAGCCAACCCTTCTTTCCTGTCTCCCTTGCTAACTGCACTTTAAAGATCGTGGTCATGAAAATCATCCACGCTTCCACTGCGCCAGTATCCATCACTTCTCGCAGTTTCTCATTAATTTTGTTCAATTTGGCGATTAGGCCTGCCGAATATTGCACGTTCGACTGGTTAGGTCTCTTCATTGCCCTGATCATGTGCACCATATCCTCTTCGGGGCCCCATCACACCCCTCCATATGCTTTTTTCAGCCTTTCTTTAATAGTTCTTCACGGGGTATCCTCATCCGCTGGTATTAGGTTCAGTACGCTTCTTTTAACCCGGCGTGCTAGGGCCACCCGTAGCCTTTTAGCGTCCAGCTCGTCTATTAGATCCGCAGCGATCTGGCATTCAATACTCAACATAATACCATCGCCGCCTTTGAGGAAATGGTTCAGCTCCCTCACATCGCCATTGAATTTTTCGAGAAAAGAAATCTCTTTTGTTACATACTGCGCGTTAGCCCTTTTTAATTTCATACGTTCAAGCGCGTTGGTCTCCTCCGCGATCCTGTTTGCCTCCCTGGCTGCTAGGTCCGCACGCGCCATTGCGGAACAAAATATTTAAAAAAGGAAAATAAGGAAGAAGTGACTCGCACGAGAACTGGTTTCATTTCAGTAGAATTTACGTTAATGTAATTAAATTTAAACTTTATTTTATTTTATATTTGTAATTTTATTTAATTGTATGACTAATCTAACAGAACGACTAAACCATTTTAGACAAATTAACGTTGCTGCACCACTTACTATTGAAAATTTAGACCAATTCTTATTAGATCAACCAAATATGACTAACATGGAAATTAAAGATCATGACTTTAAATTAATTCCGGAATATAACAGCGATCCATTGCTTTTAGTTGATTTCATCAGAAATACTAATTTTATTTACGAATTATATTGTAAAGACAATAATTCATTTAGAGAAATTAATCATTCAAAACTGGTATTTACTTTATTAACCAAATTAAAAGGCAAGGCGAAAATTGCCACTTACGACAAATAATGTACAAGAAATTTTAAAATTCCTAAAACGAAAATACCAAGATACAAGAATGCGGGAACAATTAATAGCTGAAATACCTAGTACAAGATCATACTCAAACGAAAATCCCCATGACTACCTTGATAGATTAGGTATGAAAAGGTGCGACTTATATGCTAGGGTTTACGCAGACCCCGAAATTGTCGACAAGGCATCCGAAATGGCTCGCTACAACAGACAGATATCCCATCACGCGGTACACAATCTTAATCCACAACTGACGGGACTTTGTATATCATATGAGATTCGACACTTTGGAAAATATTGCGCAATATCGCGTCACATTTTGTGCATAGACTATACGGACGAACTTATAAAAAGGAAAAGCAAGAACAACCATCACATTCGAATTATAAAGGTAAAAATTACGACCCTAATTTTAGATTCAACAAATATACACCAAATAAACAATATGAACCGAGATACAAAAGTAATAATGCGCATCATCAAAATTTTAGTCATCAACATTATAATTATCCAAATTATGGTCATCAAAATTATAACCAACAAAATTATAATTACCAAAAACCAATTTATAACGAACTATGGAATCCCCAGGACCAACACCGTTCTTTAAAGACATAATAGAAATAGAAAAAGAAAAAATAAATAAATAAATGATTAAAAAGTAAGAGACTTTACAGGATTTTGACTAATTGTCTAGAAGAAAAAATAAATAAAAATAAAACATATATATAAAGGTTTGATATTAACAAAATAATAATAAATAACATTAATATAATAGTTAATAACGAAATTGCTAAATTTTCTTATATGCATAGATAAAGTTTTATTAACAATATTACATTGCTTATCAAAAATATAGTTTCTTTTTACTTAATTAATCATTTATTATATGTATCACTGTTTAAACGTGCGTCATAATGTTTTAATTTCAAAATACTGGCAAATCATACAAAATTATTTTAAAAGTTAGAAGAATATATCTTACAAAAAGTAGCTTATAATTATATTTTAATTTTCCCTTGTTAAAACATAAGTTTATAGGATTAGAATTTAATAACAGTATACTAATGATTATTGGTTTTGGGGATTACAGAAAATCAATGTTTCTCTCCGAAACAACACAAATTTGAATAAACAGTTATTTAACAAAGTCTCTCTTTTAGTCCAAGATCCATGGTCCATTTTTGCACTTGATTAGTATCAAGCTGAATCTTCGTGAATAGCTTCGTTTCGATGAGACGCCCAACAATTTCCTTTGCAAAAATTCTCGATTGTGGTAGCTAGCAGCGGTAGCAAGGATAAAATATGTTGATTTTATGATTCTCAAAAATGTATTACTAACTGGGTTTTTTTTTTGTTAAATCTCTAGATAATTATCTAAATTAGTTGTCCTACAAAATGTATGGTTTGATTTTTATAAAAGATTCTGATTCTCATCCACCTGTTTGTATATCAGGTATACAAGGACCCATCCCATTCCTGGTATTTTTTTCTTTTTACAAAATCAAGAGGCTCATACATTATGTTTGTAGTAACCATATGTGGTGTTGTAGGCTCATATCGTTAGTCCTCTGATCAAAGTGGTTTCCAGGCTTATCCCTAAGACTGCTGGTAATTATATCTTGTCATCTCATCCTCTCTCAATCCTTTTCTTGAAAGGCCTTTTGATACCTGCTGTCAAAATTTTCTCGACAATTGGTGATTACATTCACAACATTCAACTTATAAGAACACAGATTGTTTCATCATCTTGGCCTTCAATGTTTTAAATATGATCCATTTTGTTGTATAACATTTTCAGCCTATGGCACACCTCATGTGATTTATAAAGAAATAAAAATCTTTACCATTCCCTTGAAGCTTAGTAGAATCCTATGGGATCTAGGATCCTCTTGGGGCTCACCCTACCTCTATAAAGTGGGTACCTTAAATAAGGAAAGTATTAGATTCCTTATAGTTGAAAGAGATGAAAAAGATACGGACGGGACCCTTTTAGATTTTAAGAAAGTGTCCCCATTTTTCATCTATATAAGTTTAAAAAACATCATAGGTGATGTTAAGGTAGGTAAAAAACTTAGAGACGGTTCAATATTAGTAGAAGTGTTTTCAGATATTCAAACTGATAAACTTCTGAAATGTAAAAATTTTTCAAATAATTTTCCCATCACAGCAGAGCGACATGGCACATTAAATCATAGCAAAGGTATGATAATAATATGGTGCCCAGATCTTATCTATTGTACAATAGAAGAAATCAAAGAAGAATTAAAACCACAAAATGTAGTTGATGTTAAAAGAATGTCTTATTTTAAAAATAACGAAAAGCATGACAGCCATAACTATCTTCTAACCTTCGATAATCCCATACTTCCAAACGAAACAAAAATAGGCTTCTTCAATGTAATTGTGAGGCAGTTTATCTCAAACCCCACTCATTGTTATGTATGCCTTAAATTTGGCCACACTAAGATAGTTTGTAAAAAGGGGTCACTGTGTACATTTTGTGGTGAAATAAAACATGAAGGGTCAGATTGTAACAGCCCATTAAAATGTGTAAATTGTTGCGGACAGCATGACTCTTTTTTAAAAAATTGTCCTGTTTTTTATTAAAGAAAAAAAAATTAGGTGCATACAAGCGGGTGAAAAATAACTTATAATGCCAGGAAAAAAAATGAATTATTCCACCCACTATCGACGCGGTTGACAATTTCAAATATTGTTAAGGCTAAAAATTGTGTTAGTGTAAGATCATATGGCAAGGTACCTTGCGGAATACTGGTGGAAAAAGATGTACAACGTTGATGACGGTGTACCCTTTTTTGGATTGGAAGTCGGAAGGCTTTATAAGCCACTTAATAATCCATAACAGGTATTTATCTATTAATTTATGTTTTATTTATTATTTGTCATTTGACTGCAATTAGACATTGGGGGGAGACCCAGTACCGGGGGGTATAACCCGGTCACCCTTTCTCCTTAGGGGACATAAATATTCAGGAGACCAGTTGTCCCAAGGATATGGGGCCTCCATCGCTGGACTAATAACCCGCAGGGTAGAAATGGCATAAGGGGAAGTAAAAGAAGAAGAAGGTAATTATTTCTATCCTTGTGGCTTTATTTATCAATCAAAACATATTGTGGGCTTTACAAGTTCAGTACAAAATATTTATAATTTCATTGAATTTTTAATTAGTACATAGTTATATTATTTACACTTTGTATTTGAATTTATTTACCCACAAATTTATATTCCAATTTTTTATTTTAATGCACAGAACTGTCATTAAGCTTTCTACCTACATACAATGTTTCCACATCTTATTGACTTTAATGTAAGAAGTGAGTGGTGTTCTAACCAACTGAGCTAACCTGGCTCGTAACACGGCCAGACAAATCCATTCTCTTCACCGATCCTATATCTCCGTGTTCTCGAAATTTTGCAATGTATACGGGTTATAGAATCGGTGAAGAGAATAGATTTGTCTTGCTGTGTTACGAGCCAGGTTAGCTCAGTTGGTTAGAGCACCACGCTAGAGACGTGGGCAACCCTGGTTCGAATCCCAGCCTGGACAAATCTTTTCTCTTATCTTCTTCAAAATAAAAATGTATAATACTTTAAAAGTCTTTTTTCCCCTCCTTTTCCTATCTTTCCTTTATTTAAAAACAAGTTTTTGAAGTTAAATATGTTCCTCTTATGGTATCTCCTACTATTTATGACTATTTGAGCTTTAACCAATCAAAGCTTTAAGTGTTAAATTATTTTTTATGTCAACTCATTACCTTATTTAATTATCACCAAAAGCTGATAACGAGAAATCTAACCAAGGATGAAATATGTTCAAGGTATTCATTTTCATTATAGATTTATTAGACTAAAGTCCTCCCTGCAATGAAAATTATTCGGTCTGTGATGATTCAATTTTTGTAATGTTTTTGTCCCTTTAATTAAACTTTTTTTTTTAATTTAGTGTCAGTTGATTGTCCAAGTTTTCGATCCATTCTCGTATTATAATCTGTTTACTGGAGAAAATACCAATTTTATAACTTGTTTTGTTAATTTCATAAACCTTAATAACAAATTATCTTAAGATATAAATTGTTTAAAAAACCAGAGTTAGTCTAGTATATTTTTTTCATATTGTACTACATTAAATCAATATATATATTCCTGTTAACATCAAACAACTGTATGCATTACTAATTAATATTAAAGACTTTATATTTTGTGTATGTTTCTTATTTAGTTTATTAAATTATTGAATGTTCATGATGAACTTCACAAAGCACGTATTTCTTGTTTTTAATTTAGAGAAACAATTTAATTTTTTTTATTACTAAATTATACATATTATATGTTATTAATTAATAATTTGTAGTAATTGTTCATCCTTTTTGAAATTAATTATCTAATAAAATCTTATTATTATCTTTGTATTTTAATTTGATTATACCCTTTCATCTTTGCATAAATGTGTAACATATGAGAAGTTAAAGAATTTGATTTTATTTTTATATTAAAAAATCTGATATTACAAGCAGATATAAAGTTAATTCTTTCGATGGTTATAATATTGACAATGATGTTAACTGAATTTAAATATTTAATTTTATAGGTTGTTATTTCCTACAATTCTATGTACCTATCAAGTTTTTCTTGAGCAAGGCTTAAAATTTTGGTTTAAACTTTGGCCTAGATTAAAAAGTATATGTTTTTGCCTTGCACCTTCTACCACAGATCTTAAAAACAATTTTAAAAATAAATTGTCTCTAAGGAGGATAATTAAAAGGAGATAAATAAGTTTCTATCATTCACCTTAATATAGTGATATTAGTCAGTTTAAATATAATATAGTAAAATATAATATTTATATTTTGTTATCTTAGTTTATAAGGGGCCAGAGGCCGTCTGTCTGGGGGGATACATAGTATGTAGGTATTTGATCAGTTGGAAGAACAGTATTAAAGTTATGACCAGAGGTTAGAATATAAATTAGTTATGATTGCATATAATAAATTGATATAACAGTTAAAAATTTGTAGCAAACTCATTGTGAGCTAGGAGTAGCATAACTGTTAGTAAAGTCACATATGAAATCAAGTTACATATGCAACTATACTAGCTATTAGAATCTGATCTAGTCCAGAGGAACAATGGATGAGGGTGAGAACGAGTGTAGCGAGGAGGAAATTTCTTGCTGTCCCATTCTGGATTTTGTCATTACTAATTAGTGATTTTTATTTAATTTGATTCTGGTTTTATTAATTTTTTTATTTATATAATTAATGTGTAGTAATTTGGCAAATTTATTTTTCACCTCTTTAACAAAAACATGTCTTAATGTTTATTTTGATTAAGTCTATACTGCTCAATGACTTCTTTAACGGGTTAAATATTTTGACTGTACAATATAAATGACTGTACAATATAATAAATTGATATAACAGTTAAAAATTTGTAGCAAACTCATTGTGAGCTAGGAGTAGCATAACTGTTAGTAAAGTCACATATGAAATCAAGTTACATATGCAACTATACTAGCTATTAGAATGTGATCTAGTCCAGATGAACAATGGATGAGGGTGAGAATGAGTGTAGGAGGAGGAAATTTCTTGCTGTCCCATTCTGGATTTTGTCATTACTAATTAGTGATTTTTATTTAATTTGATTCTGGTTTTATTAATTTTTTTATTTATATTTATATAATTAATGTATAGTAATTTGGCAAATTTATTTTTCACCTCTTTAACAAAAACATGTCTTAATGTTTATTTTGATTAAGTCTAGACTGCTCAATGACTTCTTTAATGGGTTAAATATTTTGACTGTACAAAGGTAGCATAATCATTTGTCTTATGATTAAAGGCTTGTATAAATGGATGAATGAGGAAATAACTTGAGGAAATTGAGGACTCTGAAAGGAAAATTCAAATAAGATTGGCTAACTATTCCTCCATAATTTCTGATAAATGGCAGGAAAATCAAAGCAGTGTTTCGATTAGTACAAGCTAGTACTAAAGTCATGTTTAGAAATCTGAAATAACTTGACATCACAAGGGGTTAGTGCCGTAGTTGATAACCAGCGCTGTCTACATTTCGCTACCAGAACTTTTCCTATCGCCACACAGTGTTTGGCTTAGTAAGAATTGGCTGTACAAACTTATTTTTCCGCATTTTTGCATTTCTTTCGACTATTTAAGTGTTTTTATTAGTAGATAAGAGTTTCTTTCTTCCTTTGAGTGCATCAACCATTCTTAAACAAAATATCTTCTTCAAATAAGGTACTCTAAAAAACTTTTTTACTCAAGTGTGCAGACTATAATGTGTCTTATTATTCATAGGAAAGGTGTAGCTATAAAATATAGGAAAATTAGCCCGGATACAAATGGGTAAAAGGCATTTTCATCACTTCAAAGCTTCAAAATAAGAAAAAATTATTCGGCCTTTTAAAAACAAAATTAATATAGTTTGATTATCAGAAGACTTTTTTATTTAAAAAAAATACCACTTACCATTACAATTAATATCCATATTCAACGATTGTTTTGATAAAAGTAGTTTAACAATAAATTTTTGAGGTCGAAATGATCCCTTGATTTCCACTGATTTATTCTGTTGATATGATTCCTTTAGGATCTAACCATCAAGCTGTGAAGTGTGTTAGACTTAAACTATTAAAAATATTAGATTAGCATGTTTTGAAGTATTGTTTACAATATTACACGGTAAGAAACGCTGTTTGCTTAAAAACGGATTACAAGTTACGGTCGAAAATACCTTAAAGCAAAACTATCAACATATTCGAGTTTTCTCTATCTTTCTTAGCTGAAAAGGGTATTGAAGTAGCGAGACCAACGGATCAAATATTCCTCTTTTCCCTTTTTACATGTTCTTATCCTTGGTTTAATGGGTATTCTGCTCTTTTTAGGTGGGGGGGGGTGGATTCCCAGGTTAAATTCATTCACATTTGATGTTCTAAGTTCTCAAACTGCTTCCTTCCTAATATTCTCTTCTCTCTATGATACAGTATCTTCTCCTACCTCCCTCTGTCACTATACTCCTTTGAGGCACATCTCGTAGGACGCTTAAGGCCGTATTTTTGTAAGCCAACTGTCAAATCATTGCTTATTCTGTTTCTTATTCTATGCCCTATTGTAATGATCTGTATATATGTTTTATGTATATATATATATATATATATATATATATATATATATATATATATATATAAGTTAAGATGAGACTAATACCTGTATATCTACTAATACCAAACTATTGTAAACACACATTGTAAATAGTATATATAGAGGATTAATAGACGAATAAAGTCAGTGTTTAAACAGCCTTCGTGAGAGTTATTTCTATCCCAACTTCTTCTTTTTTTTTACATTCTGTGTCCGGAAGCTCTTAAGTGGTGCCGAAACCCGGGAACGTTTTAGCAGCGCAGTAAGAATATTTTTTTTTCTTTCTCTCTGTTCTTCGCGAAAAAACGGTTAGAGTTTTTTCTTCTTCTTTTCTTTTAAAGAAAATCCAAATTAGTCTAACATGAATGAACAGGGACAGAGTATCCTCAGACCGGCAACGTTGACATTGGAGCCAGCGCAAACAGAACAGGCGAACCCCGAGTTCCCGCCTTATCCATCGACTACTTTAGCGATGGCGCGAGCGGATATAGCCGCACAAGAGGCAAACAGAATCGCTCAAGAGACGAATGAACTGGAAAAGATGAAGCTAAAAAAGGCGAACGCGCAAGATATCAGAAGAGAGATCTCCGACCTGGATAAGTTTAATGGTGATATCGGAGAACTGAACCACTTCATTAAAGGCGGGGACGGAATAATGAACAGTATCCAATCCCAGGTGGCCGTGGATCTTTTAGAAGAAATGGACGCTAGAAGATTGCGAGTGGCCCTGGCACGCCGGGTCAGGAGGAGCGTCCTGAACTTAATCCAGGCTGATGAAGAGACGTCATGGCCGGTGATCAAGGAGAGGTTAAAGAAGACGTATGGAGGAGGGCGATGGGCTCCCGAAGAAGATATGCTTCAGATGTTTCGTGAAGTGAAGAGGACGAACCAGTCGAACGGCCAGTACGCTGCAGGACTCCTGGCAAAGTTAAATAAAATTAACGATAAGCTGCGGGAAATAATGGAAGCAAGCGCAGTTGAGGGCTGGATGGTGTTCATGACCACAGTCCTCAAAGTACAATTGGCCAGGGATACGGGGAAAAAGGATGGTCTTCCCAGGGACAAGACATTCGTGGAATGCGCTCAGGAGATGATGGACGTAAGTGCCCGAGACGAGGAGGAAAGAGAAGTGCTTGAACCAGGGTGGAGCAGAGTTTCGTATCGTAGAAACGAGGTTGGAAGGAATCGAACCAGACCAGACCCGGAGAGAAGAAGAGATAGAGATTTTGGCAGGAGAGAAAGAGCACCGAGAGAGAAGAGGCAGTTCACAGATAGAAGGAATGGGAGAAAAGATGATAGGAGATGTCACGAATGTGGTAAGACAGGACATCTGATAGCCCAGTGCCCACGTACGCGCTGCTACGAGTGTAACACGGAAGGGCATATGGCACGGCAATGCCCATACATAAGGCGGAGGGAACATGATCGGGGAGAGCCAATGGAGGTTAATACGCAAAGGATATGGAGGAGGAACAGAGGGCCATCCGAATCATCTGGATCTTCCGAGGCTTCAGGATCCGAGACGGAAGGCAGCGACCCTGGCGGCAGAGCAAACCCCGGAGGAAAAAGCAGGCAGCGGAGTGCAGGGAGGAGAACCGAGGAGGTAAGGAGAGAATGAGGATGGTGTGAACGGAGGGGCAACCTTTTAAGTGTAAATACTATTGTTAAGAAGTGTGAGCGGTTGCCTATAATAGAATTTTGTAAGGGGTGGAGATGCCTGGTGGACACGGGGAGTTCGTGTAGTTTAGTAAGTAGGGGTAGCTTAAGAACCATATTTAAAGGGAAGGGTGAACCAGAGTTTAGGAAGTGCCTGTGCAAAATAATCACTTTGAGTGGGCCCTGTACAGTAGAGGGAGAAATAGAATGGGAATTGGATAAATGGGGAAAGAAGGGGGAGGTAGTAACTTTGCATGTGGTAGAGAACATGGCGCGGGAGTACGGGGGGATTGTGGGGTGTGACATACTCAGAAAACTAGGGGCAAAATTGCGTAATTCAGGGGGTGAATGGCTAATTAAAATCGGGAAAAAGAAATATAAAACCGTGGAGGACGTGAGGAGCGATGGGGGGTGTGTAGGGGCGATTACCCAGGACAGGGAGTGGAGGACAAGGGTTATGGAGGAATATGCGAACATCTTTTTTCGCGAAGGGGAGTCTCTGAGCGTGACAGGGGAAACACTCCATGAAATCAACCTAAAGTCAGAAAAAGTTACGTATGTAAAGGAAAGAAGATACCCGCAGGCATTAAGAACACACATCCGGGAGGAGCTGGAGGAGTTGAAGAGACAGGGGATAATTGTCGATAGTAAATCGCCCTTTAATAGCCCCTTATGGGCTGTAAAGAAGAAGACCATGGAGGGCGAGACTGAGGGACGCTATAGGGTAGTGATCGACTATGACAACTGAACGACAATACGCTGGACGAAAAGTACCCCATCCCGCGATTAGAGGATATCCTGGATAGGTTAGGTGGGGCGGCGATTTTTAGCTCGTTGGACCTGAAATCTGGGTACCATCAAATACGGATGCATCCTAGAGACCAGTGCAAGACAGCATTTACGTTCGAAAGGGGGCACTACGAATTTACGCGCATGCCTTTTGGTCTTAAAAACGCGCCCATAACGTTCCAGAAACTAATGGATGAGTTCTTACGCGGCCTAGACGAGAATATGTGCCAAGTGTACATGGACGATCTACTGGTTTTTAGTAGAACTGAAGCACAGCATGTCGAGGACCTGAGACGGGTTTTTAATCGAATTCAACAGTTCGGGTTAAAACTTTCAAGAGAGAAGTCGATTTTAGGGCAAAGGAAGATCAACTTTCTAGCCACACGATATCAGAGGAAGGTGTGCGGCCGGATAGCAAGAAAGTCGAGGCAATCGGCAAAATGGCGGTTCCAAGCGACGTTAAAGGGATCAGACGGCTCTTAGGAACTCTCAACTATTATCGACGTTTTGTACCGGAGATGGCTGAGAACTTGGTGCCTTTGAATGAACTGTTGCGAAAGGGGCGCACAGTTAAGATCACGCCAGAAATCGAAGAAAAGGTCAGAAGGTGCATGCTACAGTTGCAAACTGAGCCAATCCTTGCATTCCCAGACTTCACTAAGCCGTTCGCGATCACCACAGACGCCAGCGAATATGCACTGGGGGCGGTTTTATCGCAGGATAGCGAAAAGGGGGACCGACCCGTGGCATACGCGAGTAGGAGACTCACAGACGCGGAATCTCGCTACAGTGCACTAGAAAGGGAATTATTAGGAATTGTATGGGCAGTGCAACATTTTCGACCATATGTATTTGGGAGAAAGTTCAAGGTCCATACAGACCACCGTCCGTTGCTCTGGGTGGGCAATCTGAAGGAGTCTTCGGCCCGAGTCACAAGATGGAAGGAGATCCTGAGCCAGTACAACCTGGAAGTGGTGTACAATCAGGAAAGGACAATGTTGTGGCTGACTGGCTCTCTCGTGCCTTACAGGTTAATGTGATAGAGACGGAGGCTGGCGAAGCGTCGGGGGAGCTACAACGGTTCGTGAGGGAATGGACACCAGATGGAGAAGGCGGACGTGTGGACGAACCCCAAGGCAAAGAGGAAACCTCGGTTGACGAGTCAGGAGACGAGAGACCGGCTGAGATGGAGGAAGTCGATGACATAGTCAACAACAAAGCCCGGCAGGTCATTTGGAAGACAAGGACGACAGGGCTCGTAAAAATGGATTTTTCCAAATACGACAAGCACTCCGTAATTACTATTTGGTCACAACCTGGAGTTCAGGAAGAGCAGATATGTCGCGCGCTGAAGGATGCCTCTGAAGCGGGAGCGACCCAGTACCTGTACGTTGGCAATGCGACGGTGTGGGAGAAAATTCGCAACTTGTGGCGACTTGAGAAGATAGGTATAGATCGGATGTTTATCCGATGCCGATTAATGGTGGAGACTATTCGTGATCGGGACCAACAAAAGGAGGTAACGACAGCATATCACCAAGGGAAGACCAACCACAGAGGTATTAATGAGACATTGGCGGCTCTAAAAAGGAAGTACTACTGGGTGGGGATGCGGAAGACGGTGGAAGAGGTAATAAGGGACTGCCGCATTTGCCATACGGTTAAATATGACCGCCACCCCCCCGTAGGTTTACAGACCGAGACGCGGACACCGACGGTACCGCTGACAGACCTCCAAATAGATACATTTACGTGGAGAGGATTTAAATGGGTTACGATATTAGACACCTTCAGCAAGACGGCCATGGCCCATCCAGTAAAAGAGAAGTCGGCAGCGGCGGTGAATGGCGCCCTACAGACGTGGTACCAGTTTTATGGAGTGCCGAACACGATCTCCTCGGACGGGGGCAGGGAGTTTGATAACGCGCTCCTGCGACAGGAGATGAAACGGTTGGGAATAGAGTGGCATTGGAACACGCCTGGCCATCCAAAAAGTAGGGGAGGGGTCGAACGCCTCCATAATACGCTGGGGGAACATCTCCGGGTATTCCACGTAGATAAAGGGTTGGAAGCGGACGACGCGATGCCTCGAGCGATAGCGGCATACAACCACTCCATCCACATGGCGACTGGGTTTTCCCCTTTTGAAGCTCTCTTTGGGTTACGCGCACGACGGAGAAACGAGGGAGATACGGTTGTGGACGAGGGCATGGCCGAACAACTAAATATAAATAGATTAGAGCTCGAAAGACGTTGGGGTAAGGCGCATGGAAGAATGACCGCGGAAAAGAGTAGGAGAGTAGCGCGTGAGAATGCGGGGGTGAAGGATATCATGGGGACGATCAGAATAGGAACGATTGTTTATAGGAAGATCGTGTCGAATCGCGCGAAGGAGGTCCTTAGGTACGAGGGACCATTCAAAGTGATTACGATTAGGGAGCACAATCTGGTCACTATTCAGAGTCTGGTTGAGCCCAGGAAGCGGAGAACTGTTCATATCGAGCAACTGAAGGTTCCGGCGGGGGAGACCCGATCTTGAAATTGTATGTATTTCATTTGGCTAGTAGATACTTCTTTTTTTTATAGATATCGATATGTAGAAGTATAATTTTTGGTTTTGTTTTCTGTTTGGTTTTGTTTGTTGTTAGTGTAAGTTAAGTTTAGGTATAAGACTTATATTGTGTGTATCCAGTGACGTTATAGATTAAGATAGTATTAAGTTGGTTTTGTAAGTGAACAAATTTTTGTTTTGTTTTGTAGGTTCAGTTTAGCTTATACTATGTGGTTGTAAGAAAAATATTCTGTTTATTTTTTTTATTATTTATTTTTTTTTTTGAGTTTACGAAGGTGTTCGTAAACTGGCAGGGGGGAGTTAAGATGAGACTAATACCTGTATATCTACTAATACCAAACTATTGTAAACACACATTGTAAATAGTATATATAGAGGATTAATAGACGAATAAAGTCAGTGTTTAAACAGCCTTCGTGAGAGTTATTTCTATCCCAACTTCTTCTTTTTTTTTACATTCTGTGTCCGGAAGCTCTTAAGTTATATATATATATATATATATATATATATATATATATATATATATATATATATATATATATATATATACGATTAAAATAGTATGGCCACTTTAGAAACGAAAAACAACTAAAGTTGTAAAAAAAGTCGTTAGAAAAATAGAAATAACATAGATATTCATCAGAGACCTGGTACCTGACAAAAGATAGCAAAAGGATCCTTCAAGTGACGGAAAGAAAAGTCCTATTTAAATTTATTGGACCTATTAGATTGGACAAATGGAGGATCGGGTCCAACATAAAATTAAGGGACCGACATGATAAGCCCGATATAGTGAACCATTAAGCTTAAGAGACTACAATGGTTGGGGTATGTGGAAAGGATGGAACCAACGAGAAGGGTGGTCTATAAGGCATATCGAATGATGGTATGAGATTGAGATGGAGGCCTCGTCTTAGTTGGCTCGACGATGTGAAGGGTGACCTGAAGGCGATGGGTATAAACCGCTGAAGACATCTTGCGGTGGGCAGAGGCGAATGGAGGAAGAAGTTAGCAGATGCCATGGTTCTTCAAGGACTAGTAAGGAATGAATGAATTCATTCAAAACTTAGTATTTTAAGGGGAGCTGTCTACGTCAATCGCAGGTTATGTAATCATAATTTATCCTAATAGAATTAAAACATTTAAAAAGTATAGTACGAATATAATTTTAAACTAACCAGTCAGATTAATACTAAATGTATTAAATAAATTCAACTAAATCAAAATTATTTTTAAAAAACCAATCTCGGTTTTGAGCGGCAATGTTTTATCAGCTGATTCAATATGGCCTCATTGCTGGTCCCGGGTTACTTGGTCTTGGTCTGGTTGGGTTAATTTTGAAAGAAGGGGTTATTATAATTACAATTATTCGTGAGAGCCAAACTTTGACAGAGAAATGAGATATGTTGGAGCTCGGAGTGAGGGTTGTTCGGGGGCCCGATTGGGAATGGGGCAACCAGGACGGAGGGGAAGGCTTTGTAGGGACTGTTGTCAAAATTGGCAGGCCAGGATCAACTATTTCTCCAGAGAATACTGTTGTAGTTATTTGGGATACTGGAATAGAAACCAATTATAGGGTTGGCTATGATGGATCTTATGATCTCAGGCTTTTGGATAATGCCCCTGCAGGTGAGTTAATTGATATTTTAATCTTCCTGAATTATCATTATCACTATTACTTATTCTCATAAAACTATTGTGACAATCCACATAAACTTAATTAAGACACTTTATTTTACTAACAGATTATCGTTGTTTGATTCATTGCTAGAATAAGGTTGTATTTTATTTAAAGTTCTGTTGTTTTTTATTTCTTTTTTCTTATCATTTAAAGAACATTATTGTATGTAACCATAGTTTGGAAAATTAAATTAAACCCTTTAAATAATCTTTTAGTGTAATAACGATCAATTGGTATTCCAGATATTTGGATATTTTGTTTCTTTTAAGTTAAATCAATTTTTGCTTCAATGGTATTTCATTGAATAGAGGAATAGTCGTGTGTCACTAATGACCGTTGGCTGTATCTGCATATTATTTAAATCTATTAAGTTTCACTGTTTTTAGAGATGTATACATGATATACTAGAATACACCTGAATGTATTTTTATATCTTATGACATTAATCCCAAAATTGGTTATCCATTATGTTTTTAGGACAGATGTAAGGAAAGAGCTAGTTTATTACATAATTTCCAGGGTTGTAAGATTAATCCTATATAGTAATTATTAAAAGTTATTTAAGGTGGTCAATACAATTGTCATTATTTTAATATTTCACATGTTTCCTCATATGCTGTTCTAACAATATTTCCTTGAGATACTAATTAAGATAATAGTGCTTTAAGGTTAGGAGGTTAGTTGGAATAATGACTAATTGGTTAGCTCACCATTATTCTGAATGGTTAATTTGTAATTAAACATAGAAGACACCGTAGTTCATACTAGCCTTGCTGTTTGTTTGAAGACAATGCTGAATATACCAACTTGCGTTATGCCCTCTTTATAATGACAGATGTGTATTTTAATGGTTAGAAACCGACTAAGCATCTGTCAAACTTAAGTCCTCATACAAACAAACCCTTATAAATTATTCTATGTAGGCATACTTGTAACAATAATAATAATTTTCCTTGTATGATTATTAATGATGAACACAAATATTTTTTTAGATTTAAAATATTTAATTAAACCTGTTGATATCAACAGAGAATTTAAAACTCAAAATTAAATGCCTAATGAAGACTCGAAAAGAATTTTTACTATTTCTGTAACGTAAGTTCGAATAATACTAATAAAATCAATGACTTAATTTACATTCTTATTCTAACTACTATCAATTTTTTACCAGATAATCCTCTGTTATCATATTTCAAACTAAATCGTGTAGTATTTTAAGGCTTTACTTAGTTGTATTTATCTGATAGGATTCATTAGATTAATGTTAGTTTATTCCTTTATTAATATTTACTGAGAGAGAAGTCATTTTTATCTATTGGAGACAGAAAATAATGAAGTAAAATTATTCCACAGGTGGCCACTTTGAGTTCCATCACAACTAGTTTTAAATTTTCATTTGTTTCTCTTTCAATATTTTCCAAAAATACAAGTTATCATCATGAGCTTTAGTATGGAAAGGAGAATATAATTATAGGAAATGTGTATACTTTGGTTATTATTTCATGAAGAAATGTTTAGAATGTTATGTAGAACGTTCCAAAAAATATACATCATCTATATTTCGAAATGTTAGTTGAAACTTAAATTTTTTGATGAAATGATTACCAAAATATACTCATTACTTATAATTACATTCCCTTTTCTATACTAATGCTCACGATAACTTGTATATTTGGAAAAAATGAAACAAATAAACAGTTTAAATCTATTGCAACAAGAAGCGACAACCTGTGAAACAGATAGCTTTTAAGGCTTTACTTTGTTTTATTTCTCAGATAGGATTTCTTAGATTAATGTTAGTTCATTCTTTATTATTTTTACTTACAGGGAAGCCATTTTTATTCATTGGAGACTAAAATTAATAAAGTAAAATTATATTTATTCATTGGAAAGAGTTGAACTCAGGTGGGACTAGATTTGATGAGCAGTTTCCCCCTGTAAAATTCCCATAGTATAATCATTTAATGTTAAGTAAGTTCACGCCACTCATTTTATTGGAATGTCAGTTTTTTAGTAGAAATAAAGTATCAACTCAAATAAACAGAGAATACACTACCAAAGAAATCAAATAATCATTCTACCTATAGAGCATACATTTTTTTTTTTAATCAGAGTTAAGTTGTTATAAATTATATAAGGGCAAATCAAGTCCTAGATTGCACGTACTACTTGTTGTGGAAGTTATTTTTATATTTGAAGTGTTGCATATTTTATAAGGCTTGGTTATTTAGGGGAGACAATGAAGACCAAAATAATGCAAATAGTAATTTTGAAATACCCGAACTTGGACTTATTACTCTTTACCTCTGATTTAAAGAAATATTATTATATTACCCATCCACTTAATATATGTTTATAGGATTACATATTTTTGTATGTATAAGTAGTTCTCATTAATACCAATAGAATGATTAGATAATTGGATAATTGGCACAACATCTGTCATCTCTATTAAATGTTAGTAACACTACACTGTGCACTGAACTATTCTGCTCCTCAAGAAAATTTAAGATCTAGTTAATCCTTATGGCCTTATTGAATTAAGAAATACCTTCTGATATGATTCTGAAACTAAGAATTTACTATCCTTTCTTAACTGTAAAATTTTTACTCTTTGTACAACTTCTAATATGATGGTATTGTGTTTAATTATTATTTTATGTTTTTGTAATTAAAGGTGTGAAGCATCATAACATCATATGCGATGGATGTCATTGCAAGGGTATTTCAGGGCTCAGGTTCAAGTGCACCAGGTGCTATGATTTTGATCTATGTCTTCATTGCTATATGGCGGACAAGCATGACCTGTCACATGTCTTCCAGAGATTCGATGCTTATAATTCTGTTGGGTAAGTTATATTAATATTGTTATTTTATCCCCTTAGCAAACAATGTTAAAGGAAGGTTGTTCGTTCCTAAGATGTATATCATGATTTTATATTTTATAATTATTTTTTGGGAGTCTTTAAATACAATCTATTATTATACAGTCTTTCCAATTGTGATTATTATGTTATGGAGATAATCATTGAAACATTTAATTTCTTGTTTTTATTTCTTGAAACTTGTAATTAATCTGTAATATTTTAGGGTTGAGCTACCTCCTCGGCAAGGGTCTACCAAGATTTTATTACGTGGAATTTTTATCGGTGCCATTGTTCAGCGAGGTAATAACTGGGATTGGGGTGATCAAGATGGTGGGCCAGGTAAGATAAAATTTGAGTTTTCATTAATAAATTATTCCATTACGATATCATAAATGTTTTTATACATTACCCTTAATAAAAACTCATATGTGTGCTGGGTATCTTTTTAAAAGATCGATTAGGTATATCAAATTATTGGACTGAGAAATAAATCATAATAGTCTGGATCTGAATCATGACAATAATAATTTGAGTAATATTGTATTGTTTTTTGTGGATGAAAGAATAATGAGATGCTTATTTTAAGTATTCCATAAATATTTTTAAAAAGCTTTGATTTGGGTGCAAATCTTTGGAAGCATTCCCTTTGCCCACATTGGCATTTAACCTCTGGATTGACTAGGCCATTATTAAGCAGTTAAATGATAATGAATGAAGCAGCTTGAAGCTATTTTATTTCGAATGGTTTCAAATGTGAATTCGTTTTCTTAGATTTCATTCTTATTGCAGGTAAAAAGGGAAGAGTTCTTGATATACGAGGATGGGGAAATGAGTCTTGGAGATCTGTGGCCAATGTCGCTTGGAGCTCTGGGTATACCAACATGTACAGTGTAGGTCACAAGGGTAGAGTTGATCTATTATGCGTTGAACCAGCTGTTGGAGGCCATTATTATCGTTCACACCTTCCAATATTTGGTATAGTATTAATTAATATTCATAATTATATTAATTTGTTTAAGTTTAATTTAATTATTAAATGTTAAAAGTTGTTTCACTATAGTTTGTACGGTCACCTGTGGTCTAGTGGTTAGCGTAACAAACTACTAAGCCCAAGATCACAGGTTTGTAGCCCGGCAGGTGACCCAAGGATTTTTTTAAGGGAGTGAAAAATCCTTAGTTACGCCGTCCTTCGGAAGGGACGTTAAACGGGGGTCCCTAGCCTGTACAATGTCAGGTACTCGTTAAAAATCCCTACCCTAATTAAACCTGGGTAGGAGCTCCCACTGTAGCATCGTCCGATTAGCGATAGCAGCATAGAGTGACGTTAAATGAACTAACAAATAAGCAAACAAACTATAGTTTGTACACAATGTTTATTTATTTTGATGGAATATTTCTTACCTAATGTCTTATTCAAAACTTCTAGAGGAAATGCTAACCATGGCCAAAACTTCCTTGACATCTCTGGTCAAGCAACAAGATACCTTGAACTTAATTTAGATATCATTACTCCGTATTGTTTGTTTATTTAACGTCACTTTATGCTGCTATTGCTAATCGGATGATGCTACACTGGAGCTCTAAATTTTGCCTATCCTGGTATAATTAGGATAGTGGTATTTAACGAGTACCTGACATCGCACAGGCATAATCCC
The DNA here is from genome assembly GCA_964056705.1 of Troilus luridus. NCBI lineage: Eukaryota > Metazoa > Arthropoda > Insecta > Hemiptera > Pentatomidae > Troilus > Troilus luridus. The sequence continues at coordinate 86,396,382 of OZ057413.1, forward strand.
CATTTAACATCCCTTCCGAAAGATGGCATAACCAAGGCTTTTTTACTCCCTTTAAAAAATCCTAGGGCCACCTGCCGGGCTGTGAACCCGCAATCTTGGGCTTAGTAGGTTGTTATGCTAACTACTAGACCACAGGTCGCCCTATGGGTCCATATTTCTCAAGAGCCTTAACTCCTGTCCTTAAAATCTTTTATTTGCTGCTTTGTTTTATGGCTAAGAGAGCTGAGCTGTTCTTAAGTTGTACAAGTAAATACGCATAACATTGTGGCATATGATATCAGCTTTCCTATGGAATTTAGATAGAGTGATTAGGTTGGCATAAATGAACTCTGAAATAGATGGTGGAAAGACTGAAATTGGTTTGTAAGTGCATGATGGGTGTGTAGTATAAAAAAGAAAAGATGGCTACTTGAAGCAGCAAATTTTAAGAATGCTGATGCAGACTGTTATCAGTAAATAAAGATTTAGAAGCAGAAGTAGTATTGCTAAAATGAAGGGAAAAAGTGACAGAGATTTATGGGGGGAGAGAGAGAGAGACTTAAAGTAGGCAAAACGTAAATACATAAAAAGTTATCACTGAAACTTTTATATATATGCTAACACCTGGGTTAACCAATGCAAAATAGTCAATTTTGGTAATTTAATTTAATTTTATAAATCTATAAAATTATTTAATTCTAATTGATCAGCTCAGGTTTAAAACAGTAGAGACATTGCTTTTATAAAGTTATTTTATTAATAAATTCTGCCATTGAAAATTGTGTTTACAATATTTTATTGTAAACATAACATTACAACTGCTTTTAGGTGAAAAAACCGAGGAACATGAAAGTCATCAAGATTCCAATCTGACTTTTATAGTTGGTGAGAGTGTAAGTGTGACTGTGGATGTGGAAGCTCTAAAAAAAATGCAGGAAGGGCATGGTGGATGGAATCCTCGTATGTCTCAGGTTGGTTAATTTTCTTGAAAATTATCGGTTGTATTATATTGTTATAAAAACATGAAAGTAAAGCTATTGAAAACTAGCTTAATATTGAAAAAATTGTTAAGTTATGTGGAGTTACTAGATTTGATAATTGAGGCGTTGGCATGGGAAAGGTAGTAAGTAAAAATAATTTGTCAGTTTTTTCATATTAAGGATAGTAAATTAATCATGGCAATAGGATAGAAAGAGGATTAATCATGGCAATAGGATAGAAAGAGGATTAATCATGGCAATAGGATAGAAAGAGGATTAAGTCAAAACTGAGAGTGTTTAGTTTCTTTGAACTGTCCATTTAATTATTCCATTTGAAGCTTTAATTTTAAGTTGCCAAAACATTTTTTTTTGCTTCTACTGTTCAATTACCTTTTATTTATGACTTTTTTATGTCATTTCCTCAAATAACATGGTTTCATTTAATAAATTAACATGGTATTTCAATGTAATTTATTAGATTGTTGGTGAAATTGGAATCGTGCACAGATTTACAGAAAAGGGTGATATTCGTGTATATTATCCTACATTGGATTGCCGATGGACTTTGAACCCCAGCGTTTTAAAGAAGGTTGGCCGCCCTCATTCTGTTGGAGACAAAGTGAGGGTTTTAAATGACAGAAGAAAAGTAGAGCTGTTTCAAGCAGGGCATGGAGAGTGGATATCAGCGATGACATCAGTTAGTATTTGTGTTCATAATTTATTTGGTATTAAATGTACATTAATTTAATTCATTTAAGCATTGATGATTAGTGAAGTTATTTAGTCATTTACCTTACCATATCTTTTTCTAAAAGCCTCCTTCAACCAGCTTTATTTATCAGTTAATTTTTCTCTAACACATGTGCATTCTATGTTCAGTCTAACTTGTTATATTATATTCCAATATAACACTATATTCCTATAAAGTGTGCCTTGAATTTTACAGCTGACATCCTTTTTAAAATATACATAACTAGATTTATTGATTTACAGATATTGGGTAAATTGGGTAAGATAGTTCAAGTGTATAAAGATGGCGATTTAAGAGTCACTGTTGAAGGGCAAACATGGACACTAAACCCAAATAATGTAGAACCTGTGTCAGAATGTGTAAATACTAACACACCGAGCCCTCGGCATCATGGAGGTATATATAGTTGATTTTTTTTTTTAATTTCATTATGATATTGGATTAACAGTGCATATTTCGTTATTTTATTAAATAAAGGAATTAAATCCTTTTTGGAAGTAACATATCCGTGCATGTGTTATCCATTTATTAGCCTATTAAACAATAGTTTTCAAGTAAAATTTGACCAAGTTTCAATTTCTGACAAAAAAAAATTAGAGGTATCTTTTATGAATATAATCCATTAGTATAAATGGATAGGAATGGTCTGAAATGTATAGTTAAAGTATTATTATTTTTTTAAGTAAACAAGGAAACAATAATTAAATTCTTTTATATTAAAAAAAATTATTATGCAAGTTCAATATAATCAACAAAAAATCATAAATATTCTTGTTGATTTACTCATGATTGAATTGTATTTTTAGATTCTGTGTCTTCCCTACTCTCAAGTTTAATGGAGAATAAACTCGAATTAGATACTGGTCCGTCAATTGAAAGTATTGTTAAAGAAGCTGCCAAAGGAAATTCTCAAATTGTCTTGGATTTTATGAAATCCCATCCTCATTTGGTGAGTACTTACTGGTTTATTGATTTGAGTCAAGAAGTAAATAGGATTTTAGAAAAAATGTTGTAGTTTCTTTTCCATAAATAAAAAATTTATTGAATTATGTTAACATAATTTGATATTTTATAACAGGTTGATGGCAAGTTAAATAACAAAACCTGCCTGCAAGTAGCAAGTCATCAAGGCCACGTTGGGCTGGTCACGTCCCTCCTTGCTTTAGGAGCCGACTTCAACCTATCTGATGATGAAGGGGATAAAGCTCTTCACTACGCAGCTTTTGGGTGAGTCGACAAATTAGGTATAACTTGTTTGATGTTGTTTGTTCATTTAACGTCACTTTATGCTGCTAGGGCTAATTGGACGATGCTACAGTGGGAGCTCTAAATTTTGCCTATCCAGGGGTCTAAATTAGGATAGGGGTTTTTAACGAGTACCTGACATCGTACAGGCTTGGGGCCCCGTTTAACGTCCCTTCCGAAGGACTAAGGACTTTTTAGTCCCATTAAAAAATCCTAGGGCCACCTACTGGGCTATGAACCCGCGATCTTGGGCTTAGTAGTTTGTTACGCTAACCACTAAACCACAAGTCACCCCTAACTTGCTTGATTGAATATACTTTGAAAAATTAATCTATGACAATGGAATTTAAAATTTTCTTTATTTAGAATCATTATTAGATATGATGTTCTGTAGCACTACAGCTTGTACCACTCCAACCCTTGAAAGGTCTTGAGTTCAGTACACGGTAGAGACTACTATTTCTTGGACAACGATTGCGTAAGGAGGCGATTTGCTCTAGATCACGCTCAACCGCCAGATTTTCCCCCTTACTTCTGGTACCCACGTTATAGAGGCTGGGTGGGCTCCTTATTCCACAGGGTCTATCTGTGGCTGTTAACAGATTAAATCATTTATCTTTAATAGACGAATTTGAACATGAAACCTTCAGCACTCCACTACTGAGCTACCCTGCTCCTAGTGCTACAAATTGAAATTATGCATGTCCTGACATAGCATGATTTATTCACAGGGAATATTACAATCATAGGATCCATAATTTCAATAGAACTTTTTTTTAAATAAAGAAAAAATTTATTTTAAAAGTTTTCCTTAATTTCTTTTCCTCTGCCTGCATTTCAAGGTAATTTATAAATTGATTAATTTTTTTTTTGTGTAAAATAAAACAAAAATATTGCTGATTGTAATAATTGAAATGAAAATTAATTTCATTATGGCATGAAGTCCCTTAAAATAATTATATAGTTCAAGTTATAGAGTTAAAACCGTTGCTACCATATCTTCTTTTTTTTTTTGTGGTCCACTTCAGGAAAGATAAACTGGATAGGTTATTCTTACATGTTGACAGCCTATTGTAACCAGAGCGGGAAGGTCAATTCTTAAGAAGGAAATAAAGTTCAATATATCATGCCCAGATTTGAACTAGTCTGACAAGTCAGTAGTCTCAAGGTTGCAAAGGTGGCACTTGACACTTTCGGCTTCCCTTGATCAACGTCAAAAGTTCATGTCTACAACCCTAAAAACTAAAAGAAATGTTTAGCAGGTTACCTGAAGAATAGTCTTACGAAGAGCATTGTTTTGAAATGTTATTTTGTTTCCAAAATGGTTTACTTCTATAGACAGTTTTATTTTGAGTCTTACAATTTTGTTATGAGTTCTAATTAAAATTTTCAGTTACAAATCAATATTTACTTTTAATCTCCATTGCTCGTTCTAATTTTTCTAATCCAGAAATAATTTCATCTCAAATATGAACAGATGTGATTTTTTCTTTTAGTATGAATAGAGTACAGAGTACTAAAACTATCATGTAACCACGCAATTAAAACTTTATTTATTAAATATATATACAGTAGAATCCCGATAATTCGTATGGTCAAGGGACTGAAGATTTGGTACGAATTATCGGGAATACCAATTATCGGGAGTACAAAATAAAAAAAATAAAAAAATGTATTAATACAATTTTTTTAATCTATCGAACCGTCCATCACTTGCACGAAAGTCTTCAATTCCCATTTTTCTGTGAAAACTCGGGCTTTTTCCCTTCAAATATTACCTCCAACTGGTACATTTGAATTCCTTGCTTGTACGAACCACTTTTTTAAGTTCTCTACAAGCCTGGTAAGTGAGTTTGTCCTTGTTCTTCAAAATTGATGTGATCGTGGAACCAGGGACGATGAAATGCTTGGATACGTCAATTAGCTTACAGCCACTGGTCACGGCGTTTATGATTTGTTTTTTCTCTTCAATAGAGAGGCTAACGTATTTTGGAGGCATGATAACGTGTCACAACGGTAACAAAAACGAGACTGAATTGTAAATAAAAGTGTGACTGTAAGAAAAGCTTGAAAAGATTGTAATAAAATTCCTCCCCTCATTCCCTTTGAGTGAAAACAGTACGAATTACTTATGAGATTTCTAAGAAAACTTGTCTCCCTCACTCGCTCTCCCGTAAAAAACGACAGGATCTACTGTGCCTCTAAACAATACAAACATACTTGTGTATAAAAACAATACAAATTGAGTGATTTCCTAGAAAGGATCTATTCTCATTCTCCCTGTCATATCTGCTTCACTGTTCTCTCCCTCCCTTTCGAAAACAGTACTAAATAACGAGATTTTAAAGCTGGAAATACGAATTATATGACGTTATAAGTGACCTCGAGCATAAAAATAATACGAATTACCGAGGGGTCTGAAATGCATTGATTTTATACCATTTATCGGGATTTTCTCTGGGGACCGGCAAATTTGTACGAATTAGCCGGAAATACGAATAATCGGGATTCCACTGTATATATATTTAAAGTATATATTTACTTTTTTAGTGAACAGGCTGAAGTAATAGCTATATTACTGAAGGCTGGAGCTGATCCCAATGCAGTGAACAATAGTCTTAGCTCGCCTCTCCATGTTGCAGTAAGCAGGCAAAATTTACCGTGCATCAAGGCTCTTCTTAACGCAAAAGCAAACGTTAATCTTCAGGTAAATAAATTCAGGATTAAAATATTGAATTAATAATTTCACAATTATTAGATGAATAAGGACACAGTTAAAGTTAAAACTGTAAATTATTACTCTTAATAAAAATTAATACAATATAAGGTGGTTTCTCTTGTCTGATAAAACTATTTGTTATATTATATTTATTTGTAAGACTGTATTATTAAGTTAAATTTCAGATTTTGCTTTCATAGAAGGGACCGGCAAATAAAAAGTGAATAAAAATGAATAAAAAGTTTATTGGCTAGTTGGTTTTTCGTGCTCCTGGTTTACTAATCCTTATACTTGAATTGTTATACTGCTGGTCCGCATATAATATTATCAATATATAAATTATTTATATACAAATATTATTTATATTATTGTGCTTGATAATAATAATATAAGTGTATATACGAAAATTAAGTATTGTGCTAGTTTACTTGTTCACTGCTGTATTCAAGAATATTTTATAATTTTTCAGGATTCTTATGGTGATACAGTATTGCATGATGCCATTGGTAATGAAGTTAATGAAGCTGTTGAACTGCTTTGTTCTACACCCGGGTTAGATTTATCTCTTAAGAACAAACGTGGCTTCAACCCTCTTCATCATGCGGCTTTGAAAGGAAATTTGTTGTTAGTATATTCAAGATGTAATTTTTAATATTATTCTACTCAGTCCTAGTGTAGTTAAATAACATGCTATAATTGTAGTGCTACAGATAAACTGATAAGTCGTGCACGGCAGTTGGTCGACGTAAAAAAAGATGATGGCTTTGCTGCCCTTCATTTAGCAGCTTTTAATGGCCATCGAGCTGTTGTTGAAAGCCTTGTTACTGATGGGAAGGCAACTCTTGACCTGGTAACTTACAGAAAACAAACACCCCTTATGTTGGCTGTTTCTCAGGTAATTATATCAATTTTTTAGTATAGAATAATATATGTATAAATAATGTTGGTATTTATTTTTATTATAATTTAGCCTAAAAACCCTTAAAGGTTTCAAAAAGAAGCCTCTCATATACCTGAAGTTTAAAGAATATTCAAGTTATTTTTATTGTCACATGAATGGTGTAGCCATGATGATTTAGAGTTTAATTTATGATTTTTTTAAATTTAGGTGAGTATTAAAAGATTTTCAGATTTGAAATTTAATCTTTGTTTCACTAAACAGGGTCATAGCGCCGTCATAGAGTTTTTAGTTGGTTCTGGTTCTAATCTCGCTCTTATGGATGAAGATGGAGATACTTGTCTTCATTTTGTTCTCATGCGGAGATCAACTATAACTGCACCTATACCAGAAGCAGAGGCACCGACCATTTTTGGGGTATGCCATTGTTAAATGTTTTTTATTACTTTTTTTCTTCCTTATGAATTTTTTCATGTATTTGATATTTTATTTTTTATGGTGAATAAGTTGTGGTTAAAAGAAATAGAAAAAAAATTATTGAAAGCAAACAATTTTAACTCTCTTCTCAGGTTTCCTTCCATCAGGTATTATGCATAAGATAAAAAGCAAATAAAAATAATTGCTATTATAAAAAAATATTAATTAATAATTATAGGTGATTGATAATTATAGTAGACAGTAAAATTTGGAAATAAAATATAAATTGAAAAAAATTATGATAGTTAAGGAAAGATTTATGGGAATTAGACAATCATGAAAAAATTGTAATTATGATGTGCTTAAAAAAATATGTTTGCATGCAATAGGAGTTTTTTTCCTTACTAAGTAAATATAATCAATTTCATGACTTTGCTTGTTACACCAATTTTTTTAAATCTGTAATTAGTCTGTTTATTTATTACATGATCGATGATTACAAATTTAGAAAATAGGCCTGTAGTCCAGGTGTTAATTGAATTTCTAATCTTCTATTATTAATCAATAAAATCATCCCTAGATTTAGCGGGTTCACAAGGATGGGAAAATTCAATTTACAACAAAGCCTAAAGTCTCTTAGAAACTGAAAAATATTTTATCATTCAATATTGATGTTTAGGCTGGTTACTTATTTTTCAAGTGTTTTTGAGACATAAGCTTTGTATTTTTCCAATTGTGTAATAGTAATATTATTAACTTTCATCAAAATTCTTTCGTGGTAACTAAGTGGTATTTCTACAGTGAAAATATTTTAAATTATTTTAAGTAGAAAGATAAAGGAGATTTATTATACATCCGCCTGTTTTTTTCATTTAATTCTAACCCTTGCCTGATTGTAGTTTTAAAATATTGCTTTAACCTTAAACAACATAGTCCTTAATATATCAAACAAATTCCTCATTAGCTATACAGTTTTTTAAATGTTAAAAATATCAGTGTTAAAATATGTATTTATTTTTCTTATTAAAGATTTGGGAAGAAGTGAGAGAAAATAATCCTCAATTGGCAAATGAAAGTGTTGCTATTGCAATAGCCTGCTATCTCGTTCAAGAAGGTTGTCCTATGTTGAAGAATAGCAAAAATAAAACACCTTTAGACATTGTTGAGGGAACTGAAATAGGTCCCATTCTCGAACATTATGTCAACAACGGTTCAAAGTGAGTAATCTTTCGCTGAACTTATTTTTAAAAGAAAAATATCTTTTTAGAATTTTGCTATGGATTAATTTTTATTCCTTATTGCTTTACAGGGAAGATAAGAAAAAGAAAGAAAAGAGGCCAGTTGAATGTGGGGTGTGCTCTGAATTGAGTGAGGAAAACGTTCGCCTTGATCCCTGTGGTCACAGAATTGCTTGTGAAGACTGTTCAGCTCGGCTTAAAAAATGTATTAAATGCTCAACAATTATCAATCGCCGCCTTTCAAACGGTAAGTACCATTTTTTAACTGTAATATAAAAAATTAATTTACATAGCTCAGTAGAATGCAGTTTTTTGCTCCCTCTGGGAATGGTTCCTTTAGCACCTTTGAGAATAGCCTTAATGAAATGCTTGCCTTTGAGTTGTTTTTTTAATCTTTTTTAAGGTTCTAAAAAGATATGAGGTGAATTTAAAGTTTTCCTTCTTGAAGTCGATGTATCTGTGGCTTCTAAATCAATATTGCCTCTTCTGTTGCATTTAAATGGTAGTTTCCCTATGGTGGGGAGTGTCTGTTCAAGAAAACAATCATCTTCAGGAATTTAAAGGCTTGAAGGGACAAAGACTTATTATTCCTTCAATAATATAGTGAATATTTATAGTTGGTCGTCCACTATATTCCACTAGCTGCGAAAATATTGCAAATCATCATCAATATTTTCCTCCTTTTTTTTTTTGTCGGATGAAATGATTTCTTCTAAAAGCTTGACAGCCTCTATTGGTGTAAGGCTAGGGTTCTGGTAGGTCTCGTGAAAATGGATAATATTAGCTCTCGTCTTTTCTAGAATTTTTGTTTACATTGGAAATTTTTTAAGGGCTTCTTGATAATTTTAGCTTGGTCAATTGCTTTCAATGCTTTTGTTCCACTTACCTGATGTGCATGCATCTCGTTACAGTCTGGCAAAAAAAGTGCATGCCGCACTTCTCAGTGAGTTTTTCTTCTAACGTTAATGCCCATTACCACAGATTCATGCAATTTTAGTTGTCATAAAGTACGACTCTTTATTTTTTAACATGTACTTGATATCCATCTTTATACCAAGATACATGGAACAATTTATCAGAATTGGAACTGTTGAAACTTTATTTTCACTTTTTTTCCTTGAAAGCTTCAATAGGGCCTAAAAACGATTCTCTACTATTAAGTGAAGTGTTTTTATTTATTTTATTTTATACTAACATTAATCCTACTTCTAGGCACCTCATTAGTAATTGCAGAACTAATTTATATAGAATACCACATAAGAAGAAAGTATATTTTAAATGTTTCTTTTTTTTTTTTTCAGATGGTCGTGTAATCTCTTATAGATCTCGTCAACCAACTGCTGAATGCTTACGATACTTAGAGACCAAAATAGCTGAAATCGAAGAAACACACTCATGTTCTATTTGCATGGAAAGGCGAAGAAATGTTGCCTTTCTTTGCGGTCATGGAGCTTGTGATAAGTGTGCTGCTCCACTGCGTTCTTGTCATATGTGTAGAAAAACAATTACAAAAAAGATTAATCTATATTAGTGTATTGGCTCCCTTATACTTAATTATTGAATGGCCAAATCGGCCATTCTTTCAATTTTCTCCAATGTATTAAGGAAATCAGGTATTTAATATAAAGAAATTAAGATTTTATTACCAAAGTAGTAATTGAGCATGTTTTCCCTTCATCTGTATATAATAATTTTAGTATTCTATTTTTAATGGCCTACTTACTGATTTTTATATTGAATAAATATTTTATGTGGCACTTATTATTAAGTGCTATGAATTATCTAGAAAATGTACAAAATGTATTTTATTAAATATAGTTAAATTTTAGCTGTGTTATTGTGATAAATTTCTGAGAGTTAATGCATTTATGTTTTATAACGGAGTATAACTTATTTTAAAACAATTATTATTTGCTCCACGCGTATAAATACTTGTGAGATCCTTTGTGTCGATCTTACATTCCTCAAAGGAATGGTTTATTCTTTCCAAGTGGATGCATGAAGTATTATCCGAAAGATCATTGTAATAATAGGTTAAGATTTTTATTTAAAAGAGATTATGATATTTTATATTTATATAATGCATAGCAAAATTATTAGTTTAAGGTGGTATACAGAATATATCTTTCATCACAGATGCTGTTAACTCGTTACCTCATATTCCTTGCCTATCTAGTCATTATACTTTAAACCGATGTTTTAAACAAATGTATGACATTTTATATTATGAAATTGTTTAAAAAAGAAAATCTGTAGATCATGTACTAGATGATATCTCAAAATCTGATTATGATTATATTTGATGTCTTCTGATTGATGGATTTGTACTTATAAATAGAGAAATTAATTTTTATATAGAAATTCTATTTGTTATTTCAACTCATTTTTCTATTTGGTAATAAAAATGTTTAAGTGATATTGTGTTGAATTTACTAACCTTAACATTCAAATATTGTAATTACATAACATAAAGAGTAGTGGGTGTTGCAACTTGCAACTATACACGGCAAGCAAGAATACTAAATTGAAATTTTATATATTGCATATACTCAAATTTACGCACAATAAATTGAAAACATAGAATTTTTGAATTCTGGTAGATGTATAAAAATTCCGGGAATACACAACATGTATTCATATTTTATAGTCAAAATGACCGGTTCGTATATTTAGGTATAATACATAGATATCTCTGAAAATTAGAAGTGTAAGAACGAAATAATTTATAATATTATTGTATACACAAATTTAATAAAAATCATGACATTATCGTAAAATATTAAATAAGACGTAAAGAGGAAATGTTATAAATAAATTATCCAACTGGTCATTTTGACCGGTTCATAGTTCTAGTGTTAATGTTGTTAGGCATACTTAATAACTGAAAGAATGAAGAAAAAAAATACATACTGTTATTCTTCCTTATTACAAGTTTTCATATTTATTCATGTTAATTTTTCTTAAAATCTCAGTTGAATTTTGAACAATTAAAACAAATTATAAAAAAAAGAATAATAAGCAGAGATTTGATTGTGTTCTGAACGCTGCAAATATACATTTCAATATTTTATTAATTATTAAATTATCAAATTAACCTCTCTTATAATTAACAGAAGAAAAACATTTTCAATGATCTTTTTCATGAGAAGTGAGGGGATGGTTGACTGGAAAGTAGACGTAAGGAAGACAATAGTTGGGGGTGCAGTCAAATGAAAACACTAAATAAGTGGTAGCTTATTTAAATATGTGCCGTAAGTGATGAGTTTGGAATTTAAAAGGCTTTTTAGGTGGAGGTTGAATTGATTTTGGAGAGAAGCGGTAGGATCTCGGGGTATAGGTTTATAGGTGGAAGTATCTGAAAGCAGAGAATACATTTTTAGGTCGTAATCAGAACGATTCATAATCACTGTAGAGTTGCCTTTATCTGCTTTGGTGACAATCAGGTCGTCATGGGATTTGAGGAAAGAATGAGTGAGTGATAGGTCCTTGAAGAACTGTGGGGAGAAATTAGAAGGGTTGGAGTGGGGGTGTTGAAGGAAATTAGAAATGATATTGGTTAGGGAGACACGTGATAGATCTAGTGGAACAAGTGAACGGTGGAGGAGGGGGTCATTGTCAATATATTCTAAGTCGGTCAAAAGATCAGGAATAATTTTTTTGAAGGAAGAGGGTGCAGCAAAGTTAGGTCCTAAGGATAGAATGTTATTGACATGGGTGGGGATGTTGGTGGTAGAGATATTGTGTACCCAGGTTTTATCTCCTTTGGGGTAAATTTTGGAGGTAAGTGATTTTTGGTAAAGGGTATTGAATTTGGAGATGAGGTGGAGTTTTTTACGTGACCTTGTTGTGGTGAATGTGGATGTTATTAGGGTGGATAGGTTATGCATGTGGTCCTGGGTAAGATGACTGGTTAAAAATTGGGTAAGGGAAGAAATACGTAGGTTCAAAGAATGGATATATTGTATATTCTCCCTTATTTTTAGATTCAACAAAGATTTTTTGAATTTTAATGAGAAATTATGTAAAGTGGGGTATAGGGAATTTGATGTGGTGACATGATTCAGGGTGTTGGTTATAAAATTTGGAAAAAGGGAGTTTGATCGACATTTAAGGAGGAAAATGTGATGTTCTACGTGATGAGCTAAATGTTTGTGTAGGGAGCAAAGGTGGTTGATGTGGGATTTTAGGTTAGGAACTGAAGATTTAATTGAGGAGAAGGATAAGTTAAGAGGGGGGGGGTGTTGGAGATAAGATGAGGAGAGGCAATTCCATCATAGTTGAAAACATGTTGGCGGTTGTAAGTAATATCGTTAGAAGAGCGAAGTTGAGGTGAGGAGGTAGATGAAAGATGTAATCTTGAAGAAGAGTGATGTTGTGGTGAGGGCGAAGAAGCCTGGTGATGGTTAGAAGAGAAACTAGAAGAGCGATGTTGTGGCGAGGAGGTAGAATTCGGGTGATTTCTTGATGAAGAAAGAGCTTGATGCAGGGGTCTGGGTGTAGTAAATAAGCTACCACTTATTTAGTGTTTTCATTTGACTGCACCCCCAACAAATGATCTTTTTCATTTAATTGATGAATACGAATCTCTACGATCCAAAAGCAATCTCATGTTTTCATAGTCGGTTTCCTACAACTGTTTATAATTAAATCATATTGAAATTGAGCATCCTTATATATCAAAATGACAGCTGTGAAATTTTAATCTTACCAACTACATGTATTCAGTTTTATTTGTAACTTTAAATTTATTTTACTTCATTCCAAATGAGTATTTTTACTCACAAAATAGATTACATCTAGAGGAGAGCTATATATGACAATAAAAAGCTAAGACTCGTGGCTTTTCCATGTCAAAACTAACTCAAAATTGCTACTCAATTCTTCCCTCGTCTGAACAAATTGAAATTCGAAGTTAAAATCCCAAAATATAACGCCAAGCATTTTTGGATTACCTTCACTATAGAAACAAATTAATGGTTTGTATTAATTGTTCACAGGCCAATAAAAACACATACATTTTCATGTTTAATTTCTTTCTTTTTTTAAATTATGAGCCAATAACTACTATTACAATAGTTAAATCTTTTCAGTCCTCTTGAATGAAATAAACCTAAGATTAAATATGTACATAATGCATTCATTTATTCTTAACAAATTAAACTGTTATTGTTATGTAATATATACTTATATGTAGAATTGAAGCATAAAGGGATACACAAGAAAAGTAAGTCTGTTCCAGTAGTATTAACTCTAGCATTTGTTTTTATATACAACATATTGCAGATATAAAGCAATTCCTGAAAATTTTCAGAAACAAGATTTATAATATATACTGTTTACTGATGTCACATAATGACCACATTAATTTTAAACCACCAAAAATTTAGTATATTACAGTAATAATGAATTGATGTGGCGAAATAATTTTAAATGAAAACAAGACTATCAAATAAATAGAGATCTTTTGGTGATGATTAAGACAAATTACATTAGATTTAAACATTTTATGAACCTCATGAAAAAAAACGAATTAAGAATAAATACCTACTTCAGCCTTAATTCCTTGTCTTAAACATATGCTTTTCCATAAATGTCAAAAAATTTGAACTATTCTATAAAATGGTTAAACAGAATGGAAAAAAGAAATCACCGAAAAATAAGTCTTTTCATTCAAAGGTTGAAAAAAAATAAATATTACAAATTCATTTCATAATTTTGTTTAATATTTACATTACCACTATAAACATATTTTGAAATATAAATTTATTTACAAAATATACAAAGAGAAAATTATGATAACTTATAATTAAAGCAGAGAAATGACTACTAAAACTGGCCTAAATATCACACTCAAATAATAATCTAATTACAATAAATAGGGTATCACATTAAAAAATATTTGAGCTATACAGTAATTAGGGATGTAAAAAACAGGATATCTTCCTGAATATGCTTATCTTACAGTAACTTCCCTCATTGGTTTCCTAAAAGAAAAAACAACAAACAAATATTATAGAAAACTTTAAGCGTTACAAGAATTATTTGACTCAACACTTGTTTATCAAAAAAACTATTAAGTACCTCACTCCTCCAAGATGCACTGCTCTGTTGTAAAGCAGAACACCGCCAAAGACAAGACCGGTTCCAAGTGCTGACAAGGCTGTAACCTCATTCCCGAACAGTAGAACGCTCACCCATATAAGAAGAGCTCTCTTTAGCGTATTCACAACACTTTAAAGAGAAAAAAAAATGAATAAATAAACTCAATAGTTACAATATGCCCAATTCTTTAAATAGCAACTGTGTTTTTTTTAATTGAATCATTGAATCATCTATCATTTACTTGAGAGCAAATAAAAAAAAATTACAGAAAACTTAAGTTAATGTTTCAAATAGAAATTAATTAACTGTTAAGTAGTTAATTACTAGTAGTATTAATTATAATGTAGTATTAACTACACATTCATAATGTAATAAAGTAGGTGAAAAACTTAAATAAAAATAAATATTTTATTTTTGAAGACAAAAGATATCCCCAGGGCCGGGATTCGAACAGTGTCTCCCACTTGCTCTACCAATTGAGCTATTCTGGTTCGTACTTCGGTTAGACATATACATTCTCTTCACTGATCCCATATCCCTGTGTTCTCGCAATTTGCGATGGTACAAGGGGAAGGATGTTCATTGAACATTTCTTTAATAGGATCTTGTTGACTTATGTCATTATATATTATTATAAATAATTTTTTTTAGTTATAATTTTAAATATTTAATTTTTGAAGAGAAAAGATAAGCCCAGGGCCGGGATTCTCGCCGGCGGGGATCTTCCGAGAACCCCGGCCCTGGGCATATCTTTTCTCTTCAAAAAATTTAATATTTAAAATTACAACAATTAATAAAAAAATAAATTTAAATAAAAATAGATCAAGAAACATATATTAAATACAAATAATAGTTGATAGAAATGGCATTACACCTGTTACATGTATAGTACAATTATGTTATGAGAGCATATTGATATGTAGACATTAGTGTCTGTCTCGGCCAATATATTTAATCCATTCATTAAGTATTTCTTCTGGTTTCGACCGTGTCGTCAAATTCTTTGCAAACGTTTCGCTAGACAGTCTCAGTCTCAGATTAAGCCCTGAGGAAGCTTTGATGGCACGGTCGAAACCAGAAGAAAAGCTTGATGAATGGATTCAATAAAAATTATATTGCACAAAGAATTCATAAAATGGTCCATTGAAAAGTAAAAGAATAGATAATTAAATACTTGCCACAATATTCTCTGATTAATAGAATCTTCTAATTAAGAAAAGCTACCCAACCAAAATCAAAACAATCAAGCATACTTAACAACCCTCTTGAAAAACGCTACTCTCTATTCTCAAAGTAAAAAGCTTCCAGTATAAACTGGATCAGAAGGAATTGATGAGGTAGAACCTACGAGCTCTTGGAGGAATGCAAAAAAAAAAATAACAAAAAAACATATGGGTTGTACAGACAACATATGAATCCAAAGATAATTATAGGGTATCAGTTTTGCAGGTTGTCACTTCAAGCTGAGTCACAAGTTTTAACTTTTCATGTTTCCCTTTTTAATATTCTCAAAAATAAAAATAATCGTGAGTTTTAGTAGGAAAAAAAAAATTCAATAATCGTTTCATCATTTGTGTTTCAACATTTTGTAATATAGATGATATATATTTGTTGAAACATTCATTTCTTGATGAAGTGATTACTGAAATATAATTATATTCTTTTTTTCCATACTAAAGCTCATGATTATTTGGATTTTCGGAGAAAAATTCGAAAGGACAACCGGCGGAATTGATACCAATTTTAGATGGCATAAAAACATGACTGCTCATATTCAACTAATTATGACCAATATAGACAAAGAAAGAATTTAGAAGGTTTTAATAATATTATGTTGTAAGATGTTGAACAAAATAATCAATGAATTTTTAAAAAGGCATTCAGTTCACAATATTTTAATGAATTATTAATTTCTCAACTTCAGTTTGATAAAACTACATAAATTTTAATCATCAGTGATTTCAGTCTCCCTTCTTAATTTTACTTTGAGCTCTTAAGATTCTTAAATATAAAATAAATAAAAGTAACCAAAAGTAGTGATAACCAATTAACTAGTTTAATACTCTGATTGCACACTGCCAAGTTAAATAGTGAACATTTAAATAATTTACCTGTGAGTGACAGGACTGGTATAGTCCATGAGAACATAAGCTGTAATACTTTGGAAATGAAAGAAGATGCCATTCAAGATAAATGCAAATATTACATTTAGTCCCACTGGAGAAGTAGATCCAGCCTGCAAATAGAATAGTGAAGCTGGAACTTGCAACGCTACGGATGCAAGTGAGGTATAAAACTGCAGTTCAGCAGGCCTAAAAATTAAAATATAAACATCACAATTCAATTATAAATCTTATACATTACTTAATTTATGTTGTCTCAGCATTTTTTATTTAAATAAGAATAGATATTATTTATAGTTAATAATTACTATTTTTAAAAGATAATAATTACTTTTTTAATACATAATATTTAATAAGGGATAAATTTATTATCACAAAGAATAACATACAAATGTTATATCATCAATTAAATTCCATGTAAAATATTGGGGTTTTTTCAGTTTGTATTTATTAGTAAAGAAATCTCTATCAATTTTAACTTCTTAAAGCTGAATTTTGGAGCAAACCAGACTTTAGAATTAACTTCCACTGAAAAATACTTAGATTAAACGAAATTCAATTAAAAACCTAAGGTTTTAACTCAGAAACGATATTGCAACATGTCAATCACTGGCAACAATAATATAAATAATTGATAAAGAAAATGTATTTATTTTTTTAATAATTACTTACGTATATTTGAATTTATCTCCACTAATGAGCATTTTAGAATAAACATTTTGCAAGCTGAAACAATTTTAAAAATCACATTAGTAACAAATTATGTTTAAAAAAAAAAAAACTTAATCTAAGAATTATATTTACAATATCCCAAAACTATATTTGATATATATATATATATATATATATATATATCAAATATATATATATTATATAATTATATTATATTATAATATAACATAGAAATAATTAGCTCACCCAGTTAGATGGAAACTTAAGGGTAAACTCATGTAACACTAATTTTAAATTGAAACTCGATTTTTTTCCTCCACAATCATATTTCAATAAATATAAGAAGTTTGGAATAATCGACTAAAAAACTAGTGAGCTTGTTTGAGTAATTCAATTGTATATCACCCATAAGAAACTTAACTATTACCAATCAATGGAATTTTTAGCAGCTAGTACTTTATTTTTTCAGCAAACTGCTAATATTTGCATAAATGTATAAAATTAAATAATTTTTATTAATAAAAATACTTTTAATGAATTCCTTACCACTCAGTAAAATTGGTAGCCATGGCAGCAATGAAACCTTTAGTATTGAATGAGAGCTCATTGACGGAACATAGAGCTAGCCCACCCATCACTGGGATCAACGACAAATTTATCCATAAAGTAGTAACTTCACCTAGAGAAAATAAATTATGTCTAAGAAAATTAGAGTCTCAATCAGTAAGAGCGATTTTTAAGCAGGCTAATTTTTTTTTTGTAATACAAAAAAAAATGTGACCTATTAATATAATATGTTAGTAATGAATAATTAAAATAAATATTTGTTTACACAAAGGTTCTGTAATAGGCACTAAAATAACTGATTGTTTAGTCAACTGATAAATCACTTTGTATAATTTATAAAATATTCAAATAATATATTGAATAAAAACAAAGGGCTTACTGAATCGAAATAATGGAAAAAATAACTTACCAAGTAAGACTCTGGATATAGCGACAGTAAAAATCGGAGCAGAACTCTTAATGGTTTCGGTGAAGCTAACAGCAACATAGTTTAGTGATACTAAACCAAGAATTACTGTCATGAACCTGAAAGAAATATTTATTGAATAAATACAAAATCTTGATTTAAAAATATATGAAATCATATCTTTTAATAAAAATTATGAATTAATAAGAGATTTAGAACAACGCCTCATCATACTGATAACTAAAGTGATAATCTTAAAGGATTTAATATGAACTACAAATATTAATTACATAAATATGTAAATCTAAATTTTGAAAATCACATTATTTCTAAAAAAAAACATTTTTAAAAATGTATTCATCCTGATAAGGAAATTTTGTTCAGTAATGATTTTAATTTTTGAAGGTCACACAGTTTTCACATTTATGAATATTCATTTCTATGAAACCAACAGGAAATATATCTTAAAACATCTCTAAGTAGGTCATTAGTATTCTGATATATTTATTTAATAGCTGTTTACCCATCATGATGGGTATGTGAGGTGGCAACACAGAGCATGGTTCCTGGCATTACTTAAGAAAAACAACCAGAACATTGGTCATTCATTTAAATGTTTTTCCTTTTTCAATAATTTTTTAACTAGATAAAATATTGATTTTTATAACAAACATTTAACAATAAGCATAACAAACTACGTAAGAAAAAGCCATAAGAAAAATATTTTTGATTAAGGTTTTACATCAGGAATTTCTGATGAACCAAGTCTATAACCTTAGTTCTAGAGAAACAAACTGCTGGATCATGGAATAGGCGGCTAAGCATGAAAGTAACATCCTAAAACCTACAGTTAAAATGAAACTATCTGACTGACTGAAGCTGGATTTAGGAGGTTGTAGCTATTTATTGGTAGTATTAGTATAATACAACCAATGACAGCAATTGTTATGAGGGAAGTTTACCAGATTTTTATTATTAAAAGCCTGACAACCATCCTCTTACTATTTTGTCACTCAATTATTATTAGATTTACTTGAATCACCATAACTGACAATGAAAGTCTAAAGCAAAATTATAAATTGAAGAGTGACACTTTTTTTTTGTAATCATCGACTGTAATGGGTTAATCCAGAAGAGCACACTAGATTCTATCAGTAGATTAGAGCCTTTATATAAAAAGAAATTGAGCAAGAAATACATTTAGGAATAGCTAGAACTATTTAGTATAACATAAGGAGTGCCTAGCACTTGGTTCATTGAGTAATAACTAACTAAAAATAAATTTTTGAGAGAATTTACCTAAGGCACTTAAAAGGAATTAGGTAGGCTACAGGACCATTATCAAAAACGAAACAACAGTGTCATATAAATTGTACATGGATCATCTTAAAGTACATGGAAATAATAGACAAGAATTACAAAGTAATGGTAACCCTATCATCGTGCAACATTGATACGTCTTTCAGCCCTGATAAGTGTGTGATGCGCCATGTAAAGGGAACATGGTCAATATCCAGAACATCATCAAGAAACTAGAATCCAACCATCCATGTGAACACATGTTGCAACAACAGCTTTTATCAAAGTTAATGAGGTTTCGAAAGTTGCTTAAAGATCACCTATCTTTTTAGCAAAAGTAAATACCCACAATATTCAATATTTAAAAAACAAACAATAAAATATAATAAATAGGATTTAAAAGTTGATGGAACCTTGTACAGCCAACCAAGACCATATGTCGATAAAAGCCAGGAGGCCTTGACAGACGCTGGTGATGCTTATACATCCCACAGGGAAAATAAAGCTGTATAAAACCACAAATACCAGTCATTAACATCTGGAATGTACCTAAAAATAAAAATAAAATTGGTTTAAATTTTTAAATGCCAACTTAATTTTTTTTTAAATATTAAATTAATTATTTCAAGAAAAGCAATTTATTAGACAGAGATAAGTGAAGACTCTAAATAAGAAAGAATTAAAGGAATTTCAAAGGGAGAAAGAAAGGAAAATTGGAGATTATTTTTCAAGGTTGGAGATAATTGCATTCATACATATAAAAATGTTTTCAAAACCTGTAATTAATTAAATATGTTACATAATAATATAATCAGTTAAAGCTTGTTGTATAATCAACTCAAAGTGAAAACCTGCGGAACTGATACCGTGTATATCTAGCCTGACTAATCAAGGCAGTTACGGATCACGAGGTATTTTTAGAGAACTTTAAGGGTGACAATTGGGGACACTCATAAAATCAATAAAATACTTTAATATTTTTTGCGTAATTAAGCCACTTTAACATTAAATGCCTCCTTCATTCTACCAAGTATAGGCAGGCTAATGGAAAACAATTGCACATTAGTTATTAGTTGCAATAAATTGTAGATGAAATTTTATAAATTTCATCATATTTAACTAAGCGGTAGTAGGTTATGTCTAATCATTTTGCTACAGATGCACAGACAGACAGTTTAAAAATTTGGGAGGAAATTTTAGATTCTTAAGAAAAAAATGTTTTCACTTCATGAATGACAATTTATCTAACCTTGTAAAACATTAGGTAATTTTAAGACTAAATGGGACAATCTTTAAACAATTGTAAAATTACAAACAAGAAGACAAGTCACCTTTTAATTTAAACAAATTAATTTAAATTTATTTGAAAATTTGAGTGGTAAAAAAAAAAATTGGATATTAGTTAGAAGACCTATGTAAAAGAAAGCCTAGAGCTTAAAAGATCATTAAAGATCCCTATGCTAATATTGCCTGCATAGGCTAAATTCAGGACTCGCACTGTAGCATCGTCCAATAAGCCATAGCACCATAAAGTGATGTTAAATGAATAAGCAAACTAACAAACAAGACATTTTAACATAGTCAATAACTAAGAGAAAACACTCTTTTTTTCCGAAATGGTGTTACAATTGCTAGATTTCCCACGTGGGGAAGTCTAGCAATTGTAAAAAAATTAGCAACCCATGTATTCAAGAACATACATTTTAAGGTCCCTCTTGATTCAACAACCAAGTCTTGCAAAACGACTACAATAAGGAGATTGTATAAAACATAAATTATGTATTGAAGGTAAGTATATATCTGGAATATTACAACAGAAGTCTCACGGTTAATTTCAAGAATATAAATAAAGATTATATCAAAATTAGTAAGAAGTCATCATGAATAATAATTATATATGCATATAATGGTGAAATATCTCATAACTTTGGCTGACACATCTTCAACAAATATTAATTTCAGCTCAAGGTAGAGTGGAAAGTGAAAGTTATGTGATTTACACATATCAGATTTTTATTTACAAGAGAAATAATAAGAAGAATAAAAACAAATTGACTCCTCTTCCCCAAATAACTTGATAATGATAATAATTCGGAAGAAAACAATACTTTAAAATCTGACTGAAAAAAAAGATGTATAAATTGCAAACGATAATTTATGCAGTTTTCATAAACAAAATATTTATATATAAAACTTAATTTTAACTCTTTAATTCATATTAAAAATGTAAGTATGCTTAATAAGTAATCATTTAATTTAAATTGATGTAAAAAGATTTATGAGGGAATCACCAAACAGGGAAAACATTTAAGGATAACCCTTTTAGTTTTATGTTTTCCAATTTGTATAAAATGGTTTAATAATTGAAAACAAAAAGAATAATTTACTCACACCATTTACACTAAACAAACTTCAAATTTCAAAGGCTGACTAATTAATAAAAACAATATGAAATAATGACACTTAAGTTTGTAATAAGGAATCCTTATATAAATATATTGATACTAGCATCAATATAACAAATCAATACTTAGAATAATTCATAAAACACAAATCTAGTCGGAATAATTTCATATGGTAAAAACTTAGGCTTAAGATTTCAGATGATAACTAGTTATCAATATTCAATTATATCTACATAAAATTACTGTTTTGATGATACAGTAAATGACTAATTGAGTGTAATTATTCGGTTCGAGACTGACATTGTTTATTAACATGATCAAGAACAAAAATGAAGTATTCTAATTAATAATGAACATTGATATCATTACCTAGAAGTGTAGGGTCAGCTTCCATGTATTCAAGAATGTATTTATTCATGAACAATGTGCATCCACTAAAAAAATACCATAGTATGAGAAAAAAGAATGCTCTACAGTTAAGGAGGCCACCTTTGTTATCACCAAACTCCTGAGGTGGCTGAGGAATGTAGACAACACTCCTCTTCCTCGACCTGTCATTTTCATCAGAGGCCGATTCTTGGTTTTCCATCTCAACCGGCCCCGCTTATACTTGGTAATATCATATCTTACTGCCAACGGGGCGTCCCGCCAGCAGCTTTACATCTTACTACTCACACAGCTGAAGGACTCCATTCACTGCCTTTATTATCACAACTCATGTTTGTCCAATATTTACTTCTATATAAAGCCAGAAACATGACAAAAACTAGTAAATGTTACCGATATTCATTTAAGTTTTATAGGTCGCGATATGGTTATAGAAATTAAGAAAAGTGTGGTATAAGAGATTATATAAATGATGTATGACGTCCTATGGATTGATCGATTATGGAAACAAATCTGAATGCGAAATACTTGCGAAAACAATTCTAGTTATTCATATTAATTAATATACATATAGTATTTTTTTTATTTTGTAGACAATACCGCTAGGATTAGGAACTGCATTCTTTCTACAAAGGAAATAGAATTGTAACATCCTGGATGTCGTCAATTTATCACAACCTCAATGAAATTAGTGTTACAGACCCTACATCTATTGATAGGTGTAACGAGGTGATTATTTCAGAGGCATTTTTTATTTAACGATTTTTTTTTTTAAACTTAGCTGTTTATCAATCCCAAAAGTTTTCGCCAAAGATCTCGGTCGAGACAATATCCTTCTCTAAGAACCCTCGCTGCTATGCTCTCCCCCACTTCCTGCGACCATCTTTTATAGGGTCGGCCTCTTTCTGTAGGGTGATAGTCAAAGATGTTTTTTGGCCATCTCTCCTCTATAATTGTTTTTAAGTGACCATACCATCTTAGTCGCCTTGTTTCTATTTTGTAGAGGATAGTTGGTTCCTGCTCTAACAGTTGCCTTATCATACTGTTTGGGGCGTGTTTTCAGACGGTACAAAATAAAATAAGAATGATACTCCTGGCCGCTAGGATAGTACAGGTGCCTGCTCTTATTAACCAAACTGTGGCTGCTAGATCAGCCAAGAGCAAATAAAAATGTTATGGTGACAGTGGGGATGGGGCCAGGAAGTCCTTCTCACCTTTTTAGACAAAACATGACTAGGGACAAGTTTGTAGATTAAGAACTTTCTACAGACCAATTTGTAGTAAGGAAGTCTACCGAGTATCCTCGGACAACCTAAAGTGTCACTGGCTGGATACCCAGGTGTTAAAACCCAATAGGTAATTACAATAGTTCAAAATCGAAATTAGGATTGGATTACGACTTTTAGTTCTTAACGAAGGAAGGCGTTCCCGATCACCCAAAGTCTATCTTTTATACAGTAGACTTCCTAAAGGTTCATACACGAGTCTGCTGTAAACGTGTTGAGCTGCCCATCAAAAAGGAGCCGCCTAGACTAACTCTCCTTTCCGTGATTAGTTTCAGAGCGAGATGGCTCTGCTTAAACTAAACACGACGGATCTATGGAAAGTTGGTTTGCATTCTTCAATTCAGGCAAAACATTGTAGATTTTGAATGAATGTCTGTAAATGAACTGTTGAATATGCGGACTATGGACACAGGGTCACCTCCAGCTTAAATTAATCATAATGTAGAGATATACCACAAACGACGACTTTTATCTAAAAAACTGAATCCTGGTAGAAGGTGAAGAAAAGTACGGGTTTCCCCCAACTATGAGTCGGGTATTTCCAGAGGCAAGGACACAAAAATTACTGGGTTGTAGATAACCCAACATTACGGGAGAAACTCCTTAGTTGTCATGATCTAATCGTTAGTGATCGAAATTCTACGGCTCGAGGCATTTTAAAGCCAAACATTGGTCGGGGTTCAAACAATGTTCTAGGAAAAGTATTGTTTTAGTACTTTTATTTTAATATGTTATTTCTGCCTTAATGCGTCTTTACTACAAATCTCTATCGATTCTAGTATGTTCGGTTTTATTTTTAATTTGTTTGTACTCACTTTTTATTGAATTACAAAGAAATTATTCTGGTGGTTCTCCATTCCAAAAAGAATTTTTAAATCGTGAAAATGAAGATTATAACGTTTGGTGTATCTTCACCAAAGTTCGATCACATAAATTCATTAAGGAACGATTTAATAGAATGCTATATTCTCTTCTCAACACCACTTCATCAGTGCTAACCCTGAATCTCATCACTGACAGTTCAAGTAGAATAGTTGCCAAAGATATTATATCGAATATAAAGAATTCTACAGGAAAAGATCTGAAGGTTTGTAACAAATATCTGTGAAAAATTGTAGTTATTGGTTTCTTATAATGTTCACTAGTTGATTATGTGTTCTACCTAGATTTTTGTATGAAGTTGTTTTCCAATCTTGTTCTGTATCTCATTAAACTTAAAATATTTAATTTATTTTTTTATTTTAATTTCCTAATGACATTTAGTCATTGCCAATGAACTCTGATGTTTAAACTATACTCAAGTGGTAAGGACATTTTCAAAACAACTCCTTTTAGGAGTATTTGTTAACTACTATATAACATCTAAAACTTTAGTATCTGTCGACTGCCAAAAAACTGTTTTGTGGACTATTGCGATGGGAATAATCCTCAAATTTATGTAAAATTCAAACTTTTTGGTTGGAAACTAGACTATTGGAGAAAAACTTTGTACAGGCGGATGTTCAATGTTTCCTATATGTGTAATTGAAGCATTGATGATTCCTATAGATTATAACAATGTTTTTATTCAGTTCTTTTGATAGCACATTTGATCATGGCAATATAAGTTTTTTGTAATTTTTATTCTTATGTATTGTTTTATTTTACAGGTTTCATATCATGATGTAAATGTAATTACTAATAAGATTGGAAATATTGTATATTTAATGCGAAAATACTTCAGTTCTCAACCTGGAGCTTATTACAGTGACCCATTATTTTTTGTTTCTTTGCTTCTTCACAAGATTGCTGTTAACCAGCATAAAGTCATTTTAATTGATGTAGATATAGTGATAAAAGTTGATATTACAGAACTTTTTAATGAGTTTTCCAAGTAAGTTGGCATTTTTATTATTCTTTCTTTTTTTTTATAACCCAGCTTCTATATTCTCTATTCGAAACATTTACATATTTCTGATGGGTCTAAAAAAAAAAAAATCAAACTAAAAGGCCTTTAAAAAATGAATTGATGGAGTTTACCTTAAAAATAATGAGTAACCTAGGAGTGTTACTCAATGATACTTCAGAAAGTTTTGAACTGAATTCAAAATTTTGTGTCTGGAGTTTTTTTCCATGTCTGGCTGTTAAAGACATATTGTTAAGTGGTGGGTATGCACAAAGCAGTAATGAGAGCCTTAAACATATAATCCAGACAAATACCCTGCCATCTTAAAAACTGAACATTATCCCTCTGGTTACCTGTCATTTTATGTTGTAGATTCATAAATACGGATTATCAATAGATGTGCGTTAATAAACACTTTTTGAGTAACAAATATTCAATAAAAATGTTGATATTATGAGTCACTTTTAAAATAATTATGAACTTATTGCTAAAAAGAGCATAACCGGATCTTTTATTTTTAAGTTTGTTTTCCATAGATACAAGATATCCTCAATTTTTGTATGAAAGATTTTATCCATATTATAATTGTCTTTCATTGTAGATGTATCCCTATCCATCAATACAACAATATACCTTTTCAAATAACTGACGTTTTATAGTACTTCATTATTTTATGCCTCTCCTAGATCCTTTTTTATTATGTTTTTTCAATATATGGGGGCCATTTTCTTGTACCTGGCTCAATATTTCTGCTAATGGAAAGGCTCAATACACTTTATAATTATATTTTCTTAACATTGAATGCATTTTGTCGCATTTATCTAAAGGAAAGTGTTAGAGCACAGAAGTATTTCTGTTTATAGATTTAGTTTTAAATAATAATAAAGCTTTTTTTTTTTAAATGTCTACTTTATTTATTTATTAAGCATTGTTTTCCTTAGGTTTTCAAATGAGAGTATCATAGGCATTGCGCCAGAATTGAGTCCAGTTTATCATCATATTTTATACAGATATAGACAGCAGCATAAAAAAACCAAGTTAGGCATGGCTTCCTCAGAAGGAGGCTTCCCAGGAGTGAACTCGGGAGTACTTGCTCTGGACTTGGACCGACTCAGATCCTCAAAACTTTTCGAAGAACTCTTGACACAGAAATCCCTTGACAAGTTGACAAAAAAATACTTTTTTAAGGTATTACAATATTGAATTATATTAGTTGACCTTATTTATATGTGGAAGAGAATG
This sequence comes from Troilus luridus, assembly GCA_964056705.1. Classification (NCBI taxonomy): domain Eukaryota; kingdom Metazoa; phylum Arthropoda; class Insecta; order Hemiptera; family Pentatomidae; genus Troilus; species Troilus luridus. Next base: position 86,422,983 of record OZ057413.1, read on the forward strand.
GTCCATGTGGAGGTCAGAAAATGTTTTCTAAAATAGGGTTGAACTATTTATTTGAAACCCAATGTTTTGAACTACATTGCAGGTTTACTTTAGGGCAAGATATACAAGATCGAATTGATACTTTGTAAAGAATAAAAAGTAAAATAGACATCTTGATATTGGAGAAAAAAAATAGCAAAACAATACAACAGTAGAGATAATTTAAATTATAGGATAAAATAAAGGTATTGTTTGATTGAATTATATGAATTAAAACAATGGGATATGAGAACCTGTATATCTAGCCATGAAGAAGATCTGAAATGTGATTCAAAACGTTGGCTTTTAAATAGTTCAACCCTATTTTAGAAAAAAATTTCTGACCTCTATCCTGACCATTTTCTACAATAACATAAGTAATGGTATCGTTGGATAAAATTAATACAAGAGAAGCAAAACACAGTGCTGGGAGAAATTCATGAAAAAAAAAAGAATCTACTTCAGAAAAAAATGTTTCATGATACATTAACTCAAAAAATTTTTTTAGTTATTAATAGAAAATAATTGGTTACCCATTTGGGTTTAGTGCTAGTAAGTAGGTTATAGAAATATTTATTTTCTATCAGACACTAACGTAGCTTTTTATAAGTGATTTCCTTTAGATGATTGCGGTTAACATACGAAAAATGCTCAGTAGTATAAGAATCTTTAGCAGGTTCTGACTTATCACCTCCCAGGTGACATATGACCAAAGCGACATAGAACTGTTGTTATGTGACTGGTGACTTATGGTCGACAAGGTTTAATAATAGGAAAAAAATTATAAATAATGTCATGATCCACTTTGTAAAAATTAAAAATGAATAATATAAAGTATACTATTGTTGTTTAAGAATATTTTTTGATTTGTGCATTGAATGATAGAAATCATTTATTTTTAATTTTGTTTTGCCTTAGGGTCATTTAGGTGATCAAGACTTTTACACCTTGATTGGGCTTGAACACATTAATTTGCTGCATCTTCTTGATTGCGGATGGAATAGGCAACTCTGCACCTGGTGGAGTAAACATGGATATTCAGAAACATTTCATAAATTTTTTTCATGTCCTTCTCCCATTAAAATATATCATGGGAATTGTAATACTGACATTCCTAGCTAGCGAGTATCTAGACACAAATATTACCAATGCTCTGTGATTAATATTTATAATAATTATAATGTTATAATATACAAATTATTTATTATTATACTTAAACCTATAAATTTTATGTTTAATTTAGATTTATTTGAAGATACACTGTTGCTTACATAATTAAATAAGCATGGCATGATCAATAAGCCATTGAAATGACTTGTTGATAGCATACTCTTTTAGATCTGTGTTCTAAATATAATTTTTTCTTGTTCATGTCTAAATTCATCAATTTCCTGATGGGTTTCATTTTGAAATGTAATGTAGGATATTAGGTCTCTAGACATGATAGCTTTTCCATTTTGGGCATTTATTTTTGATAAAAAGTGCCAGTAGGCTAATTGGACAAGTTCTTACCACAAGAAAAACATTGTCTTCCTATTTGTGTGTTAATATTTGTATGTTGTATGGTTTCTCCATCTTAAAAGAGATTATTATTCTCCTGTAAATGTAATGTTTTATTTATCGTTTAGAAAATTATGAATTTTATTTATTGCTGTTTTCAGTTTCTACTTCAAAATTCTTTTCACCTCATTAGCACTTAGAAATATATTTATATTATATTACCATATCTGTAACTTGAATAGTTTTTGCTTTGTTTTTTATTATAATAGGCTTTAATACAGTTATTAGTTTAACAATTGTAGTGGCAAGAAAATGTCTCAATGAGTTTTAGTTCTAAGAAAGTCTATATTGACACAAGCATATTCATTTCTGTTCTCCATTTAGTCTAATTATTCCTCTGATTATTGATTTTTGGTTAATTGAAGGCAATCCTTAACATTATCATTTACATTCCCTAGTGGTTGTATACTATTAATTTAATTATCTATGAAAAAACTGATGTTATCAAATTGTGTATATTTGATTATCAATAGCTGGAAGATGAATTATTTATATTGGGATATGTTTATATATAAAGTGAAGTTTATATTTATTATTATGAGTGCAATATCATATTATTAAAGTGTATAAATTGATAGATATCTTTATATTGATGTAATACAGAATTATATATATATATACCATAATAGACCAATAATTTATATATATGAATATAAAATATATTTTATTTTATGTAACTAAAAAAGATCAATATATATTATACTTCTTTAGAATATTCCTTTTTCATTTTCCTTATTTACTTTTAAATGGTACTGAATCTATTGTAAATACATCTCCATAGTATTAATATTATTTACCTTCCAGGAAAATGTCAGTAAATTAAATTCAAGTTTAAATTTCGGAAATGAAAAAAAAATTAATTATCCAATATGATCTCTAGATTTTTTTTAGAACCAGTTTATCAAAATTTTAAGTGAGATGAATCCTGAAAACTTTTGCATACTGTCTAAGCATATTTAGTTAGTATTTTGATATTAACGACAAAAATGACATAAACTTATAAAGGGTGATAAAATGACAATTGAACAATAATAAATATATTTAAATAAATAATCTCATTTTCACAATAACAAATCATCCATACAAGCTGATAATTTATATCATTAATTATTTATTGGTCATTAGATACATTTTTAAAAGGCATAAATTGATCACAATTTTTTTCTTTCTTTTTTTCAACTAAAGAAAAACTTTCCATCAAAATAAATATAAACAGAAAATACACTACTATTCAAACATTTTATAAATAGTCTATAATTTGGAATAAACGTTAGTTAAAATAAAAGTATTAACTAAAAATAACTCAAATGAATTTGACTAGAGGTAGAATAATTTTTTTATTTTTAAAATTTTGTTTTAAAACAAAATCACTGGTAACAAAGCTTGGCACACTATTTTTGGCAGTGTAAATGTAGTCCATTGCTTCAAAAAAGGAAGAGAAAAAGTTTTACGTTAGATAATTATTTTAAAAATAATTAAAATCTATTAGCAAGATACAAATAATATTGAAATGCCAATTGTTATTCAAATTATTTAAAATAACAAAGAAGACTAGACAGCAGTCACTTAACAATTTGAAGGAAGAAATAAAAAGTTAAGAATAACTACATACAATAAAATATTTTAAAATACGATTACTTCTTATAGGGAAAAGAAAATAATTCATTAAAAATTGTCAACAAAAACGTAATAATAATAATTCATCTTTAAATGCAATATGTTATCCTGTATTTTTTTTAATCACACTGCTCAGTATATATACAATTTAATTTGTCATGGGCAATACAAAAATAACTTGAAAATAATTACTATCATGAATTATGTTCCATATAATTCAGTTTATAAATCCACATTAAAGGATCGTTCGCAATATTAGGCACAACCTTGAGTGCCTACAACAATAGAGGCCATTTCAACAATTTATTTATTTTAAAATAAGATTCACTATCTCTAATTCTGGATAAATATATTATTTACTAAGAATAATTTAAAGTTAACTGTGGTGAAATAAATCGTCTATTATTAGACAAGTAAAATTTAGGATTTTAGGAATCAAATTTTATGTTTAAAATTATTCATTTCAAGGCTCTGCAATTTATAAGACCTGGCCATTATTGTTGTTATTATTTAACAAAAACATATCAAAATATTAGATTTCCATAAGTGATGCAACAAGTGTTATGATTAGTTTGTTTTTAAGTAGATAATAGTTTTACTGAGAAAATTAATTTACTTTTTTGTTCAAAATTAATATTAAATAATCTAAAATTGAAAGTGGGGTCTTCAACACAATTTGTAATCAGAGTTATTAATTTAAATTTAATATTTAAATTTTAAGCAATATAATTCATACATAGAGAAAAATAACTTTAAAAGATCGGTAAGTTTAGCAGTTAAAACTTGAGATTTTGAATAAAGAAAATAGTCAGTAATATTAATTTTCATGGCATTTTAAATATTCAAGTTGAATAAAATTTCTTGAAGGGAAGAACTATTATAAATTACAGTCAGACTTTTCAGTCATTATAAAAGGTATCTCATCATCATTAATGACTACAATTTTAACGGCTCATTTTGAACTATATTTAGCCATATAAAATTTCTTTGAGTTTTAAAACATATTTAAATATAATAATCAAGACTAGTTAGAGTTAATATAAATAAAAATGCAAATAACAAGTTAGAAACATAAAAAAGTACTGTTATTTGATTGATGAAATTGCAACAAAACAAACAAGAATGATTGAGTAATTAAGTCATTAATAAAAACTATAAATAAGCTATTTTTCAGAAGGGATTGTAAAAACTATTCCAGGGGCAATATATTTTCATTAACAGTCATGTAAAATTAATCGTAGTAAAAATACAATAAAAAAATGAGATCTATAAATAAATAAAGAATAATCATAATGAACCTATATAACTGTTTCTAATATGACATCTCAGAAAATAACGTCAAAGCAGGGAAGTTTTTAATTTTAGTTATGAGTTCTAACAGTTCTAATTATGAGGGATGAAAATTATTTCATCAGATATTTTTACGAAAGCTATAGAATCATTAATAAAAAACACACTCATATACTCTGATTTTTCTAAATTAAAGTAGGCTTGCCATGTATGTTATGCATTATTAATTCACTAAATAAGTAAATTATCAAGATACATAATTAAGAAACCATAAGCTATCAGATACCAAATCAATAATATCTTTTTCTCTCCAAATTGCTAGTGGAACGATGGTAGGTTTGTCGCTTAGGCGTATTGAAACGATGATAGAAACTTTTCCTTCTAATTCTCTCCGATACACACTCTTCAGCAGATGGGTCAAAAAATCGTTCTCCCATATCACAGCTAGACCAAGTGTCTGAATTATCAGTTGCCGAAATCATACTGCCTTCATCATTCTCTCCAGTAGGAGTACTCTCAGTGGATACTTCAGAACCCCTTCCAAAATCTAGTCGTTTTAGATTCGCAATCCGTGCTTCTCTGTCCTCCTTTTTTTTATTATGCAAGTCAAAAATAGAACCTCCTTTCCCTTTTGAGTTATCCTGCTTGTCGAAAGTCTCTTCAGGTTTCAATGAGGAAGCTCGAATATTTCTAGCTAATTCAGTCTTAACATCCTCCAATGAGACAGCCCTCTTTAATAACTTACTTTCAGAGAATTGATTTTCATATAGTTCACTTTTTTTTCTCAGAGAGTTTATTGCTTTATTTACCCTAGAACCATTTTTATCTTTTTTATTATTCTTTTCGACATTCTTATTATCTTGTTTGGATTTTTCACAGTTGTTGGAGACATTTTTCGTTTCTTCTGAACTAGTGGAACACTCTTTATTAGGGAAATCAGACTGCACACATTTGTCTGAAGTCGAAGGAACTAGATGGTTTTGTTCTGCATGATCATAATTATTTGATTCATCTGTGTTGCGAATATGGTTTCTCATTTCAGAAGAATTGATCAATCTACTACTTTCAACATTAATTTTTTTTTTACTCTCAGTAAACATAGGCCGATCCATATTATAGCAGAATGTACGGTCTCTGTTCTTCCTAACTGATTCATCTAAACTAGAAATTCTATGCCTAGGAAGAGGTGGATAATCGGGTCTTTGCATTTCAGAACTATAGTACCTCCGAAGAGGATGGGCACCTTCAATGCTAGTTTTTCTAAGATCTTCTAAATAGTTTCTAACTCTATCAAGACTACTCAATTTTCCAGTTGCAAGGAAATCTTCCACCACTTCGTCTTCTGAACGTCTTCGGCTTCTAGGAGGCCGCCCATCCCTTTTATTCTCTTCTCCTCCAGTCAAAGTCCTCCGGAATGGTTTAGCTGAATAACCTGAAAAATAAGGAAAAAAAATTAAAAACTTTAATAGGCTCCATTCAGTTAAAATAAATTAAACGGTAATAGTAAAGTGGAACTTTTTAAATGTTTTTAATTTAACTAAAATCAGGCATTGGATAGTTCACGTTAACTAAATAAAACATAAGTAGAAAAAAATCCATATTGAATAATTAAACAAATTACAGCAGTCCAAATATCTTTGAAATTTTGAAATTCTATGCCTAGGAAGAGGTGGATAACCGGGTCTTTGCATTTCAGAACTATAGTACCTCTGAAGAGGATGGGCACCTTCAACGCTAGTTTTTCTAAGATCCTCTAAATAGTTTCTAACTCTATCAAGACTACTCAATTTTCCAGTTACGAGGAAATGTTCCACCACTTCGTCTTCTGAACGTCACTATTTATGTACGTAATTTAATTAGTTAAAGCTGGGGATGGACTGCGTGTTTTAATACCAACCAGAACCCCACCATCTACTTTCAAAATTTATAGATATATGGCAGGCACAATTGAACCTGATGTTATTTGGAATATTTTTGGATGAATACACAAATCTATATCATTTTTAATTATAGGAGAAACTATATCAACTTTTTAAAAATATTTATTAAACATACGATTACATATTTAGGCAAATGAAAACCTCTTCACTTTATTTTGGTAAATTTCACTGATTTAGTTCCTATAGTTTTAAATACAGCACTATTAGATTTTGTTGAAGATTGGATGTGTATTTGATTCAATAAGTGTTGAGATGTATTATAAATCATTAACTGAAGAAAAAAGGATACGATTACAAATTGATTTTTGATTACTTGTACTAAAAAAAATATAACAAAAATTCATTTTTAGTAATATTGTAATTCAGTTCTGCATCAATTTACTGCTAGTATGCGGGCAGTTGGTTGTTTGGAATTGTATGATTGGCATACAATCATATAAAACTAAAAACAATAGTTTTCTGAATTTGAGAATACAATTTTTTTTCAGATAATATTCATGAAGTATATTTAAACATATATATTTGAACCATTAATACTATTAGTTGATTAAAAAAACAACAAGAACTATAGATAGTGAGTTGATTAAAAAAAGCAAATATATAAGTAAAATAGAAAAAAAATGTGTTACCTAGCGTGTGGATTAGTCGTTTTGTGTTTTCTCAACAACGACGGGCACATGCACTGTAACACGAGCTGTAACAGACACACAGGCGACATGAAACACAGAGGCAAGCTATGGTTTTTTTTTTCTCAACCCTACCACTCCAGAGAAGATAAGAATAAAGTTAATGGAAAATTACAGTAAAATAATAAATAAATATTAATTTATAAAAAAAATAGACAATAAATATATTTGTTATTTAAGTATTTTCTTGAGTGTCATAATCAATTAAATTTCCAATGACAACAAATAGCCTACAAACGTCCATGCATACTACCAAAAAAAAAAAGAAAAGAAAGAAAAAAAGCTGTTCAAATAAAACTAAAAGCTAAATAAAGAAATTATTTAAACACTGGTCAAAAATAAATTTATTTATGAACTAATTATATGGGACAAATGAGCGAGCTTCAATAAATCCTTAGTTGTATTTAATAAATTATAGATTTCAATTTATTATTTGTTTTTGAATCATTTATACCAATTATTAGTTTTAATGTATTAATAATTATTTTTGAATTGTTCTTATTTATTTTGAATGATATTTCCATTTTAAAGCAGATGGATACAATTATTGAGATACTATAAGGATATCATTTATCAAAATGAATTTATGATGCCTATTGCCCAATAGTAGGAACATTTAAAGTTTTGATCAATATATATATGCAGAATACACACATTCTACTAGAAAAAGGGAGGGAAAAAATTATTTTTAGGATACAGCTTTACATTCTGGACAAAATTAAAGGCAAACCCACCAATAAGAAAGAAAATATTTTTATAAAACTTAATATCTTAAATAAAACTAATGTAAACACTCACATATTTCTGAAAATTAAATAAAACATTGCTAGATACTGAATTGTGACTTTAATTATTATCAGATTACTTACAATGTCAATAATATTTGTCAAAGTAAAGGCGACACTCAGTTCATAATCTAGTTTGAAATTAATAAATAAAGTTTTAGAACATTTAATTCATCACGGCTACACCAATTCACTATTATTTCATATTTATTAATATTATAAATTTAAGTTAATCAATAAAAAATTGAAAAATGTTATCAAAAAGCGAGGACGATATCAATGCATGATTCAAAATTGGACAATTTCTTTTTTGATATTACATATTCAATATGATTTTTGAAAATAGATTGATCATTAAAAAGAAACAGGTATGTTTTGAGAACATTTATTTATTTATAGACTAAGCAACGGTTAAGGCCCAAAGAAGAATACAGTTAGGACCAAGAATGGAGAGCCATTCTATGCTCTAGCATCTAACTCTTCAGTCTCTGTAAGAGAATTTTGATTTCAAAAACCAGAATACTAACTGATATTTTATTCATAAGTATATTAAATTTATATAAATAGAAAATTATTTTAAATTGCGCTCATGTTTATTCTTTGCATAACTATTAGTTGATTTCAATTATCATTGATTTGAATTTATAAAGCATTTAATTTGCTAACTGCTTTATAATATATCACTTGAGATGCAGAAATGTTGTAATTTATGGACTCCTACAACCCATGGAATATTATGGGTTCAGTACTCAGTAAGGAATGATTAGTTTCTGGGCCAACTGGTATGTAAGGAAGAGATTTGATTGAGATCTCTCTTCTTTGAGAACTAAAGGGAAAAATCAGTTACTAAACTTTTAAAAAATATCAACAAATCAGGACTGGTATCTGTTCATTTATTTCTCATCAAAAGGCACTCTATTCCTCAAAATATCCCACCCAAACATATTCAAAGAAAACTGTTGACGTTAGAAAAATAATAACTTAGATGGAAAGTACTGGAAACTTCTTAGAAGGGGAGAAACCATTCTGAGTTAATTTTATCTCTTTTCTAGTAGAAAATAATTAGATTACAGTAACAACAAATATTTCTTTACTTCAATTGTATTAAAACTTGTTTTCTAATATATTATGGTTTTTACTTAGCAACTAAATATTTCGAAATGTATTCAGCATCCATTTCCAGATTTATGGATTATTCTAAATTTAAACAAAACATTAATTGAAGTAGTCATTGAAAATATGAGAAAAATAAAAATAAATGTATTATGCACTGTTAACACAACTTTATTTTTAATTTCAATTGATGTTTTTAGAAAAATTAAGTTAAAAATGATTTCATCAACTTCTAAAATTATAAATGGAGTGCTAGGGTTCAAATGAGTAACAAAAAAACAAAACAAAATCTACAGTGAAAAAAAAGGGTAAGGGCAGGTATTAAATGGCTCAAAAAATACCTTAATTTCAAAATAAAACAAAAAATATCTAAAAAATTGCAGAATTTTATGTAAGTCCTTATTTCTTTACAAAAAATAAAATAAAGTAAAAAAACACAAAAAACATGCACCTATCATGCAAAGATTATTAAAATGACTACTTTAAAAAGTATTTTGCAAACATCAAAAGATTTATATATCTTTAAAACTTTGAAGCAACTATTTACCTTCCTGAGTCTAAGCTATAAAGTGCTAGAGGAATGCAATCTATAGAGTTTTCTTTATTATGGTGAATATAAATAATTTTGATAACAAAAGGACAGGATTAACATTTTTGCACCTCACTTTACATATAATCATTAAATCAAATGAAATCAACCAAGTGAATTTCATTATTAATACAAATACAACAGTGTTCCTCACTTTTTTTAAATTGTTTAACGACACCGACATTATGCGTTATACATGTGAAAAATATATGTAAATTCAACATATTATAATATACTTTAAAAATTAATATTATAAAAAAAAACATTAAATGAATAATACTTTATTTAAAAAAACATTACAAATTAAGGAATCAATTATTATCTAATTACTAATAGTATTTAAATAATACATTGATAATAATAATTTAATGAAATTGAATATGAAATATGGGGTCCTTTCTGATTAACTCTGCTATCTTGTTTGTTGATACAATTTTGTGTTCTTGCATGCTTGTAGAGATTGTAATCAACTGAAAAACATGCTGAATGAATCTTAGTAGTTGCTGGGAGTAATTATACTTTGGGTGTCACGTTTCTTCCAATAAGGAGCCATGCTTGAGTTTTGAGTATCTGTTCCTCAGCCTAGTTGAAATAACTTATTTTCTACTTCTAGAGCTGACGCTAGTTTAACTTTATCTACACAGAGCCAATTTTTGTTTCGTATAATTTAGTTATTGTTTTAATGAAATATTAAAAATTGGGATATTTGAAAGAAGCATCTGCATCAGCATAACTTTGTTCATTTAGTAACACATATTTCTTAAAAAACTAACAAAAAAAGGAATATACCAGGCAAACAGATTTCGTACAGATCAAATCCTCTCAATAATTTCTATATGCTTATGATATTACCACAAGTTTATCAGCCTGGGATTGGGTTAGTGGCCATATAGAGCTATCATCATTTCATTCTGTATCACTCAAGAGTTTTTTTTTTTTTTTTACTGGACCACTTCACGATTAGATCATTCTGGCAACTGCCATTAGGAATTTAGTGAGTTTTATAACAGAAGTTTTTGGAGGTCCTCTACATAAGCTAATTTTGTGGAAATCTTAATTTTTTTTTAAATAACACCCATTTATCCAATAAAATTTTTCATTAAATAATTATCTACAAAATATTATAGCTATACTAAAATTATCGAGTACTCAAAGATACTCATGAAAACCAACAAAAAAACTGCCTCGTGTGTCAAGAAAAACTTAACTCTAATTTAGGAGAGTAGTTTGAAAGCTTATCCCATAATCAATTGAATTTGATAATATTCAGTGGAACCTAAAACTGATAAACTATATAAAAAAAGTATAAAAACTAAAATAAAATTTCCTGATTAAAATAGTACATAAGAACTATTTTGGCCCCTCAAAAGAAAATTTAAGTATGATGTAACAACCCTAACCACATTGTGATATTAGTTCAATTTTATTGTAAAGTCAACAAAAAATTAACCTTAATCAAAACATAAAGGAAATTTTACTAGTATCATAAATTACTAATATAGATGAAACATGATCGACAGATATATCATTGTCCCTAAGCCAAAAATGTAACATAGCCAACCATATTAACCAATATAATAAAATAGCAAAATGTGCAGATACAACTTTGGCTTTGGAATGACATGTCCTGCCAATAGTTTGAATAAAGTAAACAGAAATTAAGCTACCATGAAAACAAAATAAATAAATTTGAAAAAATTACTCCCATTGCATATGATGTTAAATTTAATTCTTTCCTACAAAATACAAACCTCTCGGCAATGTGGACGAAGAAGCATTCTCTCGTTTTCTCCTCCAAGGAGTTGGGTCATGTTCAGTAAAAGATTTAGTTTCAGTCAACCTCCTCCTAAAATTAATAGCTTAATTTAAAAACATCCATCTCTAAATATAATTATGAATACTTTTTTACAAAGAGAAATTATCATTTCCAAATTAGTTTTTAAAATTTAAATACTTACGCAGGGGTATCGAATATAGAGTGGTTAAACAGTCTAGGAAAAGTTGGCCTTCCTTCATCAACATTAAGCCTATGAGTAAGATTTCGCACCTTCAAAGATATTAAAAAAACAAAATGAATATTAAAAATAAATATATGAAATTAATATCTATTTATATATTAATATATATATATATATATATATATATTAATATTTATATAAAGCTAGTCTAGCCTCAGCTTCCATTAGCCCTGAAGATGACCCACAAAGTGGGTCGAAACGTTGGTACAAAATAAAATAAGTACCCACTTATTTAGTGTTTAATATGACTGCACCCCCAACTATTTCCTTCCTTATCTATTTATATAGTTATAGAATCTATAGAGACTCAAAATAAAATTGAAATAGGAAAAGTAGGATATTGTATATTAAATGTTTGTTGATTCTACCTGCAACTATTTAAATTGATTCTAATCAATCGCTAGGTTCAATAAGATTTTTTAAAGGTGTGACAATTGAGTTTTGCCATGAAATGCCTATTGAAGATCAACAGATTCAAATAAAAAATCCCATATACATTGAAAATAGGTTAGTTAACAAAATCAGAATAAACTCATCTTCATTCAATGCTGCTTAATTTGCAGTGTCAAAATTAATTTGAAAAAAAAAAAGTTATGCAAAATGAACTATTGGAAATTATATATACTATTAAACATTCCTGTTTTTAACTAAAGTGTCATATCAAGTAAAAGTCAATTACTAGAGTAGAACAAGAAAAAATGTCTAAGCCGAGTAAAGAAAAAACATAACAGAGATGAGTAAAATCAGAGAGGACGAATTTGCAGCTATTAAAGCTGTTATCATCTCTCTATTATTTAAGGGTGTACCTACTTATTTTGTACCTAGTACAAAATAAATAATTTTGAATTACATCAAAGGATGTCTCTACATTTCAAAATAATATAATGTAAAAATAGAAAACGAAGTTTGGTTGGTTAGTCGTCACTAAAAAAAAATTTAGATAATTTTTTTTCTATTATTTATTAGTTCTACGGTGAATGATACCTCTACCATTATTATTCTATTTAAAAGAGAATTACTTTATTCTTCCTAATAATTACCCTAGAAAGAAGAGTGGAAAATAAATTTTCAGCAGTTAACATTTCAAAATTATCATCTTCCTCATCAGAGGACAGTGAATCTGTAGCCTCAACCCTTCTTCTTGTACTATGAAGACCAAATGCTCTCATCGGGCCAGCAGTTTCTTCTTCACTTTCAGATACAGAACTGAAAAGAGAAAAAGGAAATTAGTAGGACAGTTTCAGTCAATGGTTTGTTTCATCAAGATAATGAATGATTCTGAGTAATTTATAATTTAAAAAATATATTATTACTAGTAAATTCAAATTTCAGATAATTAATTATAAATGTTTGGTATCGGTATTACCAACTTGAATTACAGCTATTTTGTTCACATTGGTTAGAGATACGGTAAATGAAATGAAATTAAATACAGAAATAATTATAACATTAAGTGCTGTTAATATTTAGGACATCGTCAGGGCTAAGACACATCAAAACAACAGCAACAGTGCATCACCAAAGAATAAATAATTAACACAATAAGTAATAGGTTATACTTATTTCTGTGTTTAATTTCACTGATTTCAATCTCCATCAATTTCTACAAATTCAATACTTTAATAGTTAAACATTTCAAATTTTGATTTGAATTATGGTTCCAGTGTCAAAAGTACCCAATGCCTTAAACTGGTCATAATTGGTATTTCATTATGTTATTCATTATTAAGTACATCAGAGGATAAAAACCATAAGATCTAATTTGAAACATTTTCATTTGTTGTTAGTTGAAAAAAAAGTATGAAGTACCTCATTTTCGAGAGTGTAGAAGCACTAGGTGTAACATAGCCACCTCCTTCGACAGCAATGGGAATTATCACTTCTCTTGGCGACTTCCTAATAGGTTCACAGGGAGAGTTGACAGTTGTAGTACTTGAGTCGGAATCTTGTCTTCCCAGGCTAACATAGAATAAAAATATAGTTAAATAACTATAATCAATAGTAATTATAACTTAGCTTAACAAACTCACATGATCTATAAATTTCCATTTAAATTAACTATACTAAAAATTAATTAAATCCACCTAAATTAAGCGTTTTAATTTCATTTTTTAAACAGAATGCATAGGCTTTTTAGCTGATACACACTTATGGTCAAATCAAGGTTTATTCATTTTATCATAGTTATTATTGCTTTATTTTCTTGAATAAATAAAATTATTGTAATGCTTCATAGATAAAAGATATGACATCATTTTGAATTATTCCAACCAATTCTGAGTTCATAGTTGTTAAAGTTAATATTTTTGAGTTGCCCCATTCAACAAGAAGTAACCGCTACCAATTTAAATCCTTTGAATTGTGGTGTTGAAGAACATATTTATCATTAATAAAATAGTGACCAATAGCTTACCTCGAAGAACTGGCTCTAGATGACACTGATGTCTGTTTAGACACAGGAAGAGGTTTATCATCTCTCTTCTCAATTTGTATTGGAATGATGTGTTCTTTTGGACCACTGTCTTGTTTAACAAGAGACGGCCTAAAAAGTAAACAATATTTAAATAGAAATTTAACCATGTACACATTTTACTACCCTGAGAGTTTAAGTGTTTACAATTGTTTTCAGATTTCTTTTTTTATTTCCACACCAATATATCACACGCTGAAATAAAGATACAACTAAAAAAAATGATCTTTCGGTTGGCCAAAGCATTCAATCAAGGAACTGTTTTGTAGTTCTAATATCAAGATAATTTAAGGTATTTAAGATAATTTTATAGAGCTTTAGGTATTGTTCTAAGTTTAGGAATGCTTGGTGTTTTAAAAAGGAGGCATTCAAAAGTGTACAGCAAAATATGATTTCTAAACCATTCAAATTTTAAGAAGTAACTTCTACGATACGTACAATAAGTATTTTGCATTAATAAAGTAAATTTGTGGTAAAAAAATTCAATGAAATAGAGCTAAGTAAATCAGTTGCTCTACTGTTTGCTATCCATTAAAATTGTTACAATAATAATAATAATAATTAAATATTCTGTTCATGTTGAAATTTTAAGAACAAATCAATTGAAACCTGCAGTTAACATTTCACAATACCTAACTTCCTTTTAATTTGAAATTATATGACTTTTTAATAATGTAGCTATTGAACAGCCTTAAAAATCGAAACAAATATGATACCACGATTGTTAGCTATAGTATGAAATAATGAATTGTAAAATTTAATTAGCAAAAAATACCCTACCTGGGTGGAGGAACAGGTGCGCTGTATATACTTTGAGCAGAGCTGGTATTGCTTGATAAGGTAGGTTCAGGCCTAGGAATACTGTAACAAAATAGGAATAGAAGTTATTTGATGTATTTGTATAAACAGACCAAAAGATAAGAGACAAAAACAAAATAATAACAAAACAAACAATAAAATAAAACTAATATGTAAATTGCATGGCAATTTTAAAAATTTGTAAAGTTTATAACAGCCATTCATCATCATGTTGATTACATAAGAAATTTAATCAGTTTTATTTAAAATACACGCCTCTTCCATAGGAAGAAAAAAAAATAAATATCATCATAAATATAAATCCCTGAATAGCCCAGACATTTTTAAAAAAATAATAAATACAACTGACAGTTATAAATAAAGTATATGAAGAAATAACATCATAAATAAGTTAAGAGATAAACCTAATTGTAACATTGTGAATAATTATAAAGCTGCCTTTACTTACAATGGTTTTGATAATTTTCTTCGGGGTAAGGTGGAAGCTTTGTTCATTTCACTTTCTGATATAGCGTGAGTTATTACCTACAAAAAAAATAATTTTTAATTTCAAACAGAAACAATAAACAGTATTTCTTAAGATATTCATGTAAGACTATCTACTACTTAATGTGAGACAGTCTTCAACTTTCAAAAAAAATTTTAATGATGATATAATGGATACATTTGGATTTTAAGGCTCATGCTAAAATTATATCATACATAAATTATAGCCAAAAGGAAGACCAAAAACTCAACAACTTAGGGCTACAAAAATCTGTAACAAAAAAACCAAAAAGTTTTATAAGCCAGTAGTTTCATAAATTATACGTCAACATTTGGAAGAGAGGTTTAAAATTCTGATCAATAAAACTTGAAAGCTTAGGATTTTTAAAAAAAATTATTCTTCCTACGAATTCTAGAAAGAAAATAATAGCATATTTATTAAAAATTATTTTGTCGCAGACACATAATTTTCTTTTTTTAAATTTAATATCTATCGTTATTCCAAAGGAATGAGATTTATAGGGGTAAAACGAAAAATAATACCAAGATTTCAAGTTTGATAGGTCAACATAATGAAACTACCCATTGTAATGTTTATGTATGACAAAAATAAATCTCTAATGCAAAACTAACAGCAAACTCAACTTATTTTTTCTGATTTTCATGGCTCTAAACCTCAATCGCTATTCCGAATATTTTAGGAAATTTAACATTTTTCAAAACTGGTCATGAATATAACACTTGAATATTTAAAAAATATACTTGGAAGCGAATTATTTTAGGAAAACTCAAAAAATATTTTTCTTGGCAGTTTTAAGAAGAAAAATAATGAACTAGAAAGATATAGACTTAATTTAATTTTTTTACTGAAGTTATTTAATTTTAGTAGACCAAACTGATACGTCAAATCAGTTTTTTGTCACATTTATTCCAGTGGCTATAATTTGGCATACATTTATTTTTTTTCATGCTCATCTCATATGCCCTAAAATTGGCAGAAAATGAGACAACTTTTTTGCCATGGAGTATTGAAACGAAAACAAAACAAATAACCTGAAACATATTAAAGAGTTAGCCATTAAAATTAATGTTAAAAAAAAAAAAACGAAAAATATCTGCAAAACCTTCAGTAGATAAAGTTCCTATTGATTTCAGTACAGAAGGTATTGTAAATTTACTGGCAAATAATAATTGCAGGTGTATTTAGTGCGTTTAGGCCTTTGCCAAGCCCTTGACCGTTGGTAAAGGTATTAATACACCTTAAAAGTCCTTACCTTCACGGCGTTTTCCTTTTCTTTCTTTATTTTGTCTTCGTCTTTCCCAAGCTCATTCTCAACAAGTTTGTTGACATTTACAGTCGAAGCTAAACTAAAATCTGATTTCACATTATCTTGAACTAATGAACTCCTTCTTTCAAAAGCTGCTTTGGCATCTGATACCTGTAAAAAACCGACAACAAATAAATAGACTTAAAAGTTAACTTTGGAAAAGATGGTGGATAAGCTCTATTAAAATGTTTAATCCATTCAAATCAATAGGCCTACAAGCAGGTGATCTGTGAGATGGCAATATATAACTTTGTCTCAAGGTTTGAAAATATTATTGGAGCAAAGAGATCATGACAAGCATCTTTGATAAGTCTTTGACATAACTAACCATTGCTGACACAATTATTATAACTTGAATAACAACATTGCTAAGCTTAAATTAAATGAAATCACTTAAATTAAAAATTTAAAGAAAAAATTACCTTGACTCCTGTAATAACTTTCTTCTGCGGGATCTTATCCTGCGTAGCCGATTTTGAAAAGACTTCTGCTGTTTCAAATACTTTAGATTTCCTTCTAACAGAATCCACTCTGACGGGTGCTGGCTGTTCTTTTTCTTTAGCTTGTATTAATTCTTTAACTTCATTTTCATTTACTTTTGGCTCCTCTGGGACAACTTCCTTCTCTTTCTCTACTGCTTCTTCTACAGTCTTATCAGCATTTGCTTCTACAGTTTCTACAACTTTATCACGCTTTTCTTCCGGTATATCAATTTCTTCTTCCTTTTGTAGCTTAGGTTTACTTTTTACTACAACGGGAACTTCCTCCTTTTCCTCATCTTTACTGGGCTGCGATTCTTGGGATTTCACAGGCTTGATTTTCTTTACTTTTTTCGATTCCTTGGGTTTTTCCTTTACTTCCTCAGTTTTTGGAGGTACAGGCTTATCTTTTTCTACTTCTAATTTTGGTTCTTCTTTGACATCTGATTGAACATAACTAGCTTCTCCTATCTTTTTAGCTTCTTCTAATACTTTTAGCATTTCTTCCCGGTCCATTTCTCCACCATCAGACTTTTTCTTTTTTAACGACTTCCTTCTTGGTTTTTCATCGTCACTATCTTTTTTCCTTGACCTCGAACTGCTCCTTTCTCTCTTCTTTTCATTATCAGGGGATTTTTCAGTCTCAGTTTCTTCAGCTACAAATAATAAAAGAAAATAATAAATTGTTATGTAATAATGGGAATTAAATTATATATAAAATATAAAATTAAATGCAATACCTTTAGAAGATAAGGGAACTGGAGTAAATGTTGGTTGTACAGTAGCTAAACTACTTAAAGACATGGACCTGGTCGGTCTTTCAGGTTGCTGAGGTATTTCTTCGGGCACCTATTGAAAATAAAAAATAAAAAATCTTTAATATATTTATTTGTTATTACAGTGAAATTAATGAACACAAAAAAATAAGATTCTTATGAAGTACTTTTACAATATTACTATATTAATATCATTATCTGGTTACAAGTTATGTTTGAGAATATGGCTGGCTATTTTAAAAATGTTTACACATTATTTATCTCTTTAATTTATTCAAACTCATATAAATTTGTCTATTCTTCCCCAAAACCAGGAATTACTTTTTTTATACTTTAAAGATAGTAATTAACAGTAGATGCCAGCATGCTGCATCCTGGCTCATGCTATGAGTGTTAAGTATACCTCGAAAGTGTCAAGTACAGTATTTCTAAACTATAAATAAACTTTAAAGTTCATATTACGAAAAATAAGAAATTAATTATTTATATTAAAGCAAATATTAATTATGAGCTGTGAATCTTGAGTGTTTCACTTCCGACCGACCACCAGGCCACACTATCAACTATCTACAAATTTATGATACAAACATTTACTCCTAAAGACACTGATAAAAAGAAAGATATACAACTGACAATTTACTTACACTAGGAATTTGGTTCTCCTGTGGGGCTAGAGCTAAAAGAAGATCTAGGCGGTTCGGTTCTTGTTCGGCAAGTTCGAGAGCTAGCCGATAACATGACACCTTTCCTTCTTCATTCATCCAAGGGTGCTGACAAACACGTCCAATATCTAGCCTGTCAGTCCCTTTCACGGTAAGCAAACCCGCTATCAATTCAGAAGCTCCTAAAAATATAACATTTGGAATAAATAAAAATTAATTACTTATATTAATATACTAAATTTTCATCTAATACAATTCAATAGCTACAGTATATCAAAAACATTTAAAAAAGAGAATAAGTTAATTATAAAGTACTTAATCACTTTACATGAGCCAAGGATTATTAACACAATAAAGAGCTGAAAAAATTTGGTGTTCTGGTATAAAATTATTCAATACATCAAATATTCTTTCTTTGGTTTACCTATACATAGGCAACTATTTTCACTAATCAAAGATCAATAATTTAAAAAAAAATCAAAATATTAAAAAAGCAAATGTAAAATTTTGTTTTATACCGTAATAACAAGGCTTTCCAGGGATCACCTATGGTCTAGTGGTATCGTATTGGTAGTAGTGGTATGGTGGTGGTAGTAGCAAAACAACCAACTAAGCCCAAGATGGCGGGTTCTCTGCCTGGCAGGTTGTCTTAGGACTTTTGAAAGGGTATAAAAAAGCTTTGCCTTTCTTCAGAGGAACGTAAAATAGCGGTCTCGAGCCAAGGTGTCAGTACTTATGTTTAGACCCCTATCCTAATTGTACCTGGATAGGGAAAATTTTAGGACTCCCACAGTAGCAATCGTCCGATTAGCCACAGCACCAATAAGTGGCGTTAAATGAATAAACAATGTTTTCCACCATTCCTTCTTCTTCATAAACTTCCTCTGTCACACTGCTAATCTTGGAAGTATCTCAGCACTAGTGAGCTAGGCATCAGGATCCCGATCCAGCCCTCTCTTCAGACTATTCTCTGTTTCATGTCCAATCCTTAAGAACTATATTCAGTGAGCCTTGGTGTAAATAAACTTCCGTGACACTCTGTATCATACCTTCACATGACAGAACCTTTAGCCAGGTGACTCCATTAATTAGTCCTTTTAAACTAGGTGGTATGGTAGGAGTATACATTCCTTCTGCATAAACTTTTGACAACCTCAAGACTACATGCATCATCATCATTTGTATTTAAAATATTGTAGAGATTTCTTAGTTCAATATATTAATTTTTAAAATGATATATGGTTGAATAACTAATAATCTTTTATGTTTTCATCACTGCTATTCAGAAACATGGCATAAGGTTTTTGGCCCTAAATAGAAATAACTCCTAACTGCTCCAAAGGATGGCTAGAAAAAAATAGAGCTCTTCTTGAGCCGAGTACCAAGAAAGGGTTTCTACAGTTTCCCACACTTCCAACACATGCAACCTAGTGACAACTTTATTCAAAATGAATTTCTAAACATTATAAATAAAAGTAAGGAAGAAAATAGTTGGGGGTGCAGTCAAATAAAACACTAAATAAGTGGATACTTATTTAATTAAGTGCCGACGTTTCGACCCACTTTGTGGGTCATCTTCAGGGCTATAGAACGCTGCAGTGCGAGTAGACGCGGTCTAACTGTCCTCGCTTCTCATGAATTATAAATAAAAGTAATATTTATTACCAAGCCATATTTAAATATTTTTCTTTGAATCAATCGGAGAGTGCTATGAGGTTGATAAAAACCTTTAAAATAATAAAATCTGAATCACGAATACATGGCATTTTTATATCTAACAAGACTATTAGTAAAAAACACAGGACACAATCAGATAAAAATAAGAGATTGGTGGTGTCACCCCCATCTCTATCCTATCAGACTCGAAACCCTTAAAAAGGACATTAGTTGGTTCCTTTGGAGTAGAAACATTTCACAGAACCAGGTACCATTAACACATTAATAGAAACATTTTACTGATACCATCAGAATCACAACCCATTTAAAAGTCAAACGGTTAATATTTTACGATTAATTAAGAAATTAATTTGTTTGAGGATCAATGATACGAAAGTTTGGTCTGTGACCTAGTACAGTGCATAGTATAGTGTCGGTGTTAGCTCTGATTAATTATAAATTTAGAGGTTTTTTCTTACAGTTTGGAGTGCTACTTTTTTTAATAATTACTTTTTAATACAAAATCTATTGATTTCTTGTCACATTTTTTCTTTTCTCTCGCAGAAATTAACCTTATTTGTGTTAAAAACGTGAGATTGAATAGACCTGTTTTGCTAATATGGCTAGTTGCAGAGATAAGAGTTCAGAGGTGGGGAGCTTACCTACTGATGCTACAAACAAGACGGAAGAAAGTAGTGGGAGTGCACCTAATCCAGTAGCTATAGACCAGCTGACGGCCGTGCTAAACAGATTCGAGGTACTTTTTCACGAACTAAAAGATGAAATTAAAGTCTCACGCACCGAAAATAATAATGCCATAGACTCTATAAATAAAGAAGTTAAGGCAGCGGTAAGGTATATGAAAGATAATTTTCAAAAAATAAATAAAAAATGTGACTAAATTAGAAAGGGAAAACCAAAAATAAAAAAAATAAATTTATTTACTGCGATATGATATTAACGTTAACACACAAAACAGATTTTGCAACACATTGGAAATTCACAATATACCGGAAGTCCCCAATGAGAATCTAATTAATTCATTTGAAAACATTTCCAGCCCCATTGGTTTTCAGTTGTCAGAGTACTCTTTAGATAACATCTATAGATTAAGAAAACGTACTAATGAATCCTCCTCTTCAATAACTATAGTTAAATTCACCAGGAACATAGATAAAAATCGATTTCTCAAACTTAAAAAACAAAATAAACCTCATTTATTTAGTTCAGATCTAGAACCAATGTTGGAAAAACTCCCCATATACATAAATGAATACCTAACATCCTTCAACTTGAAGATATTTTGGGAAACGAGACAGCTGAAATCAGAGGCCATATTCGAGTTTGTATGATCCCAAAATGGAAATATCTTTGCGAGAAGAAATGTTAACACCAAGGTATTACAAATCTGATCATCAGAGGACCTCAACATATATCGTAAGACTGTGGCTGGCAAACCAGAAGACCCCCTTTCAGAACAGGAAGAGGACTATAATGATCGCAGCAGTCAGGTATCTGTCTCATCGGTCAATAGGCAGGAGTTTTTTCTGGACAATCAACCCAAGAAAAGGAAGTTAAAAGCAACAGGTTCATTGTATAATTTTTGAGTCCCAATCTAAGTATTAGAATAGCTCTGACCCATTGATACATATATGTTTGTTTACCCACAAAATAATAATTTTGAATTATATAAGTTTTATTTCAAGAATTTTAGTAATACTACTCATGGCCATATTTTTTATTTTACCTTCATTAC
Organism: Troilus luridus; assembly: GCA_964056705.1. Classification (NCBI taxonomy): domain Eukaryota; kingdom Metazoa; phylum Arthropoda; class Insecta; order Hemiptera; family Pentatomidae; genus Troilus; species Troilus luridus. Next base: position 86,445,031 of record OZ057413.1, read on the forward strand.
AATGTTTACTATCATAAAACTTATCTACTTTCTTTTTCTGTATGTTTACTATTATTTTACTTTTATGTACTATTATTTATGTAAAACTTCTACCCAAACTCTCTCTGTATTTTAATATTGTAAAGATCAGAAATAAATAAAATAATAGAAACATTTTACTGATACCATCAGAATCACAACCCATTTAAAAGCCAAATGGTTAGTATTTTACGATTATTTAAGAAATTAATTTGTTTCAGGAACAATGATAATGAAAACCACACAAAATTATCGAAACTAACTTACCTGAAGGATTTTTAGGCTCAAAATATTCACCAGCGGAAATCTGTCTAACCAGTCTTTTGAAATTTGAACCATCAAATGGCATTGCACCATAAACTAACGTATAGAGTAAAACTCCAAGTGACCTATTCAAAAATTTAAAATGTATCATCAGTATTTAGGCATCAGCAAGCTAAAAGCTAAAACATGGCAACTGAATTTATTAAAGTAAAAAAAACAAACAAAAACAAAACACAGAGGAATAATATATATTGTTTTTTCAGAATCGATACAGTAGCAGAAAAAAACAGTTCTTCCAAGATTGTAACACTAAAATCGCCCAGAATCTTTTAATGAAACTTTTCAACTATTCATAAATGAATTACATACATGAATAAGGAATGGTCATTTCAGAAATTATTAAATCTATATATATATCATATTGTACATAGTAGACATAATTTTAGTTCCCAATATCGACATTGTAGGACATAAGTGTGTGTAACTAAGTTAAAAAAATATTGCGAGAGAAACAAATTATAGATGCACAGTTACAGATCTCCATGAGTTAAAAAAAAATCATTTTTCACCATTGTTTTGTCTATGCCTCTTTTTGTTTACAGACTATTTCTTGAAAAGTGAACTAATTCTTTTTATTAATTTGAATTTTAAATACTACATTGATTGTATTCAATAATTCAAATCAAACTTACGATTGTGTTCATTCAATCAAAATATATTATCAAATCTAACAATAAAAAATTAACAGATTAGATGTTTAGAATTATAACTGAATTGTATAATTAATAATTTTCTTATGGTAAAAAAAATACATTCAATCATTTTTATTACATATGGCTACAAGATAAGTTAATTAAACCATGATGGACTATAGATTTAGACAAGAAAGACACCAATGCATAAGACATACATATTTATATCCACAAATAATAGATTTTGCTTTAGTTACATTTTGAAATAGTTATTAGAAAAAAAAATATAGTAAAAACTGAAAATTATTTCTAAGAAATTGAATAGCCACAAAACAAATGTGCTTTCGAAAAGATTATTAAAAATATCTGTATAGTTTCAAGCAATAAAGCAAATATAAGAGGCTATAAAAATATAGAATTACCAGCAGTCAACTTCAGGCCCAGAATACGGGATTCCTTTCACTATTTCTGGTGAAGCGTACAATGGGCTTCCACAGAACGTACTTAGAAGGCGACTTTTGTCAAAAACGTTTGATAGGCCAAAATCTGCAATCTTTCAAAGGTAAATAAAAAATTAGCTGTTGGTACACATTGGTATTTAAGCTTTAAAATCAATTAAACCTTTTAATCAATCGTTCATATTGATCAAGTATAAATAGCTTATACTATATAATTCTGATTCTAATTATTATTATTATTATTAAGAGAATTATGATGAATTGAATCTTTAACTAGAACAGAACAAGTGAAGTAAAAATTAGACTGAGCTGAATCCAATAAAGTGGGAAAATGAGCAGGAAACAACATTTTGTTGGCTCTGTTCCTGTTCATTGTATCCTTTTTCCAAGAGTTCTATGGATGTTGAAAAGGGGAAAACAGTAATTTTCTCCTTCAAACTATTCCTAATAACTACTTTATATTTAACACAATAAAGAAAGAAACAAGATATTAAATATTACATTTTTTTCACTAACATAATAATACATTTTTCAAGGCACTATATTATCATCACAACTTATTTTAGAACAGCTAGCAATTTAAACAGTGAGAAAAAATTAACATGTAAAAATGAAATAATTGAAAATTTTATTTTTAAAACTTACTTTAAAATAGGAAGTTATAAACAAACATAGTATGGAAAGTAATATAAAAAAAAAATCATAAGATGTTAAATGTTAGTAACTTATGAGCATTTAACCCCGAAAAGAATGCATTAACTGGGATTTGAGAAAATACCAACCAGGAATGAGAAAACAAAGTATATAACAAGCCGAAGGTTAAAGCTAACAATTAAATAGTTTTTGAAAAAACATTATCTATACATATAAAATGCTTTGTCCTGAATGACTGAGGGATCAACACATAGCCTAAACCGCTGATCGTAGAGACCTAAAACTTGGAGGGTGTGTTCTTTGTATGACATCGGGATCTGATAAGAAAGGATTTTCTGAAATTCTACCCCTATGGGTGTGAAAAAGAAGGGCTAAGTTTGTTTGCTTCCTCACGTGTTTCTTACTCGCAAAATCTACATGTTTTTGCTGAACAAAACAAATCAAGTAACATAGTTCACAAAAGGATATAAATATTGATTGGAGGGTAGGATCTCGAATTCTGAAACTTTTTTGCATAGGTGTCTCTAAAAAGACACCTATCCATCCATTTCACTTTTCAGGAGTGACTGGTGTTCTTGTTTAGCTTTGCGCCTTAGGCTGCTGGACTCCACATATATCCTGTGGGCTAAAGACAGCAGCTAATCGGGCAGCGTTGCGCTGACAAGCATACCCCGCCCTTGCTACCTCAGTTTCCGGTGTTCTTGCAAAGATTAGCGCCTTAAGTCGACAAGGTCCACACGTATCCTGTGGGCAAAAACCTTGCGACCAATCGGGCAGCGTGGCTCTTGTAAGACCACCCCCCAGACCTGACACGGTGCATTCACTAGGGTCCGTACCGTATAATACAATGAACGACGAAATGGAATCCGAAGTCATTCCAGCAGCAGCACCCGAGAAGAGAAGAACGGCTTCTAGCACCACCGATAAGTCGACCGCTAAGAAGACCAAAGCGCAGAAGGCGAAGACCTCAACCGATGGCTGGGAGACAGCAACAAAGAAGTTCTGCAAACCTGCCAATACCACGGCTAAATTTAGCGCGAGCACGTCAAACGCTTTCTCGTTTTTAAGCGAAACGGACATTTCGGGAAACAGTGATAGTGCGACTAATAACATTAGTGCCGGTACCGCGAGTGTCGCGATTCGGAAGAAACCTCCTCCAATTGTTGTACCTGGCATCGTGAACACACAGAAAGCTGTCCAGGAGCTGAACACTGCCGGCTTTTCAAACTTTGAAATTCAGAAGACCAGGGATGGAGTAAGGATATTTCCGGGCACCATCGAAATTCACGAAAAAATGACCGGGTTCTTTCGCCAGTCACAGAGCCCGTACCACACTTATTCAACAAGCAAAGGACAGAAGACCAGGAAATTCGTGATCTACGGGCTGGACATAGATCACAATATCGTAGATATAAGAACAAGCCTTACCGAGCGCCTGTCAGGCATCCTCGACGTTCGTCGGATGCAAAAGAGCGATAAAGACGGCAAGAAGACGGACCTGCCTCTCATATTAATCACAACGGGTCTCGAAACCAAACAACAAGACATTCAAATACTTTCGCACATCGACAGGATACGCTTCAACGTCAAGTTGTATCGCGGCAGGAGCGGCATCGTTCAATGCCACAGGTGCCAGGAGTTCGGGCACACAAAAAATCATTGCGGGAAGAAGGTGACTTGCGTCCGATGTGCCGGCCCTCACCTGATCTCAGAGTGCCAACGCATGACCACACCTGTTAAGTGTGCGAACTGCGGAGAACCACACGTCGCATCCTTCACTGGATGCAAAATCAGGAAGACCCTTCAGGAGAAGCTTGAGCAACTACGTCAGAAGTTTGGTCTACGCAAGGATCAGCAGAAGAAGAGCGAGCAGCAGGCTCCACCACCACAGCACCAGGTACGTGGACTATCCAGCGCACGACCACAACCACCATCCAGACAGACCCCACCTAAGACTACGGATCAATCTCAAACCCAACAGACTTACGCCACGGTGACTCAACATAATGAAACCCCACCCTGGGTGGAACTCATTATGCAGAGCATCGCTACATTAACCACCACCACTAACAACCTCATAACACTTCTTACAGACTCTCTAACAAAATGAACAGGACAGCAAAACTTTTAAATTTTAACACGGACGGGCTTATGCCCAAAATTACGGAAATCTACGCGTTGATAGCACAGACCCTACCCACCATAGTGATCCTCACAGATGCAAGAGTTAACTTCCGGCACATTCGCATCCCAGGTTACGACCTCACAGGAGACGACGAAGGAGGGGTCATCATAGCTATACGTCACGGTTTTCGGTGGAGATCACTCCCCTCACCAGTAGCAAATGGTGACCCGAGAATTCATCACAAAACTATACAGGTACTACTCGATAAGCCTACTATCATCACAGGTTTATATAGAAGACCCAGGTCTTCTATAGACATCTTCTCGATGATATTAGCCGAGTGCGCCAAGAAAACAAACCACTGGGTAGTGGGTGACCTAAATGCTCGGCACCCGATCTGGAATAATATTCGGAGCAACAAAGCCGGAAGTAAACTCATCAAGACACCTTTCACTGTAGTACATCCGAACACCCACACTTTCAGACATCGAGCGAAGCCGTCCTTCACATCTACCATCGATCTACTACTTACGAGGCAGCCGCATCGATTCGTGGATTGTTCGACATTGGACTTTATTACCTCCGACCACAGACCTGTGCTCTATATTATGGATGAGGAAATACCTGTTCCAGCGGTGACAAAATATAAATATGTGGAAGCAGACTGGGGAACATACAAAGCACAGGTCCATCACGTACTGTCAACAGTTCCCACACTCCGGACGAGAAGTGATGTAGACGCATACGTAGAGTTCTTCACAGAAACAATCAGAAGAGCCGCAGATGAAGCAATTCCGAAATTCAGACCACTTCCACCACCTCTACGCCCTATGCCAGACCACATTCTGAACCTTATCGCCACCCGCCATAAGTGGAAGAATAAATGGTATAGAAATAGAGATTATGAGACGAAATCGGTGGTAAATTCCCTTACCACGCAGATTAGAAATCTCATAAAACAATGGAGGACTGCACAGTGGCATGAAAAACTGAGGTCCACGCACGGCGACTACAGAAAGTTCTGGAAGCTATTGAAAACCTGCACACAGAAGAGAAGCTCTACACTACTTCACGACGGGGACAAACTGTTGACAGTAGAAGAACAGGTTACCAAGTTTTCACATCACTATGGTGGAATCATCTCAAGAAGAACAGATCCTGCACACAATGATTTACCAACCGAAGAGGCAGGAAGCAACTATATGTTTGTATCACCGAAGCAGCTAAAGGCGATTCTTCGTCGTATGAAGGGGAATAAAGCACCAGGTCACGACGGGATACAAACGATATTGCTGAAACAACTGCCAAAAAGAGGAATAGCTCACTTGACCAATTTATATAATACCTGCCTCAGGTTAAGATATTTTCCGGACAATTGGAAGATAGCTATTCTTTTTCCTCTACTCAAGCCGTTGAAGTCAGGATCACAGCCAGCGGACTACAGGCCCATCAGCTTGCTTCCGCATCTGGGGAAAGTCTTTGAGAAAATTGTCCTCAATTATCTCAAGGCGTATTGCTCAGAGACAGCACTCATCCCACCGGAGCAAACCGCCTACCAGGCCGGCCTCTGTCCGGATCATCACCTGGCGAAGATCCATGCGGAAGTGAGCCAGTGCACCGCCAAGAACGAAGCGACCGCTATTATCTCCATAGACTGCACGGAAGCGTTCGACTCAGTCTCTCATAACCTATTATGCAAGACACTACAGGACAACGAATTTCCGGAACAGCTCTACTCGATCCTACGGTCGTTTCTTCAACAGCGAACGATAGCAGTTCGTATCGGTGAAACATCATCGGAAGCCATCGCATTCACCTGCGGAGTTCCTCAGGGGTCTGTGCTATCTCCAGTACTTTTCTCAATATACACAGCTGAAACTGTTGGAGCCAACTACAAAAAAGCTACTGTAGCTGCCTATGCCGACGACATAGCGATCTACAGCACCTCGATCAGCGCAGAGAGAGCTCTACGGCAGGCGGAGGTGGTCTGTGCGAGCATCACACAGAAGCTAGAAGGACTCAACATCACAGTGAATCCTACAAAGACGGACTGCATAATTTTTTCCTTTCAGGGGAAAAAGCGCCGCCCTCTCCCTAAGGTCTATAGGGTAGCGGGACGCGAAAACAGACCAGCGAGCAGCATAGTCTACTTAGGTGTCAACCTTGACCGGCACCTTAAACTAGCCTACCACTGTAGGAAGAAACTTAGATCGGTTAGGACCAAGTCTTACAGACTTAACCACCTGCTTACATCTCCTAACTTATCCCTCCGCCTCAAGTTGACCATCTACAAGAGCATCCTAAGACCGGCACTCCTTTACGGAGCACCACTATTAGGTAACATCACGCCGGCAACAGCGAAAAAGCTCCAACAGTTTCAGAATGGCGTACTGCAACGCATAGTGAGACACACTACATTAAACAAAACAAAAACGGACCTTCTACACACTACTCTCGACATACCGACAGTTACAGACTTCATTAAACGTAGACACATTAAATTTTTCGACAGCCTGAAATACTGTACTAACCCTCTTTTTCGGACACTCACCCCAGCAGGACGGCCACAAACGTGGCAAGATCACGTACAAAGTCTCAGCCTGAACTGAGAAATTAATAAAATCAACAAACAAAAGGAAAAGGACACGGTGAGCCCCATCACCGGAAAAATCTAAAGTTAAAAATAGAAATGAATAAATTAGAACCTTCCACCTTCTCATCCTCCTCTTAAAATGTACATCGTACAGTACAAGAGATACCTCTCCGTCATATCTTCCATTCTACATAGAAATCTTCAAACCCAAAGGGGCTAAGAAAAAAAAAAAAAAAAAAAAAAAAAAAAAAAAAAAAAAAAAAAAAAAAAAAAAAGTTCACTGTCTCAAAAGCGGAGCACCATAGAGCATTGTAGGTCTTATTATAGACTTATAAATTTGCAGTCTCACTGCGATTGAAACGGCAAATTTATAAGTTATAATAAGACCTACAATGCTCTATGGCAGTGATCATCAATTACAATTGGTCAGGGTCCATTTTGGATTTTCTAAAGTCCACCGCGGGCCTATAGTTCTATAGTTCTCCTTGCTATCTCCGTGCTTTAAATAAAATAAATTTGTAACAGTAACCTAAAAATTGATATATATATATATATATATATATATATATATATATATATATATATATATATTAATAATTATAATTTATATAGCTAGTATTTTATTATAATTGTGTGAGATTTGCTATATTTTGTTTTTAATATTTAGCAGGAGTGCAATTTTCGAACCAGTTTTGCATGCAGACTAGAACTATTATCAAAGAAAGACCTTTTAAAGGGGCAACCAGGGTAATAAGCCAGAGTCCAATCCGGGGGGAGGCCGGAGTATTCGTTACAATCGAATACTGATATTCGAACTCACTCACTAAACTCAGTGCTGCGTAGTACAGGGTGAATAAAAGCTTGTCCTAATTTTAAAGTAGTAGGTTATCATCCGCAATGTCCGCTATAAATTTTTATTATTATGTAAATACAGTTTTTACTGTACTTACTTACTACTTAAAAATTGATTCGCGGGTCGTTCCAAATGAGTTCGCAGTCCGGATCTGGCCCACGGGCCGCCATTTGAGGACCACTGCACTATGGTGCTCCGCTTTTGAGACACCTCTACAAAACAACCCTGATGCACCCGCAGCAGTACCAGAACTCCATCCTTAGACGAATTTTTCGAGGGACATCGCTCTAGAGGGCACGTAACACCACCACCCGGGAGGAGCTTCGGCTCCCCTCCGTGCCCGAGTACATAGGTCAGAGGAACATCAAATTGATTTTTGATGGGCTGAAGGCCTGTGCAAACCCCCTATTTAGGGACATAAAACCACTTCCCAGACCTGAGAGATGGCAGGGCAGTGCCCCCTTGGTTGATGTTCTCTCGCTGTCCTTATCCTTTCTTCCATTCATTTCCTCTACATTTTTCTCTTCTTTTTTTATCTTCACCCTTCTTCTTAACTTCCTTTCCTAATCACGTAAGCGGTCCCTCCCTGTTTTGAATTGTGTAAAGTCAGCGGCCTTGTGCCGGTTTGAGTATAAACCGCCCTCAGTGGACTCAGCCTACTGTTATGCCTTAAAATACCGAAAGGTAATAAATGGCTTTTAGTTTATATAGCAGCATTGCATCTATTTATTATATTTGTAAGTTGTATATATTGTAAATATATCATGGAGGAATTTAAAAAAAAAGTTCACTTCTCGCTGCTGCCTTACGACAAGTGAAACCGTTATACTAAGTAATCCTTTTCAATAAATTCAATAACATAACAAACAAACTTCACTGATACGGACAACAGTAAACTTCTGTCGGTCCCGTTTCTTAATCAGTGTCAATGTATGTTTCACGGCTATGGTGAATTTAATTGAAATCATTAACTTATAATACTAATTGAAAACTGTAGATCAATAAAACTGAGCCAAATATTTTAACTTTTTTTTAGCATACTAAACTAGAAAAAATTCTGGATTGGTTGTATTTTATTTCTAACTCATTGAATTACATTTCTATAATTTATAAATTAATCCTATTATTTATTTTTATTTTTTAAATATGCTATCTATTCTTAATTATTTGTAAAACAATTAAATCTTTTTTGAAACATTTATGTTTTATGCATGGAACACTGACATATGAATAAGTACACAGCTCTTTTAAAGGATAAACTATGGACACAAGGGAGAAATCAATAAAAAATTATTTGTTATTACCTTTGCATTTCCTTGTTCATCTAATAAAATATTTTCAAGTTTCAAATCTCTGTGACAAATCTGATGCTGAAAAAAAAGAAGAGGAAATTAGAATAAAATAAAAGCCGCAATCGATAAATTGTTGTTAGTATTTTGAGATTCAACCTCAGAGGGGAGGACAATTAAGCCCACAAAATTAATGTTCGAAATCACACCTAAATATTTTCTGCTAGGGAAAAATCAAATGTAAAAGAGAATAGTTGACTAACTTAAATATAAAATTATATGTTATGTAAAACATTCATGTCTTAGTTATTCTTTCATTTATTAGTATTTATTCACTTAATGAGGGCAGGGATTATTAAAATTGTACATGTATCCAATAAATTTACCTAACCAAAAATAGAAATTAAATAATTGTCTGTTAAAATATTAATAATAACTATCTAAATTAACTAGTATAAAAGGTTAAATAAATTATCAACTGCATTATATATAAATTATTGTGTGTGTACAGAGCTACTTCTGTTGATGTTTTATTCTATTATACTTATTTTCCACAATTTAATTAATCAGTCCAAAAATATCCTTATGAGTCCGAAAATGCATGTTACTTATTTAAAAGATAAATAAATAAAAACGTTTTGAATACCATGAGAAAAAATTTAAGAATTTTTTGTAAAATAGTACATGTTTTGGACACAAGAAATGCTCTTAAAACTGTTCGAATAATTTCAAAACTATTAGATATTCCTCATTGAGAAACTTATCATAAAACAATTAAGTTTTCTGATTGATGTGATTACTTCGACTATAAAACTCCACATATAAGTCAGCCCTAAGAGAGAGCTTAAACTATTCAGTACTAGTATAATTAACTAACTATGAAACAGCAATTTAATTTTTTTTTTTTTGTTGACAATTTTCAATAAGTTTGGGAATATAAATGAATCACTTTTAAATAAAATAACAATAAACAATGAAAAACAAAAATTAATAACATACTTTGTGACAGTAGTACACAGCCATTGATATTTGTCGGAAAATTCTCCTCGCCTCATTCTCTTCTAAGACTTTCCTTTTGCTCAAATAGTCATATAATTCTCCGCCAGCAGCATATTCCATAACTAGCACCATTTTGTCACGATTCTCAAAAACTAATCATAACAATCAGGAAATTATAATTGAAGTGAAAATACTTAATATAACATAATTAAATAAATAGTATAAAATTCTTAATTGTCTCAATTAATAGCACCAAAGACTATTATGATAAACTAAGTGCTAGAATATTTAAAATTAATGCCAATTAGATTCATCATTAAAATTCATTATTTTAACAAAATAAAAAAAACCATTTGATTTATAGTTGAAATACTTATATATTTCTGTTTATTTCTTTGTTATTGTACAGTCATTTACTTTACAAAAATGCTTGATCATTAGATGCTTATATACCTTCATAAATGTGAATTATATAAGGATGTCTCAGTGAAGACATAATTTGAATTTCTCTTCTTATTCTAATTAAATCAGCTTCAGTCTCAATTTTACACTTTTTGATGGTTTTTATAGCAACCTAAAAATATAAATTAAATTGTAAATATATTTGTAAGCTTTATATGTAATACTTATAACTAATAACCATAAATTATACATAAGATAAATTATAAAGCTTAACGACACTGAAGGTTAAATGTGTTTCTGAGGACGGCGCCACATACAACATAAACTTAAAAATAGATCTGACAACAATGGTAAAATAATGGGGTATAAAAAAAAAATGACCGTTTTATCAAATTTCAGAGTTCAAAAGTCTGTAAATATTTTAATGCTATTTATTATTTACCAACACTTAATAATTTCTTTAGAGCATTCTCCAAGCTTGTTTACTAACACAGGACTTGCTGGACCGCTGAAGCAACTCGTGAAATTATTAAATATGAAGGGGAAGGTGTCCTTGACCAGCGCACTGTGCGGCGTTGGTTTGAAAAATTTAGAAGTGGAGATACGATGTTGGAAAGGAAAAAGGGCTCTGGGCGACCATTAATGAATACTGATGAGGTTCTGAAGGAAGCTGTTGAGTCAAATCCATCCAAAAGTACTCGCCAACTTGCCAGGGAGTGTGGAGTGTCGAAAGATACTGTCCCATCTTCTCTCCATGGGGAAGGTGAAACGGTCATTTTTTTTTATACACCCCATTAACAGGATATTTATGTTTTTCAAAAGTTTAGCAAATAAAGAAATAAATATATTGTGATGATTTATTATCATTCTAGCAGTGTTATAACCTATTGTAACCTTTAAAGTATTCTTATGATCATTGTAATGATTGTAACATTTATTGTGAATAATAAAGCCTAGTTTTGTAAAAGGTTTATTTTCATTATAATTTATTATTCACAATGGACAAATTTCTGAAACCGGAGAAGTTCGACGGTGATCCACACTCCCCTCAGGAGTGGAATTACTGGCTGAAGACATTCGAAAATTTCATCGTGGCTTTTGGGACAAATGATGATTGAGGTAAGTTAAGCTTGCTTACTAATCACATCTCACATACTATTTACCAATTTATTGCCGATAAGGGCACGTACGCAACAGCTATTGAAGCACTAAAAGCTACGTACGTGAAGCCAATAAACGAAATTTTCTCAAGACATAAACTGGCGTCCAGTAAGCAGTCTCCAGATGAGGCAATTGACCAATACCACCAAGCATTGGAACAGTTGAGTAAAAACTGTGAGTTTGCGGACGTTGATGCAGAAGCACATCGGAAAACATACGTCCGTGACTCGTTTATTCGCGGCCTCAGTTCACACCAGATAAGGCTGCAACTATTGGAATTTAACAAGCTAACTCTCGATGAGGCTGTTGAAATCGAGCTTTAGAATCAGCCAAAAATCAATCTGCATACTCCTCTGAGCTAATGCTTAACTCTTCTTCACCTACCCCTCTGAAAAGTCATACATCGTCAGAAGATATAGCAAATTTGGCACCAGTGACTCGAATTTCAAAAATAAAAAATGCTATTTTTATGGTCAGCAGGTATATGGTATTTAAATGATACATGTGAAAGATGCCAGAAGACGGGTCATTGGAAATCTGTCTGCAGACCAGCTAAAAAAGCTCCCTCATCAGCCGCACTCGTTGCAGCATCTACTGTCCTCGACAAAGCTATAGTGCAAGTTCAGGTAAATTCCACTCCTACATTTGCTTTGAATGATACAGGGAGCTCAGAGACATTTATATCACAGTGTTTTGCAAAAAGCTGTAACCTGAAAATGCACCCTACAATTGGTAGAGTTTCCATGGCTTCATTATCTCTCAGCAAGCCTATTTCTAATTACTGTGTAGCTAATTTGGAGTTGTTGGGTCACCAATATCCTAAAACAAAATTCAGTGTATTACCCGATTTGTGTGCTAATGTCATTGCTGGACACGATCTACTAAAACAACACTCTGAACTCAAGGTTTCCTTTGGGGGAATCAAACCTCCATTGACTATCAGTTACCTGGCTCCAGCAAAGATAGAGCCTCCTCCCCTTTTTGAATTTCTAACTAACGAAGTCGAACCCATAATCACCAAATCTCGGAAGCACTCTTTAGCAGACGCCGATTTCATGAAGAAAGAAATTGAAAAACTGCTTGCTGATGGGATTATTGAAGAAAGTAGGTCTCCCTGCAGGGCACAAGCATTTGTTATAAAAAACGAGAGTCATAAAAAGCAAATGGTCGTTGATTATTCCCAAACCATTAATCGGTTCACGCACCTTGACGCATATCCCCTCCCAAGTCTCGAGGATATTGTTTCAAAGGTTTCAACAAATTTTATGTTTAGCACAATCGACTTCAAAAGCGCTTATCACCAGGTATCTTTACAAGGAAAAGATCGACCTTTCACCGCGTTTGAGGCATGTGGCCGTTTGTATCAATTTCGACGCCTAGCTTTTGGATTGACAGATGGAGTACCCACCTTCCAGCGGGTGATGAATGACGTTAATACTCACGAAAACTTGAGAAAACTTATGCTTACCTGGATGATGTAACGGTGTGTGGTCGGAATCAGGAGGAACACGATAAAAATCTCAAGCGTTTCACTGATGCAGTCAAAAAATATGGTTTCACAATCAATCAAGAAAAAAGCAAGTACTCGCTAACTTCAATAAATTTGCTTGGTTAAAAAATCTGAAGTGGGACCATATCTCCCGACCCTGAACGTCTAAAGCCACTGCTCAATCTTCCACCCCCCCGACAGTCGGAAGGCCCTTGAGCGGACAATCAGAATGCTCGCGCACTATTCTAGATAGGTCCCTAACTATTCGGACAAAGTGAAACGGCTTCTTAACTCAAAAACCTTCCCCTTGACTCCTGAAGTTATATCTGACTTCGACCAACTCAAAACTGAGATCTCTAAGGCAGTAGTGAGTACGATGACTTGAGCCATTCTTAGTCGAAACGGATGCCTCTGATTTCTCGATTTCAGCTGTTCTATCGCAGTGTGGACGGCCAGTTGCATTCTTTTCTCAAAAGCTGAGCAACAGCGAGCGTAAACATTCAGCCGTTGAGAAGGAGTGTTATGCTGTTGTCAGTGCCCTTAAAAAATGGAGACATTTCTTACTCGGAAGGTTTTTCAAAATTATTACGGACCAGCGCTCTGTATCGTGCATGTTTGATATGAAACATCAGAATAAAATAAAAAATGAGAAGATACAGAGGTGGCGGTTGGAGATGTCATGTTACAATTATGAATTAATTTACAGGCCGGGAAAATATAATCAAGTAGCAGATACATTCTCCAGGGTATGTAACGCAACCCAAATTGACAAATTATATTCACTACACTGCGACTTATGCCACCCTGGAGTGACTAGAATGATTCACTGGGTAAGAACTCATAATTTACCCTATTCAGTAGAGGATGTCAAAAGGATGACGGCATCGTGCCCGTCCTGCAATATCTTAAAACCTCAATTTTACAAAAACTCGAGGTCTACTCTCGTTAAGGCGATGCATCCGTTCGAGAGAATCAGCATGGACTTCAAGGGAACTCTCCCGTCAAAATCAAGGAACAAATACCTCTTAACGATTGTCGATGAATACTCTAGGTTTCCATTCGCCTGCCCGTGTCCCAATATGAACTCATCAACAGTAATTGAGTCCCTTGTTGACTTATTCACCACATTTGGTCTACCTTCGTATGTGCACACTGACCGAGGAACCTCATTCGCATCCAGGGAGCTACAAGAATTTCTTCACAGTAGGGGAGTAGCCACTTCCATGTCGTCGCCTTAAACCCTACAGGAAATGGCCAAATTGAACGATAAAATGGTACAATTTGGCGCACTGTATCTCTTGCTGTTGAACACAGGAAGTTGGATCCATCGAATTGGGAATTGGTGCTCCCTGATGCTCTTCATTCAATTCGATCCCTGTTGTGCACAGCAACCAACGAGACACCCCATGAGAGAATGTTTCAACACAACAGACGATCTTCTAACGGTATTTCACTCCCAACTTGGCTTTCACCTTCACAGAAAGCTTTGATGAAAAAACAGATAAGAAGAAGTAAATTCGATCCATTGGTCGAGGAAGTTGACATTCTTGACGTCAACCCACAGTATGCCAGGGTACGCCTCGAAGACGGGCGAGAGACGACAGTGTGGCTGAAACACTTAGCACCTCAAGGTGGGACGATCACTGAGACAGAACCAGAGAAAATTGAGCCGGAGCTCGAGCCAACTGGGCAACAGGAGCCGGAACCTGCAAGTACTCTTCAACATCAAGATACAAGTCAAGTTACCCAGGATACAGGACAAAGGATAAACACAGAAGCTCAGCCTCATGAAAATTCTCTGCGATGCTCTACTAGAGAGCACTGCGTGCCTTCCCGCTTGAAAGACTATGAACTAAAATTTTAATAGGACGGAAGAATGTGATGATTTATTATCATTCTAGCAGCGTTATAACCTATTGTAACCTTTAAAGTATCCATATGATCATTGTAATGAGTGTAACATTTATTGTGAATAATAAAGCCTAGTTTAGTAAAAGGTTTATTTTCATTACATATATATTATTTACCTCTTGCCCAGTCTCTTTATTAATACCCAGTTGAACTTTGCCATAGGTTCCTTGGCCTAGTTTAGCAATTGTTTCGAACCTGAAAACAAGATTTATCTAGTATAATTCTAAACAATGGGTATAGTTAATTTTGAATATCTAAAAATTACATTATGAACATAGTTTAAATGATCTGCAGATAAGGTTTTAAAAAAATATATATCCTCTATGTGAATAAATTACAATAAAAAATAAAGTTCAGATTATTTACCTTTGCTTAAGTTTCCTTCTATGATTATGGAGAGTTACACCCCCTGTACTCTCCAACCCCCCCATAATATTATTAATAGAAGACTCTGGTACAACCATTGTCTGAAAAAACAAACAAAAAAGTATAAATAAAAGAAAATTTGTACATACACACACGCATAATTTAATCAATTATAAAATACTAATATTTTATTACATACTACTATTACTATTATAATACTAAATAGCAACAAAGACTTAATTCACCAATGTTTTAAAATAATGTGCTTCAAAAGTAATTTGATACTCATTTCTATAAATCTCCGAAAAAAAATAATAAAACATGAGTAGTAAATTATATAACCTAAATGGGAGGAAGGAATTTATTAACAAAATATGAAGGGAGATTATCCAATACAATATTATGCACAAATTATGGTATGAAGAAAAAAAACTTTCTTATTCATAACATTAAATTTAGAAAAATTAAAAAAAACTGTACCACTACAAACCATGAAGGGTTTTGGGTTCAGTGTGTGGTAGAATTGAATTTTATTAAAGTCTAATAGCTGCTTCCTGAGTGGTATTTTATTTATATTTTGAGTTACCAACCAAAGATAATATCTGTACAGGTCTGGTTATAACCAGACACTGAACCACGGTTGATAAATCCCAGTGAATACAGAATCTGATGCAATAATTATTGTTGTTGACATCAGATTCTATATGGCGCACACATAGAATGAAAGAGGCAAAACTCAAAATTTCTTTAATCATAAGTTTTTAATACTCGGAGCCCTTTTTTAAACTACAGCAGTTAGTCCTCAAACATCAGACCTAACAAATAGACACAATAATTGTATGATAACATCAACATAACAGTCAAGCAGAATCCCCAAGAAAGTGCTCAATAGAAGACCAGGAGGAAAGCAAAAACGAGGAAGACCACATATACGGTGGATCGATAACATAGAGCAAGATCTGAAAAATATGGGAACGAGAAGGTGAGAGAGAAGGCGACAGACCGAGGCGTGTGGAGGAAGCTCGTCAGGGAGGCCTAGGTTCTACAAGGACTGTTACACCGAGCAGTTATATGCATTGAGTCCACAAAACTTATTTCAAATATAGAAAAAGTTTGTTGCTATTATCATCGCACTTTTTACTTAATTTATATTATTCTGTACATTACTGGATGTAGAGGAAGTGATTTAACTACCTAGGGGGATAACTATGCACATTACTAATAATTACTTTAATTTAAAGATTTTCTTTCAAAATAAATAAATTGCATTTTAGATATATTTTAACCCCATTCCTATTTATAAGAACGCCTTCACTTTCTTTTAACCCCAAAAATCTATCAATACATCACTTGAAAGGAAATTTAACGCTCTTTTCAGTAATCTATGATTGGATTTGGGTATCTTTGATGAGATTTTAGCTACAATAATTTTTTAATTTAGAAAACACATTTATCTGAAAAATAATTACATTCAAGAACAAAACTCAAAATGCTAAATATTATCTTATTCCCAGTAAAATTTAGAATAATTTTGCAGATTGATAGAAGATTTTGCAGTCTTGATGATCTAAGAAATCATATTAGCTGGTTTCTAGCTCAAACAAATTGTGATCATTTTGAAACTACTGTCCAATTTGCTGTTTTTTTTCATTTTGGTTTCGATTCAGTACATATTAATTTTCATTAAACTTGGTGATAGGTGACTAACTGACTTTGGCAGGATAATTTGGCTTGGAATAGTCAGTTCAATTATTTAATAAAAAAGAAAAATTGTGTTTCAACATTGATACTAATAATGCAAAAAAAAATGGTTCTTTTTTTCTTTAAAACCTTTCTATTTTGTTTGTGAATTTTAAGAAATGAAATCCAATATTTATACATTTTCATTAAAATGTATGATGGATGGGTGACTTCCCCAAGATGATCTGGCTTGAGAAGTCCCAAAAGTAATCGGAATTCAATCGACAAACTTTTTTATAAATGTGGTAACAAAATAAAAAAGCCAAAGTTTGTTATTAATAGATTAATACTTTAGAAAAATAATTACATGCATTGACTAACTAGAATAAAACTAACTAAGAAAAATACAAGGAAAAAAGTTTTGGCAATTAAGAAAACACAATGTTAGCATTATTACTGAGTAAGATCAAATTACAATTTCAACATTTTAAAAAGATATAAATATTAAAATATAACAATATGACCAAAACATTCAAACTTCTAGAAAAGTTATTAATAAAACTTTAATTCAATAATAATCTGTAGAAAGTGAAGTTACAGTAAAAGGTGGGCATAACAGAAAAAAGTAAAAATAGCCCACCTTGACTCTCTACTGTTATCAATAAAGTAATCACTCACAGATAAGTTGAGATAAATTAAATAAATTATTAAAACCTTGTAACTAAACAATTTGCAGATAATAAAGCCCTTCGAATAACTGTAAAATTAATAAGTGTCAACTTATATCAACTACCCACACACTGTGTTTCTATTTTTAACTGTGGAGCACAACCCATTACTTCCTCTATCTATGATTATTTATAAATGTCTAGTAATTAAAAAAATTATTAAGCTTTAATTATTTTAAAATAATGATAAAAACTGGGATAATACTTTTTAAAACGATAATGAATTACTATATAAAACTTTAAAATTAGAAACACAATAGAAATAGTTGACTTGTTAGTCATCATAAACACTGAAATAAACTTTTAAAAAGGTGATCCAAGATAGTCGTAGATAATGTTATTAGTAACACTCATACAGATTATTTTCAAAATGTAAATAAACAAATAGTTTTTAACTTACAATAAATTAAAAGGAACTTGTATTCTAAAAAACTTCACATTTTTCAAGAAGGAGTTGTCGATAAAACGAACTGATAAGGCTAAAACGAAAAAAACATTTTATGTTAATTATTTACATTGTGAAAAATTTCTCAGTAGACTAGTAAAACCTCCATGAACACTCAACGTGATCCCCGCTGTCGAATATTCGCCGTACAGGGCTCACTCAACTGACGTCATGTCTAAACTAATTCAGTGCTACAAACTTTTTCTATCAAATTCAGTAAATAATCTAAATAATAGTTTCATTATTGAAATGTTTAAAAAATAAATACATTAAAATAATAAAACAACATTATGAAGTCAGAAATTTTTATTCAAAATATTTATTCTCATTTTTATACATTTTCCACAACGTTTTATCAATGATTCAATTCCAGAACTGAAAAATTTAGGATTTTGTAAAGAAATAAAGTCTGAAACTGTTTTTGACTTGAGAATCATTATCAAGAAGTCGTCCGAATTTCTGAACAGGTAAAAATCTGTTCGAGATAGACTGGCCAATAAGTTGGGTGTGGGAGGACTTTGAAACCCAGCTCCTTAAGTTTCTTCACAGCCTGTCGTGAAACATGAGGTCTGTCGTTGTCGTTTAAGAGTATATGTCTCTTCCAATTAACCAATGCAGGTTATTTTTTAAGGTTTTGTTGCATTGTGTCAATATCCCTGCAGTACGGTGTGGGTCTGATGGTTTCACTTCTTGGTAGAAAGGAGAAATGAATTAATCTGTATCACCAGCTGAAAATTTCGTAAACTAACGATACCATTTCGAAACCTATGCAAAGTTTTTACTTTTTAAAATTTTAAATTAGTAAATACATAACTCCAGTTCCTACTGAAATGGATCCATTGGGGGTTTGTTTATTTATTTGAAGCTGCTTACATTGAATTTTCTTCACTCAGAACAAGTCTCAGATACTTATTTTTCCAAATGTGATCCGCTCATTGGGAAAAATAAGTCATTGTCTCTTGACTTATTTATTACGGCTTTAAGGGCAATTAGTTTAGCCTGGTCTTTATATAGCTAAATAATTCAATGAACTGCTGAATGAACCTGATTTCAAGTTTGATTGCTCAAGTTATTCGTTTAAAGCCCGTGAATACTTTAAAACCTTTTCAACACGAAATGTTCTGTTAAATGTGTCGGTTTGAGGGTGTGGAGGTACATGTAGCTACCAGATAATATGATCAACTAGAAGGCCATGGATAATTCATAGCCAGTTTGGATTACAGCTATGTACTCCAAGCTAGGAAGGGTTGGGAGGTGATAAAATTGTGTATTGGAAGTACTGAAGGAGCAACCAATGGTAGTTGAGGTGTGCAAAGCCAAGATATTCCTATAATCAGATGAATTGGCCAACCCTACCTCTTTGTCAAGCATAGACTCAGAGAGTTGTTATATTTGTTTATTATTTTGGACTATGTCAATACAATTATGTAACATATTATAATAAAATTAATGCATACATATGCGAACAAGAAAGTATTAAGGCACACAAGAAAGCATATAATACTAGTGTTACATCTAGACCAGGCCCTCTTGCCATTTTGTCTGTTCTACCTCCTTGTACCAGAGGCAGTGAACAACTAGTGTGACAAAATGGCCATCTACTAGTGATGAGCTAAACAGTTAAATCTTAATAACTCGTTATGGGATAACTGCTACCCTGTAATAACCTGTTCCAGTAACACGTTACTTGGGTATTTTTTTATTTCTTTGAAGAAAATAATAATATATCTAATAAATAAATTTATATCAGAATTGAAACAGACATATCCAATATCTCATTCCAAAAAAAAAAAAAAAATCATGTAATATAGATTATAAAATCGCTTCTTCATTATTTCTCGTAGATTTCATTCCACTTTTTATTTCTCCTCAATTATTTCACAATTCAACCTTATGTTCATCATATTTCATTCTTTACATTTTATCTGTAAAACAAATATAATTTTTAACAAATAAAAATATAATTTATCTGTAAAAAATAAAATTCTTTGTTTACTTGTACTTGATTACCCGCTTAGTGGGCTGAAAATGGTTCTTTCATTTTGACTATAGCTAGATAATTATTGTAAGCATTGGCTAAAAACGGTTCTGGTGGAGTGGAGTAAGTTGTTAATGGACTGTAGCACCAGACTGTGAGTAAGCGAGTAAATTGGATAAATTTTATTTTAAATAACAAATAATAAAGTATACTAATTTTTTATAAGTCTTGATAAACCTAAGTCAGCTGTAATCTATTTACTTCTTTTCCCATTTTTAGTTAAAAAAATTAAGTGTTAGGATAGAAACTAGTGTGCAATTTTATGGCTTCTCTTTGACATTCCCCCTTATTCCTTATAACAGTTGAATAAGTTTTCAGACTACCTATTAGTAGACTTGAGAGAAAAATGAATGCGAAAATTTCCTGAATCTTGCTTCTATATCTTTTTAGGCAGTCTTATATCTTCATAGATTGAACTTTACTGCGCAAAAGGAACACAAAAATCATTTTTATAAAATAAAATAAAAATTACCTTAACAATAAAATAATCTACAGTAGAACATTAGTTTTTTTAGTGAGACTGATTAAATACAGGGGTGTAAGAGTAATTTTTTTAATGAAATAAAATAATTTAAGTAACAATGAACGGATTATAAATAACCGACGATTCAAGTTATTTTTAATTACCTTCACTAATTATTATTGACATAATAACTAATAAAATTATCTTAAATAAATAACATTAAAGTAATTGAAATTAAATAATTACTATATCATTTATAATACATATTTGAATTTTCAATTAAAGTAAGCAATTCGAAATCAATTGTTAAATTGAAAGAAAAGAAAAAATGGAATAGCAAGTTATTATTATTATTTTTTTATTCATTAAAGTAAATGAAAAATAAACAGTTTTAATGTACAAAATAATTGAATTAATTTTACATACTTTTATAATAATCATAATTTCATTTTAAAAAATATATTTAAAAACAATTACTGGTTTCCATTATTTTTCATATTCTAAACCCAATTTTCTATGCATTCGTTTATTATAAAAGAAAAACCCATTTTCGTGTCAAAGAATCAGTTAAGCAAATTAAAAAAAAAACTATTTTATATTACATCTAGCTCATCCCATTGCTATTACTTATCTATGGTTGATATAACATAGGTCACTACACCTCTTACACTTTTAATAATATTTCTGCTCTTTAAATAATTAATAAAATCTAGGATTTTTATTTCAGCTAATTTTATTGATGTCTTTAATCAGAGTAATGGAGCATTAGACAGATAAAAGGGTTGTATTGGCCCATTAATACAATCATCAGTGACATCCTGATCCAATTTCGGGGTATTATAATTATATCATTTTTATATTTCCTAAGCTAACAAGGAATTTCTCATCAAATATCTTCTTTAAATTTCATCACAGAAATATAAGCACATTTTCTAGGTTATTCAACCTAATTTATTTTACCACCCAACTTTGCTTATTTGATAGAAATCTGTGAATTGACAAATATTTTCCACCTTATGGGTATATTTTATATCCAATTGGCCATAATATAACAATAATACTAACCAATATTTTGCCACCGGATAGCTATTAAAATTTCCAGCACAGAATGAAGTTTTATGAAATGCTTGTTGTTTCATAGAGAGGTTGTTCCATCAATAAAACATCAATAAAAACAAAAACATCGTACATTTATATTTAACAAAACAATTTCATAACACTATATATACATTATAAACAATAGAAAATGTAGATTTAAATAAAAATAAATCTCCTTACAGTAATTTTTATGAAAAAAAAAAATTAAATAAAAGTAAGATAATGTTCATTTACATGGTCCTAACTACAATAAATAATCTACATTATGTACGTATATTATCTACTTGAAAATAATCTGATTTCATTAGCTAAGAACAAAGACGTATTTCCAAAACATGACACTCCAGCCCTAAAAGGCTGCAGATTAATAATCAATAATTCATAAATATAAAATCAATTTAAAAAATACTTTAATTATCTAAAATAAGTTTTGTGAAACTTCAAGTATTTATCAGGATTTTAGTCATTTTAAAGTTCAATGAAAATTCATTTACACAATAATTTTATTTTATTATAAATTATTTAAAATAAGTCCTCTTAGGAGAAATGTAACCCTGAGCTTTGTTTAATTTTTTTTTTTTAATTTAAACCTACACAAAGTCTTACATCAGTTTATACATTTAATTCTATAAAATGCATTGGTATAAATTTATTAATTCTAGGGTTTCCGCCAGTGTGATATGATATTAAACGACACCAACATTAAATTAACACCTAATGAACATCATCTTCTATATATTGAAAACATGAAACTACACAATAAAGATAGCACACCGTCAATATAGTTGTACAATATACATTGTTAATACTTCACAATACCTAATAATATATAAATATATTAGGACAAGTAAATTTTACAATACTTATACAATAATTTTAAATTCACAATGAAATTTCATAACTTAATTTTTATTAAAGAAATATGATATAAAACAAACTAATAATTTTAGTCTTTTCAATGCTTCCTAAAGAAATTTTATTGCACGATAAAAATGACTAATCTAATGAAACATTCTTTAATTTACATTTACATTTATTAAATATGCTAACAATAAAGAGAGACAGATAAAAGTTTTTAAAAACACAAATGAAATTTCACATCATTGTAAACATTGATTTTTTTTTTCAATTAATAGTTTATTTTTATTTAATTGTTTTACTTAACACTAAAAAACACTACATTCATTTAACCTTCGATTGGGCATTTGAGAATACAAGATCTATTCTATTCACACCATAGAAGAAAATAATTAATGACTCAACTTTCTTCTTTAAAATTTAATGAGTTTTAAGTTCACAAAAAACAAACATTTATGACATAACTAGGATAAAATAAGAACCCCACATTATAACTTGACTATCTACATCCTACATAGCTCAACAACTGCAATTTGTAGGGGAATTATCCCTCACCATTAAGGCTTAAAATATAGCTAACTTATCAAAGAAAACAGCCAAATCTCAGAAATTTAGATCTCTTAAATGCAGAAATAAATATAATGTGATGATGTATGTCAGGAAGAAGGAAAATTATATCATCACAATAAATTGCCAATAAAATTTTATATCATCAGCTCAAAACATAAATATCAGTGTTTGGCAACCTCAAGTCTGTGAACTACAAGCAATTGAAGCTTGTTTGTTTGTTTATTAATTTAACGTATCTTTATGCTGCCATGGCTAATTAGAGGGTATACCACAGAGGTAGTCCTAAATTTTGCCTATCCAGGTATAATTTGGGTAGGGATCTTTAATGAGTACCTGACACTGCACAGGCTCACCATTTTAAATCCCTTCTGAAGGACAAAATAACTAAAGATTTTTTACTCCCTTTAAAAAATTCAAAGGGCACTAATCTGGCTCTTGCGATCTTGGGCATAAAAGGTTGTTATGCTAACTGAAGACCCCAGTTGAACCTTCCACTGTCGACTTGTTTATTAGGACACTTAGAAATACAACTGTTTAATAAACACTTGAACTGAAAAAAGTGCCAGCAATGGTGTTTTTTCCTTTTAACTAGTAATATAGTCAAGATGAGTATAATAAATTTATAGCTAATTATGTAATACTTAGTGAATATAAATATCTCAAGAAAAATTCTTGTTATCAGAAAATAATCTACCGCACTAACTATATTGAAAAAAAATTTTTCTAACTTTAGGTCAAATTAAAGAATAACACTTTTATAAGTTATATAAAAGGAAAAGCCACCTTTCTAATAAAAATAAACAAAAACAAATAAGCCTTTTCGAAGGTTAAACATTCAATGAATTTTTCCAAATCACAAAACACAAATTTGTTACTTAATAGAGCGTAACAAATAAGTTACCTAATATTATTCAAAAGTATATGGATTGATTAATTAATGAGAAATAGAAAGATTTAACAAATAGATATTGGATGGAGTGTGTAGCCATGGTAATACGCCAGTGGTTAGGGAAAAAAAAGCGTATATCTAAATCTCTGAGCTAAAAGTGAACATGGTACTGTGTAAAGTCTAAGACCTCCTTATTTCTTCACTGTCAGGCTTCTTTCCTTCAGTTTCATTTTGCAACTTCCTCCAATGGTCTTCTGTGATACCAAGGGCTTTTGCAAAATGGTCATCAACTATATAAAACAAAAAAAAAAATGAACGACTGATTAGTGAAGGAATTAAATTAAACACTTCACCTCACACTTCACACTGTATAAGAAATCAAATATTTATGTGTTTATGATATTATAATATGCCAAGATACAACAGGTAACACTCTTTACTTTAGTGATGATGAGCAATATTGAAAGATAATAAAAAATTACCAGAAAGTGAAGAAGTGTCTGTTTTTTCAAATGAATCGCTGGTGTCACCTTCTTCTGCAGAGCTGAGGTAATCTTTACCAAGTGACCTCCTGAAATGTTCGTCAATCATTGGGTCGCAAACCCCACCACAGTCCGTAACTAAAAATTAAAACAAGAAATTAATCTCAATAATAAACTAATGAATATTATGAAATCATATATTCTTTATTGAGAATTTCACATTAAAAAAAATCGATATTGTAAATATTAAAGTTAAACAAAAATCAGAAGTTTTATGATTACAAATGGACTATTAACCATATAAATATTTATATTTATATCAGGTAGGTGTTTAGTAAAGAAATACTTCTTGTCTGATTAGTTAGTATATTATGTACATATGATTGAATCATAAAAAAGAAGATGATCATTTTTATCACTTTTTAAGCTTAATTACAAAATAAAAAACTTAGTAGACAGCCAAAAATATTAAATTTACACAACACCTTGCTTACGGTGGTTACTCAAATAGTTGATAAGTTAGTACCTTTTCTGACAAGTTAGTGATAGTAAGGACCAATTCCAAAGGGCAACCAACCGAGAACAAACTGTTCCATTAAAAATGGACTTTTTTTTTAGCTTCCCAAAATAACAATTATATTAAAATGTGTTACATTTGTTATCAATATTTTAGATAATTTTCAATTATGTGATGAATGTTGAGCAAGCAATTAAAATTAAATGTAAACAAATTACCTGTTCGGTTTGAAGTATTTGTAGTAATGACAGTGGTTCTAGCCTGTTTTTGGTTAGCGATCGTTTGAGAATAAGATGGTGGTGAGCCTCTCAACTTCCTGGTTGACAAGTCTATAGGTTCCCTGCTAAAAATCCATAAAAAATCACCTTTAATTAAATAAGTACTACATACGAAATTCAGCATATTTTAAGATACATAAATATCATCAAATTTGAGGTTACTTGATATGATCAATGAAATTCAGCAATGCTAAGCATATTATTGAATTCTATAATCATAGTAAAAGTGTATTCCATTCTAGACATTTGGAAGCATTTTATTTTTTAAGGAAAAATCCTTAATTACTAAAATTAAAAACAAAACATAAGTAAATTGCAAAATAATCAAAAAAGTAAAACAATTTAAAAACATGATAAGCAAATTTATAAGCATTTAAGGCTATCAACATTAGTATTTATTTCCTTTTAATTTAATTTTAAATATTCAGTTAAACGAAAGGGACATTTAAAAACTCACCCTATTCGTGGAAAATGTGTTGAGTAGTCAGGTGGGTCTTTTCGATGCCTCTGCCTCCTCCATTTTCCTCCAGCTTCTTCCCGACATTTCGAAAGCCTTGCTTCATCTGTAACATATAATATTTTTATGAGAGATTGAGGTAACAACTAATAATCATGATTTTAAAAAACACATCCATGATGGCTTAATCCCTTTGTAATTTTAATTATGGTAATACGATTTCAGTGATTACTACAGATTAGCACCCATCTAAACAATTAAAATTATCCTCAATACAGCTTTGAAAGTAATGATGAAATCATCAACTTAAAGATAGGCCTCATGAGGTATAGACTGTCACTCAGACATTATTTAATTAAACTTGTGTTCTGATTGATGTGGAACCAACATGATCAGTTTGAAATTTAGAATAATTTTTTATGAAACTTTTTTAACATCATCATCGTAGTCATTCCTCTCCACCGCTCTGCAGTGTGAGGTTTCTTTCTGTATAGCCCAGACCACACCGTACGATCTTCTACCATTTCTCTCCTTCTATTCCATTGCAGACTTCTCTTTGCGAAGCTTTCCTTAATACCATCTTCCCAGGTATGTCGGGGTCTTCCTCTGGACCTTCTTCCTTCAACCTTAGCCTCGTATGTCATCTTGGCCAGCCTGTTATTTTCCATTCTTAAAACATCTCCAAACCATCTTAGACAGTTTTCTTCAATGACTTTTTCCGCAGGGTCCACCCCAAGGCTTGATCTAATGATGGAGTTGCGAATTCGGTCTCCTCTTGTTTTCCCCTCTATCTTCCTTAGGAACTCATTTCTGAAGCCTGAATCTTACTTTTATGTTTGGTGCTCAACACCCAAGATTCCGAGGAGTATGATAATATGGGGAGAAAAGTAGATTTATATGCCCTCAACTTTGTGTCCTTGGATGCTTCTCTTTCATTCAGGAACCTTTTATTTAGTGTATGGAACAATTTACCAGCTGAGTTGACCCTCTCCCTGATTTCATTGTCCATGACTCCATTCTCATCAAGGTGTGCTCCCAGATATTTAAAGGTTCTCACCTGTTCGATGGGCTTGTCCTTAATTCATATGACTCTCATTTTTTGGTGAGACATCCAGCCAATTCTCATAAACTTTGTTTTGTCAGGGTTTATTTCCATATTGATCTTCTCTAGTTCATCTTGAAAAACCCTGATATTGTATATTAGGGTTCTATCGTTGTTGGCAAGGACTACCATATCATCAGCAAAGGCCATCAAGGAGTAGGTAACTTTATTCAAGTATCTAAATCCCAGATGGAAACTTCTCATCCGGGCTTTGGCCTGAGATATAGCAGAATCAAGGACCAGAATAAAGAGAAGTGGGCTCAAGCTGCAACCCTGTCTTATACCAAGTTTGGTTGTGAACTCTTTGGACTAACAATTGGATGTCCTCACTACATTTCGGGTGTTTCTGTAGAGGCTCATTATTGCCTAACTTTTTTAACTGCTATTCCAAATGTCTAAAACTTACTTGTGTATGAAAAAACAAGAGATATGTAGGCTATGAGTCTCAGAATGGTCCAATGGAGAGCCCAACAGCACAAACCGTACCATTATCAAATTGAGAGGACGTTTCGTCAGATTTTTTTTATTGTTTTAAGAAATTTGAGTGTTAATTAAAAATGTGTTATAAATAGATGCACCCTATGAGTGGCCCAAAATGCACTTGTAGGTGCCCTGATTCCCTTGTCATAATGGGGTAGGAACTCTCATTGCTAAACCTCGGGTTTAATGTCCTACTGACTTCTATGGTTTGAAAACTACCAGAGAGCAGGAAAGTTGGGCTGACGGAATTTATATTTTACATCCATAACTGAATAAGAAAAAATAGGTAGGGGATAGCTATTAATATTGTATTTAATAAACTCTAAGAGATTCACTAAGCTCTTTGATGGAATGGAATAGAAGATAGTTAATTTCAATTTCAAAATGTTCAAGTTAGAGGGTGAAAACAAATTATTCATTCATTCTTCTGTACCCAAGAACGCAAGTTAGCAAACCGGCAGGTAACTTAACATTTTTTTATAGCAGTGAAAATTCCTTCCTTATGACGTCCTTCGTAAAAGACGTAAAATGGAGGTCCTGGGCCTGTACTTAGACGGTTACTTGTTTAAGATCCCTATCCATAAAATGCCTGGATAGGAAAACAGCCTTCTGAAGCATCGTCCGATTAGCCATAGAAGTATTAAGTGAGATTAAATGAAAAAACAATTAGCAAATTATTTATTTTATGATTATTAAAGTATTGATTGTTAGTCATCGTTTCCTTGAGGAAAAAATTTTTGTTATGAAATGAATAAAATCGTCTAATGGGGAAACATAAGTCTTATTTTGATAATTTTATTTTATAAAATTACTTTTGTATTGTTTAAAACTAAATTTGATGGAATGATCTGTTCTAAAGGTTTTTCAAAAAGTAAAATCAATAATTAATACCAAGGATATAAGTGCGTAAGGAGGGCAGAGTATATACATAACGTCTGTTAAGGACTAGGAAAAATATAAATATTTTTACTCCGGGATTAGCTACGATCATTCAGTTCAGAACAAAGGAAAGATAAAGCCCCGGTCGGAAACATAGTACCAGCTTGACAACTATACTATCCGTTACAAAAACACTATACTCCATTCATGCTCTTAGCTTGTTTACATATATGAAGGATAGAAATATTACAACAAACGTTGATAAGAATTGTTTAACTACACTACATCCGAACATGTTCTTCATGATTCTATGATTAATAATCATTATAACCAATTAAATTTAAATAGTATTAATTTTAAAAGACATATCCCATAAATACAACTGGGTGATACCTTATAAAGTCCAAAAACTTGGGGGTTCGCATGCACCGGTCAGTGGTGTTCTAGCAGTTAATCAATAGGTCACCATAAATAATGATAAGCCCAACACCGGCGGACTTGAGGAAACTAAATTATTTTTTCATCAAAATAAACTTAAAATCTGACCTAATTTCATTATAAATACATCAACATTGGAAGGGTTAAAGGCTAAAATCAAGGTACAATATATCTAGTAGTGTGTAAAATAATCAATACATGAAAAGACCCACAAGTAAAATACGATTTTTTTTACACATGCATATTTGTTGATATATACTCCATAGAGGAACGAGATTATCTACCGTATTAACGAAATAGAGACTGAGAAAGTACAACAATTCTACAGAATATATATATATATATATATATATATATATATATATATATATATATATATATATATATATATATATATATATTATTCGTTGATCATAGCTAATGCAATATAAACATTTTATGATATATTGCGAAGTAACTGATTAATGATAAATTGATCAATTCTTTGGAACTTGGCATGAATATGAGACTAACCTAGTCTCGAAACGTCGCCTAAGAAGTTCAATTACTGACTGAAACTCGAGAACCATAAACAATATATATATATATATATATATATATATATATCTGCAGCCCCGGTGAATAAGTGGTAATTCGAATTTGGTCCAAAATGAGTTTTTTGTACTTAGGGAAGAGGAATTGTGTTATTTTCGTAGTGCATAAGTGGCTAAGTCAGTCATTGGCTTGAAATGAAGTTGTTGTTTATATGTATTAGAATTATGATATCAAACAAAAAACTGTGGAAACGGCACGATTATGCTTCCTTAAGTACAATAAACTCAGATAGGACAAAATTCGACATAACCATTTATTCACTGGGACTGCAGATATATAAAACACTTACAGTTAGACGTTGTTTAAATTTGGTATAGTTCCAATATACCAAATTTAAACAACGTCTAGTAACATATGAGATGGGCAACGAGAGGCAATAATTACAACTAGTAGTAATTTCAATTAGAAATTAATTACAACTAATAGTCATATCCTAACGAAAACCAGAATTAATAAAAAAACAACAACAGTGAAATTGACAGTTGATGTTGAGATAGAACAATAACACAACAGAAAGGCCAACCCTTAGATAAATAAAATAAGATAGGAAAAAAGTATATGAGATCACACCCACACATAATGACCTAGTGCATACAATCAAGCCGGAACGTGAAATTATTACAAGAAACGTGCCTTGAGGATCCAACATTCAAGGTATAATCGTTTCTAACACTCGCGAATATCTTCGGGAATTCATGAACACACGCCGAAAGAATTCAGGCTGAGGACGAAACCCTCTATGCAAATGAGTTGGAAAGTGAAAACATAAAAAACGCTTACTAAATATTACGAGTTATATATTAATCATCTTTACTATAGTAGTGATATATGACCAAACCTTTTCAGATTCTTTCAAATTAGTCATATATTTCCAACGGAAAAAAGAATAAGGATGTAGTCGGTATATTTCTTATTCTGTGTAGTATAAAATATTCAGTATATTTAAAATTATCCAGTATAACATAACTTTAAATTAAAAATTCACTCAAATTCAAATTATAACAAATCTGATTAACTAAAAGCACATAATCGTTGTCATGAGAAAATATCTTACCTGAGCATTAAGATAATGCTAATTGATATTTTAATAAAGAAATGTAGGGCACTTAAAATATAAATGTTTAAAAAAAAATTATAATAAATCTTTACATAAGCTTCCTGAAGAAATGTGACACCTTAAGAGTTATTAAAAAATAATAATAAAAAAAAAAGAAATTGCAGCTGCTGAAGCAAATTTTAAATAATTAGACGCATTTGCCAAACAAGTACTAACCCACAAATGTGTAAAAATGAGTTAATAGGTGTTTTTTCAATAAAATGATCCAATTGACTAAATTATTTTAATATGCATTGACCATTACTTCTAGAAAATCGAAGTAAAATAAATATTCAATGCAGAACGTATTTCTATTTCATGTAATTTAAGTTTCTTGCGAACTAATTACTGTTACTTCGTGTTGTAGAACAAAATTAGTTTTTTGTAAAAATAAAAAATAAATTACAGATAAACTAAAAATTTTCAAAGGACTATTGGCTTTTGTTTGAGTTTATTCAGTACAGTCTCGCAAAATGATACTAAAAATACGGTAATAAACAAATAAATTTATATGAGGCGTTCAGATTCAAAAGCTTATAACATCGGGAAAGTGTTGTGGTAGACAAAATTGTTTGAGTAAACTAGCAGAAAATGCGAAAAAGTAAATTTTTTTAATTTCGAAATAATCCGCTTTCGTTACTGACCGAAAAGTTTTAACTGGTTTTCCGTTTCATTTCTTATATTTTCTGAAAATATAGGTTATCAGTATTAGGTATGGAAAAGAGAATCTAATTACGGGTAATGAGTAGATTTCATAATCATTTCATCAAGAAATAAAAGTTTCAACTAACATTTCGTAGTTATAGATGATATATGTTTATATGTTTATATACACTCAACAGCAAAAAAAACCGGACACTTAGATTTGTTCTTATAATTTTGTTAAATACATATGTATATTAATCTTTTTAATTCATGGTAAGAATGAAATAAACCCCGGAGTGCATCGTGAATGGTAGACTTCGCTACCCCAAGCACCGGCCTTCTCTGACCAAGGCATCAGCTCGGGCTGTGTCAACATTTGAAAGAACCATTATTCTGGACCAAAATTAAAAAAAACATGTCTATTAATCACAGAAAAGACTTGGTAAATACATTAAAGATGTTTAAATGTGCTAAAAACTACTTACAGTTTATAATAGGTCAGACAGGTAAATCAACTTCAAGACAAATAAATCAAATCTGAGTTTTATCTAATTGTTTACTAATCCTGAAGGGATTAGTTCAATGGACTTAGACCCTACATTCTCTGTAATAACTAGAATACCCACAAAAACAAACACATTGCTGAAAATTAGCTTTTAATACAAAAAATATGAAGTGTCCGGTTTTTTTTGCTGTTGAGTGTATATGTATACATGTTCAGTTAATGTCTATATGTAATGATTACCAAAGTAAACACAGTTCCCATAATTATGCTCTCTTTTCCATACTAAAGCTCATGATAATTTGTATTTTGGGAAAATATCCGGAGGGAAACGAATGAAAAGTTAAAACTTTTTTCGAAACTCAAAGCGACAACCTAATTAGCAAATAATTTAATAAATGCTTAGCTAAAGGAAATTTAGAGCCATGATCATTTTATTATAATCATGTTAATAAAATGAAGTGCATTACTATAAAATACTACACTAAGGATATGCCTATCAACCGTGTATATCTTAAGGAACGCAATCGAAGAACCTAGTTGAGTTGCTGCCAAATTGGAGATCTATTTGTTTGCTCCATAATATCTCAGGAATGGCGAACGACCTGACCTGCCCTGTTCCAATTCGATCACTTCCACGAGTAACTGAACACGAATCAGTCCGATGCAACTTTAAATAACGAACAAGAGAAGTAATAATTAAAAATTATTTAATGTACCATCTCTTAATATGTATATGTATAAAAATATCATATACTTTGCTTATTCATTTAACATCACTTTAAGCAGCCACGCCTAATCGAACGATACTAGTGTGTACTAAATTTTACCAATCCCAGTAACAATTAGGATAGTGACGGCATAGTCTAGAATTTTTTACTTCCTTAAAAACCAGTATGATTTTAAGTTAGTTTTTAAGTATTTTTTACAATGATCTGTGTATAGAAAAATGACTCTTTGTAACACTGTGTTGTATACAGAAAATATTAAATATAGTGCGACAGTGATAACTTTTTTTTATTTATTTCCAGTGTAAGATATGATAATTAAAATATATGTTTAATATGTGTATATGTGTAAGGGGATGGAGGAATGGTATGTCTATTTTGACGAATGACACGAATAACCTGAAGACGACTTCGAAATGTTTGTTTGTTTATTTATTTGTCACTTTCATGCTGCTATGTGACGCTGATTTTTTTTTGTTGACAAATTAATGAATATAATGGAGCATAATTTGATCTTTCTTATGGTCAGATATTATAAAAATAAGATTAATTCGATAAATAATCTACAATAATATCATTGATTTTCTTTAACTTCCTTCCCCGAACCAAATATTCGACGCAATACCTTATTTTCATAGAATTTAAGACGTCCCCACAAAGCTAACGATAACATTTGAGGGTGACATAGGGATGGGTAGAAACTGGATTTTCCTGTATCTGATACAAGTGATACTGATACTTTTGTATCAATTGATAATTTTACTAGTCATGGGTAGATACTGGATTTTCCTGGATCTGAATACAAGTGATACTGATACTTTTCTGTATCTGATACTTTTACTTGATACTTTTGTAATTGAATACAGATATCCCGACTCTTACTCTTCTAATACGCTACACAGAAGTCTTTCTTGGGGGATCAGTTTTTGTTATCATTTTTAAAGGAAAAAGAGTTATTCGCCGAAATAGTAACCTGCACAAGGCATCAAATGATTAAAATCATGTTTTTTTATTGGTTAATTATTTTTTGAAAGCTATGGAATTGAACAATAAAAAATAGATTTTAACCATACCTTAAACTTTTGCTATTCACGTTCCAAGACACGTAGAATTTGGGTTATAATACAAAATTTGTCTGTCCGCCGCCGCACGCTATATTCTTTAAAACGCTATAGCTGATTTTTTTTTGCACCCGATTTCAATCATTTATGCACCCATATTTGCCCGGACATAGGTCGAGGTTTTTTTTTGAGAAAGTTGCTCCTGAAAATCATATATTAGGAGGCGATCTCGGAAAATGTTATTTCATCCACCCTTTACTGTTAACTAATTTCATAGTTTATTTTCGTTTGTACATATGTCATAAGTGACTAATTACAGATTATATTGATAATAAGTGATAACTTGTTCAATATTATTTTTACTTATTTATTTCTTAATACTAAGTGGAGGTGCGACGAAATTGGTCCTTCTCCGGTAATCAAATCAGGGGAGCTTAAATCAGTGGTTGACTATTGCTTATTATTTATTTATTTATTATCAAAAGGACCGTGATTAATAGTAGATAATAATTTTTTTTAAATCCGTGAGACGATGTACTTTGATTGCCAAAATGAGCTTTGTTTGTTTTGGCGGTGGAGATGGGTAAGGTTGTATCAATCTGACCGTAACTGATACTTCATACAAAAGTATCAGGTACATTTCGACTGCATCTGATACTTGTATTAACTACTTTTTAGTATCAGATACAAAGAATCAGATTGATAGAACCTTACCCATCCCTGGGGTAATACTGAACAGTAATTAGGATGATGATTTTTAAATAATTTTATGTTTCCGGACAAAAGCAACGATATGATTTATTAATCAACTAAAAATATTAGTCATTTACCTAATTACCTATTTTTGATTTTTAAAGATTATTGTTAAAGATTACTCACCAACACTATCTAATTGCTGTATATTAACAAACATATTCCATGCTATCACTCAAATCAGACTATTATTCTAGCACTAGTTCATTAGTGGTTTTTGTATTTAAGTTTATAGTTTCAACATCACCACCAAAAGCAACAAAGTAAATTTTACTCACCTTATTTTAACATTGGTCGGTAAATATAATTTGTATTAACGACATATTCTAGTGCTGAAATAAACAGAGCAGTTAAAATCACCATGATTTAAACCCGAACATTCTAAATCTTGTCTGAATAATGATAGGTGATTTTAACTTTTCGGGCACGATCACTTCTACCTGATTTACCAACTTGTTGCATATCCTAAGCCCATTTATATATTCTACAGTCAATAGAATCATAAATTTGTTTGAAATTGTATAATTTTTAATAGTTTAAATGACGTGATATTTGCCCTAAGGAAAATATTTTATCAATAGCCGAACGATTCCTTCTACACCCACGTTACTAATCTACGAAAATGTCCTTGGCATATTCCGTGATTCGATTAGTTAGAATTGAGTAGAATATTTTAAACGATACCGGAAGAAGTGAAATTCCGAGCTGTTATTACGATCCGTCCTCGGCCCATTTTGGTGAATCGTCGGAAAAGGTATAGATTCTTAACATTCTTCAGACATTTCTCGAATATATCCAACTTATCCTCCATTTTTTGCTAGTGATACTATTCAATATAATATATTTATTCATTGATCCCAAAGAACTTTTTATAACAAGGAATGAAATCTGGAATAATGCAATATGACAAATAGTAGTAGACAATAAATTACCTTATTATTATTATAAATTTATAAATTATAAATTTCCTTACTATTATTAAGTCACACTTAAAAGAACAAAAACAATAATAATAATAAAACGCACATAAAAAGGTTTGATTAAAGAACATTTATAGGCAAAATTTGCAAAGATGTATTTGAATCGTTAGGAGGTTTTTTGCGTATTACTAATATAAGGACGGAAGATTTTTCCAACTGGTTTCATAATCCTAGTTCTATCCCAAATAAATATATAGATAAAAATACATAAATTAAATATGATAAACACATGACCGCTAATAAAGCATAAATAAGCCGGATTATATTATTGAAAATGGAATAAACTTAAAAATTAGCTTACATGCTATTTTAACTATTTACTATCAATGAAATGAATGTACACGTAATTATAAATTTTATCGATGATATATATTTAAAATTACCAAATTATAAACCGTGAAAAATATCAATTAATAAAATAATAAATTAAAGATATAAAACAAAAATCTACCTAAACCATTAATACAATAAAATTATGTCTTTACTTGGTAATTTCTTTCTTTATAAAAAATATAATTAAGAAATACCAAAAAATCAGGTGAATCACCAAGCTTAGAGTTTAAAAAGTGGTTTGAAAAAATTCATCTTTGTACCAATTTTACGGCAAACTTAAAATAAAGATTTGAGAAAGAGATTGTAAATATTTTTGTTTAAAATGTTTGAATATGTAATTAAATCCATAGTTCATTACAAATACTATCTCAATACAGCAAACAAATGATGAAGATATTGAAAAATATTTTACAAAGATTGGCTTAGTTAAATCTAAATCTAATTATAAAGAAAAGATATTTTTTAAATCACTCATTTATGGGCAAATCCACATTAGAAACTGTTAAGCTTTTATCTAACCGTTATCAGTTGAATATTTCTTAGTCGAATACAAAATTATATTTTACGTCAATGTTATCAATTTGCGTCTCCATTCGGATAATAATTCAAATTTAGATTATTTCGAAATTAAGATGCAAACAAACAATAATGTTGAAATAAAACAAATATTTATACAAGATTTACAATCTATCAATTATTTCTAATATGCATGCCTACATACGTGCGTGTGTTAGGTGATATTATAAATAATAAATTATCTCTATATAAACAAAATTATTTTTACCACATAATAACTGCCTCAAATAAATGAATTACTACAAAATATGAAAGGCGAGAAACCATATCTTTCATATAAAATAAATAAAAAATTCTAGTAGGAAACAATCTCTTAGAATGTCAATTTAGCGTATTAAAATAAACGAAAACACGCAGATAAAATTGTACTCATATGTAAGGTTAATGAAGGATAAATATAAAGATCATTTTATAATATAAAACATAATTAAATCACTCAAGAGTAAATTTTATTTGTTTAACTGATAATAAAATATAAAAAAGAAATCATCATGAGCAAATTTATCTTTTTTAAAATAATATTTTGGATGGAGGAAAACAAATAAAGGAAATAAAAGAACTAATCAGAAATGTTATAAATAAATAGAAAAAGAAAATTTTCCAGTTTTTATTAAGTATTTTAACGACATTAATTCGAAACTGAACTGATATAATGGATGTATATTTCTTTCATGAATTTTCTACAAACATTTTATTTTTTTTTTTTAAATAATAATATATATGAAAAAATTTGTAAGATGAAAACAATTATAAGAATAATAATACTCCGGCAACAAGAAAATTCAAATGGAGGATGGAAATAGTTGGGGGTGCAGTCAAAAATTTAAACAATAAATAAGTGGAAACTTATTTTTTATTTGCACCGACGTTTCGACCTACTTTGTAGGTCATCTTCAGGGCCAATAGGAGTGGCTGCTCAGTGAAAAATGTAACTGAGAAAGAAAATTCAAAGTGAGACTGAACGCACCAACCTGTTGAATGAATCCAGTATATTCAATGATATATCCTGTGTTCTTAGTTTTTTTTTCTTTCACCCAACTTTGGGTTGTTTTTTTTCTTCCACCCAACTTTGGGGTACTTGGAATCAACCATAAGTGAATCTATTATTATTATTTTATTTTGTTTACAGTATAAAATAGCTAACAAAGAGGTTATTGGCGAGAAAAGAAAGGTTTGAGACTTTAATACATATTCTAAATATAATATAGACATTTTAGCACTCAGTATGATAATTAACACCATGTTTTAATTAATTAATTTAATTATGCTACTAAAAAATATAACAACGATGAAACTACAGGAGATCCGGAAACTTTGAAAAATGAAGGTAAATAATAGGAAAGAAGAGAAAACTGTTTACAAATTAAACAACTCGCGTTGGCTAATACTGGAACGTACATAGTTTTTATGAATTTCTTGCAAACATTTAGTTTTTCATTCAATAAATAATGTACAAGAAAAAATGTATAAAACAATGTTAAGAATAATACTAATCAAGCAACAAGAAAATTAGAACGGACGCATCAACCTGCTGTTGAATGAACCCAGTATATCCAATGATATATTCTCTGCTTTTATTTTTTTCTACTTATTTTTCTTGCATAAGATAAAATATAAAACATCAAAGAGTTTGATCGGCAGCGTAAAAGGTTTGAGATTAAAACACTACCCACAAATATTAATTGAACAACTTACAACAATACTCACTATAATAATTGACATGTTTTTTGAATTATATTACCCAAGAAAATACAACATAGATGGAACGATAGTAAGTCCAAAAAATTTGAAAAAAACCCTGTTAAAATGAAGGTAAGTAATAGAAATGAAGAAAAAACTATGCACTAGTGGCACATACATTTATCGCCGACTATGCTTTGGGTAAAATGTATTATTAATGAAGTAGTAAGAGTTAAGAAAATATAAATTAATGTTAAGAATAACACTACTCCAGCAACAAGAAAATTCAAGATTAAAATGGACGGGTCAATCTGTTGAATGAATCCAGTATCCAGTTTATCCTATATTTTTGGACAATTAAGTTTTTTTATTCAATTTTTTTCCTGTAGGTCGATCGGGAGGGCAAAAGGTTTGATATTAAAACACTACCCCTATTAATTGACCAACTTACAAGAATACTGATTATAATATGTTTTTTAATTATACTACACAAGAAAATATAACAAAGATGGAACTACAGGAGATCCAGAAACTGTGAAATTTGAAAAATTACTTGTTAAAACAAAGGTAAATAACAGAAACGAAGAAAAACCTATATAAAAATTAAACTGAAATCATACTAGCTAACAATAGATTGTATGTCACTTTTAGGTATTTTCTGCAGTTTTTCATTTAATGATGTACAATGAAAAAAATTTAAATTAATGTTAAGAATAATAGTTCTCTAGCAAGTAACAAGAAAAATTCAAAATGAGAATGGACGCACCAACCTGTTGAATGAATCCAGAATATCCAATGCTATATCATATATTTTTAGTTAATTAATTTTTTTTATTCACTTTTTTTCCTGTAGATCGATCACGAGCGTAAAAGGTTTGATATTAAAACACTACCCCCAAATATTAATTGACCATCTTACAAGAATACTGATCATAATAACAAGCAACGTGTTTTTTAATTATGCTACACAAGAAAATATAACAAAGATGGAACTACAGGAGATCCAGAAACTTTATTAAATTTGGAAAATACCGTGTTAAAACGAAGGTAAGTAACCGAAAGGTAAGTTAAGAGAGGAAACGAATAAAACACTTTATACAAGCGATACATACGTTAATCGCCGACTATACTTCCGGTAAAACGCATTATTAATTAAGTAATTGAAGACAATTATTGTATATTTTAGCGCGAAGACTCACCAGACAGCCAGGGTTGCCAGAGGCGATGCTCGGTTGCTTGCACCATCTTCCAGACTGTTCATTCAGAATCGCCTTTCCCCCACCACCGCTCTGGGCGCCCGTCTCTCCAGTCTTTTTTTTCTCATTTTCTTTTGCCTTTTATTTTATTTTTTTTTCTTACAACAGCTTCCGCTCCATTCAGGAAAAAAAAATGTTCGAAGTTCCAAGCTGTAATCCACCACTCGGCACAAAGTCATCATTCCAACGAGTGTAGAGGCAACTTAAGTTTTTCTGAATTTGAAGAATCTAGTCATCCTTGTTTCTTACCAAAGACAAACAATATTTTCCTTAAATCTTCCAACTTAGCATCTGAATCGTATACTTGCCATTATTCACCTTAAATTTAATTTTACAGGAAATTTAACGACCAGAGAAGAGTTAAGGTCTTTTAGAGAAGTATTTTTTTAAATATGGCTGAACTATTTATTTGAAAGCCAACGTTTCGACCAAAATTGCAGGACTTCTTCAGGGCTTATAATGAGATCAATGGAGAAAGTATAAATTTTTTAATACCACTAATTAGATTAATTTTTATTACTCAGATAAAATTCACTAACTATTCTCTATGTTTTTATATTTATTAACATGGTTTCCCATCATATCTCATTGCTTTAGTTCATATACATCAAATAATACCTTCATGATTTCTTTTACACAGGAGTTTTCAATTTTTAAAATGTTTTTGTAACAGCAAAAAGAAAAGTAAGCTCACATCTATTTTATGAAAAGTAAATCAGCAAGCTTTAAAAAATAAATCAATTTCTAGATTAAATGTTTTTGTTCTACTCACAAACAATTAATTCACAAAAACATTATAGTCGGAATATAAAACTTGAAAACCACTAGTAAAATTCTAAACGATTTGAAAATATACATTTATAAATTATAAAATGATTCACTTATTCTCTTTAATGTACAATAATTTAAATAATTTCTGATTAACACTTATTTTCAATAACTATAGTGTCTTTTGCTGACAGGATAAATAAAAATAATAAAGTAAAATAATTTATGAGAAGCGAGGGGATGGTTGACAGGAAGATAGACGTAAGGAAGAAAATAGTAGGGGGTGCAGTCAAATAAAAACACTAAATAAGTGGTTACTTATTTAATTATGTGCCGACGTTTATAAAATAATTTATCTAAATAATTTCTTATGTGTGTATTTTTAATTCGTAAAATGTCTTAGAAAGGTAAAAACACATAAATAAATCCGCGTTTATCGTGAAAAAAATTTAAAACGATATGATTTTTTTTGGATTCAAATGGACATATTCCACTATCAAAAATAACTGCTCAAATAGTTCACATTTCACCAAACTTCTGACATTGGTCATTAGAAACTCGTAATAATTCCATCATTATAGATTTAAAAAATCAAACTTCACGAGTAGTGAATACCCCTGAGAACTTAATAGAATTAAATAATATTTTAAAAGTTATTATACCTGATTTTTTAATCAAAATCATTTCTTAATTTTTTTGTTATTGTCTTCTGGAACACAATAATATATCCTTATTAAATATTAAGCAACTAATCACTTATAGACGTATCGTAAAAAATTACCCAGTAGTGGAGATCGGAGCTGTTGCTCCTGCTAAGACAAACAAATAAAAGATTACGCAAATATCTAAACAAAAACAACCTGTTTCTTAGTAATATTATACTAAATACGTAATCAATGATAAGAAAATAAAATTTTTAAAATAATGATTCACAAGAACCTTATAACCTTTAGATTAACACTTACGTTATCTCTACTAACGACTGGTGCATAGTTTGAGGCCATAACGAATATAGATTGTCAGAAAAAAATGTTATAAACAGACAGATAGATTTAAAATAAAAAAAATTATAAATTTCTCTTTTTTTTATCATAACTCGTCGACGTTCTAGCCAAAAACATTAATATTCAATAATTAAATTAATTGCGAAACCCATTGGTTAAAGGTATTGTTAAATCCAGTACATACCAATGTATAGCTTTTATAAAAGCACTAGCATTGCTTCCAAGATGATTTCAAGTTTATTACTAGTAATTTTCAGCTTACATCATACAAAAAAAAACAAAAAACTGTACTACAAGGGTTTTGGGTTCAGTATATGGAAGAGACTGTATTGTTTCTAGGACAACGGTTTTGCAGGGAGGTAATTTGTCCGAGATCACGCTCAACCGCTAGGTTTTCCCCCTGTTTTGGGTACCCACTTTATTGAGGCTGTGTAAGCCCCAGGAGGTTCTGCAGATTCCATCCGTGGCTGTCAACAGATTAAATTATTTAGTGGCCACTGCTAGATTTTAACTCGGGGCCTTTAGCACAACAACTCAGCACTCACCACACGAAATACTAATGATTATTTAAAGCATGATTATTTAATTATTTAAATAGTAGCAAATTCATCCTTAATGACACGTTAATTTCAGAACGATTTAATAAATAAAAAAAGTATTTTTAGTAGAAATATTTGAATTTTAAAATACAAAAAACACTTTTTGCTGTTTTAAAAATATTGTAGTACCGTAATTATCTCGAGCATGTCATTTTTTTTTAAATTGCTTTATTGAATTCAATGAAAAAATAGATGTGATCGGTTTCTAATAATGTTGTATTAAATTTATATTTATATTTCAAGGAGTATCTCAATTTTCAATTTTCCTAATATTTGGTCAAATTTCTTTAATCTCACAGAACAATAAGAACCTAAATTGTAATGTTTAATCCCACGATTGTTTAATCTATTGAGATGTTTTCTCTATCGGTAGTAAATATTATGTTGCGTCTTTGAGCTGTTTGGCAAGCATTATAAACTTGGCAGCATCCAACCCCCAAATATTCATGTCCGGAATTAAGTATGTATAAATTAAATATATCATTACCTATTTTAATTCTAGATTAATTATTGTTATTTATATGCCACGGACTATTTATATAACGTCGGGGCATTATTACTCATCAGATTATAATCTATAATCAAGATAAATGGACTATGAGAATTTAAATTGTATTCCTTAGCCATTTATCTCACTATTAAGAGGAAGGATTCCTGGGATTCGAGATTTTTTCTCTTGGTTTCTAATATTTGAAATTCTTTCGCCCACATGCATTCCAATCTCTGGATTACATTGATTTTATTTAAATAGAATTTAAATAATTAAAAATCTGCTCATTAACATTTTTTTCTAAGATTCTTTTTTAATTAATATTATCATACTTAGCATTGGTATTACAAAACTTACCTATTCTTGACATGTAATGATTAACACCATCGTCAACTTTTTTTTTTTATATAAAACTATTTAATTTAATTTTAACATTTGCTACAAGATAGGTTTAATTATTTTATACTTATTTTTGTATCATACACTTATTCATGATTTATTGTTTTGTAAAATTATTCATGTAACTACATTTCCCAACGAAACTAATCTTGAGTATTGCTTCAATTGATTTTATTAGGAATAGTAAATTGAAATTGCTGACAAGATTATAGAATCAAGATCAAATTTATTATCGAAAATCCTATTATCGAGTCATGTTAGTTTGAGTTTCAAGACCTAGCTATCGGTACTCGGAACGTTGGTAAAGTTTTAAAAAATAAATAAATATAAAAATTAATTGTATGGGAATATTTTACAAATGATTTTCTGCATATATATTGTATTTGGGCTTTTCTTATGTAAACATTTCCCTAGGGATTCACATGGAAGCGTGGGTGGAGAAACTTCCCATTGAAAGCACTCCAAGAGTGCTTGTGTTAAGGTTCAGTAGTAGTATTTTTACAACTCTAGTCTTGAGTCACTACATGGCATTGATTGTAATGTTACTAAAACGGACCTGCAGGAAGGCGACTTGTC
The DNA here is from genome assembly GCA_964056705.1 of Troilus luridus. NCBI lineage: Eukaryota > Metazoa > Arthropoda > Insecta > Hemiptera > Pentatomidae > Troilus > Troilus luridus. The sequence goes on from OZ057413.1 coordinate 86,487,747, forward strand.
CGAGATCACGCTCAACCACTAGGTTTGTTAAGGCTATCCACTTCATAAAGGCTGGATGAGTCCAGAGGGTCTTCAGATCCAACGGGTCCATATATACTTTTACAAATATATATATTGAATAATATTGCGATAGTAAAAAAAGAATAGTATTATTACAGATACACTTAATATTGAAATCAATAAAACCTAGAAATCAAATATTTCATTCATTAAGTTTATTTTATTGATATACATTGATTTATTTTAGTAATTATTTATTCTATTCCTTGAGTCCTAAAACCGCTTAAAATGGGTTTGTGTTATTTCCTAGTCAATGATTCCTCTCTTTACTTTAATAAATTTTCTTTAAGTTTCACGGTTTTTATTGATCTTTTGAGTTAATTTTTTCTTGAGGAAAATCTTCGCTATAATCAACCCTCTTCTTACGGAAACTTCTCGAAGCCTGAGGATGATTAACATTGCCCATGAGTAAAAACCGCAACTCGGTTACAAGAATGGAATAGTTGACTGGAGTTCTGTTGGGTACAATTTTTTTTTCCGAAATAATTTCCTCCTTTTTTTTTTTTTTGCTAAAATGACGCTTGCTGTGACTCATGTTTAGGAAAAACAACAGTTAAATAACTTAGTCCGGAAGCTGACATTTTTTCGAAATTACCTCACAACTAGCTGAAGGTTCGACTAGTGGTTACTGGAGATCTCATCATTTCGTTGGAAGAAAAAACTTCTCAGGGTGGTTTGAGACTGAACAATATTTTTATTTCATTTGAAATTGTGGCTAGAATTACTTCTAAAGCCGTATAATCCAGGATCCATGGTCCATTTTTGCACTTGATTACTATCAAGCTGAATAGCTTCGTTTCGATAAGACGCCCAACAATTTCCTGTGCGAAAATTCTCGATTGTGATAGCTAACAGAGGTAGCATGGATCAAATATGTCGATTTGATGATTCTAAAAAATTTATTACTAACTGGGTTTTTTTTGTTGCTAAATCTCAAGATAATTATATAAATTATTTAGCTAAGTAAGTCATATTTTTATTTATATTATTATTTGTTTTCTCTAATGTTTTGTAGTCACACTAAGTACTCCAGCATTTTCATCAGCGCTTTCTCAAAATCATGTTTTTGACTTAGTTTATTTCACTTGTAACCCCAAGATATCTACATATCTTACATAATAATAGATAGAAATAATTTGAGGAAGCCTAATTATTTATTTAAAAATACAACTACATATTTGTGCTATAGAGACGTTTTTGTATTGTATAAGATTTAATTACTTTTCGAATGAACATTTATTAAATAAAAGAAAAAGTATCTTTTCATCTATTGGAAATATAAATATATCCATCATATTTTTTTTCTTCCAAAATATAGTACATGTGTAAAGATGGCTAAAGATTTTATGGACTAGACTTTAGCCAAGTTTCATCAAAATACTTACGGACATTTCCTCAACAATAACTGCCTATTAATATTTGTCGACCCTATCAAGCATACAAGCGGAGTAATAAGTACTTGGCCTATTAATATATACATTTTAAAAATATTCGCGATATGTTACAAAAAGATAAAAAATAAATAAAGAAAAAATAAAATAAAGAAAGTGAGATCTAACATCGAACCAAGTAGTTTCCAAATACTAAAGAATGTGAAGCAATGAAATTTTTATGAGAATTCTTAACTGGCGAGGAATAAGCATAAAGGTGGAAGGCCGGCACGTCCAAAGGAAGATATTAAACGTTATTCTCCTTTTAGATTCCATACGTGAATAGAATCTTCGTTCGTGAAATGAATATTCCACTGGTAGCGGTGTAACTACAAGAGCGAATTTAGTAGTTCTAGTATGTGATTATAGTTCATTCATAAATATGTCCAGTGTATAGTATATATAATATGTAATATGGAAGAAATTTCCTTGTTAGTATACGAATTTAACCTATGCAAGGTGTATTAGTCGGTACCCATGAACCCTACCTCCTTATCTCGTGAAACCTCGTCTAATCGTCTCATTCAAGTTATTTTTGCGTGCGTTATTAAATTGTTTATTTTGTCTATGGTCTAATTAAATTTTTGTACCGTTTATTTAATTTTGTGTTTTTTCTTATTCCTTTTGTCATTTCCTATTTAAAATGAACGGAATGACAGTTTGGGAATACCCATCTTTAAAAGAAGCTGTGAAATTCCTTTTGAAGTTTAGAATAATTCTAAAGATGAAATTATATGAAAAATTCATCAAATGGATTTTGAAAATTTTAGAAATGGAGATTTTTTTTGTAGTAAGTGTAAAGAAAACATTTATATAAGCTGGCGGTGCGACCTGTGGTGTAGTCATTACCATAATAACCAACTATGCCCAAGATCGCGGGCTCTTTCCACCGGTGGCCATGCCATTTTTTAAAAGGGAGTGGAAAAATCCTTCGGAAAGGACGTAAAACGGGTGTCCCGAGCCTTTATGTTAACTACTTGTAAAAAATCCCTATCCAAATTATTAAGTCCTCCCACGGTAGCATCGTCCGATAAGTCATAGCAGTATAAAGTGACGCTAAATGAACAAACAACTTCCTGAAATTCGGAATAATTCCAAAGATGAAATTATGAAAAAAGGGCATCACGTGTTTTTTTACCAGGATAGAAACGAAGATGATTTCGTCGAAAGCGTTGAGAAAACATATAAGAATAGGAACGTGGCTAAATGGGTTGGGAATAAGCACTTTGTCATAAAAGTTGGATAATACTATTTCTATTAATATGAATAAGAAGTTGTGAGAAGAGTAGCCAGTATCATAATTTTTAGTGCTAAGGTTGTAAATAAGGGTGGATAACAGTCCCTGGGTACCGGCTAATACACAAGTGTCCTATGCAACAATAGGTCGATTCGAGGAAATGGCCATGCACGATGTCAGAAAATATTTTTATCAACCGGATTTATAGCGTATTCCTCCGGAGAACGGAGTCGACGGGAGACGAACCCGAGAGAAGAGTGTTATTAAAGATACATTAAGGAGAAGAGAGTATAGTAGAGAGCTGAATTCCGCGAGAGACGGGAGAAGGTGGGGAGCGGAGATCAGGATAAGGGAGGTATGCGGGGAATGCGAACCGGGAACGTGAGGTACGCACAGGAAATACTATAAATAGGGAACTCGTTCCACCCGGCACCGAATAAAAACAAAAGGGACGGAATTCAATGACCTTGTAGGGACTGGTCCTGCCGGCAGGGGGCGCTCCGAGCTAGGGAGGCTGGCTGTAAGGAAACCTCCCGTCTTCGAAGAAGATCCACGTTCGTCAATGCTAGAACGTTCCTTCGCAAACTTAAAAAAAAATGGAGCTAAGGATGAACCATCATAAGCAGTCTTAACCATCCGCTAAGAGTTGCTAAAAAACACAAAAAAAATGAAGTTTGGGCACTGTTTATACACGATAGAGAACGATCTAAAGTCTGAATTTCAGAACACAAATACGATTAAATAAAAATAATTATTCCGCAAGATGTCAATCACGAGTTTCGTCACAAGTTATAACTTTTCATTAGTTTCATTGAGTTATTGACGTAAAGTTTTCGCTTGGTATGAGTGACACTAAGACAGGTAAAACCCAACATTTAGGTCTTAATATCCTCCTGGAAGGACTTCTCCAAATTACTTTTTTTTTCTTTCAACTTTTTTGCACCCCTTTTTTGATCCAGGTATGTACTTATTACCGGATGTGACCCCAAGGAAGGTAATAGCATTAATTCGGGGGGTCTGTAGCTATCTCTGTTTCATTACAGAGTTTTAGTTCGATTCGTTAATCTCATTTAAAATCTGTATAATTGCTAATTTCGCTATTTCAGGAGCATACAATTTTATGTAATCATATAATTCACTAATGAACAAAAAACCTTTATTCCAGTCAGATAAATCTTGTTAAAACATTAACGAAGGATTAAAAAATACGTTTCGACAAATTCATTTGTCATTTTCAATTCCTGTTCTTCGTAACATCCTTTAAAATTCAAAAGTAAAAACATCACTTGAGGTCAAAATGGATCTAAAATCAATTTTACAATAAAGTCCTGGAAGAAGGTTAACTTCCAGGGGTTGCAGTCAAAGATAACACAAAACGTATGTTATCATGCCAACGTTTCGGCCCAAGATGTAGGTCATCTTTAGGGCTACCTGGGGGGCCTACATCTTAGGCCGTAACGTTGGCACAATTAAATAAGTATTGCTTATTTGGTGTTATTTTTGACTGCACCCCTGACTAATTCAATCCATTCTTAGAATAATTCGGTCAACTATTTTCGACTTGAACATATATCATCTATAGTTCGAAATGTCAATTGAAACTTTTATTTCTTGATGAAATTATAACAGAAATCTACCCATTACCTATGTTACATTATAATTAAATTCTATTTTCCATATTAAAGCTCACGATAACTCGTATTTTTGAATAATAATAATAATGAAACGAATAAACAGTTTGAACTTTTTGTAACTCAACTCGAAGCGACAACCTGTGGAACAGATACCATTAATATATATATATACTTAAACATACAGACACCTTAACACGAACGAGAAAAACTAAAACGAGAATTAACGCTTTTAGCACTTGATTTACGGAGTAAATTTGTGACTCAAGACGATTATATTAAAATTATGGGAATGGCATAGAAAGTATCAACAGAGTAATAAGTGACATTTAAAATTTTAGAATATACATTCTTAATATAAAATATCCAATCTATAGATTATACGACATACCATTCGTGACTGACGCGATACAGAAAAACTACAAAAAAATTAATGATTCACTTGCTGGAGACCCAAACTAACTCGTACAAACATTACTGAAAGACACATTTTATATATGAATAAATTAATTAATCTAAGAGCTTGGTTCTGTTCTCGTGTACAACTACAACAAAAATTGTAATTACTTCAATATACAGTAGTGATCTTCGAAAAAGTAATTAATAAATATATTGTGAGTGTTATACAATTGTATTATATATTAATATAACGATATATAATACAACTATGCTGTATGAGTAAGTGGGATGAAATACTTGACGCCTACCCCGTAGCTGCCTCATTCAGGTTGGTCAATGGAGGGCTGAACTCAGGGTCAAGGTCGATTCTACATATAACCTAGAGTCAGCTGTATACTAACTAGTACACCACCATCTTACCTTGCATTTGTATATACATAAACATATTGTTAAAACATTTTTAAAAATAACACGGTGAAGAAATCGATTAAGCAGTTGAATGTGCGTCGTGGAAACAACTTGATCGAAGGTAGTAGTGGAATGGGAACAACATATTTTTCAAATTAATTATAAGACTTATTGGTGTGGAAGATAATTTATTTAATCTGTTAACAGCCGGGGAGTGAATCTGGAGACCCTCATGGGGCTCACCCAGCCTCCATAAACTGGTTACTCTTAATTGGGAGAAAAACCTGGCAGTTGAGTTTGGAGAAATCATCTCACTGCACAACAGTTGTCGTAGAAACTACCATGTCCAGAATCCAAGAACTTTCATGGGTTATAGTGGTAAAGGTGTTTTATGATAATACATAATAGGGATTGCTGCCATTGTTAATTCCTCCAATATTTTGGTCATTTTTTTAAAATTAATTGTATGAAATAATACAGTATTGGTATTAAAATAGCAAAAAATCAAAGCAAAAAAATAAAAAATGAAAAATAAACCCGATCTAACAGGTAACAACTAGATAGATACTACAGACGGTGCAATCTGATCATGGGTGAGTGTTACTGGTAAGTCATAATATATCTTAAAAGGTTAAAAGCTGGATCCACCATTTCGATTTTTTGGGGCGTTATATACAGTTTTTATTTTTAGGAATTAAGAGTGACAGCCTAAAAGCTACAATTTTTAGGTTATAGACTTCTTTATTAGATTTTTAATTGAGAACAGCCCTTTCTCGAAACTATCTTTAGCAGATCGTGACATTTTGAATTGAACGAGACTTGAAATAAAGGAATAAAATAAAAGTAACATTTTAACTTGGATCTGGCAGCCATATTGAATAATATAAAAAAACTTTTAATCCTGATAGGGGCGACCACTGCTTTTCTTTCATATATATTAACCGTTTATGGAAGAATTCCCCAAGAAAAAGTATATATACCTATCGTTGCTTAAACCAGTCATGTGTAACGTGGAGAATCTTAAGTACTTTCATTTTTTAAAAGTATTTAACTAATTATATTTGTCAGTAATTACCAAATATATTTAGCTTGGACATACTGGGATGGGTACGGTTGCCCTCGAAGCACATGAGTTAAAGAGAATCTTCCCTCCCAAAATAAACTCTAAGAAAAAAACTATGTCTAATTAGACGTACTTTTTTTTTAGGGATGATAGACTATTAAAAAAAAACTATGTCTAATTGGTTATAATTTTTTTTCTTAGGGGTAGTGTTGGGAGGGGAAATTCCCTCTTTTTTTCACGTGCATACGCCACAGGTTCCAGGATAACCGAAATTTCCAAAATTCGATTGAACGAAATATATCATATTTTATTAATTCAGTGCCACTACAAAGCATTTAGGGTCTTGAGTTCAGAACGTGGTAGTGATTGTAGTATTTCTAAAACAAAGTTGTGCGGGAAGGTGATTTATCCTAAATTTAACCGCCAAGTTTCTCCCTATTGTGGGTATCCACTTTATGGAGGCTGGGTGAGCCTCAGAAAGGTCTCCAGATCCCACATGACCCATCCCCGGTTGTTAACAGATTAAATAAATTATCGGACACAGCAGGATTTGAATCCAGGATCGTACGGCATGACAACTCAGCGCTCTACCACTGAGCTACCCCGCTCTCCTATATTTCACTGACAATCGTGAATAACTTTAATAAATCATCAAACATAAAATATATAAAATGTTCTTTTACTATTAAATGAAATAATTGTTTTATAATCAAACTTATATTGTTTTATTTTTTTTTTAAATGCTATGAGTCCCTGAACACATATAAATGGAATCACAATCATAAAACAGTTTTAGATTGTTTCAAACTACAGTTTGGTACCTAATCATTGGTGATTGTCACTGTTTAGTCATAATCTTATAAGTTTTCAAGCTGCATCCGCCATTTTCATTTTTTTTTGGGGGGGGGGGTAAATTGATTTTACTTTCGGGGATTTTTTACATCATTCTATTCAACTTTTCAACCCTTCCTCATAAAAGATAATACATATGTGTGTATATCGATGCCTTAGTTCACATATGTGTTAAGTGCCGAAAACAAGATTTTACCGGAGTCAACTTTGATAATAATTTAACTCAAGAAATACAGTTGAAGTTTAAGCACAGAATATATTTTTGTAACCTTTATAGCTTCTCTATTAATTTGATATAAACATATGATCTATGACTTCCTGATCACAACTTTACAATATTATTTATATAACAAAACCCATTTCTGAAAAATTTGCACTTAACACATTTGTGAACTAAGGCATCGATATTTCATATGGATGTATATATTTCAATTTATCCTTAATCTTTACAGTAAATACAAGGCTAGCAAGGTTCGAGGGAAAAGAAAAATTAGAACACAAAAGAATCCGGCGAAGATTGTACCTTAACGTGTAAAACATTCCATCGAGATAAAGGGTTGCAATGCCCATGGGCTATTAACATTACAAAGGTACATGCATAAAATAAGGCTGTAATGTAGAAAAGGAAAAAATGTTCGGACATACCAGAGGGAAATGTTTATGGGGCAATCAACTGAGCAAGTCATGAGATTTGTGGAGGATTATGCGAAGGCTAAATAGAAACTAACTGCCTCTTAGAAAATAAGAGGGATGGCAAGAATTCCACAAGCACTTAACTGTCCAGATGATAGTCTCTGGATCTGTTTCTAGAAGTCAATTTTCGTATTTCATCTGCTTATCTGGAAATAACATTTAACAGCCACGCATACAAACAATGATGCAGAAGATTTGAATAATTTTCATACTTGGAATAGTCCTTTTCTGCAACTAGCAGAATTAGACAAATTAAAAAAACAGTTTGTAAAATTTTGTGGAGTCACCTGGGGTGTAGTGTATATCATAACAGCCTGATTTGCTCAAGATCACGGGTTTAAAGGGAATAAAAAATCTTAAGTTGTGCAGTCCTTCGTAAAATGGAGGTACTGAGCCTGTATGATGCCAGGTACTTATCAAAGATCATAGCAGAGAAAATTTATGCCTCCCACTGTAGCCGCTAACGCTGAAGCATGAACAACGTATTCAAGTATTCGAAAATAAGGTGCTACGCAGAATATTCTGTCCAAAAAACGATGAGACCACTGGGGAATATAGGATATCACATAACGCAGAATTGCGAAGCATGCATCCGATAAATATTATTCAAACGATAGCGTCACGAAAGTTGCTGGGCTTAGTAACGAACGAATTCCTAAGATGTTAATAAGCGCTGTGCCGACTAGGAAGCATCAGAGGGGTTGACCGAGACGTAGGTGGGAGGAATGCGTTAAGAGTGATCTGTCGGGTTTTTTGTTCACTAAGTCTTATTATTATTAATACTGTAGCATTGTCCGATTTTTCGTACTAGCACAAGGTAACGTTAAACAAAACAAACATAAAATTGTAAGTTTATGAAATGGTGGGTCTGTTCCGCAGGTTTTCGCTTCGAGTTTCGCTACGATAGTTTCAACTGTTTATTCGTTTTATTTAAATATTTTCCTAAAATGGAAGTTATCGTGAGCTTTAATATGGAAAAGAGAATGAAATTATAGGTGATGAGTGGATTTCGGTAATCATTTCTCATATTAACAGTATCTTTTCCATGCTAACTTGTATTTTTGAAATATAGTATATATAATATTAAAAGGAAAACAAATAGGTAAGCTGTTAAAACTTGTTGTAACTCAACTCGAAACGACAACCTGAGGAACAGATACCAAGATCCCTACCCTATCCTAATAATACCTGGATAGGAAAAATATAGGACTCCTATTATAGCATTGACCAATTTGCCATAGCAGCATAAAGTGACGTTAAACAAAACAAACATAAAATTGTATGCTCCTGATGACCTAATCTACTAAAACTTGGTACTAAACCAGAGAAAAGGTACGTTTGAGGCCCAGTCTTAAGGCTATTATCTTTCTTGGGGTCACATCCGGTAATAAGTACATCCCTGGATCAAAAAAAGGGTGTAACAAAGTTGAAAGAAAAAAACATGTAATTTGTAGAACCCCTTCTAGAAGGGCATTAAGACTTGAATGGTGGGTTTTACCTGAGTTAGAGTCACTCATACAAACTGAAACTATATTGTTTTTCCAAAATCTCATATTGTTATCTATAAAATAGTTTGATGATTTATCTACTGAAAATTTTTCTGATCCGTTGAACTGATTAGAGAAATTAGGTTTAGTTAAGAGGTACGTAAAAAAATAAGACTGGCAGAAACATTAAACAAAAAATATGTAATGGAGAAACCCTGGCCTAGGGTTAAATGAACTATAGAATGAGAAATAATAATTGCCTAAATATAATTTTTTTTTAAAAGTTATTTAATGAAATTTACAACTGTATAACAGAATGCATCAAGTACCTAAATATAATTAATGTTTACATTGGCATGAAAATACAAGTAGAGAAACTACCCTGTGGTAGTACTCAAATAAAAAGTTTAGCTTAAAAGATCATGAGGCCATCTTCTTTTCAGGCGTCTTGTAGGATTATCAGGAATTGAAGAGGTTGCTAGGTTTGAAACTAGTGGGTTTGAGTGGGAATGAAGTTTGTCATGAAAAGATTGATATCGGGTTCGGGCCAAATCAGCAGCAAATGGGACATTAAGGTCATTATGGATTACTTTGTTCGTTACATAGTAAGGAGCATTAAGGATTCTACGAAGGATTTTGGATTGTCAGGATTCAATATAATGAATACGAGAGGAATTCGATGGTTTAGTGGAGCCCCAAAGCTCTATTCCGTAAGTCCAGATGGGTCTAATGATTGTCATGTTTATGAGTCTTTTGTAATTAATTGAGAGCTTAGAGCGTTATAAAAAAAAACTTAACTTGAAGGTTGAAATCCTTAGTTATGCCATCTTTCTGAGAGGACGTAAAATGGTGTTTCCAAGTCTGTGAGGTAAGAGGCACCTAGGAACCTGTTTCTCCATATCCTAATCACAGCTGGATAGGTAAAATTTAGTCTGTAGCATTTTCCATAGTATTAGCCATAATAGCATAAAGTGGAGTTTGTTTGTTTGTTCATTTAACGTCACTTTATGCTGCTATGGCTAATCGGACGATGCTACAGTAGGAGCTCTAAATAGGATAGGGATTTTTAACGCGTACCTGACATCGTACAGGCTCGGGACCCCCGTTTAACGCCCCTAGGACGGTGTAACTAAGGATTTTTTACTCCCTTAAAAAAATAAAATGGCGTTAAATTAATAAGCAATGACAAATCTAAAATTCAAAATATCGCATAAAGAATTGATCTCAGTAAACCATGGACAGTAGTCTTTATTTGTTCTTGTGAATGAGTAAACAAGCATATTGTAAGGTTGATATGTTATCAATAAATATAAATAATAATTAATAGACAGACTATACTTCTGAAAATCCAGAAATAAAAATAAAGAAATGATAGAGAAAAGCTGGCATACGCGAAATGCTGAACTATAGGATGGAAAAAAATTATATTTTAAATATAAAAAGATTCTTTAACAACTAAATCCCCAAATATATATACAGCCATAGACACATATTTAATGTAAATGAAATTATATCAATAAATATAAATAGTAAAAAATTAGTGGACAGCCTCTAGTTCTGAAAACCCATAAAATGTTCACCTACCAACTGCTTATTGGTTATTGATTATATGATTATAAGGCCATCTCGTAGAGAAACAAAATATAGTAAATTCAAAATACAGAGATAATAAAAATTATTTTAGGAATTAAATATATATTATCTTTGTAAACAGTAACACATTAGGCTATTTTCACAGTCAAATAAATTAAATGTAGAATACGACACCGATGGTTATCGAACACATCGAAATGAACGTATACTTTCTTTCTGACATTAATCGGAATTGGATCCGACAACAATATTCATCGGATAATCTGCAAACGGCAATAGAGACCATTAAAGAAAACTTTCTTTTTTTATTTATTTATTGATACTTACAACTCTATTACAATAATACATCAAGTAAATAGGCTAAGATATACATAATGACATGTGAAAATTACAAGTAGAGAAACTACCCTCTGGTAGTACTCAAATCACAAGTTCAACTAAGAAGGTCACGGGGCCATCTTCTTTTCAGACGCCTCGTAGGATTATCAGGAATTGAAGAGGAAGCAAGGTTTGAAACTAGAGGGTGTGAGTGGAAATGAAGTTTGTTATGAAAGGATAGATAGAGGGTTCGGGCCAAATCAGCAATAAATGGGACATTAAGGTAATTATGGATGACAAATATCTGTATTCTTAACAACATAAGGAGCATTGAGGATTTTACGAAGGATTTTGGATTGTAGGGGTTGGATACGAGATGAATTCGATGGCTTAGTGGAGCCCCAAAGCTCTACTCCGTAAGTCCAAATAGGTCGTATGATGGTCATGTAGATGAGTATTTTGTAATTAATTGGGCGCTTAGAGCGTTTGTCTAGTAAGTGTTGAAGTAGCCTGAAACGTCGAGCGGTTTCTTGTCTTTTCAGTCTCGTATGAGGATTCCAGGTTATTCGTTTGTCAAGATGCAACCCTAAGTATTGGATCTGTCCTACAGCCATAAGTGGGATATTATTAAAGGATACTGAAGGGCAGGAAGTCGTAAAAGTGATTTGATGCGATTTTTGAGAATTTATTTTAATTCTCCAGTTTTGACACCATTCTTCAAGATCAGTGATATAGGATTGGAGGCTTTGGGATGCAATAACTGGATAGGTGTTGACTGATAATACACATGTATCATCAGCATACGTGGTAAGGATAGTATTAGGATGAGTTGGGATGTCAGCTGTATAAACTGTATAAAGGATTGGGCCAAGGATACTACCTTGAGGAAAAGAAAACTTAAAAATTAATTGTACATAGATATATTTATAGCATAAGTCCTGTCAATTAAGTCTAATATTAAAAAATACCTATAAAAGACTATGAACAAAGATCTACCAATACAGAAGGCTCTCAGGCATTACAAGGCGGATTTTTCAAATAAAGTTTTATAAAGACAATATTTTTTCTCATAACGAAAACTTAGCAATTAATAATAATAATAAAGTCGTTATATATTCTGGGACCAGTCCCTTTAGAATAACAATACAGGTTTCTATACAGAGTATTATTATGTCTTAGAGTATATAAATGCAGGGTATTATCATGTCTTAGAGGATATTAATACAGGGTATTATTATGTCTTATTAAATGAGAAAGAATTAATTAGAAAAAAAAAGTTGCAAATTACCTCCAGTGATAATATTTAAAAAAAACAAAAAACAAAACAGAATACAAGAAATAAGATTACAATAATTATGTAGAGAGAAACAATAGATAATTACATATGTATGCAATTAACAATGTCAAGTAGAAACAAACAAAGCAGAAAATGAAACAAAAATATGAACAATATCAAGTAATATAACTTGTTTTTAAAAATATCTAAATGGATGAGTGAAGCGTCAATAATATAAATATATATAAATAATGATATACATATAATATATGGTTAATGTGAATTCAACAGACTCAAATTTGGTAGGTAAAATATAAGTTATCACGAGATAAAGTTAAAAAATCATAAATGTATTTTGGAAAATGCCACGTAAATTGTTCTTTGAACGAAGATAATCATTATAAACCACTTTATAGTACATTAAAGTAGTTCCATTTCGGCTGATAATAGACATCTGAATGTCTAGTATTGCCAGAGAAACCTCATCTTTTCCATGCAAATAATAAAAGCTATGTGAAATTTATTTTTCTGAAAACCTTTATTTAGGAAACTGTTATATTAGACATACTAAAATAATGCTAATGCTTATTAACACTAAAATTGGCTTCATATATAATGTAGCTTATAATTTAACTAACGTTTCGACCCACATTGAAGGTCTTTTGGGATGGATAAACAAGAAACAAACATATTAAAATGGAATATAAAAAATTATAAGCAATAAAATAATCTATTAAAATGAAACTATTGGAGTAAACCAGATATAATAGTAGGAATAATTTAAATTATAAAAGAATTATTTAAAATTTTTAACTAAAACAATGGGAGTTACTGATGTGAAATAATAAATGATATTAACAATTTTATAATTATTATCAAATTATAAAATATGTATCATACCTGATATGATATTATTAAATAATAATAATGATTTTGTTTGATTCTATATAATTTTTTCTATTTAAATATAATTGTAACTTATCTACAACCTGCAATGTGGGTAGAAGCGTCGGTATTCAATAAATAGTTCATCTCCATTTAAGGAATTATTTTTTTGACTTCCATATCCTTCCCCTTATATATAACCTCAAATAATATTCAAGATAATATTAATGCAGTAATTAGTTTAGAAGAACAGAAAGACTGACTCACAAAATACTAAACTTGAGATTAGATTGGTTTACTATACATTTATACTAAATGTACATTTTTACTTTATTACTATATAATTAGAAAATTGTTATACTATAATATAACAAAAAATTACTTTTTTCTGTATCACATCAAAAGGAGAAACCTTTTTGATTTTTTATGTTTTAATATTAAAACTCTCTTATGAGAACTTTTATTCACTTGATGGTTAAACAAAATTATTCTTTGAACAAAAAAGTTTTTTTTAAATAGAATTAAATTAATTCTGATCACAAGGCATATAGAGTCTTCAATAAGTATCACAAGCAGTAGAAAAGTATATTATAAATAAAACATAAACAAATTTAGAATTTAAGACAGCTATATCAGACCCTTGAAAAATTATTATTCCTGATGATTTACAGGAGCTTATAACAAATAACCATTTCTATTAAATTAAATGTTCATTGCTATCCATGATTATTCAACAAAAGTACGATGAAATATAAAATAATTTCACGGAACATACAAATGAATTTTCACAGTAAGTAATGGTTTAAGAAAAAACAATAACAATGTAATAATATAATAATAAAACAATGTAATTCAAAAACAAATATTCCAGGCAATTATCTACTTTAAGATTACTTAAATAACTCTTTTGTATAACTAAAATTTATTTCATTAATGATATCCCTTCATATTGTAATTAAATAGTAGATAAATCTGCTCAACAATTGTGTTTACAATTTTCTTACATGTAAACATAATAAAAATACTTAACAGAGATTAATGATTACAACTGATATTATTATAATTTATATCATAATTTAGTCAGTCACCCTTTAAATGAATACATGAATACACTAATAATATATATTTCAACAAACTGGCTTTCACTACTTTGGCCATTATAAAATAAATATACTGTAATAGTGTGAAGAGGGCACGAAAAATATTTATATTAGATGAGCACTATGCCGCCAAAGGTAGTGGGTTGACCATCCCTGTTATACATTGATCATTTAAATGTTTAGATAAACATACACTTAGCTTGTGCAGGTATGCAAACAAATCAAAGCTGCAAAGGAAATTATGGTTTATAACAAAAATGATTATTTTGAGTTTAATGAATAAAAGTATCCTTGGCCGAATCCTTTATACAGTTTATACAGCTGACATCCCGACTCAACCTTATACTATCCTTACCACGTATGCTGATGATACATGTGTATTATCAGTCAACACCAATCCAGTTATTGTATCCCTTAGCTTCCAATCCCATATCACTGATCTAGAAGAATGGTGTCAAAACTGGAGAATTAAAATAAATTCTCAAAAATAACATCAAATAACTTTTACGACTTCCTGCCCTTCAGTATCCTTTAATAATATCCCACTTATGGCTGTAGGACAGATCCGATACTTAGGGTTTCAGGCTACTTAACCACTTACTACACAAACGCTCTAAGCTCCCAATTAATTACAAAAGACTCATCTACATGGCCATCATACGACCTATTTGGAATTACGGAGTAGAGCTTTGGGGCTCCACTAAGCCATCGAATTCCTCTCGTATCCAATCTCTACAATCCAAAATCCTTCGTAAAATCCTCAATGCTTCTTATTTTGTTAAGAATAAAGTCATCCATAATGACCTTAATGTCCCATTTGTTGCTGATTTGGCCCGAACCTGCTATCTATCCTTTCATAACAAACTTCATTTCCACTCAAACCCTCTAGTTTCAAACCTAGCTTCCTCTTTGATTCCCGATAATCCTCCGAGGCGTCTGAAAAGAAGATGGCCCCGTGACCTTCTTAGTTGAACTTGTGATTTGAGTACTACCAGTGGGTAGTTTCTCTACTTGATATTATATCATGTCATTATGTATCACTTAGCTTATTTACTTGTTGTATTATTTTAATACAGTTGTAAATATCAATAAATAAATAATTTAAAAAATGAATAAAAATCTTTTAAAAAAACTGAATGAAAACAATCTATCGGAGGTATATGTTAACAATGAAGCTACCATCATGTTGGTATTTCAGTTTTTGAAAGCAAATTGCCTTCTGTCAAGATTATAGCATTATCTCAAATTGTATCTAAATATTCTCCATTGTCCACTTTGAATGAGTATGTGTGTTATTCATCTATAATATATACCATAATTTTATATAGCAAACCACGGGGTTCACACCTTTAAACACCAACTAGGGAAAGTAACAAAAACACCAACAGTAAAAATAAGTCAGTAACTATATATAATATTAGAAGAAATCATTAGAAATAATATATAATATTAGAAAGAAACCGCATTACTAGTAGTAATAGAAAACATTACTTTCCTAAACCTACAATAGACAATTTTAACACAAGAACAAGTAAAGACTAGTGTGCATGCTTTACTGGTTTTGGAGAGAAAAATTCTTAATATGACGTTTGAAACATAAGATTAAATCTCGGTTGGAAATGAAAAGGAAACCTGTACCTGAGATATTTAAAAATAAATAAATGTTATTTAAGTGATGAAGTTCAGCCAGCTGAAGAGGGCTCTGTGTATTGATCAAATGGGTGATCTATTACGTGTTCTATTGATTCAACTAAACTGTTGAATATAAATAATTTGATGAGAACCAAACAAGGCCTTGATGAAAGAAGATAAGACTTGCTACATAGTTTTTGAATCCATATAATAATAGCAATGCTAAAAATCACTCATAATACATCAAGATATGAATTCCTAAAGGAAATAAAAGTATATACATACCGATTTTTATATTAGAAAGAGAACAGGGATATATCAAGTAAATTTTAGAGCTGGTTCCACATCATAAAGAAACTAAATAGTCACAAGTTAAAAGTAATGACAAAAAAATAAGGTAGTGAAAAGTAAAATGAAAAGAAGCTTCTTGCTTTGTATAAAAATAAGAGGCTTGCTGAAATTCTGTAAGAAACAACGAGCAGCCCATATCTAGGGATCACCTATGGTGTAGTGGCTAGCTTAACACCCTACTATGTCCAAGATAAATTATTTAAAGTAAGTAAAAAATCGTTAGTTATGCCATCCTTCAGAGACGGGTAAAATGGCAATCCTCAACCTGTGTGTAGTAAGATGATCATTATAAATTATTATCTTAATTATACCTGTGTATAGGCAAGATATAGGGCTGCTGCTGTAGGCTTGGTAGCCATAGCAACATAAAGTGAGATTGAATGAATGAACAAACATTTGAATGAAATTGAATGAATGATACATTTATTTGATCAAGGAATAGAATGATATAAAGAAAACAAAAAATTCATTCTAGGTGAATTAAATCAGTAGGTGTACTTTTTTCTCATAAAATATTTATTTAAGAAATAGGAAATTACTAAAAAATTTCGGGAGATTGTCTACAAGCATTTTATATTTTGCTCTTTAGCTGTATCTTCCCTCTATTTGAAGCCAAACATCAGAGAGGACCCAATGAGTTGCTCGAGTGAGAATGCAGGAAATGTTTTATCCTATAGGAAACTGATAAGAATGATATTAGTTTTAAAATCCTTTATCAGTGTGGAGGTGGTTTTGGAAATTTTTGGTCCTAAAATGTTGTAGCACACTTTCAAGTGAATTTTACTTTCAGCATTATTTCTTCTTCTAAAATTTTTAAATGAAAATATTTTCTCTGAAGTTAATCTTTAATTTTATACTTTAAAAAAATTACAATTATCAGTTATTGGTTTGGTAAAACTGTTTATGAATACTGTTTTACTCAAGAGGATGATGTAGCAGTTTCAAATTATAAACAAAAACCATATACATATAACAAATGTACCTATTTTATTAAAATATTGGACATATATGTGCAACAATACAATTTACTCCAATTACATTGATTAAGATTGCTATTTTTGAATACTGAAATGAAGAATTTTTACGACAACCATAACTAAAACCAGTTAGAAAAAAAAAATACGTAATTAGAATAAAACCCATACTTCGTCATTATTTAACAAGTACGACAGAAGACGAAACAAACTGGAAACAAATGTGAGTAGGGGTTACAGGCTTACTTGAGATAAAAGACCATTCTGAGAATGACAATGCTTCTCAGAATGAGCTGTGTTCAGGCTAAACTCTTCATATTTAACGAACTAACTTCGATATGTAGAGGTTTTCCTACAAAAACTTCGTATTGTAGAGGTGAGGTGTAAGCTAAGGAATCTTGGGAAATTTGATATATCAGGTCTTCTATACCAATTCTTCGATATGTAGAGGTAAAAATAACATAGGAAAGATAGGCAGATACAAGGGGAATAGAAAAACTTTGATTTATCAAGACATTCGCTATATCGAGGTTTGACTGCATATATGTTGATCACAGTAAAAAGGTCAAACGACCAAAATACCTGTTTGACAATTGAATGTACAGTAGTTTACTATAAATTGGCATTTCTCCCAATTCCTTTACGTCAATATAGAAGAACTAGGATATAATTAAATTGTGTGTAAAGAAATCAGGAAAAAATCATTCCATTAAAAATGCAATATTCAATATATGATCTTTTCAATTCCCTCCAAAGATGTAGAATGTAAGTACATAATGTTACATTTGGATAATATAATGTAATATTTTATGAATGGTGCACAATTATTTTGTCTAATTTATATAATTATGAATATATACATTAATTTTGGTGTTTTTTTTAAGTATATAAAAGACAATACTTTTAATTAGATTAGCAGTATAATATTTTTAAGTTTCTGAAAATGCAAGTTCATAAAGAGAGAGAGATTTATAACAAACGATATAAAAGCACAATAGACAAAATAAAATACTTTAATATTATCAAAAGCATTTATCAATACTACTACAAGAGCCAAGGGGAGAGGAGTGGCTCAGTGGTAGAGTACTGAGTTACCATGCCGGAAATCCTGGTTCAATTCCCGCTGCAGGCCATGATTTTTATTTAGTCTGTTTGCCGCGGGAGATGGATCATATAGGATCTAGGACTCTCCTGGGGCCTACCCAGCCTCTATAAAATATTATAAAAATAGGGTACCCAAAATAAGGGGGAAAAATCTGGCGGTCGAGCGTGACCTAGGACAAGTCACCTCCTTGCAGAACCGTTGTCCATGAAACAGTACAGTCTCTACCATGTACTGAACCCCAGACCCTTCATGGGTTGTAGTGGTACAGGTTTTTTTTTTGGTTTTTTTTTTACTACAAGAGCCAAAAGATGTTAAAGAAAATTGTATAATTTAAAATATAAGTATAGTATGATATACTGATATTATGTAGAAGATATTAATTATAAGTAATAAAAATAATTGTGTAGTAAAGTTATAGTTAAACGTTAAGTATACATATTCAGAACAGACTCTTAATTTTTAAACAAATTAAATGATACATATTTTAGTATGGAACTGCTTTTTAAATTCTATAATTATCACTACAGCCTTAGATATACTCCATGATACCTAATTTTATCATTTTTGTTTGTTATTAGTTAATAAATTCATGTTTTAAGCATTAAGTGAGTCTTCATGTTAATGAAGAAAAACAAAATATTAAAAAACTTCCAGAACACCACAATTTGCAAATTGTTGAACTCAGTTTTGAACGGACAAACACTTTAAGTACCTCTATCTTAACAGATGACAATATAATGAAGGAGGAATTGAACTTGATGCTGTATGCAGGTAACAGCACCTTCTTGCCAAGCAAAAAACACTAAAGTTTAAAGCACTCTCTTAAAAAATCTTATTATATATACGAAACTATCCTGAGAAAAACAGTTACAGGCAGTGAATCCTGGGTATTGAAAAATGGAATTGAAAGGAAACTCGATGACCAGGAATGGAAAATACTCTGGAAGATATATGGGTCAATAAAGGAAAACATGGATATTAAAGAAGAATTGCACCACACAATGTACAGGAAACTAGGCTTAGTATATTAGTAGAGAAAAGCCAGCCTCAGATAGCTGGGGCATATGGTACAGATGCCAGAAACTAGTTTGCCAACATACAAAAATTGGAGGAAAACGGTACAGAGAAAGAACAAGAATGAGATGGTTGGATGATTTCAAAGAGGACCTCAAGTTGCTTGCAATAACGGGGCGGAGAGCAAGAGCAAAAGATAGGAATGACTGGCTTGAAGCAAAAGATGGGAATGACTGGCTTGAAGCAAAAGATGGGAATGACTGGCTTGAAGCAAAAGATAGGAGACCCAGTTCCTTGTAGGACTGTAAGACCAAACACTAAGTAAACTGCTTTTTAAATTGTATAATAATAATCAATTGCTTGTTAATAAAATCACGTTTTAAGGATTTTATCATTATGTGATTTATTTATGAAATATATTTTTAAATTAAAGAAATACTTACACTGAGCTCCAACAAAACAGTATCTTTTTTTTCCCGCCCTGACTTGTGTTCTAGGCACTGAATCTTCTCCCGAAATTGCTCACGGTTAAGGTCTTCATGAACCTTTCTAGTATGCTCAGCAGAGCATCCAGAGCTGTTCCTCAAAATTAAATGATCAGAGAAGTGTGAGTGGAAAAATCAGTGATCAGTGGATCAGAGAAGTTGTTTTTCTTTGTCATTCCAGTCATTTGTTCTTAATATTTGTTGAGGATTCTGCTTTGAACTGTCATAGGTAAGTTGCCTCTAACATTTCCTCTCATATACCATTGACTTAATCGTAACTGGAGTTCTCGATATACCTGCTTCCATATTGAGAGCATTTACCCCTGATGTAAACCTCATGTCTATTGCTAATCCAGGGAATCTTATTTTATTTTTACTGCTTATTGTTAAGATTCACATTTTAAGAATTTAATTTTTATTATTCTATAGAAGTTTTTATACACTTGACACCTAAGCCCAAGAAATTTAAATTAAAGAAGTTTCAAGAGGTAGGCAATCAGATAAATATGTAAGATGTGTTACAAATTGATTTTCATATTGCCATTTTTAAAACATTTGTCAATTAACTCTAAGTTTCCTGATTTTCTTGATTCAAAGCCAAGAAAAACCTTATTAATTTTATACATGTATTAATATATGCTGCTAAAATATGACCTTTTGGTAAGAACAAATCAGTTGGTATGAATAAATCTTAGACACTGAAACAAGTCATATCAGTTTTTAAAAAATCAGAAATTAAAAAAAAAAAAGAAATTACAAATTTCTTTATATCCTCATTTAATCTAATGGACCATTTAAGTGGCAGCTGGTTAAACAGAATTTTACTGTATACCAAAAAAGCTCCTTGATTTTGGTAGTTTAAACGTATGATATATGATAGTCGACCAAATATAAATAACTTGTTTTCAAGGGACACTTGTCGTGCTGGTTAGCATTAACTACTATGTTCAAGAACGTAGGTTTGCAGCTCGGCAGGTGGCCTTAGGATTTATTAATAAGAGTGAAAAATTCTAGTTATTCTGTCATTCAGGGGGGGCAAGCCTTTGTGGTTTTATGTACCCTTTAAAGATCCCTATCCTAATTATACCCGGATAGGCAAAATTTAGGACTCCCACTGCAGCACCGCCTGCTTAGCCATAGCAGCATAAAATTATGTTAAATGAATAAACAAACATTAACAATTTCCTATTTCAGTTTTTTCGAACATAAAAGTAATTATTTTTTTACAGTGAGTTATACTTTAAATTGTATTCCATTCTTTTATATTTATACAATTTATATTATTGAGTCAGTTCTAATAATATATTAAAGCATATAATTTTTACAAATAAAGTAATCCAAACCAGAATAGCTGTTCTACTAGTTCCCAAATCAGATTGCTACTTATCATTTGAGCCTAAATAAAATTTTTCAGATCCACTAAACTACCTGCAAGTGTTTTGTGCAACTATCAGTTGTTTCATAATTTTTACTCTAAATAATAAACATATATATTCTATAACTATTGGGTCGTAACAGATGAAATGTCAGTTTCTTTTATTTACAGTTTTCTTTTTATTAGGGATTAGATTATTTGTACACAAACAATTATTGTATGTATACCCTTTGAAAGATAATTTAATCCTTTTTCATAATCAGTCTTACTTTTCCTTTTGAAAGTGGAGCAACATTTTAAAAATAAATAAGAATAAAGTTATGTCTTCGGTGGAATTTAAACTTGGCCATAGCGTCACGGAGGCGTTCTGAAACACTAATATTGTTTATGGTGAAGATACAGTGAGCGAAAGAACAATCTTCCGTTGGTTTGAAAATTTTGGTCTTGAGATTATGACTTTACCAACATAGAACGTGGTAGGCCAAAGACTAAGTTGGACAACTAAAAGTTGAAAGAGCTGGTCGAAGCGGGCCCTTCCCAAACCACTCGTGAATTAGGTTCACAACTTGGAGCAAGTGCCATGACTGTTTCCAGGAACCTTAAGGAGCTTGGTAAGACAAAAAATATGGAAATATGTGAATTAACTGAGGCCCAGAAGATAACCCGATTTTTTTTTTTTTTTCTTCAGGAACTGAATATAGAGGTCCTTCCTCACCTACCATATTCTCCGGACCTTTTTTCAACTGAGTTTTATTTTTTCCGTTGTTTGGATAATTTTTTAAGAAATAAAAATTTGACAACGAAAATGCCCTGAAATCGGCCTTTCAAGACTTTGGTTCTTCCTTGACACCTAATTTCTACAGAGCGGGGATAGAGATGCTTGTTACACGTTGGGAGAAGTGTATTGAAAGTGAAGGATCCCATTACTTACAACCCTCACTTGTTTATTACATAAAAGCAAAGGAGAGTCCAGCATTTTATCGAACTAGTGATAAAGTATTTCTACAAACTTTAAAGAACTAATAGATAATTTAAAATATTTTAAATCATTTAAAAAAAAATAAAACACATTACTTCTAAAAAGGAAATATTTTTTATGTACGTAATTTGTAATTTTAAAATATAACTTTATGAATTAATTATATTCAGACAAACATTAAACACTGAATCACTTTGTTTATAAATGATAGAGGAGCCTATTAGTTAATATGAATATCTATATAATTTGTTTGTTGTGTTTGAAGGCGTAAAAACCTTAAGTCCTCAACCCTAATCTATTATAATAAATTATTAAATATTAGTGGAGATATTAAATGTAACAATTAAAAAGAACTCATTCACATCATAAATATACATTTAAACTTTTGGGACAATTTAAAATATAAATTCTTATTAGCAGCTATAAATTGCAAAACTACACTATAATAATGATGAAAAATATACAGATATATTTTCTTCTTCAATTCACATAAAATAAACAGTTAGTATAAAACTGAAATGATAAAGACAGCAATAGACACTATTGAAAAATAATTTTAAAATGTATCAACATTGAAACCAGTTTTCACAGAGATTTAAAAATTGTACTACCACCTTTACTATCTCACTGACTTCAATTAATTTTATTTTGGAATAAGTTTTAATTATTATCAGAGAGTAAACAAACTATTTTTATATATTTTTTATAATTTTTTAATCATTGCTTCAATTTTTTAATATTTTTATCTTGAAGAGAAAAATATTTTTATATATGGTACAAAACAGGATAGCTCAGATGGTAGAGCACCATGACGGTGGGAGACCCGGGTTCGGATCCCGGCCCTGAACATATCTTTTCTCTTTAAAATAAAAATATTTAAAAATTATAACAATTAATAAAAAAATAATTTTTTTTTTTTAAATTAGGGTAAAACTACGTAACAAGTTTATATTTTAATATTTATATTAAATTATATATTTCAGTCAGCAAATGTATATTTTATTAAATGATAAATGGAATTTTTTTTTCAATAATAACAAAAAACCAATATTAGTTCATTAAAAAAAAATTCATATCGAAATAACTAGTAGGCTCAAATTGTTAAATTGACTAAAAATAAAAAATAATAATCAATAAAACACAACACTACCATAAAATTATGATATGAAAGTTGTGATGTTTTTGGCTAAAATAGGATGAACATTTTAAAAGAGCCAATATAGAAATTACTTGCTAAGTTCATAAAAATTCCTTGGCTAGTAAAGTTGTTTGTCATGTTGTAATAGGGTTCTTTCAAAGGATGTCCTTAATAACTTCAAGGATGGCAAATGTATTGTTATTAATTGTGCTATGGAAAATATGCAACAAACTTTTAGATATGTATGTTTTTGCATTACTATCTCCTTTAAAAATCTTATGTTTTCCACTATATATGATAAATTTTGGCCAGTAAACACCTTTAGCAATAAATAAAAATATATATAATGCAAAATAAGAATTAAGAACCAATTGACCTTCATTTGGATACGATTAATTTAAGTAAATAAAAACTTGTTTTTACAGAGTACATCATATCAATTTTATCATTACTGTCTTGAATATCATTGAATTTTTATCATGCCAGAGATTAAAATTTAATTTAATACAAAACATAACAACAAATTTTTACCAAATGTTAATACTTCAAATATAAAGACTGCTTAGTAAGAAAACATGTTTCTTAAGAATAAAAATAAAACAACAGTGATGACAGATATTTAATATAAGAAAATGGTTCAACAACTCAAGAGATATTTACAAGCTAGACAATAGAAGGAATTTCATAGATCATCAAAATTTTTGCTCTATCATCTACCCAATAACACAAAAGAATTACTTTTTTTAATTATTATGGTTAAAAGTTAAATATTGTATAAATAATTTTTATGTGCTAGAAATTTAACTTTATGATAATTTGAAGAAATGTAAATAATAATAAAATAAACGATTGTAAATAAAATATAAATATATTTTAAAAATCTTATGGATCAAGTTAAACATTCTGTAAAACGTGAAGTGAATCATAACAAAATAAAGTTTAATTAGAAGATTATTAAGTTATTGAATCTAAATTTCATTATAATTACTAATGCATAACATTCCTGCATATTTTTAATAAGCAAATGTATATATACATATTATTTATAGAAAGGAAAGCCGTCCATTGAATTCTTTTAGATTATGGTAATAATTGAAAACATAAACAAAAGAGAGAAATCTTTGAATACAACAAAAAGGGGTTGGCTAACTTTCACATGAAATTCTTTTGGTGCTCTAATTTATGTGTAAGCTATTGTCATATTTCACAACATCCCCAGTATATAAACATTTCTCAGGAAATTCACAATGAAAACATGCATTTTTATCAAACATTGATTTTTATCATTATTGTAAATGTAGGAAAACAGCACAGCACATACCATAGGATGGAGGAAGAATGTTGTCTTGAACCATTATAGCAGCTCTAGAAAGTACATCCAAAGGCGATTCACCAGATTCCATTATTTTTAAACTAAAAATAAACGTTTAAATTAATACCAAACAATTACAGGGGCAGAATGGGACTTGAGGGAATGATCAAGAGTATGTCCATTATAATGTAAATAAACTGCGAACTAGAAACAAACACAAACTAACTTCATGGCTTTATGACAACTAAAATTCACTAAATATTATCATAGGCTTTGTAGTTGGGCAAGGACAATGACAAGATGGCATGAATAAAAAAAAATCAATGATGGAATGTTACCTGAACCGTAAAGTCGTCCAGTGATAACCTCTAGTGGATTATGAGTTAACTAAGGCAAAAGAGCTAAGAGGTTGGCCGGGGCGGGAAGAGAGGACCCCTATGAGCCGGACCACAGGCCACTTAAACTAAATTCCGTCGGGCTTTTGAGAGTTGAATTTTTGACATTTTGCCCAGACGACGAGCGGAATGCGCGGTATGAAAGATATGCCGAGCCACTGGTGGGGGAACAGCCAGTCAGCCGGCTCCCAGCTAAGCCTCTCCACCAATCAGAAATTCCGGTTCTAATGACGTCAGGCCAATCAGATGCGCTTCCACCCTACACTTTTCCATTTAAACTGCGCAAAGTCGTAAAACAACAGATACGGACCTTTAAATCTCACTTTAACCACACGATGAATACATATTTAATAATAACTTTTACATCTCCAGGCCTGAGTCGTAAAAGTGTCCTCCGCATCACCGTATTACTCTTTAAGACCTTTCAACTATTTATTTCTTACTTCATACTTGTGACTAATGAAAGACTGTGGTGTTAAAAATGTTGTGAGCAACATTCACCAAATTCTAATTCTCACAAAGTAAACAATGTTTATAATAGATTAATGAATAATGAAAGCTTAGTGAACCTGAACAGGAAATTGGATATAAAGGAAAGCCCTAATAACAAAATGTACAGCAAACATCTCTAGAATATAAGAATATAGGTATCAGTTACGCAGGTTGTCACTCTGAGTTAAGTCATAAGTTTTAACTTTTCATTCGTTCCCTTTTAATATTCTCGAAAATAAAAATAATTCTGGTTAAGAAAATGGTCCGGGTGAAGATCAAAAAAATTCATATTAAGTAGGGAGAACAGTTTATTGAAGAGTCAACGTTTCGACCCACACTGCACGTCTTCTTCAGGACTGTCGAGCGGGGAGGCGGGACCGCTTCGTAAAGTAGAATAAACTCATTTTGAAAAAAAACAACGATTAAATCGCTTATTCACAGAGGCATGTTTGTTGAAACGTTCATGAAATTATTACAAAAATATACACATTTCCCATAACTACGCTCTTTTTTCCACACTAAAACTTATAATTATTTGTAATTTTGGAGAATATTAAAAAGGAAATGAATGAAAAGATAAATTTCATACTTATGACTAATGAAAACCTGGGATGTTTCAGTGTTAGAAATTCATAACCAAGTTCTAATTCTCATGGAGGATGGAACCTCCATTTCCTCTCCAACTCTAATTCTCATAAAGTAAACAATGTTTATATTAGATTGATGAACAATGAAAGCTATGTGAACCTGAACAGGAAATTCGCAGTGGCAGGATGGGCCCAAATAACACTAAAGACCGAAAAACATCATCAAGAATAGAAGAATAAACTAGCGTTAATATTTATAAATGTTTGCATTGGGACTTTTAAATATTAAAAACCAAATAATTCCTAAAAATGAGGTTAGTGATGTTTTAATATTAAAAAATGAAACGTCTGAACTACTCAAAAAGTAAAATCTTAAAAATAAGATAATAGTATTAGAAACTTTTGTGGGAATAATATACTTCCGCCTTTTTCAAAATTCGCCAATTCAGAAACATAATCGATATTGTAGTTGACAATGTCGTGGGATTGGTTACAAGTGAAATACCCGTCAGAAACATGTTTTTGAAAAAACGCTGATGGAAAGGTTAAAGTACTTAGTGTGAAATGTTTCTACTGATGAAAGCAATCAAAAGTCATATTTGTATTATTTTTTTTGTTAATGTTTCGTAATCGGACTAAGTACTCTTGCCTTTTCAACAGCATTTTTTCAAAATCATGTTTTTGACTTATTGTATTTTACTAGTAATCCCACGATGTATTAGGTTTGGTGTGTATTTCACTAATAAACCCACGATACATCATGTTTCGTGGGCCTAAATCCTTTCGTTCTAGGTTTCGCTTTCTTAAGGGGTGAATTTAGAATAACAATAAACTAGAGAATACAGAGGCAACAGACTTGGAGTATTCCTTTAATTGTTTTAAATTGCGCCGAAGTGGTGGTGGAGTGCTCTTACAACGTTTGAGTTTCTGACATGAAGAATTTCATAGCCCTTCAGAATCCCTTATCCATTCCGAGCTCTTCCACGGCCTTAGCTAAGTACTCCTTCCTGGCTGGATCAAAGGCTTTTGTCAAGCAGACGAAACAACTACTTGCTTCCTCCTTCTTCTTGGTCTGTATTCACTTATTTTCCTAACTGTGAAAATAAGATCCTGTGTGCTTCTTTGGTGTGGAAACTACACACACAGTCCAAGTCACTGCCGACGTCTATTCATGCCATCTCTCCTAGCATACCTTGCTTGGGATACTTAATAACTAAATTTCTCGACGGTTTTTAAAATTTCTATTATCAATTTTTTTTTGTAAATATGATACATCACTAGGTACGGCAGTTCTTTGAATACAGAGAAGACAAGTCAAACCTCTCCTTCTGACTGTCAATATTCTGAACTATTAATAAGAAAACCGAATAATAAGGGATTCGAAACAATTTTAAAATTTAGATACGTTTGGGAAACACCTCTAAAAAAACAAACAGTCGTAGTAAAATGTAAATAAGGCGCCTATGCAATCTTTAATTTAGACTAGAGAGCTTTAAAAGTCTTTAAAATTTAAATTTAAATGCATCAATATTTTTAGATTATATTCCGTATAGAAGTTGCTTCACTTTTATGACTAACCTTCATAATAAAACTATGGCGCTGCTTAAATTATCCCTTGCCACTACTTTCAGCGCCATCTTGTAATTTTCCGTGTCCCCGAATTCTTGAGAAATTCGTTGATGGATCCATGCTTAGCTATCTTCTAAAGCAAGGGTGAAATTTAGCTTCTCCTAAACTGCTTCTTTTTTTTCTCTAAGTGGAATTTTATTTCCAGCATAGAGCAAGGTGTACAGGGGCCTTCCATAGCCCCATAGTGGTGAGATAGGAGATAGCATACTCCACCAAATTGTTTCAACTACCACGGCCGCTGTACTTACTGTAAGAAGTTCGTGTTTGAGACCAGCATGACGTCACCATTTCGCAAAGTCCAATTCAGCACCATAATCTGTGCCCGTGTCGGATTCTTTTACATTCAGCGAGGTATCTTATCAGGTCGTGCTTACATAAAAAAAAATCGGAACAAAAATTTGACTTTTCATATGAATAATTTGTAAAAAACTTTACTCCGTTTTTCTTTTTATTATTCTAATTTGGGTACATTTCAACAAGTAGGACTACTATCTCATGGAATGTACTTCGTATTCTAAAGACGAAACGAAGTAGCGTTTTGAACAAAATATTAACTTTGAATAATATTAGTTGGGGAAGACAATTTTCCTGGTCGAGGTTAAAGAAAGAATTCCTTAAATAGAGACCAACTATTTATTAAAAACCTACCTTTCTACCCACATTGCAGGTCCTCTTAAGGCTGGATAGCCATGCTGAAAACATATTAACATGAAATAGTTGGAATAAAAAAATATAAAGAATAAAGTAATATGCAATACAAATGGTACTATTGGAGTAAAACCTGTACCACTACAGCCCATGAAGAGTCTGGGTTTAAGTACGTGGTAAAGACTACTTTTTCTTGGACAAAGGTTGTGGAGGGAGGTGATCTGCCCTAGATCATGCTCAACCGTCATATCTAGGGTACCCTCTTTATAGAGGAAGGGTGAACCAGAGGAGGATCCTAAATCCAATAAGATCCATCTCCGGTCGGCAACAGATTAATTAAAAGTCTGCTAACGAAAGTGATTTTAATCCAGGATTTTCGGCATGGCAACTCAGCGCTCTACCACCGAACCACTCCGCTCTCAAACTATTAGAGCAAACCGGAAACAAAAGTAGGGATAATTTAAATTATAAAATAAAATAAGGATATTATTTAAAATATTTGAACTACAAAATATTAATCAACTTTTACACGTCGCTTGTCAAATTCCCTTATCCTGATAGAGCAATTAAATTAAGAAAATCACATTCGATGTTTTTGGGTAGTGATCATTACATACTTTAAAGATATTGTTTTCGAAGATTAAATAAAACAATAACCGTTTTATTAACTCATATGGCCACATGTAAACTATATGTATAACCAGCATCGTGATAAAAAGTTTGATCGGTGCACACTCTCGTCGAAAGCATCTAGACACACGTGTCTATTTCAATCTGATAAGAACAATTCGGACATCAATTCACATGGGACATTGACACCCTGTTATTCAGGTAAACGCTGACACCTGTGGTGCAGGTACCTGTACTGCTTTTATTCAACCCCTATACCTGTGCAGGTAAAGAGGTACCTGATTCCCGATACAAAACCTTATAGTACTCAACTTACTGATTGTGCTCATTGGCAGCCATTAATCTAAAGGATCTTATTTAGTTTTAAAAAATAGCAGATTATTTAATCAACAATATAGTTTGCTTTAACGGTATATGATTTTAAGGGATTTTTTGAAGAAAACCCAAAAATATAAGTGCAATTTTACCTAAGTAAAGATTCTTAGAACCAACAATTTGCAGATGATGAACATTTAACATTCATATAAACGTTTAGAACATTTGTTAATTCAAGGCAAATAAACTATTTTTATATGTAGTATACGCCTTTATATATCAAAGATTATTTAGTAGTAGTATTGACAGTTGTTGGAATTATATTGCAAAGTAAAATATGTATTACCTTGTTTTGATCTTATATTACATTTTTAATTTCTAAATCTGTTTAATTGCTTTAATTTGTTGAACAATTTTAAACTATGCTAAACCTTCAATATAGCCGGTATGACGTCATTCCTTCCGTCCAAACAGACCTAGATCTTTCAACGATTTCACTATTATTGTTGGATCCACACATCCAATTACAACTTTGCAAAATAGGGGGGGGGGGAGATTTTGTATTTTGTATCCCTCCCAATTATTAGAGACCACACATCAGGTCGCCACCTACTTTCAGGTATTGGACCCACTTCACCGTCCCCGGTACCTGAACCCAGGTAGTGCCTATAAAGACGTCACCCAGCAGTTGAACACATGCTATTCAGAGTTGTCACTGTCAACGTCAACCACTCCAGAGCCATCGTTTTCTCCTTGACGTAGTTGTGAATCATCGACGGAAGCGGCGCGGTGGAGTTAGTCGGAGAAAAGAGGTGAGAACCATATATCCACATTTTTAAAATGTATAAAGAGTACTAGAGAAGGGCTCACGGTCATGCAGCATGTACTGGGACCTCATTGCCCTACAGTTATTAAGGTTTTTATTCTAGATTGATTCTAATTTAAGCCCATGTTCCATCTCATGCAGACTAATGTGTCAACTGTTACTTATGCCGTAATTTGGAATTTTTTAAAAATGACAATTCTAACACCCTTGAGGGAACAAAGAAAGTTGGCAAGTGTCAACTCCTAACATGTTTGCTAATTGTATTTTTCTTTTATTGACAAGGTTACATGGTGTTTAAATTTAATGTTTAAGTCTTGAAAACTTGTATTAATCGGTTTTACACGATAGTTAAAACTCACCTACACCCTTTGATAAACAAAGGAACTGAAGTTGACAGGCATGTATTCATTTCACATTACCTAGTTGCATTTATATTTATTGAAAAAGGAACATGTAGTTTTTATTTAATATTTAATAAGGTTACAACTGCCAGTTAAGTCTTGAAAATTTATTTTAATCAGTTTTAAAATCTAGTAAACACATTCAACTGCATCAGCCACCCTTGTCAAAATTTTCAATCGTTAGTCATTCCATAGTTTGTAATTGTTTATTCTTACACCCTTCGAGGAACAAAGGAACTTAAGCTGACAGGTAAGTAAGCATTACAGATTTTATCATGGTGATTTAATAATTAATAAGGGAACAACTGTCAGTTAAATCTTGGAAATTTGAAATTGTGATCAGTTTTAAATCCTAGTTAAAACACATTAAACTATACCAACTTCTTGTTGTTAACATTTTCAACTGTTGCTCATACTATAGTTTAGAATTGTTTTTAAAATTACTGAACCAACACCCGAGGAACAAAGGAACCTAAGTTGACAGGTATTTACTGATTACATATTTGCTAATTGCATTTGATATTTATTGACAAGTTTGTTATTTATTAAAGTTTTTTTGTTATTGGCAATGCAGGGAACAACTTCCAGTTAAGTCTTGAAAATTAATCTTTATTTATTTTCACCCTAGTTAAAACTCACTGAACTGGATCAACTCATTTTTGAATACAACTAGATGTTTGGTTACATATTGCCTTAAATGAAATTGGATTCAACATATTACATTTAATATACAAAAATAAATGTTATCACCATTTTATACCAAGTAATTTTACCATCATATATCGTAGTATAGTTTCATTGGTATTATTGTCGTTATTTACCAATGTTCTATTCACGTCAATAAAGATTGGAGAACAACATAAAAATAGTCTAAGAAGTATATTTTGTTTGAACTTGAGCCTCAATTGGAATTTAGTAATTAATTATTTCATAACTAATGAATAATACATTTAATGACATTTAAAGAGCTTACAACTAGAAATTTGTGTATTTTAATTTTAAATGATGGTAATAAATTAATTATAAAAAAGTAGTTTAGCATAGATCAATCCAAAAAAATCTCTGAAAAACCTAAAATATGAGAAAACAATTTCTCATCATCATAAGTTCTGAAATATTTGCATGATTCTTCTGCTTTTTTCTTGGCTTAATGGAGGATAAATTTTTTTGCCGCAAGTCTTCCTGCTGTCAATACAGTATTAATGATGGTTTCATAGGCAGAAGAGGCTCTTGAGATTCAGTAGAACAAGATTAGTCAATCATCACCTATTCTCGGCAGTCTCTTACCAACTGCGAACACACTGGCTTAATTTCCCACCTTGTAATCCCAATGTTGTTAGTGTCTATTTCTTCTTTTTTCATCAACCACTACTTCTAGCACTTCCTGCTCCACTCAATCCTCTTTCCTTTATATATCATATCTGGTCCATCTTAATCTAATCATTTTATGCAATTAACTATATCCCACTTCGGGATTTCCTCTGAATTCTACTAATAAAATTTGCACCATAGATTCTCCTCTCAAAAATCTTAAGTTTGGTGCTATCTGCAGTAGAGTTGCACCTAGTCTCTGCCTGCACTAAGTAACTGCAGAACTAATAAAAGTTTTATATAATTTCATATTAAACACTAAATAAGTGGGTACTTATTTTATGTTGTGCCAACGTTTCGACCCTACTAAACTAGTCTAGCCTCAGCTTCCATTAGCCCTGAAGATGACCACAAAGTGGGTCGAAACGTCGGCACAAAATATATGTTATATATTTTGTGTTTAATATGACTCCACCCCCAACTATTTCCTTCCTTATTCAGATCTTCCAGTCAACTATCTCCTCGCATACATTTATATAATTTCATTTTATTCCGGGTCAATTGTAAATGGAATAACTTCAGGTTTGTAAAATATACAGGCTCTTCTGTTTGGATCAGCTGACATTCTCATAAACTTAATTTTTCTTATTGTATATAAGCTCGATGTTGGTTTATGTTAAGCCCAACCAGGGTTAATGAAGTTTGTAGCTCAACTTAATATTATATTAAATTAAAGCTGTAATAATTCCAATGATTACAAACTATACAACTAAATTCAAAGTTTTAGTTATCGCATAACTATTGTCCAAAAATTTAGAAAACAGCCTTTTGCGAGGTTTGGCGGGGAGTTGCCATAGGTTATTAATGTTATGATATATTATTGGATATCCATGTTATATTCCTTTATCAAGTAGTGGGGTGCCAATGCCCTTACCAGATCTAGATTGATTTAGGTATAATTATAGCCTTATCATTTTTAGCCATATAGTTATTATATCATCGTGGCCTATTATAATATAATTAGACCCACAGTGAGAACGAGCTAGGTAGTGGGGGAAAGGAAGGTTCCCCATGCGTGGATGGCCAACTTCTGCACAGGTTGTTATCTAAATTTTCAGACAATAACTGCTTTACTTGGCTTACAAACTAGCTCAGTAGCACTTAAAGCAATAATATTCGGGAATTGTTCCAAAATTAAAAAAATTAATTTGGTAATTTTGTATAAAATGCATAGGTGTTTTTTGAAAGTTTGAATGAATTGTTTAAAAAAATAAACTATTTTTAAAGCAAAGCATTTAATAAAATAATAAAGAATTCAGAAGTTGTGCATCTAGAGCAGGCCGTTTAAAAAAAAAAATCATTTAATAATGAAGAAAAAACCTTATTCCAGTCAAAAATTGTTGTTAAAAAATTAACCAAAGATTAAAAAAAAAAAAATCATTTTGAGAGTATAGAATAAACACTTTTTTTTTAGAAGTGATTTTTCCATTTCTAAAATGTTAAAATGATCGACAAATTAATATATAAATATTGTGAAAAAACATTTTAATTTATTACTTCATTAGATACTAGTTTTGATTAATGATTAAAAGTAATACAACTCAAGCAAATATATAAACTACATATACATAGTTAAACTACATGTATGGTTAAAGAATTTAAAATTCTTTCAACTCGGATTTTTTTTAAAATTACAACTCTTATGATATATTATGAAATTTATTAATTAACAACAAAGCTAAAAGCATTAAAGATAATAATTAATTGGATGTCTGGTATAAAATCACACTGACACTGTTTTATATTTTCTGTATATTTAAAAAAATTAAAATTTGTTTTAAATATAAAGCAAAAGTAATGGCCTCGTCTTGTTTCCATTCGTTGCAGCTCAAAGAGTTGTCATTACCATAACCAAGAAATATTCTTCTGTTTCATCGATCTCGATGATCATCTTCAGCAGGATGTTGAGTATTCCTCCATTCACCATGAGCAAGTGGTAAATGAAAAAAAAAGATAAATAATTAAATTAATTTAAATGTGGTATAAGTTAAACTGTAATACCAAACCAATAGAAAGAAAATCAAGATTAAAAAAAAATTATAAAGAATTTTTGAAGTTACTAGAGAAATGAAAATATTTAATGCCATGATGTTAGAAAAAAAAACACAAATGTCATAATAACGTCTTAACATAAGGAGGTAGGAGCCTATAAATATCGAGGAAAACTCAATTTAAAATCAGATTTGACTGATTAATCAATTAATATTAGAAAGGGGAAAGAAAAATAATAGTAGAGCCTACTTAAGGTTTTTTTTTCCTAAACAAATTATTAAGAAGTCTTTAATAAAAATAAACATTAAATAATTTCCTAACAAACAAGGAAAAGTATGATTTTTAAAATTTTATTGATTATTAGAATTATCAAATTTATTAGGTTGTCAGTCAAGAGATAATGCATTGTACTTGTAGAATTTATTATCTGCCAATTTATAAATCCTGAATGGAATATAATTGTTTGTTAAATGAACTTTTTTATTTATTCTATAATTGAAACCATTTTTTTGACATAACTTGATTGCGATGAATAGATAGTTCTTTACATCAAACGAGTTATTCAACCATCATTTGAATCTTTAACTTGTTAACAAAGTTCGCAGATAGCTTCTCAATACTAACTTACAAATAAACTACAAAATAGATCAAAGATATTTTAAATTTAATTTCCGATCCAATGAATCAGTTTAAGAAAATAAACTTTACTTGGAGAAAATTTTCCTCCATAGTAATATTAAAATGTGAACTGAGATTTAAATTAATAAATGTACATAATTCTAGTAATAGATGGAAGATATTGAAGGAGTTTGATTCATTGTTCTAATAATGAATCATCTATATTCTAATAAAAACTAATTACTCATGAGAGTTAAGCATGCAAAAAAGTGTTTCCATGGATTCCAACCAAGTGAATCAGTTGACAAGTTGTTACTTCGAGTTAAGTCTCAACAAGTTTTAACCTCTCATTTGGTTTTCTTTTAATATTTTCCAAAAATACAAGTTATCATGAACTGTAGTATGGAAAAGACATTGTACATTTTAATATTGCTATGAAGGGAAATTTTCTCCAAGTAAAGTTTATTTTCTTGAACTGATTCATTGGATTGGAAATTAAATTATTTTTTTTTATTTTATTATTAATTTATTGATATTTACAACTATATTACATTAATATAACAAGTAAATTGGCTGAGTGATACATAATGACAAGTAGAGAAACTACCCATTGGTAGTACTCAAATCGCATGTTCCACTAAGAAGGTCACGTGGCCATCTTCTTCTCAGACGCCTCGGAGGATTATCGGGAATTGAAGAGGAAGCTAGGTTTGAAACAAGAGGGTTTGAGTGGAAATAAAGTTTGTTATGAAAGGATAGATACCGGGTTTGGGCCAAATCAGCAACAAATGGGACATTAAGGTCGTTATGGATGACTTTATTCTTAACAAAATAAGGAGCGTTGGATTTTACGAAGGATTTTGGTTTGTAGGGATTGGATACGAGAAGAATTCGATGGCTTAGTGGAGCCCCAAAGCTCTACTCCGTAAGTCCAAATAGGTCGTATGATGGTCATGTAGATGAGTCTTTTGTAATTAATTGGGAGCTTAGAGCGTTTGTCTAGTAAGTGTTGAAGTAGCCTGAAACGTCGAGCGGTTTCTTGTCTTTTCAGTCTTGTATGAGAATTCCAGGTTAATCGTTTGTCCCTAAGTATTGGATCTGTTCTACAGGCACAAGTGGGATATTATTATAGGATACTGAAGGGCAGGAAGTCATTGGTTTACGACGTGAGGTAAAAGTGATTTGATGGAATTTTTGAGAATTTAATTTAATTCTCCAGTTCTGACACCATTCTTCAAGATCAGTGATATGGGGTTGGAGGCTTAGGGATACAATAACTGGATTGGTATTGACTGATAATACACATGTATCATCTGCATACGTGGTAAGGGTAGTATTAGGATTAGTTGGGATGTCAGCTGTATAAACTGTATAAAGGATTGGGCCAAGGATACTACCTTGAGGAACACCAGCATATTGGGAAAAGAGGGATGAATAGACATTATTATGGTTTACTTGGAAAGTTCTGTTTGTGAGATAGGATTGAAGGACGAGAAAGTAGGTAGGCGGTAGAAATTTACTGAGTTTATAGAGCAAACCCGGATACCAGACTCGGTCGAAAGCCTGTTCCACGTCAAGAAAGACGCCCGAACAATATGATCCACATTCTAATGCAGAGGAGACTACATCCACCAGACGATGACATTGCTGAATAGTGGAGTGGGATGCTCGGAACCCAAACTGGTGATGGAAATTAAATTTAAAATTAAATCGATCCAATTTGTAGTTTATTTGTAAGTTAGTATTGAGAAGCTATGTGCACACTTTGTTAACAAGTTGAAGATTCAAATGATGGTTGTTATGAGAAATATGTATACAACGGTTATCATTGCATCTAGAAATAAACGTTTCAACAATTATATATCATCTATACTTCAAAATGTTAGTTGAAACTTTTTTTCTTGATGAAATGATTACCCAAATCTACTCATTAGCCATAAATAAAATATAAGTATTTTTGTCAAATATTAAATATGAACCGGTTAAACAGTTAAAACTTGTAACTCAACTCGAAATGACAAATAGCGGAACAGATACCATGAATCCTAATTTTAAGTCTAAATCCTAAAATTTAAACAAACGTAGTACAGCAGAGGAACCCTATGCTTTGCCTTTAACATGATATTTAAAATCTATAACATGATGTTAAGAAAATCAGTGCTGTTTAAAAAAAG
Organism: Troilus luridus; assembly: GCA_964056705.1. NCBI lineage: Eukaryota > Metazoa > Arthropoda > Insecta > Hemiptera > Pentatomidae > Troilus > Troilus luridus. The sequence goes on from OZ057413.1 coordinate 86,524,622, forward strand.
AGTAGATAATGGAAATTTTTGATTTTTTTTTTCCTGGGGAATATTTTGCGGTTCATTAGATTTCCTTTTAATGACATTAAAAATCCTCTGCCTTTCCTTGGTCGCTTAACTCCATATACAAATAATTACTAGTTAAGTTATTAGTTATTGCTTTAGGAAACATGTTATATGAGGAGACTTTTAAAGAGCCAAAGCCAAAGCAATAGATGCAATTACTATAACAATAATGATTCCTAAACAGTGTAAATCAGTTAAGACCTAAACTCTTATGTTGTCTCTGAGATGGATTATTAAGGCTTAACTAATGTAAAACCAATTAGATTCCTTTTGTTTGTTTTCTTTCAAGATTTAAAATAATTCACCCACTCTATATTTGGATTGGTGCCTAAAAACAATAATGTTTTAGATAATGAGGAAAAATAATGTTGGAATAATGTTTTAGACATAGTGTGTGTTATTTCATTGACTGGCAAACAATAAATAATAATTCAGATTTATGTGTTGACGGACATTATAAATTAACGAATTATAGTGTTACAAAAGGTTGTGATTTCAAATCCCAGTATTAGGTTGATAGGTACTGTATACTGTAACTTAGTATAACTTGTCATCAATAGTTTTTGATTTTCTTAGTTAAAACCTTTTGTCTAAGCTTACAGATTTATGGATATGCATTATATCTTTGAGAGCTGATTACAAACTCATAACTGATTTTTTTTTAAATTATTTTCAATAGTGGATTAGATTTTCATAATCAATTAAAAAAAAAAACAAAATTCAAGGTTTTGGATTTACAATTTTAAAAAAAGAAGAAATTTATGGATGGTTACTATTACAAACCACTCCCATTGTTGTATAATACTTATATAGTCTATTTTTCTTTCTTTCACAAAAAAGGTTCTTCTTCAGTCAGATTCCATTTTTAAGTTTTTACTACACAATTTTTTATATTTTCTTTTTTACGAAGCTTAAATTGAATATATTTTTTATTCTGCATATTTTAATCTCTCTAATCAATTATAATCAATAGCTCATAACCATCAGAAGTTATTAATTTTTATAATTTTATTCATTTTTTTCTCTCAGCTTAATTCTTGTTATTTTAGATTTTCATATTATTTATTTACCAGAATTTACCTTTTAGTTTATATTAATTTTCAAGTACTTATACAAATATTGTATCATTCTTTTATTGTAGCCCCTTGCCCAGATCCCAGATGTATACTCAATTAATTTTGTACATATCTGTTTTTCTTAAGGGATCGGGTCCCGGAATAAAATTATTTTTCTATTTTTGGAATTTAAAAGACATTTTTTGGTTTTTTATTGTCTATTTCCTGTCCAATAATCTGGTCTATGCTTATACCCTTATCTGAGTATGATATCCCTTTTCTATATCAGGGCTTAGTAATGCACTACAAGCACAAAATTGCTGAATTATAAATTTATATGGCGTTAGAAATTATTTTAATATAATGTAGAGATAAAAGTTTGTCATGTATCTGTGCCTTAAAACAAAAACGGCTAGTTGATGTCTAAATAACTATTTGAAGGACTGTGCAACTAAAACATATGTAAGAGTATACTTTTATCATTACAAGGGTTACTGCCATAACATGGGAGAATAATGGTTCCCTCTTTTAACTATTAATGTGTATTTTTCATCTTATTCAGGTATCAGGTTGACTGGATATATATAGAATCCGGATAAATGTTAATATATATCTTTAACATATTCTTTTTTAATAGCACTTATATCAAACTTTTTTTATATTTCACCAATAACAATAAATCAGCTCTATTATAAATTTACCATGTTTTATTGTCTTCTAGATTTCTTTCCATTCTTGTTATTTTTTATCAATTTACTTTTTTCTTATCACGCCAATCATTTCTGTTTAATTAACCGGTTATAATTTATATTCTGCACTGTTTAAATAGTTCTTCTGTTTCTATTTAATTCTCAGCCCAAAAATTAGGCTGAAACGTTGGCACATATAAAATAAATTAAACTTATTTACTGTACCTCTCCGACCGTTTAATTCTCTTTTATCCTTATTTCACTAGTGCAAGTATTCTTATTTTTACGTTGTCATCATTTGTTATCCCTTTTATTTTACAAGTGAAGTGAACTATAATCAGAAGGGAACCATAATATATAGAAGTTTCTTAATGAGTATTATCACACCCCAACCTTCTGGTAAACCTACAGATTGATTCATAATAGTATCTTAATATGAATCAGCTTTTTTAGCATTGATTAATATAAATTTGTATTAAGGAATATATACTTTTAATATCACTCATAGCCAGAAATGACAGGGTCCAAGACTAATCCAGTGATGAAAGTGTAAATAATTTAAAGTTAACAGTCATAATTGATAAGTTGTTATAAAGTTTTTTCTACTTCAGTATATAAACGTTTTAAATTTTTTCTCAAGAAGTTTAATCCCAAAACATGTTTCCACGCCTCTTAATAATAAAAATAAAACTTAAAAAAAAAAATTAAAACAATAAAATGCACTTTTATTTCATGAATATATATAATAAAAAAAAAATAACAGAAAAAATTATAAAATAAATTTTAGCCTTTAAATGATAAAAAGTAAGTAGCATTTCTTGTATGGTAAAGATCAAGAATTGGACCTACTTTAAGTTCCAATTAATGAAAACAAAATATAGGAAGAGTATATACTGGAATAATTTATTAACATCTTCTTTGCAACTTAATACATAAAATGTGTTCCATTAAAAATCGTAGTCTTAATATAACACATGGAAACTCTTATCAGAAGTCTTACATTAGACTCTGGTATTACTCTTCTTTATAGCATAATCTCGAGTATAAATCTACATCTTACTAAAGGCTAACTACAGGAAAAACTTCACTAATATTTATACATAGCAATAAAAAGAAGAGTTTCTAAATAAATTTCTTAATACCCTAAATACAATTTATTTCCTCAGTCGAGGTTCAATGTACTTCAAAGAATAGTGTGCACTAATTTAGAATACTTAATACATATACATATTAACAGTAACCCATTCTTTCAGGGTGAGTCTGCCCTTCGCATGGGACAAACCCGTAATCTTAAAGATTAACATTCTGGGAAAACGCATTTTCAAAGCGCATTTAACTATTATACATAAAAAAAGTATTGTACACCCACATGACATATATTTACACAAACAAAAGTTAATTTTTAATTACAAAAGAAAAAAAAAAGAAAGATGTACTTATGTTCTCCTTGCAGAACTTTTCTTCCTTTAAATCTTCACATAAAAATGAAAAATTAAGAACAAAACTCTGTTTTTTAAAAATTAAATCTGAGTAAAAAGCAATTTTTATCACTATAGCCTATCAGGTATGAGGAATGATGTATCTAAATGATGAGGGCTTTATATACAATGGCAGTTTTTCGTCCTCATCTCAGCTCTTGTCTGTAAGGCTCTTTTTTCTTGAAATTCTGTAACAAAATTTCTAGGTAAATTATAACAAAATATTTTTGATGAACTTGATGCACTATAATAATCAAATTAACCTGATTGGTTTATAAGGGATACAAAAGGATAAATCAATACCAATTACTATAAGCAAATACAAATTCGAGGAGTCCGAAATTCAAAGTATGTTAGACCCATGAAGACTGTAAATAAATTTTGATTTATCAAAAAATTCTTGTAGAAACTAAAAGTGAATTTGACTAATTACAAACAAGAAGGAGATATTTCTTTCTCCATTAAGATTTTGATGAGTCACAGATTAAATTAAAAAAATAATAATAATTTTCTTGAAATTACTTGATTTGTAACAAAAAATTATAGATGGTGAAATTCACTACTTTTAGAGAACTGTAGTTTTTTAAAATTTTAAATCTGCAACATTTAAAGGTAAGCATGGAAAATTAAATTATTTAGTGATAATTTATATTTATCTATTATAAATAGATTTTATTTATAAAATTCAGATTGCTTCATCTGTTATACTCGAATAATTCTCAACTATGTAAGAAAATATTTTAGTTAAATTAAGGTTTTTTCTAATAATTAATTGTTATTAAATGCTGTTACTTGAATAAAATTTAATTCGATGTTTGCTAATAATAAACCAGCTTAAAGAAATATTGAACAAGGTGTATACGAAATTAAAAATAATTTTAATAATAAGTATCAATAGTATAGACATTTTAAGTAGTAGTAACAAATCAAAATATTGCAAACTTAATTTTGAAAAACATGGTGAACTTAATAGCAATAGGAAATTGGAAGCAAAAATCTAAACTATAGTGAACAAATGAAAAAATAATATATTTCCATACTCAAAATTAATAGAAATAACACGAAAAAAAAAACCCCAGGAGGAAAACCCCTCCTGTTTGTAGGGGGTATGTAATACATTACTGAGGATCTCACAGATTCTTCCAGAGGAAAAAAAAAATTATTTAGTACTCTATTCGAACATTACAAACAAATACAACATACATAATAATAATAATAATATAAATTCTTTATTGGCTTTAATGTACAACATGTAGCCATTGAGTCTGGCCCACTTAATGTTAATTTGGTTAGTAATTACTTGAAATAAAACAACAACCATAATTATTATAGTCCGACCTCTATAATATAAGTAAGATAGTATATAGCATATCATCATTTCATTACAGTTTTTTATTTTTTATTTACAGTTATATAATACAATATGTAAAAATTCTTTTTTTTTTTTTTTTTTTTTAAATTACCACTGGTTTAATAAATAAATGAACAAACTTTAAGTTAGGACAGAATAGTATTAATTGTAACAACAGAATAATAATCCTCTAAATAAATAATCCTCCAAACAAATAATCCTCGATTCACATTAATAAACCATAATTATAGCCTGGATTCCGAATTTTTACATATAAACTGCAGATAGAAAAAAATGTTGTTAAATTTTTCTACGCTGTCAATAGTGAGTACATTCTGCAATGATAATTCATCATCATCCTGAACAACATATTTTTGCAGAAATTGTTTCCTTGTGTTAACAAAAAATTTACAGTGCAATGTTATATGTTTTAAACTATTGATTATGGTTTCATAGCACCACTGACATTTTTCATCAGTTCTGAGAATATAGGTGTTGTTCCTATAAAATATTTTCAAGCATTCAGGATTTGAAATTCTTAATTGACTCACGGTTCTTAATTTTTCTATGTTTATCTTGAATTTTAAATAGCTTTCAGGTTCAGGGTTGATGTAGGTACAAATAGTTCTGTAGATTGGATTGTAATTTGAGTTAAGAGCTCCATCAATATCCTTCGACAGTAAATGATTTGTTACTTTTTCAAGAATAACATTTTTATTAGCTAATAACACATTAGGGCTATGAAAGTCTGCAAAATATTCTTCAATGTGATGGGTCGTAGCTAGCGTTTTAAGTTGTGAAAACCAGTTAAAAGTCAAGTCCTGCTTTTTCTTATCTAGCTCAACAAGTCTATCGAAACATTTACGGGATAATCTATAATTAGGGATAGATAGTATTTTTATGCAGAAGTTAACAATTTTTTTCAGGATTGTTACGATAAGTAGGTGGGTTACGACCTGTTTCTAATCAGACAATATAATTTGGAGTGCATTTCGGCCAATAATATAGATATTTTAAAAATTTTAATTGAGCCACTTCGAAAATACAACATACATACAAAAAATAATAAGTCATCAGAAGATTAAAATCCAAGATGACAAAACAAATGACCAGATCAATTTTAATTCGGTAATTATTCCGCAAGTTGTCACTTCGAGTTGATTCACAACAAGTTTTAACATTTCCCTTCTAATATTTTCCAAAAACACTAATTATCATAAGCTTTAATTTAAGGAAATATCTATAGTTCGGTAATCATTTTTTCGAGAAATGATTTTTTCAACATTATATCATCTATACTTCGAAATGTCAATTGATACTTTTGTTTCTTGATGAAATGATTACCGAAATCTACTCATTACCCATAAATACATTCTTTTTTTCATACAAAAGCTCACAATAACTTCCATTGAATTCATTTGGAAAATATTAAAAATGAATCGAATAAACAGTTAAAAGTTGTAATTCAACTAGAAGCGATATCCTGCGAAACAGACACCTGATATATTATTTTATTTAGAATTATTTTTAATATATATAATTCTGATATATACATATTAAAAATAAGGAATAAATATAACTGTTTACTTACACGTTATGCTGTGACATGATCGTGACCTGTAGGGTACGGCTGAGACCTCATGGCCCTCCTCCTTTCTCTTCGTTGACCTAAAACGAGTCTCAGCCTCTCCATCTTCCCTCGAGTAGCTCGATTTTCATCACTTTCAGTTGAGGATTTTTCTACCACGCGGGTCACCTCATCTATGGATTAAATAAATAATTAAGTAAAACATGTAAGTTTTATTATCTCTCTAATATATAAAAAAAGTGATATAATATTTTATTAGCCTCGCATAGAAACGGACACAGGAAATATTTTCTGTTCAGTTTTTTGTCAAAGTCGATCAGTTAAATAATCAACATTTTTGTGGATAATTACAAAACAGTACTGGTTTTTGAATTTGGCATCAATTTAATCAAGATAAACCAAACTCAATGTTATTCAAATATTTAGATTATAGGACTGTAATTTCAATATAGAGAATGTAGTGAAATAAGATTTAAGACAATTTTCTAATAATCTATTTTTTTAATCTATAAAACAAACCTAAAAAAAAAAAATCAATATTTTATTTAATGCATAATATTCAATACCTCTTGTTAATATGCTAAGTGATTACACATATTTCAATAGCCTTACTAGAGGGGTACCTCTACAAAAACATTAAGTACAATTTACTAATAATACTACAATGGTACAATTTATTGAATAGTCGTACAATTGTAGTAAAATGAGGGTTGCCCCCTTTAGACGGACAGGGGGTACCCTACTAATGAATATTAAGACAAAAATGTGTTACCATCAGTAGTAAATAAATTTTTTTTTTAAATATTACTTAATCTTTTTTTATTATACAATGTTATGAAAATTATTTAATATAATGAAAATTTAATATAGTGAAAGATAAAGCTCTTATGCCACAAATACTATCTTAGATGAATGTCAGACACACAGGTCACGGAGCGACTCATTTGTTTATTTCAAGAGACACACCTTACTTAGTTCCAAAAATAAAGTATAATATATAAAAGTAAATTATAAAACATAGCCATTGATACAGAAGAGTATGTTAATAAATAAAGCTAATTCAACTATTTAATTATTATTTAAATAAAATATTTCTAATAATATTTTACAAATGTTTTCATATAAAATATTTTACAAATGTTTTCATATAAAATATTTCTGCCTTTATGGGAAGTGAAACGATATCAACAATAGTTGGATTAGGTGACCCTTCTTACCATTCTATAAAATTAGTTACCATTCTTTTTCTACCTAGAGGGAAAAGGTCATTTCTCATCCAACCGACACAAAATAAAGTTATCTGGCTTATGATAACGTATTAGCGTTGTCCCACTATGTAAGATTCTGGTTGGGAGGGATATAAATAATAATAATAATGCTCCTGGATTATATTATGATAAATTATTAGCAGTATGCATTTTTGTTTTATTCATCTTTACAAAAAAAAAAATATTAAGTTTTATACATAGAATACAAATTGCTCTGAATCCATTTGACAAGTATTCAGAAGAGATTACTAATAAACATTAAAAAATAGTTCAAACTAAGTAATAACAGTACTCTGGACCTTTTTGTTGATAGTCCTCACCACTCTCTTAGTATGCAATTATAACATAACAGGTACAAAAAAGTAGTAGATAATTAAAATATACATAATAAAACAATACAGTTTGCATGGTACAATGGTAAATTAAACAATTACTAACTATTTGTTGAAGATGATGTAGACGGCTGTGGCTGAGCTTTGCTAGCCTGTTCTTGAGCTGCCGCAGCTCGATATTGAGGAGTAGCACATAATAGGTCATTTAAAATGTGTATGATAGTGGATATATCTCTCTTGGGACGACCGAACCTGTCTTGGAGAGCTGGATTGAGGGTTCCTAAAATAAAAAGAATAAATATTACTAACAAATATAGCCAGTCAAGATAGTAGAAGGATATCATGTTGTAAAATATTTAAATAAAGAAAATTCAAGAAAAAAATACTCTTTAATCCCTTATGAATGATTAAAAATTGAATTATTATGAAAGTTATGTCAGATTTTTTTCAATTTCCTCCATGGTTAGAATTATAGAATTGTAGTACTATGTTATTAGTAGGGCTTGGATTCATATGTGTTTACATATTATTAGTTGTTAGATATCATAATGAACTGCAGTTTAAAATACGTTTTAAGGCATTCTGATTCATCTGAGCCCATTTTTATTTTACTATAAACACATATTTCACATTTTTCTTACATATTTTGTAACAATCACGAATTTGCGGAAGGATGTTGAGTTAGTAAAGTACCAATTCGTTGTTTCCTAGTATTCGGCGACGTGTTAGCAACTGTTGACCCCTAAAAATAGAACGGTCTGATTTAGTTGGAATCACAGTAGAATAGGTACTCCCTGCAGTTTCCTGATGAGACATTTAAAAGTGATTCTGCCGTATTATATTGTTCATGTTGCGATATAGCAGTGTCGACTTCACAACAGTCTCTGGTAACACACCATATCGGAACAGCTAAACATAAGGGGAACAAAGAGAGAAGTTCAAAGCTCCAACAGATATTCATAACAGCTTCTCCTTCTGGTTCATCATGTAAATCAATTTATGTCGCATATTAATCCGAGCTGACATTCCCTTTCACAAAATCAATAATCCTTATTTTAAGAATTTCTTAGAGCGATACACTGACAAAAAATACCAGATGAAAATTATTTGAAAGGTATTATATGGAAACTCTTGCTAAAATTTGAGATGGCGTAAAAAATGGTCCTATTTGGGTTTCGATTGACGAAACTAGGGATGGGTAAGGTTGTATCTTATACTACATAATTTGTAGCCGATACTGATGAGTAGTGGATACAAGGATCGGATACGGTCAAAATGTACCGGGTACAGATACTTAGTTGAATACTTGCGGTGGGAGGTCCTACCAAGGTCAACCCACCTCTCTCTAGTAGTGGATACTGACTATTTGTATTCACTACTTAGTATCAACGACGATTGGCGTATCCACTACAATCTCTACTCCCGCGCCTGCTACCTGCTAGACCAAATAGATATGAGAGCAGTATTTAAGGCCTTGGTTGTATTAACATTAGAAGCATTAGCTATTCAGTATTCACGGATATATCCACTACCTTATGCTAGTTATTACTATAACATACAAATTTAAGCTGGTATATTATTTTTTTGCAATCTACTTTGTAAATCAAATTGTGGGATTTAATTTACCATAGAATATGGTTCTTAAACATTATATATATATATATATATATATATATATATTTATATTTGTACATATTTAAATAAATAAATTTTTTCTCCAATTTTTTACTTTCAACATTAAGAAATTTAACATCGTTTCACAAAATTAAAAAACAGCACCAGGATATGACGAGGATTATAACAGCTATAGCGTTTTAAAGAGTTTAGCGTACGGTGGCGGACAGACAAATTTTGTATTACAATCCAAATTCTACCTGTCTTGGAACGTGAATAGCAAAAGTTTGAGGTAGGATTAACAACTATTTTTTTTGGTATAATTAACCAATAAAAAACATGATTTTAATCATTTGATGGCTTGTGCAGGTTACTATTTTGGGGAATAACTCTTTTTCCTTTAAAAATGATAACAAAAACTGATGCCCCAAGAAAGGCTTCTGTGTAGCCTATTAGAAGAGTAAGAGTCAGGATAACTGTATTCAACTTCAAAAATATCAAGAAAAAGTATCGGATACAGAAAAGTATCAGTATCACTTGTATTCAGATACAGGAAAATACAGTATCTACCCATGACTAGATGACACCACTGATGTTGAAGGGAAATATATTGCCAATATTGTCATTGGTTTACTAGGCCCCGATTCACCTGCACCAGTTTCTCTTAAATTGTGAACTTTTTAATAAGTTGAAGAAGAAATCCAACCACGCTACTATTGCATGTTGCATTAACGACTCGATGGGCCAGGTGGATTTTATCAGACGCTGGCTGCTCCATATATGGTGAAAACAGAGACTGGTTTGAAGGCGTTTTATCCGAATAAGATACATCGCACATGCATTTCACCGAGTTGCAGAAATTGTCAGACTTAACTTTTTTGATGTTGACCTTTTAATATCTAATGTTAATTTTTTTATTTTTAAAAAGCCCGAAGCGGAGTCAAAATTTTCAAGGACCTTTTTCCAGACTTATTGCATCCTCAGCCAGTAATTACAAGGTGGGGCACTTGGTTAGAGGAAACCGAATATTAATGCAAGAATTTCGAAAAAATTAAAGATGTTCTGTCCAAACTAGATTCGGACTTGTCTGCAGCATTGACTTCAGTGGATGTAGAGGGTCAGTCGTCACAAAGCGATTTTAAGACCCCCAATGGCGATCTTTTTTACTTGAAAATTTTAAAATGTGCGTTGTTTCCAACAATTTCAAACAATAAAATTTTGTGTCCATAATAATTCCATTTTTAATAAACATACATACTTCTATTAATAAATTTTAAATAGTAAATATAGAATTTTTCGCTGATTTTGGTTTTACATATTCTTCCCTTTTACTTACATATTATTAAAAAAATAACCACATATATTATTACATATAAATCCCCTAGTAATTAGTATATGTATAATAAAATTTACAGAAGTTAATTTAATGGACAGGGTAATAACCCAGTTTGTACAAAAAATAATGGTTTCTGGAGTGTTAACTTGATTGCTTAAACATATTTTTATCAGTTCATTATCGTATTAATAACAAAAATTCAATGAAATAAACTTGAACATGCAACTAGAGGTCAACACAATGTTATAAGATTAATTCTCATTTATTTATAACTAAACAGTTTGAAATACGTTAATTTAGAAATATTAATTATAAGCTAGGTGCATACTACTTATAGGTGCATACTATCTAGTGATTATTTAATAAAATTAAAAATAATTTTGTGTAATTTTTTTTAACATGTAATCAAATATTGGAATTAAAGATAAATAATAAACTGAAAATAAATTTATACAACAAATGATAAGAAGATACGTGAAGCTACAAATAATTAAAACACTATATTTGAAAGGTTTATAAAACATTTATAACAACTCTAAACCACACCATAAAAGCAAATACTTGCTACATAATAATTGAGCTAGTAAATAACCAAATTCTGGAATTAAACACATTTAAAAAAAAAGGTATTTAATACTAACCTGAAAAAGTACCGGAGTAAACCCCTTTTCCATGATGATGCATACTTTCAATAATAGCTCCTTGTCTTCGTTTTAAGTTGCTCACCTCCTAAAACAAAAAACAAAAATTGTTGTTTTTTCACAATGTTTAATAACAACAAATTCTTGGTTTAGAAGTAAAAATGATCAACTGATTGATGTATCAAAATTTTGCATTGAATGGTAAATTGAAAAAATTGTAGATGATCATTTTTACTTTCAAACCAATAATGTACTACATATTTTGAGTTTCAAATCTGAGAATCGAAATCGAAATAATACTGAGGGCTCAAAAGGTAAAGGATGATTAAAACTTCATCATTCGTAATATCAGTGATAGAGTAAACCACGAAATGTCCATAAAGTAAAGAAACTAAGCAAATATAAAAAAGATATTTCACATTTGTAATTAGGATGAAAATTATTGTAACAAATTTATCATAACTAAATAAAGAAGAGAATTCCTTAAATTAACAAGTAAATCCCAGTCTTGAGAATATGATGCCCATAAACTACAAAACTAATGTGAACAGGTACAATTGAAAAAGAAAATAAGGAAGTTTACGTATATGTTACTATTTATGTTTTATTACTTAATATACAATTAAATTTTCGATTCAAATTAAATATAATTATGTCAAATTTTGTCCCCTTCAGAATTATAGAATGCGTCATAAAAAGATACCATACTTCTTACAAAGAATTAAGCTTGTAAAGTGATGTCACTTTTAGACACGTAATTTCTGATGGTGAGTCAGATACTCTTAATATCCAAAATGATATGGAATGACCAATCTTGGGCTAAGTTGGTTCGTGTATGCCAACGTATAAATGTATTCAATATATCTCCTCTCCAACAATGTATTTAATGTATCATTATTCATAACCCCCCTGTAACTTCTTGTAGCGTGCGTAGCGTTGGTCCGCCCGCCATCACGAAATTTAATCAAAAGTGATTAATTTTAATTCATTCAGTTTAAATTAATATTTTAGCTAGTTTGGAAAATAAAAGGTTTACAAAAAAAGAATATGGATCGTTTAAAAGTTTCCACAACATTTCAACGATTGAATCGGTTTTTCATTGATGACCCATGCGCATGTGCTTGAATTGGAGTAAGGTCGTTTTTGAAGTAACGATGTTTATCGCTGTAAAAAAATGATAACAATAATCATTTTTTAACCACTCTAGTATATTAAACCAGGGTGTGTATGTCTTACAATTCAAATTAAGCACGTTCTTGAAGATGTGGTCATATCTTATAAATACACGATAAAGCAGGAATTACGATCTATTTACAACAAAAATATGTGAACTGTATAAAATTAAATAAAACCACTTCATAATTAAAAATAAGTGAAACAACACAACACGAAGATTCTCAAGCTCCCCGCTAGAGGGTGCGGGAGGTAATGCAAAGAACATGGCTCCAGGAGCGAAGCTGCGTTAAAATAAAACCGAAAAAGTTAAACAAATACTACAAAGATTAAAAACTTAGAATTTTATTACTCTATTTATTGTTTCAGAATCTTGAAATATATAGGTAAAAATGGATAACAAGCAGTCTTACACTGTTTAGACAAATATTAGTAATTGTCAATAATCTTCACTGAATCTTGAATAAGAGGAGATTTCGCAAAGGCAATGTAATTTAAAACTTAAAACTCAATGTACATTGAATAGACAATGTTGCAACAGTATAAAGCAACATCCATCACTGACGACAAATATAGAGCACCTTCGTTCGACATTAAGTCTAATAAATAATCTATTTATTTACATCTAAAACTGAACACAGAAATAATTGGGATATATTGCCAATACTGACGAGCAAGAGTGTGTATTGAGACAAAAAAAAAATTATTTAGAGAGAATAGAGAGAATTATTTAAGCGAACAAATCAGAACACCCTATAAGAACATGGAGCCATAAGTATGACTCTTAAGATATAAGATGGCAAAGGAAATTGTTTTTAAAAATAACCTGTAGTGTAACAAATAAACAGTACTTGGTGTGCTACATTGCAATGTTTCTAATATAACGGTCGTGTATGGCAGAGGTATGGAGGTATCTACAATGCTTCCCACAGTCTAGAGGTTGATAACAAAATAAATAATCATTCCACCTAGTCTGTCTTAAACTAGGGCGTACCAGCACAGTTCTTTTGCAACTTCGTAAAGAGAGCGATTTATAGAATTATTATAATAACTTAAGTCTATATGCCATGATTCCGAGTCTTTCAAAAACTTTGTAATCCATTTTTTTTGGGGGGAGGGGGTATTTAAATATTTTTTTTTGTGATATGAAATTACACTTTTTCACAATAAAATTCTTATATAAAATAATGCGAATTCAGACAATATTCAATGTACCATGTTTTAAAATACATTGCCTTTTCGAAATCCTCTTTTAGTAAGGTCTCAGTGATTAACTTAACAATCATTAGTAGTTGTTTAAACAATTATAAGACTGCAATATATTTTTAATATGAAATAGATCAAAGAATAGCTTGCGACACAAGAAGATACTTTGTAAAAAGCAGCTTATCCAGTTCCATTATTCGATAAACCATAGGACTTGTTTTTTTACAAAGGCTGGTCCCTAAACGAAAGGATGTGACACATCACATGTGGCAACAGCGCATAGGATGAACGCGTAGATACAACTATACACATACCAAACCGTCGGGTTTTCGATAGATACCAGTTATCGTATTGGTATACCAAATATACACACATAGATATGTTTCTGGACTTTTTTAACCTTCAGAAGAGGGAGTTATAGGAGCGTTCTATTCTCGGCCGAGACCCACCAGGTCTCCGTTGGAGCCACGAAGGCCACTTGTGTTAGCCAACAGCTCGGGGTATTACGAACCCTTCTGCACCAACTATTCGTCTCATCCTGAAAGTAACTATCATCTCTATCAAACCTATTTATGATTATAATCAATTTAAAGTTTATTTAACGAAATTACATCAAAATAATTATATCTACAGTCCCTGTTAATTAGTGGTTAAGTCAAATTCTCTCCAATATAAGTTTCTTGTATTTAGGGAAGAGTTATTTTTGTTGTTAATAAAGGGCTAAGTCACCCCCTTTATTCATAATAATCATATATCATGAAGTACACGAAAACGAAAACACATCGAATATTCTTACATCCCTTGATTTACACAAAATGAATACTTATAGAATAAGAAGTATTCGTCCCATCCTACCTAAGCAACTCTCGTCTCCATCAAACAACTTTGTAACTATCATAACTTTAAAGTTTATTCGTTTATAAAATTATATCTATAGTATTTTTAGGTGTGCCAATTTTTTTATGAGTATTGCCAAATTCTATAAGCAAAGTCTATAGATATATCTACAGACATTTTTAGTCAAGACAAAAGAAAAATACGTTTTCCAGACTCAACTGATTCGGTATCAACTATTTCGTGCCGATTACATTTTATTCGCTCGAGTAATACGACTCAGCAGATTAGGCCTGTAGTCATAATTACAAACTAAGATAGTTATTAAAGATTTACAGTATCCTGGAACTAAAGTTTTTGCAAATGAAATTCGAGACAAGTTCACTGTCCTATTTTGCAATAGAATTTATTTATAAATACAATTTAGATGTTATCAAGAACGATATAAAGGTTAACAGTATTTTTACTTTTTAATCCTCTGAACATCACTTTCCAAAGTCATCGGGTTTTGTAATCAGCCTAAGGTCTGAGTTTTCCACAAGCCACACTTTTCCCTGGGGATCCCAACGCTTTTTATGTTAGGGTGATTTTAAAAAGTTGAATCCAGGAAATATTTAAAATACAAAATAAAAAAAAAGACAAAACTACAATCAAATGCTGTTTTACTTCTGAAATAAAACAAAAGAAGAGAAAACAATTCCTTACTAATGAGATAAAGTTGATATTAGAGAATCGGTAAAATGATATAACTCATAAAAACCTGTGCAGTTGCAATTTTATGAAATACTATAAACCATATCCTTTTATTTCTTTTATGGCAGTAGTAGTGTTACTACATAGTTTATGTTTTGAGCCACAAAACACCTCAATAACCAACCAACTCTTATGCTGTCTTAGGGTCAGTACATTTAAGAGACAGTACTGTTTCCAAGCCGACTTGGACGAGTTCACGCTGAACCATCATAGAGGTTCACCGGACACGGGGAATCAATAATGTCAGTAGTCCACGGTTGACAACAGAATAAATAATTATCAGCCCCCAGCTGATCTCTGACCCATGAGTAACATGTTAGTAACAAAGTTATTTACACACTGACCCAAAATTTGTCCATACTAAAAAAATGTTTCAATAATAATTATAATATATAATAATGTGGAAGACGAATATTAAATAATATTTAAACAGTAAATTGGAATTTTCAACGGTGTTCTTATGAAAGTAAATTTCTAATGAAGTTCTTACTTAAATTTTAAGTAACTGGCAAAACAACTTCTGCTTATTTTACTCATTAGTCAATTATTTATTAATTTTAAGTAATCCGTAAGTAAGCAAGACTAAACTTCTCTACATCTACACCCTCATCCATTTTACACTATACCCGTTTAAATTTTCTGTCATGGCAATATGTATATTTTTGCAGATAAGCACAATTCAAATATATAGGAAACCCTGAAATTCAATTTTAACACACATTTACATGTATGATTCAATTCCATACTGATAGAAGAGATAAGGAATATTAATAATGGCTTTTAAATAATAATTTGTTACAATTTTAAGTTAACGGCAGAATTTAAGATGTTTATCAGCTTTACCAAAAATAATTAGTAAAATCAAATGTTATATCTTGGATCGGAATCGACCGGAAAAGAATTTTTTTCTTGAACATCGTCAAATTTAGTATGAAAACATTTAATCTACAACTGGTAGGAGGCCTGCTGTGGGTTGTTATATCAACGATTCGCCCAGTTGTCTACCCACAATCCTCACTGTGGGCAGACAGCTTCAAAACCCAAGATAGTACTAGGACTGATGAACAACAATAAAACGGTTCATTATGACTAAGCATTGAAGGATGAATATCTAAATCTATGCAGGCACGCAGGACATTCCTTATAATATACAAGTCGACTTTAACAACAAAAGGATCCTCCACCCAGAGCAGGTAAAAGGAATAAGGAAGGAGTGTGACGCGGAGGGACTATAGAATGGGGAGGTTATCTTTAGGGGAAGCTAAGGCCTGTGATTGGCTGGAAGGTCATCTCACCGCAAGGACCATCTTCTCCAAGTGCACTAAGGACGACCACTGCTGGCTCATTTACTTCAAAGCCCAACACCCTAACAATATACTCCTTCATAAGTTCAATGCTTATGAAGGAGCATATTACATTTCCAGTGAATTCATAATGTACATTTACGAGGGAGAAGCACAAAATATTTTACAGTATAAATCTGTCGAAATATTTCTGAAAGTTGCATACAAATATAGTTTGTAAATAAAAATTAAACTCTGTTGGAGATCGCCATATAAACAACTATGGTATCCATTTTTAACGTAGATTAAATTTGCTAAAATTTGAGCCCAACTGCAGCTATGTAGCTTTAATATATTCTGATTTACGTCCCTTTGAAAAGTGTTATTTTTTTCCAAAAAGTCCTAATTTTAAGATTTGGCCGACTTTCGTGAGGAATACCGGCCGAAGGAGTGATCCTCCGATGAAAGTCATGGGGTTTGGAGTTGTAGTAAATCTGATTAGGTTTAATTTTAGCACAAACCGAGGCCTGTAGGTGTAATAGATTTAATATAGTTAAATAGTTACGCTAGAATAGAATTAAAATAGTTATGCCCCTTTGATAATTAGTAATTTTCTCTCTGCGAGCATGCAGCATTTAGATTCTAAATTCATATAAGCTAAAAATGAGCAAGAAAATTCTATTGTATTTAATTTTAGAAAACAAGATATTACATTGTGATAATAGTTCGGATAAATAAAAAAGAGAAGAAACTTGTACTACTTCAACACAAGAAGGATCTTTTTCAGTATTTTAGGTAGAGTAATGTTTCCAATACAACGGTTGTGCATTGAGGTGATATGTCCGAGATCACGCTCTAATGCCAGCTTTTTCCTCCTTAGGCTACAGCTACATTGGATCCGATTCGGTGCGACGTGATTCTATCACATACGATGCTGGGGTGTATACATTATACATATTTTACCATACATTATTGTAAAATGTAAATGTATTAAAAATTATTAATAAATAATCTTGATTTTATAAATTTAAAGAACCAAATGTTATAACTCTCGATATATTTCAGTCATTTGGTTTGCTAGCGACGTCTCATCGCATCACACCGGATCCAATGTAGGTGTAGCCTTAGGGGTCCACACTTTAAAAATGATGGACGACCCAGAGGAGGCTCTGCAGATCCCCGAGGGTTTATCCGTTCTTGTTAACGGATTAAATTTTTATGTAACTGCTTTATTTGAATCATGGACCTTTTGCACGGCGAGGTACAGATCAATAAATACAGATAACCCGCTCTACCTTGGTGGTAATTATTCATAAACAATTCGATTTAACCTGAACTGATTTGTATAACCTAAATTTATCTCGATTATGGAAGAGTTCGATAGATCGATCTATTTCGGAGCGGGCAGGGGATTCGGTGACCTCAATGCTACGGAGCGGATATACCGCAGATTGCAATGTTGCCGGCCACCACCCGCAACGCCACCACGTGGCATAGCGTTGGAAAACGCTGAGATTAAAAGTTTCACAGTTACGCTGACCTGGCTTAACATAATTGTGCAATAGAGAATATTGAAAATAGATAGTGCCTACCGCTGTAATATAAATCCCAGCTTCTTCACGTTTCACAAAAAATGTCTTTTTTCCTGCAGTTATTACTAACATTGTCACATTTTAATATACCCTGAAATGTATAAATACATATATTTTTAATCTACAAAAAAAGCGTAGATGAAAATGGTTGGTTGGATATATCTTAAGAAATGCTGAAAATGGTGAGGGGTTACAGTTAATAATTTTTACAAACGATAAGAATAACCTTTTTTATTTGTGCCAAGATTTCGGCCTAGCTTTTAGGTCATCATTAGGGCTGAGAATACAACAAAGCAGCGAAGTGCCAAAGAAAATATGAGTTCATATAAACTTAACTAAACTAAAAACAAAACTTGTTATATAAACAGAAATGATAGCAATGACAAGAAAGAAATACAATGGACAAAAAGTTAAATTATTGAAGTTTAGGCAAAAATAAAATAAGTTAGTTATACTTATTTAATGTAAAATTTATTGACAGAACCCCCCCAGCCATTTTCAATATTTGCTAAAGATATATCCAAGTAAACTCTTTCCACATCGATTATTATTTCTTATTGAATATTGAAAAGGGAAAGGTAAAAAGAGACCTTACATAAATGTTAAGACCGTGGAAAAATTCCAACGAAAAGCCCCTAAGTCTCCAAAACTAAAAACAGAAATTGAAAATAAAAAGGAGCCATCATTTCAATTTATATTATTTGGAATGCTTTAAAACATATTTTTAATCAACAGTTATCTACATATCCATAAATAATAATCACTGTTAAATCGTTATATTTATTTATTTTAATGATTGTTATTATAGAGGGAAAACAATCAAGAGATCAATAATATATATGAGGATATATATTTCTTAAATATA
The DNA here is from genome assembly GCA_964056705.1 of Troilus luridus. Lineage (NCBI taxonomy): Eukaryota > Metazoa > Arthropoda > Insecta > Hemiptera > Pentatomidae > Troilus > Troilus luridus. The sequence goes on from OZ057413.1 coordinate 86,543,737, forward strand.
TATCGATAGTTCCTAGAAGGCTCCATATTACATATATATAATAAGGAGCCTTCTAGGAACAGTGACATTACAACGATGTCTACAGAAAAAAAAAGGGCATGGGACAGCTGAAAAGTAACAGATTCATCAATGTCAGAAGGCAAAGAGAAATCTTGTTATGCCTGTTTTCAGATTTCTTCGTGTCCCGTAAAAACATCGGAGTTATACCAACGGATTATTACTTACAAAATGGAACCACAACCCCATAGAATCCATCTTGAACATACCATACCAATGTGGTTCACTACATTCAATTTTGACAATACGTTCTAGTCTTAATGGCAGGTTCAAGTGAGAAATAAGTCTAACATATTTAAAAAATATTACTCATAAACTACAAAATACCTCTATAGCAAATATAGGATTCGCTAGACGAAAAAAAAAGAGGAGTTAGATCAGAACTGGGCGTTACATAAATTTAGGGGCTGGTGAAAGCGAGGAGGAGAAAACACTTGGTGCACATTTGTTGTATAAAGGCTCAAGAGAGACAATTACCTTGCCAGCTCTCTATTTACAACAATAAACATTATTTAAGAATAATTAACGGTTTTGTAACAAAGAGGGTGACGTCCAACCCATGTGTTGACTGTAGACTTCTGAAGCATACAAATGAGTTATCGCGACAGATTTTCACTGAGTAAAAATAATTAATTTTATTGTTTAAAAATTTTTAAACAATTGTATAAAATCTATTTTCCCAAATCTGATGATTTTCAAATTTTTTTGTTGTTCACTTAATGAAAATTATTTTCTGCATTTTAGTTTTGTTTTCTGTTAAAGCATGTTTCTTAGCTTTTAAAACTATTATTTAATGTATATACTTAGTTTTTGGTTCGGCTAGCAATAAAAGCCAACTCTTTTAAATTATTATCATTTCAACGCAAAACATACGAAACTCCTCAGTAGTCATATGCTTGTCGCAAAGTAAGCCATGTATAACTTTGAACAAGCATTAGTACTTGGCACTTGTGTACAAAGGCATACATAGTGTCTGTTGATTATATTAAGAAGGATGAAAATCCAGATTAATATACAATTTTAAGGACAAATCTTAAAGAAATCCGCAACTTTAATAAAATAGGTGAATGGAAACTGCCGAAATTCATTGAGTAATTGAAACCACAAGGAGGACTAACATGGCGACTTAGAGAGTTACCACTGCCCGTCATCCAGGTTGTGTAAGAGCTCTCACGATTCTTTTCTTCACTGGCGGTTAGGGGAAAGGGGAGGCCAACTATTCGGCAGTGTAGCTTATCTCAAAGGGCTTTTGAAAATATCCAAAACAAAAATGCAGGCTGTACTGTTTCTTGGACAACGGTTGTGCAGGGAGCTGATTTGTCCTAGATCACGCTTAACCGCTAGGTTTACCCCCAAATTTATAGAGGCTAGGTGAGCCCTAGAGGTGTCTCCAGATCTAGGGTCTACCCCCGTCTGTCAACAGCAGAAATAAATTATCTACCGCACCCAGATTTTAACCCGAGACTTACTACACAGAAACTCAGCGCTCTACCTCTGGGCTACCCCGTTCCTCATTCCAAATTTTACAAAAACACTAAATAATATGGAGCTGATCTCGTACTCTGGTTTTGCTAATTTTAGGTGGTCTGTTCACGTTTAGACATAATGCTCTAGGAATGTGGGAAGTTCCTATAGGAAAAATATCCCTACTGCTGAGGGAACAAAGAGGACTTATTACAATGAGATTATTACTACAGAGGGTTTCTCTATTCCGACCTCAGACACTAATTGGATGATATTCGTTGGGAGGAAACAGAGACTAGAGCTATTCGTGGCGACAAGAGTGGTGTGGGTGTGATGTGGGCGAAGAGACCGAATCGATCCCCCGAAGGACAGGGCAGTCCCTTCAACGCCGCCCTGGGCTACCCCATCACCCATGGCTACTCCCACTCCGTTTTTAGCTAGGGCTAAATAAAGGCCCATTTACTCAGCAATGCCCGTCTAGTAGGTTTCGAAACAGTCACGGCATAGAACAGACGAAGAATGACAATGCAAAGATTCTTAAAAATATCTGTTAAAGATTACAATATACTGTATTATAGATAAGAATTACATTAAACCATTATACGGATGAGATTTCCCAAAAACTTTGTGACAACGAAAAAAACATTGAAGAAACACCTTGATCACGGACTCATACATAAAATTATTTAATATTTGTAAATATTTCAGACATTATCAAGTCAATGAACGATACTAGCTGCTACTTGCTAATGAGCTGTTTCCAATGCACAAAAAATAGATGTATCAAGACCAATATGCGCTTATAATTTAATTAAATGAAGTTAAAAACAAAATCACAGTTTCTATAAATACGCTACGTTTAAAAATCCAAATAATGAATAATTTAAAGATAAATCAATGCACAACAATGGAAACAATATAAGAATATAATTCACAAAAAAAAGTTATAAAAAAAAGAAGTAAAAATAGCTTTTCCTACCAACGAAAAAAAAAAGTAATTTCATGCATATACAATGTGAATTTTTTTTATTAAAATTTTTAACTACTAAAAAAATTTAAATGGCATACCGAATTAAAACAAATATTGAAAAAATAAGTTCTAAATAGAGGTAGATCTAAATATTTTAACAAAGTCTCGTCTCGTACACCAAATTAGGAATAATATATTAATGAAAGTTATTCGTATAATTAACATCTTCGTTAATTGTTATTTATGCGAGGAAGAGTTCTGGCTGATTTAAAAAATGGTGAAGATGGTGGTACAAACGAATATAATAATACATAATTTTTATGATGATTACATACATTTCAAAGTCCTACTTTTCGAAATATTAGAATTCTATATTCAAGGAGATGTTTAATGATAACTGGCAAGTCATTTATTAATAAAGTAAACAAAATCAAGATATAAATAATCTTCGGGGAAGAAAATAGTTCAGGATGGAGTTCAGTGGAAGAATTTTTAAATAGGTTTTAATCATTTACTTGAAACCAACGATTCGAACAATATTGCAGGTCTTTGGTACTGGATAGACTATTAAAGATAAATAATCTTCATGTTATTTATATACTTGCTGGCATTTTTAAACAAACGGAAGCAATAATGCTGGGAGAAATGGTTAACGCCTAAGATAATGCTCTCTGTTTAGCATCCTTCGTTAGGGAATTCAAAAATTATCCTTAATTTCTTGATGTATAATAACAGAAACGAAATTTACTGGAGGTTTATGATCCTATAAAATACAAGGTTACTTCTAGAAGCAAGCAACGAGAGTCGTGACGGCAGTCCCAAAAAGGAAAAATTAACCTGCTGCACTGAGAGAGGTTAAACCTATTGAGAAACAGGGCTACCACGAGGCAGGGTCGAAAGGGGGAGAATAATTTTCCCCTCAAGAGGGAAATTTCCCCTTCCCCTACTGTCGTGGGTCATGGTGGGGGCGCCTATTCGTCATTCGGGCCTAGTTACGTCTACGGTGAGGTTGGGTAACATCGTTCCTTTCACGATTTAGCGTCATAATCGCCCAACCAATTGCACATGAAAATTATTAACGGCGTAACTAAATTTATATTAGTTGTAATATTTTTAATAAAAAAATTATTTCACCATTATTCATTCGTCTTTGTTACGAAAAAAAAAAAATGTTACGAACACTTGTCATGAACAATAATTCCGGAATCTCTAAATATTCCTCCCTAAATAATTAATTTGAAATCAGTTTCGCAGTTCCGTTGATACGACAACAATATTTAACTATTCATTTGTTCCTTTTTTAATATCCTCGGAAATAAAAATATTCGTTCCTCTTTTTAACATTCTCAAAAATAAAAATAATTGTACTACTGACTGTATATAGTGACTATCACTGACTGCATATAGATAAAAGAACCGACTAACACATACTGTTTAGGTTATATCATTATCTATACTTCAATTTTTTTTTCGAAACGTTCATTTCTCGATGAAATGATTATCAAAATATAAACATTTTCATACTAAAACTAGAGGTTATTTTTATTTTATAGGATATCAAAAAGTAAACAAATGAAAAGTTATAACTTGTAGTGACTAAACTCGAAGCGGCAATCAGCGGAACTAATACCATTAATTTAAACAATTTACAAAAAGTATAACACATTAAAATTAATAAAACATTACTGCTCACACTATTCAAGCATATCGAACAAGGACGAAATACTCAAGCAATAATTATATATATTTTTTAAACATATACAAAGCATCTACTGAAATAGGCAACATAGTAGTACAGCGTGATTTAGGAAAAATCACCTTCCTGCACAACCGTTGTTCAAAAAGCAGTACAGTCACTACCATGTTATGAACCCTTACCCCGGGTTGTAAGGTAAACTTTTTTTTTTTTAATTGAAATAGAATATGATTAAGAAGAAAAACAAATCCTATGGAAATGGATAAGACACGGAACCCTACCAGAATGATAACCCATGGTCTTTCTCCTGATTATTTTTGTATAGATTTCTTCCAAGAGGGAGGTATCTCTTCGACCATAAACTGTTATTGACAATAGCACGCCACTGAGTTATTCATTCCATCACTAGGGAACGGAGGATATAACACGACTTGCGCGCATCCAAACGATCATTCTAGTACCACCATGTCTGAAGAGATAACTTGGCGAAAAAATATCAATAATTATGACTTATACAGAAGGTCTACATTGTTAATTTTTGTTATTTAAAATTAATTTCATAATTGGCAATAAGAATCCAGTAGTGCAATCCATGAGGTAAGGCATCTAAAAATCAAAATTCTAATTTAAATACCGTATTTAACACAAAGAAACTCGCTAATCAAAAATAGGGCGTTGTAAAGTTAAAATACTAATCAAGGCTTTTACAGTGGTAGGTATTGAGAATGACAATGTAAAAATGTGCATGAAATGATGTAGTTGCATGATACTTAACCCCTTGAGATGGGATTCATATGTTTCGTCATGAGACTGTCTGTTTTCCTCCTCACATGTCTGAACTACTGACCTAAAAAACTGACATACCAGTAATTCGCAGAAAAGGTACCTGTAATAACTGTATGAGTAAAGCCAACTGTAATATTTTACATTTAAAATATAATATGTACTAATAAATTCAAGTTCCTAAAATAAAGTAAAGATACATCAGATCATATTTATATATTGACGTTGTGTGATGAATTAACTTGTTAACTTTTTTACATTGTTTACATATTTATTTTTTAACTATTCATTTTTGAATCTTTGTTGAATTCGCCTTGGATAATGTTTACCATTATCTATGCATACACTAAACAGATAATTTTTTGTATAACGGACATCAGAATATTATATAAAACTCTTCTGCGTGAGAACATTGTTTAGAAAAATCATTTTTGAAGTTTCGGAAAACGAAATTGTTAAAGCGAGGCAATCAGAATAATCATAAAGATAAAATGATGTGAACCGCTAAATGCAGTAAGGCCATTAGTCAACTTTTCTATATTTTACAAGATAGACAAAAAAATGGATTTTGTCCCTAACTGAAAAATTTAATAGAATATTGAAGGCGTAGTCAACACTGAGTTATCTTGCTGATAAGTGTCCTTTCTGTTGTACACGATCCTTCTGTCTTTAGCAAAAGTTTTAAAAATAAATATCTCTAAAGTTGGACAAGTTACCTTTCTACAGTTAGTGATCCGTATAAGCAATTTATTTAAAACATTGTTGAAAACGAATTTACACCACATCGATATAATGGAGCAAGGTGTACAGACAATGTACGAAGGGTGGACGATAAATAGAGAAAAGACCAAGGGTAAGAAGAGTCCTCGGGGTAAAGGGAGTAGGATCAGAGAAGGAATCAGAAGAGTAAATGGATCATTGAATTGGAAGCGGGGGTGAAAAGAGTTTAAAAAACCCGCCCGACATGATGGGGGTGAAAAGGAACAGGTAAGAAATCCGAGGGGTCATCTCTACCTGAAATAAAAAAAAAAAAGAAAAAAGAAGGGCAGGTGAGACGGGAGATGTACCGTTCTTCAAAGCCGTTAGGGAGAACGGGACGCCGTCCTAAACCTCTCTCTTCTAACTTCTCTTCACTATAACATATTTACTCAACGATCGGTTAACAAAAATAACAATAATCAATTAATAAAAAATATAAAATAATTTACTTAAAATACGGGTACGACAAACTAGTGTATGGGGAAGAAAATGGTCCGGGTGAAGGTCAGAGAAATGACTTAAAAAAGGGTTGAACTATTTATTAGGAACCCAACGTTTCGACCCACATTGCAGAACTTCTTCAGGATTAGTTAAACAAGATACCGACAAATTAATAAGATACATATAAATTGTAAAGAATAAAAATGAAGTATAAAAAATCATGATATTGGAGGAAAAGGTTATGGTACTCGTTAAAGTCCATATCCTAATCATACCTGGATAGGCAAAATTTATTGCTTTCACCGTAGCATTGGCTTATTAGCCACAGTAGCATAAAGTGACGTTAAATAAACAAACGACAGCAAAACTGCGATTATTGTTCAGCAGTTAGGGTTTAACAAAACCATTTAATATTCACCACATGAATGAGATGTTTAAAGGCAATTATTAATTTAAAAAAAACTCTATAACTTTCGCCCAATCTATCTCTAAATCTATAAACAAAATTATTAATTAAATTTGGCAATACACATAAACAAATAAAAATTAAGTGGCACGTGTAATAATACACAAAAGAGGATTTCGAAATTTTGATAAGGAGAATATAATTTAAAATTATCAATTTCATTTTACTGTCTAATATACAGTAGTTAAAATTCAATCCAAAATATATTAATTATAAGGCCTGTGACAATTATATAAAATAATTAAAACTGAAGCAAGGAGTAAACCGAGTTCACATGTTTATTTTATAAATAATTTTATCATGGAAACTTGTGAGCATAATTATCAATTTTTATGTCTCAACAAATTCATATCCAGAAAATAATTTAAATAATATTTTTACAAGAAATGGAAGATTGCTAAACGATAAAAAAAAATGGGGGAAAGAGATGAAGTTAATTTATAGAGGGATTTGGACACTTCCTTCCATAAATTAGAGCCACAGAAAACCCAGTTCTCACGGCCCCTGAATAACAATTTAAAAACATTATTCTATATCCAGCCATTCGCATGTTAACGCATAACAAGGCTAATTACGAGATACAGGTAGAGAGATTTACTACCCAATGATTAGGCAGCAAACTCGTTAACAAAAAAAAAAAGTTTAACTATTCAACTTTAAAAATAAGATCCTTTGTGCTGCCTTGAGCCGTCAGAAACAGGCAAACGTTTGTTGACTTCGCCAGGAAAACTTATCCTGGAATAAAGTGAAGGTCACCGAGGGGGATTCTCTATTTTTGTCAGCTGAAGCATACGCCTACCGGGCAAAGGCACAACTAAAATTGTTCGTAGCACATTATTTTCATGTGCATCTAGTATGTTGGTTGCTTATAGTTATATTTTTTATGAAAACCTGCATTAGTTTTAAAAATTAATTAATTACTAAGTAGTCAATGATGGAGCAGTGTCTACAACCGAATTATAAAGAGGAAATTTGGTATCAGTTTCGCAGATAGTCGCTTGGAGTTAGTCACAAGTTTTAACTTTCCATTCGTTTCCTTTTTAATATTCTCAAAATCAAAAATAATCTAGTGTTTTAGTATGCATAAAAGAGTGTAATAATGGGAAACGTGTATTTTGGTAATCATTTTATCAAAGAATGAACGTTTCAACAAATATCATCATAAACTATAAAAATATATATCATCATCTATACTAAATAATTTATACGAAATAATTTATTTCTATATGAAATTATTTTCTAAATATACAGATTCCCCATAAATACACTCTTTTCTTCCATACCAAAACTAACGATCCTTTTTATTTTCTAGAATATTAAAAAGGAAACGAATGGAAAGTTAAAACTTATTGTGACAACTCGAAGCGACATGCTGCAGAACTGATCTAGGAAATTTTAAAGTAAGTTCGATCTACCCATGAGAATATCTCCATTTTGTTAATACAGAAAATGAGCATGATTATTTACATTTTAGTTTAATGACTAGGACTTGAACAGATTACTTTAAAAAAAATTAAAGTTTAATAAAAAATATTTTGGTTAAATTAAAAACATCGATACAGACCGCAAAACATGCTTGTGAAACGTGGCAATATTTTTTGTTTTCCGTTATTTTGAAGTAACTTGAACTTTTTCCGTTTTTAGTAACCTATCTAGTTGTCCAGCGACCTCGCAGAAGAACCAGACCAAGCCATCATGGCGACAATCAAGCTACCAGAACAGAAATCGAACCCGCGCCATTTTGATGCAGGCAAATCGAGTTTGCGCCCCAGCCGACCCAACAAGCAACTATGGGTAGCCAACCAACTATCAAGTACCGACTCATCTCTCTGTAATAACTCTAATAAAAAATAAATCAAATTGTGTATTCGAAGCGACAAGAAATATCCTTAACACAACAAACGCAATACATGTAACACGAAAAACGTACGACTGAAGTATCAAAGTAATTAGCATACAGTAACTAACGGTTTATAACTCTCCATAATTAACGGTTAGAAATAAGTACCCAACACTAGAACAGCTACAGAAAATTAGAAATTACGTAGCAACAGAAAATGAGACGGTATGAAGTTGGCAGTTACGGAAAAGATAACCAAATCTAATACTGATAAGTTGCTAGACAAACACTTTTCAATATTACAAATCCATTAAAAAAAAAGTACGTCATCTTAACATCTTGATTACAAGTATAGAGTAACAAATAAACATTAAGCTTAGAAATGAAAGAGCAAATATTCTAATATATGTTATGTTTTAATATAGATGCACCCCCCCCCAACTATTTCCATCCATTAGATCTTCCATTCAACTATTTTCCTATCTAATATAATAAATTATAAATACCAAACTACAAACAACTTTTAGTTAAATAATAGAAAATTTTAACAAAAGAAGACAGGCAAATGGACACCTAATTGGTAGTGGACAAACAGTTCAATAACCCGTTATTCGAATTAAGCTAAATATTACTTCTAACACACCAAACTTTTTTTCTTATATTACAATGCATAAGATCTAATAAATGAACAGTAAACATAGAAATTCGAGTACTTCAATACTTACAAAAGCTCGTAGGCAATATAATTTATATATTTCATGTAGTATTTACATATAAGTAATATTCCATAGCGTACAATAGTAACAGTTGTATTTAAATAACTAGGAGTTATCAACGACTGTATATACTTATGATAAGAATTGTTAGTGCGTAAGACTATCACCGTTTCTACCACCTCGTTTAGTAACAGTTAAAATGGAATCTATATACATCACATGACTAATTCTTTTCAAATAAAACAATCGATCTATTATAAATTGTCAGGAATGTGACATTATTATTTTAAGGCGTCTTCTATTTGAGATTTCATTTTCAAGCAACACGTGCCTCCGAAGTTAGTAAAAAAAAATCAATATTACCTTCCAAAACATTGACTTATGATCTTGGAGGCAGGCATGTTTCGAGACCCCCTCTGCTTCTTACTGATAATTTAATTTAATTGATTAATATTAAACACAATGTGAGTAGTTAATTGCATCACTGTACATAATATTAAATTCAGATAGCTTTTTATTGTTATAGAGAAGAGAAAATGGCGGCGGAAATCTGCATCATGTTAATACAGTCACGGAGAATGCTGCAGTGGGGAAATAAAAATAGGTCTGTTTACAGCTGTATAGAAAGAAACAACCGAGCTAGACCATTGGAGGGCACGTTTCTTATTTAAAAATATAAAGGCTCCATGTTTTAATAGTTCTTGTAGGAGATTCGTCATCAAGTATTGCAAAAAAGAGTACCACACAACCAAAACTAATATAAGCTTATTGAGAACTAACAGAAACAAAAAGAACGGTACAAAACAACGCAGAGTATTTACAATGACAAGAATAATAATGTTTCAGTGACATCAAATAACTGTTGATGAAAATAAAGAATTCAGGTATAGAACAATTGTATTATGAAGGTTTCTTAAAAGAAAAACTGAACAAATCTGGGGGGAGGGGGGGGGGGTTGGATCTGCAGACCCTCCCGGGACTCACCTAGTGGTTGAGGGTGATCTCGGACAAATAACCTCTCTGCCCAACCGTTCTCCTAGAAAGTTATAGTGGGGAGAAGAAAAAAAAAACTGTACCACTACAACCTACCAGGAAGGGTTTCGGGTAGATTCAGTACATGGTAGACTTTACTGTTTCGTGGACAACGGTTGTACAAGGAGGTAATTGTAATTTGTTCACCAGCAATATTTGGTTAACAGCAGTTAAGGAAATAGTCCAGGACAAGTAAAAGTTGCCTCTCTTGTAAAATTTAGAAATGGGAAAATTTATTTAAGAGATTCATTTGTGTTTGCGGAATACTCCTCGTAATGCAATTAATTAGGAATTTTCCTTATAAACAAGTTTGTCTATAAACGAATATTTTGTTTATTCAGGTTAATCGCTTGTAAAATTCACAAAGTACACTTGTAATATAATACATATTTTATTAACTATTTGATTGATTTTGTGAGCGAATTGTAATAAATATTTTAACATCTGACATTCTGCAAATTTCACAGTCGATGAGCCCTCGTGAAATAAGGACTATGACTGCATTGCAATAGTGAATGTTTCCAAAACATTCTCTCCTACAATGGCTGCCAGACGGTGTGGAAAGGAACTGTATCACGGACAAGGAGAACATGGTGGTCTACTCAGCCCTAACACGTTTCATAACGCGCATGCCTGATTATTCTCGTTGCGTTGAGGGGAACCATCAGGATGTAAGCCATTCCAACAGCTAAAAGTTCTTGAAAAATACTGACAGAGGATAAAGAAATATCATACATATCTTGTGATTGAACATAAACCGATTTAATACTGGATTTCCCAAACCCAAAATTCTGTAATCTAGAATCGTAACTAGATGTTATTACGTTATCTCAACTACGTCAGTTAACGATTGAGTTTCGGATAAGATCCAGAGCCCAATTCATTGTATACTATCTGATCAGGTACCACCAGGTACGCCTTCTTCTTTACCAACCTTTCCACCTACCAACAACCTACCTCACCACCTACAAGTAACCTTAATACCAAAAAAAGTGAGATATATAATTTTATCGAAGGGTAAAAGGATAATACATGGAACTAGACATATCAGTACATTCCACGATACAATAGTGCAGTATTCGCGGCGGCAGCGTGGGCGAGCAGTAGTCACTGAACAAAAATCCGCATGAATCATCATAAATGAAAAATCGAAGGAGAGCAGAACATTATACAGTATTCCTTCACCAATTTATTCATAAAATCTATTTAACTGATTAATAGTAACATTGCCATCTGAATTAATTATTTATTTATTTTTATTTAGTAAGGCATATGTGGGGCTGAGAAGCAAAGGAGTACAGGGTTTAAGAATGTTGGAAAAAAAATCGTAATTGTCCCAACAACTCCACATTAACCTCAACAAGCATTGAAAGCTTAATCCTATTTTTAAAAATAAAATCAAGATGTTCTCATGTATATGTATATGTGAAGAGAAGTGGAGCCATTTTTAAAAAATATAACTGTGAATGTCCATTTTTTAATAAAAGTTTTGATGAAATTAAAGCCGTAAAAAGAAAAATTTGAAAATGAGAACATAGGGCGTATAGTAAAAATAATAAATAAAACGAAATTGCTATTTTTGAAAATATCTGAAGGATGATTGTGACAATGCAGATATTCTTGTACCTTTAGTGGACAAAGCCAACAAGGTTCTGAAGATTGAGGAACACTAAGAAGGAATGAAACGGAGATCCGCCCCAAAGTGGAACGAAGAAAGATGAAATGTGAGACCAACGGAAAGAACAATAGAGAGAAAAAAAGGAAAAACTGAAATTACTACGAAGCCACAGTAGACCTCGCCGGGGTAAGGGATAGGATTGATTTCAGGTAGTGGAAATATTATCATAATGAACCCTTAGTCATTTTACTACACCTGGAATCTTTATCCTATCGTATCTATTAAGTATTAATAAAGTAATAAACAGCATTTCTATAAAGAAATATTTATTTAATATAGTTACATAAAAAAAAAAATAATACAGTGTTAAAGTAAAACCCAATTTTTATTACTTAAATAGAAATTTACACAATCAACACCACACGTAGTTGCTCTTTACCACAAGCTACATCAAATATTGCATTAGATTGCAATTCCCATTTCGTATTTATACTGTGATCCAAGGTGTGCGATATGAATAGATATCCTTCTCAATAATTACATCTCTCTTCAACAGATAGATTATCTGTTAAGAACAACGGATGGACCTTCTGCAATCAACAGGCCTTTTAAAGTGAGCACAGATCCCAGCCTTTTTAAAGTAGGTATCCTTAATTGGGCGAAAACATAGCGGTTGAGTGTGGTATCCGACAAATCACCTCCCAGCACAACCGTTATCCTAGAAACAGTAAAGTCTCAACCATGTTCTAAACCAAAGACGTTTCATGGGCTGTAATGGAAATTTTTTTTTTTTAAATCCCAGGCATTATTTAAATCACTTCATTAACAGAAACTTATAAACCCATTTTTTTTTTTTTTTGTACCAGTGCCTTTCATTGTCACTTTGTTCAAGATAAAAATATCTATATTTTTCTAACAAGCCTACATTATCCATCCAAATACGCAATAATTCAAGTAGAGTGTGATTAAAAACCTAAACACAACCTCGGTTTTGCTTCTCCTGCCAAGCAAATAAGTAAAACTATTTTAATAATAAAAAAAAAAGCACAGGCTCGCTCCGATTCTACTAGTAAACTTAATTTTAGCATTATTTCCCCGCATTGATAGCATCTTCTGTCAAAAAATTGAGGAGGAAAACTTACACTACGCCAAGGTTCAACAATTTTCTATTATCTACTACAGCCCCTTTGGATAAGTAGTTAAGTCGAATTGTCTCCAAAATTAGCGGTTTAGTTTTTTGGAAAGCGGAAACTTTATTCTAATTTCGTAGTGAATAAGGACCTATGTAAGGCACTGGAATTTAGAATTTAGGTATATTTGATATAAATATGGTTTTACGCTCTGAAATTTCTGTTAACGGACTCAGTTGTGTTGTTGCATCTGTACGCCTCTTATTATAAGCAATAACTCCACTTCAACTATATTTCAAGCCAAAAATAGTGCAATGGCAAGATTCCGCTTTTCTTAACACAATTAACCACCTATGGACCAAATTCTACATGACTACTTGCGTCGTTGCTCTATCAGAAAATTTCCTTTTACAACCGATCGGTCTCTATTGTTTTATTATTCATTAAGTTTGGAATAATATAATTTATACACCCATTATTGCGAATTAAAAGTCGTTTCTATAAACGAATGAGGAAAGAGAGGCCAATTGGGCTAAGCAGTTAGAGCTGTGCTGAGAGGGCATGTAGCGGACTGCCAGAACTGGGTTTTGAGGCCGTCATGCTCAGTCTAAGTCCAGTCCAGTCAGCTCTTCTTCCGTGATTCTCAACGATAATTTTCGGAATTTGTTTTAACATTTACAGTTGTAATTTGATTAGGAATGTATGTTAATGTTAACCGACGTTTCGTTTTACGCCACTTCATGCTTCAATGGGAAATTCGACGGTGCTACAGTGGGAGTCCTAAATTTTGCTTATTCAAAGATAATCAGCACAGGGATCTTCAATGAGTAGCTGAAACCGCAAAGGGTAGGGTCCCCCATTTTACGTCCCTTCACCAGGACAGCATAACCAAGGATTTACTACTCCATTTAAAATGTGATATCTTGGACACATTAGGTTGTTATAGTAACCACTACACCACAGGTATCCTAGTCTTTATGGGTTACTTAACTTAGGCTCCAAATAAAACACGGGCTAAGAGAGGATGATAATAATAATCATTATTTTTGCATTCCTTAGCTTCTCAATATACGGACGGAATCGCCAAAAGTTTCAATCAACAAAGATGTATCATCAAATATTAGTTGAAACGTTCATTTTTTGATGAAATGATTACCGAAATAAACATATTTCCCTTAATACACTCTTTTTTTTCATACTATAACTCATTATTATTTTTACTCACGATTATTTCTATTTTTCAGAATAAAAAAGAAAGGAATAAAAATTGTTGTGACTCAGCTCGAGGAGAAACCTAACAGAAAAAAACTCTTTAAGAGTGAAGTGTTAAAAACATGACCTATAGTTTAAAATTAATTCAATGCCAATCGTTAAATATCTCGATATTTAAATAATAGACCTATTTAGGTTTAAATTTTTGGTGTATTTGAATCGTCTGTCATTTCCGGTTGAGGAGAATTGCGCAACTGAACCGATTTCATTACATTTTATCCTGAACCATGACCATTTTTTTTTTTAAACAGATGTCAAGGAGGGACGAAATCACAATGTAAGACAATCTAGGTCAATTCAAATGCATATGAATATTCATTTTGCGGATGTTACGCAGTCAATCCCTATAGAGTATAAATAAATGTATTAATATTGTCATTTTAAAAAATATTATTATATTGACAGAACATAAATTAGAAAAGGTAATTTCATTTCCAGACCAAATGGAAAATAAAAAAAACATTTTTAATTAAAAAATATATACATAAATACTTGGACCACTGAAAAATAACCCTATATCAGACTATTTCCGAAGGTAGAAATGAGAACTAATATATGTCCTCCCGCTAAGATTCATAAAACCTTATAATCATATAGAGTTGGGGAAAAACTGGGTTAAAAAGAAAAGAAATGATTATAAAACAATATTCCACTGGGATCTTGTATTGATCATGATGTCTGCATCAGTCTCTACATAACGCAACCCTTCCACTGTATCCGCCGTGGAAACAATCTGTATTTAGAAATATTCTAGCTTGTTTACTACTTATATTCAAGACTTAATGAGAATATAAACAAATAAAATTAGGATTCATAACTTGTCCATGAAATTCCTTGTCCTTAGATATCCCATTTTGGCAAAATCTATCGCTCGTGAGTACGGTGCCCTAATAATGCACTAACAGATACATTTTAAGAATTTTAGATGTATTCACCATTGAGTAACTAGCTATTGTCAATGTGAGAACAAACGTACAAATTCTAATGCCACTCAGTGCAGTGGTGTGTAGGTCACTCCAATGTAATTAATAAATGTAACATATCCATTACACATCATATTTTAAAATTAAAATCAACGAATTTATATTATGAAAAAAATAAATAGAAGATTCCGAATATGGTGTAATTCAGTGTTCTTAATATTGAGAAATGCCAATATGCTTTAAGGAGGAAAGATAAACAATGTAAAACTAAATATAATTAGGATGACTCAAGGAAATTTCCAAAATTAAAAAAAAAATAACAAGTCTCTAATTTGATAAATTATAAAAAGCATCTAATTATGATCAATTTTAAATATTACTAATTATATTGAATTTAAAATGTATGCTAAGTTGATATATAATTAATCAATGGAGGCTTTGTTTAAACATACGACTAATCCATTTTTCTACGTTGATAATTTTAATTCTAAGGATTGCAGACTAAAACAAATTTAAAGCAATAATGTTAACACTATACCTGTTATAAACGGTTTAGTTACGATAATTAATAAAATTTATTTGTTTAAAATAAATTTCAGGGACGGACGGGGAGAGTTGAGAACATTTTGCTGTGTGTAAGGTCTTCGCTGATCAATCGGATCCGTCGGAGCGAAAAGGGCAACATGGCGTAGATGGCAGAGCTGCGCTACGGGTAACGTTAATATATCTCAAATACATAACACAACACATATAATACAAATTATATTATATATTTCAAAGTATTCTGAGTATTTTGACGGAAAGAAAACGAGAAAATTGCAATAGCTATGTCGACAAAGTTGTAAAATGATCAACATCATGTTAGTCAAAGACTATCTTCAATCAATACAGATATACATTACAATAATTTACATTATTGAATACGATATCAGCCACTTTATAGTTTGTTTTTTTTGTAATGTTTTTTTTCGCAACAAGAGGTCAAGTGAACTGTGAGTAGCCCTGACTCAACCCCTTTCGCGAATATCCTTGGCGACCAAAGTCGGAACTCCAAGGTTAGTGATTAGACACTCTAAAACTGCATGGAAACTGACTCGTTTCGTCTTCGAATGTTCGAGAAAATAGTGTATAGTAGGTTTAGCAAATAATACAAGCTACAATTTAAAATAAAACATGGAAGTCTTCTAGGCACACGTCTAGAGCTAAGCAATTAAGAATTATAAACAACAAAAGCTGTGTTTACACCTGTTCCACATACAGACAAAGTAAAATACCTTGGACAAACATTTGATAGGAGAATGGCATGGGGTCCTAACGTTAATCACTAAATCTTAAACTCAGTTTAAAGTATTCACTACTCAAAAAAAAGCCAAACTAGAAACAATACAAAAATTAAGCGCATACTCTTATGCTATAACTAGTTTGGACATATTCATTAAAAAATTTCGGCAAATGCTTAAGAAACACAGAAAACGACAAGCTTTCCAATCAAAATACTTCATACTGGCTTAAAAATACCAACGGTTGAAGGACACATGCGAACATTTTACGAACGTTTTCAAGAAAAACTACACGGACAACCAGACCCATTGATAGAACAAATGACCACGACTCTCATGCCCGTGAACGCTAGGAAGAGACTCAAAAGAACGTGGATGAAGGATCTGTTATCACAGGAAATAAAAATGAAGCCACGGGAGAGGAACCCCTAGTTAAGCTTCTCGTGTAATTTTGTTTAATTTTACAGTCAGCCAATCTGATGATTATCAATTGTTAGTACTTGACTGGTTTGGATAAAAATATGGATAAATAATGAGAGAGAAAAAAAGCTAAGTTGTGTGAATGTAGATAAAGGTACTTGGATAGCAGGTGCATAGCCAAAATACCCAAATATTACGTAGAATATTAAACTTTGGCAAATATTTAAACTATAGGCTAATCAGATTCACTTACAGATCGTGCTGTATAAAGATAGACTGAATTAAAATAAATAAGTTAAAACACGACGTCCCTTTGACAAATACAATGCCTACCGAATCGGCTTCGTGACTCCGGTAGGCGTAACAGCGTGGTGTCGGCCGCCCATACACAATCCCTTGTTACCAAGCCAGCGTCCTTACACATTTTTCCCTATTCAAGGTAGCATATATACTGGTTATTAAATATTTACACATTTGTATTGCATAATTAATAATGTAGGAGAGTATTTTTGAAGTATTTTTGCCGTTTAAGTTGAAATTGAAACAGCAAGACATGTATAGATAATGCTGCAGGTTCCGCCATTGCGCTTCCTACCAACAGGGGAAATATGTTAATCAATATCGAACTAATAATTAAGAAGGGATGGGGGCCTGAGGCAGGGGCTACACCAAAAGTGAGAACATGTAGCCTGGGTATCGAGCGGAGAGCGGGCGGTGGGGAGATCCGGCAACAGGGCGCTCGCAGCAGAGGCAACGCCGCATTCCCACCCACAAATGTTTACATTCGGGGAGCCCATTCACCTACAGCTGAGCCCCTCGCCATTTTAATCCAGCTACCCGGTGGGTTCGTGGTGCGCATCCTATCAGCAACCTTACCAAAATCCCAACGTTACGCAGTGTACACCAATCGATGGGCATTGACACAACCAAAAATGGCGACTTGCTCCAACATCCCTAGGTCGAGCTTTAAAGTTAAATGTAGGAACCGACTACTACCAACTAGGGAGTCAATTAGGTTTAACAACCTTGCTTATTTAAATTAATGTGGAAAGTGTCTATCGCTTCAATATTACCAATCTTGGTTCAGATGCCGATGGTGGCAGATCTGTTAATCTGTTAGCAGCCAAAGATTGCTCTCATGGGGTCTAGGACTATCCTGAGCTCACCTTGCCTCTAAAGACGGTCCCCAAAAATAGGAGGAGAAATCTGGCGGATTACCGTGATCTATGAAAATCACCTCCCTACACAACCGTTCCAAGAAATAGTACAGTACCCAGGAAACCGAACCCATGGCCATTCATGGGTTGTATTGGTACAGGTTTACAAAGACATTCCAAAGGTCTACATATACTGGAAAAACAATGTGTACCTCTACAACCCATGTAGGGTTTTGGTATCGGTACGCATGGTAGATAGTATTTCTTACTGTCTCAAGATAGTATCTATTACACTTCTAGTACGTCAAGAAATACAAGCAAAGTACGTAATTTGGTCTAACACGACAATTTACCCCCTTATTTATCAATGTTTTAGTCCGATCAGCATAAAGCATTGTTTCACCATAGGATCCAAAAGTGTGAAAGTCAATTTATGAAATTTCGGAGCTAAACGCTTTTGTTCCAGAACGCCTCAAATATACTGAACTTCCAAAAAGGACAAGACTAGTCACAGTGTCAAAATGAAAAAAAAAACAAACAATAAAACTCCTGAATAATGGAGTGATTTAGGTATAGAAAAAGGAACGGAAACCATAGTTGAACATTATTATAACAGACATCATACCCTAATGAGATAGTCATGATTACTTTAAGTGAGATAGGGTACAAGAAAATGAGATATGGTACAATATTAACCATAAGTTTATAATTAATACAATTTTAACCATTAAAACAAATAATGTTTACATTTTTTTATATATATGAAATAATAGCAAATTTCTTGATTTCCTTGGAGTTATAAACCTATATTGTTCTATTTTATACTGACTATTCATAAGATTTGACTAAGTATAATACTGGACAATAATTTGCATGTTTCTCAGGGTCATATTGCAATGAAGTAGAAAATTATCCTTTCAATATGGCTTTTAACAACTTCCACTACGTCATAAAGTGGTTTTAGCATTCGTAATTCTTTAATAGTTACATCGTAACATCTTAAAATGGATTACCTCAGCAGTTATAAGTAGTTAAGGAAAGAAAAGAATGTTTTTCCAGAACTTTTTTTACTATAAATGAAACCTAGTGACGAAGATCTTTAATAAAGTTGCAACTCATTTTGTTTTCCCTGTCTTTACCAAGTTTCCTCTAGGAAATTCCTGATACGACCAACGAACGTAGTACTTACCCTTCATTTCAAGTCCAAGATAAACCCAATGGTTTCTCAAGGTATCCATGAACTTAAAACCTTACCCGGCGAGTACACTACTATTCTTTTTAGAATTCACAAATAATTGACATTCTCTCATTTTTTCACAACTTCAACTTAGCAAGAATAGTGGACACTTGGGATCACGTTCACATTGGACTGACATTAAGAGTTTACCAAGTTTTCTTTCGATTAAGACGGAAGGTTTCAAAAATTTAAAAGATGCAACCACAGAATATAACAACAAAATTATAGGCTTAGCAAATCCATTCGTTGTTTCCAAACCTTTGTCCAAGGATACCCAAATTGCTGAAATCACATTTAACGCTATCATCTCACCTACGCATCGGTCAACCCTTTGGACGTTTACATGTAAGCTCGGCTATTATTAACTTTTAGGATTTGTTCGCTATTAACCCCACTATCCATATCAATCTTTCTATTCTATCTATCAATTCAATTACATCTATTAACAGGATGTATGCTCTGCGATTCTGCGCTATTTAACCCTTTAATTCTCCAGTCTCCCCTTCATTTTTCGGATCGAATATTCCAAGCAATACTTGATTTTCGAATACCTTAAGACGATGTTTATATTTTAAAGATAGCGGCAACGGCAACGTTTTTAACCCATGAAAGCTGGAATAATAAAATTTTCATAAATCATCCCTATTTTTAAATCTTGTGACAATGGCTATATATATATATATATATATATATACTGTAATATCGAAGCATGAAATAATAATAAGTGAGCAGTTAGAAAATAATAAAATTTTAAAAATTTAAGACTATCAACTGTAAGTCTGACATAATTCTTAGTACGATTCGAACAGACATTGCCTTCAGAACACTTTTTTAGAATTTTGAATTATTGGTGTTTAAATTACCTATAGTATTTTTTTTTTTTATAAACAATCCTAAATCTAATTTTTCACACATTTTAGCCATGATAATTATACAATAGACTATCAACAAGATTTATTATTAAGACAATGGTCTGGGAATAATGAAACTAAAGCGAGACTGGTGGCCCAGTTTCGCAAGCCGAAAGTACAATGTAAGTAGAAATTATGTTGAATTGTCAAGTTGCACAACCTTAGGAATAATACTCCCCATAAATTAATTCCTTACTTTAGTAATGAATATGAAAATAAAATGATAGGCAATGAGTTAACGATATACAGCGTGGAAAAAAGTTATTAACAAGAAAACGAATTGATATCAATAAAATTACGATTTAGTTTTAAAATAATATACAAAAAAACAAAACCGATATAACATATACATGTCCCCACTAGCATCTAAAGGACATTGCTTATTTTAGAAATAGATATATTGAAATATTTTTCAATATGAGCTTTGTATACAAGTCCTTAAGAATAAGTGAAAAATTTGTAATGTTAATATTTTATTATTCCCTACTAACGTTTCATTATTTTTTATAAGCACTTTTTTAAAAACACAAATAAATTAAATAAAAACAGGATGTGCAGAACAATGAACAGTCTAGATAAACATAAATGTTTCATTAAATTAAAATATTTTAACGAAATGTAGCGTCCCTGAGAAATGATTTAGCCTTAGTAACAAGGACAAACATACATTTTTGAAGTGTATGTTTGCTAAATTTTTTAAATTTGTTTTTGTTTACATTACCTTGGTGAGAAGACGCATTAAATTATAGAGTTACGTAACAGTTAAATTTAGTTTAAATATTATAGGGATTGAATATTTAACAGTAAATAAATAAAAATGAACACGTATTCAATTACCTTAATTAAATAAAAATCCACATATCTAGATTTTAACATAAAACTCTTATGCGTTTACTTAATTATCATCAATTCACTTGAACATTAATTTAATTTTTTTAAAGTAACTGCAGTTTAAGTTATACGGGAACCTATCCGAAAAACATCATAGAAAATAAGTATTTTTAATGGGTCAGAATTAACGAATAAAATTAGAGGGTCGTGAAGAGGATAGTAGGCAGATCCTCAAACGCCAATTCTTTAAAATACCAGTAAATAAATTAATTGTCAATAATCAATTAAACCATCATAAGGACCGATAGCATATAAGTTGAAAGAAACGCCTATGGGACC
Source organism: Troilus luridus (assembly GCA_964056705.1). Taxonomy (NCBI): domain Eukaryota; kingdom Metazoa; phylum Arthropoda; class Insecta; order Hemiptera; family Pentatomidae; genus Troilus; species Troilus luridus. Next base: position 86,565,079 of record OZ057413.1, read on the forward strand.
AACAGTCTATATATTAATATAACTAGCCCATTTTTGCAGAATTAATTGAAATATTATAATGAAATTGGTGAATTATGTCTTAGTTTTATACGAATTTAAATAACTGAACATATTGAGAATTAAGATCAACCACTTATCTATCAGCAGGTATACAACTTGAAACAACAGATTAAAAAGGATAGACATAGAAAAACAACATGAGATCAACAAATATAAATAATAAAATAATAATAAACACAAACAAAACATGCGACATTTAAAATACGAACAGATATCATTCGTTAGTAAAAAAAAATATTCTAAAACCTGGCCTAGTAGTAAACTCATTACTGATGCTATTGTTAATGCTGAAATAATTTAAAATTTAAATTAAATTTTATAAAAAAAGCCAGGTCATCGACATTACTTTTTGACTAATTAATGAACACTATTCTACATTGTTCCCTCTTCATCTCCCCAACTGGATAAAACTTCCTCCTTAAGATATTGAAGGCTTTTAATATCAAAGTTAAAGCAGCTTCCTTCCAATACATTTATACTTTAATACATTTATACGTTTATTTATACTTCGAGAATTTTGGATGGACTGGAAATTATTTAAAAAATACATATACAATTGAACTAATTCATTGTGGAGGGATAGATAACATTTGATATTGTTTAAAAAAAAAGTTATTTGCTTAAGCAAACGAAGAAAAAAATCTATAAATTTAATAACTGTAAAAATTTTAAACAACGTAAAAACGTCTAATGTATACGTCTAGTAGATGCTTAATTCGTACACGTCCATTGCCAAATGAGCAAGTAGATCCTAACCACAGAAGGCTACTAGATTCCATGGTTTCAAGAACTCATGAGGGTTGGTTTCAAGGACCGAATAATTAGCTAAGAAAGTGAAGAAGGATTTTCTTTAGTTTACTAATTTTTTATGTTCCAGGAAAATCATAACGCGTAATTTAAGGGACAAAATATTGTTTTGTTTATAATGAAAAGTTTCTATGAATTGGTATATAAATTATTTAATATTTTAACGGCCATAGGTCGTTGGATATGGGATACGTGAACATTCCTTCGGTTCCTTAATTGAGAAAAAGCATGTTGATCGTGATCACGGATAAACGACCTCCCTATACAACGATTGTCTTAGAAACAGTTCAGTCTCTACCATGCCCTTACAGTACCCAATCAATACCCTTCTTGGGTGGTAGTGGTTAAGAAAAACCTTTATTACTACAAAATTTGAAGAGTCATGGATTCTGTACGTGGTTGAGACTGTTCTGTTTCTTGGAAAACGTTTGTGCAGAGAGGTGATTTATCATAGGTCACGCCCAACAGCCAGGTTGTTCCCTTATTAATAGAGCTGGCGCGAGTAATAAGTATTCAGTCCACAGCGATGGTAAGCGCTGATCGCGCGTAGTCTCACTGGACCGAAACGCCCGAGAGTCACCCGAACTTCAAGGGTTAAAAGAGAAAGAAGTTAAACGAGTCGCCTATAAAATCGGAAAGAAGATGCAGTAACTTAGGATAACCAATGAGCCGACTATACTTAAGGAATGAATATTTTCCTCTAAAGCGTGGGAAGGAATTGAGGTGAAATCTAACCTCGACCGAGTCAGTCTTTGAAGTGAGTACCTCCGACGAGAGCTGCTTGAGGGTCTGGGTGAGGTTGCGGGAGGCCTCGGCGAGGGCCTTGGTGTCGAGGACCGGCCTGGGGTCGCAGGAGCAGTCCTCGCTGGGGGCGGTACCCGCTGGGCTGGATGCGGCGGGCTTCGTGAGGCGTCCCTTCTTCCCGGCCGGCGCCACTGTCGAGAGCTGCAGCTGGATCAGCATCATGTGGTCCCCCAGCCTCATCGTCAGGTTCAAGGGGGCTTTACCGGAGAGGAAGTCGTTTACCTGGAAAAGAAGAAAACAAAACATATATCATAACTACATCATGAGATAGTAAGGATGCTTAAGGCTAGGATTAAGAAAACAAACACCTCCAGATCAAAATATAAATATACACAATAATCTTTAAGTATTAAAAAAAAAAATAACACTGGGTCGATTCATATGAAATTCCCGCTTTCATTATTTATAAAACTTTAAGTAGAATTAGTAGACTTTTGTTGATAACTATGAGTCCAATCTTAATCCGGCCCGGAGGACCATCTTTAATCGCAGAATATACCATCCCTTTATATGGAATATGGTACCTTCCCTCTCTGGTATAAGTGGACTGTATTTTATAGAGTGAAGAAATGAAATAAAAGACACTTTTATTTCTGTTATCATTATAAGATATAAATAATAATGCCTTTTATTTAATATCTTCACTCTGTAATATACAGTCCACTTATACCAGAGAGGTAAGGCACCATATCCCATAAAAGAGGATGAATTGTTTTCCATTTAAACACTATGTTTAACTTGAATAATATTAGTTGACCTTTTATTTTTTATATATGTATGTATATATATATATATATATATATATATATATATATATGTTATGTATCATTTTAATTTGTTTGTATCTTGCATATCTAGCTCCGAAGAAGACCTTCAATGTGGACCGAAACGTTAAATAGTTCAACCCTATTAAAGTATTATTTTTAAAGATAAGCTGTTATTAATCCTCTCTGTTTCTATAATATTTACTATAACTACTACAATTTAACGAACATTATTTATTATGCCATAAAAAATGACCATGGACACACGCTTTTCATGTTATATTTTTTATAAGTTTAAACTCGGACACTCGGCAGGCCAAGCTGCAAGTAACATTACCAGATCTCATGTTTCCCGAAAAATAGTAAAGAAACAAAACGAGCAGGGCTACGAAGTCCACCAATATCCACCTTTTCGCCAGATTTATCACCGATAGATTTTCAGAAAATTGGACAACTTTCTTAAGGTTAACATTTTTGAAAATGATTCTCAAGTGAAAATTTGAAAACACTTTGTGAAAAATGTAACGCAAATGAGGTTAATTACTTGGAATAAAAATGTTTTGATTTCATAAAGTTGCTTTATTAAATAACCATTCCTTTGAAAACGGACCAATATATGAAATGACCAAACAGTATGAGCCAAATGGAACCAAAGCATTCAGCAAACAAGAGGCAGTGATGAACTTAGATTTTTACTCCTTAATCTAAAAAATCCTTTAAAAAAAAATACTTACGTATAAAATAGGTACGCAGGAAAAGGCCTTAAATACTTAACATTACAAAAAATAGTAGAACAATTCAGAAAATTGGCATAGGAGAAAATGGAAGATTCCAAGACAAAACCTAACAGACCTATGATCTAAGACGGTTTCAGAAAAAGAAGATCTAAGACAAAAGAGAATTATTGATCGCAGAGGAAGGAAAAAACAAGCAAGGAAATTATCGATTCATCGTATTCTAAAGAGGGTGAAACGAAAGACGTCTTTAGTAAATCAATACACCACATGGGAATCCCACGTTTTCCAGAAGTAATAATGAAAATTAATCCCTTACATCTCAAGCTATTGAATGTTGCCTTAAAATTCGTAAATGTGGAAAATATGTCCCATCGCGTGTGTTACTGATAAAAATGTGCAAAAAAGTTTAATTAAGAAGGTCAATTTGATTTCCACTAAAAATAGCTCATTTTTTGTAGTATTTATTGTTACTTAACCAGTTATTGGCATAATTAACAATAGTACAGTAACTAGTTGTCGACGCTTACATGATATTAAAATCTCAAATATTGAGCCTTCTTAGGTCCAAAAGTTCTTACTTTTGGATGAAATTCTCACAATGCCCGGGGTACAACAAATCACACTCCGAATTTTTCCGACAAATGTTTGGCCTTAAAACGTCTCATAAATAATAATAAATAAATAAGTAGAGGTCTATAAAGGTCCAAGAAAAAAATACCCACCTCACATAAAATCCAAGATGAGCTCGTTTCGAAAATCACAATTCAATTATTTCTAATAATATTTTAATTATTAAAAAATGCGTTGTATATTTTTTAAATTTCAATTAGAACCTGAACCAGTACTGTGATAAAATCATTCATTTATTCTAAAATAAAAACATGAAATTCATTTCTCCCCCCCCCCACTTACCCGTTCAAATATTTTCACAGGGAACACTGAATGCCGTACTTGGTTAAAATTGATTAACAATATTGTTTACTATACGGGGCTAGGTGACTTTTTTTGAACGCTCACGACATCTAACATCAAAGTAAATTCTTGTTAGACGTAAAATCGAGAAGTTTTCCATACTACATAGTCCTTATTTCATCTGAATAAATAACTATTTGTTAAATACTACTCGTTGCTTTAAGTGTTTTGAAAAAAAAAAAAAAAATGGACTACTACAACCCATTGAGGGTCTTGGATTCAACACATGGCAGAGACTGTATTGCTTCTAGGACAGCGGTTGTCCAAGATTACGCTCAACCGACAGGTTTTCCCACAAAGGATACTCACATTATAGAGTCTGGGTGTCCCCAGGAGGGTTTGTGTAGATCCCACAAAGTCCATCCATCGCTGATGAACAGATTAAATAATTTGTCTGCCATTGCCGAATTTTAACCCGTAATCTATAGTAATTCAGCATTCTACATACAACTACTCTGCTCCCAATGAAAAATATAATCTGTGCTTAGTGTTCGTTCTAACAAAAACATATTTTTGAGTTATTTGCAATATTTCATGCAGAATTTGATTTTTTTCGTTAGACAACAAATATTCCAATGATATATTAATAAACGTTTACAAACATTGCATTCTCTCTCTAAAGTGGTATTGTTTAATATGGAAATTATTGTTAGCAGAAGTTTTGTTTTTCAAGTGCCTTAATTTCAGTACATTACTATTAGCAACAATAATTATCTATGCAAATTAGCGATCATTCAGTAAACAATCCTAATTGCTTTTAAGCTGTATGACGTTAATACTCCAACTAGGTACTATTTAGGATAGTCAAAGGAGAATGTTGTTTTTAAAATGTTATACAACATATGAACACAAATGTTTAATTTTTTCTTAAAATTATATTATCGCTTTACAATGTGACATGATGAGTACGATTAAGAAATGAAGATAAAATGTGGCATAAAAAAAAAAAATATTCACAATCAGCTATGTACTTCAGGTTTTTTCATGGCCATTGAATGGGTGTGATGTCTGTTGGTAAATTTTACGTTAGTTTCGGGTCTGGTCGTTATCAGTTTGATAAGTAAATATTATTAATTTAAGTGTTGTCAATCACGGTGGATATTTGAACTGATATTTGTGATAATATCAATGATATTGAAATACTTCACTAATCTTACAAAAAATAATAATAATCTTACTTTTAAATAGCACATGATAAAAATAAATGCGTGTAAATTGCCATCGCAAGATCGTTTGATAATTAATTATTTTATTATAAAACATCTCCAAAAAAAAAAAATGTGTTAGATAATTTTTATATTTAGTGATTAAGTCAATTTTTTGGATGAATTCTATATTATTTTCCCCAAAGATTTATTGTGAAGGTTGGGGGAAATAATATGGGATTTTATTCACTGAGTTAATAGAAATAAAATTAAATAGGATAGATGCATCTGCAAAAAAACTGCAGAAGACGTTTAAAATCAACAAAGAATATTCTGAAAAAGATGATTTTAATATTAAGAATATTTAGTTCCCTAATAATTACGGAAGGAACACTTGTTTAAAAACTTGTTTTCTATTTTTTAATATAGATCCTGTTATGTTTAAATAAACATTTCTATTATTTGCCGTATTTAATCCAGTAAAAATCTTTTGTTATAAAATATCAATAATTCGTATATACAAACTACGAATTACTATATAAAAGGTTTAAATTGATAGTGAAGCAAATCACGAACACAAAACATGAATGTTTTCCTGTTGGAATGCTAGTATTACGTCGATTTACAGGCACCGTCTACGTCAATGACGTCAAGAGTAATCTTTAAAAAAATTTTTTTACATTTACATCAATTTATTGTATTAATTACTATATAAACTCTTTGAAAAATATCTCCAATTTATTTTCAATAATTAAATTTTTCATAAAGTTTAGATCCATACAAACGTCCACACCATTGAATATATAAAAACGAAATTTTCATATTATCACCTTAAAACGCACAAGATAAGCCATTTTTCGAGGGAAAGTGAAGAATTCACGTTCTCCAAAAAGAAAAAATACAACTGCAGAAACTCAAGAATACATATATGAATAGTCCGAGTAGTGGGGGAGGGGAATGGATCAGGTAGAGACGTCATTATCAACAGTTGACGGTCAACAGAACATCAACTAACATATTTTAATAACAATATAACTAACCCGCCGTTTCAGGCTACTATAACACTAGACAAACGCTGTCAGCTCCCAATTAAATATTATAGACTCGCTGTATAATATTATAGACTACTTGTTTCAAACTTAGCTATTTCTCCAATTCCCAATAATCCTTCGAGGAGTCTGAAAAAAAGATGGACTTGGGACCATTTAAGTTGAATTTGGCATTTGAGTATTACCACTGGGCTTTTTCTACTTGCCTGTATCCATACAATTGTGTACAATTCATGTCAGGATATTTACTTGTTGTATTATTATAATACAGTTGTGAATTACAACAAATACATTTTTTTAAAAGTTGTATTTTTTTTAGGAAGGTGACGTAATTATATCGATTATCATTCTTATTTTATACAAGTTAATTTTTTAAGACGAAACTCTATACCATTATCAGATTCTCTAAAGTGATTTCCGATTTTTATCATATAATTAAAATATCTTCCTATCGAAATTGGTGGTTTTCAATTTTTAATTGAAGTAGAACCCTTTATTGGGGGAAAACCTGGCTATAGAGCGTGATTTAGGACAAATCACCCCCCTGCCCAACCGTTCTCCCAGAAAAAGCATTAGCTCTACTCCTTATTGAAAACAAGACCATTCGTGTGTTGTAGTGGTACGGGTTAGTTTAAGTTTTAAGAACGCTTTTGTTAACAAATGTTTGGCCTTAAAACGCCTCATAAATAATAATAAATAAATAAATAGAGGTCATTTATTTCTAATAGTATTTTAATTATTAAAAAATGCGTTGTCTATTTTTTTTAATTCGATGAGAACCTGAACCAGTACTGTGATAAAATCAATTATTGATTCTAAAATAAAATCATGAAATTCATTTCTTCTCTTACCCATACAAATATTTTCACAGGGAACACTGAATGCCGTACTTGGTTAACATTTATTAACAATATTGTTTACCATACTGGACTAGGTGACTTTTTTTGAACGCTCACGACATATAACATCAAATTAAGTTCTTGTTAGACGTAAAATCGCGAAGTTTTCTATACTACATAGTCCTTATTTCATCTGAATAAACAACTATTTGTTAAATACTACTCGTTGCTTTAAGTGTTTTGAAAAAATAAAATAAAAAATGGACTACTACAACCCATTCAGGGTCTTAGATTCAACACATGGCAGAGACTGAACTGCTTCTAGGACAGCGGTTGTAGGGGGATGTGAGTTGTCCAAGATTACGCTCAACCGACAGGTTTTCCCAAAATAAGGATACCCACATTTATAAATAAGGTGACCCCAGGAGGGTTTGTGTAGATCCATGGCTGATGAACATATTAAATAATTTGTCTGCCATTGCCGAATTTTAACACGTAATCTATAGAAATTCAGCACTCTACATACAACTACTCTGCTCCCAATGAAAAATATAATCGGTACTTAGTGTTTGATTTTTAATTGAAGTAGAACCCTTTATTGGGGGAAAACCTGGCTGTTGAGCGTGATTTAGGACAAATCACCCCCCTGCCTAACCGTTCTCCCAGAAAAAGCACTAACTCTACTCCTTATTGAACACAAGACCATGTAGTGGTACGGGTTAGTTTAAGTTTTAAGAACGCTTTTGCTCATTTCAAGTTGTAATGGAACGCATGGCGGAAAGCCATTTGAGGACAACGAACTTTTGTAACGTACTTATGGTAAAAGCTGAAAAGGCAGATAATGGCGAAGAGCGGAAATGACTATTAAGGGAGTCGGCAGGTGGTAGGAAACCTCGCGGTAGTTAAATGCTAATAACACACTGGAAAACGCCAATTGTCCATCTTGCCTTTTAAATATTTTTTTTACTGGTCACGAATGTAATTTTAATTGATGAATTATAACATCCCACAGAAAGAAAATAACTATCATGGATCACAATTCTATTTCCATTTGATGCAGCAAGGTATGTCGTCCGTCACACCTATCATAATAATAATTTTTGCCATTTATTTTCATTAATTTCGAATAATATTAGTTGACCTTATATGAATGAGGAAGAAAATGGAGCGGGTGGAGGACAGGAAAAATTCTCTATAACGGGTAGAATTTATAATTTTAAAGCCAACGTTTCCACCCACTTGTCCTCTTCAGGGCCTATAAAAGGGTCATTTGACAATGTGGGTCGAAACGCTGGCTTTAAAATAAATAGTTCTCCTTATTAAAGAGAATTTTTTCTGAATTCCACCCGGACCATTTTCACTCTCTTATTTTCATTAATTTTGATATTTTGATTTAGTAACGGAAAATTGTGAGCCAATAATAAACTATATAAAAAATCTTTGTGACGATATATTATATATGTTTGTTTAAAATTTATTTATTAACTTCCCGGGACACGTTTCTTCGGACGCATATTATGAAAACATTAATTTTTTAAAAATGCTGTCTATTACAGTCATATTTTAAAAATATATATGTATGTACACTCATTCTAAAAATAACTTTTTTGGATGAGAGAATGTTAAGGATGGGGCCTTAAATAGTAATGACATTTTGACTATCACCCCATCATTATTAATTTTTTATGATAACTTTCTCCTAATCTCCTATACTTTAAATATTGAGAATGCACTATGCATTTTTTATTTTCAAATTTAATTTTCTCTAATATTGTCATATTAGTCTTTTTATTTAAATATTATTTTTTTGTTATAATTTTAAATATATGTCCAATTATTTTAGTATAAAAGTTTAAAAAATATTTATGTCTCTTGTTTATTCAGTCCCTGATGCGGATCTGCAATATGGGTCAAAACGTGTGCTTCTAAAATGATTAATAATTTATTTTTACCCCCAACTTGACCATTTTCTCCTCCATAAAATTTTATGGCCTACCAATAATTATTTAAGATAATAACTTTTTTATATAGTTTAAAGCCCCCTCCCCTAAAATAAATAAATAAATAAACCGATATAATATATCTGCAGCCTCCATGAATAAGTGATCAGTCAAATTTTGTCCAGAGTGAGTTAATTGTATAGATAAGCGGAATCGACTTATTCTCGTACTTTTTGGCTTGAAATGGAGTTGAAATATAAAGCATGAACTTCATTTTAATGCCTGATTTAGTCCTATATTCACTACATTAACACGATAACATGATTCCGCTTCCTGAAATACAAGAAACCTATTTTGGAGAAAATTCGCCTTAACAGTTAATTCACCGGGGCTGTAGATAATTTTATAAAAATATTTATAAATAAGTAGGCTAATACAATTTACTTTTTGCTAAAACTGAATAGCTACGATAGATTAGATACTAATTTTATTTTATTTTCAACAGTGAGATTTAAAAAAATGTTTTTTTCCTTGAAGAATTATGAAACATCATTCTGACTAAAATATATCCCTACTAGACTAGTTAAAAATTTCCCCTTGACTATAATTAAAACAAAAAAAAAAAATTAACAATGAAGGTAGAGAACCCATGATACGGGCTATGGGTGGTGGTTATGGGAGGAGCCGAAAGGGATGGCGGACGGATGTGGAGGGGAACAAACCAGCTGGGCTCAGGATCTCAAAATAAAGGGACCGACTCTCAGAAGTCTTCAGACCTTATTAGCATATTGATCATGTGAATCAAGCAATGTTCCTAATTAAAAATTATCTAATTTGTCCATAACCGGTGAATAATTGGGTTTGACCTCTCGATAGAAAATATCAAGGATGTCTGCCAATCGTAGCATATAACAGACTGCCGAGGTTGTGTGACCGGCAACTATGGAGTCAATACCTTGGCTGGGTAAAAACCTTGGGATCGACACGAGTCTCAAGAATTTTTGAATTGTTATTTAGCCCGAAAGCAGATTTACTTAGCCTCGCAAAGAAGCAGAGTAGCTAATGAATTCAATAATCAGTTATGAGAGTCTTAAGTAAATTAAAAACAACAAGATATAAGATAAACTATGACACGTTGTCCTTCATACACACTTGCTGAAACCAACCAATTCGGGTTCGCAGGCAGCAAGTGGTCGGAGGAAACAAGCAACAGGTTGGTAACAAGTAGTGCAAGGATTTTTTAATGGGAGTAAAAAATCCTTGCTTATGTCATCGTCGGAGAAAACGTAAAATAACAGTCCCGAGATAATCGTTAATAATCCTATCCTAATTATAATGATGGATTGAATTGGCCAGGGGATGCAGTCAATGATAACACAAAAATTAAGCAAAACTTAATTTTTATCAATCGTGCCAACGTTTCGGCCTACGTTGTAGGCCATCTTAAGGGCAAATAGTGGGTGCGGTGACTGGTCAAAACACTAAAACTGAACTGTCTAACAAGTATCCTAATTATAAGTTGTTCGGCGAAATTTAGGTCTCCTACAGTAACACAGTCTGATTAGCCATTGTAGCATGTGACGTTAAATAAAGACAAAATATTTTATTTATGATAAAATGGCCAGAACTTTCTTTATTAAAACTATATTCCTTTAATCAATATAATCCTTCTACCACACTGATAATTGTTTAACCTTATTTTAATAAATCTTAACTTCAATTAACAAGTCACTTAGTCATCGGGCGATAAACGAACAAGATACAACGAAAGCGGAAAGATGATTTTGATTCGAAGACTAAGTAATACACATGATACCTAAGTTTACCTAGTAAAATCAGTGAAATGTACTCGTAAAAGGTGATTTTTGAAGCATAACAAACTACTATGCCCAAGATCGAAGGTTTGCAGCCAGGCAGGTGGCCTTAGAATTTTTTAAAGGGAGTAAAAAATCCTTAGTTATCCCGGAACGATAGGGTTCCGAGCCTGTGCGATATTAAAAATCCCCATTATAATTATATCTAGATAGACAAAATTTAGGACTCCCACTGTAGCATCGTCCCATTAGCTATAAAGTTATGTTAAATGAATAAATAAAAAGCTTTGCTACAGGCGTTATTAAACACTCAGGAACACATTGATCGCCAGTTCGGTAGAAATCGCTTTTACAAATACTTTTTTGTGAAGATAGAAGAGTGTTTTATCTATTTATCCTACCAATGGTGAGGAACCCAGTGAGTGCAGAACTGTTGAATGCAGTTTCAAGGGGAGTACCGTCTCTAGGGCTTCCTGAGTTCAATACACCAAGCACAGTCACAAAGTGCACTCACACTACAGGTAAACGAGCACGGACACACCCACTCACAACAAAGGAACAAACAATAGGCTACACCAACACATTTAGGGCTACCTTCCTTAAGTGCACTGCTCTAGAGCAGATATTAAAAGAATGCTCGGTTTTCTTTAAGGGATAGACTGAACTAGGACGAGGAAGGCCGATACCCTCCTCATACAAAACTTTAAAAACCAGCAATAAAGTTAAGAAGTAGTACCGAAGAGTTCAGAGAAATCAGACTCTTCGAGGAAAAAGGTTTTTCCTGGAATGGAAGAAATGACCTGCAAGGGCAAGGCCGACGACAGAAAGGTCGAAGCCCTACAAGGGTCCCTTCACACTGCTTATAAGGAAGACGAGGATAGATTAGGATGAAGGTTAGGGGACAGGTAGGAAAATAACTTTCACCTTCCAATATTCAGTGGTCCTCTTTTTCATTTAAACCAACTTGGAGTGGACTTATTGATCGAACTAGGAGGACTAAATTAATTTTCAAAATACAGAAAATGTTAAAAACCTACAATTTAAATTAATAGTCGGGTAGGAAAACATTTGTCCATCAGATTTCCGGTTGAACCGAGCGCCAACATGGGTATAATAACAAAAAAAAACCTATACTATTGATGTAGGATAGTAAATAGTATGGTTTTAACATACTACTCCGTCATTTATAGTTGAAAGCAGTGTCAGTGAAAGTTTTTCTTATTCTCACGGAACACCGATCGCTGGGGACTTCTGGAGAATGGCAACAGGTTTAGTTTCACACAAAAAGTGCAATACGTATTTTAACCTTCGAAAAAGAAATTGATGGAATGATTAAGAGCGAAACCGACCGTTATTGAATAAGATGTCCGAACTGATTCCTGCGTATGTACCTAATTATTGACTATAAGTGGTGATAGAAATGTGAAATTCTGCTATATTCCAAAAACAAACCCGCAGTATCGGAACTAGAATTTTTGTCATAATTTTTTTACAGTTACCCTCTTTCGTTCTATTCCACCAATGTAATTGAAAAACATTATGACAGTATTTTAAAAAAACACTTTGATTTTTAAATATTTTTATTTTGAAGAGAAAAGATATGCCCCAGGCCGCGATTCGAACCCAGGTCCTCTGATTTTTAACTCATTTTATGATCTGAAACAAAAGTAAGGTCTAATACTTAATTTATTTTAAAAGATACTTTACAATTTCTTAAATCAAGATATTCTCTTTGAAATTTTGTGGCATTTAAAATCTGCCGCCCGTGGAGACAGTCTTCTTTTCACAATGTGATTCTGGCGGGACAGTTCAGCTCTTTGTTTTTTTTACCAAGCTAATATAACGGAATTCAGCCAGAGAGTAACATTATGAATGATGTATATCCTGAGAATGGGGGGAATATATGATGTTAATTGTATAAGCCCACATTGTTCTTTATTATATAACATACTACTCCAATGTTTATTTTTTACTATTTTTTAAATTTATATAACATAGTTATTTCTTTAAAATTATATTTCAAGAATTTTATTGTTTTAATTATCGGTTTGGGTCATCTGTGGTGTAGTGGTTAGCATAACAAGTTACTATGCCTAAGTTCGTGGGTTCGATGCCCAGCAGGTGGTCCTAGAGGTAATTTTAATAAATTAAAATTCTTTTGAGTAATAAAGTAATAAAATAAATTAAATTTACTATAATAGAAAAACTACCGACGTTTCAACCTACACTGCAGGCATTTATGTTTAAGATACAAATATATTTAAATGAAATAATTGGAATAGAAAAAAATATTAAAAATAAAATAATTGAGATATTGGGGTAAACCAGATACAAAGTATGACTAAAATATTGAACTAAAACAGTGAGTTTTTTAAAGGGAGTAAAACATCCTGGGTTATACCATCTTCCAGAGTGGACAAAAATTACGGCCTCCAGTTTTTGTGGGGTCAGGTACTAACTAGTTAAAGTTAAAATAGGATATTACTAAAGTTACACTAGGATATGAAAAAATTAAGGACTCCCACTATAGCATCGTCCGATAAGCTGAAGTTAGATCGGATACAACTCTTGACAAAATACTTATCGTAATATTTTATATTTATTTATTAATTAAGAACCAAGAAAGGTTTATTATTATTTGTAACAAACAAGCAATTAATTGAAGACAAAGGGTGGGATTGAATTTCTTTCTACTATATCGGCTATTTCTTCCAGTTTGCGATGCCTTGAAGATTGAAGATACATTTTAATTGAGTATTTTCAAACTACTCCAGATGCTTTATTAATTTTCAAGAAAAACGAAAACTCTGAGATAAGGACCAGAAATATTTCTATACTAATCATTATGTGACTTCTAAACCTAGATTTTCACTTCATTAAATATTAAAAAGTGTTAACATTAAGCGGAACTCATGTTAATGTGTAATAAAACCAGGGACATAAAACCACACAAATCAGATAATAAATTGGCACGGCCTTCTTGTTTAATATGTTCTGTTCTTGAAACAAGGTTAGCCAAGAACTGAACATTCTCAGGCCTTGGGATCTTCCTACTTGATATGAATATTCGATGAAAAAGAGTAACTTAAAAAATAGATATTTAAGAAATGTCATTAAAATTAATAACAATAGAAATTTAATATATCAACTACTCCCAAATAGTAGAGTAGGTATAGGATAAATAAACATTTAACATGAAATATTTTTCAAATTTAATGATTTAATTACTTTGAGGCCTATTCCCCTGGAGGAAAACCTGGCAATTGAGCGTGAGCTAGGCGAGCGAAATCACCTCCCTACATAACCGTTGGCTTAGAAACAGTCTAATCTCTACCATGTACTGAAGAAGACCTCTCATGGATTGTAGAGATGCACTTTTTGTTTTTGTTGCATCAATACAAATAGATGTTCAGTTCTTGAGAGGAAGAGATGAAAAGAGTGCATATTTTATATTATATATTATGTACATCATATGAACATAAAAAAATTGCAAAACAATTACATTTTTCATGAAATTAAGTGGTTCACATTAATTACTTTTGTTATGGATTCCGACTACGAACTAACTCCCTAAGTTTATGCTGTACGCACAATGCAAAAAAAGAAAAGAAAGGATTGTTTCAGTACTTACAAGCTAAATTGCGAAAAAACAATTTAAACTCAATATCAATCTATTCTTTTTGAATTAAATAATTGTGTTTTTTTTAAAAGTGTCTTTGAATAAAAAACAACAAAAAAAAAACAACAGACAAATAAATAAAATAATGTCGATATTCAATATACAGTCTAATGATTTACCAAAATTATAACATTTTATAGTTTAATTATGGAAAAAATAGGATTTTTAATCAATTTCGTATCTGTTAATAAGAATAGGTAAAATTTAATAATTTACAAAGCAATGTTAGCCAGGTATTTCAGTTGATTTATGGGTCAATAATATTTCCCCAGGCAATAATAGTACTCTCTGCGTATTGACAAGTTTCAATTTTATATTTAGTGTGTTATTTAATATAATTCACTGAGCGCCAATTTTTTCACTGTTAGGGCATGACTAGGAGAACAATATAGTTTCGCAACGTCACCAAAAGAAAGTTTAACGAATAGACTGAATCTCAAGTACTGGAAGTAATACTTTTATTTATTTATTGCATATATTTATTATACATGGCATATGGTTTTGACAAGGCTATGGACTAAGGTCAGTCCATCAGTGATAGCCTTAAGCAGGATCAAGAGCAACATCCGCTCAAGGGCAATTTATAATAGACCTCAAGTAATTTTAAATCGCTCGCTTCTAACCTTCTGTAATTTTAACTTACTACAAACAAGAAATGATGAGAAGAACATGATCGTTTTATTTTTTTGTTAGCGTGTCAATTATACATACACATAACAGCAGAGTTAAAGAGAAAAATAAGTTTATTATTTATCTTGCCAATCATTATATAAAACCTCATGTTAGATAAGGACTCGTTGAAACAATGTATCAAAGGTTATATGATTTTTATCACATTTATTATTAGTTGAAATCAACAACTTAAAAATTATAATTCTTTCGAGTAATAATCTAATAAAATAAATTTTTAAAAATTAACTATAATAAATAAGGGACCGACGTTTCAACCTACACTTCAGGTCTTTATGTATAAGATACAAATATATTTAAATGAAATAATTGGAACAGAAAAAAATATTAAAAATTAAATTAATAGAGATGTTGGAGTAAACCAGATTACTGACAATAATAATGAGAAACCACGAATGTAAAAGTATTAATAGAGCATAATAAATAAGGCATTAACAGGTGTCCATCAGAGATAATACATTTAATAGAGACAAATATTAACATCGATCCAAGGATGACCTATTACTTAAAAACATGATATAATTAACTAGTTAATAATTTAAAAATATAAGATATAATAATTTATAACCTAAAATTATCTTTACATGGAATTTTATTTTTTAAATAACCTTTAACTCATAGTTCAATTGCATGTATTTATGAAAATTATATAAACCCTTACCACTACAACCCATGAAGAGTCTTGGGTACAGTACGTGGTAGATAATTTACTATTTCTAGGGCAACGATAGTGCTTTGTCCGAGATTACGTTCAACCGCCAGGTTTTCCCCCAATTAAGGGTACCCACATAATAGATGCTGAGTGAGCCCCAGGAATGGTTAATCTATTAACAGATTAAATCATTTAACTAACATAGCTGGATTTGAACCCGGAAACTTCGTAATAGCAACTCAATGATCCACCCACTGTGCTACCCCTCTCATTTAGAAAATTATAAGTAACAAAAAAACTATGACTAATAATGTATTCATTATTATACAAACCTTATCCTTCTGTATATTCAAATCGCTTATATATGGGTAACCATAAACCATCAGTGAAGCATATCCCAGGCTGTGAGACACTCTCAGTACGAGCAAGCCGGTCCACCAACGTCAAGGTGGTGTCTCTTAGGACCAGTTAAGGGTGATGAAGTAAGTACGAGATTAATGACAAAATTTTGAATACACCGCGTGAATTTTAGGCGTGGGATATTGCTTCACTGGTGGTTACTGATGCCCAATATACATTCAGAC
This sequence comes from Troilus luridus, assembly GCA_964056705.1. Classification (NCBI taxonomy): domain Eukaryota; kingdom Metazoa; phylum Arthropoda; class Insecta; order Hemiptera; family Pentatomidae; genus Troilus; species Troilus luridus. The sequence goes on from OZ057413.1 coordinate 86,581,615, forward strand.
ACCTAAAATTTTGAATGTACAGAAGGAAAATGTATATTTTCGGCAAAAGAAAATTATTGCTTATTAAAATGATTAAATTATTTCTATACATTTATAAAGAATACAATATAATAAAAAAGTAGTTTTATTCTAAGACTAAGCCCCTTTAGAATAACAAACATGAACAGAAAAAGAACATGCATATCTGGCCAGAAGACTACATAATAAAAATCATACAGTGAGTATAAAGTGCGAACAAGTAAATAAAAATAATACAAGTACGAATCATGACAAGACAATGACAATTAAAGTTCATTGCGGGAATTGTAACGTTATAGAGAAATACATAATAAAGTAATATACACATGTATGTATGAACAAAGAGAAAAGACATACCTAGAAAGGCCAAATGGTAGGACCAAGGTATGGAAACTTTTAAGTATTTCTTTTCCCAGTTCGTTACCTTTTCCTTCAACTATTGAGAGCTTGTGGCAGTTTTCTTTCACCGCTACTAGGACGTCTTATTGGTTTTAAAAAAATTAATTTTATTCTCTTAAATAGTTATTGCCAACTGATATAGTTATAAAAACAAAATAGAAAAAAAATAAAAATTAGCTGCAGACCTCGTTTATAGAAAGTGGGTTTCAACCACGTGACTGTACCACATTTACAAGGTTTGACGGACATTCCACACATTTTATGCACTTTAAATATTATGCACGTTAAACAAGATATTTAACTGTTTAATTTTCAGATAAAAATATTTACCCCAATACTCATTTTTTGACCGATTTTGAGCGTGTTCCTGCACCGAATTAACAATGTTTCGTGCTCATTTTAGGGTTGATTCGAAGAATCCCAATCCATTTACACTGAAAACATTTCTGGTGGAACAGATATAGAGACTTAGGCCCTAAATAATTTATATATATTTAAAAAAAATGTATAAATCAGCCATAACATTAGTAAGGTAAAATTTTCAAATTCTAATAAACGTCTAAATGTCTTCATAAATACTAAAAAACATTTCAGTGTCTTTATTTATTACTTGATAAGCGTTATTCAAATGTAACCTCAATTGTTGCTAGGAAAGAAAGAAAGGAGTTTATAAGAATATGCAATAACGCTTTACGAACCCGAAAGCTCGATGACGATACCAACAATCATGGCTTACAAGCTTTCGTCCACGGAACCAATCCGCAAGATGGGGTATATATAGACAGTATAAAAGTCAATGAACGAAATCACAAAAGTAAGATTCATAATTTTAAACAAAATAATATATATATAAATTTATTTTTAAAAAAACTATTCTATTAACTACGAACATTCCGAATGAAGTAAACGTGGAGGATCTTGCAACTGCGATGAAGGTAGACAAGGCATATAATGATATTTTCTAACAAAATGATTAATGGTGAACGTGTGATATAACAACAATCGTGTACATAACAACGTTGTGCAATTTCACAGTTACAGAAGCAAAGTTTTTGGGGTGACTCCTTAGGTAATATTTCTCTCCGTTCGTTAATAATATTTTCAATAATATAAAAAGCTTATTAAGTGAAACATCAAACAAAATACAATGCTCTAAAAATAAGAATGACATTACTCAACAGAGAAAAAGCGAAAATAAATTAGACGAAATTACAATATTTTTTTTTTGATACATTAAAATTTAAAAATTCTTATATTATGGTGGATTAAGAATTATAAAAAAAACAAGGGATACATCTCGACATATCCATAAAACACAACAATATATTCGACATAAGCCATAGTAGAAAACAAAACTAAAACATTAATACAATTTTTTATACTAAACCAATGAGAGATCCAATAATTGTTAATAAGTTCAGAATAAGAATGGAGCAATAGGGAAAAATAACTATCTTTTTATCCAAAAAAGCGTGGGATTTTTTATAGTTTGTGAATAATGTCACTACTTATATCAATATCAGTCTATAAACTATTTAAAATTAACATCAAGCATTCTATTTTATACGATACATTTTTATTTATCACTATATTCTTATTTTAAACTTACTTAAAATCGTTTTCTAATTTTTAGTTTGGTTTTCTATTAAGGCGTGTTTTATAGTTTTTGAAACTACTATTTATTTTAAACTGCTTAGTTAGGCTGATTGTAAACACGTGTTCTTTAGTTTTTTAAAACTAATATTCATTTTTTACTTTTTAGTTCGGCAAGCTACAAAAAGACGTGTTTTAGTTTTTTTTTTAACAATTATTCTTTTTTGTTGAAAAATATGTGAAACTTTACAGTTGATCCTGCCAGTAGTCATATGCTTGTCTCAAAGATTAAGCAATTTACGCCTAGCACATGCATTAGTAATTGGCCCAAGATACTACAGCGTCTTCGGATATGTAAAATCGCTAATCCAGAAGATCCTGCTCAAGGAAATAATGAGTAAGAAAAATTATAAAATTATTGTATAACCATCGGTCATGGAGAAGTGTGCATATTCACAACTGTTATGATGTGGCCTAACATCAAGTTACAGGATTCCATAACGTACATACAGGCGAAGCTAATATAATGCTGTTAATAAATTCTCCCTTAAACAATTAGAATTTAAACTATAGTCGGTAAATGGAACTTCCAAGGACACAGGCCATTCCAAAGGTTACCATAAAGGAAATAGTTCCACTAGAGAAAAACCCACCATAATTCCAAAATGCCTTATACCTGAAGCGGGCAGGTGGAAATACAATGGTTACATTAATGTTCTTGGAAATACAATACATTCGGGAATGTATTGTACTGAGAAGGTAGGGGGTGTCGACCCTCTAGAATCCTTGTCACCAAAACTGACAAAATTCCACAATAAATGGACAACCGTTGATATAGATAATATTATAAAGTAAGATAAATAAATTAACGCAAATGATTTCGGAAAATGACAAACAGAATACAGTCCATCAATTTAAAAACTGATTTTATTATTAAAAACACAATATTTTATTTTTTTTGATGGAGAAACTAAGATTAACTATCTGCTAAATAAAAAAAAATCATTACAAACAAATGACTTAAAAACATTAAGTCATTTAAAATTAAACTTTATGATTAACAGCAAAAGTTAGAGTACAGGAATAGGATAGACACGTGCTTAATAGAAACGAAACACGTTCTGAAAGGAAGAACTAGACAAAAAGTCCTATCCTGATTTATTTATTAATAAATCCGGATTAATTATTTAAAACACGGAGTTCACCAAGAAAATGTTGACAACATTGTTATTTATTTTTTCTGTTGAATAATATACATCTTTTAAATCTTCATACCACTGTATTAATGTTTATACGCATATATTTTTTTTTTTACAATATTACATAACTTAATAAGCATTGATTTGACTGCTTAACGATAATAGAGTAGATAAAACATTGAATCATTAGCAACATATTAATATGGCTAATTGTCATTAATTTTTTTTTTAAAGACCAACATACGCGTACAGTATTAAATTAAGGCAAAAAACAATTCTAAACATAAAATTCTTAATGCTTAACGTAACGAAATAAAGCTAATTTATTAAAAATATGCAGGATTTCCGCTAAACGCGGGGCACACAAGTACTTTTTTAATTTTAACCATAATACAATGTCAAAAAACCACTGAAGATGGGGTAGTTCTTGAATAACATCAAAATAAAAATAAAATATTATCTTTTTGTTTTTTATCAATAACAATAATAAAATAAAATGTTTAACGAGCCGGAAAGTTCGTTGCCGACACATAACATAAACAAGGAAACATAAACAATAAGGCACCATTCGATAATACTTTTAAGAAGAATGTATTTGTAACGTAGGGTCGTTTTTTTTCTGTGTTCATCACGACGTCTAACCTTCTCCGTCAGAAACCTAAATATACCTACAATGTTAGACAAGCTGTTATTTAAAGGCACGGAGAGGTTTTCTATCTTCCCAACTTGTTTATAGGAGCTAATCTAAAAAGTAAAGCTCCGATATCTTAAATATCCTTCACATTTAAATTGATATAAAAGTAAATGTTTTGTCACAAGAAAAAGCCCTGAATATGTTCATAACAATATGGTATCCATATACAACAAAGATGATGTGATTATCTTTAGAAACATATATGAGTATGTAGGGCGTTACGATGACGAAACGTATAAAATACCTCTCACCACTTGCATGGAATAACAGGAAATAACAACAATAAATTCAAGAGATATAATTAGTAAAAAAAAAAGAAAGAAAGAAATACTCCGTATTACGTACTTGCTTTCTTATTTCTTAACTTTAGTCATCGCTCATTATCGGTGGGTATCAATAATGAATCATAAAGATAAAGAGAAAAAAAAAAGAGGTATTTTAAAATATAAGTGCATCATCCCTGATATCACAGTGTTTTTTTTAGTTAAGCACCTAAAATCATCTCGGAATTTGCTCTAAACTATTTGGCCATTCCTGAATGAGAAATTACATAATAGCCCATTTACTTAAAAATTTATTAAAACGGATATATATATATATATATATATATATATATATATATATATATATATATATATATATATATATATAATATGTGACATAATTTTATATCAAGTAGTATATTAGTAAAGGCTGAAATACGAACTAATTTCCGTTTTTCCCAAAAAATATCGTGAGCAGGAAGCGATAGAGTTGATTTTTACGTTCGAGATATTTTGAAATAATTTTTTTAATCCTCTGATATTTTAAATTAGCCACACAGACCCTGTGAATAAGTGATTAAGTCGATTTTTTTCTAGAATGAGTTAGGCATAGGGTTCAAAAGTTATTGCTTATATTAAAACATTCCGAGGCAAAAACTACGAGAATGACACGATTCAGCTTTCTTCACACTGGACGAAATTCGCCATAATCACTTATTCACCTCGGCTGCAGATATTCGATAATAATAATAATAAAATATGCGTTTTTTCTGTGTCTTAAAATAAATTATTCGGATACAGAATATATCTTTCATCGAGAAATGACCGTTAGAAAGATCCAACCCTCGAAGCTCCAAGATAGTTACGTAATACAGGGATATTGGAAAGGTGGGACTGCCCCGCCCGTGTTCTTTGGAACCACTAAAAAAAGAGAGCTACAAGTGAAATAATAATAAAAAATAATGATGTCATGGCTTTGTACCGCATCGTAATAACAAGAAAATATAAGGACATTACATTTTCATCAGAGGACAACAAAACGAGGAATTATTCTGGAGGAAGATATACACTATATATATATATATATATATATATATATATATATATATATATATATATATATATATATATATATATGTATATATATACACACATACCCACACACACCACACATACATACATAGTCAATTTACAACAATACGAGAAATCTACGGAATTTAAGCAAATAACATTATTTAAAAAAAAAAGTTTCCTAAACAATTATAGAACAATTTTTTCTTCTTCAAAATTCAAAAGATGGTCTGTAAATGGTTAATAAATCTTAAGAACTGGAATAATAACTAACTAAAGTTTTGAAAAACATAACAGATTAATTAATAAGATTTTACATTTATCATCATCATGTCATTAAATATTGTTTTTTAATTTATTGATGTCTCTTTATACAGTCGTCCTGTTGGGTTATTGGTCAGTCCTAAAAATATTCCAGGAACCTCTGATGGTAAGGTTTATACAACACAGTTCAAACTATAAATGTTGATAAAGAATTACGCAATAAATAGATAACTTGAATAAATAATAAGAAAAGTATGAATAAATCAGGCGTGTTTCAAAGAATTATAAATTAGGTCGTAATTAAATTATAATTCATCCCCCGCCCGATAATAATTAATTCGTATTTATAATATATATATTAAGCGCTGTAAATAGGTTAAATTTCACGATAAAAAACTAAAAAGAAAAAACATGGCAGGATGCAGAATGTGGAACAAAACCGAATATCCCTGTATTGGTCCAACACCGTTTTTTTAATTTCCGTTACGAAAATGGCATGCCTAATAACAAGAGAATGGAAAGGCAAATTTCCATTAATTATAGCAGTGAATGGGTTAATTAAATGTTATCACTATTACATTAGATTGACTGACAAGTTAAAGGACCTGAGAAAATTAGAACAATAGCTAGGCTACAATATTAACTATGGTTTCTTTTAGAAACGATAATTAGTTATTACACTGCACAATTTATCTTTATTAAAATCAATATTTTATTTCTCATTAATTTAATTTATTATTTTATCAGAAAGTAATCTAATAAAAATTATCTTTAAAAAGAAATGAACTCATTGGAAAAATGTAACTACCCTACACCCAGAGAATTTTTTTTTTTTTGTAAGTTCCAATATTATTTCTTTTTTCTAAATTTCAATATAAAAATTTGAGAATTGTATTTAAAAAATATACTATATACACAAAAAAAAAATAAACAAACAGCGGGTTCAAATAATTTTTTTAAAAACTACGTGTTATATGTTGTGGCTTAATTGTTAGGAAAAAGTTTAATGTGCTTACGAAAATAAAAATCCATTTTTTAAATTATTTATATTGAAAATCACTCAATTTTAATCAGAAAAATCTTAAAATATCTACGCTCACTAACATCCGATTCGAGAACCAGGTAATTTTATTTGATTTGAGGAACAATTATGGATTAATGTTTGCGCGAATATATTGGATTATTAATGAATATTTAATTAAAAAGTATAACAAACGTACGTACACGTGCGCATATACGGACGCAACCACAAATTACTTCTTACGTCAAATCACTAATAATATACACTCCATCCACAGAAAGTTATATTTAGCAATGAAAAGACGGAAAAGAAAGCGAAAACAATTAAAAAAAAAAATTAGATTATTTAGACAATTTGTTGATATTAAAATATTTCGGTAGATAACCACAACGATTATCTATTTCTTCAATATGAATTTTTTTGTTTCTACATTTCCTCTCCATTTACCACAAACCCATTATGACCTCCATCAGTAAGAATTGACGGCACTGTCGCACAAACATTCAGCTAGGTTCAATATGCTCTCTTAAGTTAAATAGAATTTGTAACTCTTAACCCTCCGTCGAAATAACGAAAAATTACAACAGAGAAGACTGTAGGATCTGTAATGAAAATCGCCAAAAATAATTAGAAAAAACAAAAGCGAAAATATCTAATTATTTCGTAAAATATGACGGCATAATACGATAGACCACAAATTGTCGGCATTGAGTGCGTAATCTTGTAACAACAATTTTACTCATACTCTGAGAAGTTCGATTGAGTCAAGATCTGAATTAAAGAAATGATTGGTTATTAATCTTTAGCCTAAAAAGTAGTTTTCTCGGCATTGATAAAACAATTCATGAAACAGCGCTTATTTAAATTAGTTTTTTAAAAATTGAAATAAGGGGAGAAAAAACTCTTTTCGAAAATCAAAGAAACGGTTTGATTTAAAAACGTCATCCTACATACATAATGTTATTTCTCTAAAAAAATAATAAAATAAAATAAATTATTTACCTGGGAATCGTTGAGACTTTCTAACGCTTGCATAACACTTTGTTCGGGTCGTTGGGCCTAAAAAAGAAGAAGAAATAATTAAATTATTTTAATTAACAATAACTTAATAACAAAAATATAGTCAATTAGCAAACATAACAAGAAACTATCGTACAACCTAACAATAATAATAAACTATTACATATTAATATAAATAAGTATATTACGTAATTATTAATATAGCTATCGTAAATGACTAGACCATCTCAAATTAATTATATTAATATAATACTCTATATATCCTAATATAATATAATATATACTATAGTTACTATTAATTAAATTTTGTTAAAATGTGATGTGTTTTGGTATAATACTCCTTATTCGTCTCGAAAGTTATTAGGGCTTATTCCTCTCATAAATAAATTATTTACATTCATTAATAAACTATAAATGATCAATTCCATATTAATATTCCATAATAAAGTTACTGTATTACTGGCATCCTTAAAAATTAATAATAAAAACGAGTCGCTTCTCCGTTCATTAATTAAACAATACTTACCATGGTTGTCAATATTTTATAAAATTATCTAATTAATAATGGGACATGCTGTTAAAAAAAAACAAAAAAACATGGCGCTGAATGTATCTTTTATATTTTTTCCAGAATTTTAATGTAACAATAAAAAAACAGATTAATAACAAAATACCCTTCCTTCTTCTTCGCCCTTGAAATTACGATGTTTATTACCTCATTGAACATTAAATGAATATTGAACGATAAACCAATTTCAAAAAGCATTACTACTCATATTCGCATAAAGAAGAGTTCGTAATCCTTGGTTCCTGAGACAATTAATTTAATTGTATCAAAACATTAATAAGGTTATTTTATAGGAAGAAAAATAACAGAAAATTGGGGATAAATTTCAATGAATAAACATTTCGGTATGTTTGAATGTTTGGTGTTTTTTTTTTTAACCGTATATTGCATGTTTAAATATTTTTTACAGGTTTGAAAATAAAATAAAAATGAAATTAGAAGCGAATTTTTGACATTTCCTTCTCCATATTTATATGGTCAATTAATAATTATTCAAGACAAAAATACAACTAAAAAGGGGTTTAAGGTTGAGTTAATGCGTATAGTCATCGGATGTTCAATGACGTAATGCTTATATAAATTAATAAAGCATTTAAAAATGTATCGTGTAAGAATAAATAAGTTATGACGTCAGTTGTTAGCGAATAAGGTCAGCTCCCTGTAGACATTATGATGAGGGACATGCAAACGTTACTACACTAAATTTCAATTAGAATTTAAATAAATTCTCTATAGAGATTCTATATACATATATTTTTTATAGAGATCATATAATGAAGTATTCTTTACAGTGATTATGTAAATAAAATCATAGGACATTTCTCTTAAGGAGCAAATAAAACAGAAAATGATTTATTTTATTATATTGCGTTTGGAAAATGAAATTTACGTAGTTTCCCACCAAAGAATTTATTACTTTAAAAGATCTTATAATGGAAAAATATAAATAATCTATATAATTTGTTTTTTTTATTCTAAAAAGTATGGAAATTGTCGTGAATGTATCACAAAAACTTTTTTGTTCAAAACATTAAAAACAAAAATGTTTTTTCCCCCAAACTTTGTGAGAATCCTTGTGTTTAAGCCACAAAATAATTTTTAAGTAAGCTATTTCTTTTTCAGTTTATCCGATTTTGATTTTAATGGAAATCAGAGGGTTTCTTCTTTTAAAGATACAGAGATGTTTATTCCTTAAATATGCCAATTAATTATAAGATTATTAAAAACCGATTTTACAAAATAAAACCAAAATTGAGTTGTTTTTCAGATATAGTTGGCGTTAAAAAAAATCTCGTTTTTTAAGAAACGCTTTGAGTCTGTCAATGAGTTCCATGTCAATCACGTTTTTTAAAACCTTTGAAAAAATATTGAGGAGACCTTGAACAAATGTTTATAAAACAAATATATTTTTAGTACCCCAAAGAATTTTGTTTGATTTTTTTTAAGATAATATTTTTATTTAGTTAAATTAAATATGACCTTCAGATAGTTCTAAAATTGAATTTAATAAATTTATTTCATTTAAAAATTTATATTAACCGTATTTATTTTTAAAAGAAATAATTAAATATATACGGTTAGTTAACCAAAAGATCTTAACATTTCTATCGAGTCATTTGACGAAACGGCATAATTTGATTGTATATTGTAAGTTTCTTTCCATGTAATAAACAAATAAATGTTTTTATTCGAAAATGCCTGGTAATTAACTACACTCCAGAATTTAAATAAATCATTTTCAGTGTGCTACTTTTTTTTGTCTCTTAGGAGAGGGGAGAGAACTCCACGTGTTACTTATTATGAAACTATTCGTTGTCAAATTTATTTAGAACTTGTGAAGCCTATTGTTTAATAGTATAAAATATTGGGGAAAAAGACCTTTTATGTTGGATGTTAAAAAGAGAAACAGATTGAAACTAAATCGCATAGGTGACGATTACTGATACATTTTTAAGTCTTATACGTTCAATTAAACAAATGTTGAAATATTGTTACTTGTACATTAGTTTTTATTATAGCAGTATTTTTAAATACTTGTTTGTTTATTTTACGTCCCTTTTATGGTACTAAGGCTAATCCGACAATTTTACAATGGGAGACATAAATTTTGCCAGGTATATCTAGGACAGGGGTCTTAAACGAGTACCTGGAACCTAAGAGGCTTAGGACCGCAACTTTTCTATTAAAATACTTTCAAGACTGGTATTTTAAATATTTCTGAGTTTACAATAAAGTCGTCCAAGCAAAAAAAAGCTGATTTTATTTGTAGCAACAATTGCCGTCTTCTTAACATTGATAAATGGGTAACATTTGTTTTAAACAAGAAAAAGAAAAATCACAGTAAATACTTCAGATTCTTTGTCTAAAACCACATGCCTTAATTAGAAGGATGGTCCAGGGGTTATATATCTCACGAATTTTTTTAAATAATTTAAAAACCATCAACAAAACATTTTTATTTTAAGTGGAGTGAGGAATTACACAAATTATCGGTAAAATAGTCAATAGTTTTCAACAACGTGGCCATAGAGCCTATTATCGATTGTAAAATCACGTGTTCAAGAAGGAATTCCCATTTAATTTAAAAAAATATATTTTCTGGATAGAATAATGATATCATGGATTTTGATATCAATAATAAAACACCATTAATCTTAACTTTACAGTTATTCGAGGTTCGATATCGAGGTCCATAAGAAGTTTATAGCTAACGTAGTGTTTGAAAAATAGGAGATTAAAGTTTTGTTTAATTTTAAATTTTCGGATATACTCGATTTTGAATTGATTATACGTACTTTTGAAAATACAATCGATTTAAAATCTGTTATTTTCAAAATCTGCATCACTAGTTGATCCGAAATGAACTTTAGTATTAAATAAATCGAACATTCTTGCGCACTACAAGATAAAAAGAATGCCATCTGAAAAAAAAATGGCTGGGACAACCTAACAACGAGCTTCAGTACCAAATAAATAAAGGAAATTCAAAATTTTAGCCTAAACCTAAAGCCTAGCGATTTCAATAACTTGATTTATTAAAATGTTGACATCGATTGTTATGTTATCTTATATTTTTTGGAAGCAGAAAAAAACATTGGCAAGGATGGAACAAACGTAAAATGTATTATTGAGCTCTATACACTAAAAGGGACAATATTTTCAAGGACAAAAAACCTTAATAATCGATAATTTTTATTTACTTTACTGATTTATAGAATACTGAGGCTCACTATAAGTATGCATATGTAAGCAATAATTAACTTTTTTACAGAGCTCTCATACAAAAAATATAAATTAAATTCTAGTTATAAACCTAACTAATTGTAAAATTAACACAACTTAACAAAAAAGTACACTTACCAAAAGCCCAGTTTCAACACTTGGTAACAAAGTTAGCCTACTTCCATTAACTAATTGGTTTTCATGTACAGTTCCTTCTCTTAGTTGCCTGAAACAAAAAATAATTTTGTCAATACGACATAAAATATTAATAACACCCAATAATTTTAGAAGGGGACTAGTTACTTGTAAGAGAGTTTTAGAGGTTTAAATAGTGTCTACAGAAACTCTAAACCATAATTATTATCTTACTATTATTGGTCAAATGAATAGTTGAAGGAATATTTTATTTAAATGATTATTACTATTATTGGTGAAATGTTTGCTAAGACTCATGGAAGAATGTTAAGGATTAAGTTCTTAAACTAACTGTAAGACTATTTGAAAACTTAAGCAAATTTTTCTTCTTTATCAAACAATTGACTCAGTAAGCACTGTCAGCCAAGAAAAATAATATGTAATAATAAAAAAAAATCCAATGTCGGCAAACAAGTATGATTGTTCTGAGAGCAACTGGGAAGCATGCAGAGGGAAATTTTTTAATAATGCTTGTCTATCATTCCCTAAGCACAAGAAATAATGGAATTCATTACAGTTAAGGTAATATAGTTTATCTATTTTTACATGATGTTACAACGAAAGAACAAATTTATGTATTGGATACATGCCCTAGATGAATTTTTGGGGTGACCTTGAAACTTGTGAACACTTCACTATGACTTTAGGTATGAATCTTAGCGTGTTAAGATACAGTAAGTTAATTACTAAATACTTGGCCCCAAATACATTTCATTTAGATCCCTCCCCCACCATACCATTGTCATAGTATGTATGTAGAAGGTGGCTTCAATGTTGTTGAATTTATAAATGATTAACTAATTATTCGCTTTTAAAATCCACAAAATAAATTCATTTTTGTTTAAAATCCACACAATGCCTTAGCTATTCTCCATCTTTATTAGCTACCAGTGCTTATTGTTTAGGGCATTGGTAATGATATAAACATTTTAAGATGAGTGTATTTAAGTTAAACCTAACATAAGAGTAATAGGGTTTTTAAATACCGGGTGAGTATTTTCAATTAACATTGAAACTACAATTACTATAAATAAAGTGAATGATGTAATAGTTAAAGTTTATACTTAATATAAATAGTAACAAGCTAATCTTTTTTCTTAAAATAAAGCCATAAATTTTTGGTTAATAGTATTTAAAGTCCTTTTCTACAGTTTTCATTAACTATACCTTCTCATTAAGAGTAGTGGTCTTACCACTAAACTAGACATTATTATTATATTTATTATAAAGACAATTAATTCCTAATTCCAAAAGAATAAAAAAAGTTTTTTGAGCATTTAACATTTTCAATGATATCTTATTCTAAACGGTCTGAATATGTTCTTTTAGTTTGAAATAATTCTTTTTTATATTATTAGAATTGTAATACTTATTATTCTTATTAGAATTGATAAGAATTCGACATTATTTAAAAAATAAGAATTGTACAAATGTCTAAAAACTCAAGACTTGCAAGCCCTTAAAAAAATATATTTAAGTTACTTTTAAATTATTATTACTTATAAAAGGGAGTTCATAAACAATGGGCATGGCTTTGATTTTTATACTCCTATTTTCAGTACAACTAATGTGAGAGATGGGCAGCTCAGATAAAAGATGATGCTTTTATTCACTCAGTCCCAGGAGTCAGGCTATGACACATGATTATTTGTTATCAGCAGAGGATTGACCCTAAGGGGTCAGGATAAACCTTCTGGACCTCATCCAGCTTCTTGGATGTAGGAAACCTGGTGATCATACCTCATCATGTTCTTACCACTTCCTTACACAACAGTTGGCCTGAAAACTCAGTTCTTATCAAATACTGAACCCAAGAACCATCATGAGTTTCAGTAATTGATTTTTTCCCTTGTTTGTTTGAAAAATAAAAAGGAACGTTGATATTATATCAAATTAAACTATAATGGACAACGTGAAACATATTCACAAAATGCTAATTGAATCATATTACATTTAAAGAACTATAGCTGAAGTGTAACAAACATAGTATGATATGATACTGTATTATGATAACAGTTTATAAGAAAAAGTATTTCAGAAACCAAGCAATGATTGTTACATAATGTAAAGATAAAACAGATAAACAAAACGAGAGAAACCTCGGGAATGATAAATAAAGTTAACTTAATCAAACTCAACTACAAGCATTATCAAGAATAGGAACGCAGATTGTTATATATATGTTTGGCAATAATTTGTAAAATTGTTAAGCTTGAACGAGGAAGAACTTAAAAAAAGAAAAGGAAAAAGGATTGATGCAATGAGAGCCACAGAACATGGTCGTCCCAACAGCTGGTCAATACGTTTTCCTTAGTAATAATGAAAACAAAATGGTGGGTACCTTTCTCTATGAAGAAGGCAAATCCTCTCTTTGGGAACTTTAAGTCTCTTTGATATGAGCTTTTTGAGATTTTCAATTGTTTCGTTCTTGGTGACTGCCAATTCGAACTGGCCACCAGTGGTTGGGGTGACTGAGATGGTGATGTTAGGACCGGGGCAACCACACCCAGACGAACATGGGCAAGTCTCCTTAGCTGTTTCCATTCTTTAAGCACATTCACTAGAACACTACAAACGGCCACACTTATTTTACACAAGGGCTATTGATAAGGGGAAAGGGGTTATCGCACGATAATTCGGGAACACGGCGCACTACAAGTTCCGAATCATTTCTGATCTCTTACGCGTCTCGGTGAGAAATGGCCGAAAGCTGGAGTACCAGCTGACACATGGACGGTGTTGCCAACAGCAACCTCGTCACAAATGAATATACCTCTTTTCTGTCAGTTGTCTTTTTGTATTTTTAATTGCTTAATAATTAATAAAACTTTGAAAATTGCGATAAAAAATAATATCTTGCAATTGTACCTAGTATTTTAAGTAAGAAAGTTATTACATCCTAGCTTATGATTTTATTTGCTGTTATCAATTCTCTCTAGCTGATAAGTATTTTCTCAGGAATTGTACACTTTTTTAAAAAAGTTTTATTTATATTTTGTCATTTTTATAAATACTTTGATTTGTATTCTATTGCCTTCTGGCTAGATGTATATTAATTTTATTTTTCAGGCCATGCTTGCCATTCTACCTAGTCCCAGAATAAAGTTTCTTTTGTATCTCAGTTAACTTATTTATCTTAAGCCCATCAATTTAGTTTGGAATTATATACTAAAGAAGTTTGGAGATTAATTAGATTATCTCAGAACTTCTTTAGAATAGAAAGATAATGAAAAATCCAGCCATTCCAATGGGCTAGGTATTAGAGCTGATAAGTATTCTGCTGGATAACACACTGATTATTGATTCTTCTGTGAATTAATTTATATTTGAAATGGAAGGACTGTTCATTGTCTTACTATTTACAAAGGTTTGGAGTATATATATATGCATGTATTTTTTTCATGTTAATGAGGTATCCTGGATCTAAATTTGTGATAAAGAAACCTGTTTAAAAGTATGAGAATAGCCATTTGGGACTGAAAGCCAATTTTTAAGTTCTTAAAGACTTTTCTCAATGCCTTACCATAATTGTTCTGCTGTTAATTTCTTTGCTGAAGAGTTAGATTTGTTTTATAAAGTATTGTGCATATGCTCCTATGAAAACCAGCTTATCTTTATTTGGTTAATTTATTACCCATTTTATTATAGAGATTCATAATCTGATTTTCTAAACTTCAATTAACTGAGTTGAGGAATGCTGTGTCATGGAGATACTGGACATTTTTGAAAAAAATATCTATTGTGTAATAATTTTCAGGTTTTTAAACATACAAGAAATATAGGCTCACAATTTCCATTATTCATAACAATGAAATTGTGAATTTGATAAATATTAATTTACTATTACATCACAATTTTTAGTAGCTTTGGATTATAAAAAATCATAAATTAAAAAATAATAAACAATGGGAAAAAATTGAACATTTTTAAGGAGGTTCTATGTTTCACCAGACCAATGGGGAAAGATGGCATAATTCCTCGAGCTTTGAAGAAGTAATGAACCTATATCTAATGTTTCTTGAATAAAAACATGCTCTTAGGTCACACTCCTTTCGTTCTGAATGTGCAAATTGACAATGTATAAGATAGCAAGCCATTTTAATGCTATAAAACCACTTTACAGGTTTGTCAAAGATTACAGATACTTGCTCAAATATGGATGATTTTAATGTAGGATTATTAGCTTATAGTTTATAGCATGTGAAGAAAAGAATTTGTTTATACTACAGCAGTATGGAAACCCAATTTCCCAAAGATGA
This sequence comes from Troilus luridus, assembly GCA_964056705.1. Classification (NCBI taxonomy): domain Eukaryota; kingdom Metazoa; phylum Arthropoda; class Insecta; order Hemiptera; family Pentatomidae; genus Troilus; species Troilus luridus. Next base: position 86,597,401 of record OZ057413.1, read on the forward strand.
AGGTAAGAAGGACTTATTACCTGTTCGACAATCGATTAATCAACTTGAAGTTTATTAAGAAAAAATATATTGATGTATGATTTGAAATGACCAGCAATAGTTAATCGTTTAACAATAAATAGCAGTTGTAAATTTTATCTAAAATGAGTTTCTGATACTTAGAGAAGCGAAATTGTGTTATTCTCATAGTGAATAAGTCAGGCATTGGCTTAAAATGGAGTCATAACTTATAAAATTAAATTACCACCATTAAAAATTGGGATAATTTATAAATAATTAATAATAAAGATATAATACATTTTTTATTTATTTTGTACAATATTATTTTATAAAAACAAGCGCATGAAAGAGAACTAAACAATAAAGATTCAAATATAACAAACATAATTAACCATAAGGTAAATTTAATATCTATATTTTGTTGAATAGTCTTTAGGGGACACAACAAGACCTCTTCCTTTTCGTGCACCTCGGTATACAGTTTCGATAATATCAATCATTTCTTGTTTATCTTCAAGAGCCCAATTAATTTTGTTATTATTTCCTGTACCTAAATCAATCATGATATGCTTGTTTCTAAAGAAAAACATTACAGTGCATGGATCATACAATTCATACATCTTATTAAAATCAGGAACTTTAGTAATGTCAACAAGGTAAATCACAGCGAAATTCTTGACTTTTTCTGCAATACTGTATAAAACCTCATCCATTTTCATGCAGGTTGGATCCCAATCATGGCCGAATCGGATGACCTAAAATATAATAAGATAAAAAATATTATTAGTTGAAACAATCATATACTATTACTGTATTTTCCTTATAAACATTTGCATACAGTGATGGGAAGTCAACAGGAAAGGAGGAGCAGATCATTAGTTGTCAGATCATATAACTATTTAATTCCAGCCATGAATATAAATTCAGGATCAATTTGCTAAGAAGTTACACTATCAACAAACAAAGAAGATAGTAAGTATTTCATTGAAAATCAAAATAAATAATGAGTAAATATCTATGCCTTATAAATAACCAAATCTAGCACAAAATTTATTATTGGATTCTTCAAAACTACATTTAATAATGTAAATTACTAAATTATACAGAAATGACAATAAAAAATATTTTTAGAAAATGAATATTTGGTGATTTTTAAGTCAGCACTATTAATATCTACATCCTGTACTTATATAACAGTCAAATTATAATAACATGTAACTAATATGAATACAATTTAAAATATATGTATGAGGCATTTAGGAACAATTGGATATGGTGAAATTTCAAAACTTGATGTTTTCAGAAGTTTAGACAAGGAAATTTGTCTGAAATGACAAATGGCCGCCTTGTTTCTCATTGTTTTATTCCAGTTCAAAACTTGAAGTGTCGGGGCATGAAATTGCTTGACTAAACTAGTCAAAAAGTCAATTCTTGAAATTTCAGTTATTCCAGTTATCCACTTATGATCCGGAACACTACATATGCTCTACTTAGTGAAAACTACAAGATAAATAACAGGAATTTGTTTCATTAAGTTTTATAGATTACATCTTTAACCTCTGATATCTGTTTAATAAATGAGTTTGAGAACAAATACCTAAAATAGTGCCGAAACATCCTGTATAACTTAAGCTACAGCATTAAAGAAAGACAGATTATGAAACAATCAGGTTTATAGGGAAGAAAAAAATATAGTAAGTCAAAATTATACGGTTCAAATTAGCTAAATATCTCGACATTTTTTTATAAATTTTATAATAGGTAGGTAGGTATTATTTATAAATTGTTCTGGTTCAACTGAGACAAAATAGCTGGGAAGACACTCCAGATTTGTTTCCTCATTTTTATGTTGCGACAATATATATTTTATTCATTTTAATAGATGATTGCTGCTTGAAAATAATGTTCTGTTATCATACAATCTGAAAAGTATTCCATCCATGTGGTGGTAAGTGATAAGAGCAGTCTGTTTGAACCCCATCATGCGAGAGTTGCCTGTACTTTAAAGGTTAAAATCTACTTTAAACATTGATTTTCAAACCCAAGTCGACCTATGAAATTCTTGAATATTTTTATGAAAAAAAAATCTATACATGAAATGAAAGTGATGATTATAAAATCTGTTAATTAGGGTTTTACACTCCGTAAATTTGTGCAAAAAAGTCCTCCTTTCAGCCTATATATCTAGCCGAACCTACCTTACTCAAATGCGCCAACAATATCTATTATAAAAAAGTTCAGATTCTAAAGTATAAAGCAAATTTAGAAGAAAGAAACAATTTTACAAATTTTTGAAATAAGATATCTACTTTTCCCTCAATAAAATGCAACTCGGAAGAATATATATCCTTATCGGAAGAATATTAAACACTACTATACTATTAAAATTATACACTAACCAGAAACAAAAAAAATTTTAAAGCAGAGATAATTTGAAACAAATATGTCACATGGCTTTTATGAAGGGTAAGAGATAAAGAACAAGGCTAACATCAGAGGGCGTAGAAAATCCACCTCACACCACTTACATCAACTAAGGTAATAAGGAAGATCTACCAAGAAGGAGGATCTTGGTTGGTCAGAAAGACATTCAACCTGAAAGAGGGAAGATTTTCTGAGGGCAAATCAGCTTGCTTGCACGACCAAACTCTAATTTAGTGGCTGAGGTGAGAAATGATTTTACTTAATAACACAATCATTTTAAATATAAAGTTGCGAAAGAAAAAATTGTCCCCCTTATTTTGGGTACACACTTTAGAGAGGCTGGGTGATCCCCAACAGGGTCCTGGATCACATAGAAACCATCTCCGGGCACTATAAGATTAAAGTCTACCAGTGAGCAGGATTTGAACCCTGGACCTTTGGCACGGCAACTCAGCACTCTACCACTGAACCCCTCTGCTCCCTTCAGTGGCATTAACAATTAGTAAATTAAACAAAATATTGTTTTTTTTAATCTTCTATTTGTTAATATTTTTAAACAATTCAAATGCATTTTATCCCAGCATTCCACATATATTTTATGCACCATAATTATATCAAATGAAATATATTAGTCTAATAAATTAAATCTACTTGATTTGTATTAGAATTTTGTATCAGTTCCGCAGGTTGTCGCCTCGAGTTGAGTCACATCACATTTTAATTTTTAATTCAAAATTCAACAAAAAATTATGGGCATTATTCCGCAGGTTGTCGCTTCGAGTTGAACCTCAACGAGTTTAACTTTTCATTTGTTTCTCTTTCAATACTTTCTAAAAATACAAGTTATCATGAATTTAAGTTTAGAAAAAAGAGTGTAATTATAAAACCATAATTTAGGGAAAGAATAAGTAGGATATTGAATGTTCATAATAAGAGTAGTGTGACAACATTATTCTATTCTCATAGTCATTTAAACCTCCTTAAATTCATATGATAATATATTGATCAGAATTTCAGAAGGGCATCAAATGTGATAAGTAAACATAGCAATTAATATTGGCAAATAAATAATAATTATTCAATTTATTATTAGTGATTATTACATGCAAACAAATAATAATAATAATTCAACTTACTACAACTCTATCTTCCTCTGATAAAATAGCCTGGTCAACCTGCCAACCATTGTGTAAATGACTTAACATATAAGACATTTTGCTGGTTTATTGTTGAACTTCTATAAGACAATAATACTTAAATATCTAAAACAAAACGTTACGTTCTGTTATGATGTTAACAATAGGTTATAACTCATGGGTAGGTTATTCAGAAATACGGGAGGTTTTATACAGGCTTCAGTTGTTGACAAACTTGTAAAGTTGTTATACCAAGATTGTATGCAGTGATAAAAATATCTTTCGTGTTTAAGTATGTTATTTATTTGTACTTTATTCTACTTTGATCATCTATTTAGAAAATACCTTACCAAAACTAAAATTCATTTTCCTCATTTAAAAATTTTATAAACCGATTTTCAGAAGTATAGTTTTCCTTACTCCCTTTCAGCAATTTACCATCTATGAATTTAAATAAGGAAATAGGAAAATGAAAAAACTCTATTTCAATGCATGGATTTTAATACGCACAAATATTTTAGTTTCTTACATCAAGAACTAAAATATTCACCTGTTTAAGTGATAAGCTATCACATTGAAAGCTGTCCTAGATTGCTTCTAATGGACTATACATTGTTTTTTGTGCTAAGAAAATTAGTGTTTATATATAATTTAATTTCTGCTCAGTGAATGTTTAGTTTGGAATTTGGTGTCACCATTAAACCCACTTTTTAGGATATCTCTTAACTTTTAAAATTATCTAGGAATACCTTAATCGTTAATTATTCCACAGGCTGTTGCTTCGAATTGAATCATACAAGTTTTTACTTTTCATTTGTTTCTATTTTAATATACAACATATCGTGAGCTCTAGTATGTTAAAGGGAATGTAATTATGGGAAATGTCTATATTTATATAGTAATTTCATCAAGAAATGAGCGTTTCAACAACTGATATCATCTATACTTCGAAACATTAGTTGATACTTTTATTTCTTGATGAAGTGATAACCAAAGTCTACTCCTTACCCATAATTACCTTCTCTTTTCTATACTAAAGCCCATGATAACTTGTATTTTTGGAAAATATTAAAAATGAAATGAATTTAACAGTTAAAACTTGTAACTCAACTTGAAGTGACTACCTGCAGAACTGGTATCCGTTTGCAGTTCAATGAATGAGATGAGGAGCATTAGAGGTAATCCCAAACCATCTATGATAGTCACAAATTCTGAGATAAAAATAATGTCCATGTATTACCGCTACTCTTTCCAAATAGTCCAATTCTTTCAGTTCAATCATTTCCTGATATCGGAGTTTCTCGCTGACATTTTGTCTTTCATTATTGTTATTAGGAATCCCAATATCAATGAGCTTTGTGTTTCAATTCTATGAGTTGTATATTATTCATATTGTTGAACTGTTATTTTTCGGATTGGAGAGCATCAACTCAGGTGGTTTAGTCATGCTTGAGGATGTCTGAGGAAGGTGTGGCAAGAGCAACCTAGAATGTGGAAATGGTTGGAAGGAAACTGAGGGGAAGATGTGGGAGATGTGATGATCCAATAAAGGAACCATAGGATCAGGCTCTACTAGCACATGCCCTTATACTGCAGTGCGGTAGAAAGGGCTGATTAAGAGAAGGCTATTATTCAAAAATACTTTTAAGAGTTCAAAAACTGAAGGGATTTTTAAGATTGGAGATTGAATTTTAATTCTATAATAAAATATTGCATGGTCACAGCAAACCTTTGCACTAATTGGCATCTGTTTGGTAAATAGTTTCTGATATAAAATGTTGTAAAGAACTTTTAACTATAAAAAAAAGTTTAATAGTTTTACTACAATATTTAAACTGAGTTATATCTTAAGAAATGCTTTAGGAACAATTAGACCTACACATCTATTATAACTCAGATTGGCACTATTTAAATGCATCAACAAGTACTATTGTATTGTATTGTACTATTGTACTATTATATTGTGATTTTCTTCTTATGTAGAACAGCTCCCATAAAATTTATTAAAATTTTTATTCAATTAGGTTATAAAATGATGATTTCTGTTCTTTTTAGAAAAAAAATGATTTTTTTTATAACTATTTGGGAGCTATTGGATATAGAGTTTTCTTTTACTATTTAAAATGGAACTATTTTAATGCACCATAATCAAATTTACAATGAAGTAGTTTTGATTGAATTTGTTAATAGACATAGAAAAGAATATTGATTGCTTATTTTGGAGAGAGAGAAATTGAAAAACATTATCTCAGGAACTGTTAAATACTATTATTCTTAAAGTTAAAGAAATTTAATAGTTAATTCATCCTTTTTTTTATTTTTACTCGAGGAACGTGAAATTTTTAATTGGTAAAATTTACATATCTTGATGTAAGAAAACCAGTAAAAAAAAAAAATATATTGAAATCTATTTATTGCAATTGGGTTCCTAAACCTAGGAGCATTGGACTATAAATATACTGAATATCTAAATATATAATCATTAAATAAAGTAAAAATAAGACCCTCTTTCAGATTGATGAAATGTTGGGTTCATTTTATGTTATCCAAATATTTTTTACTATTAACTTATATTTTTTGACATAAGATCAAAAAACTGCATTATTTATTTTTATGGTATTTTCAGCTATAGGGATATTATTATCACAAAAATTTATAATATTTTTGGTTATCTTGATTTCTATTATGTTTTAGAATGTTTGGTTTATTTTTATTGGTCAACTAACTGATAATAATTTGTTTCTAGTTAAATATCACAGTTGTTTTATACATTATCATTAATATGAATAATATATTAGAATGTAATTGGAAAATACCAAATGCATAACCTTAAGTCAAAATGTCGCCAATTCAGACATCGTCCGTAGGATGATACTGGCATGACACATGATGAAGAAGAAAATCATATAAGTACATCCCACATCAACAGTCCAAACAGTCTCAGTAATCAGAGACAGTTAACTCCTTCCAAGATGTCCTGTAAAATTCTCTGAATGAGTGTTGTCTCCCCTAACGATGCCTTATTTGGTGAAACATTAACTGGTTTGTTGTTTTTTCTGCATTTTAGAGACTTAAAGCTTTGTTTTATTTTATTTTTTTCAATTCAATTACTTAATTATAATTGCAGTAAATTTTAAAATTTGTTCCGATGTTCCACTTGGTGGTAAAGATCAGGTGACTGTAATTGTATTTATTTAAAAATAATCTTTTCATTTTTTAACAATGTTAAATTCCAAACCCCTCCTCAACGTTGGACAAACAAAAAAAAGATACATGATAGTAATACATATTACATGTATTAATGCATAGTAATATTATGTAGTATTGCATTTTAATATTTAAATAGATGAATTTTGGTATAAGTAACAAGAAATTAGTTTGAAAATTGATAAAATGTCATAAATTATTTTAGATTTGGGTCAGATTTCAAAAGTAAAATTAGTGTGGAAATTGCATTAAAAAAATTATTTTTTATTATATTTTAAATTATTTTGATATTTGAAGAGACTGTTCTTAATCAATGATTAATTATTTATTTAGAAACATAGTGAAATCTCAATTTTAACCTTTTAATATGACAAATAATTTATATATACGTATAAATCATAAGATAATTATCTTATTATTCTTATTTGTTTATAGGGGTTTCTGAATAAAGGAACAAAATGGAAGTTGATCAGGAAGAAAAATGGGATTGGGAATCAAAAAATAAAGAAGCCAAAAAGAAAATTTTAAAGAGTACTTTTTGGCTAGGAAACACTCCCATTGAAGGCAGCCGTTGTAAACTGATAGTTAGAGACCTAAAAGGAATTTGGGACTCAGAAATGGTTATTGATAAAGAGTTTGAATTCACAATAGGTTGTGGAGACAGCAGATTAGAAGGCCTCCTTGAAAGGTGTCTAATGACTATGAATAAGAAAGAAGAAGCCTTTTTAAAACTGGATGAAGTTAGTTTAGTTGTAACTTTGTTAGATTTCACCTGTCCTGATGTGCCTGTTTATAATTACGATTTAGAAACTAACATTAAGAAAGCCATTGAACATAAAGAGAAAGGAGTCGAACATTTTAGAAAAAATCGAATAGTTGAAGCTTATTCAAGGTTTAAAAGAGCTATCCGTTTATTGATATTCGCCAACAAGAATGAAGAAAAGGTATTACCTTTGTATATTGTTGTGTGTAATAATATAGCCCTTTGCCATCTAAAATTGAATCGCCCGGAAGATGGAATTGCTGTTTCCAGTAAAGTTTTGGAACATGATTCTAATAATGTAAAAGCGTTAATGAGGAGATCATCATGCTATAATTCAGTTCGAGATTTCGAGAAAGCACATGCTGATTTGGTGAGAGTACTTGATATTGAACCTAATAATGTACAGGCAAAAGAAATGATGGTTCCTCTGAAAGCGGATCTCTGTGATATGCATAAAAGATATAAAAATATGGTGATGAAAATGTTTAACATAAGCTAAGTTGTTCTACTTAAAATTATGTTTAATTTTTCTATTTTTGTTATATTGAAGTGTTATTACACATGTTAATCATTGTTTAAATAAAGTGTTTAAATTTGGCATACTTTATTTTTTTTCTTTATAAAAGGAAATATCTGGTGAGGAAATTATTATTTTTTTTATATTCGGTTTGTAATTGATAAATAAACAAAAAAACTACCCTTCACCGTAGGGTAAAACTACCGTTATAACCAACAAAAAGGTTTTGATACATAGTAGAGACTGTACTGTTTCTATGTGGTAACCTGTAGTCTAGTGGTTAGCATAACCATACTAAGGGCCCCGAACCTTTATGATGTCCATTACTCATTAAAGATCCCTATTCTAATTATATCTGGATGGGCAAAATTTAGGACTTCCACTCTAGGATTGTGCGATTAACCATAGCAGCATAAAGTGGAGTTAGATGAATAAACAATACTGATCCTATGCTTACCGTTGTGCTGGGAAGTGATTTGGCTGAGATCATGCATAACCAACTGGTATTTCCCCTGCTACCACTACAGGTTCCGAACCAAGTATCTCCTGCTCAACTCAGCACTCTATACCATGAGCTCTACAACAATCCTATAAATGAACATTTTTTCCTCTCAAAAATCAAAAGGGATAAAACATTGATTGTTTGCATTAAAATCCAAGATGAACTAGGAAAACCTGGGGACTAACTATTATTTGTTTGTAATTTGAGCATTAAAGTTGATATCAAAGATATACATTACTAATTAATCATATTAATGTTGTTATATAGATTATACTTTATATTTATAATTATAAGAACTATAGTTATAGGGAGAAATAATTCAATTATTGCCTACAACTATGGTCGAATCTTACATTCTTTGTTATTATGTTATAGCATTTAAAATTAAGGTTATAATGGTGATATTACACTATTAAAAATTAACCTTTAACAGGGTGAATTCATATTCAAATCAGAAGTAATTTTTTTTTCTTTCTTATTTTTCATTTCAATTTTTGTTCCATTTTCCTGCAATGAAATGATATTGGGACCAGTGTAGCTCAGTGTATACAGCTGTGAGTTACTGGTATGTAGGTCAGTTGAGAAGGACTATGGTGAAAAATTATCTGTCCTGTTACTAGTGGATGGGCCCAGGTGGATCTGTAGACCTTTCCGGAGTTCACCAAGGCTCTAGAAAGAAGGTTCTCTTAATTAGGGGGAAAACATGACTACTGAGTTTTATTTCAGCTAAAGCATGTCTGGACAACTGTTGGCTTGGGAACAATCTTTATCATGTACTGGACCGAATAGGCTATTGTGGTAAAGGTTTTTTTTTTTTTTTTTTTAATACAATTATTAATATATGTTAATTATTATTAATATACATTAATAAATTATTAATATTTACATACAATATGATACAAATTAGTAAAATTTTCAAACCCCTTTCTTTCTCGAGAATTAAATTTCAGTAATTTAAAATTATATTGCCTAAGGATTATTGATGCTAAACAATTTTTTTAATGCATTCAAAAATATTTAAAGGTATTTTTAGATTAAACAATTTTTTTTTATGGGTGTCCTCACATTTATTTAGAGGTACAAACTTATTGTTTAACAAAATATTTATTTCAGTTCCTTTTTTCCATTTCCTCTTAATGTTGTGTATCCTTCCTCTCTTTATGTCTCCTCTCCGCACATGCTATCCTCAAAACATTTTCCGTTTTCTCCATTCAGCATTCCAATAGAAAACTAATTAAGGCAACCTTTCCACCTTCATTCTTCTAAGATGCCCATACCATCCCAATATCTTTTTCTCAATATTTTGTAAGACGTTTTGGTAGGCTTGCATATACTCTCTGATTTTAACATTGGTCCTACTTTCTAGTCTGGAAAGCTATCTCACTGAAAAATCATGTTGCGGTATTATATAAATATGAAAAACCAAAAATCTATAATTACTTCCTTTGAATATCCTCATCATAATCATTTTATCCCTGTTTACCGCTGCGGAGTGTGGGGTCAGAATTTGTAGAGTCTGGGCCAGATGTCTCCTTCCCGGGCCAACTCTCTTCTCTTGCTCCAGTCCATATCCCGCACCTCCTGAACGCCTCTTTAAGAATCTCCTCCCAAGAAATGCGCGGTCTTCCTCTTGGCCTTCTTCCCTCCACGCGAGTTTCGTACGTCTTCCTGGCAGTTCTTTCCTGGTCCATCCTAAGGAGGTGACCTAACCACCTTAGTTAGTGCTCCTCTGGAATTGTCTCAGCTGGCTTAACTTTGAGACTAGTCCGTGTGGTCCTATTGCGTATCCTATCTAGTCGTGTTCTTCCTTCCACTTTACGAAGATAATACATCTCCATGGATTAGATCCTACAGTTTATTGTTTACTTTACTGTATGTTTATTGTATACTCTAGTAATACAGTTTACGTGTTCAGTATGAGTTGTTTTGTGGGTGAACTAATAAGTGAACAGTGTCATAAACAACACTACAAGGAAGAAGTGCCTGAAGATTTGATTAGGGTGAGTGACTTGCCAACTGAAGAATTATAATAGTACAGGTTAATAGTTGATAGATCAAAAAGCAATAAATGTTTATTTACTAAATTACTTTACCTTAATTATTTAATTACAAGCCATGAAGGGTCTTGGGTTTAGTTTGTAGACAACGGTTCTGCAGGGAGATGATTTGTCCTAGACCTTTCCTAACAACCCCTATTTTATGCCCACTTTATAGAGGCTGGGTAAGCCCCAGGAGGGACACAGATCTCAAAGAATCCATTCCCTGCTGTAAACAGATTAGATGAAATTTGCCAAAGGACCTTCGACACAGCAATTCAGCACTCTATTCTCTATTCGGCACAGCAATCTACCAGTGAGCCAATCCATTCCCCCAACATGTTATTTATCCATCTATCAACTATTACAATTATTTGTATTGCTTTTATTCATTTATTTATTCATAGCAATGAGTTTTTATATTTAATATACCCAATCTGTAAAGGTCTAGAGAGGGTTATGAAGGTAAAAATGTATCAAATAAAATCAAGTATATCTTTGCCATTTGCCTACTATGTTTCCCAATTATGATTTAGATTAGATCGAGATAGAGACAACGATTCAGGGAGAATGAAAGAGGGGGATAGAGAAAGGGGAATGGAGTGAGAGAAAAGGAAGGGAAGAGAGGATGGGAACAGGAGAATGGAGGAGAAGGCAAGGAACAATGAGGGATAGGGCAAAGAGGAAGAAGGAAAATATATTTTCCTCCAATATTTTTTTTTATACTATTCTCATAGAGAGTAATTATAGTTTATACAGTATTAAGTACCTATGAACTCGCCAACCCACAGGTTGGAGACTTAATAAATGAACTCCATTGTGTATTTTATAAGTTATCTCTGACCTCAGTGGGGTAACAAAGATTTAGGATACTGCATGCGATTGTTGACTCAGGTTGATAACAAAATCAGAAAACCAAAGACTATTTATCATAAAGTTAACAAACAGTGGGACCTTCCTTCAGTATCACTACAAGTTATTCAATACTGATTATTACATATTTTTCCTGAATGATTTAATCAATTTAAAATGCTACAATATACACTGGCACACATTTGTATCTTTTTTTTTTTTTAAGAAACTCAAAGGCTTTATCCTCTCACGCCTATGCTGGCAAGAGTCTGCATTAAACCTTACTCACAACCCAATGGGTTCCATTATAGAAAAAGGAGCATACATAGGTATTCCATTGGCAGCGATTCACTTGGATCCAACCTTTTATCCTGATCCAAAAAGTTTTAAACCTGAAAGATTCAAGCCTTTAAACTAAAGTTGATTAAAACCAATCAACTATAAATATCAAGTATAGCTCATGAACAGGCCATCAGGCATCGCCAGTCTCGCCCAATATGACGCGATCTAATTAGTTTTTCTCCTATCGAAAGACGCTAAATGCGGCTAAAGAATGAAAGAAAAAACAACTATAATAACTTATTTTAAAAAGATTGTGTGAACAACCAAATTAAAAGAATATATATATATATTATGATAAAACACATCATTTATCAATATTTTAAAAACTTTTAATCACAAAATTGAACAACTATTTCCGGCTTTTGGGGAATTTTAATATGGTTATTTTAAGGGGAAAAACATATCTCTATCCACTATTTTACAAATTGAAAAAATAATTCAAGTTTTCGGTTTAATTAAAATTTATCTATGCTACCAATTTAATAACAGTTCTGCATTTTGCCCCTATCTCCCACCATTCCCTCAATGAAAGTCAACATTCCTTGAATGATATAAAGTGCTAAATAAAATATTATAATATAATATATTACTAAGCACTTAATAATGGTTTAACATTTAAAGAGCAGTAATAATTACTGAAATAATTAATTTTATGATAAATAAAAAAAAAAAATAGTAAAACCTAAAAAGACAGAGAGTTTACTTGAAATATATTTTTTTCTAAATTCTAAAGTACAGGGAAATAACTACCTTAATCTCACATCTCAAGTTTCAGTCCAGACCCTTTAGCAATAACTCAGAAGATTGGATAGTACATCAAAAATGTATTTGTAATTTCTTTAAATTTATAAACTAACTCATTCATCCATTTATATCTCCAATTATTTGATAACTTAATTTGCTTAATTAATAAAGATAGAATTAGTGTGTAGAATGTGTTTATCAGTAAACTCATCTGTTTTTCTTTTCAGCTATGTGGTAACGAAAGTAGTAAAATATGTTCTTGCAATGTTTCTCTTGAACTAGACAGCCAAGTTATCTCCAACACAAAACATCCAATTAAATTTCAGAATCCAGCTTTTGGAATTATTAAAAAAAAAAAATTGATCAATATTGAAAAAGTAATTGACCAATAATTATGTCTGAATTGAATTAAGTACGTTTGCTGTTATATTATAACCATAAGTTTAACTGGCAATTTTAATTTATATTTCTTGGTTTTAATTTATATAATTTTATTAGTCCATATTATGATCAGTATAATATAAAATTATAAATAAATAAATAAATATATATATATATAATACATGAATTATATTTGCAGCCCCTGTGATTATGTGTATAAGTCTAATTTTGTATAGAAAGAGGTGTATTGAAGAAGCAGAATAGTGTTGTAATATAGGCAAATACTCCTTTTCAAGCTAATGCCTGACTTATTCCATTATTCACTAGTAAAATATCATGATTCTACTTCCCTAAATAAAAATCTCATTTTGGAGAAAAACCGATTTAACCACTTATTTATCGATAACTTTATTTATAAATATTACAACCCAAGCAGGACATTGATCCACATAAACACTATTGGATATAGTTCTATACGAAGCAGAATAATAATGATTAGACAACAGTTTAAATTTGTTAGTTAAAAGATGAGCAAGTTTGTAAAAAGCTTTTTATCAAAAACGATTAGTGCAATTCAATTCAAAGTTCCTTTAGGTACGTTTGCATTTAAAACATAGTTCTTCGACTCCGGTTAGACAATAGCAGGGAATCAATTCTTCAACGAAACTTTATTCAATCTTGCATGAATTCCCCGTTGTTCATAGCATTTTTTGTTGAACGATATTTAATATTTGGGAAGAGTTATGAGTAAATCTTTAAACTGTTCAAAGTTATATTTTATTGTTTGTTAAGATAAATTTTACTTTCTTTTCTACCTAATTCCTTCTCTGAAATAAGGATAATAATTAATAAAAAATTAATAACCTTGAAAATGAGGGCTATTATTTTCTCCTTAATCATTACATTTAATTATATTTGTACATATCCTGTTATCTGAAATTTGTTTCCCATGTTATTTACTGAAAGTAGAATAAATAAATATTATGTTTTGTATTACTCGATGTGATAAAAACCGTCCTCGGACAGCCCTGCAGCCTGGGATCAAACGCCGATTACATGATTGTGCCATATTAAACTATTTAGCCTTATAAGTAAAATCGTTCCTTTAATTGTTTACAGATAGAGCTATATTTTAAAAATATTTTATTTATTTATCCATAACACATATTTAATATTTAAAAAAAAATTAACTTATCAATAATATTAATACTATACTGCGAGGGCTATTCAGAAAGTAAAGAACAAACGTGGAAGCCCACCTGATGCCGCCAGGTTCGCGCCAATAGTGTACAGATTGTTATGCTCGTGATCGGCACCTCAGTCAGCGTCCAGATGACTGACAAAGGGAACATCTCCGTACTACCCCCTTTTTTATATTCAAATTTGAAATGTGTGCTGGAATCCAAAATCCCGCCAGTTGTGAGGTACGGTCTGTGATTAGTTTTTTATTGGCAAAAAACTTAAAACCAATAGAAATTCATCGGGAACTGTGAAGTGTACGGGAACAACGTAATGAGTGACAAGTCTGTCAGGAAGTGACGCATTCAGTTTAAAAATGGCCGAACAAACGTTCATGATGGAGAGAAGAGTGGATGTCCGAGCATCGTGACTGACGATCTGGTCGCCAAAGTTGACGAAAAGATTCGTGAAAACCGCCGTTTCACAATAAGTGAGCTTTCTCTATGTTTCCCACAAGTTTCACTGACTTGTTTCACAAGTTTGAAATTGTTTCACAGAAGCTAGCCAACCATAAATTTTGTGCAAGATGGGTGCCAAAAATGCTGAAGATCATCATAAAGAACAACGAAGGGGGCAGCTTTGACGTTTTTGGAGGCCTACCACAGTCATGGTGATGCACTACTGGATCGAATGGTAACATGTGAATTGTGAGACAAAATTACAGTCCATGGAGTGGGGGCACACAAGTTCCCCGGCGGCTGAATTCTATGACAGGAATTTCAAAGCTTGCCCACCGCTACGATAAGTGCCTGAATTTGAATGGTGCTAATGTGGAAAAGTAGTTTTTTAGTCCCTCTTTCACTTGTATATAATAAAAGGTTTTCCTTGTACTTGGTTTTTAAAAAATTCCAAAACGTTCCTTATTTTCTGAATAGCCCTCATTTACTACAAACAACTAATTTATCATTCATTTAATCAAAATTACAGTATCTGTTCCGCAGGTTGTCGCTTCGAGTTGAGTTACAACAAGTTTTAACTGTTTATTCATTTCATTTTAAGTATTTTCCAAAAATACAAATTATCGTGAGCATGGAAAAGAGAATGTAATAATGAGGAATGATAGATTTCGGTAATCATTTCATCAAGAAATGAAATTTTCAACTTACATTTCGAAGTATAGACGATATATGTTTGTTGCAACGTTCATTTCTAGATGAAATTCACATTTCCCATTCTCTTTTCCATACTTAAGCTCATGATAACTTGTATTCTTGGAAAATATTAAAAGGGAAACGAAAGAAAAGTTAAAACTTTTGACAACTCGAAGTGATAACCTGCGAAATAATTACCAATATTTTCTTTATTTATCCACAACACATCATAAATAATTTTTTTTTAAAATAAAAACAACATCTTTTATCATTATTTTAATAACAATAGTTAAATAGGGAAGCTACAAATTTAATGAAACTTTTACAATAAAACCAGATCTTGTTTCTGTTCCCTTCTTCTTTCTTCCCCACCCCCCTCCCACGCACTCTCTCTCTCACACATACTATCTGTCTATCTCTATCTCCCTTCTCTAGATATTTATCAGAAGACGCTGATAAAGCAAACAATTAATCGAAATTAATATAAATAAGAGAAAAAGTAAATAGAGATAATGCTTAATATGTTATAACGGGCCAGACGAAAAATATTTACCATTGACCTAATGCTCTGTCGTCATTTATCATAAATCTAGATAAAAAGTGCGTGTCTCATTAGTCCAAATGTTTCCATAATACACTGAGAAATCGCTGATTGAATTATTGCCATCACTATTTAAAATAGCTGTTGTTATCACTTCAACTTTTATTGTGTCAAAAATCTTTAAATGGAACCGTCAAGAGAGGAAACGATGTTTCTATACTACATTTAATAATTGTTTATATGTATATGCTTTTATTTAATATGTTAGCAGCCGGAGATGGATCATAAGGGATCTAGGACCCTCCTCATAGTAGGTACCCAAAATAAGGACGACAAATCTTGCGGTTGAGCGTGATCTAAGACAAATCACCTCCCTGCACAACCGTTTTCTAAGAAACAGTACCGTCTCTACCCCAGACACGTTCACGAGTTGTAGTGGTAAAGGTTTTTTATATATTTATATACACAGGATTTTATAGGTGGAAATATCGATAATTAAAATGATTACAGGCTATACAAATGTATTTCACCATCACCAACAACAGCATTTTAAAGCAAATAGTTTTCGATTTACAATTTTAGTTTCTTTTTAATGATGGATCGTTTCAAGATACCGTAATAATGAGATAAGATGAGTACTGAGATTACGTTTTAAGATACCTAGAATCGTCAGTGGCATTTCTAAGAGGCCACATTTTAACATATTTTAAAGAAATTTGATATTGGTGTCACAGATCATTCAAAGAAGGTTCTCGGAACTCATTACGATCGGGTTTTCAGATTTCGATTTGGCGGGTTACAGAATTTTGTTTAAACTTGTACTATCTTGGTCATTAAATAAGATTGAGAAAGAACAGTTTTAATACCAGTTTGAGGTATCCGTTAAAACTAAAAAAAATTTTAAAAATAGGTACAAGTTAAATAACGAATAAAAAATTAAAAAAAGAAATAATAATACCAGAAATTGGTCCAGTGTTATATGAGGTGTAGAGTTTTGAACCTTTTAAATTTTCTTTCTCTTCTGGTTCTTTTTCTTTCACTTTGACCTCTTGAATTATAAATTGTGGATTCTCAAATTTCTTGTCTGTTTCAAATTTTCGAACTGGTATTCCAAGATAGCCCAGGGAGTGGGTGAGTGGTATAGCGCTGAGTTGCCGTGCAGAAAATCCCGGGTTCAAATCCGGATGTAGCAAACTATTTATTTAATCTCTTAACAGCCTGGAATGGATTATTTGGGATCTGGTGACCCTTTTGGGCTCCCCCAGTGGGACCCAATTAGGGGAACACAAAGTGAAAAATTAAATACGAATAATTTTTAGAAATGTTTCGTAAAATTTCACGTAACGAGATTTTCAGTTATAATGACCCTGGCCATCGATAAAAAGTTGCTTCATGTAATCAACTTTCACAACAATATACCATAATTTTACATTGTTAGTTTAATTTCGAAGAGATATTGAGGTTGGGAGGTCAAAAAAACGTTTGATAGTGGTTTAGTTATGAGATTCTGATATGAGTGATCTTGTCTGCATTTAGAGTAAGTCATGCAGACATATGTGTTATGTCTGGCTATGGTCAACTATAGCGTTACGGGCTTCAAGTATATTGAGAGGTGTTGACCTCATTGCCCCTGTAATCAATCTTAGGCCATGGTTTTGGACCTTAGAAACCTTTTGGAAGTTGGTGCTTGCCGACGTTCCCCAGCAGGTTATGCCGTACTCGTCGGACGTAGCCGACATAGAGATTTTGGAGGGTTTTGTGATCTGCTCCCCAGGCCGACCCTGTGATCTTTCTCAAGAGGCACATTCTTTAGAGGCCCTTTGTTGTGCATGATTCTATATGTGGTCTCCAGGTCAGCTTTTTATCCAACTTGATTCCCAGATATGTTGGGGTTTCTTTAAGTTGTATAGCCGATGATCCAATTATGAGCTCAAGTCTTTGTTGTTTACATTTGGAAAGGGTGAAGCCAGCATACTTGGTTTTGTGGTAGTTTATTTTCATTCCCCAATCTTTAGCCCAGCTGCTGATGGCATAGATGGCTTCCTGGAGCTTGTATTTCGCAATGGCCATTGAGTTTGTGCGGAACCATAGAGCGGCATCATCTGCGTATATGGAGGTTTCAACTCCTTTTGGTACGTTACATATCACATCATTGATGAAAATATTAAACAGCGTTTGTGAGAGGACACTGCCCTGTGGTACTCCATTTTTTAGCTTTTTTTGTTTACCCTTTGGTCCGTTTATCTGCACTCTTGCTTGTCTATTGGTGACGTAGCTACCAAGGAAATCTACAACAAGTGATAATATGGCTCAACACTAGATGCAGTATTTACAAGACACCTCCATAACATTAAAAGTAACACTTTCGTTGCTTATTTTAGTTACCATCGGCCTATTGTAACTTTGATACTGTTGGGTATCAATAGCTATTTTTTTATTTATTTTATTTTTTTAATCCAAACGGATATTTTATTACATTAAAAACCAGATATATTTTTTTGTTTTATATAATTCTTACAATAGTACAATTTATTAAAATGAAATAAAAGAATTCTGTGAGTATTTTTCAAAATATATGTTTTAATATTTAGTGTGATGTTCGAAAAAACAAAACAGAATCAGTCTCAAGACAATTGTCGTGTGAGAAGGATGTTACTCTACTTGCTACTCTACACTTTGATTTGTCGCCAAACTCTCCATCTTCTTCATCTTCTCAAATCTCACCAGTAAAACTGTTAGTTTATTTTCACATCACCTTGGACTTACCGGTAAGAGACATTTGGTTATTTCTACTCCTCATCATATAGAATTATCATCTCATCATCTTCAAGAACTCATCTCAAACTTTTCAAGAATTTAGTTATTTTTATTGATTCATTGACTATCAATATTTTTTGTTTTAAAATTCATTATTTCTTTATTATATAGTTAATTTTAAGTTGTTTTTTTTTGTAAAAATAATTAATTGTAATCTTTCATAAATTTTATTTAGTATTTAAATAACTTTTTTTTTTGTATTTCCTTAGGTTTAGATGTGCACATTCATGTCTTTGTAATTGTTCTCTATTTTATTTTTACATTATATATCTATTATTTACTCTTTTTATATTTACTTGATGAATTCTTATATAGCCTTAATTTATATAATTTTGGAATAAATTAATCTGTTTTTTTATTGAATTCACGACCGGCAAATTCGCTCGGATAGAAGGTTAGCGAATTATTATTAGGAGCCCCTTCTTCCACAGATATCATCAGAAACATCATCGAGTGTTAATATTACAGAAATAACTAATGATACTGAATTGTAATATTTTATTTAGACTATAATGGTCTTTTATGTATATTTTTTAATGAAAATAATATTACTTTTATCACATAAAAAAAAATGTCTGTATTCCCTTCCATTACATCCTTTTCTTATACTTAAATAATTCTTTCCCAATAACATCCTACTTCTATGTTTCACATCTACCAGGCGTCCCGCGCCGGCTTATTTTTTTTAATATATACAAATAAGCCGTATTATAAATAAAATAATTATTAATAATATTTATTTTCTCCCCACCTCTACTGTGGTAAAGGTGTTTTCTTAGCTATATTTGGAGATACCATGCGATTGGTGGTCATATGACATAACGGCAGAGATAGTCGCTCTTAGCTATCCCCTCTCTCTCTGGGGCTGCCTTCAATTACCACTGAAGGTCAGATCTGGCCAGATCTGCGGTGTCGAGAGCGCAACAAGTTTCGACACGATCGGTGGACATTCAGGGAATCTGCTCTGCTTAGAAGTCATCGCACAGCTGGCAAGCTAGGTAAATAACTATCTATGCACTAGTTACAACTTAAATATATATCGAACTTGTCGAAAAGTTCTTACAAAATATATTGTTTTTAATCAAATCTCAAATTAAGACATTGATTAAATGTAAATAAACGAAAAAAAAAATACTGGACTCTTTACTATGAACCCATAATATAATCCAGCTGGGTAGGATAAGCAAAAATAACTGATTACAATTGTAAACTAAGTATGTAATTTGATTAATAACAAGCCATTAAAAAAACAAGTATACAATTAATAATAACTTTACAATAATAAATCATTTCTTCATTTCTCGGAAATCTTTAGTCTGGCAGTTGAAAACATGGCAATCAAAGTCGAGTGACTCAACTTTAAAACATTTTTTTTTTGTTTCTTTCGAATAGCGAATATTACTTATTGTGATAAGAATACAATTCCTTTCTATTATTTTTTTAAGAAGCTAGGGGATGGTTGACTGGAAGATAGAGTAAGGAAGAAAATAGTTGGGGGTGCAGTCAAATAAAACTCTAAATAAGTGGGTACTTATTTAGTGTTTTATTCGACTGCACCCCCAACTATTTTCTTCCTTGCTTATTATTTTTATATTTTATTTTTTGACGGAGACACCTCACTTCTCATTATCAGAATTATTTCTCCCTTGGATCGTTTTGTGAGAATGGCGTAGAAGCCCGGTATATACAGAATAATTGTTTAAAACCAATAACTTTTATACAGGCACTAATATTTCATGCATAATGTTTTTTGACCTTTTTTTTATACTGCATTATATCACATTAAAGGATTGAATAAAGTTAAATTTGTAGATATAAAATATATTCCAAGAAGCATTATTATTTTCTCTCTACTTTGAGCATTGGAGGAATTGAAAGTAAAAAATAAAATTTATTCTAGTTTTTGAATCATTGCTTTAATTTTTAAATATTTTTATTTTGAAGAGAAAAGATTTCCCCCCAGCCGGGATTCGAACCCGGATCTCCGCCTCACCGTGTATACATCGCAAAATTGCGAGAACACGGGGGATATGGGTTCGGTGAAGAGAACAGATTTGTCCTAGGTAGGGAGCGACCCCGGTGGCTCAAATGGTTAGAGCGTTGCCACGGTGAGGCGGAGATCTGGGTTCGAATCCCGGCTGGGGGCAAATCTTTTCTCTTCAAAATAAAAAAAAAAAATAATAAAATGTTTGGAAAATGACTCGAAGAATATTTTCCTGTTAACACTTTTTCTAAAAAAATAATACAATCTACTACAGAATTCATGTAAATTGCAGTTATGCAATATGATTAACGAGTACTACAAATAAATGAACAGTTTATGAATCGAAAAATGGGGTTTAATCAGCCGCTATGGGGTTACCCCCTAGTTATACTAAAAATAATACTATGAAAAAGATTAATAGAACAAATTGATAAACTAAACACTCTTACAATTTTCTATTTTCATTAAACTGGCACCTTTTTAAAGCATTATTAGTATTAATAGCTTAATTATCAGTACTAATAGCATTAATAGCTTAGTCAAATTCAACAAAAAAAAGTCCGAAATTTTAAAGCTGGCACAACTGCGAGAAAGGTCGAGTATATCGTCGAGTATAGGGTATCTAAAGTAGGCATTATCAATTGATATCTTTAAGATTGCAGAAAACATCATATACAAATTATGATATCATATAAAAAAAGACGAAAACATATCAACAGATTATGAAATGGATTTTTTGTGTAGGGCCGATAGATTCTGAGATATTGAGCTTTTTATATGTAATTAATTCCCCCTTAACGTCACCTCATCCACAAATCCATAAAATTTGGACACTCAATAAAACGAAAATTATAAGGTAAAACCATACTTCGATCATCGGTGGTGTAGTGACTTGCCTAACAGACTTCTATTCCCAAGGGTTTGCTAGTGGCCCTAGGTGTTTTTAAAAGGAATAAAAAATCCTTGTTTATACCGTCCTTCGGATGGAACATAAAATAGCGCCCAGGCATATAAGGCATTCGGTAAAGATCCCGTCATAGTTATAGCTGGATAGGCAAAAATTAGGACTTCTACTGTAGCATCGTCCGATTGTAGTAGCATAAAGCGACGTTAAATAAATAAACAAGCGATCAATGGGTTTTACTTTAAATCATTTTCTGTCTCTGCCATTCAGGATTCGGCTTGATTTCTCTGCAATAATAATATATTAAATAATAAAAGAAACTGAATTGTCGGAGATCAATAATAAAACATACTCTTGAAGAAATTGACTAAACACGTTTCTTTTTTAATCTACATATGGAGGTCATTTTGTGCCTTCTTTCTTTGGAACTATGCAATACATTCTTGATATAAAAATACCACAAACAATTGAAACAGACATAGAATCAACACTTTTAAAGCAATCAAATAGTTAAGTATGTGGATTGTGGATGAACTGATCTGGATTAATTTAATTTATGCTATATCTCAACAAGTCCAATCTTATCTGACGATTCTTACTATTATTTGATTGGTTGTCTCAGTAACCCATAAGAATACCGACATATTTCCTCCTTAGACTGGATGGCCTTACAATTAATACCATTCCCTCATTCACTTCTATGATTCGGTAGTCAGCCTTGGCCAGTGTTAAAAAACTAAAAAAAAATCTTTCCTGAAGCCATATTAACTAACATGAAAAAAAACAACACATAACTCACAAAAACGATTGACAGAAAATCGCAGAATAAATAAGTGATTTCACCAATTCCACTCCTTCAAATTGTAGTCTTCACATTCACTTACACAGTTTTCACCTTTCTTATAGTATTTATAAAAGTTCTTATTTGTTTATTTTATTAGTAAAATATATTATTTAAAACACATTAACATATAAGTTATTACATCTATAAGTATTATAAACTTTTAACTAAGTTTAAGTGTTAAATATTTTTACAAGTCTCATAATTATTGACCACTTATCCTATTGCTACTTAGAAATTGGTTTGCTCTTTGCATTTATCTCATACAGATTATCTCTAATACATTTCTGGAATAACAGCCAGACATGAAAAACAATTAATGTAAACTGTAAATATTTGGTAGTCAACGAGAATTATCAGATATAGCTGGGAGAAGCGCTGTGTAAAACACAAGTATTGGAAGTATGTTACCGAAACTACCACTCTTGTCAGGAGGAACTTTAGGTTGTATATGGTGATAATATTAAGATGGTTATGGAAAATGTAAAAAATGGTGTGTAATATTATATCAAGTGGATATCTGGTTCTTCAAATGGTGAACAAGATAAAAGTGGGATGAGGTTTACAAAAAGATATAAAAAACTGGTGGCATAGAAAGTGTACGGATAATCATCTCGTCTCTACATTCAGCCTATATTAGGTGAGTTCTTGATACTTAACTCTTATAGGCCGTAAGTCACCTCTCACTAAATAATAGTTCTCTGTCTGCGAATCATTTCGTTGCGAAGCTTGGTTTTGATAGTTTTTCAGTGGAAGAATTAAAATATTTTATGTCACAGCTTGCAAATTTACAAATTTTTTAAAGTTGAAAAATTTAAAGTCCAATGTTTAAATTCAACGAAAGGATTGAGGTAAAAAGGGTTGTTGCGAAAGCTGTTGTTATCTTCATCAAAATGATCAGTATGGTTTATATCGTAATAAGATACTTCATGGGGGTCACCTGTGGTTAGTATATCAAACTTCTATACCCAAGGTCGCGGTTTCGTACCCCGCACACAGGGGTAATTGACACCAAAAGTCGATCAAAATTATTTTTATGTAAGTTTTGATGCTATTTCATAACTTAAGTATAATACAGGTTAGAACTATAAAAAAAGGAATAAAAGAAACTAAAAAACCTTAAACACAACCTTTTTATGTTACATTAAAAAATAAATAGGTACATAATAATGGTATGACTGTGCAATAATGTTAATAAATAATATTAATCTGAGAAACCATCCCATCCTTCTTCATCAGAAGTCATTATATCTTCTGCGTTGTCTTCAGATTGAGGAGATGGGCCCCATGGGAGCAACATTTCAATGGTTTCTTGCTTGAAAGACTTTGATATTTTTGGGGGTCTGTGTTTTATGCACCTCAAAAATGGACCAGTTGTCAATAAAAGCCTATTCACACCATCCGTATTGCATTGAATGCGACAAAATTTTCTGGAATATCTTTACCGGTACTGCCGGAAATGTTTGTTCCTTGCTTCTGCTGCCTCCTCTGACAAATTCCCAAATGGTAGAAGAGGATGATCAATAATAATTGGGCCGTGTATTAATATTGTATGTAGTGTAGGCGACATTGGATACCATGAGTACTGTTCGATGTACATCTCAGCCGTTTCATGATAATAGGCAGCGAATTGTTTAGTATATATTTTGTGGCCATTAGATATCACTTGTTAAATAGTCGCAAATCTGTCGATAAGGTTTCTGTCAATACCTGTTATGTTTTCAGATACCTCGGTGTTAGCAAATAACCTCCTGCTGGTGGCCAAAATTAGCTTTAGGCACATCCTCTATTAGCCCAAGTCAAATCTTGGAATGATTTTTAAGACGACCCAAATTAGATAAACATGGTTTTATAGGAATTTAACTGGTCCCTTGCAATGGTATTTCTTAAAAGATACATTTACTGTTCTCTTAGCAGCCTTTCATTTTGATTTCATATTCGATTTGAGTCTTGAAATCTTTTGCTGAAACTGTTGCATTTGTTCCTCTGAGAATGTAGGTTGTTTTACAATATTTTCCTCGACTAATTCCAACTTGCAACCAAACCAAAACTGTGCAAAATCCATTCCCATACAATCTTTACCCATCTTATAAACAGCTTGTCGGGTCATGATCTTTAATCCAGAGGGACCTATAGCAAGTGAAATGTTAAAATAGTAAAAGAGTGAAAATAATAAATAACCTCGTTTGGTTCTACAACAACTGACTGTTTGTTCATTTAATTTTGTTTTGGCATCTAGTTTTTGATAAAACTGGGAAAAAACGCTCTAACGTTCAAGAAAAGTCAAAAATCAAACCCGGGAAAAGGCCGGAAGCACATCAAAATTACTAATTTATACATCTCTTATGAAAAAAAAGTGCACAAAATCAGTTCTTCGACAAACAATTATTAAAATAACATTGAATGGCATCACTAGATTTATGTTGTTATTTTCTGATTCTACACACCAGGCTGCATAATATCCATTTCAAAAATCGCCAATATGCACTTGATAACACACATAAAACCAATATGTGACACACAGATATTTCATTCATTCACTTGGTAACAGCACGTGCGACTTGTAAAACCTTTATAATACAACTAATACAGGAGCAGGTACACCTGTTTTCCCCGAAAAAAGTATCACCTTAAGTTCTATAAACATTTGGCTTAACGTAAGAGGTAGGTTCACTGAATTGTCAAAAAAATTTTTTCCTGTTTTGATCGACTTTTGGTGTCAAATACCCCTTGGTGTGCCCGGTAGGCGGCTATAGTATTTTTTAAAGGGTATAAAAATACGGTACTCGCTAAAGATACCTATCCTGGTTTGGAAAATTTTAGGACTCCCACTGTAGCATACTGCGATTAGCCATAAACAAATAAATAAATAAACCAACAACTGATACCGCATTCCAAAAATCGATAGATGCCATTAATGTCGAAATACTTTCTGGTAATTTTTTTTTGTTGGCTTATATAATGACGTTCGAGGTTTTAATCACTGTACAAATAGACATATCATTATTTATGTAACGATAAGGATCATAATAGATTAGCGTTAATAAATGAATATTTCTGACATCCTTGATAATATCGTCCCTGACCGTTGAAGTTACATAGTTGGCTTGAAACCCACAATACACGTAACATTTTTTATGTCTTTCTTCGGGAGGGATGTAAATTGGGAGTCCCGAGGCTGTACGGTGTCAGATATTCATTATAGATTCCTTTCCTAATTATATCTGGATTGGCAAAGTTAGGGACTTCTGTAGGATCTTCTGATTAGCTATAGCACTATTAAGTGATGTTTTGAATAAATAAGAACGCCATATTTTAAAATCAATTCGTTCCTACATCTTATTTGAAGGAGAATATTTGCCAGATTTGTTGACTTTCTTATTTTTGAATTTTCATGGAGACATACAATTTTTATTCTACTTTTACTCGTTTTGGGCACATTTAATGTTTTATGATCTACAAAATTAAATATGAAAACACTAATTAAGATTGAAAGGATACTCTTGGTAGTTATCGTGATAGTATTAAAATATTAAAAGGGAATAGTATTTTATTTAAACTTGTGGTTTATCTAATCGATTCCCTACTTTTAGAAATTGGAAATTTTTATTCTGTAAATATTTTTGGAAAACTTAAATTACGACAATTTTAGTATTCATAATTGCAATTGGAAGACTTTAAGGATCCAAAAGTTCGATGCTGACATCATGAGTGGTAACTACTTTTATTAATTTCCAATTCTACTTTAACTTTCCGGATACATTAGGATTTAGCAACAAAGTGGTAATACAAATGTAATTTTTTTGATTCTTTGTTAATATTACAGTCATATCTTTAATACGAGGTGAAGTCCATCTTCTATTGTCCCTCTTCTTATATTAACATTGAATAAAATATTCGATATTCGAAAATTCAATTTGTAAATGATAATGGAAATAATTCCTTTAATGTTGTCGGGTTTGAATAACTATTTTTTATTTATTTAATTTTTTTCTAACAAACGAATATTTTATTGTATTAAAAGCCAGATATTTTTTGTTTTATATAATTCTGATAATAATAAAATTTGTGAATATGTTCATTTTCCGGGATGGAATGTGTGGTGTTGGTATTGTTTTCCAAGCTTTCGCTCATCGTGTTGTGAGATTCTTCAGGGCTAGTCAGTAAATTAAGAGCGATTTTTTTTTTTTTTCAAGCCCCTGGAAAAGACGATCACCTGAAACAGACTTACATACTAACGTATATTAATAAATTTATATATATACATATATACAACTCTTTTCCTGCACCGGGTGCATTTTAAGAGGATTTTGAGGAAGTTAAAGGATTGAGGTTATGGGGTTAACTAGGATCAGATATCCAGTGATGGGGCTCACTGGTTGATTTGAAAATTATAAAAACTTAAAACTAAACTAAACCTAAGAGTAATAATAATCCACCTGAGTCGAGACTGAGGGAACTTACATACTTTTGCCAGCGCTGTGACCGGCTTGCTGGTCTCAAAGTGCTGAACAGCGGGTTAGTGCAGTGCTGGAGGCTATCAAATCAAAATGGTATTTTGAAACTGTTGGAGTCTCTTCGTGGTAGTCGGAGATATGTTATTGAGCATTGGCACTCCGTAGAGAAGGGCTGGCTGAGGACCCCCTTATATAATCATTATTTTGAGGCGTAATGATAAATTCGGTGAGGTGAGCAGGTGGTTCAACCTGTAGGACTTCGTCCTAGTCTGATTGATCTTTCTCATGCAGTGCTGGGTTAACGTCAAGTGCCTGTCTAGGGTGACGCCCAGGTACACTATCTGATTGGCTGGATGGTTCTCGCTATCCCCCACTCTTTAGACCGTCGGTAGAGGGCGCTTGTTTTTCTGAAATAAAAAATGCAACACAGTCGGTCTCCTTGGGATTGACTGTAATATTTAATCTCTCCAGCTTGTCACTTATCTCCTTACAGGCCGCTCTGCCTGTCGTAGAGCTTTCTTAGCGTTCAGTGAACTGCTATAAATTGCTACATCGTCGGCGTAAGCCGCGACATTGGCCTATCTGTATCTCGCTCAAACAGTTTCCGCCGTGTAGATCGAAAAAAGAATTGGTGAGAACATAGTGCCCTGGGATCAAAGGGGAGATCAAAGGGGTTGGACAGCTCTTCGCCGACTCGAACCTTAGTTGAACGTCGCGTCAGAAAGGACAGTATGATAGTGTTACGGGCTACTGGGTGTAAAATGGACTAAACTATTACTTAATTCAAGAATCTAATATTTATTAACAAATTAAAAAGAATACACTGAGATTATTTAAAACAGTTAAATTATTAAACTAATATCAATTTACAATAACAATATTCTACTAAATGTTATCTAATTTCTAAGATAATATACAAATAATATAAGATATTGTTTATACTAAGTAACTAAACTATTTATATAAATTTGTACAAATACAATAATATTACACTATAGTTTACAATTACAAATTAACACTTACAGTTCGCTAACTAAAGTCCACCGACCGTAAGACTCTTCAAATATGACTAACTGCCACACAGTTTATTACACTTATTACACGGTCACTAATTGTCACTGTTGCTCACTAAGCACTTATTACAGACTGATACTAATACTAACTAACTCACACACACTGCCACTAGTTAACGACTGCTACTCACTGGCTTATTACAGACTCGTCTTATTACTACTGCCGCGGCCGAAAACGCTGTCCTTTTTATATAGGCAAGGTAGGTCGTGGTGGGGCATTACTCGGAACACGGACGAGGACCACCTAGACCGATCTAGAAGGTTCTACGCCATTCTATAATCCCTTCCGCTTAATCCCATTGTTTGCCTAATCCGCTCTAGGCAGATCAGAAGCCGGTCCTACTTTCCGCTCTGACCGTAACACTGCCCCCTCCTTAAAAGTGCTCTGCCCCAGAGCATAGTCCGGAGAAATCGGGCGGTCATGAGCTTCCCTCGATGGAGACGCATTTCCTTTCCAGGGGTTGAACGTGCACACCAATATGGCGACTCCAGAGTTGGCGAATATCTGTTCAAGCATGTTCCTGACAACCTTCCACTCCAGGCCGTCATATCCACAGCCCAACTTAGGGATCGCGAGCTTGGTGACACGCAGTCTCAGAAGCTTACTCCGCAGGTCGTCGAGGCTTCGCCGCAGTGCGTCATATGTGGGCTTCTGATCAGTAGCACACTTGGTAACTAAGTAGAACAGGTGTCGTCCTTCGTGCGAATGGTGGAGTGCTTTCCCGACGCGTGGTCCTTGGCGTTCCAGTTCCTCAGTTCCAGCAAACTTCTTCCTGAAGACCGTTGCAATCCCTCGGGAAGTCCTCAGATCTTCGGCTACACAATGGGCCAGAGAATAGTCCGCGGGTAACGAGAAGATATCTCTGTATACTGCCTGAGTTACTCCACGGGAACCTTGTACCTTAGGTTGTGCAACTGATACCTTACTGGCCTCCACGTTGTTGAGGTACCTGACTTGCTGGTCTTTTGTCGGGCCATGGTCTCCTTTGTATGGGACCAGTCTATTAAAATGGACTACCCTGTGTTTTCCTTTTGGCTGCTTTCTGATCCTATAGATGACGTCGTTTATCCTGTTGATGATCTCAAACGGGCCATCCCAGGAGTTCTGAAGTTTAGGTGAGTAGCCTCGCCTTCTTCGAGGATCATGTAGCCAGACCAAATCTCCAGGTTGGAATCCACCTTTCTCTGCCCTGATGTCGTAACGCTCCTTCATTCTGTCACTGGCTCCCTGGATGTTTGCACGAACCTTCTCGTGGATGTTATCCATCCGCTTCCGTAGATTCGTGACGTACTCCTCTCCGGCAACTTCCTCATTAGGCTTGAACCCGAATTTCAGATCACAAGGCAGACGAAGTTCTCGGCCGAACACCACATTGGCGGGGGTCTGCCCCGTTGCTTCATGGACTGAACTCCGGTAGGCTAACAAGAACAAGTGAAGATACTGGTCCCAGTCTCGCTGATGGTCGGAAACCACTTTAGACAAATATCGACCCATTGTCCTGTTCATGCGCTCCACCATGCCATCCGATTGAGGGTGAAGAGGTGTCGTCCTGGTTTTTCGTATTCCCAGTGCTTCGCACATCCCGGAGAAGACTGCAGACTCAAAGTTTCTTCCCTGGTCAGCGTGAAGTTCCATGGGTACTCCAAACCGGCTGACGAGCTGCTTCACAAGTACGTCTGCAACCGTGACTGCCTCTTGATTCGGAAGGGCATATGCTTCCACCCACTTAGAAAAGTAGTCCATGGCCACGAGAATATATCGGTTGCCTTCGTCCGTCACAGGGAAAGGGCCAGCGATGTCGATTGCTATCCTCTCGAACGGTGCTCCCACGTTGTACTTCTTCATAGGGGCCCTCTTTCTTCTTGTTGGCCCGTTTGAAGCCGCACAAGCCGCACAACGCCTGCACCAGTCCAACACATCGTCCTTAAGGTTTGCCCAGTAAAAGCGTTCACGAACTTTTTCCAATGTCCGGTGAACTCCAAGATGGCCGCCAGTTACACCGTCATGTAGTTCCCTAAGCACTTCGGGCACTTTATTCCTTGGAACGATGAGCTGTAGCCTACGCTGATCTCCTTCCGCGTTCTCCAATGCCCGTTTCAGCAGCCCGTTGTCCACTACAATGGAGTTCCATTGGGCCCAGTACGTTTTTACATTCTTCGACATTGGAGCCACATCCTGCCAGGTCGGTCTTCCTCGCCCCGATATTTTCCACTCCTTTATTTGTTTTAAGTCCGGGTCCTCGTCCTGTTCCTTTGACACCTCTGTGTCCCGCCAACTGTCGATAACAACCGTTGTCCTCAATACTGTCCCC
Organism: Troilus luridus; assembly: GCA_964056705.1. NCBI lineage: Eukaryota > Metazoa > Arthropoda > Insecta > Hemiptera > Pentatomidae > Troilus > Troilus luridus. The sequence continues at coordinate 86,627,564 of OZ057413.1, forward strand.
TGCCTCTCTTCTTGTCGGGAACAATGCCTGCATTCTTCATCTTCACATGGTCTTCTTGACAGCGCATCCGCATTCCTGTGGCTCGTTCCAGAACGATGAGCAGATTCAAAGTCGTACTCTTGAAGGCGCTCGATCCACCTCGCCACTTGTCCCTCCGGTGACTTGAATCGCAGCAGCCACATTAGAGCCGCGTGGTCCGTTCTCAGCAGGAACCTTCTTCCGTATAGATATTTATGGAAGTGCTCTATGGATTTTACTACTGCCAGAAGCTCTTTCCTTGTGACACAGTAGTTGCGTTCCGGAGCTGAGAGTGCCTTGCTGAAATATCCAATCACCCTTTCTTCTCCGTCTTGGAGCTGAGAGAGGACACTTCCAATGGCGATGTTGCTGGAATCTGTGTCGAGTATGAACTTGTCCTCGGGACGTGGATAGCACAGAATAGGAGCACTACTCAATTTTCTCTTCAGCTCCTCGAAGGATGCCTGGCACTCGTGGTCCCAATGGAAAGTCCTTTTCTCCTCGGTAAGCCTGGTAAGAGGTTTTGCGATGTCAGCAAATCCTTTCACGTACCTCCGGTAATAGGTGCAGAGCCCGAGAAAACTTCTCACCTGGTGCTTATCTCGAGGTACTGGCCAGTCGGAGATTGCTGCTATCTTCTCTGGGTCAACAGCAACTCCGTTGTCTGACACAATATGCCCCAGGTAGTTGACTTGCCTTCGGAAGAGATTACACTTCTTCGGGTTCAACTTTAGGTTCGCTGCACGCAGTCGTTCGAAGACCTTCTCCAGATTCTTCAGATGGTGAGCGAAGGACTTTCCCAGCACAATGATGTCGTCTAGGTACACCAGGCATACTTCCCAAGAGAGACCTCTTAACACGTTTTCCATCAGCCTCTCGAATGTGGCAGGAGCATTGCAAAGCCCGAACGGCATTACTGTAAACTGCCAGAGCCCAGTGCCAATTGAAAACGCCGTCTTCTCTTTATCTTCAGGTGCCAATCCAACCTGCCAATATCCACTGCGGAGATCCAAGGTAGAGAAGAGTTTACACCCCTCCAGGGTGTCCAGCGTATCGTCAATCCTGGGAAGCGGATAACTGTCCTTCTTGGTGACGTTGTTTAGAAGACGGTAGTCTACGCAGAACCTTGTCGTTCCGTCTTTCTTCTTCACCAATACGACAGGAGACATCCAGGGGCTACTTGAAGGCTCAATGACACCATCAGCTGCCATCTCCTTAATAATCTCCTCGGCGTCCTCCCGTTTAGCTAACGGCAGCCTCCGCGGGACCTGTCGGATAGGCTTCGCATCCCCAGTGTTAATCCTGTGCTGGACGATATCCGTTCTACCCCGTGGTCCTGGGCCGATCTCGAAGACGTCATGCCATCGGGTAATCATGTTTTTCACCTCCTCGCTCTGTTCAGGTGAGAGGTCGCGACATGATTCATCCACAAATCCTTTTAGTTCCTCTGGGAGCCCTCGAAGCTCGGTGGGATGACGTTGCAGCTGACGAACCACTGAGGTAGCGGTGGTACACTCCCCGACCGGTGTTCCTTTCTTTAGCGTAACCGGGAAGCTGTTCAGGTTCATTAGCCGGATTGGAGTGGTCCGTCCGGCCTTGATGAGAGACCTAGCAACCAGTACGCCGCGTCCAATCTCTTGTTCTTCGTGCGTTCCGGGTTCCAGTAGTACACATTGACCCTCTGGTAGATGTCCTTCGACCGTCCCATGCGTCACGATTTGGCTCTGTGCAGGTAAAGTGGTGTCTTCTAGTAAGAGCACTCGTGCATACAGATCCTTTCCCTGCCGAAGGATGACTTCCTCGTCTGCCATCGTCAACACACCTTTCGACATGTCCAGCTTGATTCCGTATGCGATCATGAAGTCCATGCCCAATATGACATCTTCATCGATTTCTGCCACGAGAGCGCGGTGCTGCAGATGTTGACCCCCGATGTGGAAGGTGGCATCTGTCTCCCCGTAGACCTTGGCTGGCTGTCCCGTTGCAGTCCGTAATGCCCAAGTGGTCGGTATGATCTTCTCAGCTGGATGTGTCTTCGAGTTCAAGATCGTCATGCTCGCGCCGGTATCCACTAGAAGGCTTCGCAGCCGCCCGTTCACCATCCCATCAACGTAGAAGCTGTTCGTTCTGCTTCCTATCGACGCAACTCTGATGGCCTTCCTGGGGGCTTTGACGTTACGGGTTGGACATTTGCTTCTAGGATGTCCAAGCTGGCCGCAGCCCCAACAGCGTATCTCCCTCTTATGGGTCCTGAGAGCATCCAACACTTTCGTCACAATGTCTTCGATGCTAGGGACCACATTAGGTTCCGCTTCTGCTGCTCGAACTCGCGCATGGCCCCGTACAGACTGTCTAACAGCTTCAAACTCCATGGCCTGAGATAATGCGTCTCCCAACGTTTTCGGCCGGGCGAGCTTCACTGCTTGTTGTGTCTCTGGGTCCCGAAGTCCATCCAGGAATTTGTCGACAGCCAAACTCTCGTAGACATAGTCGGTGACCGATGGGTAGGCGTTCCTCACCAGCCGGGCAATATCCGCTTCAAATTCCTGCAGCGTCTCGTTGTCCTTCTGGACCCTGTTTCTTAGCTGTGAGCGATATAGCTGGTCCATGTGGCGGTGGCCGAAACGCATCTCCAGTCTTCTAATCAGTTTCCCGTAGTTGGACCGCTCCGACATGGGCATTCCCTGCAGCACTCTCAAGGCGTCTCCACGCAAGGCCAGACACAACGCTGAAGCTTGGGTCTCCTGTGACCACCCGTGGATCGAAGCCGCTGTTTCGAAGAGAGTCATGTAGTCCTCCCACGGCGTCTTTCCGTCGAATACTGGAATGGTGTTGTGAGCTGGTGGCGTCCCATTATTGGCGGGCAGAATAGTTTTATGAAGACTGACCTCGGGGAAACGGTCGGTGTTGTTCGTCGGTGGGTTGCTCATAAGTCCCTCTATAGCTTCCACTCTTTGCCTAAGTTTGCTTTCAATTGAATTCAATTTTTCTCCTAACCTAGATTCTACATCAGCTACTTTATTATCTACATCGGCTAACTTATTCTCAACACTTTCCATTAACTTAGTCTCTAATGTACCTAATTTAGACTCTAGTTTATTTTCTACATTGCTTAACTCATTTTGTAAATTACCTAGCTTATTTTCTACATTGCTGAACTCATTACCTAGCTCATTTTTAACATTGCTTAATTCATTACCTAGCTTATTTTCTACATTGCTTAACTCATTTTTTACAGTACCTAATTCATTTTTAAAAGTTGCAGACAACTTGCTTAAATCAGTTTCAAACAGAACGTCATCTGGATTTTCCCCTAACTCTACAAAAAATTGACGCAAGCGATGTTGCAGTACACTTTTATTTCCGGAAGAATCCAGATCACGTTCTTCTAATTCCCGTTTTAAATCCGCAACTTTTAAATCCATCAATTTAAGACTTTGAGAAGCCATTTTTCAAACAGTAGCCCAATTATTACAAAAAAACAAGACAAAATAACAATTACACAAGATCCCACTTCTGACACCAATTTGTTACGGGCTACTGGGTGTAAAATGGACTAAACTATTACTTAATTCAAGAATCTAATATTTATTAACAAATTAAAAAGAATACACTGAGATTATTTAAAACAGTTAAATTATTAAACTAATATCAATTTACAATAACAATATTCTACTAAATGTTATCTAATTTCTAAGATAATATACAAATAATATAAGATATTGTTTATACTAAGTAACTAAACTATTTATATAAATTTGTACAAATACAATAATATTACACTATAGTTTACAATTACAAATTAACACTTACAGTTCGCTAACTAAAGTCCACCGACCGTAAGACTCTTCAAATATGACTAACTGCCACACAGTTTATTACACTTATTACACGGTCACTAATTGTCACTGTTGCTCACTAAGCACTTATTACAGACTGATACTAATACTAACTAACTCACACACACTGCCACTAGTTAACGACTGCTACTCACTGGCTTATTACAGACTCGTCTTATTACTACTGCCGCGGCCGAAAACGCTGTCCTTTTTATATAGGCAAGGTAGGTCGTGGTGGGGCATTACTCGGAACACGGACGAGGACCACCTAGACCGATCTAGAAGGTTCTACGCCATTCTATAATCCCTTCCGCTTAATCCCATTGTTTGCCTAATCCGCTCTAGGCAGATCAGAAGCCGGTCCTACTTTCCGCTCTGACCGTAACAATAGTATAGAGTTGCTCAGAAAACTCGTTGTCCTGCAGTGTCTTACATAGAAGATTATGGGACACTGAGTTGAACGCCTCCGTGCAACATGGGGGTTGCAATGTTGTTAGCGGTGTTCTCGCTGACTTCCGCGTGTAGCTTCGCCAGATGGTGGTCAGGGCACAGTCCGGCTTGGAAGCCGGTCTGTTACGGTGGGATCAGAGCTACTTCCGAGCAGTAGGTTTTGAGATAATTAAGAATAATTTTCTCAAAAACCTTTCCCTTGTGCGGAAGCAGACTAATAGTCGGCTGGCTGATTGCCGGTTCTCGCCGGCTTCAGGAGCGGGAAGAGGGTAGCTCTTTTCCATGCCTCAGGGAAGTACCTCAGCCTAAGATAGGAGTTGTAGAGGTTTGTCAGATGACCTAAGCCTCTCCTCGGTAGATGTTTCAACAGTACAGTCTGAATTCCGTAGGAGCCTGGGGCTTTACCACCTCTCGAACGACGGAGTATCGCCTCAGCTGCTTCGGAGACGCAAACATGTAATTGTTGCCGATCTCTTCTGTCGGTAATTCGGACGTATCAATGGTCCGTTTCGCTATCAGGTGACCGTAGTGATCTGCAAACTTAACAGCCTGGTCTGTTAGTATATCGTCTCCATCCTGAAGCCTTGTGTAGTTCCTCTTTCTGGTGCTAGTCCTAAGTAGCTTCCAGAACATTCTATGTTCACCATGGGTGGACCGAAGCTTTTCATGCCACTGAGCAGTCCGCCATTGTTTGATGAGGTTTCGAATCTGAGTGGTAAGTGAATTTACCACCGATTTTACCTCATAGTCTCTGGTCCTGTACCACCTGTTCTTCCACTTATTGCGGAGGGCGATAAGTTTCAGAATATGATCAGGCGGGGGACGCAGAGCTGGTGGCAGGGGCGTGTACTTGGGGATTGCTGCATCTGCGGCGCTTCTGATTACATCAGTGATGTACTCTACATAGAGGTCTACTTCCGTCGTAGATTATGATAGATCTGAGATTTAAATGATTCCCAGTCTGCCTCTTGGTACTTGTACTTGTTCGCCGGAGGTGGCGCCGGCGCTTCCCTGTCTAGAAGGTAAAGCACGGGTCGATGGTCCGTCGTTATTAAATCTAGCGTGACGCAATCGATGAATCGGTGCGGCTGCCGTGTGAGTAGGAGATCAACCGTTGACCTAAAAGAAGGGTTTACTTTATGCCTAAAAGTATAGGCGTTAGGGTGAACCACGCTGAACGGCGATTTAACACTATCATCCCTGCTGCGTTACAAGATATGCTATTCCAAAGGGAGTGTCGGGCGTTCAGGTCGCCCACTGGTTCGTCCTCTTGGCGCATTCGTTGAGTAATCTCTGAAATTCTTCTGGGGATGCGCGAGGCCACCGGTATAGGCCTGTGATAGTGGTGGGTTTGTCCAGAAGAACTAGGACAGTTACGGTGTGTAATTTCTGGTCCGTGATAGCCACAGGTGGGGGAAGTTCCCTCCACTTGACGCCATGGCGAATCGCTATCAGGACTCCATCATGTTGATCTCCCACCAAAGCGTAGCCTGGTATGCTCACACGGCGGTTGCTCACTCTGGTGTCGGTAAGTACAACTACTGTGGGGTCGCTCTGTGCTATTAAGGCGTATACCTACGTAAACTTCGGTAAAAGTCCGTCGGTGTTAAAATTGAGTAACGTCAAGTTGTAGCTCATAATGATACACCAGAGAGCATTTCTACGAGTTTAGCTGTAGCTATACTGAGTTGTTTTATGTTTTCCGCCAGGGCCCATGGGGGGGGGGGAGGGTTGTGTCCAGTCATGTTGTGATGGCGGTGGGGGGGATGTCGACTCGGGTCGGTCCGCTGCAGCTCGGGCCTGGGCCCTGGTCTGACTTAGGTGGGGAAAGTCCTCATCCCTGAATGGTCCGGTAGGTCGGGCGGTACCTGGATGGGTCTGTCTGGTACTGGGGGGTGCCTTGGAGGTAGTTGTTCTTGTCTGAGGGGCAGGGTCGGAAATCTTTTTCTTTAAGCTTGCTAATCTCTCGACTAGCTTTTTCTAAATTCGCATTCCGTGAAGGAGGTGACATGCAAACCGCCGCAGTTTGCACACTTTACTGGGACCTCGTTCCGGGGGCATTGCGCTACGGGGTGGGGCCCGGCACATCTAACACGGCCATTGTACGCCCACAGTGGTTTTTCGTGTGTACGAATAATATACACCGGTGGCATTGTACTATGCCTTTTCTGCCTATGTAGGGTTTAGCTTTGAAGGTGATACTCCCTACAGCTTTCAAATTCTTTAATTTGTCCAGGGTTACCTCTGGGGTGGTGGTGAGGACAATGATGGGTAAGTCAGTCTTTTTCCCTTCTTTATCGCTCCTCTGCATCCTACGGATGTCGAGGACGCCTGGGAGTCGTTTGCCTAGCTCGAGCTTAGCGCCCTCTAGATCGAACTCAAGGTCGAGGCCGTATAGAACAAATTTCTTGTTCTTTGGGCCAGTTGATGTTGCGTACGTATGGTATTGGCTCTTAGTACTGGTGAAAAGGTCCCTCATTGCCTTGTGGGTCTCCATGGAGGCAGGAAAGATCTTGACACCGCCCTTGGTTTTCTGTACCTGGAAGTTCATATAATTCAGGGCTTTTAGGTCGGCAACAACCTTTACAGCGCTAGTGGCGCCGTCTAGGACTATGGTTGGCGGTCTCTTAGGGGCTGTCTGTTTTGTCGCACTGTCACATGCACTATCACTATTACATGCAAGGGGACTAAATTTATTGGTGGTACTCACCGAAAAGGTAGCTGTTGAGAAGGAGGTAGCCTGGTTGATTACACGGCAAGTCCTCTAGGCTTTAACAAAGCCGTCAGCTGCGCTGGTCGGTTGTTTCATTGTTCTGGCTGCTCCCTTCTTCTGGCCAGCTCCCGCCACGCTGGTCGATGCGTCGTCTCCGTCCATCCTGGCACTAGACACAGCACAATTAGACTGGGGTTGGGACCTCACTAGAACGATGCCCGTACCCAATAGGGTGGTTGTCTCAGCTAGTTCCACACAGGTGTGGGACTCGACAACTTGCAGGCGCTGATCTAGGTGAGAAGAAAGCGTAAGATGCAGGCAGATAGTTAGATCCTTAGATGTTACCCCTCGGCTGCTGGGGGTGGAAAAAATGCGATGGAGGAGTCAGGGTATATATACCTTAGGGGCGTGGTCTCGGTCGAAGTCTGCCTTCCCATTGGCTCGCTTGTGCCGAGTCCGTAAGTCGTGTTGTGTTCGGGTGGGTTCGTGTTTGTTCGGTATTTTCTTATGTGTGTGGATGGTAGGGTAATGTTTGTTTTATGGCAGGGTACCAGTTTTTGCTGAGGTTGGAACCGTCTTCCTTATTGAAATTATCGGTTTCTTTGATAATTTCAATAGCCTCTCTTATGGTGCGGAAATGATAGTTATTTTCTTTAACTAGTATAGTTGTGTTTTCGAATGGTATGTGGTGGTTGGTGTTGTACAAGTGTTCTGCTACAGCCGATTTTTCTGTTTTGAAGTTGTTGACACTAGATATATGTTCCTTTATCCTTCTTTCGATAGTCCTTCCGGTTTGTCCTATGTAGACCTTGCCATAGGAACAGGGTATTCAATAGATGCCTGGTGTACGAAGTCCTAACTTGTCTTTTGGTTTCGGCGTTTACTCTTGCGTTCTACCCGTTAGATAGTTTCTTGGTCGTATCCGTTTTTCAGGAAGGCTGTTCTCAAGTCCCTCTTCTCTTCAGGGAGCTGTGACGGTTTAGCTATCATTTCGGCTCTGTTGAGTAGAGTGTTGATGATTCCTTCCTTCTGAGACGGATGGTGGTGTGATGTGGCATGGAGGTATCTGTCTGTATGTGCAGGTTTACGGTAGACGGCTTGTCAAAGGTGGTTTCCTTTCTTCTCGACCAGGACATCCAGGAAGGGAAGTTTCCTATCATTCTCCAGCTCCATGGTGAATTGTATGTTAGGGTGGATGCTTTTTAGATGGAGTAAGAATCTGCCCAGTGCATCTTTTCCGAGCTTCCAGATGGCGAAGGTGTCGTCCATGTATCTGAACCAATATTCAGGTTTTTGTGCTGCTGTGGAGAGTGCCTTCTGTCCGAAGTGTTCCATGTACAGGTCCGCTGCGGATGAGCTCAATGATGATCCCATGGGTGTGCCTTCCATTTGCTTATAGTACTGTACATTGAACAGGTACATTGTTTCCTTCATGCATATCTCCGCCAGTCGGTACTCTTCTTTGCTCAGAAGATTCTTTAGAAGATTCTTCATAAGGTTCAGGGCTTCATCGGCAGGGACCTTTGTGAAAAGCGACTTGACGTCGAAGCTTACCTACCAGGATGTCTTTTTCGTTGATATGAATGGTTTTGATAGTGTCTACAAATTGTTTGGAGTTGCGGATGGACTATACGGACAACCTAAAATACACAAAGATGGTATCCCTATGAGACCTATCGTAAGTACCATTGGCTCGCTTACATACCACCTATCCAAATACATCTCCAACATAATCAAAACCCACACTGGCAAAACACAACACAACATCCGCAACTCCAAACAATTTGTAGACACTATCAAAACCATATTTTTGTATTTTCTTAGGTTTAGTTGTGGACATTCACTTTTTTGTAATGGTTCTGTCTTTTATTTTTATATTATGCATCTATTATTTATTCATTTTGTATTTACTTGATGGACTCTTTTATAGCCTTGATTTATGTAAATGGGGAATAAATTTGTCTGTTTTTTTATTGAATTATCGACCGGCAAATTCGCTCGGATAGAAGGTAAGCGAATTATTATTACGAGCCCCTTCTTCCACGAATGTAATGAAGGCATTTTCCACAGTGTTTTAAATAAATTATATATATTTATCTTGGACAAAATTCCATACTTACTAGATATTATGGTAGAATGTTGGACGGTGATAGCAGAATGAGTATATATAGGCATCTCCGGATACTTATTTTCAAATTGAAGTCGGAAAGTTTAGAGTAGAAAGTTTAAGAAATAAAATAAATACATTACTAAAACGATATTATTGTTTTTGAGACTAGAATATAAACGTTAAAATTTAATCTTTGAATTAAATGTGAATCCTCAATGAATTTATTAGATCATAAATATATTATTTATTTTATATTTTTAACAGTTTTACAATTTTTTTTATATTGAATTAAACTTTAATTTTTGTTTGTAGGATGATAGGTACAGCCATTCTCATTTTAGGCACTGCCGTCTTAGCCTTTGTGATACACTGGGTTTACAGCAGGAACAAATATTGGGAAAAGAAAGGCGTAAAATCTATACCAGCTCTTCCAATCGTTGGGAATTGTTTACCTATGATTTTAAATAAGAAGAATGTTGGAGAGATTATGGAAGATATCTACAATGCGTATCCTGATGAACCTGTCGTAGGGTAAATAAAAATTTCATACTTATTTGTGTACCGTTAGAATACTACTACTGGAACAGTAATTTTCTCATCTGTTATTTTATATCCACAAATATATTTAAGTTATCATGAGTATAATAAATAACATAATGTTTTATTTAAAAAAAATTGATTTTGAAGGTATTATGAATTTCTGACTCCACGACTTGTTGTTCGGGATAACGATTTGGTTCAAAAAGTATTGGTAAAAGATTTCGGACATTTTGTTGACCATGGGTTTGAAGTTGATGAAAAGAAGAATCCTTTGGATAACCAACTTTTTATGATGACTGGAAATAAATGGAGAGCGTTCAGGTAATTTTTGGTTATATTATCGTAATTATAAAATAATAATAATAGAGTTAATAAGTTGCTATGTTGCTGAGGTACTATGTCGAAGATTCCATATTCAAATACGGCAGATAAATTATTTAATCTCTTACCAACCGTGGTTGGACTCTATGCAATCTGACGTCTTTGACGGGACTCACAGCCTCCATAAAGTGGGTACCCTTAATTGGAGGAAAACCTAATGTTGAGAGTGAACTCAGACAAATCACCTACTTGCTTAACCGTTGTTTCTAGAAACAGTACAGCATGTACCATGTACTGATCCCAGGGCCCTTCATGGGTTGTAGTGATACAGCTTTTTTTATGAATAAATAGACAACAGGTAGAAACTATTAAAAATATAGTTTATTATTAACAATATATGAACTGTTGGGGAAAGTCAATTTGAACTCTTTTTACCGAATGATCAGTGACACTGGACACAAATTGCATAAATGATCCAAAGCTGCCTTCATGGCCACCTGAAATACTTGCTGGTTATGTGGATACACGACTTCCTCTAGTTGAGACTGTTTTCTAAAATTTAATCACTCAACATAAGATTTGAACATGTTTTTTCTGGATCAAGGCAAACAGTTTTATTAGTATTTATATGATGTGGTGTAAATAGTAGATATTGTTTTATTAAAAAATTTTTATTTGAAAATAAAAGATATGTCCAGGACCGGAACATAACGGGATATAAAATCAATAACTAATAAAATAAAAAAAATTATAATAATGTATAATGACGTAAATCAACATGATCCAAATTAAATAAATGTTCAAAGAACATTCTTCCCCTCTTATACATCGCAAATTGCGAGAACGCGGGGATATGGGATCAGTGAAAAGAAAGGATATGGCCATGACCTGGGAGCGATCCTGATTGAGCCAGGATAGCTCAATTGGTAGAGTTCCAGACTAGCGATCTGGGCGACCCGGGTTCGTGTCCCGGTCCTGGACATTTTTTTTATTTTCAAATAAAAATATTTAAAAATTAATAAAATCAATAACTAATAAAATAAAATAAATTATAAAAGAATTTTAGTTCGTATTAGACCATAAAGCCATAGACTGGGGTTCCCAGCCTCTACCAATTGGGTTCCCTTAATTAGGGTAAAAACAATACATTTCCTGCCGTATATTGAATCCAGGATCCATTATGGGTTGTAGTGGTACAAGTTTTTATCGGCAATAAAACACTTCTCTAATTATGAGATTTCAAGATAGTGTAGATAATTATTGTGAAAATGGTAGTATGTACAATCATTATGAAAAAGTTTGACTCTGTCTACTCAAAATGATTTGTCGCTGCCCCAAAAAGACGCAACACTTCTTTAATTCGATGAGGCCCACAAGTTAAAAAAAAAAAATCTGTACCACTACAACCCATGAAGGGTCTGGGGTTCAGTACATGGTAGAGACTGTACTGTTTCATGGACAACGGTTCTGCAAGGAGGTGACTTGGCCTAGGTCACGCTCAACCGCCAGATTTCCCCCCCTTATTTTGGGTACCCTATTTTTATAATATTTTATAGAGGCTGGGTGGGCCCCAGGAGGGTCCTAGATCCTATATGATCCATCTCCCGCTGCAAAAATACTAAATATAAATCATGGCCTGCAGCGGGAATTGAACCAGGATTTCCGGCATGGCAGCTCAGTACTCTACCACTGAACCACTCCTCTCCTGAAGCCCACAAGTAAAAGACATAAAAAAGCATCATTACATTTCAACTATAAATGTAATGTTTGAATAAGATTATGTGACAGTGACGATAGATTTATATTTAAATTTAAGATATTTAAGCACTTCCGAACAGAAGAAATATTTTTCTAATTTTTGTATTTTGAACAAACAGAATCTTTTAAATAGTATAAGTAGCGATTTCAAGAACTAGCTAAATCTAAATAATTTACAATGTAAATTTGTTAATCTGAAATTCTTTCACAGGACGAAGATGGCTCCTTTATTTACATCTGGTAAACTAAAAAGCATGTACGATGTTATGGCTGAAGTTGGGAATGGTTTACTAGAATACCTGGAGAAACATAAGGACACCGATATTGATATTCGTGAAGCGATGGGATTATTTTCAATGGATATTATTGGGTAAGTGCTTTATTTACTAAGAATAATTTAAATTTATTTATTTTAGTCATACTACGAGAACGCGAAAATTTTTAATAAATTAAAAACACTCAAAATACCCTTAAAAATATTAGGCCAGCGGCCAGGTACTTAAACCAGGCGTTTATCTCATAAATTGAAGAGAGCTGCATTTTGTAAGGGATGTCTGACTAATGGAAATCCAAGTTTGCTACCGAAAAAACGGATGGGAAAAGTTATTTCAAGTTAAAGTTATTTCTGTTTTTGACCTTTATCTCATAATCGGTGCATTTCATAAAAAGTAAACATTTTAAATTAGATTAAATTTGCTACTATTTGAATCCAACCGCAGTTCTGTAGGTCCGCCCCTTTGAAAATTGGTCTTTTTTTCCAAAAAGTCCAAATTTTAAGTTTTGGCGGACATTCTCGAGGAACACCGGCCAAAGAAGTGATTCTACGATAAAAGTCAAGGTAGTAAACATAATTAGCTTTCATTTAAGCACAGACTAAGGCCTGTAGGTGTAATAGATTCTGAGGTACGCCTCTTTGAAAATTGGCCATTTTTTCACACCCACTTACCCCGATTTTCATTTTTTTTTTAATTAACAAGAGAAGTATAATAACTAGAGGCATCGTTATGTGCTTAAATCAATGATAATTAAATTTACTACAACTCCATTTCATTTGACTTTCATCGTAGGATCACTTCTTCGGCCGGTGTTCCTCACAAAAGTCGGACAAAACTTAAAATTTGGACTTTTTGGAAAAAAAGGGTTACCCATGTTTTGTTTTTTTCAAAAATGCACCGATTATGAGATACAGGCTAAAAATCTATTTAGCTATTTTAAATCATTATATTTCTTAAAGGCACTTTGTGTTAATCGACCAAGGGTTAGAATTCCACAGAAAGCAATTTAAAAATGCATACGGGTTTTGCTTGTAGTGGTTACCATTTACCAAAATCGAGAAAAAGGGAAGTTCACCGTACATTGGAAAAAGTTCGTGAACGCTTTTACTGGGCAAACCTTAAGGACGATGTGTTGGACTGGTGCAGGCGTTGTGCGACTTGTGCGGCTTTTAACGGACCCATAAGAAGAAAGAGGGCCCCTATGAAGAAGTACAACGTGGGAGCACCGTTCGAGAAGATAGCGATCGACATCGCTGGCCCTTTCCTTGTGACGGACGAAGGTAATCGATATATTCTCGTGGCCATGGACTATTTTTCTAAGTGGGTGGAAGCTTATGCCCTTCCGAATAAAGAGGCAGCCACGGTTGCAGACGTACTTGTGATGCAGCTCGTCAGCCGGTTTGGAGTACCTTTGAATGAAGTTAGAGTAACTTCACGCTGACCAGGGAAGAAACTTTGAGTCTGCATTCTTCTCCGGGATGTGCGAAGCACTGGGAAGAGTACGCCACGAATCTACGGAAGCGGATGAATAATATCCACGAGAACGTTCGTGCAAACATCCAGGGAGCAAGTGACAGAATGAAGGAGCGTTACGACATCAGGGCGGAGAAAGATGGCTTCCAACCTGGAGATTTGGTATGGCTACATGATCCTCGAAGAAGGCGAGGCTACTCACCTACGCATCAGAATTCCTGGGATGGCCCGTTTGAGATCGTCAATAGGATAAACGACGTCATCTATAGGATCAGGAAACAGCCCAAAGGAAAACCCAGGGTAGCCCATTTTAATAGACTACAAAGGAGACCATGGTCCAACAGAAGACCAGCAAGTCAGGTACCTCAACAACGTGGAGACCACTAAGGTTTCAGTCGCACACCCTGAGGTACCAGGTTCCCGTAGAGTAACTCAGACAGTCTACAGAGATATCTTCTCGTTACCAGTGGACTATTCTCTGGCCCATTGTGTCGCCGAAGATCTGAGGACTTCTCGAGGAACTAGAACACTAAGGACCAAGCGTCGGGAAAACACTCCACCACACGCATGAAGGACGACACCTGTTCTACTTAGTTGCCAAGTGTGCCACTGATCAGAAGCCCAAATATGACGCACTGCGGCGAAGCCTCGACGACCTGTGGAGTAAGCTTCTGAGACTGCGTGTCACCAAGCTCGCGATCCCTAAGTTGGGCTGTGGATATGACGGCCTGGAGTGGAAGGTTGTCAGCAACATGCTTGAACAGACATTCGCCAACTCTGGAGTCGCCTTATTGGTGTGCACGTTCACCCCTGGAAAGGAAAAGCGTCTCCATCCGTAGTAGCTCATAACTGCCCGATTTCTCCGGACTATGCTCTGGGGCAGGGCACTTTTAAGGAGGGGGCAGTGTTACGATCAGAGAGACAGAGGGACCGGCTGAAGGGATTAAGATAAGCCGGAAGGGATTAAAGAATCATGTAGAAACTTCTAGATCAGTGTGGAATGTTCTAGGTGTCCTCCACCCCGACCAACCTTGCCAATATAAAAAGGCCAGCTGTTTCGGCCGGGTCATTGAGTAATAAGGTCAGTTTTATTGCCAACGCTAACAGACAGCTAGGCTCATGAAGAAGAGGAATGAAAGAGGAACCATCGCGAAAATTTGACTCGTTCAACAACAACATTCTCGATTCTATTTAACGCTCATAGTTGGGACTCCTAAAGATATCCCAATAAGAACATCAGTATACAAGGACTTATTAGTTAATACATTCATAATAGACACTACGAATGCCAACAAGCTCAGGTTAAAATGGGATGAACAGTGGGAAAACCCACCCTTCCTGATGTGATTGCCGTGACCAGGGAGCATCATTAATAAATAGTTCTCACCATAAACTATATTTTTATGGTTAAAAATAATATGGACAATCTTAACATTTCTTTTTGTTTTTCATTACAGATCGGCAGCTTTTGGAATCAATCCAGGTGTACTGAAAAATCCAGATTCGGAATTTAGGGCGAAAGGCAAGCAAGTTAACGACACGAATTGGAAAAACCTAGTAAGGATCTGGATTTTCTTCGCATTTCCAACAATTTCAAAGAAATTCGGCTTTACATTCATACCGAAATCGTGTACGAATTATTTCTGCGGCATTATCAGAAATGCTATAGATTACAGGAACAAAAATAACATTCAAAGAAACGACTTTATTCAAATGATGATGCAGCTTAAAGAAAAGGGAAATATTGAACTTAAGACATTGGATGCTAGTGATGATTACTTAAAGGAAGAGCTGAATCTTGATATTAGTACTGAATTATTTGGTTGGTTCCATTTTATATTAATGTATCATTTAATTATACACAAATTCAAAGTTAACATAATTTAAATTATTTGACTTTGTCTATAGAAATAACCGATGACGTCTTAATGGCTCAAGCGCAATCGTTTTTAATCGCTGGATTCGAAGCAACAGCTCTTTTATTAACATACGCAATGTTAGAAATTTCTCAAAAACCCGAAATTCAGGATGCTTTAAGAAAGGAAGTAATGGAACAAGTGAAACAAAATGGTGGCCTCACGTACGAAGCATTGAGAAATATGAAGCTTTTAGAGCAAACTGTTAAAGGTATCATACCAGTGATTGGTCAAGTTGTATTATATTTGTTTCTGGTTGATGTATAGCAGTCGATACAGTTTAATTTTTTTTTTCTGTCATGTAGGTTTTATGAAATAAGTAAGAGTTTTGAATAAAGAGAAAAAAATAATAAAAAGAAATTACTATTATCAAAGTACTAACAATTTTTTTTGCCGGCTCGTAGCCCGGCAGATGGCTTTGGGATATTTTAAAGGGAGCCATCAATCCTTCCCTATACCGTCCTTCGTTGAGACACGAAATGCCGTCAAGAGCCTGTATGATGTCAGGTACTCGTTAAAGATGGCTATCCTGTTTAAATTCTGGGTAGGTAAAACATAGAAGTCCCTCTGTAAGATCGTCCGATTAGCCATAGCAGCATAAACTGGCGATAAAAATAAGAAACAAATTACAAACTGCTAAATTAAGCACAAATATATCGAACTCAAATTCTGACCTACCCAAAATGAGAATGTAACTCATATCGGCAAGTTATCATTAGTCCATTAAGTGTTAGATAGTAAAATATAAGAGATCCACTCAATCATTTCAAATAGTATTTAAACAGATAATTGCAATCCCAATATTTCCTGTTATTGCTTCCTAAGTGAAATCAATATGTGGATTTTGGTAACTACCTTCAGACCTTCAATTGCTTTTGGTATCGATTTTTTAAATCGCAGTGTTGAGGATATTATTGGATGCTTGCATCTACTTGACAACCCGCTAAATTAAGGTTAAATGTTTCTCGTTGTGGTCATTAATAGTCTCAGATATGTCAACTACTAGTTGAACCTTGAAATGAATATATCTTGATACTTTAGCGCTTGGTGTTTTAACATGATAGTTCACAAATTATCCTGAATTTGTTTTTAAAGGGGTAAAACCCAAATAATAATCTGGTAAATACTTTAATGAATACAGCACACTCAAGAGAGGTCGCCTGTAGTGTAGTGGCTAGTATAACCACCTGCGATGCACAAAATCAGGTATTCTCAGCCCGGCAGATGGATTTGGGATTTTTTAAAAGGGCGTAAAAAATTCTTAATTAGGACATCCCACAAAAGGGACGTAAAATGGCCTTCGATCACTATCCTAATTATCCCCGGATAGGGATAATATTTAGGACTCCCACTGTTGCATTGTTCGATCAGCAATAGCACACAGTAGTATACAAACTTTTCAGAGTAATAACTTGCCTATTCCTCAGTAAAAAAGGCTGATGAAATCCTATGTATTTCCTCTACTGCTGCATGGTGTAGAATCGTGAAAATAACGGAAATACCCGTGAAAAAAAGTACTTTGTTTTATTTGAGATATGGATGAACTGATATTTACCTATATTTAATAGTTCAGATTCTTTTTTTTTTTCAACATTGTGTAAAGAAAAATTTCTAGCTTTTTATAATTGTTCAAAATTTTATGTAAAATAACATATTATACGGTGATGGTGATAACTAACAACTTTTTTGATAATCTATCTGTTTTTCATTACACACTTATGAATATTTGTTACTATTTATTTTATTTTTTTTAATAGAAACTCAAAGGATTTATCCTTTGACACCTTTCCTCGCTAGAGTCTGCACGAAACCTTACACATTGTCAAACGGATTCACAATTGACAAAGGTGAATATGTATACATCCCAGCGGCAGCAATCCATATGGATCCCAACATATATCCTGATCCAAAAACCTTCAAACCTGAGAGATTTGCTGAACCATCGAAGCCAGGAACATTCCTTCCTTTTGGAGAAGGTCCTAGAATGTGCATAGGTAAGTTAATATTAGATTTATAAGTTTTGTTAATCTTTTAGCGAAACTGATAGCGCATAGATTTTGACATCGCACCTTTAAAAGAACAATGTTATTAACTCAAAAAACCTAAATTTTCAATAGAAGTATTTGAAGTTTAAGTTCCATGTCTTGTCTCAATCAAACCAGATGAGTTAAGAAAAACAAAAAATGAGTATTGGTAAAGCAAATCATTTCTGTTGGAATGATGGTATTGAAATTCTTTCATTAATCATTAGAACATATTTAAACTTGAAACTTTTTTGATTTTAACGTATTTCATTATTCCCATAAAACTCAGATTCAGACATGACACAACTAAAAATATGACTTTAACTGTGATACGGTGCACAGAAATTTTAATTTCAATTAGATTTGAGACACTAATGATTTATCTACTTTATCATTTGAGCTAAATTCCCGGCACTCAGCTGAAAATGTTGCAAAAAAAAAAGTATAGTGGTTGAGCTGTTCTCAAAGACAATAACTACACATACTTTAAAGTCTTACAATGTACCTTTTTAAAAGTATAAATACTTATATTCTCATTTCCAGCTATGAGGTATGCAGTGCTCGTCGTGAAGTATGGCCTTGCATTGTTTCTCATGAACTACACAGCCAAGTTATCTCCTTCAACGAAGCTTCCCGTCAGATTCGAAAACCGAGCTTTTGGAAATATTCCAAGTGAAAAAATATTGTTTAATATTGAAAAAAATAAGCTGTAATAGTCATGTATAAATTATGACTATATTTGTAATTGTATAATGCTATCAATATGTCATTTGATAATCAAAATATATCCGTAAAATAGAAATTAACTTAATAATTAATATGTAATATGAAATAGTTGTTATGAGAAATGTATGTGTTATTTTCTACGTATAGTTTAGGAATGTATTTGTTTTGTTAAAATTCATATTCGATATTTCCGGTATTGATGTTCGTGATCAATGCAAGGGACGGAGTTTTAGCATAGATTGACTCTTCTTGCTCTTGCTGTAAGTTTTAGATTAAAATAAAATACATAAAACATAATGTAAAATATTTTTTTTTATAGACCAGCAAGCATATTTCTAGAAAATTTACCAATTACTTACAGCACGTTTTTTCTTAGAATAGGCAAATTTGACGTGCTTGAAGCTCCTTAGGTTCATTATAATTAGTTATAGCTTTTTTTAAAGGTAAATTTAAGACGAACAACTATTGTTTGTAATTTCATTTGATAAAATGTTAATTTATAAAAAAAAAATACAGAAAAATAAGAATTTAAATGTTTTATCGGCTAAAACCTATTGATTACAAATGGATAATAATATCCGTAAAGTAAAATAAAAATAAAGTAAAACATAATAGCTTGAAAAACTAAAAAGTACGATTTAATAGAATACTAAACTCACAAAAAACAATTTTCAATAAGTTTATAAGAACAATAAACAAAATCTTAAAAAGCGTAGGCTACATGATGTTAATTGTTGTACATATTGAACTGACTGATATTGGTAAAAGTGTTGCCATGAAAATATCTTAAATAAGCATTCACTCTCATATACGACTATAGTTATTTATTTGACAAGTGAGGAAAGTGCCACTTATTACACCCTGAATAGAATAAACGAGGTTGTTATAAGAACTTTTCTCACGTGTTTAATATTACGTTTTTCCTGCAACCATTTAAAAGTTAAGAAATTAAAGGTGAAACTTTAGATTTGTCAAAACTACAAGGGGCGACCTGTGGTCTAGTGGTTAGCGTAACAAACTACTAAACCCAAGATCGCGGGTTCGTAGCCCGGCAGGTGGCCCTAGGATTTTTTAAAGGGAGTAAAAAATCCTTAGTTACGCCGTCCTTCGGAAGGGACGTTAAACGGGGGTCCCGAGCCTGTACGATGTCAGGTACTCGTTAAAAATCCCTATCCTAATAAAACCTGGATAGGCAAAATTTAGAGCTCCCACTGTAGCATCGTCCGATTAGCCATAGCAGCATAAAGTGACGTTAAATGAACAAACAAACAACAACTACATTAGCGCTATCTCTTACAATTTTCTATTACTAACCATGCAAATTATAACTCTAGGACGGTTTACTCATTGAAAAATGTATTTATTATTATTTAGAAAATAATATTCTGATAACACATGCAAAAATAAAATATATATTAGTATACCTTGATTTATATTTGTATTTCTCTTCATATCTGACTTTAGATGTTTTTAGTAAAAGTTGATTTATTCTGTTCTTTTAAGAATGGAGGAGTAAATTCTATGAATTCATCACTATCTATTACCATTTTCTATTTTTTTTTGAGGTCTGATCACTGTTCTAATGTTAGATCTCCAAATTTCTGATGTGTGAAGGAATCTAATACTTTTTAGGTTATATTAAATATTTCTATAAAATCGCTTCAAAATAAATAAAATCTATCTTGAATTAAATATAAAATTATTTAATTTAACATTTTAGGAATATAAAATGAATAATATTACAATATCGCCATTTAACATTTAAAATAACAGAGTGCTGATTGTCAAATACGATCTTGGTTGCTGTTATTTCCCCCCACTAGTGAGGGAAAGTGTTTTCCCTCACTAGTGGGGGAAAGTGGAACTTTCCACACCAGTTTTAGTTGAGTAATGGATAGTATTACTCAATGGTTGCAGGAAAAAATTAATTTTTCGTTCATCGCTCTATTTTTATTTTAAACTTATTAAAGCGCTTAGTTTTGTTTTCTATTAAAGCGTGTTTTTTATATTTTTAAACTATTATTTATTTTTAAATTTTTAGTTTGGCTGGTTCTAAACTATTCTATAGTTGGTCTGTTCTTTAGTTTTTTAAACTAATATTCATTGTCTACTTTTTGTTCGGCTAATCTACAAAAGCGTGGTTTTTAGTTTTTTTAATCAATTTTTTTGTTGCAAAATATAAGAAATTCCTCAGTCGAAACTGCTAGTAGTAATCTGCTTGTCTCAAAGATTAAGCCATGTACGCCTTAGTACACTCCTTCGTACCTGGCACAAGACATTCCCGTGCCTACGGATATGAAAAATCGCTGAACCTGAAGACCCTTGTCAGGATAACGAGACGAACGTATTAAACAATGGTACTGCCATCGGTCCTTGAGAAGTCTGCAAAGTTTCAATTTTATTCGATTTTGAAGTGGCCGAAAATGGAGTTCAATGATTTACCTTACATAGCCTTATACGTACGTACAGGCGAGGCTAATAAAAACGTTTAAAAAAGATACCATTCCGTGCTTCACTGATGAAGTGAGAAAAGTCACTGATATGTCAGGGTGTAGCTGATAGAATAAAAAAAGGGTGTGGAAAGATGAGCATAATTCACCCTCCATGTTCCCTTTCTATTTACTTTAACAAGGTGATTTTTTTAGTCTAGTGATTACAGCCATAAAAAAACGATTTTTTATAATGTAAATTAAAAAAGAGCGATTCTCGGCTTTTCAGGTAACTTCAACAATTACCATGCAAACGCTGTTAGCTCCCAATTAGTTACAACAAGGTGATTTTCATTCATATACGACTATTTTAAGAGCCATTTGGACTTACGGAGTAGAGCCTTGGGACTCCACTAAATCCAATCTTCAATGCTCCTTATTTGTTGCTAATTTGGCCCGAACCCGATAACTATCCGTTTATGAAAAACTCTATCCCGACTCAAACCCACTAGTTTCAAACATAGCAACCTCTTCAATTCCTGATAATCCTCCGAGACGTCTGAAAAGAAGATGGCCTCGTGACCTTCTTAGTTGAATTTTATATCTGAGTACAACAACTGATTAGTTTCCCTACTTGTCATTATCCATGGCACTATGTATCATTCCTGCCATTTACTAGCTGTATTATTATAATACAGTTGTAAATTTCAAAAATAAATTTAATAAAAAAAAGTTCGGAGGCCAAAACTTGAATTAGTCATTCGAGTACTATCAGTTGGTAGTTTCTCTACTTGCCTTTATCACAAGTCATTATATTTCTTTCCTTCTATTTACTTGATGTATTATAATTATTATTAATATTATACAATTGTAAATTTCGATAAATAAATTTTAAAAAATAGAGGGATGTGGAGTGGGACGCTTCTAATAGCTTTATATCAATTTAAACAAAAAAAAAACAGCGACAAAAAGTCATAATATTCTTTTTATAAAGTAAATTGTTATTAGAACATGAGAATACTTACTCATATATCTCTTAACTATTTTGGTTTAGTGTTCTGTGAGAAAAACATTTATATATTTATCTTTCTTTATGTATTCACTTGGTTCAATTATTTTTTCAGCTTTAGTATATAACAAAAATAAAGAAAAATGAATAAAAAAAAAATCAATGTCGTGGTAGGATAAGAATGAGAATACGGCTTAGCGATTCCGAAGGTTTGTTACTGATACAACCAATCTCTGCTTACTAAGTCCCGCCCAAGAACCACCACCCAAACCCAAATCCACCTGATCGTTCTTAACGCAATCGTCCAATAGTTTCTCAGCATCTGTATAACTTTTTCTGGTTCTTTATAACACCAATAAAATATATCAATAATCTTGATTTCCCCTGACAAGATATCGATTTAATCATCGGGGTTGTTATCGGATCCTGTTTGAGGAGAATATTTTGGAATCTTGTGTAAGCTGCTCCAGGAAATGATTAGAAATTATACAAGGAAATATGACATGTTTCCCAGTAAATCTAAACTTATCGCCAGCGATAGGAGTTTATAAATATCGGCCCTTTCATGCACAACAACATTACATATCTTGTGCTTACGTTTTAATAAAATAAAAATGGTTCATTAATTCTGCTGATCCATACATTTATTTTGTCTTCTTAACAAGTATTTGTCATGTTAAAAATGCTCTATTGTTTCTTTCAAGGGGCTATTTATCTTATTTACTTATTTTGGGATGCCATGAGTAATTATTTGTGATAATTACTCAACTGATTATTTATTTTAATACCTAATCTGTCCCAGAGGTTGGTAGTGTGTTTACCAATTTAATAACCAGTCAAACAAAATCTGAATTAAGCCATCAATATCGTAATTATAAATATAAAGTGTATCTGGGTTAAGTAAGCATTTAAGTAATTATAATGAATATAATTCATTAGAAAATTACTTTTTTTGAATTCCATTTAATATATACGTTAAGTTGTGAGTAATAATGATTCAGATTGATAGGCTTGCCATAAAACACTTACATAATAAAATTTAAACTTAACTGTATTTACCAACGGGCATTTATGTATTTTGTATTTAATTTATAAACAAATCTATTTTTTCAAGATTCTGACAGAGTGAGGCAGAAAGCATACAAATACAAATCTTCTTTCTTTTGCATTGTATTTTAAATGGAAAAGGGCGGTATGGTTATTCTTAAAAAATATTTGCACTTAACTTTAATAACTTACACTTTTCCTTGACAATCTTGTTTATCGGTCGAAGCTTCACAAGTAATAAATTCCTCCAAGTGTAAAAGATATAAGAAAAATCTCTGACAAGTATCTTCGGTTAGACCTTCTTTTGAAATAAATAATTACTTCTGAAATAGAACTAATAGTATTTCATATTTTTTTTAATTGAGTAATTCTAGGTTAAATTATTGTTTGTGGAAGAAAATGGTCCGGGCGGAGATTTGAAAGTTTCTCTTAATTTGGAGAAATGTTTATTAAAGAGCCAACGTTTCGACCCACATTGCAGGTCTTCTTCAGGGCTGCCGAGAAGGGGTGGGAGGGGGGGGGGGGGGTGACCCGGCGTGGTTTCGTCACTAACTACTCACATAACTTACTACTTACCTGGCGTGGGGGTTACCGTGATCACTAAGGCGGTTCCCCCAGGGTGAGGCTCTTCCATTGCACTTCGGTCGGGCTGAATAAGTTGTTAAACAAGGCCTAGGCATTAGCCCGAGCTCCGATAACAGAATACGTCACTGAATACCCCCACCGCTGCTACTGCTCCCCACCACTCCCCCCTCTACTGTTTCCGTCTCGTCTTAGTTTCACGTTACTTTCGTCATGGCTTTATGTCCGTCCTGTAAATCAGCCGTCACCAGAGATGACAAAACCGCTCTCGCATGCTCTCATTGTAAAAACATTTTTCATAGCAAATGTGCAGGTATTACTGATCTCGATATTACTAAGAAAAAACAATGGTGCTGTCGTACTTGCGAGCCGCTAATTAAATTGCCAATGAAGCAACCTTCGGCCATACCGAGTTCCAGCATGGAAGAAAATTTTGCAGTGGTTCTAGCTGAGTTAGGCAAAATCACGGAAGAAATAAAAGATTTAAAAGGCACTGCTGACAAACAAACTAGTTTATCGTTTGAGAACTCAGAACGGCTTAAGTCGATGGAAGAACGCTCCAAAAGGCAGGAGGAGATGATTGAAAAATTGCTTTTGGAGAATAATAGTCTTAAAGCGGAAGTAAAGAACCTGGAAGTTAGACTGAACCATGTAGAGCAGGCCCAGCTCTCCCATTCGCTGGAGCTGAGAGGGATCCCCACGAAGACCGGGGAAACGCCCGAAGGAATTGTTTTGTCCGTCGGGACGGCCCTGGGAGTCAAACTTTGTGTCGAGGACTTAGATTTTGTGGAGCGTAAGCGTCCTAGAGGAGAGGACACCCGGCCACCGTCGATTGTCGTGCGCTTCGTTCGCCAGACGATCCGGGACGAGGTGTTACGCCTCAGAAAGGTCAAAAGGGACTTCACCACCAGGCACCTTGGCTGGGATAGTGATGACAGAATTTATATCGGGGAGGAGATGACGACAAGCAACCGTCATCTTTATTGGCTAGCAAGACAGAGGAAGGCCGCAGGAAAAATCAAATACCTTTGGTTTTCAAGGGGGCGAGTCAGGTGCCGAAAAGACGATGGCATGCCAGTCGTCATTGTTAACATGGCCGGAGATTTAGACGTCTTCCAATGATGCAAACGTAGCTGTTACCATACTGTAGCGATTTCTTTTCATAGTTGCCAGAATTTTTTTTTATATATCATTTGTAATAATTACCTTTTTTGTATAATTTTTCAAATAAGGGATATCATTTTGTGTTTTTTTATTAATTTGAATACGATTAGAGTTATTTCTTCATATCTTTTCTTTACTAATCTCCGTTCATATCTGCATGTAGAGTCTATTTTTCTTTTTATAATCCTATTATTATTTTCGTTTTATAGTCTGAACTTTCATTTATTTTTTTCAGTTGAAATTATTATTTATTTTGTAAAAATTCATTATTGTCTGACTCGCTTTACTCTAGTTTACCGCTTATTGTGTGTCTTAAACAATTTTAATTCACATAATTACAAATGTTCCTTTTCACTCCTAACTTTCTCTGAAGTACATCCCTCCTTATCCCTATATGACTAATATTCTATTAACTTGCCACGTTAACTCCCAATCCCTCCCTGCTCACTTTGATGAATTCCTCGATTATTTCCTTCATAATTTCCATCATATTATTGCCGTTTCAGAAACCTGGCTCAAACCAAATATTCCCTCCTCCTCTATATCAATCCCTAACTACGTCCTCATTCGTCATGATCGAACGGACCGAACTGGTGGAGGTGTTGGTCTCTACGTTCATGAAAGTCTGAGAACAAAAATCCTTCACAAGTCTCCTACTTCCGACTTCCCTCATTTAGAGTACCTATTTGTAGAAATTTCCTCAGATTCATTTGCCCTTCTCTATGTCATTACATATCGCCCACCTCAAGTTCGATTTGATCCAGCTTTAGAATCCTCCCTTTTCACCTACGTTCCTTTATACAATAATGTTATAATAACCGGCGACTTCAACACCAATTTGTGTTCGGACTCTTCCGACAAATCTTACCTCGTAGACCTAATCCATTCCCTCGACCTATTTATCGTTCCTTTTCAACCTACTCACCATACCCAGTTCTCGAGTACATGGCTCGACCTTTTTTTAATAGATTCCTCTAAAAACTTATTATCCTCCTCTCAGAATCCTGTATCCTTTCTTTCACACCATGATCTCATCAGGATTTCCTATAACGTCTCGACTCCTAAGTTTGTCCCCAGGGAAATTACATGGCGGGACCTCGGCTCGTTGACCCCTGAAAAATTAAATCCTTTTCTCGATTCACTAGCTCAATCCTTGGATCCCATCTATTCCTATCCCTCCATCGATGAAATGGTTGAGTGTCTTTCCTCCAATCTTCTCCTATTCCTAAATCAACACGCACCCCTAAAGACCTCTACCTTCAGACGCCCTGCAGCTCCCTGGATTAACCCTGGAATTAGAGAGTTGATGAAGAGAAGAGACGCAACTAGGAGGCGTTTCAAACGAACACGTAATCCAGATGATTACATCTCCTTCAAGATCCTTCGAAACCTTACCCAATCTTCCTTGCGACGAGCTAAGGCTCAATTCTTTCATATCTCCTTGTCACAAGCATCAGATCCCAAATCCAGATGGAAAATCCTTAAAAATCTCTCCGTAGTAAAGTCAAAAACCAATACCTCCTATCCTGTCTCCCCCGATCAACTGAATTTCCATTTTGCCAACCCTATCTCAATACCGTTCTCCTCCTCATACTGCTTTCCAAAAACATCCTTTGAACCTGAAAATTTCTATTTTACAAATATTTCACCAGAAGACCTACTCTCCTCTGTCCTCAAATCCAGAACAAATGACTATGGTCCGGATCTAATTCCAGTGAAGCTAATTAAACTATGTCTTCCTGCCATCTTTCCTGCCCTATTGCATATTTACAATTTTTCCTTACAAAATTCCATATTCCCATCAGCTTGGAAAAAAGTCATAGTCCGTCCGTTGAATAAAGTTCCTGTTCCTTCCAAGGTTTCCGATTTCAGACCCATCTCCATTCTTTCTAACCTCTCAAAACCTCTTGAAAGACTAGTCCATTCACAGCTTAATTCCTTCCTTGAGCAAAAAGCTCTCCTCAATCCTCTTCAGTCAGGTTTCCGATCCCAGTTCTCTACTCAATCCGCTTTCCTGAAAATTACCCAAGACCTTCAATTCTCCATAGACAAACAGAAAATCTCGATCCTAGTTCTCTTTGATTTTTCAAAAGCCTTTGATTCGGTTAATCACGAAATCCTCCTTTCCAAACTCCAAAATCTTTCTATATCAAATAGCGTTCTTAAGTGGTTCCATTCCTTCTTGTATCACAGATCCCAAACAGTTATCATTCCCAATAAAACTCCTTCCTCTTCCCTCCCACTTACTCGCGGTGTTCCTCAGGGATCTTCGCTCTCTCCAACTCTTTTCTCCATCTATATTAACGACCTTCCTGATTCCATCCATCATTCACAATACCACTTATATGCTGACGACCTCCAAATCTACCTTTCCTTCCATCCTACCGAGATGCTAGAGGCGATCCGAAGGTTGCAAGAAGATATTGACAGTATTAACGCCTGGGCTGCGAACAATGATCTGAGATTGAACGTCGAGAAGACGAAAGCCATTCTAATCGGTTCCAAGCATCTTATTAATTCCGTTCCTTATTATCCCCTACTCTATCTCAATGGGCTACCTATGCGTTTCCACACTTCCGTTAGAAACCTTGGGGTAATCTTTGATCAATACCTGTCCTGGAATAATCATATTTCCCAAATTATCCGAAAATCCATTGCTACCCTCAAACAGTTCCTGAGATTCCGCGATTCTATGCCCCTTAAAATCCGCCAGCTCCTTGTCTCCTCTCTCATTTTTCCTCACTTCGATTATGGCTGCCTTGTATACGGTGGACTGTCTGGCGGGCTTGAGATCAGATTGAGAAGACTAATGAATTGTTTCATTAGATTCATCTTTGGAGTTTCCAGGCGCTCCCACGTCTCCAGTTGGTATGCCGAATTGAAGTGGCTCTATCCAGTTTTCCGGCGGCAATATTTCCTAGGTGTACACCTTTTCCGAACTTTTACAACTAAAAAACCTTCTTACCTTCTTGATTTGTTTACTCCTTGTTCCTCGGTCCATTCGTTTAATACGAGATCCCAGCCCATAAACCTATTCATTCCTTCTCACAGAACTGCCTCCTTTAAAAAATCCTTTGTCATGCGTGCTACCTTGTTTTGGAATTCCCTACCTATTTCCATACGCAAATCCTCATCCTTAACCTCATTTAAACACCATTTATTTGTCCATCTCCTCAGCAATCAATCTCCCGAATATATGCAAGATTAAGATTTTCGCAACTCAGAGCTTTGAGCTTCATTCAACTATTTTTTTTCATTTATTCTTCTTTCTTATACAGATTCTTGTATATTATATATTTTAGCATACTCATATATACGTATTTTAAATGTTCACCAGTTGTATTAATTTTAGGATTAATAACCATGTTACATAATTAATTCCTGACTGTCTTTAAATGCCAGACAAATGTCTCTTTATTGTACATTGTAATTATTCTTAGGGGACTAAATGTCCCAGAATAAAATTTATTTTCTTTCTTTCTTTCTTTCTTTCATAACTAACTAAAAGACGAAGGTAAATTTTTCTTGTTTATTCAACCTCAACAGCGTTGTAGCTCATTAAATCGTTCTAATTTTTGTAAGATATTGAATTATTCTTAATAGATTTTACTGTCAATAATTTAGACTATTAAGAGTAAGATTATCCAGGCGGTGGTCAATAATTTGAATTAAAAAAAATAGAATACTTTTTTTCCCGTTCTAAGTTGAATTTTATATAAAATAGGCATTAAGCGAAGGAGTTTTACTTAATTTTTATACTCGTTTTAAAAAAAAAATTCTAATGCAAAAATATTTTTTCTTTTAACTTTTGATTAGCATTAATATTGATTGCTTGAAAAACCTTTTTTTTTCATTATCTTTAATTCGACAACGAGCTAGACAGATTAATTGTTAGATTATACTTAAGATTTTCTTTACAAAATTATTCAACCAACATATTTCGTTGAATCGCGCAAATATTTAATTAAGATATTGTTAAAAAGTTTCAATTACTTATCCTTGAGTCACTAAATTATCATTCAACAACCGAACGACCAACATTACATCGAATAAGGAAGAGAAAAACAGAATGACGTGTATGCAAAATACAGTTCTAGAATACAAACTCCATCCCACAAGGTCATATAAAATATTGTAGCACTAGTTACACTTGATATCATCAATATTTTTAATCTGTTAACTCCCTTGGATTCTTTTCTCACCTAGCCTCTATAAAGTGGATACAAAATAGGGGGTAGATCTGGTGGTTGAACGTGATCTAGTACAAATCATCTCCCAGCACAACCGTTGTTCAAGAAATA
Organism: Troilus luridus; assembly: GCA_964056705.1. Classification (NCBI taxonomy): domain Eukaryota; kingdom Metazoa; phylum Arthropoda; class Insecta; order Hemiptera; family Pentatomidae; genus Troilus; species Troilus luridus. The sequence continues at coordinate 86,656,259 of OZ057413.1, forward strand.
GGCCAGTCCCTACTACGAACTGAACCCAATAAACTTCATCGGGTGTAATGGTACAGGCTTTTATCTGCATCGAACGTTGGCTATTAGCATGGCGATCTTAATTTTGTTTGCGACACTTTTAAAGAAGAAGTCCAGTTGTGGGACGAAATTCTTTAGCCAAGAGTGCCTCCTCCTTCCCGGTACCCTTATACTATTAACAATTCCCACCATTATCAGATGAAGTAGAAGATATTGACAATTTCGTATGATGTTGCCAAGGTATTCTAATACCAGCTTTTTTATAGCATATACCATTTGCCCGAATCAACACTTCTCTGTTGATGTCTGGTGATTTAGTTAGACGAATACGGTGGTTTAAAACACTTTCTTCATGAGTGTTTCCGCCATTGTTTACGCTACTGTATCATGAAGCAGTACAGCCAATACATGGGATTTCACATGCCTTATTTTCAGAGGAATAGGCAGGTCGTTAACTGTCCAAAGTGTCATCATACTATTAAATAATGCACTTACTTTATCAATCACTGATATTATTTGTGTAGACGTCCTTCGAATTTATTATTGTTCCCAGGAATATTGGAGCAGGTACTATGTAAAAATTATTAAAGGTTTTATATGTTACGAATTGTATTTATACTTTAGAGCAATCTCTCCATAAATTTTACAAAAAAATTGATTGCAAGGTATCAAATGAATACTTGAGACATATTTTATCTGTTTATTTAGGTATTTTCAATAATAAAGTACTGAAATCAGTATTCTCAACATCGTATCTTTAAAGATAATCATTCCAGTACTTAACTGAAGTATTTGGGTATCGAATAGAAAGTATCAACACTTATGAATATATATTTTATTTAAATAAAAAATACTATACTTTCTTTCTTATTTGTTCTTTTAAATTATACTCTCACCTGCGTAGCATCGCAACCAGCAAATTTAATGTATACGATTTTTCTCTTCGGTTTGCAGAAATATTATTTTTGGTTAGTGATTACTGGTTCCTGAGCAGTAATCACTCATTCTCTTTGGGCCATTGTCATTTTTATCTGCATATATGATGTCCGGGTAACTGGGAGGAGGAAAGAGAAAGAACAAGATTATGGTAACGTGTTGACTAGTAAAATATTATGTATCTGTTGTGAATAAACGAGTTTAAGGTTTGAATATTCATGCCGTGAATAGTGTGGTTCGACCGTTTAAAAATTTTCTTAGAATTTTGGATTGAGTTGTTTGTATCTTGTGTATATGGGAGTGTTTTAGACGTCGATGATCTGCTCCATGTCCAAATAAGTCTTATGGTGTTGTAGATTAGTCGCTTGTTTCGTAAGTTTATATAAATAATATATACTTTAAAAGGCCATGAATTTATTCAAGTACTTGATTGATCTATTGTAGATCTTGATTGATCTATTCTAATCACACAAGGCATCGAATGGAAAAAGTCGATGCTTGTGGTTTCCCACTTTATTTTATCTTTAACGGATTAATAACTAATTTGAAAGAAATATAATTAACAATAATTGATAGAGGTATAGCATCAACAGCATTACTCATTCAAATAATTAATTAAAGTATTAGATAACATGAAATATCGATACCTTCGCTCCTACCTTATTGATCCCATTGAATGGAAGTTTTCGATAATTGTGAGCACTCATTTCTTTTTAATAATGATGAATGTTTACATCTTATAATTGCTTCACGAACAATTACTATTTTGAGTATAGATATTTTGTTTATAGTGTTTATATTAAATTAAAGCGGTTGCTTAATTGCTTCGTTCGATTCATCTTTGGGATCCCGAGAGAGCCCCAGTCAGCCGATATTACGAAGAGTTGAAGTGGCTTTACCCTTCAACTTCCTAGCATCCTTTTTTGAGAAAGTTATCCAATCCCGCCGACCATCATACATTTTCGATCTCCTTCAATTCAAAACCACAGTTCTCTCCCGTAGCACACGCTCTCGGCTTTCTGATCTATATACAGCATCCCACCGAACAGCAGCTTTTGACAAAGCTTTCCTTATCCGATCCCCCTTTCTTTGGAACTCTATGGCTTCTTCCATTCGTCGTTCCAATAATCTTCCAATCTTCAAATCCCGTATATTCCATCACCTAATATCCATACAATTCCCAAAAAATCGGAAATTGTAGGTGTTCAGTTTTGAGTTAAAATTCTCTTCATTCGAAGAATGAAATGTGTTTTTTTTTTATTATTTATTTATTGATATTTACAAGTGTATTACAATAATACATCAAGTAAATAGGCTAAGCGATACATAATGACATGTGAAAATGACAAGTAGAGAAACTACCCACTGGTAGTACTCAAATCACAAGTTCAACTAAGAAGGTCACGGGGCCATCTTCTTTTCAGACACCTTGGAGGGTTATCAGAAATTGAAGAGGAAGCTAGGTTTGAAGCTAGAGGGTTTGAGTGGAAATGAAGTTTGTTATGAAAGTATAGATACCGGGTTCGGGCCAAATCAGCAACAAATGGGACATTAAGGTCATTATGGATGACTTTATTCTTGACAAAATAAGGAGCATTGAGGATTTTATGAAGGATTTTGGATTGTAGGGATTGGATACGAGAGGAATTCGATGGCTTGGTGGTGCCCCAAAGCTCTACTCCGTAAGTCCAAATAGGTCGTATGATTGTCATGTAGATGAGTCTTTTGTAATTAATTGGGAGCTTAGAGCGTTTGTCTAGTAAGTGTTGAAGTAGCCTGAAACGTCGAGCGGTTTCTTGTCTTTTCAGTCTCGTATGAGGATTCCAGGTTAATCGTTGTGAAGATGCAACCCTAAGTACCGGACCTGTTCTACAGGGATAAGTGGGATATTATTAAAGGATACTGAAGGGCAGGAAGTCATTGGTTTACGACGTAAGATAAAAGTGATTTGATGCGATTTTTGAGAATTTATTTTAATTCTCCAGTTTTGACACCATTCTTTAAGATCAGTGATATGGGATACAATAATTGGATTGATAATGGACATATATCATCAGCATACGTGGTAAGGATAGTGTTGGCGACACTATAATAATACAAATATCTATTGTAAGAAATATTAAAAATTGTAACGTAAACGAGTGTCTACAGTGCGCGCATGCGCCTTATGATCATGCCCGTAGAATAAGTTCAGTGAAGCAGTTAAGATAAGTGAGTGCGTAAACGCCGGCCGGCAGTCATGTAAGTGATTTAAACTAATGATAATTAAAAGGATGTTTCATTTGCCGATTGAGTGTATTTTCTTTCTAACCCCCCTTATTAAACTTATTTTATTTTATTAACCCTCCACATTGGTCAATCTCCGGGCCGGATAATAAGAAAGAAAATACAGTCAATAATTTACTTTAAGTTTATTAAATACTAACAAAATAAGTAGAAATATAATTTAAAATAGCTATATGTTTTAAATGTTTAAAATTTAATCACTTTATTAAAAATGAAATTTAAACGTGAAATTAAATTAAAATTTTAGTAATATTTAAAAAAGAAAAAGGAAAACAATAAAATATTGGATAATTATTTCTGAGTCTAATACTGTAGAAGAGTCCACGCAGTATTATCTGTACTTGTACGTTTACCTATGTGGTTAGTTGAGTTGAAAACAATGCTCTGTATTATATACGTAACTATTTGGATATAATTGCCATAATTATTTAATTAATTTAAAGAAATAAAGTGCAGATTTTTGATTTTATATAAATTCATAAACTATTGGTTTATAAATTAGCTGTAAATAAATGACCAATATTAGTGGTAAGAATGTATGGTCTACTAACAATTGAATATAATTACTTAAGAATAAGATTTGTAATTTTATTTAGAATTAATGAGGTAATTCATTTATTATACCGAGTTGGTTAGTTCCGTGAATATATTCTTACTTGCTAGGTTTATTTAATGAGAAGCCAATTATGTAATTCTCATCATTTTGTAGTAAAATATATGATTTTTAGGTATAAGGTAACATTTTTTTGTCTCATCTCTTTTATTGAAATTATTTTATTTTGTTTTTTAAGTAATTGGTAATTATTTTATTTTATAATTTAAGTAACGAGTTTGTTTACGACTTTTTGTTTTTACCTTCCATTTTATATAAATATAATACTTTTTAATAATCATAAATTCTATAAAGTCGGTTTTCCGTAAACAACATAAATTTGAATTTTGATTTTTTCTACATATATTTGTAAAGTGTCGTCACCATGCCCCCCCCCCGAATTAAAGGCATCCGCGCAGCTCTTAAACTTTTGCGTAAGGATATAGCACAGATTTATAATGTAGGTACAGCAAACATGGATTCAGCATTCAAGGCTATGTCTTCAACTGCGGATACATTGAAGGCTAGTTACATGAGTAAGTTTGAAGAGGGTCAGATATTGGCAATCATTAACGAAAAAGACACATTGTTTCCTACTGATGAGGACATCAAGGAGAGAGGTGAGATAAATTGTTGAGATGCAACAAGAGAAACAAGCTCAACAGAATGAAAATTCTCAATCGTCGAGAAATTCTAACTCTTGTTCGTTCGGCCATTCAATAGCCCCGTTTAACTTAGATAAACCTAATTACCAGAAGGCATGGGACGCATTGACAGAAAGATATGACAATAAACGACTACTTGCATCGTCATACATCGATCAAATTTTGGAGTTTTCTCCTCATAAAGGTAGCCCTACCCTTCAATCCTTACAAGCCTTTATTAGAGCAGTGGCCGAAAACATAGCGGCTTTCCGATCAATCGAGATACCAGATTTTTTATGGTTGACCTTAGCGCTAAAGAAACTTGATCCACAAACTAGACATGACTTTGAAGTGGAAGTAGTCACAACTGAATGGCCGACCTTTAAACAATTAGTTGATTTTGTTCAAGGTAGAAGTCGAGTAATGCAGCTCACAGCTCCTAAGAACATTAATCTTTCCAAGCCAAGGCCCAAGGCGAACATTCTCGCAACTACTTCTACACCATCACCCGCAGTAAAAACACAAATCTGTTCTTGTAAACAAGTTCACCCTCTAGTGGAATGCCCGATTTTTAGAACCAAGACTCCGACAGAAAGGATAGCATTTCTGAGGAAAAATAATGCCTGTTTCAATTGTCTAAGGTCAGGCCATAGGACAGCTGCCTTTCACCAGGTCGCTGCCGAGTTTGTAGGAATAAACACCATACCTGGGTCCATCTTGAGAAGGAATCAAACTCGGAACTTACCATCAACACGGATTCTTCACCAGCTCGAATCAAGTCTTCTGCAACCTTTAGAAACGGGATTCTGAGCCTGCCTCGTCTGCCCTGGTTGGTAGCGTTCTAGGACCCGCACAAGTTGTCTTAGGAACCGCTATTGGACTCATTCACGATTCAGATAATAACCTTCAACCTGTTCGTTGTTTGGTCGATTGTGGATCTCAATTTTCTCTTGTGGCGTCTAAATGTGCTAAAAGATTAGGACCTACCTGGCGTGCAACCACTCATACGCCTCTTGGGGTATCCAGAGTTAAAGGAAGGTTAAAATGTCGAATACACTCTAGAATCAACCAAGATCAATATTTGGACGTCGAACCTTTGATTGTTGGCCATTTAACTGGAGATCTACCTACAACGCAACTTCAACCAATACATGGATCCGCTGCACAGCCATTTGCTGACCCCTTATATTGGGAACCTCGAGAGATCGACATGCTTCTTGGTGGCGACTGTTTCATGCGAAATATAACGGGCAGCCCGGTCACTTTGGACAACAATTTCCGAGCCCTTCCAACCTTCTTTGGACTTGTTGTCATGGGAGATGCTAATTTAGACTCAGTTTCAACCCTGCGCTGTCATTGCCTTCTTGAATCGCCTACCCTTCACGTTTCAGGTCTCCACGTTCAGCGGTTTAGGCTGTGCGTTGATCCCTCAGTCGTTCAGGACAAAGCATTTTATTTGTATAGATGGACATTATTCTGATATTCAAACAATATTTTCATTTACAATATAAAGATATATTAATTCGACATGATTACTAATTACTAATGAGAGCTTATAATGATAGGGGAGCAGAGTGTCTCAGTGGCAGAGCGCTGAGTTGCCGTGCCGAAGGTCTTGGTCTCAAATCCCGCTGCTGACAGATTTTATTTAATCTGTTAGGGGACCCCGGAGATTCTATGGGAACTAGGTGGAGCCCTCCGGGGCTAACCCATCCTCTATATAGTAGCTACTCAAAATAGGGAGAAAGTCTGGCGGTTAAGTGTGATCTAGGACAAATTACGTTCCTATATAAACGTTGCCCAAGAAACAGTGCAGTCTCTACCCATTACTGTTTTTTTTATATAAAGATAACTGTTTTCAAATTTATGGTCAGGGTGTTCTTGTTTGAATTATCGTCGGCCTTGATCTCTATTTTTAACTGCAACACCTTCTGCCACTTCTATTTGATTAAAGGCTTATCGTTAATATATTTATCTGTATTGTATAACATATTGTTTGTTTTATTTTATTCTTTAAATTAAAAACATATGAAGGTGATTGCCTTCCCAGACACGATAAGATAAACTAGTAACAGCGTCCTCTCCAGTTATATAACTTCCCCCACTTTGCCATTCGTTCACTGGACGGCGAATTGGGCGGAAGCTGGAGTCGACTTTAAAGTGGTTTTGATCTGCCATCAAGGACATTGGTCGAGAGCTTCGATATTTTATGACGTCGATCCTATGAATTGACAGGTGAGGAACTGATCCACTTAACAATAAGTTAAACATTTTTGGTTTCGTTTTTTAAACTATATTTGTTTAAGGAAGAAAATAGTTGGGGGTGCAGTCAAATAAGACACTAAATAAGTGGTTACTTATTTTAATTACGTGCCGACGTTTCGACCCACTTTGTGGGTCATCTTCAGGGCTAAGAAAGAAAAACAGACAAAATAACAGAACTATAAAAATACATTGCAGACTAAGTATATGATAAATGAGAAAAATATATATGTAGAGAGGTAGAAATTTAGAACAAAAGTGAGGGATATATATGAATAAAAAATTACAGAGAAAATGTACACAACGGTGGTGATGCCAAAAAGATCTCTTGACATCAAATCCTACTGTTTTATCCTACCTTTTCCCATTAATTTAGTCATTATTTATCGTGGCCCTCTATAAAATAGTCATGATACACATTTAGATATAATAAAATAGTCAATATTTCTTTAAAATAGTCAATAAAAATTAGTATTAATATACAATTAAAAAATAAAAATAAAATTTAGTCATATTTTTGGCCGTCAGATACCGCTGGCAACACCTCCATAACGTATTTTTTGTCAGTTAGACCTCTTGTCATTCTTGCGTCAGCCTCCCGCTGGTCAGGTATGCCCATTTTTATTATCTTCTCCTCACCCTTTTCCTTCTCCAATTTACACACCTTTTTCTCATATTAGCTTTTTGGCATCCATCATATGTTATTATTATTTGAGATTTCATTAGCATTTAACATCACTTTTTCATCATATGTCATTCTATTTCCATGCTCATACCATATTGTTACTTATATTTCTATACGTTCCTTGTATATTTATGTCATACTTTTATACCACTCCATACTATATGTAAGCATTTCAAAACTGTTATACTCTATATTTATATCTTGACTTGCTACTGTTATTTTTCCTTTATTTACTCTTTAATATCATTTTGGCTATACCTTCTTTCATTTTACTTATGTAAACTCCCCTGGAGTCTATTATCTGATGTTTATATTTTTTCTTTTTAAATACTTTCTGTTTACTTCCATTCTTTATCTTTGTAAAAAATCTTTTTGGCATCACCACCGTTGTGTACATTTTCTCTGTAATTTTTTATTCATATATATCCCTCACTTTTGTTCTAAATTTCTACCTCTCTACATATATATTTTTCTCATTTATCATATACTTAGTCTGCAATGTATTTTTATAGTTCTGTTATTTTGTCTGTTTTTCTTTCTTAGCCCTGAAGATGACCCACAAAGTGGGTCGAAACGTCGGCACGTAATTAAAATAAGTAACCACTTATTTAGTGTCTTATTTGACTGCACCCCCAACTATTTTCTTCCTTACATTTATCATCCAGTCAACCATCCCTCGCTTCTCTTATATTTGTTTAATATTAACAGTAGCTAATAAACCTTAATCTTATAGATTAGAACATTTTCAAAACTAATAGTGCTTAAAAAAGTGTTATTTTTAAGATTAATAAATTTGTTTGCCAAATACATTATCCATAATTTCAAGCTTACATTAACTTCATACCAGATAAGTCAAAATTCATTGGACGAAACTATAAATCGTGGGGTCACCTGTGTTGAAGTAGTTACCATTTCACCCTCCTATGATGTTTGCTTGCTCGTAGCCCGGCTGGTAGCCCTAGAAAGGGAGTAAAACATCCTTGGTTATACCATGCTATGCATGAAATGGCAGTCCCGAACCAAAACGATATTTGTTATTGAACCCTGTCCTAATTATAACATGATTAACCTTTAGTACTCCCACTGTTGCAGCGTCCGATAAGCCGTAGTAGCATAATGTGACGTAAAATAAAGGAACCAAACCATAAACGGATATAGACTCATATAATTAATTTTTGGGTACGTAAAAATAATTACAGTTAAAGAAACATTGTTTTTTTATGCCTGTTTACCTTGAGGCTTTGAAATAAAAATCAGTAGATTTTTGTTTCCGTTTCAAGAAAAAACAAACATGAGGAAAGATTTCAGGAAATAATAACTAACGCAATGAATATGATGACTGAGTCCTCTAAAATATTAAAATTTTACGTTTATAAGATTAATAAATACAATGTTGTTCAGTCTGATAGTTTTCTCATTCAATAAAACGCCATAAAAAAATTTGGATTTTTTAAATTATTGTGCAAAAAATGCTATTTTTGCAAATAAACTCAATAGGGGGATACGGGACAGTTAAACTAATGGTGCGAAAACGGTGTGAAATAGTTTTGTGGTTTTGATCCGCAACTTTGTTCGCTGACAATGCCTCAAGCTATAAGGCATAACAACAGTCAACTGCTTATTATTTCTAAGTTTTTTTTTTTTTAATTTCAACAACCTTATCTTAACATAATAAGTTTGTTCAACCTAAAAAAAAAGCCAACCTTTCAATTTAATAATTAATACTCTATTGTTCAGTATCATAGCTTGAGGTATTGTCAGTGGTAAGAATGTATGGTCTACTAACCATTTGAGATTAAGATTTATTAATTGGAATTTAATTACTTAAGAATAAGATTGATAATTTTATTTAGAATTAATGAGGTAATTCATTTATTATACTGAGTTGGTTAGTTCCGTGAATATATTCTTACTTGCTAGGTTTATTTAATGAGAAGCCAATTATGTAATTCTCATCATTTTGTAGTAAAATATATGATTTTTAGGTATAAGGTAACATTTTTTTGTCTCATCTCTTTTATTGAAATTATTTTATTTTGTTTTTTAAGTAATTGGTAATTATTTTATTTTATAATTTAAGTAACGAGTTTGTTTACGACTTTTTGTTTTTACCTTCCATTTTATATAAATATAATACTTTTTAATAATCATAAATTCTATAAAGTCGGTTTTCCGTAAACAACATAAATTTGAATTTTGATTTTTTCTACATATATTTGTAAAGTGTCGTCACCATGCCCCCCCCCCCGAATTAAAGGCATCCGCGCAGCTCTTAAACTTTTGCGTAAGGATATAGCACAGATTTATAATGTAGGTACAGCAAACATGGATTCAGCATTCAAGGCTATGTCTTCAACTGCGGATACATTGAAGGCTAGTTACATGAGTAAGTTTGAAGAGGGTCAGATATTGGCAATCATTAACGAAAAAGACACATTGTTTCCTACTGATGAGGACATCAAGGAGAGAGGTGAGATAAATTGTTGAGATGCAACAAGAGAAACAAGCTCAACAGAATGAAAATTCTCAATCGTCGAGAAATTCTAACTCTTGTTCGTTCGGCCATTCAACTCACCGCAGGCTAGCTCGCCTGGAGTTGCCTAAATTTAATGGAAAAATTCATGAATGGCCAAAATTAGAGCAGTTGGTCCTTAGAATGGTACACAAAAATGTTGAGGTCCCGATAATAGAGAAGTTCCATTATTTAACCACGTCTGTCCTAGGGGAACCTTTGGCCTTAATAGCCCCGTTTAACTTAGATAAACCTAATTACCAGAAGGCATGGGACGCATTGACAGAAAGATATGACAATAAACGACTACTTGCATCGTCATACATCGATCAAATTTTGGAGTTTTCTCCTCATAAAGGTAGCCCTACCCTTCAATCCTTACAAGCCTTTATTAGAGTAGTGGCCGAAAACATAGCGGCTTTCCGATCAATCGAGATACCAGATTTTTTATGGTTGACCTTAGCGCTAAAGAAACTTGATCCACAAACTAGACATGACTTTGAAGTGGAAGTAGTCACAACTGAATGGCCGACCTTTAAACAATTAGTTGATTTTGTTCAAGGTAGAAGTCGAGTAATGCAGCTCACAGCTCCTAAGAACATTAATCTTTCCAAGCCAAGGCCCAAGGCGAACATTCTCGCAACTACTTCTACACCATCACCCGCAGTAAAAACACAAATCTGTTCTTGTAAACAAGTTCACCCTCTAGTGGAATGCCCGATTTTTAGAACCAAGACTCCGACAGAAAGGATAGCATTTCTGAGGAAAAATAATGCCTGTTTCAATTGTCTAAGGTCAGGCCATAGGACAGCTGCCTTTCACCAGGTCGCTGCCGAGTTTGTAGGAATAAACACCATACCTGGGTCCATCTTGAGAAGGAATCAAACTCGGAACTTACCATCAACACGGATTCTTCACCAGCTCGAATCAAGTCTTCTGCAACCTTTAGAAACGGGATTCTGAGCCTGCCTCGTCTGCCCTGGTTGGTAGCGTTCTAGGACCCGCACAAGTTGTCTTAGGAACCGCTATTGGACTCATTCACGATTCAGATAATAACCTTCAACCTGTTCGTTGTTTGGTCGATTGTGGATCTCAACTTTCTCTTGTGGCGTCTAAATGTGCTAAAAGATTAGGACCTACCTGGCGTGCAACCACTCATACGCCTCTTGGGGTATCCAGAGTTAAAGGAAGGTTAAAATGTCGAATACACTCTAGAATCAACCAAGATCAATATTTGGACGTCGAACCTTTGATTGTTGGCCATTTAACTGGAGATCTACCTACAACGCAACTTCAACCAATACATGGATCCGCTGCACAGCCATTTGCTGACCCCTTATTTTGGGAACCTCGAGTGATCGACATGCTTCTTGGTGGCGACTGTTTCATGCGAATTATAACGGGCAGCCCGGTCACTTTGGACAACAATTTCCGAGCCCTTCCAACCTTCTTTGGACTTGTTGTCATGGGAGATGCTAATTTAGACTCAGTTTCAACCCTGCGCTGTCATTGCCTTCTTGAATCGCCTACCCTTCACGTTTCAGGTCTCCACGTTCAGCGGTTTAGGCTGTGCGTTGATCCCTCAGTCGTTCAGGACAAAGCATTTTATTTGTATAGATGGACATTATTCTGATATTCAAACAATATTTTCATTTATAATATAAAGATATATTAATTCGACATGATTACTAATTACTAATGAGAGCTTATAATGATAGGGGAGCAGAGTGTCTCAGTGGCAGAGCGCTGAGTTGCCGTGCCGAAGGTCTTGGTCTCAAATCCCGCTGCTGACAGATTTTATTTAATCTGTTAGGGGACCCCGGAGATTCTATGGGAACTAGGTGGAGCCCTCCGGGGCTAACCCATCCTCTATATAGTAGCTACTCAAAATAGGGAGAAAGTCTGGCGGTTAAGTGTGATCTAGGACAAATTACGTTCCTATATAAACGTTGCCCAAGAAACAGTGCAGTCTCTACCCATTACTGTTTTTTTTATATAAAGATAACTGTTTTCAAATTTATGGTCAGGGTGTTCTTGTTTGAATTATCGTCGGCCTTGATCTCTATTTTTAACTGCAACACCTTCTGCCACTTCTATTTGATTAAAGGCTTATCGTTAATATATTTATCTGTATTGTATAACATATTGTTTGTTTTATTTTATTCTTTAAATTAAAAACATATGAAGGTGATTGCCTTCCCAGACACGATAAGATAAACTAGTAACAGCGTCCTCTCCAGTTATATAACTTCCCCCACTTTGCCATTCGTTCACTGGACGGCGAATTGGGCGGAAGCTGGAGTCGACTTTAAAGTGGTTTTGATCTGCCATCAAGGACATTGGTCGAGAGCTTCGATATTTTATGACGTCGATCCTATGAATTGACAGGTGAGGAACTGATCCACTTAACAATAAGTTAAACATTTTTGGTTTCGTTTTTTAAACTATATTTGTTTAAGGAAGAAAATAGTTGGGGGTGCAGTCAAATAAGACACTAAATAAGTGGTTACTATTTTTAATTACGTGCCGACGTTTCGACCCACTTTGTGGGTCATCTTCAGGGCTAAGAAAGAAAAACAGACAAAATAACAGAACTATAAAAATACATTGCAGACTAAGTATATGATAAATGAGAAAAATATATATGTAGAGAGGTAGAAATTTAGAACAAAAGTGAGGGATATATATGAATAAAAAATTACAGAGAAAATGTACACAACGGTGGTGATGCCAAAAAGATCTCTTGACATCAAATCCTACTGTTTTATCCTACCTTTTCCCATTAATTTAGTCATTATTTATCGTGGCCCTCTATAAAATAGTCATGATACACATTTAGATATAATAAAATAGTCAATATTTCTTTAAAATAGTCAATAAAAATTAGTATTAATATACAATTAAAAAATAAAAATAAAATTTAGTCATATTTTTGGCCGTCAGATACCGCTGGCAACACCTCCATAACGTATTTTTTGTCAGTTAGACCTCTTGTCATTCTTGCGTCAGCCTCCCGCTGGTCAGGTATGCCCATTTTTATTATCTTCTCCTCACCCTTTTCCTTCTCCAATTTACACACCTTTTTCTCATATTAGCTTTTTGGCATCCATCATATGTTATTATTATTTGAGATTTCATTAGCATTTAACATCACTTTTTCATCATATGTCATTCTATTTCCATGCTCATACCATATTGTTACTTATATTTCTATACGTTCCTTGTATATTTATGTCATACTTTTATACCACTCCATACTATATGTAAGCATTTCAAAACTGTTATACTCTATATTTATATCTTGACTTGCTACTGTTATTTTTCCTTTATTTACTCTTTAATATCATTTTGGCTATACCTTCTTTCATTTTACTTATGTAAACTCCCCTGGAGTCTATTATCTGATGTTTATATTTTTTCTTTTTAAATACTTTCTGTTTACTTCCATTCTTTATCTTTGTAAAAAATCTTTTTGGCATCACCACCGTTGTGTACATTTTCTCTGTAATTTTTTATTCATATATATCCCTCACTTTTGTTCTAAATTTCTACCTCTCTACATATATATTTTTCTCATTTATCATATACTTAGTCTGCAATGTATTTTTATAGTTCTGTTATTTTGTCTGTTTTTCTTTCTTAGCCCTGAAGATGACCCACAAAGTGGGTCGAAACGTCGGCACGTAATTAAAATAAGTAACCACTTATTTAGTGTCTTATTTGACTGCACCCCCAACTATTTTCTTCCTTACATTTATCATCCAGTCAACCATCCCTCGCTTCTCTTATATTTGTTTAATATTAACAGTAGCTAATAAACCTTAATCTTATAGATTAGAACATTTTCAAAACTAATAGTGCTTAAAAAAGTGTTATTTTTAAGATTAATAAATTTGTTTGCCAAATACATTATCCATAATTTCAAGCTTACATTAACTTCATACCAGATAAGTCAAAATTCATTGGACGAAACTATAAATCGTGGGGTCACCTGTGTTGAAGTAGTTACCATTTCACCCTCCTATGATGTTTGCTTGCTCGTAGCCCGGCTGGTAGCCCTAGAAAGGGAGTAAAACATCCTTGGTTATACCATGCTATGCATGAAATGGCAGTCCCGAACCAAAACGATATTTGTTATTGAACCCTGTCCTAATTATAACATGATTAACCTTTAGTACTCCCACTGTTGCAGCGTCCGATAAGCCATAGTAGCATAATGTGACGTAAAATAAAGGAACCAAACCATAAACGGATATAGACTCATATAATTAATTTTTGGGTACGTAAAAATAATTACAGTTAAAGAAACATTGTTTTTTTATGCCTGTTTACCTTGAGGCTTTGAAATAAAAATCAGTAGATTTTTGTTTCCGTTTCAAGTAAAAACAAACATGAGGAAAGATTTCAGGAAATAATAACTAACGCAATGAATATGATGACTGAGTCCTCTAAAATATTAAAATTTTACGTTTATAAGATTAATAAATAAAATGTTGTTCAGTCTGATAGTTTTCTCATTCAATAAAACGCCATAAAAAAATTTGGATTTTTTAAATTATTGTGCAAAAAATGCTATTTTTGCAAATAAACTCAATAGGGGGATACGGGACAGTTAAACTAATGGTGCGAAAACGGTGTGAAATAGTTTTGTGGTTTTGATCCGCAACTTTGTTCGCTGACAATGCCTCAAGCTATAAGGCATAACAACAGTCAACTGCTTATTATTTCTAAGTTTTTTTTTTTTTAATTTCAACAACCTTATCTTAACATAATAAGTTTGTTCAACCTAAAAAAAAAGCCAACCTTTCAATTTAATAATTAATACTCTATTGTTCAGTATCATAGCTTGAGGTATTGTCAGCGAGCAAAGTTTTGAATCAAAACCACAAATATATTTCACGTTTTCACACCTGTTATTTAACTATCCTTATTTGCTATTGTTCAAACTTTTTCTCATGTTTAATCTTTTTTAAAAAAAAGTGGAATTAATAAACCATTCTTGGGAGGAACCACTTCCTCATTCCTTCACAACATAAAAACCTTGACTTTGTCTAAACCCGTTTCATCAAAATAATGATCTTTTATTTCTACTGTACAGTCTTGTTCTCATTTAAATGGAATGACAGAGGTCAATTGTTGGATGTTTAAAGTTTCATTCTCTAAAACACTTTTAATTTTGTTCGTTCGAAAACATCAACCATCCCTCACTCAAAATCATTGTTAAAAAATAAATGGATAAATCTAAACAACAAAATAGTTTGATGATTAACTTCAAGACAAGAAGAGAGGTCAGCTTTGTCTAGTATCCAGGCTTTACATTACATTTTGGATTTAGTTTAGCAAATAAATGAGGATTGATCACTCGCTACTGTAAGGATCCGGAAGAATAGTCCAGTCTATAGTGCTTGAACTACTTAGAGAAATATATAGATTTTTAAGCGGAGCTAAGAAAAGTGGATACTCCAGAGTTGAGAAGTAAATCAAGGAGGTCAATGAAAGTGTCTTAACCCTTAAGTTAGTGTCTAGTGAGTCCCATAAGAGATTATGGCCATTGAAATCTCCAATAAATAAAACAAAAAATATTAGATGAACTTATATATTTCAGTATTCATATAATGATCTTCAAACTTTACCCAAATTCGTAAAGTAGTTGGAAACAGAAAGATAATGATAAAATAAAATATACTTAGCTAAATTGTTTGTCTTTTATTTAAATTGACTTGGGGGAGCGGAGTGGCTCAGTGGTTGAGTACTGAGTTGCCATGCCGGAAATCCTGGTTCAAATCCCGCTGTTTGCAGCCGGAGATGGATCATATAGGATGTAGGACCCTCCTGGGGCTCACCCAGCCTCTATAAAATATTATAAAAATAGGGTACCCATAATAAGGGAGAAAAACCTGGCGGTTGAGCGTGACCTAGGACAAGTCACCTCCTTGCAGAACCGTTGTCCATGAAACAGTACAGTCTCAACCATGTACTGAACCCCCAGACTCGTTCACGGGTCGTAGTGGTACAGGTTTTTTTTTAATTTATTTTTAAAAATTTAAATTGACTACATATTTTGTTCTTTATGTAGTATTGTTTATTTTTTTAGTAACTTAAAATTCAATGAAGCATTAAAATTAACAAGTAGCCAATTAGTAACTTAAAATTGAAATAGAAGCATACCTTAGATTGCTTTCTTTTGTTGAAATAAACCACTTATAAACCTATTTTAATCGTTTATTACATAAATGGCGAGGTGTACATAATTTTCAGATTGAGATATTTTCCTTTCTGAAATGACCGATTCAATTGTTAGCGCTTCATTTACGTAATGAAAATTTCCTTCTATTATTCGCTTTTTCATTTAGACTTTTCACACATATTAACTAATCATAGCGCGTTCAAAATAATTTAAAAATAGCGGTTTGCATTATAATTTAAGGTCTCACGACTTTAATGATAATTTGATAATAGGACTCAAACTGATAATTTGAATGTAGCTAAGATTTTTATTTTACTGGTTTTGTAACGTTGGGTTACTTGTAGGTAGCTTCGGGTATTTAAAAAAATGAGAAGTGGTTAACCACTCTTGGTAAAAAAATCTGTACTGTTCTTATTATCACCAGGCGAATTTTACGGTATCTCTTCCGCAGGTAGTCACGACAAAGTTTAACTTTTCATTCGCTTCATTTTTAATATTATCGAAAATAAAAATAATCGCGAGTTTTACTATTAAAAAAGAGTGTAGTTATGGGAAATCTGTTTATTTTAGTAATCTTTTCATCAAAAAATAAACGTTTCAACTAACAATTCGAGGTACATGTTATAAGTATACATGTACATGTTATGAGTATAAATATCGGTAATTATTTCATCAAGAAATGAACGTTTCAATAAACATTTCGAGGTACATGATATAAGTATAAATGTTTATTGAAACGTTCATTTATTGATGAAATAATTACCGATATAAACAGATTTGCGATTATTAAATTATTTTTTTCATACTAGGTTTAAAATTCATCATTATTTTTATTTTCGAGAATATTAAAAAAATGAAATGGAAGGAAAGTTAAAACTTGTTGTGAATCAACTCAAAGCGACAACCTACAGAACTGATACAGATTTTACAATTTGATGTAGATCATTCAAAATAAACTAAATATATATATATATATATATATATATATATTGTTACGGGCTACCGGGTGTAAAATGGACTAAACTATTACTTAATTCAAGAATCTAATATTTATTAACAAATTAAAAAGAATACAATGAGATTATTAAATTATTTATATATAAATTTGTACAAATACAATAATATTACACTATAGTTTACAATTACAAATTAACACTTACAGTTCGCTAACTAAAGTCCACCGACCGTAAGACTTTCCAAATATGACAAACTGCCACACAGTTTATTACACTTATTACACGGCCACTAATTGTCACTGTTGCTCACTAAGCACTTATTACAGACTGGTACTAACTCACTGTGACTCACACGCACTATCACTAGTTAACGACTGCTTATTATTACTGGCTTATTACTGACTGTTATTACTGACTGGGGCCGGCCGAACAGCTAGCCTTTTTATATAGACAAGGTAGGTCGGGGTGGGACAATTCTCGGAAGGATGAGGACCACCTAGCCCGATCCAGAAGGCTCTACGCCATTCTATAATCCCTTCCGCTTAATCCCATCGTTTGCCTAATCCTCTCAGCCGGTCCTCCTTCCTGCTCTGACCGTAACACTGCCCCCTCCTTAAAAGTGCTCTGCCCCAGAGCATAGTCCGGAGAAATCGGGCAGCTATGAGCTACTACGGATGGAGACGCTTTTCCTTTCCAGGGGTTGAACGTGCACACCAATATGGCAACTCCAGAGTTGGCGAATGTCTGTTCAAGCATGTTCTCGACAACCTTCCACTCCAGGCCGTCATAGCCACAGCCCAACTTAGGGATCGCGAGCTTGGTGACACGCAGTCTCAGAAGAAGCTTACTCCGCAGGTCGTCGAGGCTTCGCCGCAGGGCGTCATATGTGGGCTTCTGATCACACTTGGTTACCAAGTAAAACTGGTGTCGTCCTTCGTATGTGTGGTGGAGTGCTTTCCCCACGCTTGGTCCTTGGCGTTCTAGTTCCGTAGTACCACCAAACTTCTTCCTGAAGACCGTTGCAATCCCTCGAGAAGTCTTCAGATCTTCGGCGACACAATGGGCCAGAGAATAGTCCACTGGTAACGAGAAGATATCTCTGTAGACTGTCTGAGTTACTTTACGGGAACCTGGTACTTTAGGGTGTGCAACTGAAACCTTAGTGGTCTCCACGTTGTCGAGGTACCTGACTTGCTGGTCTTCTGTCGGGCCATGGTCTCCTTTGTAAGGGGCCAGTCTATTAAAATGGACTACCCTAGGTTTTCCTTTTGGCTGCTTTCTGATCCTATAGATGACGTCGTTTATCCTATTGATGATCTCAAACGGGCCATCCCAGGAGTTCTGAAGTTTAGGTGAGCAGCCTCGCCTTCTTCGAGGATCATGTTGCCAGACCAAATCTCCAGGTTGGAATCCACCTTTCTCTGCCCTGATGTCGTAACGCTGCTTCATTCTGTCACTTGCTCCATGGATGTTTGCACGAACCTTCTCGTGGATGTTATCCATCCGCTTCCGTAGATCCGTGACGTACTCCTCTCCGGCAACTTCCTCATTAGGCTTGAACCCGAATTTCAGATCACAAGGCAAACGAAGTTCTCGGCCGAACACCACATTTGCGGGTGTCTGCTCCGTTGCTTCATGGATTGAATTGCGGTAGGCTAACAGGAATAGGTGAAGATACTGGTCCCAGTCTCGCTGATGGTCAGAGACCACCTTAGACAAATATCGACCCATTGTCCTGTTCATGCGCTCCACTATGCCATCCGATTGTGGGTGAAGAGGTGTCGTCCTGGTTTTCCGTATTCCCAGTGCTTCGCACATCCCGGAGAAGACTGCCGACTCAAAGTTTCTTCCCTGGTCAGCGTGAAGTTCCATGGGTACTCCAAACCGGCTGACGAGCTGCTTCACAAGTACGTCTGCAACGGTGACTGCCTCTTGATTCGGAAGGGCATAAGCTTCCACCACTTAGAAAAATAGTCCATGACCACGAGAATATATCGGTTACCTTCGTCCGTCACAGGGAAAGGGCCAGCGATGTCGATCGCTATCCTCTCGAACGGTGCTCCCACGTTGTACTTCTTCATAGGGGCCCTTTTTCTTCTTGTTGGTCCGTTAGAAGCCGCACAAGTCGCACAACGCCTGCACCAGTCCAACACATCGTCCTTAAGGTTTGCCCAGTAAATGCGTTCACGAACTTTTTCCAATGTACGGTGAACTCCAAGATGGCCGCCAGTTACGCCGTCATGTAGTTCCCTAAGCACTTCGGGCACTTTATTCCTAAGAACGATGAGCTGTAGCCTACGCTGATCTCCTTCCGCGTTCTCCAATGCCCGTTTCAGCAGCCCGTTGTCCACTAAAATGGAGTCCCATTGGGCCCAGTACGTTTTTACATTCTTCGACATTGGAGCAACATCCTGCCAGGTAGGTCTTCCTTGCCCCGATACTTTCCATTGTTTTATCTGTTTTAAATCCGGGTCCTCGTCCTGTCCCTTTGACACCTCTGCGTCTTGCCAACTGTCGATGACAACTGTAGTCCTCAACACCGCTGCCCGCTTCTCTTCTTGTCGAGAACAATGCTTGCAGCCTTCATCACAAGGTCTTCTTGACAGTGCATCCACATTCCTGTGGCTCGTTCCAGAACGATGAGCAGATTCAAAGTCAAACTCTTGAAGGCGCTCGATCCACCTCGCCACTTGTCCCTCTGGTGACTTGAATCGCAGCAGCCACATTAGAGCCTTGTGGTCCGTTCTCAGCAGGAACCTTCTTCCGTATAGATATTTATGGAAGTGCTCTATGGACTTTACTACTGCCAGAAGCTCTTTCCTTGTGACACAGTAGTTGCGTTACGGAGCAGAGAGTGCTTTGCTGAAATATCCAATGACCCTTTCTTCTCCGTCTTGGATCTGAGAGAGGACACTTCCTATGGCGATGTTGCTGGCATCTGTGTCAAGTATGAACTTGCTCTCGGGACGTGGATAGCTTAGAATAGGAGCACTACTCAATTTTCTCTTCAGCTCCTCGAAGGATGCCTGGCACTCGTGGTCCCAATGGAAAGTCCTTTTCTCCTCGGTAAGCCTGGTAAGAGGTTTTGCGATGTCAGCAAATCCTTTCACGTACCTCCGGTAATAGGTGCAGAGCCCGAGAAAACTTCTCACCTGGTGCTTATCTCGGGGTATTGGCCAGTTGGTGATCGCTGCTATCTTCTCTGGGCGACAGCAACTCCGTTATCTGACACAATATACCCCAGGTAGTTGACTTTCCTTCGGAAGAGATTACACTTCTTCGGGTTCAACTTTAGGTTCGCTGCACGCAGTCGTTCGAAGACCTTCTCCAGATTCTTTAGATGGTGAGCGAAGGACTTTCCCAGCACAATGATGTCATCTAGGTACATCAGGCATACCTCCCAAGAGAGACCTCTTAACACATTTTCCATCAGCCTCTCGAATGTGGCAGGAGCATTGCAAAGCCCGAACGGCATTACTGTAAACTGCCAGAGCCCAATGCCAATTGAAAACGCCGTCTTCTCTTTATCCTCAGGTGCCAATCCAACCTGCCAATATCCACTGCGGAGATCCAAGGTAGAGAAGAGTTTACACCCCTCTAGGGTGTCCAGCGTATCGTCAATCCTGGAAAGCGGATAGCTGTCCTTCTTGGTGACATTGTTCAGAAGATGGTAGTCTACGCAGAACCTCGTTGTGCCGTCTTTCTTCTTCACCAATACAACAGGAGACATCCAGGGGCTACTCGAAGGCTCAATGACACCGTCAGCCGCCATCTCCTTAATAATCTCCTCGGCGTCCTCCCGTTTGGCTAACGGCAGCCTCCGCGGGACCTGTCGGATGGGCTTCGCATCCCCAGTGTCAATCTTGTGCTGGACGATATCCGTTCTACCCCGTGGTCCTGGTCCGATCTCGAAGACGTCATGCCATCGGATAATCGTATTCTTTACCTCCTCGCTCTGTTTAGGCGAAAGGTCGCGACATGATTCGTCCACAAATCCTTTTAGTTCCTCTGGGAGCCCTCGAAGCTCGGTGGGATGACGTTGCAGCTGACGAACCACTGAGGTAGCGGTGGTACACTCCCCGACCGGTGTTCCTTTCTTCAGCGTTACCGGGAAGCAGTTCAGATTCATTAGCCGAATTGGAGTGGTGCGTCCTACCTTGATGAGAGACCTAGCAACCAGTACGCCGCGTCCGATCTCTTGTTCTTCGTGCCTTCCGGGTTCAACTAGTACACATTGACCCTCCGGTAGATGTCCTTCGACCGTCCCATGTGTTACGATTTGTCTCCGTGCAGGTAAAGTGGTGTCTTCCGGCAGCAGCACTCGTGCGCAGAAGTCCTTTTCCTGCCGAAGTATGACTTCCTCGTCTCCCAGCGTCATCACACCTCTCGACATATCCAGCTTGATCCCGTATGCGATCATGAAGTCCATGCCCAATATGACATCTTCATCGATCTCTGCCACGAGAGCGCGGTGCTTCAGATGTTGACCCCCGATGATGAAGGTGGCATCTGTCTCCCCGTAGACCTTGGCTGGCTGTCCCGTTGCAGTCCGTAATGCCCAGGTGGTCGGCATGATCTTCTCAGCTGGAAGTGTCTTCGAGTTCAAGATTGTCATGCTCGCGCCGGTATCCACTAGAAGACTTCGCAGCTGCCCGTTCACCATCCCATCAACGTAGAAGCTGTTTGTTCCGCTTCCTATTGACGCAACTCTGATGGCCTTCCTGGGGGCTTTTACGTTACGCGTTGGACACTTGCTTCTAGGGTGTCCAAGCTGGCCGCAGCCCCAACAGCTTATCTCTTTCTTATGGGTCCTGAGAGCATCCAACACTTTGGTAATTAGGTCCTCGACGCTGGTTACCACATTAGGCTCCGCTTCTCCTGCTTGAACTCGCGCATGGCCCCGTACGAACTGTCTGACAGCTTCAAACTCCATGGCCTGACATAATGCGTCTCCCAACGTTTTCGGCCTGGCGAGTTTCACTGCTTGCTGTGTCTCTGGGTCCCGAAGTCAATCCAGGAATTTGTCGACAGCCAAACTCTCGTAGACATAGTCGGTGACCGATGGGTAGGCGTTCCTCACCAGCCGGGCAATATCCGCTTCAAATTCCTGCAGCGTCTCGTTGTCCTTCTGGACCCTGTTTCTTAGCGGTGAGCGACATAGCTGGTCCATGTGTCGGTGGCCGAAACGCATTTCCAGTCGTCTAATCAGCTTCCCGTAGTTGGACCGCTCCGACATGGGGATCCCCTGCAACACTCTCAGGGCATCTCCACGCAAGGCCAGGCACAATGCTGAAGCTTGGGTCTCCTGTGACCACCCGTGGATCGAAGCCGCTGTCTCGAAGAGAGTCATGTAGTCCTCCCATGGCGTCTTTCCGTCGAATACTGGAATGGTGTTGTGAGCTGGTACATTATTGGCGGGAAGAGTTTTATGAAGACTGACCTCGGGGGATCGGTCGGTGTCGTTCGTCGGTGGGTTGCTCATACGTCCCTCAAGAGCTTCCATTCTTAGCCTAATTTCGTCAACTTTTTCTCCTAGCCTAGATTCTACAACAGCTACTTTATTATCTACATTTTCCATTAACTTATTCTCTAATGTGCCTAATTTAGACTCTAATGTATACAATAAATCACTTTTTACAGTACTTAGCTCATTTTTAACAGTGCTTTACTCATTACCTAGCTCATTTTTAACAGTGCTTAACTCATTACCTAGCTAATTTTTAACAGTGCTTAACTCATTACCTAGATCATTTTTAACAGTACCTAAATCATTCTGTAGATTACCTAGCTTATTTTCTACATTGCCTAGTTCATTTTTAAAAGTTGCAGACAACTTGCTTAAATCAGTTTCAAACAGAATGTCATCTGGATTTTCCCCTAGCTCTACAAAAAATTGACGCAAGCGATTTTGCAGTACACTTTTATTTCCGGAAGAATCCAGATCACGTTCTTCTAATTCCCTTTTTAGATCCGCAACTTTTAAATCCATTAATTTAACACTTTGAGAAGCCATTTTTTTTTATACAGTAGCCCAATAATTACAAAATGCAAGACAAAATAATAACAATTACACAAGATCCCACTTCTGACACCAATTTGTTACGGGCTACCGGGTGTAAAATGGACTAAACTATTACTTAATTCAAGAATCTAATATTTATTAACAAATTAAAAAGAATACAATGAAATTATTTAAAACAATTAAATTATTAAACTAATATCAATTTACAATAACAATATTCTACTAAATGTTATCTAATTTCTAAGATAATATACAAACAATATAAGATATTTCTAATACTAAATAACTAAACTATTTATATATAAATTTGTACAAATACAATAATATTAAACTATAGTTTACAATAACAAATTAACACTTACAGTCCGCTAACTTAAGTCCACCGACCGTAAGACTCTCCAAATATGACAAGCTGCCACGCAGTTTATTACACTTATTACACGGCCACTAATTGTCACTGTTGCTCACTAAGCACTTATTACAGACTGATACTAATACTAACTAACTCACACACTGCCACTAGTTAACGACTGCTTATTACTCACTGGCTTATTACTCACTGGGCTTATTACTCACTGCTTATTACTGACTGGCGGTCAGAACAGCTGTCCTTTTTATATAGGCAAGGGAGTTTGGGGTGGGGACACCTAGAATATTCCACGCAAATCCCGATGAGTCTAGTCTACCTTTGATTCCTTCCGGCTTACCTTAATCCCTTCAGCCGGCCCCTCTACCTCTCTGATCGTAACAATATGATCAGGTGGGGAACGAAGAGCTAGTGGCAGGGGCCTGAACTTGGGAATTGCTTCATCTGCGGCGCTTCTGATTACATCAGTGAAGTACTCTACATAGAGGTCTACTTCACTTGTCGTACGTAGAGTAGGTACCGTCGAAAGACTATGGTAGATCTGAGATTTAAATAATTCCCAGTCTGCCTCTTGGTACTTGTACCTGTTCAGCGGAGGTGGCGCCGGCGCTTCCCCGTCTAGCAGGTAAAGCACGGGTCGATGGTCCGTCGTTATTAAATGTAGCGTGACGCAATCGATGAATCGGTGCGGCTCCCGTGTGAGTTGGAGATAAACCGTAGACCTAAAAGAAGGGTTTACCCTATGCCTAAATGTATAGGTGTTAGGGAGAATCACGGTGAACGGTGATTTTAACACTATCTTCCCCGCTGCGTTACAAGAGTTGTTATTCCAAAGGGAATGTCGGGCGTTCATGTCGCCCACTACCCAATGGATCGTCCTCTTGGCGCATTCGTTGAGCAATCTCATAAATTATTCTGGGTATGCGCGAAGCCTCCGGTATAGACCTGTGATAGTGGTGGGTTTGTCCAGAAGAACTTGGACAGTTACGGTGTGTAGTTTCTAGTCCGTGATAGTCCAGTCCGTAAAGTACGTATTTTTTGTTTTTCGGCCCGGTAGTGGTGGAGTATGTATGAAATCGGCTTTTTGTCTTGGCAAAAAGCTCTTTCATTGTCTGGTGGGATTCCATGGAGTAAGGGTAGATCCTTACTCCATCTCTGGTTTTCTGAACTTGAAAGTCCTGAAAGCCATGGGTTTTTAGTTCAGTCCCTGTCTGCACGGCGCTAGTGATAGCGCTGAGGACAAGGGGTGGTCGTTTGGGAGTCACACTAACACCTTTTTCACTATTTACGCATGCACTACTAGATAGAGTTGAAAAACTATTGGTAGTACTTACAAAGTTAATAGGGCGGTTGGCGACCTTGCAAGTCTTCTTCGGTACTATGAAGCCATAGCTCTCCTCGAAAGCGCTGCTGCTGCTGGTCTCTGGTTGGCTCCCGCCGAGCCGGTCGAAGATGCTCTGCTAGTCGACGGTATCTCACTCTTCATCACAGACACTGGCACTACAACTGAGCACTGGGAAAATTGTACTCTCACTGGAGCGACGCTACCCGTACCCAATAGGGTGGCTGCCTTGGCTGGTTCCACTTAAGGTGTGGGCCTCGACAACTTCCAGGCGCAGATACTCGTGAGCAGAAAGCTTAAAATAGCAGGCTGGTAGTAAGATCCGGAGATGTTCACTGCTCGGCTGCTGGGTGTGGAATGGAAGAGCGGATTTTTTTTTTCTCCAAGCAAGCCCCTGGAAATGACGATCATCTGAAACAGACTTACATACTAAGGTATATTAGTTAATTTATATATATACATATATACAACTCTTTTCCTGCACTGGGTACAATTTTAGAGGATTTTGAGGAAGTTAAAGGATTGAGGTTATGGGGTTAACTAGGATCAGATATCCAGTGATGGGGCTCACTGGTTGTTTGAAAATTATAAAAACTTAAAACTAAACTAAACCTAAGAGTAATAATAATCCACCTGAGTCGAGACTGAGGGAACTTACATACTTTTGCCACTGCTGTGGCCGGCTTGCTGGTCTCAAAGTGCTGAATAGCGGGTTTGTGCAGTGCTGGAGGCTATCAAAGCATTGTATATGCCTCCGAGTTATAAAATCTGTCACCGTCGGTAGTCCCAGAGTGTCATGTCAGTCTTTGAGCGTTGTAGTGTGGAAGAGCGGATGGATGAGTCAGGGTATATATACCTTAGGGGCGTGTTCTCGGTCGAAGTCTGCCTTCCCATTGGCTCGCTTGTGCCGAGTCCGTAAGTCGGGTTGTGTTCGGGTGGGTTCGTGTTTGTTCGGTATTGTCTTATGTGTGTGGATGGTAGGGTAATGTGTGAGTCTTTTGTTTTATGGCAGGGTACCAGTTTTTGCTGAGGTTGGAACCGTCTTCCTTATTGAAATTATCGGTTTCTTTGATAATTTCAAAGGCCTCTCTTATGGTGCGGAGATGATAGTTATTTTCTTTAACTAGTAAATTTGTGTTTTCGAATGGTATGTGGTGGTTGGTGTTGCACAAGTGTTTTGCTACAGCCGATTTTTCTGTTTTGAAGTTGTTGACACTAGATATATGTTCCTTTATCCTTCTTTCGATAGTCCTTCCGGTTTGTCCTATGTAGACCTTGCCATAGGAACAGGGTATTCTATAGATGCCTGGTGTACGAACTCCTAACTTGTCTTTTGGTTTCGGTGTTTACTCTTGCGTTCTACCCGTTTGATAGTTTCTTGGTCGTATCCGTTTTTCAGGAAGGCTGTTCTCAAGTGCCTCTTCTCTTTAGGGAGCTGTGACGGTTTAGCTATCATTTCGGCTCTGTTGAGTAGAGTGTTGATGATTCCTTCCTTCTGAGACGGATGGTGGTGTGATGTGGCATGGAGGTATCTGTCTGTATGTGTAGGTTTATGGTAGACGGCGTGTCAAAGGTGGTTTCCTTTCTTCTCGACCAGGACATCCAGGAAGGGAAGTTTACTACCCTTCTCCAGCTCCATGGTGAATTGTATGTTAGGGTGGATGCTTTTTAGATGGAGTAAGAATCTGTCCAGTGCATCTTTTCCGTGCTTCCAGATGGCGAAGGTGTCGTCCATGTATCTGAACCAATATTCAGGTTTTAGTGCTGCTGTGGAGAGTGCCTTCTGTCTGAAGTGTTCCATGTACAGGTCCGCTGCGGGTGAGCTCAATGATGGTGTGCCTTCCATTTCTTTATAGAACTGTACATTGAACAGGAAATATGTTTCCTTCATGCATATCTCCACCAGTCGGTACTCTTCTTTGCTCCGAAGATTCTTCATAAGGTTCAGGGCTTCATCGGCAGGGACCTTGGTGAAAAGCGACTTGACGTCGAAGCTTACCAGGATGTCTTCTTCGTTGATATGAATGGTTTTGATAGTGTCTAAGAATTGTTTGGAGTTGCGGATGGACTATACGGACAACCTAAAATACACAAAGATGGTATCCCTATGAGACCTATCGTAAGTACCATTGGCTCGCTTACATACCACCTATCCAAATAAATCTCCGAAATAATCAAAACCCACACTGGCAAAACACAACACAACATCCGCAACTCCAAACAATTTGTAGACACTAGCAAAACCATTTTTTTTGTATTTTCTTAGGTTTAGTTGTGCACATCCACTTTTTTGTAATCGTTCTCTCTTATATTTTTATATTATACATCTATTATTTATTCATTTTGTATTTACTTGATGGACTCTTTTATAGCCTTAATTTATGTAATTGGGGAATAAATTTATCTGTTTTTTTATTGAATTCACGACCGGCAAATTCGCTCGGATATAATGTTAGCGAATTATTATTAGGAGCCCCTTCTTCCACGAATGTAATGAAGGCATTTTTCACAGTGTTTTAAATAAATTATATATTTATCTTGGACAAAATTCCATACTGACTAGATATTATGGTAGAATGTTGGACGGTGATAGCAGAATGAGTATATATAGGCATCTCCGGATACTTAAAAGATATGCAAAGCTCAGTTTGGTCACTACTTAGACGAGCACAGTGCTTAAAAAAAAAAATCAAAGAGCACAGTAGCAGTGTAGAACCCATTCTTCAGTGCATTGCCTTATTTTCAGATTGAAGTCGGAAAGTTTAGAGTAGAAAGTTTAAGAAATAAAATAAATACATTACTAAAACGATATTATTTTTTTCGAGACTAATATAAACGTTAAAATTTAATCTTTGAATTAAATGTGAATTCTCAATGAATTTATTAGATCATAAATATATTATTTATTTTATATTTTTAACAGTTTCACAATTTTTTTTATATTGAATTAAACTTTAATTTTTGTTTGTAGGATGATAGGTACAGCCATTCTCATTTTAGGCACTGCCGTCTTAGCCTTTGTGATACACTGGGTTTACAGCAGGAACAAATATTGGGAAAAGAAAGGCGTAAAATCTATACCAGCTCTTCCAATCGTTGGGAATTATTTACCTATGATTTTAAATAAGAAGAATGTTGGAGAGATTATGGAAGATATCTACAATGCGTATCCTGATGAATCTGTCGTAGGGTAAATAAAAATTTCATACTTATTTGTGTACCGTTAAAATGCTACTACTGGAACAGTAATTTTCTCATCTGTTATTTTATATCCACAAATATATTTAAGTTATCATGAGTATAATAAATAACATAATGTTTTATTTAAAAAAAAATGATTTTGAAGGTATTATGAATTTCTGACTCCACGTCTTCTTGTTCGGGATAACGATTTGGTTCAAAAAGTATTGGTAAAAGATTTCGGACATTTTGTTGACCATGGATTTGAAGTTGATGAAAAGAAGAATCCTTTGGATAAACAACTTTTTATGATGACTGGAAATAAATGGAGAGCGTTCAGGTAATTTTTGGTTATATTATCGTAATTATAAAATAATAATAATAGAGTTAATAAGTTGCTATGTTGCTGAGATACTATGTCGAAGATTCCATATTCAAATACGGCAGATAAATTATTTAATCTCTTACCAACCGTGGTTGGACTCTATGGAATCTGACGTCTTTGACGTGACTCACAGCCTCCATAAAGTGGGTACCCTTAATTGGAGGAAAACCTAGTGGTTGAGAGTGAACTCAGACAAATCACCTACTTGCTTAACCGTTGTTTTCTAGAAACAGTACAGCATGTACCATGTACTGATCCCAGGGCCCTTCATGGGTTGTAGTGATACAGCTTTTTTTATGAATAAATAGACAACAGGTAGAAACTATTAAAAATATAGTTTATTATTAACAATATATGAACTGTTGGGGAAAATCAATTTGAACTCTTTTTACCGAATGATCAGTGACACTGCACACAAATTGCATAAATGGTCCAAAGCTGCCTTCATGGCGACCTCAAATACCTGCTGGTTATTCCTCTAGTTGAGACTGTTTTCTAAAATTTAATCACTCCACATAAGATTTGAACATGTTTTTTCTGAATCAAGGCAAACAGTTTTATTAGTATTTATATGATGTGGTGTAAATAGTAGATATTGTTTTATTAAAAGATTTTTATTTGAAAATAAAAGATATGCCCAGGACCGGAACATAACGGGATATAAAATCAATAATTAATAAAATAAAATAAATTATAATAATATATAATGACGTAAGTCAACAAGATCCAAATTAAATAAATGTTCAAAGAACATTCTTCCCCTCGTATACATCGCAAATTGCGAGAACGCGGGGACATGGGATCAGTGAAAAGAAAGGATATATCCATGACCGGGGAGCGATCCTGATTGAGCCAGGATAGCTCAATTGGTAGAGTTCCAGACTAGCGATCTGGGCGACCCGGGTTCGTGTCCCGGTCCTGGACATTTTTTTTATTTTCAAATAAAAATATTTAAAAATTAATAAAATCAATAACTAATAAAATAAAATAAATTATAAAAGAAGTTTAGTTCGTATTAGACCATAAAGCCATAGACTGGGGTTCCCAGCCTCTACCAATTGGGTTCCCTTAATTGGGGTAAAAAACTAAAAACAATACATTTCCTGCCATATATTGAATCCAGCATCCATTATGGGTTGTAGTGGTACAAGTTTTTATCGGCAATAAAACAATTTTCAAATTATGAGATTTCAAGATAGTGTAGATAATTATTTTGGAAATGGTAGTATGTACAATCATTATGAAAATGTTTGACCCTGTCTACTCAAAATGATTTGTCGCTGCCCCGAAAAGACCCAACACTTCTTTAATTCGATGAGGCCCACAAGTTAAAGACATAAAAAAGCATCATTACATTTCAACTATAAATGTAATGTTTGAAGAAGACTATGTGACAGTCACGATAGATTTATATTTAAATTTAAGATATTTAAGCACTTCCGAACAGAAGGAACATTTTTTTAATTTTTGTATCTTGAACAAACAGAATCTTTTAAATAGTAAAGTAGCGATTTCAAGAACTAGCTAAATATAAATAATTTACAATATAAATTTGTTAATCTGAGATTCTTTCACAGGACGAAGATGGCTCCTTTATTTACATCTGGTAAACTAAAAAGCATGTACGATATTATGGCTGAAGTTGGGAATGGTTTACTAGAATACCTGGAGAAACATAAGGACACCGATATTGATATTCGTGAAGCGATGGGATTATTTTCAATGGATATTATTGGGTAAGTACTTTTTTACTAAGAATAATTTAAATTTATTTATTTTAGTCATACTACGCGAAAATTTTGGGGTGTCAATAAATTCAAAAACACTCAAAATACCCTTAAAAATATTAGGCCAGCGGCCAGGTACTTAAATGTTGCAATAAATTGAAGAGAGCTGCATTTTGTAAGGGATGTCTGACTAATGGAAATCCAAGTTTGCTACCGAAAAAACGGGTGGGAAAAGTTATTTCAAGTTAAAGTTATTTCTGTTTTTGGCCTTTATCTCATAATCGGTGCATTTTTTAAAAAGTAACCATTTTAAATTAGATTAAATTTGCTACTATCACATAATTCACTAATGAGCAAAAACCTTTATTCCAGTCAGATAAATCTTGTTAAAACATTAACGTAGGATTAAAAAATACGTTTCGACAAATTCATTTGTCATTTTCAATTCTTGTTCTTCGTAACATCATTTAAAATTCATAAGTAAAAACATCACTGCAAAAATTTATAAAGTACACTAATTTACAACCATAAAAATTTGTCAAAAATAATCAATAACAATAAGTATAGATACCTTGAGGTCAAAAAGGATTTAAAATCAATTTTACAATAAAGTCCTGGAAGTTAACCTACTTCCATGGTCAGATGTACAAATATGTATTACACTAAACCAAACTTTGATCTCTGTAATACTAAATCAATTAAATTCTTTCATAAATACAAATATATTAACAAATATACTCCGAAACAAAAACTAAAACAAACTATTATAGAACAATTATGGTATTTATTTAAAACAGTTAAATTATTAAATTAATTTAAAAACATGAAATAATTATCTAAGTATTGATTGGAAAAAATTTCCTATTTATATTAATCGTTTAATCTATTTGTAAGTTTTAGGTCAGGTTATTTTACTTCATCTGACCTATTTTTAAGTGCTTAAATTCCCATGCTCTATTTATTTTTTAATTTTAAAATTACAGAGGAGTATAATTTACTTATATCTCCAGCCTCCTTTCTATCATTAACCACATTTTTTAAATTATCGTTTATAAAAAGAGCCTCCATATATTTACGCTTTGTATTATTATTTTCTTTATATAAAATTTTCGGATTATTGAAATTGAAAATATGTGACTCTTTTTTACAGTGTGTTGATAGAGCTGTGTTAGTTTTTGCTTTTAATTTAAGATTGCTTTGATGGTGATAAATACGGTTTTTGAGGTGTGTACTAGTCCTATGTATGACTTGTCACAATCATTACAAGTGAGTTCGTATATTAAATTTTTGTTTTCTAAAATTGGTATCCTATCTTTTTGGTTTTTTTATTATGTTTTTAATAGGATTTCTGGTTTTGTATGCTATCTTTATTTCTGGAAAATCATAATCTTTTAGTGTTGGTCCGATTTTTTTTTTTTATGGTTGTAAATTAGTGTACTTTATAAATTTTTGCAGTGATGTTTTTACTTATGAATTTTAAATGATGTTACGAAGAACAAGAATTGAAAATGACAAATGAATTTGTCGAAACGTATTTTTTAATCCTTCGTTAATGTTTTAACAAGATTTATCTGACTGGAATAAAGGTTTTTGCTCATTAGTGAATTATATGATTTCAAAAGATAGTCCAGTATATAAGAAAAAAGCTTATAAAGAAAATGAATTATAAAGGTGAAACCCGAGCACCAGTATCGGCGAAGAGCAGATCAATAGAAGAATTAGTAAAACAGTTTAATAATGAATTATTCAACTGTACGGATCATCATGCTGTAAGTCATAATAACTTTAGCATAAGTATAGATGCACTAAGAATTATTTTTAATTTAAATATGAAATTGATAAACGCTGAATGTAAATTAATGTACATAAACTATTGCATTGAGAACCAAATAATACCAAATCATCTACTATCTCACATCATTGATATTGAAAACTGTTTTAACAAAAACTAACTGAATAACACAAAACAGAATAACTTCTTTAATTTTTTGGGACATAAAATATTAAATTTAGACAAAAAACAAGCTTTTTGGTTGATAAACTCAATAAAGATAAAATTGCAAGTAGTTTTAGAAAAAATTTTAGATAAAAATTTGCATAATTTAATTATAAGTATATGTAAAAAATGGAATAATAAGATTAAAGAAAATAAACCTAATAAAATGTCATTTAGAAACCCTTATAATAATAACGAAATCTCAGAAAAATTTGAAACTACAATATACTCCAATAATATTAAAGTGAATAAAAATTCAACTAAAAAATTATTTAATATTTTTCATTATTATAATAATTTACATTTGGATAATAGAGTAATAAACTTAACTTCTAGAATAATACCAAATAATATTATTAATTTATTAAGCTTAGGGGAAAATTTTAATTATGAACCAAAAAATAAGAAAATTAACATATATCAGATGATATCTGAAGTAGAATCAATAATTACATTTATGGAAACTCCTGATACCCATAAAAATGGTTTACGAAACACAATTTGTAAAAACATTTTAAATTTTTTAAATAAAGAAAAAAATAAACCTAATAATACAATAAACTTATTTACAAAACATATAAATAAAGATCTCTTAACCACCAAAATTTTCTTTAAAAATAATGAAGATCTATGCATCATTAAAACAGATAAAACAAAAAAATTAGCTATAATAACTAAAATAGATTATAATAGAAAGGTTTTAGAAATGTTAAACAACAAAGATACATACAAAAGCATTAGAAATAACCCTATGAAAGAAATTAACAATAAAGTAGATAAATATTTAGATAAATTAATAAAATACAAGTTTATAGAAAAAAGATTTAAAAGTAAACTATCTAACAAATACTATAACACCCCACGAATACATGGATTACTTAAATTACATAAAGAGGGTTATCCGTGTAGACTTATAGTAGATGGTACAAACAATCCAATAGACAACCTTGCTAAATATTTAAATAAATCGCTAGATCACTACAATAATAGTAATGAATATGACATAAAAAATGCAATAGAATTAAAAAATAAACTAAAACATATAAAATTAAAACCAGATCATGTAATTGGAAGTTTAGATGTAGTCTCTATGTTCCCTAATATACCATTAAAATTAGCATATAAACTTATAAACGAAGATTGGGATAAAATTGAACCATATACAAATATAAAAAGTAAATCAATTTTTTTAGAAGGTATTAAACTCTGTACAGAAAACGGTTATTTCATTTTTCAAAACCAAGTTTTTAAACAAACTACAGGATTACCAATGGGAGGTAGGCTCTCCGTTAATTTATCAGGAATTGTGCTTAATTATATCATTAAAGATAGTTTATTTAAATTAAATAACCCCCCTCTATTCTTAGCAAAATACATAGATGACATTCTGATTATTACAGATAAAAATAATATAGAAAAATTTAATAAAGTCCTAAATGAACAAAATAAAAACATAATATTTACACAAGAATTAGAAACTGATTATTCATTAAATTTTTTAGATATAACCATTATCAGAAACCCTAAAAATAATAACCTTAAAACAAAATGGTATAAAAAGGAAATTACCTCAAGCAGATTATTAAATTATTATTCTAATCACCCTAGGCATCAAACAAAAAATATAGCTACGAATCTAATAAGTAGATCAATTAAATTAACAGACATGGAATATTTAAAAGAAACTAAAAACAAAATTTTTAAGATCCTACTTAATAATGCCTTTCCAAGCAAACTAATAAACGAATTATGGCACAAACAGAGTAATTTAATTAAAAATAGAAATGAAAATCAATTACCTGAAAATATTGAAAATAGCTTAAATACTGAAGAACCTATTATTAATTTGAAAATAAAATATAACCTTAAAATGAAAATAAAATATTTGAAAATAAAATATAACCTTAAAATGATTTCTCTTCTTTCTGATACTTCTACTTATAAACCTACACCCCGAGATCCTACCTCTTCTCTCCAAAAAAAATTCAACCTCCACCTAAAAAGCCTTGTCAACTCCAAATTAATTACATGCCCTATTTATAGAAACCTCATTTCTTACAATTCCATAGCTCCCCGCTTTTATGGTCTTCCCAAAATCCACAAACCTAACAACCCCCTCCGGCCTATTACATCTAACATCAATTCACCATCTACAAAACTTAGCAAATTCTTACTTCCTTCCTTACAAGTCCTTAGCCGTAACAACCCATATGATATCCAAAACTCTTTTCATCTACGTGATCTATTAACATCCCTCACCATACCTGATCATTACGTTCTCACCTCCTATGATGTAGAAAGCCTATTCACCAACATACCTTTAGATAACCAAAAGCCCTCCTCATTATAGATAACAACTGGGCACTCATAGAACCCCATACCTCTCTCAACCGCACCTCATACCTCCAATCCTTAAACCTCTGTTGTGAATCAGGCTACCTTACCTTCCATGGCCAGTTCTTTACCCAAATTTCTGGACTTGCCATGGGAAATCCCCTCGCTCCTGACCTCTCCAGTATTGTCTTAAACGACCTTCTGGACTCCATTCTACCCCAATTCCTTAACGATATTATTTTCATTAAGAAATATGTGGACGATCTCCTCCTTATCCTAAATCCCATAATTATTCCTGAATTATTATCATCCTTCAACTCATACCATCCCCGCCTCCATTTCACAGTGGAACTTGAATCCAACAAATCATTACCATTTCTTGACCTCCGTATCATTAGAAATCCTGACCACACCTTATCCACAGATTGGTATACCAAACCCACCTATTCTGGCAGACTCCTTAATTATTACTCCCAACATCCGCACCACCAAAAAATTAACGTCGCGAAAAATATTATCCACCGTGGCCTATCCCTCTCCGACCCTTGCTTCCATAAAACCAACACCCACCGCATCCAAAATATCCTAATAAGATCGTATTTCCCAACATAAATATTCCATTTCATCCAATAACCCAACCGCATCTAAACTCTCTGATCATGCCCTGTCTTTAAACCACATTTTCGACTTCGATAATACGTCTATCCTAGCTTCCGTTCCCAACTATGAAAAACGCATTCTCTCCGAAACCATCCACATCAATCTCGACTCCTCCACCATCAACCTCAAGTCCGACTCACATCACCTATCCTCAATTTATTCCCAAATTTTTAATTTACTAAAAACACCGTAATTTCAAATTAAAATATTTTTGTTACTTCGTCCCTCTTTCATTCTATTGCATTCTTATTATTTCTCTCCTTTTACGGTCAGTATCTTTCTATTTTTTTTTATTTTTTTTTATTTTTAGTCATTTATTTCTTTGCTGCCCCTTTTTCATTACTTTAATTTATTTTTTACATGATTTACGCGTCCCCATTTTCACCCATATTGCCCTTTCCCTACGTTTTTATTTTTATTTTTTTGAATTTTTTCGTTACATCTTTGACCGTCAGAGATCGCTGACAGCGCTTCCGTCGTTATAACGTATTTTTCTCGTCAGTTACCTTCTGCACCTAGCAGCCACTCCTATTGGGTTCGTACAGTTTCATATTATTTATATCTTCTCTTCATCTTTCTCCATCTCCTTCCTTCACACCTATTTCTCCCATCATCACTTTAGCATCCATCATAGTTTAATCAAAGAGTTCATGTTCATGGAACATCATTTTTTTATAATATATCTCCATTCACTTACTGATATCTTATATCTCTCATCTATAGTTTCTTTTATACT
Source organism: Troilus luridus (assembly GCA_964056705.1). Lineage (NCBI taxonomy): Eukaryota > Metazoa > Arthropoda > Insecta > Hemiptera > Pentatomidae > Troilus > Troilus luridus. The sequence continues at coordinate 86,692,086 of OZ057413.1, forward strand.
TACATCTTTATTTATGTAATATAACATCATTCCTATTGTATACCTTTATATAACATCTGATACTTATATTTTAAATTTATATTTATATTTCACTTCTCTGCCTGTCATACATTAGATTCCTATTCTTTACTTTCTACAATATTCTTCTCTATTTATTCTTAGGTATCATAATTTTTAATTCATGTTCTTTCATAATCATAATTTTTAATTCATTATGGTACTCCCCAGGAGTCTATTTTCATACTATTGTTTTCTCTGCAATACATTTCTATCTTTATTATACTAAGTTTTCCATACTCATTATATTTATATCTTTTTCATTTTTTTTTTCTGTTTAACTTCATTTCTCTCTTTGTATTTTGTTTTGCATTATCACCTTTCTATACATCTGCTATGTAATCATCTTTATTCATATATCCTTTCATTATATATCCTTCACTTTTTTTCGCTCAATTTTTCTATATCTCTACACTTTGTTATATTTTCTGTATCTCTATCTTATGTATTTTTACAGTCTATTCTGTTTTTGTCTGTTTTCTCATAGCCCTGAAGATGACCTACACAGTAGGTCGAAACGTCGGCACTTAAAATACAATAGTTTCACTTATTTTGCTGTGTTTTCTTGACTGCACCCCCAACTAATTACATCCTATGAAAATAAAATACCATAATAGCCCAAAAAAAAGCAAAATTTCACAATCAAAAATAACAAGTTTTTTTATAAAAGAAACAGAAAATACGGATCCACAAATAATTGATAAAAAGGAAATTCATAATATAACAGAAGCACCAGCACATAATACCGAATTTAAAAAGTACAATACTAATTATGGTAGTGTAACCTATATTAGGGGACTGTCAGAAAAAATCGGACCAACACTAAAAGATTATGATTTTCCAGAAATAAAGATAGCATACAAAACCAGAAATCCTATTAAAAACATAATAAAAAACCAAAAAGATAGGATACCAATTTTAGAAAACAAAAATTTAATATACGAACTCACTTGTAATGATTGTGACAAGTCATACATAGGACTAGTACACACCTCAAAAACCGTATTTATCACCATCAAAGCAATCTTAAATTAAAAGCAAAAACTAACACAGCTCTATCAACACACTGTAAAAAAGAGTCACATATTTTCAATTTCAATAATCCGAAAATTTTATATAAAGAAAATAATAATACAAAGCGTAAATATATGGAGGCTCTTTTTATAAACGATAATTTAAAAAATGTGGTTAATGATAGAAGGGAGGCTGGAGATATAAGTAAATTATACTCCTCCGTAATTTTAAAATTAAAAAATAAATAGAGCATGGGAATTTAAGCACTTAAAAATAGGTCAGATGAAGTAAAATAACCTGACCTAAAACTTACAAATAGATTAAACGATTAATATAAATAGGAATTTTTTTCCAATCAATACTTAGATAATTATTTCATGTTTTTAAATTAATTTAATAATTTAACTGTTTTAAATAAATACCATAATTGTTCTATAATAGTTTGTTTTAGTTTTTGTTTCGGAGTATATTTGTTAATATATTTGTATTTATGAAAGAATTTAATTGATCTAGTATTACAGAGATCAAAGTTTGGTTTAGTGTAATACATATTTGTACATCTGACCATGGAAGTAGGTTAACTTCCAGGACTTTATTGTAAAATTGATTTTAAATCCTTTTTGACCTCAAGGTATCTATACTTATTGTTATTGATTATTTTTGACAAATTTTTATGGTTGTAAATTAGTGTACTTTATAAATTTTTGCAGTGATGTTTTTACTTATGAATTTTAAATGATGTTACGAAGAACAAGAATTGAAAATGACAAATGAATTTGTCGAAACGTATTTTTTAATCCTTCGTTAATGTTTTAACAAGATTTATCTGACTGGAATAAAGGTTTTTGCTCATTAGTGAATTATATGATTTCAAAAGATAGTCCAGTATATAAGAAAAAAGCTTATAAAGAAAATGAATTTGCTACTATTTGAATCCAACCGCAATTCTGTAGGTCCGCCCCTTCGAAAACTGGTATTTTTTCCCCAAAAGTCCAAGTTTTAAGTTTTGGCGGACATTCTTGAGGATCACCGGCCGAAGGAGTGATTCTACGATAAAAGTCAAGGTAGTAAATATAAGTAGGTTTAATTTAAGCACAGACTAAGGCCTGTTGGTGTAATAGATTCTGAGTTACGCCTCTTTGAATATTGGCCATTTTTTCACACCCACTTACCCCGATTTTCATTTTTTTTTAAATTAACAAGATAAGTATAATAACTACAGGCATCGTTATGTGCTTAAATCAATGATAATTAAATTTACTACAACTCCATTTCATTTTACTTTCATCGTAGGATCACTTCTTCGGTCGGTGTTCCTCACGAAAGTCGGACAAAACTTAAAATTTGGACTTTTTGGAAAAAATGGTTACCCATGTTTGTTTTTTCCAAAAATGCACCGATTATGAGATACAGGCTAAAAAATGAAGTAACTCCGAAAATTTCGAGGTTTTTTGGCCACCAAAAGTTTTCCCATCCGTTTTTTTGCAAAATTGGATTTACACTACTCAGCCATGTCCTTACAACATATCAAAAATGCAACTCTCTTCGATTTTTTGCGACCCTCAAACACCTGGCCGCTGGCCTATGTTTGGACTATTTGGAAAACATGACCAAGAAGCGTAACTCAGAATCTATTAGACCTACAGGCCTCGGTCTGTGCTTAAAGTAAAGCTAATTAAATTGACTACAGCTTCATTTCTCATGACTTCCATTATCATGACTCCTTCGGCCGGTGTTCCTCACGAAAGTCGGCCAAAAATTAAATTCGGATTTTTTGGAAAAAATCACCAATATTCAAAGGGACGTAACTCAAAATCTATCAGAGTTACAGAGCTGCAGTTGGGCTTAAATTATAGCAAATTTAATCTACTTTAAAATTGAATAACACAGGTTTTTTATCAAAACCACACCGATTAGGAGATACAGATAGGAGATAAAAACTGAAATAACTCCGAAAATGTCGAGGTTTTTCGGCCACCAAAAGTTTTCCCATCCGTTTTTTCGGTAGAAAACTTGGATTTCCACTAGTCAGACAGGCCCTTAGAACATATAAAAAATTCAGCTCTCTTCAATTTATTGCAACCTAAAGCCATTTTTTGGTACTTGGGCGCTGGCCTATATCATATATGTGTGAAATGCACTCAAATTGCCATATAAATTGACATTCATACTCCTTTAATTACACAAGAGGAATTTATTCAGAGGATAAAAAAAAAAAAAAATAACAAATTCAATTATGATAAAATAAAAATCAGATGATTTTTAGCTATTTTAAATCATTATATTTCTTAAAGGCACTTTGTGTTAATCGACCAAAGGTTAGAATTCCACAGAAAGCAATTTCAAAATGCATACAGGTTTTACTTGTAGTGGTTATCATTTACCAAAATCGAGGAAAAGGGAACATTGAGTTTGAATTGTCGTTGCAGAATAACTGTAGGGATTTTCTTAATTCGTTTGATAACATTTTGGATACTGTATTCAGTACGGTATTTGTGATAATGTAAAAGGAATAGATAATTGTAACATAAATATGCCTGTTTGGCTTTAAAGCGACGATGCAATGCTATATGGTTTTATTTTTATGGCATCTTGTATAAAAGAATTTCTATCTTTTTGTAATTGAAATTTATATAGAAAAATATAATTATTGATGTCCAGATGCATACGTCTGAGAGCATTGGTACTCTGGTCCAATCATACGAAGAATTTTGAGGATATATTCTGTCAAAATGTTTCTAAATAGACTGTGTTGCGTAGCCTTGGTAAGGAAGAAGCCTAAAAAAGGCTTACTTAGACCATATTGTCAGGAATTTTAAATTTCACCTCCTTCAAATGATTATGTAATTGAAGATATAAGGAAAAAGAGGACTCGGAAGTAGTTGTGTATCCTGGCTCAAAAAAAGTAGGAGATTGTATAGGAATGTCGTTAATATATTGTTACGATCAGAGAGACAGAGAGACCGGCTGAAGGGATTAAGATAAGCCGGAAGGGATTAAAGAATCGTGTAGAAACTTCGAGATCAGTGTGGAATGTTCTAGGTGTTCCCCACCCAGACCAACCTTGCCTATATAAAAGGCCAGCTGTTTCGGCCGGGTCAGTGAGTAATAAGGTCAGTAGTAAAGTTGTCGACTTCAGTGACAGTGACAGTGGCAGTGGCACTGAGCTCTGGCAGTATACAGTAATGCCGTTCGGGCTTTGCAAGGCTCCTGCCACATTTGAGAGACTGATGGAAAGCGTGTTAAGAGGTCTCTCTTGGGAGGTATGCCTGGTATACCTAGACGACATCATTGTGCTGGGAAAGTCCTTCGCTCATCATCTGAAGAATCTGGAGAAGGTCTTCGAACGACTGCGTGCAGCGAACCTAAAGTTGAACCCGAAGAAGTGTAATCTCCTCCGACTCAACCTGGGGTCAACTACATGGGGCATATTGTCACAGACAACGGAGTTGCTGTTGACCTAGAGAAGATAGCGGCGATCGCCGACTGGCCAATACCTCGAGATAAGCACCAGAAGAGAGATTTCTCGGGCTCTGCACCTACTACCGGAGGTACGTGAAAGGATTTGCTAACATCGCAAAACCTCTTACCAGGCTTACCGAGGAGAAAAGGATTTTCCATTGTGATCACGAGTGTCAGGCATCCTTCGAGGAGCTGAAAAGCAAATTGATTAGTGCTCCTATTCTGAGCTATCCACGCCTTGATACTTGACACAGATGCCAGCAACATCGCTATTAGAAGCGTCCTATCTAAGATCCAAGACGGAGAAGAAAGGGTCATTGGATATTTCATTAAAGCACTCTCAGCTCCGGAACGCAACTACTATGTCACAAGGAAAGAGCTTCTGGCAGTAGTAAAGTCCATAGAGCATTTTCATAAATACCTACACGGACGAAGGTTCCTCCTGAGAACGGACCACGCGGCTCTAATGTGGCTACTGCGATTCAAGTCACCAGAGGGACAAGTGGCGAGGTGGATCGAGGGCCTTCAAGAATATGACTTTGAATCTGCTCATCGTTCTGGAACGAACCACCGGAATGCGGATGCGCTGTCAAGAAGACCATGTGATGAAGAATGCAGGCATTGTTTCTGACAAGAAAAGAAGCAGGCAACAGTATTGAGGACAACGGTAGTCATCGACAGTTGGCAGGACGCAGAGGTGTCAAAGGAACAGGACGAGGACCCGGACTTGAAGCAAATAAAACAATGGAAAATATCGGGGCAAGGAAGACCGACCTGGCAGGATGTTGCCCAATGTTGAAGAATGTGAAAACGTACTGGGCCCAATAGGACTTCATTTTAAAGGAAAACGGGCTAATGAAACGGGCATTGGAGAACGCGGAACGAGTTCAGCGCAGGCTACAGCTCATCGTCCCAAAGAATAAAGTGCCCGAAGTGCTTAGGGAACTACATGACGGTGTATCTGGCGGCCACATTGGAGTTCACCGTACATTGGAAAAAGTTCGTGAACGCTTTTACTGGGCAAACCTTAAGGACGATGTGTTCGACTGGTGCAGGCGTTGTGCGACTTGTGCGGCTTCTAACGGACCCACAAGAAGAAAGAGGGGCCCTATGAAGAAGTACAACGTGGGAGCACCGTTCGAGAGGATAGCGATCGACATCGCTGGCCCTTTCCCTGTGACGGACGAAGGTAATCGAAATATTCTCGTGGCCTTGGACTATTTTTCTAAGTGGGTGGAAGCTTATGCCCTTCCGAATCAAGAGGCAGTCACGGTTGCAGACGTACTTGTGATGCAGCTCGTCAGCCGGTTTGGAGTACCTATGGAACTTCACGCTGACCAGGGAAGAAACTTTGAGTCTGCAGTCTTCTCCGGGATGTGCGAAGCACTGGGAATACGGAAGACCAGGACGACACCTCTTCACCCTCAATCGGATGGCATGGTGGAGCGCATGAACAGGACAATGGGTCGATATTTGTCTAAAGTGGTCTCCGACCATCAGCGAGACTGGGACCAGTATCTTCACCTATTCCTGTTAGCCTACCGCAGTTCCGTCCATGAAGCAACGGGGCAGACCCCCGCAAATGTGGTGTTCGGACCAGAACTTCATCTGCCTTGTGATCTGAAATTCGGGTTCAAGCCCGACGAGGAAGTTGCCGGAGAAGAGTACGTCACGAATCTACGGAAGCGGATGGATAATATCCACGAGAAGGTTCGTGCAAACATCCAGGGAGCAAGTGACAGAATGAATGAGCGTTACGACATCAGGCCGGAGAAAGGTGGCTTCCAACCTGGAGATTTGGTCTGGCTACATGATCCTCGAAAAAGGCGAGGCTACTCACCTAAGCTGCAGAATTCCTGGGATGGCCCGTTTGAGATCATCAATAGGATAAACGACGTCATCTATAGGATCAGGAATCAGCCCAAAGGAAAACCCAGGGTAGTCCATTTTAATAAACTGGCCCCATACAAAGGAGACCAGGGCCTAACAGAAGACCAGCAAGTCAGGTACCTCAATAACGTGGAGACCACTAAGGTTTCAGTCCCACACCCTGAGGTACCAGGTCCCCGTAGAGTAACTCAGACAGTCTACAGAGGTATTTTCTCGTTACCAGTGGACTATTCTCTGGCCCATTGTGTTGCCGAAGATCTGAGGACTTCTCGAGGGATTGCAACGGTCTTGAGGAAGAAGCTTGGTTGAACTAAGGAACTAGAACACCAAGAACCAAGCGTCGGGAAAACACTCCACCACACGCATGAAGGACGACACCTGTTCTACGTAGTTGCCAAGTGTGCCACTGATCAGAAGCCCACATAAGATTACTGTGGAGTAAGCTTCTGAGACTGCGTGTTACCAAGCTCGCGATCCCTAAGTTGGGCTGTGGATATGACGGCCTGGACTGGAAGGTTGTCAGGAACATGCTTGAACAGACATTCGCCAACTCTGGAGTCGCCATATTGGTGTGCACGTTCAACCCCTGGAAAGGAAAAGCGTCTCCATCCGTAGTAGCTCATAACGGTCCGATTTCTCCGGACTATGCTCTGGGGCAGAGCACTTTTAAGGAGGGTGTTACGATCAGAGAGACAGAGGGACCGGCTGAAGCGATTAAGATAAGCCGGAAGGGATTAAAGAATCGTGTAGAAACTTCGAGATCAGTGTGGAATGTTCTAGGTGTCCCCCACCCCGACCAACCTTGCCTATATAAAAGGCCAGCTGTTTCGGCCGGGTCAGTTAGTAATAAGGTCAGTAGTAAAGTTGTCGACTTCAGTGACAGTGACAGTGCCAGTGGCAGTGTGAACTAGGCAGTGATTAGTGAGTGTAATAAACTGTGTCAGTTTGTCATATTTGGAGGGCCTTACGGTCGGTGCACTTTAATTAGTGAACTGTGAGTGTTAATTTGTAGTTATAAACTATAGTGTAATTTTATTGTATTTGTACAAATTTAGGTAAATAGTTGGGTTATTTAGTATTAGCAATATCTTGTAGTATTTGTATATTATTTTAGTAATTAGATAACAGTCAGGCCTAGGTTGTAATCTGTAGAATATTGTTGTTGTAAATTCATATTAGTTTAATAATTTAATTGTTTTAGATAATCTCATTGTATTCTTTTTAATTTGTTAATAAATTTTACACCCAGTAACAATATTTATTCTGAACATGCGAATATCTCCTGCTGAGATGGATCAGTTTTATTGCCAACGCTAACAGACAGCTAGGCTCATGAAGAAGAGGAATGAAAGAGGAACCATCGCGAAAATTTGACTCTTTCAACAAACACATTCTCGATTCTATTTAATGCCCATAAGATATCCCAATAAGAACAGCAGTATACAAGAACTTACTTATTATATAATAGACAATACGAATGCCAACAAGCTCAGGTTAAAATGGGATGAACAGTGGGAAAACCCACCCTTCCTGATGTGATTGCCGTGACCAGGGAGCATCATTAATAAATAGTTCTCACCATAAACTATATTTTTCTGGTTAAAAATAATATGGACAATCTTAACATTTCTTTTTTTATTTCATTACAGATCGGCAGCTTTTGGAATCAATCCAGGTGTATTGAAAAATCCAGATTCGGAATTTAGGGCGAAAGGCAAGGAAGTTAACGACACGAATTGGAAAAACATATTAAGGATCTGGATTTTCTTCGCATTTCCATCAATTTCAAAGAAATTCGGCTTTACATTCATATCGAAATCGTGCACGAATTATTTCTGCGGCATTATCAGAAATGCTATAGATTACAGGAACAAAAATAACATTCAAAGAAACGACTTCATTCAAATGATGATGCAGCTTAAAGAAAAGGGAAATATTGAACTTAAGACATTGGATGCTAGTGATGATTACTTAAAGGAAGAGCTGAATCATGATATTAGTACTGAATTATTTGGTTGGTTCCATTTCATATTAATGTATCATTTAATTATACACAAATTCAAAGTTAACATAATTTAAATTATTTGACTTTGTCTATAGAAATAACCGATGACGTCTTAATGGGTCAAGCAAAATCGTTTTTAATCGCTGGATTCGAAACAACAGCTCTTTTATTAACATACGCAATGTTAGAAATTTCTCAAAAACCCGAAATTCAGGATGCTTTAAGAAAGGAAGTAATGGAACAAGTGAAACAAAATGGTGGCCTCACGTACGAAGCATTGAGAAATATGAAGCTTTTAGAGCAAACTGTTAAAGGTATAATACCAGTGATTGGTCAAGTTGTATTATATTTGTTTCTAGTCGATACAGTTTAATTTTTTTTTCTGTCATGTAGGTTTTATGAAATAAGTAAGAGTTTTGAATAAAGAGAAAAAAATAATAAAAATAAATTACTATTATCAAAGTACTAACAATTTTTTTTGCCGGCTCGTAGCCCGGCAGATGGCTTTGGGATATTTTAAAGGGAGCCATCAATCCTTCCCTATACCGTCCTTCGTTGGAGACGCGAAATGCTGCCAAGAGCCTGTATGATGTCAGGTACTCGTTAAAGATGCCTATCCTGTTTAAATTCTGGGTAGGTAAAACATAGAAGTCCCTCTGTAAGATCGTCCGATTAGCCATAGCAGCATAAACTGGTGATAAAAATAAGAAACAAATTACAAACTGCTAAATTAAGCACAAATATATCGAACTCAAATTCTGACCTACCCAAAATGAGAATGTAACTCATATCGGCAAGTTATCAATAGTCCATTAATTGTTAGACAGTAAAATATAAGAGATCCACTCAATCATTTCCAAATAGTATTTAAACAGATAATTACAGTCCCAATATTTCCTGTTATTGCTTCCTAAGTGAAATCAATATGTGGATTTTGGTAACTACCTTCAGACCTTCAATTGCTTTTGGTATCAATTTTTTAAATCGCAGTGTTGAGGATATTATTGGATGCTTGCATCTACTTGACAACCCGCTAAATTAAGGTTGAATGTTTCTCGTTGTGGTCATTAATAGTCTCAGATATGTCAACTACTAGTTGAACCTTGAAATGAATATATCTTGATACTTTAGCGCTTGGTGTTTTTAACATGATAGTTCACAAATTATCCTGAATTTGTGTTTAAAGGCGTAAAACCCAAATAATAATCTGGTAAATACTTTAATGAATACAGCACACTCAAGAGAGGTCACCTGTAGTGTAGTGGCTAGTATAACCACCTGCGTTGCACAAAATCAGGTATTCTCAGCCCGGCAGATGGATTTGGGATTTTTTAAAAGGGCGTAAAAAATCCTTAATTATGACATCCCACAAAAGCGACGTAAAATGGCCTTCGATCACTATCCTAATTATCCCCGGATAGGGATAATATTTAGGACTCCCACTGTTGCATTGTTCGATCAGCAATAGCACACAGTAGTATACAAACTTTTCAGAGTAATAACTTGCCTATTCCTCAGAAAAAAAGGCTGACGAAATCCTATGTATTTCCTCTACTGCTGCATGGCGTAGAATCGTGATAATAACGGAAATACCCGTGAAAAAAAGTACTTTGTTTTATTTGAGATATGGATGAACTGATATTTACCTATATTCAATAGTTCAGATTCTTTTTTTTTCAACATTGTGTAAAGAAAAATTTCTAGCTTTTTATAATGGTTCAAAATTTTATGTAAAATAACATATTATACGGTGATGGTGATAACTAACAACTTTTTTGATAATCTATCTGTTTTTACATTACACACTTATGTATATTTGTTGCTATTTATTTTTATTTTTTAATAGAAACTCAAAGGATTTATCCTTTGACACCTTTCCTCGCTAGAGTCTGCACGAAACCTTACACATTGTCAAACGGATTCACAATTGACAAAGGAGAATATGTATACATCCCAGCGGCAGCAATCCATATGGATCCCAACATATATCCTGATCCAAAAATCTTCAAACCTGAGAGATTTGCTGAACCATCGAAGCCAGGAACATTCCTTCCTTTTGGAGAAGGTCCTAGAATGTGCATAGGTAAGTTAATATTAGATTTATAAGTTTTGTTAATCTTTTAGCGAAACTGATAGCGCATAGTAAACAAATAATGATTATGACATCGCACCTTTAAAAGAACAATGCTATTAACTCAAAAAACCTAAATTTTCAATAGAAGTATTTGAAGTTTAAGTTCCATGTCTTGTCACAATCAAACCAGATGAGTTAAGAAAAACAAAAAATGAGTATTGGTAACGCAAATCATTTCTGTTGGAATGATGGTATTGAAATTCTTTCATTAATCGTTAGAACATATTTAAACTTGAAACTTTTTTGATTTTAACGTATTTCATTATTCCCATAAAACTCAGATTCAGACATGACACAACTAAAAACATGACTTTAACTGTGATACGTTGCACAGAAATTTTAATTTCAATTAGATTTGAGACACTAATGATTTATCTACTTTATCATTTGAGCTAAATTCCCGGCACTCAGCTGAAAATGTTGCAAAAAAAAAAGTATAGTGGTTGAGCTGTTCTCAAAGACAATAACTACACATACTTTAAAGTCTTACAATGTACCTTTTTAAAAGTATAAATACTTATATTCTCATTTCCAGCTATGAGGTATGCAGTGCTCGTCGTGAAGTATGGCCTTGCATTGTTTCTCATGAACTACACAGCCAAGTTATCTCCTTCAACGAAGCTTCCCGTCAGATTCGAAAAAAGAGCTTTTGGAAATATTCCAAGTTCAAAAATATTGTTTAATATTGAAAAACATAAGCTGTAATAGTCATGTATAAATTATGACTATATTTGTAATTGTATAATGCTACCAATATGTCATTTGATAATCAAAATATATCCGTAAAATAGAAATTAATTTAATAATTAATATGTAATATTAAATAGTTGTTATGAGAAATGTATGTGTTATTTTCTACGTATAGTTTAGGAATGTATTTGTTTCGAATGTTAAAATTCATATTCGATATTTCCGGTATTGATGTTCGTGATCAATGCAAGAGACGGAGTTTTAGAAAAGATTGACTCTTCTTGCTCTTGCTGTAAGTTTTAGATTAAAATAAAATACATAAAACATAATGTAAAATATTCTTTTTTATTGTTTTTTATAGACCAGCAAGCATATTTCTAGAAAATTTACCAATTACTTATAGCACTTCTTTTCTTAGAATAGGCAAATTTGACGTGATTGCAGCTCCTTAGGTTCATTATAATTAGTTATAGCTTTTTTTAAAGGTAAATTTAAGACGAACAACTATTGTTTGTAATTTCATTTGATAAAATGTTTAATTTGTAAAAAAAAAATACAGATAAATAAGAATTTAAATGTTTTATCGGTTAAAACCTATTGATTACAAATGGATAATGATATCCGTAAAGTAAAATAAATATAAAGTAAAACATAGTAGTTTGAAAAACTAAAAAGTACGATTTAATAGAATACAGAACTCACAAAAAACAATTTTCAATAAGTTTATAAGAACAATAAAAAAAATCTTAAAAAGCGTAGGCTACTTGATGTTAATTGTTGTACATATTGAACTGACTGATTCTTTTCTTTTTCTTTCTTTTTTATAGACCAGCAAGCATATTTCTAGAAAATTTACCAATTACTTACAGCACGTCTTTTCTTAGAATAGGCAAATTTGACGTACAAGTGAGGAAAGTGCCACTTTATTATACCCGAGTGAATTTTACCACACGAGCCGAAGGCGAGATTAAAGATTAAACGAGGGTGTTTATTATGAAATAAAAAAGCACTTTATATGTTTGACCATTATATTAAATTAATAACACTTATAATTGAACATTAAACATTAAGTAAGGTTAAGTTAGAGTATGAGCCTAACAACAACTGCTGCAATCTTCTGGCCAGGGCTGGTTGCCATGGATACTCCCAGTGCTGACTGTATTAGGAATATGACAGTCTCCCCTCCTAATAAGAAATCACTCACAAGATACCCGGTATAGTACCGGATCCCCATAACGTTCAATAGGTCTATGAGTGCGGACAGGGCGAGAGAAATGTAGTGGAGGCGGACTTGGTTGAACAGGAGATTGAGCACTGGTCTCAGCTTGAGGAACTTGAGGTACACTATAGAGTTGTGGTGGAGCTGGATCAAATGTCACTGTCTTCTTTTGAACTAACGAAGAACGAATTTGATTAATATGTCGTTTGATAATTCTTCCAGAATCAAGTTTGACAAGATAATGACGAGTCCCCAGTTTCTTGAGAATTTCACCAAAGTGCCAGATTGGTGAATTATTGACATATACTCTTACTTGGACTCTCTCCCCCTCGAATAGTGAACGGATGTGTGATGGTTTACTTGTGGGCTGTGGATGATAAGGAAACAAAGAGTCAAGCCGTATCCTCATCTTCCTATGTAGGTACAATTCAGCAGGTGTGTTACCACAAGCAAGTGGTGTAGCACGATAACGGAGTAAAATATGCTGTAATTTAAGGTGTAATGGAGTAGAGTCATTTTGATGAGCTTTGAGACGATTCTTTAGAGTCTGTATATTTCTTTCAGCCAGCCCGTTGGTCGCAGGATGCCATGGAGCAATATATTTTTGAAAAATACCACGCTCGGTACAGTAGGTATGGAATTCATCACTCTGGAAAATAGAATGATTATCACTAACTAGAACAACTGGATACCCATGTGAAGAGAATATATTTTCTAGTAGGCTGATGGTACTGGAGCTGGTAGGTGCGTTTTTAGAGATTCGTACTTCAATCCATTTTGACTTCGCGTCCACGCAGACAAGGAAGTAAGAATTTTGAAATGGTCCCGCGTAGTCTACATGAACTCTTTCCCAATTATTTTGAGGACATTCCCAAGGGTGAACAGTAACTTTAGGGGGGTTAGATTTGATTTGGGCGCATGTCTGACAACTTCTAACCAATCTTTCAATGTCACGGTCGATTTTAGGCCAAATAACGTACCGTCTTGCTAGTTGTTTCATCTTAGTAATACCCAGATGAGTTTCATGTAATTCATTTAAAATTATTGATTGCAATGAAGCCGGAATTACAACTCGATCTTTACGAAACAAAATTCCGTCAACTAACGTATAGTCCGTTTCATTTGAATTATTTTCCAATTCATGAATGATTTGTTTTAATTCATTGTCATTCCCAGTTTCTTCCCTGATTATCTGAGATGTAATTTTGTTACTAGTAATTTGTAAGATAACTTCACCGTAGAGTTTGTTGATTTCGTCTCCAATCTCTTGTTCAGCTGATGTCTGGTTTGAAATAGGGGCCCTTGATAAACAATCTACGTTTTCATTGTCTTTTCCTTTTTTGAACTGTACAGAGTAGTCGAATCCGGACAGGAATGAAGCGTAACGAAGTAGTCTGGCGGAAGTCATCTGGGGAAGAGATTTATTCGGGTGAAAAATTCTGGTAAGAGGCTGATTGTCAGTGATCAATGTAAAATGTTTCCCATATAGATAATTATAGAAATATGTAACCCCAAATACTAAAGAAAGCGCCTCGCGATCTAATTGACTATAATTTTGTTCAGAACATGTAAGAGAGCGTGAAGCATAAGCTATAGGGTGTTCAATGTTGTTAATAATGTGACTAAGAACTGCAGCTATTCCATAAGGGCTTGCATCAGTTGTTAAGACTACGGGTAAGTGAGGGTCAAATGGTACAAGAACTTTCTCACTGCACATGATGGACTTCAGTTTGAGAAATGACGCTTCACAGTCAGATGTCCAGAGCCAACGTTTGTTTTTCCTCAAGAGGCAGCGCAGGGGATATGAAATAGAAGAAAAATGAGGTATAAATTTTGAATAATAAGTAACAAGACCTAGATACTTTCTTACTTCGTCAGTATTTGTGGGTCTAGGCATGTCCTGAATAGCACGTACTTTTTCAGGTGATTTTGTAATTTTATTGTGTTCAATAACATAACCAAGATAATCAATTTTTTTAACAAAGAATGAACATTTTGATTTATTAACATGTAAATCGTAATCAGATAATCTCTGTAAGCAAGCTAATAAGTTAGTAGTACATTCTTCAATTGTCGTACCATGAATTACAATGTCATCAAAATAAGCCTCAACTTTTCGTAAGCCATTGAGTATCTGACTGAGGATTCTATTGAATTCAGAGGGTGCAGTTTTAATACCAAAACTTAAACGGTTCATTAGGTAGGTACCTCTGTGAGTAGATATGGTCTGAATTTGAGCACTTTGATCGTCTACTTTAAGGTGCAGGTAGGCCTTGTAAAGGTCAAGTTTACAAAAATATTTAGAACCTCGTAAACTATGAATGACATCATCTATCTTACGTATAGGGTGGTTAGCTTGAACTAATCTTTCATTAACCCCACATTTGTAATCAACGCATAGGCGAAGGTTTTGGCCATCAGGTTTTGGAATACAAACAAGGGGTGATCCCCAGTCACTGGTAGGTACAAGTGTAATTATACCTTGAGTTTCCAATGAATCAAGCTCTTTATCTACTTTTTCCTGAAGAGCATAAGGAATAGTTCGTTCTTTAGTAAATACTGGTTTCACGTTAGTGCGCAATTGCAAATGTATTTGGAAATCCGGAACACAACCAATTTTTTCCTCAAAAACTTTTGGAAATTTTTCAAAAATATCTTGAATAGAATGAATTTGATGTGTAGAATAAGAACGAGTAAGGTTACTCGCAGTTTTCTTATCGATGCGTTGAAGTTCAATTCCAAGTCCTCGTATCCATTGTCTACCAAGTAGTGCATCATGACCGTCAGGTACGATATGTAAGTCACCTGTTATTTGTTTACCTTCATATTGAATATTTAGAGTAACTTTCCCAAGTGGTTTGACAATGTTCCCAGTGTATGATCTGAAAGCTAAGGATGATGGTTGAATAGGAATGTTTAGGTTGAGCATATTAAATTCATTCTCAGAAAGAAGTGAATACTTGGCACCTGAATCCACCTCAAATGTTTTTTGTGACCCATTCAAGAGAACAGTAATCGTGTATTTATCACTGTCGGTATTAATTTCATACAGGTCAATAATTTCACAATTTTGAATATGTACCAAATCAATTTTGTCAATACCATATGTAAATGAAGAAGAAGAAGGTTCGTGTTGAACATTTGAATTTTGATTTTCATTTTGAATTGAATTTGTATTTTTATTTATCTTAGTTTGAATACAAACTTTAGAAATATGACCAGTTTTGTTGCAAAAATTACATTTTAATTTAAGTCTATCAAGACGACAATCAGGTGATATGTGGTAATTTCTTCCACAACGTAAGCAACAATTATCTAAACCTAAAGATTTTAAATTGACATAATGTGAGTTTCTAGTTCCTGAGTTAGACTTATTGTACAATTTATAAGACTCACGTGACCTTGGGCTGTTGCGGTAGGTAGGGCGGCTGGACGTTTTGTGAATATCCAGGGTTTCGAACTGAGGACTAGAAGTTGTTCTGCTGGTTGACGCTGTTGCTAATTCCTTACATTCGATCCGGGAAGCTTCAAGAGATGTTGCTTTTTCCACAATTTTGTTAAATGATGTTTCATTTGATTGTAGTAGTTGTTCTCGGATCCAATTATCTTTAAGCCCTCTAATAAATTGTGCACGAAGGAAAATATCAGCAATGGAGAGAGATTTCTCACAAGGACAGGTAACATTGAATTCACAGTCGATAATGTCACGTTGTAGAGATGCAACATACTGTGGAATATTCTCATTATCATTTTGATATATGTTAAGGAAATAATGTTGTGATACTACCGTGCTCTTTTTTGGTAACAACATTTGTTTAAGAGACGAGACCAAATCAGTGTATGGCAGTTTGTTGACCGGCTTATGTGGGCCCAATAGTGCTGCCAGATTATTATAATGTTCTGACCCAATGGATGCGCACAGGAGTTGTGCTTTTTTCTCAGTCGTAACATTTTTCAGAGAGCAATAATTTTGAAATCTCTCCAAATAATTTGTAAATTTTTCTCTCTCTGCATCAAAACGTTCAAAAGGATTTAGACTAGAACTAGTGTTACTTTCCTGTGTAGATTGCTGGATAGATGAAATCAGATTTGACATGGTGGCATTGAAGTTCTTCATAAATTCCTTGAATTGATTTGGATCCATCTTGTATCGTATTTATCAGCAGGACTTGAATGAAATTATGACAAAAAAAAAACTTTTACTTTTTTACCTCGTCGCCAACTATTATGAAATAAAAAAGCACTTTATATGTTTGACCATTATATTAAATTAATAACACTTATAATTGAACATTAAACATTAAGTAAGGTTAAGTTAGAGTATGAGCCTAACAACAACTGCTGCAATCTTCTGGCCAGGGCTGGTTGCCATGGATACTCCCAGTGCTGACTGTATTAGGAATATGACAGTGTTATAAGCACTTTTCTCACGTGTTAAATATTACGTTTTTCCTGCAACCATTTAAAAGTTAAGAAATTAAAGGTGAAACTTTAGATTTGTCAAAACTACACTAGCGCTATCTCTTACAATTTTCTATTACTAATCATTCAAATTATAACTCTAGGACGGTTTACTCATTGAAACATTTATTTATTATTATTTAGAAAATAGTATTCTGATAACACATACAAAAATAAAATATATATTATTATATATATTATTATGTGTGAAGGAATCTAATACATTTAAGGTTATATTAAATATTTCTATAAAATCGCTTCAAAGTAAATAAAATCTATCTTGAATTAAATATAAAATTATTTAATTTAACATTTTAGGAATATAAAATGAATAATATTACAATACCACTATTTAACTTTTAAAATAACAGAGTGCTGATTGTCAAATACGATCTTGGTTGTTGTTATTTTCCCCCACTAGTAAGGGAAAGTGGTTTTCCCTCACTAGTGGGGGAAAGTGGAACTTTCCACACCAGTTTTAGTTGAGTAATGGATAGTATTACTCAATGGTTGCAGGAAAAAATTAATTTTTCGTTCATCGCTCTATTTTTATTTTAAACTTATTAAAGCGCTTAGTTTTGTTTTCTATTAAAGCGTGTTTTTTTTTTTTTTTTTTTTTTTTTATATTTTTAAACTATTATTTCAGCTGTATACTGTCCTCCCGGTAGTTCCATCTCTCATAACCTTTTAGATTCCCTATTCCAATCTTTTGGACCGCGTTTCATTGCTGGAGGAGACTACAATGCTAAACACCAACGATGGGGTTGTCGAACATCCAACTCCCGTGGAAATATTCTATCCTCTCTCACATCCTCAAAGAGTTACTCAATCCTTGCCCCAAAAAATCCCACCTACTGGCCTACATCCCTCAAAAAACGTCCCGACATCCTTGACATATTTGTTACATCCCAGATTTCCCCCGCACAAGGCAATATTGAATCCTTGGACGACCTTTCATCAGATCATAGTCCAGTCCTCCTTTTCTTGCACTCAAGTTTTGCTCCCAAGCCTTCCCCTCCCTCATTGATTACAGGACGTGTCAACTGGGACGATTTTTGTTACGACTTGGAGGACAAACTGGACTTAAAAATTTCACTTAAGACAAAACAAGACATTGATACAGCCATAGAAAAACTTACAACTTCAATCAGAAGCAGTTTACATGATAACATCACAAATCATACAATTAATAACTATCAACAGACTGATTTGCCACAGCATATTCGAATCTTATTAAGAGAAAAACGCAGAGCAAGATCGAAGTGGCATAGAACTCGATATCCAGCAGATAAAACTATCTATACAAAATTAACTAACAAACTAAAAGCAGAAATCAAGAAGTTCAAAATTCAAAATTTAATTACCTGGACTGAAAATCTTACAACCACCGACAAATCATTATGGATGACCACCAAAAAACTCCTAAAGTTCAAGGAATTTAATCATCCACTCCTCACTGGATCAAATAACTGGACAAGATCCGACGGAGAAAAATCACAGTTATTTGGTCAATACCTTTCCAAAATTTTTCATCCACATCCTGAAATAATTAACCCAAATCACATTGAATGTATAAAAGAAGCGTTAGATGCTCCCCTCCAAATGTCCCTTCCACCCAAAGCATTCCATCCTACAGAAATATCCAACATTATTCACAGATTACCTTCCCGCAAAGCTCCTGGGCACGACCTCATCACAATCCATATCTTAAAACACCTTCCTAGAAAAGCCATTCTATTCCTTACCTATATATATAATGCTGTACTCCGATCCACATATTTTCCTGACCCCTGGAAATTATCCATTGTAAAAATGATACCCAAACCTAAAAAAAAACCAGAATACCCTTCCTCATACCGTCCTATCTCTCTTCTACCGTGCATGGGTAAAATCCTAGAAAAACTTATCCTCAAACGATTGTACCCCATCCTTGATGCAAATCATGTAATACCAGATCACCAGTTTGGATTCCGAGCATCCCACTCCACTATTCAGCAATGTCATCGTGTGGTGGATGTGGTCTCCTCTGCATTAGAACGTGGATCATATTGCTCGGGCGTCTTTCTTGACGTGGAACAGGCTTTCGACCGAGTCTGGCATCCGGGCTTGCTCTACAAACTCCGTAAATTCCTACCTCATACCTACTTTCTCATCCTTCAATCCTATCTCACAAATAGAACTTTCCAGGTAAACCATAATAATGTCCTTTCATCCCTCTTCTCCCAATCTGCTGGTGTTCCTCAAGGTAGTATCCTTGGCCCAATCCTTTATACAGTTTATACAGCTGACATCCCAACTCATCCTAATACTATCCTTACCACGTATGCTGATGATACATGTGTATTATCAGTCAACACCAATCCAGTTATTGTATCCCAAAGGCTCCAATCCCATATCACTGATCTTGAAGAATGGTGTCAAAACTGGAGAATTAAAATAAATTCTCAAAAATCCCATCAAATCACTTTTACCTTACGTCGTAAACCAATGACTTCCTGCCCTTCAGTATCCTTTAATAATACCCCACTGGTGCAGGTAGAACAGATCCGATATTTAGGGTTGCACCTCGACAAACGATTAACCTGGAATCCTCATACTAGACTGAAAAGACAAGAAACTGCTCGACGTTTCAGGCTACTTCAACACTTACTAGACAAACGCTCTAACCTCCCGATTAACTACAAAAGACTCATCTACATGACCATCATAAGACCTATTTGGACTTACGGAGTAGAGCTTTGGGGCTCCACTAAGCCATCGAATTCCTGTCGTATCCAATCCCTACAGTCCAAAATCCTTCGTAAAATCCTCAACGCTCCTTATTTTGTTAAAAATACCGTCATCCATAACGACCTTAATGTCCCATTTGTTGCTGATTTGGCCCGAACCCGGTATCTTTCCTTTCATAACAAACTTCATTCCCACTCAAACCCTCTAGTTTCAAACCTAGCTTCCTCTTCGATTCCCGATAATCCCCCGAGGCGTCTGAAAAGAAGATGGCCACGTGACCTTCTTAGTTGAACTAGTGATTTGAGTACTACCAGTGGGTAGTTTCTCAACTTGCCATTACTCATGTCATTTTGTATCACATAGCCTATTTACTGGATGTATTTTTTTTATTATACAGTTGTAAATATCAATAAATTAAATTTAAAAAAAAAAAAAAAAAAAACTATTATTTATTTTCAAATTTTTAGTTTGGCTGGTTCTAAACTATTCTATAGTTGGTCTGTTCTTTAGTTTTTTAAACTAATATTCATTGTCTACTTTCTGTTCGGCTAATCTACAAGTGCGTGGTTTTTAGTTTTTTTAATCAATTTTTTTGTTGCAAAATATAAGAAATTCGTCAGTTGAAACTGCTAGTAGTCATATGCTTGTCTCAAAGATTAAGCCATGTATGCCTTAGTACACTCCTTCGTACCTGGCACAAGACATTCCGGTGCCTACGGATATGAAAAATCGCTGAACCTGAAGACCCTTGTCAGGATAACGAGACGAACGTATTAAACAATGGCATTGCCATCGGTCCTTGAGAAGTCTGCAAATTTTCAATTTTATTCGATTTTGAAGTGGCCGAAAATGGAGTTCAAAGATTACCTTACATAGCCTTATACGTGCATACAGGCGAGGCTAATAAAAACGTGTAAAAAAGATACCATTCCGTGCTTCGCTGATGAAGTGAGAAAAGTCACTGATATGTCAGGGAGTAGCTGATAGAATAAAAAAAGGTTGTGGAAAGATGAGTATAATTCACCCTCCATGTTCCCTTTCTATTTACTTTAACAAGGTGATTTTTTTAGTTTAGTGATTACAGCCATAATAAAACGATCTTTTATAATGTAAATTAAAAGAGAGCGATTCTCGGCTTTTCAGGTAACTTCAACTAAATGAAAAACTCTATCCCGACTCAAACCCACTAGTTTCAAACATAGCAACCTCTTCAATTCGTGATAATCCTCCGAGACGTCTGAAAAGAAGATGGCCTCGAGACCTTGAATTTTATATCTGAGTACAACTGATTAGT
The DNA here is from genome assembly GCA_964056705.1 of Troilus luridus. NCBI lineage: Eukaryota > Metazoa > Arthropoda > Insecta > Hemiptera > Pentatomidae > Troilus > Troilus luridus. The sequence continues at coordinate 86,713,042 of OZ057413.1, forward strand.
TTCCCTACTTGTCATTATCCATGGCACTATGTATCATTCCTGCCATTTACTTGTTGTATTATTATAATACAGTTGTAAATTTCAAAAATAAATTTAATAAAAAAAAAGTTCTGAGGCCAAAACTTGAATTAGTTATTCGAGTACTATCAGTTGGTAGTTTCTCTACTTGCCTTTATCACAAGGCATTATATTTCTTTCATTCTATTTACTTGATGTATTATAATTTTTATTAATATTATACAATTGTAAATTTCGATAAATAAATTTTAAAAAATAGAGGGATGTGGAGTGGGACGCTTCTAATAGCTTTATATTAATTTAAACAAAAAAATAGCGACAATAAGTCATAATTTTCTTTTTATAAAGTAAATTGTTACTAGGATATACTTACTCATATATCTTAGGATAGTTAGGATAGTACTTACTCATATATCTCTTAACTATTTTGGTTTAGTGTTCTGTGAGAAAAACATTTATATATTTATCTTTCTTTATGTATTCACTTGGTTCAATTATTTTCACAGGTTTAGTTTATTACAAAAATAAAGAAAAATGAAGAAACAAAAAAAATCAATGTCGTGGTAGGATAAGAATGAGAATACAGCTTAGCGATTCCGAAGGTTTGATACTGATACAACCGATCTCTGCTTACTAAGTCCCGTCCAAGAACCACCACCCAAACCCTAATCCACCAGATAGTTCTTAACGCAATCGTCCAATAGTTTCTCAGCATCTGTATAACTTTTTCTATTTCATTATAACACCAATAAAAGATATCAATAATCTTGATTTCAGCCTGACAAAATATTGATTTAATCATCGGGGTTGTTATCGGATCCTGTTTGAGGAGAATATATTGGAATCTTGTGTAAGCTGCTCCAGGAACTGATTAGAAATTATACAAGGAAATATGACATGTTTCCCAGTAAATCTAAACTTATCGCCAGCGATAGGAGTTTGTAAATATCGGCCCTTTCATGCACAACAACATTACATATCTTGTGCTTACGTTTTAATAAAATAAAAATGGTTCATTAATTCTGCTGATCCATACATTTATTTTGTCTTCTTAACAAGTATTTGTCATGTTAAAAATGTTATATTCTTTCTTTCAAGGGGCTATTTATCTTATTTACTTATTTTGGGATGCGATGAGTAATTATTTGTGATAATTACTCAACTGATTATTTATTTTAATATCCTAAGCTGTCCCAGAGGTTGGTAGTGTGTTTACCAATTCAATAATCAGTCAAACAAAATCTGAATTAAGCCATCAATATCGTAATTATAAATATAAAGTCTATCTGGGTTAAGTAAGCATTTAAGTAATTATAATGAATATAATTCATTAAAAATATTACTTATTTTGAATTCCATTTAATATATACATTAAGATGTGAGTAATAATGATTCAGATTGATAAGCTTGCCATAAAAAACATGCATAATAAAATTTAAACTTAACTGTATTTCTCAACGGGCACTTAAGGGGTTCTTCATCAGGTAAATGGTAAGGGCATCCCCCGTGACTGGGATAAATACTCAAATGCACTTGTGTATTTTGTATGTAATTTATAAACAAATCTATTTTTTCTAGACATTTTTTTTCAAGATTCTGACAGAGTGAGGCTGAGAGCATAAAAATACAAATCTTCTTTCTTTTGAATTGTATTTTAAATGGAAAAGACCGGTATGCTTATTCTTAAAAAATATTTGGACTTAACTTTAATAACTTACACTTTTCCATGACAATCTTGTTTATATCGGTCGAAGCTTCACAAGTAATACAATTCCTCCCAGTGTAAAAGCTATAAGAAAAATCTCTGACAAGTATCTTCGGTTAGAAATTCTTTTGAAATAAATAATTACTTCAGAAATAGAACTAATAGTATTTCATATTTTTTTAAATTGAGTAATTCTAGGTTAAATTATTGTTTGTGGAAAAAAATGGTCCGGGCGGAGGTTTGAAAATTTCTCTTAATTTAGAGAAATGTTTATTTAAGAGCCAACGTTTCGACCCACATTGCAGGTATTCTTCAGGGCGAGGAAGGGGCGGGAGGGGATGGTGACCCGGTGTGGTTTCGTCACTAACTACTCACATAACTAACTAAAAGAAGAAGGTAAATTATTCTTGTTTATTCAACCTCAACAGCGTTGTAGTTCATTAAATCGTTCTAATTTTTGTAAGAAATTGAATTATTCTTAATAGATTTTACTGTCAATAATTTAGACTATTAAGAGTAAGATTATCCAGGCGGTGGTCAATAATTTGAATTTAAAAAAATAGAATACTTTTTTCCCCGTTCTAAGTTGAATTTTATATAAAATAGGCATTAAGCGAAGAAGTTTTACTTAATTTTTATTTTTTTTTTTCCCATGGCTCTACAGCCCTTGCAGGGCCCTGGCCTCCGGAACAACGCCTCTCCAGTCCTCCCTGTCAGCAGCTCGACCTCTCCACTGTCTGATCCCCATCCTCTGCAGATCGCTCTCTACATCATTCAGCCATCGCAGCCTGGGCCTTCCTCTTCTTCTTTTGCCTCCTGGTTTGCCATATAATAGCTTCTTTGGGTACCTATCTTCTCCCATTCTTTCTATGTGCCCAAGCCATCTTATACGTGTAGATTTGACATAGATGACTAGGTCTGGTTCATTGTATAGGTCCTGAAGCTCTCTATTATTTCTAGACCTCCATTGGCCTTCATTACATACTGGCCCAAATATCTGCCGAAGCACCTTCCTCTCCCAGATCTGCAGCATCTTTTCGCATTCCTGTGTCAGGACCCACGTTTCACAAGCGTATGTAACAATCGGTCTTAGGATTGTTTTATAAATCTATAATTTTGCCCTCCGTGACAAGTTTCGAAATCTTAATGCTTTTCGCAGTGCAAAGAGGCATCTGTTCCCTGCTGATATTCTTGCTTTAATTTCTGCAGTGATGTCATTCTTTCTTGTCACTAAAGCCCCCAGATATTTGAAGCTGTCCACTTTCTTAACTGTGTGGTGGAGCAGTTGCACATGACTCAGCTCTTCCTGCCCATCATTTTTTGTGGAAATCATATATTGGGTTTTTTCCTTATTTATCACCAGACCCAATTTTTTCCCAGTTTCTTCAAATTCCTGCAAAGCTCCTGAAAGCGCCGCTTTTGACCTTGCTGATATCACTACGTCATCAGCATACGCTAAGTGTTGGGTCATCCTATTACATATCGTTCCTCCTGGGTTGGTCCTGATTGATCTCGCAGCTTGTTCGAGTGCGATGTTAAATAATACAGGCGAGAGGGGATCTCCCTGGCGCAGACCATTCTCAACCTCAAAATCTTCTGATATCATATTTCGAATCTTCACCCTACATCTGGTGTTTTCCAAGGTCATCGCACTCAATCCGACTAGCTTTTCCGGGACCCCTAGAGATTTCATTACTTTGAGCAGTTCATTCCTGTCAAGACTATCGTAGGCCTGGCAGAAATCTATGAAGAGGTCAACATTGTACTCATATGCTTTCTCTAGCATCTACTTAATTTTTATACTCGTTTTAAAAAAAAAAAATTCTAATGCAAAAATATTTTTTCTTTTAACTTTTGATTAGCATTTATATTGATTGCTTGAAAAACATTTTTTTTTTCATTATCTTTAATTCGACAACGAGCTAGACAGATTAATTGTTAGATTATACTTAAGATTTTTTATACAAAATTATTCAACCAACATATTTCGTTGAATCGCGGAAATATTTAATTAAGATATTGTTAAAAGGTTTTAATTACATATCCTTGAGTCACTAAATTATCATTCAACAACCGAACGACCAACATTACATTGAATAAGAAAGAGAAAAACAGAATGACGTGTATGCAGGCAAAATACAGTTCTAGAATACAAACTGCATCCCACAAGGTCATATGAAATATTGTAGCACTAGTTACACTTGATATCATCAATATTTTTAATCTGTTAACTCTCTTGGATCCATTTCTCACCTAGCCTCTATAAAGTGGATACAAAATGAGGGGGGGGGGTGATCTGGTGGTTGAACGTGATCTTGGACAAATCATCTCCAAGCACAACCGTTGTTCAAAAAATAGGCCAGTCTCTACTACGTACTGAACCCAATAAACTTCATCGGTTGTAATGGTACAGGCTTTTATCTGCATCGAATGTTGGCTATTAGCATGGCGATGTTAATTTTGTTTGCGACACTTTTAAAGAAGAAATCCAGTTGTGGGACGAAATTCTTCAGCCAGGAGTGCCTCCTCCTTCCCGCTACCCTTATACTATTAACATTTCCCACCATTATCAGATGAAGTAGAAGATATTGACAATTTCGTATGATGTTGCCATGGTATTCTAATTCCAGCTTTTTTATAGTATATACCATTTGCCCGAATCAACACTTCTCTGTTGATGTCTGGTGATTTAGTTAGACGAATACGGTGGTTTAAAACACTTTCTTCATGAGTGTTTCCGCCATTGTTTACGCTACTGTATCATGAAGCAGTACAGCCAATACACGCCTTATTTTCAGAGGAATAGGCAGGTCGTTAACTGTCCATCATACTATTAAATAATGCACTTACTTTCTCAATCACTGATATTATTTCTGTAGACGTCCTATTTCGAATTTATTATTGTTCCCAGGAATATTGGAGCAGGTACTATGTAAAAATTATTAAAGGTTTTATATGTTACGAATTGTATTTATACTTTTGAGCAATCTCTCCATACATTTTACAAAAAAAGGAATAAGTATTAAATGTACAGTCTTGATTACAAGGTATCAAATGAATACTTGAGAGTTATTTTATCTTTTTATTTAGGTATTTTCAATAATAAAGTACTGAAATCAGTATTCTCAACATCGTATCTTTAAAGATAATCATTCCAGTACTTAACTGAAGTATTTGGGTATCGAATAGAAAGTATCGACGCTTATGAATATCTACATAGCTATATATTTTATTTAAATAAAAAATACTATACTTTCTTTCTTATTTGTTCTTTTAAATTATACTCGCACCTGCGTAGAATCGCAACCAGCAAATTTAATGTATACGATTTTTCTCTTCGGTTTGCAGAAATATTATTTTTGGTTAGTGATTACTGGTTGCTGAGCAGTAATCACTCATTCTCTTTGGGCCATTGTTTTTTTTATCTTCATATATGATGTCCGGGTAACTGAGAGGAGGAAAGAGAAAGAACAAGATTATGGTAACGTGTTGACTAGTAAAATATTATGTATCTGTCGTGAATAAACGATTTTAAGGTTTGAATATTCATGCCGTGAATAGTGTGGTTCGAAATAAATCAAGGACCGTTTAAAAATCTTCTTAGAATTTTGGATTGAGTTGTTTGTATCTTGTGTATATGGGAGTGTTTTAGACGTCGATGATCTGCTCCATGTCCAAATAAGTCTTATGGTGTTGTAGATTAGTCGCTTGTTTCGTAAGTTTATATAAATAATATATACTTTAAAAGGCCATGAATTTATTCAAGTACTTGATTGATCTATTCTAGATCACGAAGGCATCGAATGGAAAAAGTCGATGCTTGTGGTTTCTCACTTTATTTTATCTTTAACGGATTAATAACTAATTTGAAAGAAATATAATTAACAATAATTGATAGAGGTATAGCATCAACAGCATTACTCATTCAAATAATTAATTAAAGTATTAGATAACATGAAATATCGATACCTTCGCTCCTACCTTATTGATCCCATTGAATGGAAGTTTTCGATAATTGTGAGCACTCACTTCTTTTTAATAATGATGAATGTTTACATCTTATAATTGCTTCACGAACAATTACTATTTTGAGTATAGATATTTTGTTTATAGTGTTTATATTAAATTAAAGCGGTTGCTTAATTGCTTCGTTCGATTCATCTTTGGGATCCCGAGAGAGCCCCAGTCAGCCGATATTACGAAGAGTTGAAGTGGCTTTACCCTTCAACTTCCTAGCATCCTTTTTTGAGAAAGTTATCCAATCCCGCCGACCATCATACATTTTCGATCTCCTTCAATTCAAAACCACAGTTCTCTCCCGTAGCACACGCTCTCGGCTTTCTGATCTATATACAGCATCCCACCGAACAGCAGCTTTTGACAAAGCTTTCCTTATCCGATCCCCCTTTCTTTGGAACTCTATGGCTTCTTCCATTCGTCGTTCCAATAATCTTCCAATCTTCAAATCCCGTATATTCCATCACCTAATATCCATACAATTCCCAAAAAATCGGAAATTTTAGGTGTTCAGTTTTGAGTTAAAATTCTCTTCATTCGAAGAATGAAATGTGTTTTTTTTTTATTATTTATTTATTGATATTTACAAGTGTATTACAATAATACATCAAGTAAATAGGCTAAGCGATACATAATGACATGTGAAAATGACAAGTAGAGAAACTACCCACTGGTAGTACTCAAATCACAAGTTCAACTAAGAAGGTCACGGGGCCATCTTCTTTTCAGACACCTTGGAGGATTATCAGAAATTGAAGAGGAAGCTAGGTTTGAAGCTAGAGGGTTTGAGTGGAAATGAAGTTTGTTATGAAAGTATAGATACCGGGTTCGGGCCAAATCAGCAACAAATGGGACATTAAGGTCATTATGGATGACTTTATTCTTGACAAAATAAGGAGCATTGAGGATTTTACGGAGGATTTTGGATTGTAGGGATTGGATACGAGAGGAATTCGATGGCTTGGTGGTGCCCCAAAGCTCTACTCCGTAAGTCCAAATAGGTCGTATGATTGTCATGTAGATGAGTCTTTTGTAATTAATTGGGAGCTTAGAGCGTTTGTCTAGTAAGTGTTGAAGTAGCCTGAAACGTCGAGCGGTTTCTTGTCTTTTCAGTCTCGTATGAGGATTCCAGGTTAATCGTTGTGAAGATGCAACCCTAAGTACCGGACCTGTTCTACAGGCATAAGTGGGATATTATTAAAGGATACTGAAGGGCAGGAAGTCATTGGTTTACGACGTAAGGTAAAAGTGATTTGATGGGATTTATGAGAATTTATTTTAATTCTCCAGTTCTGACACCATTCTTTAAGATCAGTGATATGGGATACAATAATTGGATTGATAATGCACATATATCATCAGCATACGTGAAAAGGATAGTGTTGGCGACACTATAATAATAAAAATATCTATTGTAAGAAATATTAAAAATTGTAACGTTAACGAGTGTCTACAGTGCGCGCATGCGCCTTATGATGCATGTCAGTAGAACAAGTTCAGTGAAGCAGTTAAGATAAGTGAGTGCGTATACGCCGGCCGGCAGTCATGTAAGTGACTTAAACTAATTTGCCGATTGAGTGTATTTTCTTTCAAACCCCCTTATTAAACTTATTTTATTTTATTAACCCTCCACATTGGTCAATCTCCGGGCCGGATAATAAGAAAGAAAATACAGTCAATAATTTACTTTAAGTTTATTAATTACTAACAAAATAAGTAGAAATATAATTTAAAATAGCTATATGTTAAATTTAATTTTGGAATCACTTTATTAAAAATGAAATTTAAACCTGAAATTAAATTAAAATTTTAGTAATATTTAAAAAAGAAAAAGGAAAACAATAAAATATTGGATAATTATTTCTGAGTCTAATACTGTAGAAGAGTCCACGCAGTATTATCTGTACTTGTACGTTTACCTATGTGGTTAGTTGAGTTGAAAACAATGCTCTGTATTATATACGTAACTATTTAGATATAATTGCCTTAATTATTTAATTAATTTAAAGAAATAAAGTACAGATTTTTGAAAAAGGCATTTATATAAATTCATAAACTATTGGTTTATAAATTAGCTGTTTGACCTAACTAACCATTTGAGATTAAGATTTATTAAAATATTGTTATTGGAGGTAATTCACATTTTTTTTCGTTCTTTATTTTTTTATTCTTTCTCACTTACTAAATTACTTGTAATAATTAATTAATTGTAATTATTTTACACTCTTAGGCATAATAGCTTACAATACCTGTATTGTTATTCTAAAGGGACTTGTCCCAGAATAAGTAAAGTAATATTTTATAATTTATTTCAAATTGATAAGTATCTATACTGAGTTAGTTCTCATAATTATCGAAATATTCCATTTGATATAGCCAAGTCCATATAAGGCCACAAAGCTCACTGCAAGATCAGTTTTAAAATCTTTTTTAAAACATTGAAGTGGATCAATCATATTTAACTATATCTAATAGATATCTAGTGTTTGATGAAAGTACTTGAATGAGTACTGTTACAGATATTCTCTATATAATGTTAATTTTAGTAATTTATATTACTTAAAAAGGAGCCAATTGAAGTAATTAAACTTATAATTATCAAAAGATCCCATTCAATCACCTTATCGAAATGATTAAGGTGATTGAATGAGTTTCGATACTCCAGAATTAGTTTTGTCTTTAGACTTCATTGTAATTAACTAAATTATATAACAATACGAAGGCACACAAATTCGATACTTCCCATAAGTAACCATTGTTTTGTCGAAAATTTGATGAAAATACTTATTAAATAAATAATGGGAGTACTTTTTTGTTATGCAAGTACTTTTTGTGCATTATGTATCGATAACTTCTCTCGATATTGATTGGAATAGATATTTTAGCGATGACGGATAATTCAGTATTGTTCTGGGCGTACCATACTTTTTTTGTAATTCTGAGATAATACTGTGTCTTCCTACCTGAAATGATATTTTACACCCTGAGTTGTAGAGCGGAAACACTATTAGGCCGGAGTAAATGTAATTTAAGTTTTAGCTTCCCATTTAAATAATTTTTGGCTGATAATTAAGGGGAGTTCTCGACAGCGGAACTAAATGTCGATTCAAGCACGTACAAAGTATTTTCTGGAAGAGGTATAGTTACTGTGATAATGAATTTCCCTACTTTTGGGGGAACCATTCCTCTCATTACACTACTGTCTAATGATCGTTTAATGCATTTATGGTTTACACCATGTTACACTATAGTATCAGCTGTGCTTGTAGAGATATGCTCAAAAGTAGGAAAAGGGAACTATATCAGTATTTATTTACACTGTGAAGATAATCTTTTACAGTGATAGTAGGAAAAATGGCGGGTATTGAGCATTAAATTAGCGTCAACTACCACACCCACTGATTATAAATAAAACACGCTGAATGGAAACGATACAAATAACTAATCGCGTTAATTTATTGAACGTCACCTTAAGTTACTATAGCTAATGAGACTAATTTATTTAGGCTACTGTGGGAGTCCTAAATTTTGCCTATCTATGTATAATTAGGATAGGGATACTAAATGAGTACCTGACACTGTTCTAGTTCGGGACCCCAATTCTTCGTCTCTTCCGAAGGACTGCATAACAAAAAAATTGTATTCCCTTCAAAAAATCCTAAAGCCTCCTTCCGGGCTGCGAATGCGTGACCTTGGAGATTGTCACGTTTTAATGTTAAACACTAGACCACAGATTTTCCCTAGTATAACTAAATCGTCTACATCAACATTTTACGTATATTGCACCCAAAAACCCTCAGACCCCAAAGACGTTGTATCTACCACAGTACCTACTGTTAAACCCCACTTCTGTGGATCTAAACATACTCGCACTCATAAAATGACGCAACAACATCAAAAACTTGGGACCGAACAGAAGACCTTACATGAAGGCCAAGTCTAATCAATCAAATCCTGTCTATAATGTTGTAGTGAAAAACATGGCCCATTACGCCACACATCCATTACTCACAATACATAATCTGAATCGGTCAAAATGAGCTTCTTCCTGCTACAGATCAGATAAACAAGTTGAACGTGCATTGAACATAGTAGAACAAGTCAAATTGCAGACAATTATGCTATTGGAGGAAGAGTCCATAGGATAATTTCAGGTGCTAAAAAACGAGAAATTGTGGAGCTTAGTAATATAATAATAAATAGGCTTAACGAACACGAAGGATCGATTCCGATACCACCAACCTCTGCTTACAAACATGCGTCCACCGCTATCCAAACCCAAATCCGGCAGATCAGACTTAACACAATCCTCCCACCTAGGCCTCGGTCTACCCCTAAGATGCTTCCCAGTCGGCACATCGCTTGTAAACTTTTTAGGAATTTGTTCTTAAAAAAGTGATAACTAATGTCTGGGATAAAAAGGTAATAGTTGAACTGCCCGAGGGCTAGACTAAGTCAAAGTTAGTATGATTGCTTTAAGGGTTAATTTATATCCATAAATCTCCAGTTTTGGTGAATATGTAGTTAGCTAGAATTTCGTTCAGCGAAAACAAACTGTATTGATAGAAGCGGAATCGTGCAATTCTCTTAGGTTTTATGTATTTTTGGACCCAAAAACCCTCAGACCCCAAAGACGCTGTATCTACCACAATACCTACTGTTAAACCCCACTTCTGTTTATCTAACACACTCATAAAATGATGTAACAACATCAAAAACTTGGTACAGAACAGAAGACCTTACAACTCCATTTTGAGTGGAAATACCATTTCAAGCTCAGACCTGTCCTAGAATGTTATGCTATTCGAGAATGACTACGATTGGTTCAGCACAAAAAACCCATTTTGAACTAAATTTGACTTGACCACTTATTTACCTGGAGCGCAGATGTATTATTATACTTCCATAAACAACAGAAAAGAAATGGATGGAAGAGTGGGAACACAGACAACGTATGAAGGAGCACTGGCAAAGGTTGGAGCTCAGAAAAGACAGTTGTAATGACGTGGTCCTTAGCAGGCCAATACGAAAAATATACATAACTACCTTTTGCCCACGGCTTCGCTCGCGTGGATTTGGTCTGCCACATAAAGTTTTGTGACAGATCATTTTAAATAAATAATTTAATTTTAAGTTATAATAAGTTACTCGTACACCCGAAATTTCAGATGTCTAACTTCAAAACTGACGGATTCCAAACAATCCTTGAGTCCCTATTATATTAAGGGGGAAACCCTTGGGGGTGGAATTGTCCCAATTCCTTTCTTAGTGCTCAGTTAAGCTATACAAAGAACCTATCTGGGAATTTCAAGATGCTAAGTTCAGTGGTTTCTACTGTGCGTTGACACCTGGGTGTGTTAATCAATCAGGTTACAGTTTTATATAAACTTTGCCTGTGTGGTATGTTGATAAAAAGTAGCCTATGTTCTTCCTCAGGCTTGAGATTATCCATATCAATATTCATCACAGACGGATCAGCACAGCCGTGAAACATACATTGACATACAGCGAAAATATGTAGATGTTGCGAGTTAGAAACACGTGAGCAAGCATACAAACCTTGTCCCCCTTTTTCACCCCCTTAGTGGTAGAATTTCGGAAAATCGGATGCCTACGTCATACAAAGAACACACCCTTCACGTTTCAGGTCTCCACGTTCAGCGGTTTAGGCTGTGCGTTGATCCTCAGTCGTTCAGGACAAAGCATTTTATTTGTATAGATGGACATTATTCTGATATTCAAAGAATATTTTCATTTACAATATAAAGATATATTAATTCGACATGATTACTAATTACTAATGAGAGCTTATAATGATAGGGGAGCAGAGTGTCTCAGTGGCAGAGCGCTGAGTTGCCGTGCCGAAGGTCTTGGTCTCAAATCCCGCTGCTGACAGATTTTATTTAATCTGATAGGGGACCCCGGAGATTCTATGGGAACTAGGTGGAGCCCTCCGGGGCTAACCCATCCTCTATATAGTAGTTACTCAAAATAGGGAGAAAGTCTGGCGGTTAAGTGTGATCTAGGACAAATTTCGTTCCTGTATAAACGTTACCCAAGAAACAGTGCAGTCTCTACCCATTACTGTTTTTTTTATATAAAGATAACTGTTTTCAAATTTATGGTCAGGGTGTTCTTGTTTGAATTATCGTCGGCCTTGATCTCTATTTTTAACTGCAACACCTTCTGCCACTTCTATTTGATTAAAGGCTTATCGTTAATATATTTATCTGTATTGTATAGCATATTGTTTGTTTTATTTTATTCTTTAAATTAAAAACACTTGAAGGTGATTGCCTTCCCAGACACGATAAGATAAACTAGTAACAGCGTCCTCTCCAGTTATATAACTCCCCCCACTTTGCCATTCGTTCACTGGACGGTGAATTGCGCGGAAGCTGGAGTCGACTTTAAAGTGGTTTTGATCTGCCATCAAGGACATTGGACGAGAGCTTGGATATTTTATGACGTCGTTCCTATGAATTGACAGGTGAGGAACTGATCCACTTAACAACAAGTTAAACATTTTTAGTTTCGTTTTTTAAACTATATTTGTTTAATATTAACAGTAGCTAATAAACCTTAATCTTATAGATTAGAACATTTTCAAAACTAATAGTGCTTAAAAAAGTGTTATTTTTAAGATTAATAAATTTGTTTGCCAAATACATTATCTATAATTTCAAGCTTACATTAACTTCATACCAGATAAGTCAAAATTCATTGGGCGAAACTATAAATCGTGGGGTCACCTGTGTTGAAGTAGTTACCATTTCACCCTCCTATGATGTTTGCTTGCTCGTAGCCCGGCTGGTAGCCCTAGGGTTTAAAGGGAGTAAAACATCCTTGGTTATACCATACTATGGTGCGTAAAATGGCAGTCCCGAACCAAAACGATATTTGTTAAAGAACCCTGTCCTAATTATAACATGATTAACCTTTAGTACTCCCACTGTTGCAGCGTCCGATAAGCCATAGTAGCATAATGTGACGTAAAATAAATGAACCAAACCATAAACGGATATAGACTCATATAATTAATTTTTGGGTACGTAAAAATAATTACAGTTAAAGAAACATTGTTTTTTTATGCCTGTTGACCTTGAGGCTTTGAAATAAAAATCAGTAGATTTTTATTTCCGTTTCAAGAAAAAACAAACATGAGGAAAGATTTCAGGAAATAATAACTAACGCAATGAATATGATGACTGAGTCCTCTAAAATAGTAAAACTTTACGTTTATTAGATTAATAAATAAAATGTTGTTCAGTCTGATAGTTTTCTCATTCAATAAAACGCCATAAAAAAATTTGGATTTTTTAAATTATTGTGCAAAAAATGATATTTTTGCAAATAAACTCAATAGAGGGATAAGGTACAGTTAAACTAATAGTGCGAAAACGGTGTGAAATATTTTTGTGGTTTTCATCCGCAACTTAGTTCGCTGACAATGCCTCAAGCTATAAGGCATAACAACAGTCAACTGCTTATTATTTCTAAGGTTTTTTTTTTTGTTAAACAACCTTATCATAATTAATAAGTTTGTTCAACCTAAAAAAAAAGCCAACCTTTCAATTTAATAATCAATACTCTATTGTTCAGTATCATAGCTTGAGGTATTGTCAGCGAGCAAAGTTTTGAATCAAAACCACAAATATATTTCACGTTTTCACACCTGTTATTTAACTATCCTTATTTGCTATTGTTCAAACTTTTTCTCATGTTTAATCTTTTTTAAAAAAAAGTGGAATTAATAAACCATTCTTGGGAGGAACCACTTCCTCATTCCTTCACAACATAAAAACCTTGACTTTGTCTAAACCCGTTTCATCAAAATAATGATCTTTTATTTCTACTGTACAGTCTTGTTCTCATTTAAATGGAATGACAGAGGTCAATTGTTGGATGTTTAAAGTTTCATTCTCTAAAACACTTTTAATTTTGTTCGTTCGAAAACATCAACCATCCCTCACTCAAAATCATTGTTAAAAAATAAATGGATAAATCTAAACAACAAAATAGTTTGATGATTAACTAAAGCAGAAATTAGTAAAACAATTTTCCCCCGTTTTAAAACAAATATATAAATAAATAATAAATAACGCTAGTCCATAGAGTGCTTGGAGCGTTTCTCGGCTGAATTGGATACATATAGTTATTTGAACGGGAATTTTAGATGTATAGATATAAAACAATGACTAATTCTCTTAATGTTTCTTGTAACTTATTTTTTATGCTGTTTATATAATCAAACTGACCAACAATTCCTTGGTTCACTGCAAATAGTAATGTTTTGACGTCTTTTGGTAAGTTGTGTCCTAGATCATTTATTGTAGAGTTTGGCTAAGTACACAACCATGTGGAACACTATTAGTCTGTTAATGATCCTGGGATAATTCACAGCAGACTCGAACCAGGTATTTTTTAGATATTGTAATGAAAAACTGTACTTTTGTCCACGAATATATGAACCATACCGAAAATGTGGTATGGTGGTATACCGAAAATGACTTTATGGTTATTGCAATCGAATGCTTTTATATTGCATTATTTGATCAAAGAATACCGTGACCGCTTGTAGTTTTACAAACGCATATTGTACTGTATTGACCTCCAGCATGATTAACAGTTCATTTGTGGGAGCTACATGTGGCGAGGTCAGGGACAAGAAGAGAGGTCAGCTTTGTCTAGTATCCAGGCTTTACATTACATTTTGGATTTAGGTTAGCAAATAAATGAGGATTGATCACTCGCTACTGTAAGGATCCGGAAGAATAGTCCAGTCTATAGTGCTTGAACTACTAAGAGAAATATATGGATTTCTTAAGCGGAGCTAAGAAAAGTGGATACTCCAGAGTTGAGAAGTAAATCAAGGAGGTCAATGAAAGTGTCTTAACCCTTAAGTTAGTGTCTAGCGAGTCCCATAAGAGATTATGGCCATTGAAATCTCCAATAAATAAATAAAAAAATTAGATGAACTTATATATTTCAGTATTCATATAATAATCTTCAAACTTTACCCAAATTCGTTAAGTAGTTGGAAACAGAAAAATAATGATAAAATAAAATATGCTTAGCTAAATTGTTTGTCTTTTATTTCAATTGACTACATATTTTGTTCTTTATGTAGTATTGTTTATTTTTTTAGTAACTTAAAATTCAATGAAGCATTAAAATTAACAAGTAGCCAGTAACTTAAAATTGAAATAGAAGCATACCTTAGATTGCTTTCTTGTGTTGAAATGAACCACTTATAAACCTATTTTAATCGTTTATTACATAAATGGCGACTTGTACATAATTTTCAGATTGAGATATTTTCCTTTCTGAAATGACCGATTCAATTGTTAGCGCTTCATTTACGTAATGAAAATTTCCTTCTATTATTCTCTTTTTCATTTAGACTTTTCACACCTATTCACTAAGCACAGCTCGTTCAAAATAATTTAAAAATAGCGGTTTGCATTATAATTTTAGGTCTTAGGACTTTAATGATAATTTGATAATAGGACTCAAACTGATAATTTGAATGTAGCTAAGATTTTTATTTTACTGGTTTTGTAACGTTGGGTTACTTGTAAGCTGCGGGTATTTAAAAAATGAGAAGTGGTTGCCGTTCTTGGTAAAAAAATCTGTCCTGTTCTTACTATCACCAGCCGAATTTTACGGTGTCTCTTCCGCAGGTAGTCACGACAAAGTTTAACTTTTCATTCGCTTCCTTTTTAACATTATCGAAAAAAAAATAATCGTGAGTTTTACTATTAAAAAAGAGTGTAGTAGTTATGGGAAATTTGTTTATTTTAGTAATCGTTTCGAGGTACAAGTTATAAGTATAAATGTTTATTGAAACGTTCATTTCTTATTGAAATAATTACCGATATAAACAGATTTCCGATTATTAAATTATTTTTTTCATACTAGGTTTAAAATTCACCATTATTTTTATTTTCGAGAATATTAAAAAAAATTAAATGGATGGAAAGTTAAAACTTGTTGTGAATCACCTCAAAGCGGCAACTTACAGAACTGATACAGATTTTACCATTTGATGTAGATCATTCAAAATAAATTAAATATATACGTATTGGTTTCTACTTATCTTGACTGTTATGAAAATATACATGTTCTGGTTCTTGAGTTCCAGTCAGTTCTTAAATTTCTTTTGGCGACGTTTCGAGACTAGGTTAGTCTCACACTTATGCCCTTACAGTGAAAAAATGAGCTTTTAGTAAAAACATTAAATGGGACACTAAAATAAGTATATTTAGTTTTATTTTGAAGAGAAAAGACATGTCCAGGGCGGGGTTCGAACTCAGTCTCCCACGTTTCCGTCATGGTGCTCTACCAGCTGAGCTATCCTGGTTCGTACTTCAGTCAGACAAACCCATTCTCATCACTGATCCCAAATCCCCGTGTTCTCGAAATTAGCGAAAGTATACAAGGGGAATAATGTTCATTGAACATTACTTTAATTATGATCTTGTTGACTTACGTCATTATATATTATTATAATTAATTTTTTTTTTTTTTTTATTTATTGTAATAATTTTTAATATTTTTATTTTGAAGAGAAAAGATATGTCCACGGGCGGGGTTCAAACCCGGGTAATAAATAAAATAAATATAGATTGACCCGTGTAAGATGTTTATGGATAAGTTGTACTCACGAAACGTCGCCTAAAGAAATTTAAGAACTGACTGGAACTCAAGAACCAGAACATATATATTTATTAAATATTTGAAAATGACAGAATGATCAACCATGCCCAAGTATCAAAACAGCACCCAAAGAGTAGCTTATATCTGTCATGCATGAAAAATATAGCCTGTTGGTGAAAAACATTTTGTTAGTCATGCCACTATCCTACAGTGAGGTATAAATTCTTCAAGATAAAAAATTATTTACATTATGGATATTTTTTGTCCTCACTTGAAATTGTAATTTAAAGATATAACTCTCAAACTAATTTAAACATTTACAAATCTGATGTATTTAATTTCTCTTTTTATAAGAGTACGAACTCCTACAAACAAGAAGATAAAAGTCCAAATTTTAATTGTTTGCTACCTTGAAAGGTTCTTTTTGGATTCTTTTGAATTTAGCTTGCCTTCTGACATTTTACGAAATAAGATTATTAAATTATTGCTTAGTATAACTCAAATTTACTTATTAGATAATAAATGCAAAAGTTAAGCTTGCGTCTTAAATTATTAGGTGCAGACACCAGAGTATTCTTCACATTCGTCTTTAGTCCTTGTATATTCTTTACGTAATTCTTTACTTAGTGATTCAACATCCAAGTGGGCCCAAGAAGCCGAGAAAAAAACAGACAAATAAAACACTCTAATGACAATGATTCATCTTATATCTCGAAAATAAAAAATATATCAAAGGTTTTATCGTGGCCAAATATTTTTTTTCAGAGTACATTAAAGGAAAATAAATACATTAAAAAATATTTTATTTCTTTTTGTTCATTTAAGTAGAAAAAATATTGCAGGAATGCCACATAAACTATAAAATACACCCCCAAAGCTATTGCAAATTTCGACTCAACACACCAAAAAACTTATTAATTTTTTTTTTTTAATTATTTTATTGAATTGTACAACTGTAATATATACATCTAGTACAAGGGCTGTATGAATAAATAAATACATGAAAGGACGTGTAGAGGCACTACCCATTGGCAGCACTCTAATTACATTTCTATTATAGAAGGTCCCGAGGCCATCTTCTCTTCAGACGCCTAGGAGGATTGTCCGGGATGGAATTGGATCCAAGGATGGAAACTAGTGGGTTTGGATGGGCCTGGTGTTTATTATGGAATGATAGGTATCTGGAATGGGCTAAATCGGTAACATATGGAACGTTCAGGTCATTATGGATGGTTTTATTTGTGACATAATAAGGAGCGTTTAGGATTTTGCGAAGGATTTTGGATTGCAAGGATTGAATACGAGAGGAATTTGATGGTTTGGTGGAGCCCCATATTTCAATTCCGTAAGTCCATATAGGTCTAATAACAGTAACATAAATAAGTCTTTTGTAATTGGTCTTGATGCTTTGAGCGTTTGTCTAGTATGTGTTGAATTAGTCGGATGCGTCTAGCTGTTTCTTGTCTTTTCAGTCTTGTGTGAGGGTTCCAAGTAAGACGTTTGTCTAAGTTGAGTCCTAGGTAGCGGATCTGTTCAACAGGGATAAGTGGAGTACTATTAAAGGATACAGTAGGACAGGAAGTCATGGGTTTTCGGCGAAGGGTAAAGGTAATTTGATGGGACTTAAGCACACTCTTTTTTTCTTTTTTTCTTAATCAGTCTAGGAAGAAGGCATCGTTGTAGTTTTGCGCTTGCTTGTAGATTGTACGAGTATGTCACTGTTCTCCTCAAACGAATTTTGAAGGGCGTAATATATTAACCAAAACGTAGATATGGCTAAAATTTAATCTATTAATGTTTTAAAAGTATAATATATTCTTCCAAATAAAGTAGATATATTAATAGGAGTTTCAATACAGTTTCCCATCGTTTTCTTCAGAAAAAAAAAATTAAAGTATTTAACAGAGTGCATGAAAGTATAATATGCAAAATTTAGTTTGATATGAGCTACCATATTTGAAAGTGGTATCAATGTGGATCTAAAAAACCGTTTATTATTTTAAATGGTTTTAATGATAATATTTCATATTAAATTTTTTTTTATTTATTGATATTTACAACTGTATTACAATAATACATCAAGTAAATGGGCTTGCGATACATAATGACATGTGAAAATGACAAGTAGAGAAACTACCCACTGGTAGTACTCAAATCACAAGTTCAACTAAGAAGTCACTGGGCCATCTTCTTTTCAGACGTCTCGGAGGATTATCGGGAAATGAAGAGGAAGCTAGGTTTGAAACTAGAGGGTTTGAGTGGAAATGAAGTTTGTTATGAAAGGATTGATACCGGGTTCGGGCCAAATCTGCAACAAACGGGACATTAAGGTCATTATGGATGACTATATTCTTAACAAAATAAGGAGCACTGAGGATTTTACGAAGGATTTTGGATTGTAGGGTTGGATACGAGAGGAATTCGATAGCTTAGGGAAGCCCCAAAGCTCTACTCCATAAGTCCAAATAGGTCGTATGATTGTCATGTAGATGAGTGTTTTGTAATTAATTGGGAGCTTAGAACGTTTGTCTAGTAAGTGTTGAAGTAGCCTGAAACGTCGAGCGGTTTCTTGTCTTTTCAGTCTCGTTTGAGGATTCCAGGTTAATCGTTTGTCAAGATGTAACCCCAAGTATCGGATCTGTTCTACATGCATAAGTGGGATATTATTAAAGGATACTGAAGGACAGGAAGTCATTGGTTTACGGCATAAGGTAGAAGTGATTTGATGCGATTTTTGAGAGTTTATTTTAATTCTCCAGTTTTGACACCATTCTTCAAGATCAGTGATATGGGATTGGAGGCTTTGGGATGCAATAAGTGGATTGGTGTTGACTGATAATACACATGTATCATCAGAAACGTGGTAAGGATAGTATTAGGATGAGTTAGGATGTCAGCTGTATAAACTGTATAAAGGATTGGGCCAAGGATACTACCTTGAGGAGTATTAAAATTTAAAAAGTTTATTGGCTTTAAGCAACTTTTTGCTTCTGTTTTAATTTTAAGTTATTAATCGGGATTGGAGAATTAAAATCAATTCCAAAAAGTCCCATCAAATTACCTTTACCCTTCGCCGAAAACCCATGACTTCCTGTCCTACTGTATCCTTTAATAGTACTCCACTTATCCCTGTTGAACAGATCCGCTACCTAGGACTCAACTTAGACAAACGTCTTACTTGGAGCCCTCACACAAGACTGAAAAGACAAGAAACAGCTAGACGCTTCCGACTACTTCAACATATACTAGACAAACGCTCAAAGCTTCATATCAATTACAAAAGACTTATTTATGTTACTGTGATTAGACCTATATGGACTTACGGAATTGAACTATGGGGCTCCACCAAACCATCAAATTCCTCTCGTATTCAATCCTTGCAATCCAAAATCCTTCGCAAAATCCTAAACGCTCCTTATTTTGTCACAAATAAAACCATCCATAATGACCTGAACGTTCCATATGTTACCAATTTAGCCCATTCCAGATACCTATCATTCCATAATAAACTCCAGGCCCATCCAAACCCACTAGTTTCCATCCTTGGTTCCAATTCCATCCTTGGTTCCAATTCCATCCCGGACAATCCTCCTAGGCGTCTGAAGAGAAGATGGCCTCGAGACCTCCTATAATAGAAATATAATTAGAGTGCTGCCAATGGGTAGTGCCTCTACACGTCCTTTCATGTATTTATTTATTCATACAGCCCTTGTACTAGATGTATATATTACAGTTGTACAATTCAATAAAATAATTAAAAAAAAAAGAAAGTTATTAATTGGCTACTTGTTAATTTCAAAGCTTCAATTCGCTGAATTTTAAGTTATGAAAAAAAAAATTCTTTATAAAGGGGAATACACTTATTAAATTTAAATAAAATATCAAAAAAATACAAAGTAGTCATATCCATCGTCTACATGTTCTATTTTATCATTATCATTACCCCAATTATATTACCGATTTTAGTAAAACTTAAAAGTTTGGTAGATAACTATAAAAATATTTAAGTCATCTAATAATTTAATTATGAAGTATTTAGTTTTTTTTTTACTAAACAGTTTTATACAACTTAGTTGTTTTTTGTATCTAAAAGGTCGCGCCATAGATACATACATAGTATTTAGTAATAAATAATAGTATTGAGTAACTTTTAAACATACATATAATAGTTTATGCCAAAATGGTTTAGAGTGTTTTGTTTTGATAATTGAATTTGTTTGCAGAATGATTGGACTACTGTTACTCATTGCATTTATAACACTCTTGGTCTGCGTTTTCACTTGGGGTTATAACAAAAGCAAGTATTGGGAAAGAAAAGGAGTGAAATGTAACCCAGGGCTGCCTTTCATTGGAAATTGTTTACCCATGGTCTTGGATAAGGCAAATGTCGGAGACATATTGGAAGAAATTTATAATACATATTCAAATGAACTGGTGGTCGGGTAAGTCAAATTTTCTTATCTACTTAATTTCAATTTTTTAGTTTGTTGAATTATTGTTGCCAAGTTAGGTATTGGAATTACGCATGAGATATACTCTTAATTTCTTCATTTAACAAATTATTTGTAAAGTAGAGTTATAGTTTTAATAGTAATTCCGGTAACTATTCCGCAGGTTGTCACTTCGATTTGAGTCACAAGTTTTGTTGTATATACTTTTATTATCATTTCATCTAGAAATGAACGGTTCAACAAACATATATCATCTATAAGTTGAATAATATTAGTTGGCCTTGTATATATAAGGAAGAGGCTAGAGGTCAAGGAAATTCTCTTATATAGGAGAACTTTTTATTGGTAAGCCAACGTTTCGACCCACATTGCAGGTCTTCTTCAATGCTAATTGAATCGGCGGTAGAAGAATTGCTGGTCGAAACGTTGGCTTACCAATAAAAAGTTCAACCCATATAACAGAGAATTTTCTTGACCTCTACCAGGACCATTTTCTTCCTCACATCATCATCATAATATTCGAAATGTTAGTTGATACTTTAATTTCTTGATGAATTGATTACTGAAATCTACCCATTACCCATAATTACATTCTCTTTTCCAAATTAAAGCTCATGACAACTTTTATTTTTGGAAAATATTAAAAATGAAATGAATAAACTGTTAAAACTTGTAACTTAACTCGAAGCGAAAACCTGCGGGACAGATACTAAAATTCCTATAGTTCCTCCAAAAAGAGCTAAGCAACCAAATGATAGTGCTTAAAAAAAAAAATAATGCTTACATCAACGAAAATATGCAAAATAATAAACTAAGTTTGACGTTTTGCTTTTTTTATAAATATATTTTTGATTTTTTTTTTTGGAGTGAAAAATTGAAACGTAATGATTTACTATTATTCTTACATGTGAAAGTTAATAATATAATAATAAATATACCTAAAGTACATTATCATCATTATAACGAATTATTATAAATTACCTCATACTTTCGAGAGATTACTTTTGAATTTATGGATGCACAAATGGGCGATAACAATTACAACGTTTTTAAAAACCATACTGGTTATTTGAGCAATCATAATATTACAACAATTCATAACACACATTTAATTTTTTTAAATTTTAAAGGTACTACGAATTCACGACACCACGACTTCTCGCAATAGATCACGATTTGATCCAGAAAATATTGGTAAAAGATTTTGGACATTTTGTCGACCATGGATTTGAAATAAATGAAGAGAAGGCTCCTTTGGATAACCAACTTTTTGTCATGAATGGCAATAAATGGAGAGCATTCAGGTATTTATAAAGTAATTCAATTATACAAATTTATAAAGGATAATTGGGTACTTGTGTATTAGCCGGTCTGCAAGAAACCTTCCTCCTCATCTCGGTTAATCTCTTCTTATCAATCATCTCATTCGAGTTATTTGGGTGTGTTAAATTTTTTTTCGTGTATTTCAAAAACGTTTTCGTCTAGTTAATTTAGTTATTGTCTATTTGAATTTTTGTATTGTTCATTAAATTTAATTTTATGCTTTTGTCTTATTCCTTTTGTTATTGTCAGTTTAAAATGAACAGAAGGATTCTTTAGGAAGAAGCTGTGAAATACTTCCATAACTTCTGAATAATTCGTGATCAAATAATAAGTGAAAAAGGTGATAAAAAGGATTTCGACAAAGATAGAAATGGAGACGTTTTTGTCGAAAGTGTAGGGAAAATATTTATATAAGAAGAGGAGCTTAGTTAGAAGTGTCTAGAATTAGCTTTTTATTATTATATTTCAATTTCCAATATGAATTAGAAGGTGTTATCAGAGTCTGAATGATCAGTATTCTGGTTATAAACAATGGCGGATAACAGTCCCTACAGACCGGCTAATACACAAGTTTTTCAAATTTAAATACCATTATTTATTTAAAATTAGTTTTTAATTAAAAATTAAAAATCTGGTCTTAAGTTTTCATCACATTTCTATTTTGTAACTAGAAATAGATTATCACTATTGGCTCAAAAAAAATTAGAAAGTAAAGTCGATGTTTTAAATCAGGGACGCTCGGCCATCTTGTCATCCCATCATAACTCTACGAACTGCATAAAAAATTATGTATTGTCATATTAGATTTAGATCCGTTACAAACTTTTTTTTTGGAGTGAAATATGTAAATATAAAGAATGCTCATTATTAAATAAAGTGATATTGGTAATATAAATCTACAAATTTGAATATTAATATTAATAACAAGAAAAAAATAGGAAAATTAATGGAAAATACGCTGTTAGATTTTATCTCCTATTTTATGAATATATAGATGCACAAATAATGTTTTTTTTTTTTTAATGAATTGGTTTTCGATACTCAAGTCATTATAAAATTAACATATTTTGAAAAAGTTTGGTGAATCTCGTAAAAGCTGCCCGGAAAAACATTCAAGTAACAGGTTGGTACCCCTGCTGTATATTAATGTTTAAAAAAAATTAAGGTCAATGAAAACAAAATAAAACACACATTCATACTTGAAAATCAATTCCTTCCTAAGTTAATGATCAAATAGACAATACACTTTTCGAATTATGCTCAACTTTGTTTCATAAAAGTTGAGTTTTAAGATTTTGAAAAGTTTTGGAGGCAATTGATGATTTATTTTTGGATTTAAAAATAATATGATTTATATTTTTTAAAATTAATTTTAAATATCAATTTCTGTCTTAGGACGAAGTTAGCACCTTTATTCACATCTGGTAAACTAAAAAATATGCTGGATGTTATGTCAGAAGTAGGTGACAATTTATTAGAGTACTTGAATGAAAATAAGGAAAATGACATTGATATTCGTGAAGCAATGGGCTTATTTTCTATGGATATTATTGGGTAAGTACTTAAGTAGCAAATATTCGATTTATAACTATTTATTTATTTTTACTAAAATCAATCAAATTTTGTTTACTCAAAAAAAAAAATTTATCACTACAACCCATGAAGGGTCTCGGGTTCACCACATGGTAGAAACTGTACTGTTTCTAGAACAACGGTGGTCCAGGGAGGGGAATTGTCCGAGAATTGTATGTAACAATAACCGATATCCTTCTCCGTAATTCTTCAAATGAATTTTCAAAATCGAGCTAGCATTCCACACTCCAAAGTTATTTTATAATTATCATAGGTCCTTAGTAATTTTCAACATATTCAATATTATCCCCTCCAAGATCTACATGATCAAATTTACAGCCATTTCTGCTATTAACCATATAATTCATCTCTTACAAATTTATTTCGAGTCTTACTTCAGTAAGCGTATTCTGTAACGACATTTTATCTAATTTTACAGTTTCCACATCTTCATCAAACAAAACCAAGTCATACGCAAACAAAAAATGAAATGGAAATAAATAATATCATCGTAATACTTCCCTCTTCTATCGCTGTGCGGTGTGAGGATGCTACATATAGAAATATATAGAGTATGCATCAAGTTTCTTGAACAACTCTCCTTCTGTTCCAGTTCATTCCTCTCTTCTAGAAAGCATACCTTACGCTGTCCTCTCAGGAAATGCGAGACCTTCCTCAGAGCCTTTTTCCTTACGTGCGGGTCTCGTAAGTCTTCCAGGCGCCTCTGTGTCTATCTTAGGATGTCCGAACCACCGTAGTTTGAGTTCCTCTAGAATGGTCTCAGCTGGTCTTACGTTGAGATTAGCCCATTTGGTGGCGTTCCGTATACTATCTCTCCCATCACTTATTTTCAATTTTTGGCAGACACCTCATTTCTATACTTGAATCTGACTTAGGATACTTACTTGAAAAGTAAGATAGGAAGAAGGTTGATTTATAGACGGCCAGTTTGGTCTGCTTTGTCACCTACCCAGGAAACTCCCCCGGAACCAATTGAACATTTTCCTTGCTGCCTCAATTCTTTGGAACACTTCTTGGTCAATCTAGCCGCTTTCATTGAGATGAGGACCTAGATATTTAAAACTATCGACCTGCTCTAAAATCTGTCCGCCAACTCTCAGAACCCTCTTTATCCTTCGGGGTTTCTTTCCTCTAAGCATGCATTTAGTCTTCCTGAATTAACTTTCATATTTATTGACGATTATTCTTGATAATGAAATAATTTAAAAAAATACCAGTACCAGTATAACTCATGAAAAGTCTTGGGTGCAGTACATGGTAGAGGTAGGAACGTTTTTGGCACAATGGTTGTGGAGGGGTGTGAATTGCCCGAGATCAACCCCCAGGTTCTAACCCCAATTTAGGGCACCCGCTTTATAGAGGCTGGGTGAGTCCAAAGCCCCAATTAGATCCAATAGGGTCCATCCGTGGCTGTAAATAGATTAATTTATTTATCTGTCACAAACAGATTTTACCTAAGAATCTTCAGGATAGCAACTCAGCACCCTACACACTGAGCTACTCCGTTCCCTATTCGTAAAAAAAACTAAATAAATGATAATATTTGACGAGAATAAATTAAATGAATGACCACGGTACGCTAATAAGCTAAACAAAAACAAAAAACGAGCAATATGAAGAGCACAATTTTTTTTTTATGGCTAAAATTAGTTGTAAATTGTACTAATTCTTGTTGGTTTTAGGTCAGCAGCTTTTGGAATAAATCCAGGAGTATTGAAAAATCCAAACTCAGAATTCAGAACAATGGGCAAAAAAATAAACGATACTGGTATTAAAAATCTAATCAGGGTTTGGATATTCTTCTGCTTCCCGGTATTACAAAAGAAATTTGGTTTCTCCTTCTTACCCACTTCTGTAAGAGACTACTTTTGCGGTATTATAAGAAATGCACTCGACTATAGGAAAACAAATAAAATTCAAAGGAATGACTTTATTGAGATGATGATACAACTCAAGGAAAGAGGAAATATTGAGTTGAAGTCGTTGGATGCTAGCGATGATTTCTTAAAAAGTGAACTAAATTACGTCGGTTCTGAAGTATTTGGTATGTTTTCCCCTCTATACACTTAATTTTTCTGATGTTTATGTTTAAGATAACATCACATTATTATAAACATAATTTTGTAGCCATTTGAATGACTTGATGTATATTTTTTTTTAGAAATAACTGATGACGTATTGATGGCTCAAGCTCTTTCATTTTTAATGGCCGGATTCGAAGCCACAGCACTTCTCTTGACGTATGCAATCCTAGAAATTTCTAAGGAACCTGACCTTCAGGATGCTTTGAGAAAGGAAGCAACAGATCAAGCAAAACTTCACGGTGGAGTGACATACGAAGCATTGAAAAATATGAAGCTTTTAGAGCAAACTATTAAAGGTGAATATTCTAGATTGATTGATGATAAATAAATCAAATTTATAATTTTTTTAAATTAATCTAACATAGTGAACAGTTAACTATAGTTTGTCTATTCATGGTTATTATTTTTAAAATTCTGCACGTTGACAAAGAAGGTTAATGAGAAATTTAAAAATATATGTATGTGATTGAAACCTTTTATTTCTCAATACCTTAAATTTTGTTGAAGTAAAAGAACTTGTAAAAGAAAAGTAAAGGATCACAAAATTTAGTGATACATATTAATGCAGTAATAACAAACATATATCAATAATATCAAAATGCTGCACAAAGTGGGAAGGCTACCAAAAAATTAACAATATTATAAGTAGAAGACGCTTAGTAAAGATGGACCACGTTTGATGGGGTTTCTTGTTCTTCTTATTTGCCCACCAGGTTTTCATTCTTTGCGAGAATTCGGCTTTTCATTGTTCGCTTCATTTTGTTCCAGTTCTCGGCGCTTTTGTCTCTGGCTTAGCCTCCCATTTTTCAACATTATGTTTAAAACTTTTTCTTGTTTTCGTATCTTCATCAGTAATTTTGGCTAATTCCAAGTCTCTCTTAATATTTTGAATCCATTGCCCTCCATTAACAAGGGATGCTACGTATTTTACTACTCTCTTTGTAAGTCTGTATTGGGAAGCCTCATTGTATGACCATAGAATTTATGACGTCTTTTTCTCATGTCTATCTCTATGTTAGAATATTCTTCAATTTTAGATGTTTTCTGTAATCTATAACCTTTCCCGGTCCATCTTGGTCCCAGAATTTTCCTAATTATTTTCCTTTCGTCTTTCTTTAGATTTTCCTTGCCTGTTTCCCTGTTAGGTGTTGCTGCCGTATAACATTGTTGGTTTGATTACCGTTTTATAATGTTTAATTTTTGTACTAAATTATCAATATACCTATTCATTTTAGCAGTTTAGATCGAAATAAACTTTTCCTGTGAAAATTCTGAAATTTTCGCTATTACAATGCTATTATTAATACGTATGAGGAAGTAAATCTTAGAATGCCAAAAAAAAAAACTATTCCATAATCATTTTAATTATAAACTTTGACCTTCAGAAATTAATATATTATTAACTTTCTAATAAATATTTACATTAACACTTATTTTTCAGAAACACAAAGGATTTATCCTTTGGTTCCTTTCCTCACAAGGGTGTGCACGAAATCTTATACATTGTCAAATGGTTTCACCATTGAAAAAGGAGAATATGTATATATTCCAGTGACAGGAGTTCATATGAATCCAAATTTCTATCCTGATCCAAAGAGTTTCAAGCCTGAAAGATTTGTCGAACAACCAAAACCAGGAACATTCCTACCTTTTGGAGAAGGTCCCAGAATGTGTATAGGTGAGTTCATACTGGGAGTTAAATGTTTCGTCTATAATATCATTAATTCATATTTGATAAATTATTTGTTATTTATTTCTTTTTATTGAATGTAATTTACAATTGTATTATACTAACGCAACAAGTAAATAAAATGAATAATATATATTGGCATGAATAAAGAAAAGTAGAGAAACTACCCAGTGGTAGTACTCAAATAAAAAGTTCAACTTAGAAGGTCACGAGACCATCTTCTTTTCCGACGCCTTGTGGAACTATCAGGAATTGAAGAGGTTGCTAGGTTTGAAACTAGTGGGTTTGAGTGGAAATAAAGTTTGCCCTGAAAAAATTGATTTCGGATTCGGGCCGAATTAGCAACAAATGGGACATTAAGGTCATTAGGGATTACTTTGTTCATAACAAAGTAAGGAGCGTCGAGGATTTTTGTTTGTAAGGATTGAATACGAGAGGAATTCGATGGCCTAATTTCAATAAATACATTTTTTTTTTAATTTCACATTTATATTTGTTGATAGAATTTGAATTAACCCATTAGTGGGGTAACTTCCATAAAATGAGCAATATAATCAAGATTATAGTATTTGGCATCTGTAATTTATTTGATTACAAGATCTAATGTCCTTGGACAATTGATTGTTAAGATTATTGACACATAAGTGATTAAAAAACGAGTTTCATAACTAACTATTCCAACCTTTATAATTTTAAGCCTTTTTAATTGCGTAATTACACAAATGTTATTATATAATAATTATATGTTTTATTTATTCACATCCTTAACATTTTCAGCAATGAGGTACGCAATGCTTGTAATAAAATATGGTCTGGCATTGATGCTCATCAACTACAGCTCCAAGTTGTCACCTGCAACCAAACTTCCGGTCAAATTTGTTAACAGAGCATTTGGAAACTTCCCATCTGAGAAAATATTGTTCAGAATCAAAAAAATTGAAAAGGAGTAACCACTTTTTTTGTTTCAAAAATATCTTGCTGTCTATGAAATAGGCAAGGAAGAGATTTGTTACGATATTATTCAGACGTGAATAAAAAGCTCTTAGTTATTAATATATTTTATGTATCAATAAAGGCCTTTATAAATAAAGAATTATTTGTTTCCTATAATAGTATTTATTATAATAGCATTATTTGTATAAAGCGGCATATGATATCGTGGACAGAAACTGTTTATGGAAGATCATGACTGAGATGGGTATTCCCGGTAAATTGGTGAGATTGACTAAGACGACCCCCGATGCAGAGTCCTGATACAGGGAGATGTGTCTGAAGGCTTTGAAGTTGGGACTGGTTAGAGGCAGGGAGACGGACTCTCACCTTTACTGTTGAGTAGCAGTCAACAGCAGTTAGTTGCTGGTATGCAGAGCAACACCAAGAGAGAATGGCGGGGTGCACGTCGGAAGGGAACATAAAATTCTTGCATACGCCGATGATATAGCAGTCCTCAAAGTAATGAAAGGGATATCGAGAAACTCGCTAAGGAGCTGATGATAGAAGCAGACCAAATCGGCTTACAGGTAAATGAGGAAAAAACAAAATACATGATAGTAATTCGTAAAGTCCACAGCATCTGCGTGGATCGCAAATCGTTCCCGAAAGTATATAACTTCAAATACCTTAGCTCCACAATAACCTCAACTAATGAAGGATAATGCATTGCTTGACTAAATGAGCGAAAATTGAAAAAGTTAAGTTTTGAAATTTGGACTTATTTGCTTTTGATACTAAACGCCTCATATATTGTGATCTGACATTTGCCAAGTTGTATTTAAGTCTTATTATTTAAAATCCTAAATAATAGTTTGGGCTTGTCTTTAGGTGGTTTGGCCATGAACGGAATGGTATGTAAGCAGAGATTGGGGGTATCTGGATCGAGCCATCAGTTTCGCTAAGCCTTAATATTATTATAAACATTTTTACTGTCTATTAAAAACAATAGCTTGGTTTTTGATTATATATATTTGAACTGCTCATTATTTTTATAGAAAACTTAATCACAATATACCGAAGGGCTAAGATACTTAATGAAAAGTATGTTAGGACGTTAGTAATTACTAATTAGCGCATTTATTTACATTCGGTAAAATAAATAAAAAAAATACCTGTACTACCACAACCCATAAAGGGTCTGAGTTAAGTACATATAATTACAGTAGTACATGGTAAAAACTGTACTATGTCTTGAACAATGGCTGTGCAGGGAGGGGAGGTGATTTGCCCGAGATTAATTGATGCTTTTCCCCCATGCAAAGGCACCCACTTTATAGAGACTGGATGAGCCACAGGGGGGTCTGTAGATCTCACAGGCTCCATCCATGGCTGTTAATAGATTAGATGATTATCTGGCACAGCCGGATTTGAACCCGGGATCTTAAACATAGCAACTCAGCACTCTACACGCTATGCCTCTCCCTCTACTCAATAGCATCAACCCCCCCCCCCCCCATATTGAAATTAATGTAGGAACCTTGTAACTAATTGATAAAGGAATAGAATAATTTAGGAAGTGGGTCCATGTACTATAGTCCAAAGCAGCTAAATTATAGAAAGGTCAAAGTTTCAATTAACTAAAAGAAGCTCTATGGCAAAAAAGGTGTAATAATATTCCAGAAGCAAATGAAGTATTTATTCAATTGACAAACCATGATACTGGGATCTTTAACAGATAGGTTTGATCACAGTAAATTGGGATTGGTGTCTTAATATATGAGCAGTAGTTGTTCGAATGAAGTCTTTTGGTTTTCATTTATAATCATAATTCGAGTATATACCATTTTTCGAAAAATGTTGTGAGGTAAATTAATTTTGTTAAATTATCAATAAATATACAAATATTAAAGTATCAATCAATATGTTTATCCGGTTCTTACCTTCCTTAAATGTACTTACAGGAACCGACATCATGGCTTGCAGGAATCTAAAGTCTAATGTTGGACTTTCTGTGAAAACTTCGACGGTGATGATAGGAAACTAAGGGACACGCTCTAAGGATGCATCGAGGATTTGCATTGATCCGCTGACAATGGTAGGCACTTTTTACCTCTAAGGGCTGGCTGAGATTGCCGGATGTGCGGATAGATAGGGCATTGATCTGGAACTTAAGGTTCTGAGCTCTACGTTAGTCGCAGCGTTTGAGGTATCATTCCAGTTGGCCGAGCACTATCTTTCATAATTTAAATCGACCCCTAAAGCGAATAGATACATGTATGAAATACAAGTACCTTCGGGTTCTGATAGGTCCGACGCTTGGAAACTTAAAATGAAATACATCTGCTAGGAGTGCCAGGCATCAGCGGGCACGTGAGAAACGTTACCTATGTCTCAAATGCAACTGAGAAATACCAACACATAAGTTAAGAAAATGCCACCAAAAACTCCCTCCAAGTAACACACCGTCAAAACAAAGTAAAGTATAAATAAAGTCTCCTTAGACAGAGACAGATTATGGAAAGTTAAGTTTTGACCAAATCAACTGCGTAGTATTCACTCGATCTGCTGACATTGTGGTTTTCCTTAAGACAAAAAAGTCAGCAATCATTCTGAATCTTAAGATAGACTATTAATGACCTTGAACGGGTGAATAGAGTAGAAAGGGAAACGAAGCCCATAAAAGACAAGAACAGTTGCGAGAGGTTCAGCGAAAGATAATTAACTTGAGGTGCCTCGGGTTCGGAGCCAGCGTAAATACAAGAAATACAATAAGGGTTATGAAGGGATTTGTGACACCATTCAGGACCCAAAACACGTTGAAAATATTGTTATATTGGCTTTATTGACCATAAAATGATCTCAGGGAAAATTACGATCCTTTGATCAGAATAATATTTAAATAATAAAATGGGATTGCATCCTGAAATCGTTACCACACTAATACTGTATCATAAATGATTATAA
Source organism: Troilus luridus (assembly GCA_964056705.1). Lineage (NCBI taxonomy): Eukaryota > Metazoa > Arthropoda > Insecta > Hemiptera > Pentatomidae > Troilus > Troilus luridus. Next base: position 86,744,479 of record OZ057413.1, read on the forward strand.
AACATATCCCTCTCTTTTCCAAAGGTTGAATTGGTTAACTGATTAGGAGTTGTTTAGTAAATAAAGATCCTTTTTCATCTAATTGAACATTATATTTGTTGTGTGCTGATCATAGTTACATGTGAAGCTATTTATCTACTTACAAAAGAGAAAAGGGAGCCCTTTCATTGCATGTGATTGTCTACATCTTAAGTGACTGCCCTATATCTTAAGGTATACTTTATATTCAGACACAGATCCTAAGGGACACTTATACTTCTTGCTCATTGACCCTTAACCTATTTATTTAGATACTCTTAACGTTTCAAATAGTGCCACTTATAGCAATATAGTCCTTGGGACACTGGGTTTTTTTTACCATCATATAGATGCGTGGTATCCAATAAATTGTAGAGTTAATGAACGTGTGTGTATATATATATACATAGTACAATAAATTAATTCGGTTACTTAAATTGAGAAAAAAATGCACTGATTTCAAAACAACATAAATAAGCAGTATTGTATATCTTCCACTCCCGTATTTTTCAACTTTCAAGAATTTCTCATCACTCGAGTGGCGATCCGCGTTGAGTAACATTCGACATTCGATTTTTTCAAATGAAATGGACAACCCGACGGACCAACCAGTATCGGAACGTGCAATGCCCAGTTATAATGTATCTGCGGTTAATTTTTCCACCTGAAAATTTTTAAATGATATTTCACGACTTTTGCAAGATAAAGGAGTTATCATGTAAAAAAAATTTTTGTTCAGTCTTTCTTAGTTTTTTTTTCATGATTGTCGACTAAACTAACCAATCGCAGTTTACACCAATCTTTATGGGAGAGATTCGGTTAAGGGAAAGGAATCGATGGTAATTAGTTTTAGGTTTAAGTACTTCCAGGAAAAAAAAATGTTGTAATGTATTCTATATCTAAAATATTGTAAATTATATTTTAAAAACCTATCATAATATCTACAGCTCAGGTGAATAAGTGGTAAGTCGAATTGTGTCCAGATTTTTAAATAATCAACAACATAAAAAAAACTTAATTAAATGAAAAATATGTTTTCAAGCTTTTTTTCAGAATTAGAAGCAGCTTGCTCTGCATTTTAAGGACATCATAGAAAATGTTGGTTAGTTTTAGTACATAATTAGATTAACCTTTATCAGCTGAATCGAAAAGCAACCCTTAAAAGGGTCGATCGATTAAGAGCTTATTTGCTAACTCTTATGTTATCTAATCTATGGTATGTAAAATTTTGGTTTCACAAAGCAGGGATTATTGTGGTCATTTATAGCACTGTTTCCTAAAGCTTATAACCACTTACTGATACTGCAGGTAAGTTTTCGAAATTTCATTCTATATTTGGTTTAGTTAGAAGAATCTCTCACTTGAATATGTAATTGTATATATATCGATAAAAGGTTTATTGGTATCAGTTCCGAAGGTTGTCACTTCGAGTTAAGTCTCGACATGTTCAACTTTCATTTCAATTTTCTCGAAAAAAAAAAAAAATCTTGTGTTTCAGTATGAGTAACAAATTCATCAAGAAATAATTATTTATAAATATATATCATCTTTGAAATGATAGTTGAATTGTTCATTTCTTGATTAAATTATTATCGAAATATACTCATTTCCCATAATTACACTCTTTTTTTCATACTAAAACTCTCGTTACTACCATTATTAGCTCATGATTTCAATACATAATTCCTTCTTAAAATAATAACTCATAAAGGTCACACTTGAAAGAAAACTCCGCCAAAATTAATAGTAAATTTACAGGATTAGGTTCTGCTTGCTAGGATTTTTATTTTTCGCAGAAGAATTTAATAATTGATACATTGCAATAATGTGGGGATTTCCTCACTTGAAAGTGCAATACATTATTAAAAACATTAACACCGAAATAGTGAATAAAATATGAAAATGATAATTAACGGTTTTCATTGAGTTGGAAAAACGTCTATTCGGTTTCCCGTCCTCCGCATACCAGGGAATAACTGATCGTCTGGCTTTGTTGTGAACAACTATCTTCCAAGGGTCGGAAGATATCTACATCATTTTTTTAACTGAAGCAATAAAATGAAACAGTTTACAGCATTCGTCAAACGAGAGGATTTTAATTATATCTTATTTTTACCTTAATTGCAAGAAAAGCTAAAAATGTTGTATATTTAGTATATTAAAGTTGTCATAACATGAGTTTTATTTGTATATACGATTCAAGTAATGATCAGATTTTTATACTTGAAATAAAAAATGAAAGACAATTTTAATTTTTTATTATTATTATCAGGACATCCCAATCTCTTCAATCACAATTATCAAGCCTCGAAGAATGGTGTCGGAATTGGAGAATTAAAATCAATCCCAACAACAGCTTAGTATTTTTGAGACCGAATAATAACAAGCATATCCCGCCTTTAGTTGCGCCTATATTTCCTCTCGAATTTCGTTTTTTCCACTCACCATTGACCATAAGTACTTAAACATCTCCACATGTTCGAACATATTTCCTCCTACAACAATATCACCAAAATTTTGCCCTTTTCTGCTACTAACCATATACTTAGTCTAATCAGAACTTACTTCCAGCCCTATTTCCTTTCCTCCATTCTTCAGCATTTGTGTATTTAGCTTTATAGTTTCCGCATCACCCAACAATACCAAATCGTCCACGAACCCAAGCTCGGGTATTGTACTGTTCATATTAAAATTTAAACCTTTTTCATTGTCTATCACCTTTTTAATGACGTTATTAATTAATAATTGATTATTAAATCTATAATTAATAATTTCTAAATAGCTCCATTTATTTTCGTAAAAGGTATTAAAGTGATTAATGTTTAATTTTTGAATACTTATATTCTCGGAAATATAAACAAGAACCTGTGCGTATTCAGTGTTTGTTATTTAAGCCGGTGTAGGGAACATTGTTGATATATCAACAAATATTGACAATCATAGTATTTGTTAAATTAGAGTGTATAATTTAGTAAAATTTATGAATAGCTGTTATCGACAATCTTTGCAATGTACTGACAGCATGGATTGTAGTTAGGCAATGTCGGTCGTACGAAAAATCCGCAAGTACTCAATTCACGAGAAACTTAAATCCTAGTTTTTTTTTTAAATAAGTAAAAATTTTTTTAATCTAGAACAAAAGGGTGATTCAAAATAATTATGATTAGTTTTAAAAAACATGGTGAAGATTTAAAGCTTGTAGTAGCTGTTTATTTACAGCGTTTTAGCAAAATATTGTTAACGAGTAAATCATATACGAAGATACAGAATGAAACTTATCACACCCACATAGTGGAGATATGAGCTGTTATTTATATGCATATGTATCATTTGGAAAAAAAAAATCGTTTATTCTATTTAATGATAATAATTTCATAATAAATATTAAAAGGTTTACAGGGCTTAAAACGTCACTCGTTGCTAAATTCTAAGTGATACAAACATTTCCCCGTATTATTAATGTAATTCAAATGGAAACCTTTAGATGCCGCGATGGTCTATGGTAACTAGAAAAAAAGAAATTCAAGAGAAAATAAAGGCGCGATTAAAGTCGGGAAATGCTTGTTAGTATTCGGTCTTGACATTATTAAGCTTGAGTCTTTTGTCCTGAAATCTAAACATCAGAATTTATAAATCTGTTATCCTTCCAACTATTCTTTGCGGATGTGCAACTTGGCCACTAACGCTAAATGATGAAGGTCTTCAGGCATTCGAAAATAAGGTGCTACGTAGAATATTCGGTCCAGAAAAGTATGCGTCCAGTATGAGACCACTGGGGAATATAGGAGATTACTTAACGCGGAATTGCGAACCATGCATCAAGTAAATATTATTCAAGTGATAGCGTCGCGAAGATTAAAATGGGCTTGTAAAGTTGCTGGGCTGGGTAAGGAACGAATTCTTAAGATGTTAGTAAGCACTGTACCGACTGGAAAGCGTCTGAAGGGTAGGCCTAGGCGTAGGCGGGATGATTGCATTAAGAGTGTACTGGGGGATTTGGGTTTGTTCAGTGGTCCTTGGACGGAGGTTTGTAAGCAGAGATTGGTGGTATCGGCATCGAGCCTGGGTTTGCCAAGCCTTATTATTATTACTATTAATAACTAATCAAGTCTGCTGACTTCGCTGGGTACGATCGTACACTCGACGGACCTTGAGTAATGGAAATGGCCTAATCTTAATACATTTTTCGAAGGAATGTACTTTTGTAAATAAAAATGTCAAAAGAAATTATAATTTTTAACAAAAGAATAAATGATAATTTACATATAAAGTTGGTATACATGGCATAAGCGGTACTTCCCTTTAATACAGGCGCCATCACTGAGAAAGGAGAGAATATAGCAATCATGTAACCCTTTAACTATCACTTGGAGGCGTCATTTGAGAAGTTGTGGAAGTAAGGTCGGTTTAAGAGTTGGAACCTTGCTTGGTTTGGCAAAATTATCTTTTGTTAATTCCCTAAGATTCATCAATTTCTGGTACAAAGAAGTGGCATCTACTAAATTTTGTTCAGAAGAACTAAACATGTAAAAAAAGGAGTCCACAGAGTGGAAAGGTTGTTGAGTACTATAGATACTAACGAAAAAGAGATGGAAAAATAGCTGTAGAAAAACTGATAGTTAAAGTTATGTTTTGGGAAAAAATCCTGTTTAAGAAAATATTTGATAGTCATAGATTCGCCTTTATATAACATATGTAAATATTATTATTTAAATATATAGATGTTTATCTTCATGATATATTTTTTACTTCAAAACTTTTAAACATAGGCCCTATAGTAAGACTTTAAATAACCAATCTTATCAGTGGCGCCCGTATAAGAGGAAAGTACCACGTAAGAAATAGAAAATTAGCTAGATTATATAGTAAGTGTTGGCCGATTGAAAAATTCTTAAGTAATAATTTATTTACTCAACAGTATGAACTTAGAACAAATCTTTTTTATTGCTAATTGACTATCAACAAATTATTAAAATATTTCTTGATCTAGCTATATAATTTCTTCACGACTTTTATTTTACTACAAACTGAATTGGTAAAATATCGATAGGTTTTTTTGTTATTTTTTAGACTTCTTGTTTAGGACTTTTCTATTTATGCCCTAACAATTATTTGATCTATCTTTTCTAGGTTTAGCCCTTATATATAATTTTATGGCCAATAATACAAAAAAAAAATAAATAGTGTTTGGTTTTTTTTATGTTTATACTCGGGTAGTAAATACAGATAAAAGAAACACATTTGGCAATTGCAAACACACTTCCCTCCTTTATTATATAGGTTACAGTTGAGGTTACCCAAAGCCTCCTATATGGTCTCAGCCATTACAATATCATACATAACAACCCTCCGCACATATTTTTAACTAAAACACTTATAACATAACATTAACATTATAACATAACATAACTTAACACACACACCACTCACAACCATGAACTAAGTTGGCGAGAATATTTTTTTTTGTTTCCTGTTGCGCTGTGGATACCGTCTGGAATCTAATCCTGATGGTCCTGGTGTAGCTGGAGGAGTGTGCTGGGTAACATGTTCCCTGTGGGCTGGTTCCGGGCTAACTTGGGTAGAGGTTTCTCTTGAGTTTGTTAGTTCCGTATCAAGAGGAGAGAGACATGCAGAATCGTGGAGATAAGGCAAGATTAAATGAGAAGGATTCTGATCCTCAGATGTGTGAATCCCTCTTTTATCATCTGAGTCTGACAGACAAAGATCGCTTATCGATTCGCTTGAGGAATCCATAGATCTTGGTAGGATTTGGTCAATATGCCGCTTGAAGTAGTTTCCATTGAAGTCTATTTCATAATGAAGATCTCCCAGTTTGGTCACAATCACTCCCGGTATCCATTTGTCGGCTGCATCGCTGTAAGAGCGGAACATGACTAGGTCTCCGATTGAAAAGGTACGTAATTTTGTTGAATAGTTAACTAGTTGCCTTTCCGTCATCCTGCTCTTTAGATCCGGCTTTACAAGATCCAGTCTGGACCGAATAACTCTTCCCAGAAAGAGAAGGGATGGCGGTTGTCCTGTTGTTTGGTGAGGAGACTTGTGGTATTGCAGAAGAAACCTGTTAATATGGTGCTGAATATCGTTGCTTGTTGCTCCTGAGGTGTGCAGCATTCTCTTCAAGGTCTGAACACCACGTTCTGCCTGGCCATTAGTCGATGGATGGTAAACTGCTGTGGTGCGATGAAACCGAACACCTTGTTTTTTAAGAAAGTTCTGAAAATATTCTGAGCAGAATTGTGGCCCGTTGTCAGAAACGATTACTTTGGGAACACCGAACTGAGCAAAGACATTTTCCAGGATATTAGCTGTGGTTTGCGAAGTAGTTGAGTTCGTGATAGCAACTGTCATCCACTTTGAGTATGCATCCACGATAATCAGCAGGTTCTTCCCTAGTACCGAGCAATAGTCTATGTGAATTCTTTCCCAGGGAGCGTTTGGGTATTCCCAGTGATGTGAACGAAACTGAGGGGGCATCTTGGAATTCTTCAGGCAGGCAGAGCATGACTTAGCCATGGTTTCAATGTCTTGATCAATTGCCGGCCAATAAATGAGAGAGCGAGCTAACCCTTTCATTTTAACCACTCCTATGTGAGCAAGATGGAGTTCCTCTAAGAGCATTTGACGAAACCCTGGCGGGACAACAACTCTGTGGCCAAGCATGAGACATCCATCAGTGGTGGTGTATTCCGTTTCTCTTCCCTTGCACCCAAGCAATTTGAGATTTTTCCCCTCGAGTATCGCAGACAGCAATGCGGACATGTGTGGATCACGGCGAGTTTCTGTGGCAATCTCTTTAGAAGTTAGGGGAATTTGGCGAAGCTGATGCTGCACAAACTTGTCGAAGTCGTCAGCAAGGTCCTCGAATTGAAGCCGATTGACTTCAAAAGAAAATTCTTCACTGCCAGTAGATCTCACAGCTCTAGAAAGGAAGTCAGCGTTGCAGTTCTGATTACTGGCCTTGTACTTAATATCGTAATTGAAATTAGCCAGATAACTCGCATAATTGTTGCAACGAGAGAGTGTGAACTGGGGTAGCTGAGCGTTAGGGCCGAAAATGTGAGAAATGGGTTTGTTGTCTGTGTATATGGTGAATTTGCGAGCATAAAGATATTGAAAGAACTTTTTGATACCCCAGACAATAGCCAGTGCCTCACGATCTACTTGTGGGTAGCGTTTCTCTGTGGCATTAAGAGCTTTGCTAGCATAAGCAATCGGGCGTTCTGAGCCATCAGGCATAATGTGTGACATCACAGCTCCCAACCCTACCGGGCTAGCATCTGTGGCGAGAATTAGGGGAAGTTTCGGGTCATAGGGTGTAAGTACTCTATTTGAAGTCAGTTCTTTTTTCAGGTGATCATATGAATTCCTGGCATCTTTAGTCCATGTCAATTTTGAAGAGGCAAGCATCTCTCTGAGCGGCGCAGTGATGGTGGATAAGTTTGGAATAAAAGCATGGTAGTATGTGACTTTGCCTAAAAAAGTGCGCATTTCCTCAGGAGTGGAAGGCAAAGGTGAATTTAAAACAGCTTCGATATGCTTTTTTTGACAGTGCAGCCCTGCTGCATCTATAGTATGTCCTAAGAAGTCAATTTTATCAAGTAGAAATTCACACTTGGATCTACGAAGTTTTAAACCAGAATTCCCAAGAGCCGTAAATGTTAATTCAAGTGCTCGAATCATTCCCTCATCAGAGTTTGAATAAACAATTATATCATCATAAAAATTACTGGCGCAGTCGAGGTTGTCCAAAACTTTTCTGATGCATCGTTGCCAGATAGCAGGAATACTAGCAACACCATACTGTGCCCGTGTTGGTCTGATGAGCCCATGAGTTGGTGTATTCAAAGTCATGGCTTCACAAGATTGTTCACCACAAGGCAAGCTCATGAAAGCATCTGTAATATCTAGCTTTGAGAATTTAGTTGCACCCTTTAGTTTTTGAAATAGATCCTCAATACGAGGAATTGGATATTCATCAACGACCAGTTGTGGATTGAGTGTAGCTTTGTAGTCACCTGTTATCCTCATTTTGCTGCCTTTCATGACTATATGTGTAGGAGATGCCCATTGGGAAGTTTGAACTTGATGAAAGAACCCAGCTTCAATTCTCTTGTTGATCTCGTCAGCATAAGCATCTCTTAGTGCATAGGGAATTTGTCTCGCACGAGCAAAAACTGGTTTATGATTATCTCGTAAAGTAATATCCACTGGGGGCCCAACCAAGGTACCTGCTGTTTCACTGAATAGATTACTGAATTTTAGCAAAAGCTCATCTAGGCGTTTTTCAACATTGATAGGAACCACAGAAGAAATTTTAAGAGATGGTGGGAAAAATTCTTGAAATGTGAGCAAATCAGCGAAGCTATCAATCCACTCACGGCCGAAAATGCTATCTGTCTCCATTGATGTAACATATAAGTTTAAAGAACATGTGCGACCTCGGAAAGTGACTTTGACTGGGAGATAACCAATGCAGTGGAATCGGGTTTTAGTATAGCTCAGAAAAGTTCGAGTGGATGGTAGAAGTTTCTCAACTGAAGAAATTTTATGGAAAGTTGTGCTACTGACCATGGCGCAAGCACCACCCGTGTCTATTTCCATATCAATAGTCTTATCATTAACGATGACAGATACAATGAGAGGCGGGGGCGCATGCAACTGTTCTATACCTATCCTGTTCATAGGGTGATCATCATGAAAATAAGAGATTTTTGACTGACCGTTGTAACAAGTAGGCGTTTCGATGTGAATTTGTTTTTCGATCTGTTCATCTTCATGGGTTTGGTGTGTTTTAGCAATCGGTTTTAATGAATTAGAACTACGGCAGACTACAGCAATGTGCCCTTTTTTATGACATTTCTTGCAGATAGCATTACGAAAAGGGCAGTGTTTCCGCCAATGACGACCACCACATCCCCAACAGTTGGATGGTTCAGTCTGAGGATCATTTTTATGGGTGTGGAGATCACTCATACTGCTGTTTTGAGATTTACTGGTTAAATGTGTCGATGACTTAGAGTTAGAATAAGGGCGGCTAGCATGTGCAAACTTATGCAGTTTTTCATCTGCCTGAAACTTTATTTCTGAAGAAGCAGCCCTTGTGGCCTCTAAATTTTGAGCAATTTCAAGGGCATCAGAAAATTTGGATGGCTTTTTTATGATAATACTATCTCGAGCTGCATCATCTAGGACACCATGAATGAACTGGACAATGAGAGAGTAGTCCAGGAAATCGTTAAATTCGCAGTATCTAGCCCCTGCCTTTAAACGCATTGAGTAATCTACAACAGTTTCATTTGGTTGCTGGACTATTTTTCGAAACTTTATTGCCTCATTGTACTTATTTTTGGATTCCACAAAATGATCACTTAGAACTTTGACAATTTCTTTGAAATTTTTATCATTTGGTAGAGATGGATAAAGTAAATCACGTAATGTATTGTTTAGTTCAGAACCCATATGTACTTGTAAACAATCCGCCCATTGCGCTTCAGCAACGCCACAAAGTGATAATTGTTTTTGGAAACGGTCGAAATAGGAAGGGACAGATTCATTATTCGCAGAATGATATGGTTCAAACGTGAAATTCGGTAAAATGTTTTTAGTACTCACATTAGCAGCTAGTAGATTGGCTTGAGTAGTAGCCAGTTGTTGAACTAAATTAGTTAATTGTGCAAGTTGGGAAGCCAAATCATTTACCTGTGGAGTAGTCATTATTGTAACACCACTTCAACACTTTAAATTAAACTGTCAGTATCATCCTCGTCGCCAATTTTTATGTTTATACTCGGGTAGTAAATACAGATAAAAGAAACACATTTGGCAATTGCAAACACACTTCCCTCCTTTATTATATAGGTTACAGTTGAGGTTACCCAAAGCCTCCTATATGGTCTCAGCCATTACAATATCATACATAACAGTTTTAGTTTACCGAATATAATACACTAATAGTTTTTAAGGCTTAGTTTTTTTTTTCCAGAATGCTGGCGATTGGCTGCAGTGTCTTATTTATAGCTTTACTCACATTAATAATAAAGTGGATTTATTCAATCAACACTCATTGGGAAAAAAAAAGTATCAAGTTCTCTAAACCTCTCCCTTTGCTTGGTAACTGCCTTCCGATGATGATTTGCAAAAAAACTTTGACTGATGTCATCGATGACTTGTATAATGCTTTTCCCAATGAATTGGTTATTGGGTAAGTATAAATTTTGTTGCTTTAAAAAAATAATATCAACCAATCTGTATCTATATAGAATTTTTAAATTTTAGACAGTACCTAATATTAATTATTAGTTGTTTTTATAACTCATGACTATTATTTTAAAGGTATTATGAATTTGTATCCCCAAAGCTTATTGTAAGAGATCTTGAATTGGCTAGAAAAGTCTTAATCAAAGATTTCAGTTACTTTGTTGACCACGTATCTGAAAATAATAAATTTGAATGGGACGCACAGCTTTTCATGTTGTCAGGAAATAAATGGAAAGCTTTGAGGTATGTTTTTCAAATTTTACAATATATATATATATATTTATTTATTTATATAAGGGAGACTTTTAGTGATTTTAACTTGTCTTGTTACAGTTTACCTTAACAATAATTTAGAATAAGTAATAAACCTTAATTAATTTTCCACAAGTCGACACAAATTTTGGCTTTAGCTGATGATGTCGACATCATAGGAAGGTCCTTTAATAAACTGGAAAATGCATTCCTCAATCTGATCAGAGCTGCTGAGGGTGTGGGATTAGTAATTAATCAAACCAAAACTAAATACATGGATGCAGGAGGACCGATGGAGCTGATTGGTATTATTAAGATAGGAGGCCTTGATATTGAAAGAGTAAACTCCTTTACCTACTTGGGAACCACCATAACGAGCGGCAATAATGTCTCAATAGAGGTCAAGAAGAGAGTGGCTCAGGCAAACAAATGCTTTTTTGGGCTAAATCGACATTTAAAAATCAAGCTCTTGTCCTGGAATACAAATATTATTCTATATAAAATGCTCCTTCGGCCTGTCCTTCTATATGGGTCAGAATCCTGCTTCAGCCATTTGAAAGGAGAATTTTTCGGCGAATTTATGGAACTATTAGAGAGGGAGAAGCTTGGAGAAGACGTACCTATGCGGAGCTGGCAAGTCTATTCCAAGCCCCGGATGTGGTCAAAATAATAAGGCTTGGTAGGTTGCACTGGGCTGGCCATGTGGCCAGAATGGCAAGTATTGAAGGGCCCAGAAGAGTATTAGATGAAAAGATTCAGGGCACAAGAAGAGTAGGCCGACCCAAGCTGCGATAGCTGGATGGAGTCAGTGAGGACTCCAGGAGTCTATTAAATGTCCGGAACTGGAAGGCCGCTGCACTGGACAGAGAGAACTGGCGGAAACGTGGCGAGGAGGCCAAGGCTCATTGATGGGCTGTAGAGCCATGGAAGAAGAAGAAGAAGAATAAACCTATTTTATATTAAAAGTTATAAATAAATTAAACTTAGTTGGTGATTGATCATTGTTTGAATAAAAAAATCTGCACCAGTACAACCCATGAAGGATCTTGGGTTCAGCACATGGTGGAGACTGCACTGTTTCTAGGCCAGTTGTGCAAGGAGGTGAATTGGCTGAGATCACACTCAACAATCAGGTTTCTTCCCCAATTAAGGGTTCACAGTTTATAGAGGCTAGATGAGCCCCAGTTGGTTCTGTAGATCCCACAGGGTCCATCCTTGGTGTTAACAGATTAAATAATTTGAATCTGGAACGATTAGAACAGCAACTAAGAGCTCTACACACTCTCCCTTATAAAGTCATATTATCGATTGAAAATAAAATGACTCATATAAATTCTGTAATCAGTTGTTATTCAGAGAACCTATTACATATTTAGTTTATTTGGAGTCACCAACAATTGCTTTGCAGAATATCTATTATCTATTTACAGGTCTTCTGGGTTGAATACTTAAAGAATTATTTAATACTCCGATGACATGGTCTACCTCTCGGACGACCAGTACTTACTTTTTCGTTGTTTTTTCTTCTGAGGATGTTGTTTTGAATTTGCAAAAAAAAAAAATCTTATTTACTACTATTGTATTAAAAATCATGGCTTAATCATAATTGAGATGTATATTTGTATATATTCTTATAATACCTTTCATTTTTCTTATAAAATTTTTGATTTTTTTTATAACTATATTCTTTCTGAAGGCTTCAGATGACATCTATTTTCACAACAGGGAAGTTGAGAACGATGTACGACTCAATGCCAGCTATAGGAAAGAATTTACTGCAATACCTTGATGATAGAACTGGAAATGATATAGAGATTTATGAATTAATGACTTTATTCACTATGGATATCATTGGGTAATCTAAAGTTTATGAATTTGCTTTCTTAATATTTAAGAATTCAAAATTCAAATATTCCTTTTTTTTAAATTTTCTATTTATTAATCTACTTCTTTGATTAAATATTCAAAAATAAGTGTCCTAATCATTATAAATATCATTAAATTAATTTGTAGTACCTTTGAAATAATATGTTGTTCTATAATTAATTAGTTATTTATACTTCTTAAATTTTAACTTATTTCAGATCAACTGCCTTTGGTATTGATGCAGGCGGACTAAACAATCCAAATTCAGAAATTATGCAGATGGGGAAGAAATTAATGGATATAAACTTTTTATCCAGGATGCATTTTTTGCTGTGCATGTTATATCCAAAATTAGGAAATAAAATCGGAACCCCTCATGTCTTTAGAGAAGTGAACAATTATTACAATGCGATACTTAAAAATACTATTTCTTATAGAAAGACTAATAACATACAAAGAAATGATTTTATTGAAATGATGATTCACTTAAGAGGAAAAGGAAAACTTGAGCTAAAGAACTTAGATTCAGAAAATGATATTCTAAACAATGACTTGGAGCTGCATACATCTGAAACTTTAAGTAAGTTTAAATGAATCAAGTAAATATACTTTTATTTATTAGTGTTTTTAAACTAAAATGTACAAGAGTATAATTAAAGAAAGTAAAATATGTAAATAAGTATCACACATACAAAATCTTAATCAAAGATTAAAAGGTTACAAAGCCTTAATTAAACAAATACCTGCAAATAATTGACCAGTTAATATTTTGCTAATAAAAAAGTAGATAAGAACGTCTAATAATATGAATAATAGTATTATAATGAGTGTGGAATATTTACAGTATTTTCTCAATCTATTGTCTTGAATATAGCTATTTATTTTATTGATTAGAGAGCATCAGTTTGGGAATTAAGGAGATGTAGGAATAGTTTGGATTTGAATGTGGATAAAGAAGATGCATGACGGTTATCGGATGGGAGTGATTTCCAAATAGAGGTATACTGAGTGAGAAAGGAACGCTTAAAAGTTTTGGTTCAGTGGGAGCGGGAATAAAGGTCGGAAAGGCGAGATCTAGTGCCCTGGGATTGGATAGAGGATTTGAACTGTGAGAGACTATAGATATAAGATGGATGTTGTGAGTTGATGATTTAGTATAAGAAAGAACCTAGGAAATAGAGTCTATGGATAGAAGGGAGGAGCCACTTAAACTCATCATAGAGGTGGGACACATGAGACTTCCTCGGGGCGTTGAAGACAAACCGAAGTGAGCTGTTCATAATTCGTCTCAGTTTTTCCTCAAGTTTGTTCGAGAGCCCACCACAAGCCACACAGGCATAGTCAAAGTGTGGAAAGATGAAAGAAGTGATGAGGAGCTTAAGGATAGATAGTGTTAGAAGATGCCGGGAACGATGGAATAACTTTAGGGAGCTTATTGATCAACGGAAAATTTGGGTAATGTGTGGATTCCAGGATAGGGTTTGGTCAAAAACGATACAGAGATTTTTAACAGAGGAACTGAAAGTAATAGGCTGATCGTTTAAGATTAGTTGGGGAAGAGAGTTGATGGATTTAAGGAGGGTGTTGGAAAGTCTATTAGGATAGTGGAAGTACAACTAAAAAGTATAGTCAATATAAATGATTATTTTAATACTTTTTAATCAGCTAATTTTCAAAATTATCTATAAATGATCTATTTATAAAAAAGGAGAATATCATTCCATGTCCACCTGCTAATAAAGAAATCTACAAGACTGGTGAACCGTATTTTCACATATTTAAAGGAAAAGAAGACCAAACCTCGAAGAGGTAGAAAGAGATTTACAGGAGATGGGGATTACCCGTGAGGATGTTTTGGAAAGCAACCGTCTCAGGATGAAATAGATACCCGTGTGGGTTTTCAGGAAAAACCAAAGCTGAAGATGGGAAAGAGATGGGCAGGAGAAAGAAGTGAGGAGCACTGGTGACGCATGAGGGAGTACTGGGCCAATGTCAAGAAGAAAAAAGACAGTTGAATTGACGTAGCCCTTAGTAGGCCAATACAAATTAAAAAAAAGATCTACTATCAATTAAGTATTATATCTGTATGAAGTATTATATATAAATGATCATGATATTTCAATGAATTTGTTTGTTTTAATGAAGATTTATAAAAGTTCATTTTTTTTTTATCCAATTATTAATTTTAAAACATGTTGAAGTAACTTGTTTTGCAATGAGTTTATTTTTTTAAATCATATTTTATTTTGAATTTTATTATTTTAATTTAGATATTACAGACGATCTACTTATGGCACAAGCTCATGCTTTTTTGACTGCCGGCTTTGGATCTGTTTCCCTTTTGTTGACTTATACTATGGTTGAATTATGTAAGAATATCAATATACAGGATATTGCAAGGAATGAAATCATGTTACAAGTCAAACTACATGGTGGCCTTACATATGATGCAGTAAAGAATATGAAGTATCTAGATCAAGTAATTAAAGGTGATTTACTTTTTATCTAAAAATCAATGTTAATGTTTATAAATTCACTAGGTAATTATCAGTGGAATGATTAAATACTGTTGTAATTAGCATGGTTCCCCACAGACTAATAATTCTTTTTTACCTAACAAATTTAATGTAACTTATTTGAAGATTACTATTATTTTGAAGAATAAAAAACATATCTTTATGAGTCATCAATAATTTTGTTAGAAAATAGTTAATTACCCCTGATTCTTATTGAAAACAGTACTGTTTGGAACAGTTTTGAAAAAGTTTTTTTATTAGCAAGCCTAAAATGTATAAAAATTTCTTAAATTAAATTTAATTTAAAAAGTTCTTAAATCTATTATTCCCACTTCTTCCTCTATAGAATTTTGTTAGAACTATTAGTCCCAATTAATTCCTGTGACTATTATTGCAATGTTACAGCTCTTCTTCAGGTTCTTGGATAACCTTCTATTTAATTCTGTTTAGTTTTAATTTTGAAACACTTTGTAACTAATTTTTTGTGCAAATACTGTTCTTATGTTTTTCATATTAATAAGATTTTTATAGTGTTTATTAAACTTTAACAATAAAGCTATTTATTCTTCTCTTGTGATATCTGATTATGGATAATTTACTATGAAGTATTATATCGTGTATTTATATTTGTTTCAGAAACTCAAAGATTTTATCCTTTTACCCCTGTTCTTATGAGAATATGTACCAAAGATTACACATTAACTGATGGCTATGTTTTAAAGAAAGGTGATCCATTATACATTCCTGTGGCTTCAATTCACAAAGATCCCAGTATTTTTCCCGAACCAGAAATATTCAAACCTGAACGATTTGAGGATGCTCAACAACCCATAGCTTTCTTAGCATTTGGAGCCGGTCCTAGAATGTGCATAGGTCTGTTAATCTTAATATTAGATTTAGTGCTCTATTTTTTTCTAATTCCATTTAAATATACGACACCATTATAATGGGCATGCTAAGTCATTGAACTGTTTTGTGATAAACTTATTAAAAATGGTAGCTTTCTTCCATAGAGCAAAGACTTAACAACATCAGTACAATACTTTATAAACAATGTAGATAATATACAAAAGAGGAATTACTTCAACAATATATATACCAGAAGGTATACTGAACTCAGCACTGGGACTCACTCAGGGCAATCACATTGGTATACTCAGTTCACTTTGGACTTAACAATCACGTGCATAAGCTTGGGCTGGACTTCTTCTAAGCTCATGTTTTAAAACATCTCTTTGCAAGGTGCATAATAGACCTACAATATACAAATAATTAACAAGTTTATTATTAATGGAACCCTTCTTACCTGACAGTGTGGAGAACTTTTTTGACATATAAATATTTACTGAAACCATTTTCATCAGCATGCATTGGTTGCACTTGATCTTAATTTGCGTGTTGGTTTCTATCTTACTCTTCTATATCATGCTCTCCCTCCATATTTCTGCCAATAAAAGATAAACTTCAAATTAAATTATATAGATATCATTTATCATTAATCGATTAAACACATTTGATTTAATTTTTTTTCAGCAATGAAGTATGCATTACTTATAATGAAGTATGGCTTAGCTCTTCTCTTGATGAATTATGAAGTTAAACTTTCTCCAATAACAAAGCTTCCTGTCAAGTTTGTCAACAAGAGCTTTGGAAATTGTCAAGCTGACAAAGTATTGTTTAATTTTCAAAAAATAATTAATCAAAATTAAGCTTCCAATTTTATATCAGATCATACAATGGCAACATGTAGTAATAATTCTAATTTATGTAAAATCATTCTTGTTTTATTAGCTTTGATTATTATTTGATTAACATGACAAATTTTAATTATAGTTAATATAGTTATTAATATTTTTTTTTTGTGCATAATACTTTTTTTTATTGAATTGTTAGTTTTCTATAGTGGAGTTATAGTATTTTGATTATTGGATGACACCTTAATGTTTTATCAACCATACACAAGAATAATTACCTTAATATATATAGAACAGTATGTGCAAAGGTGAAATTTGAAGGTTTGGCTGTGTTATATACGTAATTATAGTTGTTAATTTTTAACCTCATTACTAAATATAATATACTGTCGGAGAGACCTTGCCTACCTCCTTTTTTCCCAACCACTGATAGCATTTACATTATGCTAGTAGGGAAATATGCAGATAGTATATTTCCCTACTTGCGTGATGGAAATATTAACTGGCCCAGGTGGGTACCTATAATGAACTAAGCACTCTGACACCCTCACTCCAACAGTTTTGGCGATGACCTAGCAATAATAGTGGATCTAGTAAAATTGGAAATGATGTTTATTTATTTTACTATGAAACGTAATGAGCGGGGCATGTTGCAAGAATGGACTGGGACACACCTATCAAGAGGCTGCTCTTTGGGTATGTGGATGGGAGGAGAAGTAGAGGATGGCCACGACTAAGATGGGCAGATGAGGTCGAAGCCGACACAAAAAAGCTCCTCAACACCAGAGCTTGGCAGACCCAGGCGCAAGACAGAGATGAGTGGAGGTGTTGTCTTGATGGGGCAAAGACCCGTACCGGACTGTAGAGCCAGTGATGATGATGATGATGAAACGTAATTCAATGTCTGCCATTATGATTCATTCATATCATATATTATGATATCCATGGCATTTGGTAACTGCTCGTTGCTTCCCCAATTACAAAGTAATCCTTCCTAGACATGTAAAAGTCTCCTTTTCTCCTTATCTTTCTGTTAGGAGAGGGTGAAGATTAAGTGATGTAATTTTCCAGTCTTCTGAAATATATTAAATTTAATAAATATAATAATATGTACTACAATTTTAGAAAATAAAATATTAAATTTATAGAACTTGTTTATTAGCTCATTATCTGTTGATGAAGATCTAGTTTGTAATTCCTGAATAATTCTTATAAATGATAGCGGATGATTCTTTGGAAATTATGAAACTTTAAGTGTGAATAAATAAATTTATGATATTGGTTTATAACGTCTAACTTTATTTATTCTTTGAAAATGAAATTTTTTTAGAACCCATACCCTTGCTGATTTAGATTTGAATTTGAATATTTAGGTGGGTAATAGTGTTTATATTAAAAAATGGGAAGTGAGTAGTAGTGTATTTCTACTATTGGTTGGTTGATTGTTAATTATATGTTTATAAAAGGTTATTTTCAAAGTAAAGATAACTTATAAGTATAAACCGCTCCATTAAAATAATGAACTTTTATCTATTTCTTTACTTATTTGCCTATTAATAAATTTACTGTTAAAACATAAATTTATCTAATTAAAAGGTTGACTGTAACAAAAACCTGAGGCACTTGGTAGTAGCAATGCCAGAGGACATAGAAGACATCAAAATATAATATTTTGTATCTCATAGCAGGAAGATTATTTTATTAAAGGTTTAATTCATGGATTCCCAAAGTGAAATGAGCCACAGGAATCAATATCGATCTTTCAGTGGTCAGTAAATAAAAATGGGGTTCGATGAAGTCTAAAATTTAAACCTCTTTAGCTAAACCGGTTCTTATTTGAAACTTTCAAGATATTTTATGATAAATTGATGTTTCTTTCATAACTACTTGTACTATCTTCTTAAACGTACAAATGTATATTTTAGTAATGCATAAGTAGGTATTATATTGTTCTTATTACAAACATTGGCGCTCTATAATTGTGCTCAAATTCATACCTGATGAGTTCGAGACTGTGAGTTAATGTGAAGAGTCTAGGTACGCAACATCTTAAACTTCAGGCACAATAGGATTTACTTTCTAATGCAATTCAACACATATAAAACTAGCATCAGATCTAATTCAAGACCAAACTATGTATCAGCTAGAGAGATATGTGAGGATCATGGCAAGCAGCAATCCATTGTCTCTGCTTACTTCTCTGGGAAACAGTCCTGACATTATGTATGTATTTATCAAATTAAAAAAAAAAGTTTTTGTTGAACATATTAAAATAGCAAGTTGAATAAATAAAGAAATAGAGATCGTTGGTATGAGCTCATTTTGAAAAAGGGGTCTATTATTTAATAATTGTATTTTATTGCTACTCATGAGGTCCAAAAGATTGAATTCCAGCCAGAAAAAATGCTCAAAAGCTCCAGTTTGGCAGAGTATAATAACCAAATTATCTTATCCAACCACTCTTTATTTATTTTATTAACACAATAAAATCTACAAAACTTAATCATAAATTATGTAAAAACATTTCACATTTGTCAGTAGGTTCACAAAACATAAAATCATTAGAAATTCTGAGAAGCAGGATATTTATTTTTGTACTACCTATAAGTAGGTTTTGTAAATTTACAAATTTGTTTAGTTTGTAATTAATCAATTTAATTAGTAAGGAGGGATTTTTTTGTAAAAATGAATTACACCATTTTCACTTCCAAATCACTGCAATTCACATGGATAAATAAATGGATGGAAGAAAAAAAATCAAGGTTTTAAATACCTAAAGTAGTGTATTGTGTATACCCATAATATTGAAAACAAGGAAATTAATAAAATTATTATATTAAGATTTACTATATGACTAATATCATTAAAATGAAAATAATTATTACAGAATATAAATAATCCCACATGAAGCTTAACACATTTGATGGACTGATAGTCTTTAGTGAAATTTTATTTGCATCAATTCCATAAAAAAAAAAATCTAAAATGCCCTTGAAATCTAATTTTAGATTCACCTCTCCTTAGAATTATAAGTAGATATGTTTGTTTTCAATTTTATCTGCTGGGTATCTATAAATAATTTCACTTTTTAATATAAAGCGTAGAAATACTAAGCTGATTATATCTACTTAATAAAAGCCATTATAATTTACAAATTAATATCAAAACTGTAAATTTTATTTAAATAATCTTACATTTTAAATTTATATTGTTATGAAAGGGAATGAATAATATAAATTGCTAAACATTAACAGAAAGAAGAGATTAATGAAATTGATAAAGCAAAGTACCATTGAAAACAATCAATGAATTCCTTTTATAATTTTTATTATTATGCATTTTAAAGTATATAATGACAAGCAATTTGTAGCTATCGATGACCATTTTGTTATAAATGAGAACATACCAATTGGCTTAAAGTCTTACAAATTTTAGTTCTAATCTTTAAAACCGTCTGATAAAAGTTTAACACTTCTGTGATAAGATAGTAGAAGTTGTGAGGAGGTTAATAGACATCAAGAGAGTGTTGAGCAATAAAGTGTATCATGTAAGTATTCAGTTGTTTATTATAGTTGTGGTTCCTTTTGCTATATTATATATAAGAAATTTTATCTTTTCATCTAACAATTGTTAAGGATTTGACTATATAAAATTAATTGGAGTAACAAATGTTTATAGTGAATTACATTTTTTATTAATTATTAATTTAATTTTAACCATTTTAAATGGAAAGAGAAAGAGGCTAGGCTCGACATTTGAACATTTAATAAACTATTAAAAGCTTATTATTCATACATAAAATTATCTAAGGTATTTATTGATCAGAACTTGATGAACTGATGCAATTTTGTCAATAATTTTCTGCACATTTCATAACAACTTTATATATATATATATATATATTTTTAAATTTATCCTTTAATATTCTTGCTTTTAATTTTTGTTTCAGAAGAAAAATGTTTTCTCTCATTCTTTTATTATTAACATTGTTGATTTCTTCACTTATTTTTATTTTAATAAAATGGGCTGAGGAACGAAACAAGTACTGGTCCAAACGTAACATTAATTTTTTAAAACCTAGATTGTTTATTGGAAATCTATATGAAGTAAGCTAATGGTTATATTTTATCTTTTAGTAATAATATTTTTATAAGTTTTTTTTTTTCATAATCACCTTCATTAAACTCTTACTTTAATGTAGATCTTGATAGCGAATAAGTGTTTCTCACAAATGAATGTATATTTTTATAATTTTTTCTTTTTAAAATATATTGAAAGTTTGGGATTTTAATGTTTTATGGAATGTTATTTTAGTGTAGTATCTGTTTTTAAGACATGAGAATATTTAAAAAGTGGGGGAAAATGTTCAGAATTTTTACCTGTAATTTTATGAATTTTAAAATTTTGCTCACCACTTCAGTGTAACAAAATTTTAGACACCATTTTATAGATTAGCTTAATTTGTATCAGCTAATGTTTAATTGTAAAAATTGTTTTATTGTATTTGTTATATATTGATAAGTACTTCTGTCGAGGCATTACTAAGGAGAAATAATATGAAGTGGTAATGGAAAAAATAAACACTTTAGATATGTTAATTTGGTGTGACTGATGTAACTAAAATAAGAAGTTGCCATTGGGCTAGAGTAAAATCTTTTTTTCATTATTGCCACTTGTCATTAGTGAAAAAACTTCTTTAAAAAAAAATAACACATTATTTGTTTGTGTATGTAATAAATGAATGGTGTGGCGGTAATAACAATAAGTTTAGTTTATACTAAAATAAAAAAAAAAAGAAATAAAACTCAATAATACTTGAGCTTTACACAACAGATACCATCTAATTTTTAGAGGGAACACATTTTTGGTAATCAATTCCGTAATTAAATTTAATGAATTTTAAACCCACTTTATTATATTATATTCTGCTATGTTATACTGCTTTGTTCCATTACTTCCTAAAGTATCAAGACAATTATTTTTGTCATTGAATCGTAAAGTGAAATGGGGCACAAAATTTTTTATATTTTTAAATTTTTAAAGAATAGGAGAATGTAATAGAATAGAAAAGAAGAATGTAATAGGATAGAATAGTTAATAACAACGTAGGTTCTTTAAATTTGAAAAATATTTATATCCAATCTGAATCAAATCCATGCCCTAACAATAAGTACTACTCAATCAGTATTAAATAGTGAATCCCTTATCAGTTAACAAGCCTTCCTCTGGTTACTAGAAACTATGTGGCTGAATAAGCACTAAAAGTGGAAATAATAACCTTAGTAATTGGCACTGTTTGTAGAAGAAGTAAGGAATAAAGAAATTTCTCTTAGGTGAAATTTGTCTTGAGTGTTACCTTAACTTCCGATAAATAAGCCATGAGACAATATCTGGGTTCACTCAATAGTACGAAGTATTTTCTTTCTCTCAGTTTCTCAGTTTTTGTTCTACATTAGCTTTACCTGTAATTTTGTATAAATGTCTTATTCTACGTTCAAATTGTGTTTGTGGTCTTCATGGAGATCTGGAAAGTGGAATAAAACGATGGTAAGATATCGAATAATATATGGATATTGTTTTTTTGTTTTTTTTTGTGGGCATAAAGTTGCACTGCGACCACTACTTGATCTATTGTGCGCCCTGTTGTATGCGTTTATTATAATCTAAGCTTAGCTAAACCCACAAATTTAAGTATACTTGCTGGGTTGATTAATTCGACCTGCCTAGGGTTAGTGACACTATCCTGACCAAAGGTTGCAAACCTTAAATATTTTTATTTGAAAAGAAAAGTTTGCGAACCTTAGATCGGCAAACCTATCACATATGCAGATAACATGATAGGGTGTTTCGTCCTCTGTATGACAAAAGCGGCATGTGGGAAAGCTCGCCAGTCCCAGCCTGAACATATGGGCGTTGAGTCTACAATGACCCGTATATCCTGCTATAATTTTTTTTTAATGCTTCCCTGTCCAGATCCAGAAGAGCATTACTTGTCTTCTCATTGAAGCTGTCAAGGAATAATTTAGAATGTTTTAATCCCTTTACCCTCCACCTTGGTACGATTCTTAAGGTAGATAGCCTTTATTCTACTCTTAGTGTAGCTCAGACTAATGCCGCATACTGGTTCGGGAGTGCATGGAATTTTATCCGATCCTAGCCTGGCTAGCCTTTCAGCTTCTTCATTGCCAGGGATGCCCGAGTGTCCAGGAACTCACTCAATGCTAACCCTGTTATTCTCCGCCAGTTTGTTGAGAACTGCATAGCTGTCCCATACAATCCGTGAGTTATTACTGTGCCCGCTTAGTGCACCAATGGTAGCTTGACTGTCTGTGAAGAAGGTTATCCTTCTAGAAGACATCCGCTCCTCCAGTAGTGATCATACACAGTAGTTTGAAGGAAGTACTTCTGATGGAAATACAGAAGTATAGCTACCTAGGGAGATCTAAGTCCCTTCCCTAGATTTATCTTTCCTCCAGAACCCTGGCCCAGCACCAGTGGCTGTAAGAGAGCCATCTGTATAACAGTTGATGCCGTTACAAGGTTTGTGCCGTATTGCTGTCAATTTTGACCTTATATTTGGGTGACATTAACTCACGTAACTGCGAATCTGATCTCATGGCAAAATGCGATCGGCCTCAATTTTTGTGAACAATTTCCATGAGCTGCAGTGAGCCGAAACTGATGGGATTATGTTCTATTTAAGCAGCCTGTACAGAGAGACCATGGCTTGATACTCAAGTTCTAATGTTAAAGGCCTGAGACCAAGTACCATCTCCATTGTAGCAGTCGGAGTCGCCCTCATAGAACCCGTCATCAATAGACAGGCCAATCTTTGTAGCTTCTCCAACATGAGTTTGGGTCCACTTTTACCAGTGCCTCACCACCACACCAGGGCTGCATAGGTCACAATAGGTCTAATGGCTGTTATAAACAGCCAGTAGATCATTCTTGGTTTCAAACCCCAAGAATTACCCACTGCCCTTTTGCAGGCCCAAAGACATCTAATGGCTTTATTAGTCGTGTTAACCGCTTGTTGATTCCAACTCAGTTTGTTGTCCAGCATCACACCTAAGTATTTCACTGAGTTATTCCAACTGAGTAATTTCATTACCACATTCCGCTTTCTCGTACAAGCCAGAACGTTTATCTTGCATGGGTTGATGCTCAAACCATTGTCTAAGCACCAATGCGACAAGGCGTTCGTTACTGTATTGAGTAAGTCAGAGATTACACAGTGATGTTTACCTCCTATAAGAATGGCTACATCATCCGCATACCCCTGTGGATAGAAGCCTGCCCCGTTGATTGATGACAGAAGTGAGTCAGCCGCAAAGCACCAGAGCAGGGGAGATAGAACACCATCCTGCGGGCAGCCACCATTGGGCTTTATTCACAGTTTGGATCCACCCAGTTCAGAGATTATTTACCAATACACTCTCTCTAACGTGTCTGCCTAAGATCTTCTCTAGAGTCTTCATCAAGAAAGATGACAGACTGATTGGTCTAAAAGCTTTCGGATCATCGTATGACCCCTTGCCAGGTTTTGCGAGATAGCAGAGTTTAGATGTTCTCCACTTCAGAGGGGTATATCCCAAAACAAGGCTACCTCTAAGAAGTTCCAGCAGGTAGGTCCCAATGACCGGAAATCCTTGCTTCAGCAGGGCCGGTATTATGCCATCGGAAACCCCCAATTTATAGGGCTCGAACATGTCTATCGCCCATTTGAGGGAATTCTTATTCACAATTTCCCTGGCCTTGGCCCAATGTACACCATCGGGACTGAGGATGTGGTCCAACTGTAGTGAATGTACACACCTCCTGGGTTACACACCCTGGAAAGTGACTATTAGCCAACTCCCTTAAGGTTTCCACCTCATTATGCATGTACCCACCCATCATCCTGAGCATACCCATGACCATGTGTCCAGCATCCTTTGACAATATCTTTTTAATGCGACAGGCCGCAGGAGTGTTGTCCACATCACTATAGTACTTCCTCCATGCCTGCCTTTTAGTTTTTCTTACCTGTTTGTGGGATTCCGTGAGAGAAGCTCTGTAGGAATTCCACTTACCAGTTCTTTTAGCAGCGTTGAAAAGCTTCCTGGTGCTATTTCTTAGCTTATTTAGATTGTTATTCCACCAGGAGGTTTTCCTGTTGGAATTAGTATAGCACACACCATTGTTGCCGGTGTAAGCTTCCATAATGGCTTCAGTCAGAGCATCATTAAGGATACACGGTTTTTTATGACCTTAGGACAGCTCCGAATGTTCACTTACAGAATGCAACGGAAGGACCCCCAGTCAGTTTGTCTGGGATTCGTATACAGCTGGATCTGGAAACGTTTTAACTAAGGTTAAATCTAATGTATCTGAGGTCTGAGCATGTCTCTTCATCAGATACATGCCAGTGGTTTATGTAGGTACTTACCTCATTTGATACTGTCACCTCCGACCTCAACTTATTACAGAAGGTTGCCCTGTTCCCCCTGTTTAAAATGTCAAGATCAGAATTAATGATAAACTCAAATATTTTCTCACCTCTGGTGTTATTGCTGGGGCTGCCCCAGGCTTCATGATGGGCATTGGCATCCAGGGCAGCTAAGATATTAGAGACCCCACCATCCAACATCCTCTCCAGGATCAGAGTGGGGTTGACTTCTTCGTAGGGCAGATATAACGCAGTAATGGTGATATCTGCCCTCATTCCTTCCCAGACGGGGACAGCTTGGCAGCTGCAAGATCTCAAGAACAGAATTGCCAGAGAGGCAGCATATTTAGTTTAGTTTTGTGTAGTATGCAGGCCTTTGGATGGTCCGACAAAGCTATCAAGCTGTAGCCAGCCAACCTCAGCCCCGCAAATCCTACCATTAAGAAGGTAAGGCTCTTGTATTAATATAATATCAATATCCTTACCTTTGACATACTGCTGAAGCACCTGGTATGCTGCAACGCAGTGATGCAAGTTAATCTGCAGCAGCTTCATGCCTCTTTTTAGCAGTCCTCCGAGTCCGAGAAGCCCGCCAGCATGGTGAGCACATCCAACTCGTCCGGAATGGAGCTCCCAGCTTCCAGAACCAGCCCAAGGGGTTCTATTGCTATGCCCCTGTCACTCCCAGCAGTAGGTTGTTGATCCTTCTCGCCCCTGCTAGTAGCTGCTTCAGAGTGAAGAGGAGTACACGCTCCTGCCTGACCTATGTCTTCCTTCCTGGCAGACTTCTTCTTGACCAACCTTAGGGCTACTCTATGCATTCCTAAATGGACCTTCATATTACACTCCCTAAGGCTGCTTATGCTTGTCTCAGGGATCCTTAGGATTCCTTAGAATCCCTGATGTGCTGCACTGTCCAGCATCCTGACATGGTGGAGTTGCCAATATGCTGTATCGGCAATTTCCACCCCATTCTGCACCCTCAACCTCCTGATGATGACCTCATTAGTGATCACCCTATCAGTAGGGAAGAAGGCTCCTACCTTCACCTGCTGCGTAAGCATACTCACGTCGCCAATTCGAAGGGATAGACCCCTCTCCAAGACGATGCCAGAAACCACGCTAGCAAGCCACTATTTCTCTTCTGTGAGACATTACGGAGAGGACCAGACATATGTTCAGCACCTGCTAAGCCTCCAGGGGCTTGCAGGTTCATCGACAGAGGAGATTTGCAGGAGAGACCGGCGGAGATTGCCGCAACTCCAGTATGTGCTGCAACCGCTTCCCCTGACCCCGCCATGACTCTCAGTCCTTGGGACTCCATAGTGAGCGCCTGAAGTAGGGCTTCAACCAAGGAGTCATCAATGACATCCATTGCTGGATTGTACGAAATTGAAGTATTAATTGAAGTTGATGATTGCTCTTCCTCAGACACTTGTAGGTTAGATTTGTTAGTTAAGTTGTTGGGGATCATTTTGTTCCCACGAGTGTGGGGGATTTAAATACACTGCAGGTCCTGCCCCCTCTCCATGCAGCGGGCTAACTACAATTGGGTGTGCCAGGTGCCCCAAGTGGGTCAATTAGAGACAGTGTATGTTTATACACCCTCTGCCATGCAGCCACAGATCGAGCTCCCTACACTTGGCTGGGTGTTTTTGAGGACTCCGCCTCTGTCGTTCGCAAGTCCACAATGCCCGTCAGACATATGGGCTCCCCAGGGGGCACTACTTGGAGGTGACAGCAGGCGTTGATAGGGATGAGGGGCACTGTGATGACTCAGGCAGTGAATAGGGCAATATAGCCTTTGCCATCCACTAGGAGTGAGGGAGACACCTGCACCCATCTCCCATTCCAGTGCCCCCGTTACCCTACCCATTATACCCCCATGGATATTGTTAGGTTTCCTTCAGTTTCCTGACCACAAATTATTATTTGTTACGAAAAACCTAACTATAAAATGCTCTACTTCAAATAATTATAAATTAAACTTTGATTTCGGGCAACAATAAATAAATGGTAACTTTAATAATATTTTATATAATAAGAATTAATATGACAAAACAAATGATATCAGAAGCAACGGATATTTGCATTTATATAAAAATAACATAATTCAAGTTTTACCCACTCAGTGACTTAAACCCTTTTAAATCTTAAATTATATCCCTTTATATTTCCTAATCCACACTTTTTAACACATCACTTGAGAACATATAAAATTTACAGTACCTTTGCCACTTTCAGGTATAGGTTAATAAATGTCTCCTCTTCCTTTGTTCTTTAGGTAGGCTTGTTCTATGTTCCCCTTTCTTCACTTTCACTTCTCCCCTGCATCTCTTCTCTTCAGCCCCCTGCTTCATAAGAGCCTTCTCCCCACTTTTCCATCCCTTATTTTCTGTATTTCCTCGATCTTTTGCAATTCTAATTTTTACATATTAACACAGTTTAACAATTATATATCAAATGTGATGTTTAAAAGAATGTTTAATTTATATTCATATCTATTACTTATTAATTTATAATGGTACAAAATAATATTTACAAGTTACAACATAACCTTTATATATCAATTAACCTATTACAATTTCCAATTCGTCCAAATGCAAATTTTCATCCTTTTCTAATATCATATTTATATATTTTATAGTGATTACATTAGATACCTTACAATATCGTGTACATTATATTATGTCTCTCTTCTGACTATCTGATGGCAATTTTTAAGATTACAGATATTTCAGAAATATAACAAAAACAAAAAAGGTAATACAAAAAATTTAAGAAATGATCCATAAAAAAGTAAAGAAAGGGAACTACTAATATTGCATTTTGAGAAAATCATGTTTTAAAATTTAGAGCTTTCTTCATTCAATTTTAATTGTTCAAATACTTGTATCAAATTCACATTTATGGTTGTTCGCTTTTTTCTATCTTATTATACTGAATATTACCATACTGATGTGCATAATCCAAGTTCAGAAAAATTTGTTGCTTTCTCTTTTTCTTAAATTCTCCCCTTTCTGTTAAATTCATGATTTATCTGATGAAATTTGCAATATTCATAGGATCATAATAATAATCTGGTTAAAATGGAAGAAATAATATTTTCCCCATTCCTCATCAGGAACCTTCAGAAGAGCTAGTCATGATTGTTCCTTTAAGATTCATTCAAATTTCAAGTGAAAAAAAGTTAATTATACCCTCTTATGTTTTTTTTTTAATTATTAATTTATTTCCGACATAGGTGCTGTGGGGACGAAAAAATATGTCAGAAGTTCATCGGGAAGTATATAATGCCTTTCCCATGGATGATGTAGTAGGCTTCTATGACTTTATATTCCCACGTTTATTGATTCGTAATCCAAAACTGGTAGAAAAAGTTATGAAAAATGACTTTTCTCATTTTACAGACAGATCAATACCTATGAAACAAGTAAAAGATCCATTATCAGTGAATTTGTTCAGTTTGTGTGGAAACCATTGGAAATTAGTAAGGTAACTATAGATTATTTAAACATTTAAATGTTGCAGGGCAAAGTAATCAAAGTGCCAAAAATTAATTGATATGGAAAATGTATTTTCATATTAAATAGAATAATGGACAGCAGTGGACTTAGCTCCATCTTTATAGATTTAATGGAGCCATTAATCTTTATGGACTCAATGAAGAATGGCTAGTTCCACTTCTATGGAACTAGCCATCTAAGGGAAGAACGATGAAGAAGAAGAAGTGGTTAAGTCAAACTTGGTCCAAAGACAGATAATTATAGTGAAGGAAGTGGAATCGTGGCATTCCCATAGTTTTTGGCTTGAAATGGAGTTTTAATATATGCAATAACTTCTATTCAAGCCAATGTCTAACTTTGTCCCTTATTCACCACAAAAATAAAACGATCCTGCTTCCTTAAGTACAAGAATTACATTTTGAAGAAAATTCTACTCAACCAATTATTCACTGGGGCTGTAGATTTTTTTTAGTTACTTATGATTATATGTTACAGAAATAAGGAGGCATTATAGCAACTTTTTTTAATAATGTTTAGTAATTATAATCATCATTTTATAGTTAAATATTGTTAGCTTGTTTGTTGATTATTAAATTACTTTATTTCAGAATAATAAAATATGTTTAATTACTTTAAATATTTTCTAATTTTTTAGACAAAAACTAAGCCCAGCTTTTACAACTGGTAAGCTAAAGTATATGTTTGATCCTTTATCAGTTTGTGGAAACAATATGTTATCGCTTTTGGAATCCAATGTTGGGAAAGAAGTTGATATGAAAGAGATAATGGAATTGTTCTCAATGGATGTGATTGGGTGAGTAAACAGATACCATCTTCAGTAATGGTACTTATTTAAAAATATTCCTAAGACTTAGCTTGTAACAAAGGCTTCATTAGTTAAAATTAATTAATTTCTGTTATGTTCTTTACCTTCTCGTCGTTGAATTAGTTCTACTGCTAGGTTAACTGATTACAGCTGTTATTCCTAAAGAAAGTACTTCTTCCTATATACAAAGTTTAATTATTTATTTTAAAAATATATATATTTTTACCTTTTTTTATGTCTGTATGCATTCATGTTCTTTTTTATTTTTTTATTTTAGATCATGTGTATTTGGAATTGATCCACAGGTCATGCAAAACCCAAATTCGACTTTCAGAACTATGGGAAAACAGATCTTTGAATTTAGTGCTTTCCAGCAATTTCGATTTGTTATGTTGTCTCTGGTTCCAAATTTAGCTGCAAAATTAAACTTTTCGTTTTTCAAACCTAAAGTAACAAAATACTACGGCGATATAATTCTTAATACTTTTGACTTTAGAGAAAAACATGAAATTGAAAGGAATGATTTTATACAAATGATGTTACAATTACGATCCAAAGGCAAAATAGAGTTATTGTCAATTGATCCTGCTGATGATTACCTTAAGACAGATAATTCAGTAGAAGCTGAAGGTAACCCTTTTAGTTGAAATATTTGCTTGTTTTTAATAATATAGGTTATTTTGTGGGCTTTATTTTGTATTAGTTTTAGAGTTTTTGTAATATATTAGTTTTAGGGTACTACACTACTTTATACATACACTGATAGGCAAAAAGTTCCACCCTCTTGTAAAAAAAATGTATTTGTATATAATGCATGGTATATATAGATAATACTTATTATTTATGGAATTTTATAATCGTTTTTACCTTTAATTCAATGGTTCAAATCTGGAGAACGTGCTGGCCAGGCAAACCTCGAGGTTGTTCTGCTGAAGAATCATCTGTACTATGTGAGCAACCTGTTGGGGTGCATTATCATGCACTAGAATAGAACAATTGCAGATTTCATTTCATTTCAGGCAGCACATGAGGTTTCGAAATCTCATATACGTAGCGAGCAGCCATCAAAGACCCTCCATGAACAACAACCAATTCTGTGTGGCGCTCCATTGAAATACCAGCCCACACCTTTAAGGAATCACATTGGAAAGGTTGGCTCTGGGTAGAATACAGGCTGCATATCTTTCATTTCTTCTTCTCCAAACCCTTTCACACCGGTCTGGAGATCGAAGAGCAAATTTTGATTCATCTCTAAAAAGTACAGCACTCCATTCGTCCATTGTCCAATGGCTGTGTTCTCGGGCAAAAGCCAGCTGTGTAACTCTGTGAGTTCTGGTCAATTCTGGTCCTCTTACTGGGTGAAAAGCCATTAATCCATACTCATTTAACCTTCTCCGAGCAGTACGTTAAAAAATTTGCACACCTCGAACTTCTTTGAGCAGATGAATCTCTTGAACAACAGTAAGGCGCCGGCTAAATTCTTAAAGTCAAAAACCGGTCATTCTGTGGTTCTGTTACACTAGGCCGTCCATGGTAAGACCCAGTTTCTCGAAAATGCCTTATGGCGTCTCGTAAAGTTTTATAGAGGAATCCGGTGGCATTTGCTTCATAACTAATGGAACGTCCACCATCAATAAGTGCCAGAACATTTGAAACATCCTCATTACGAAGAGGCATTTTTAAACTTAAAATTGAAAAAATTAAAAGCCAGAAACTAAGAAATTTGATGCAAGAAACGGCACTGAACAAATGACACTGAATAAACATTTTAATTACATAGAAAGTGAACATTGGAATCTACAGTCCTTTCATTGAATATGGATTAAGGGTTATTATCCTCTATATTGACATACCTAATTGAAAAAAAAATACTTATTTATTCGTTAAAAAAATAGACCACTCCAAATCAGAAATATTTTTAGATGAAAATATGAAAAAATCAACTGAGTGGAATTTTTTGCCTGTCAGTGTATATAATATACATTGATTGTAGATAATTTTAAAACTATAGCCCTCTCATTCATCAGATACATTTCAATAAGTTTAAACCACAATAACAATAAGTTTAAACTGGAAAGACAATTATGAAAACCACCATTTCTGTCCAAATCCTTATTGCTGGTCCATTCAACTAATTTTTGATGAATTGTTGCTTGATATTATTACACCACTATAGCTGGTTTGAGTCTCTAATAGTACTGTATACAGTATATGCATTTGAATTAATGTATTCACAAAAATCAGAAAAATGTGTAATTATATATAATACCTAATTTCAGATCGCATTAATAATAATTTGACGTTAAAATTTTAGGGTTTAAGATCTCAGATGAGTTACTTGTCGGTACTGCTTTTGGATTCTTATCAGCTGGATTTCATACAACTTCATCAACTATTACCTACGCTCTCTATGAATTGTCAAAAAACCCTGAAATATTAGAAAAAACACGACGTGAAATAAAACAACAAGTAGCATTGCATGGGGATGTTAATTACGATTCTCTCAAGTGCATGATTTATTTAGAAAAAGTTGTTAAAGGTAGTTGAAAACATATTTTATTTTAAATACTCTTTCAAGTTTCCACGACCACTATTAAAAAACTCTGGTTTAGACCGTGTCGGTGAACCACACCGACACGGTCTAAACCAGAAGAAACAATTGAAGTTTTTTGTATATTTTATTTTGTTTATTTACTGTTGTTGTTTTCATTGTATTTATTGTTATTATTTATATAATTAGTTGTCTACTGTTAAAAGTGTACTTTTAAATGACTTGTTAATTTATGTTTTCTAATAGTTCATAAAATTCTACAAGTTTTTACCCTATTTTTTTTAGTATAGTCTGTAACTGTTCTAATACATAATTCTTTATAACAGAAACCATGAGGATTCATCCGAGCGCACCATCAATTTTTAGAGTCTGTACAAAAGAATATAAATTTCCCAATGGGCCCACCATATTACCCGGTGATTCAGTCATTATTCCTGTTTATTCTTTGCAGAGAGATCCTAATATCTATCCCAATCCTCTCAGCTTCAATCCTGACAGATTTGATGAGCCCTTACCTCCTGGAACTTATCTTCCTTTTGGCGATGGCCCACGGATATGCATAGGTAATATTTTCTCAAATATTTATTATAACTTATAATAATAATTATAAATACATATTGAAAGGAAATGAAATAATATAATTTAAAGTAATTAATAAATAAAATAATTTCAATATACAGACCAGCCTCAATGTGAATGAATCAAAGATTTTACTTCGTGTGTTTTTGGCATATTTCAAGTTGAATGTAGCACTGACTCCGTGTTATTTTAATTTATTTACTCACAGATAAATATAATACAGGACTTGACTTGGTACGTAAAACTGTAATAATTTGTTTTTTTAACAAATTTGAGAAACGGGATGTTTGACAAAATGGTCCTTTACTCTGCAACTGCACTGAAAATGCCAAATATCTATTCTGGTATAAAAATATCTAGAGATTTCACCTATAATATTCATAATTATTATAAATTATGTTTATTTTTTTTATTGTTATTCCATTTACTTAGGAAGCTTTTTTGTTTCACTTATGTGCGAAGTCAAATTGACTTAACTAATATGGAAATTTGTAAGCAGATAACATTGGGTTCCTCAATACATTGCAGAAGTAATTTATCCATTAATTAACGAAATAACACATTCAGTTAAATATTTTTGAAATTTCAAGGTGAATATAAAACTAAAATTTAAAATTTGACCCTAAACAGCAAAATTTACAGACATGTTCCTATGGCATGGTTTCATCGGTATTTCTAAAACAATAATGTAATATCGCACTCAACATTATTTGGCTGATATGGATTCATTTTAATGATTAAAACTTTTTAATTGACCAAATTCACCTGTGAATGTTTATTTTGATTAAATTTCATTTAAGAAAAAGTTTTCAGTTTTTTAATATTATTAAAATTTATGTCATGATGATTAAAATAAGGTTATATTATAGTAATTTAAGAAAAATGTAAAATATTTTGTATTATTGTTATAGGTTTGCGGTTTGCTATGGTAGAAATAAAGTTTGCTCTTTCAAAACTTCTTTTGAATTATAACTTTGAATTAAGTAAATCAACTGAAACTCCCTTAAGAATGTCACCCAGAGGATTTTTGAACATTCCTCAAAATGAAGTAAAATTTAAAATAACAAAAATATAAAATATTATTTGTATAATTTAAATATAAGACTTATTATTTGTTAATATTTCAAAATATATTGTTATGACTTTTGCTATTTATTTTCACCATTATCATTCTCAGTTATTTTACCTGAAATTTGGAGGTTAAGCTGAACTCTTTGGTTATTATCATTGATTTCTGATACATTTTTAAAAATTAAATTTTTAAAGTATGTAGTACAAAGTAAATCATCGCCTTGGAAATAATTACCAAATATGGGAGTACTCCATCAGTGATGTATTGTTGAAGTAGTTCCTCTTTTGTATATAATCTACATTGTTTATAAAGTATTGTATTAAAGACAGACAACACTGTAAAGTGGCTGTTGAGATCATGTTGGCATGTGCTATGGCATGTGTCAGTTGGCGTTCTATTGGTGTGACTGGACCGTAGTTGTGCAAGTGTCTGTCTGACTATATGTGTTTATATAGTGTTATATCCAATAAATCTGAGCCGGTATTGTTATAACTTGTACTGTTGTTTTTCGTGCACTTTTCACCTTTTTACTATCTCTGTTAATAGGCCCAGTGTAGGTTTGGGCAAGTTATTAGGTAGAGCTGGATTATTGCTTAAGATTGGATATAAGTTTTTGGTCAGACGCTAGTAGTTAGTCATTAATTAGGAAATAACTTTTTGGACACACATTTGCGGTCAGTCAGTTTTGTGGAACAATAGTGATTTTGTTTGTTGCTTTGTGATTGCTTTGTGGTGTTACGCCAATTTGTGTTAGTTCGATGTTTGCGGTCAGTGTAACAATGGCAAGTTAAAGTTTTCCGAATTTTTCAGTTGAACTCTTGACGGATATAACTTCAGTAATTGGTAATCCAGAATTAAATTAATACTGGATGTTTGTGGCGTTGTTTAGGTTCTGTTTGAAGAGCCCCCTACAATGGAAGCGGAGCTTACAATTTTTAAGGAACAGGATGCAATGGCCAAACTTATTATTGCTCAGGGTCTTGCGGACAATATTTATTTTACAGTCAAAGAAAAGGAGATGGCAAAGGCATTAATGGAAACCCTATTAACAACCTATGAAAAACGAGGTATGAACTCTCTTGACATGGTGCAAAGAACTTGGAGAAACATGGAGCACAATAATGACCAACCTTTACTAGAGTTTTTTCAGAAGTTTGAATCCATGGCATCTGAAGGAAGAGTGGCTGATGGACAATTAGAAGAAGAAGAAATAGTGAATCAGTTACTTGTTGCAATGCCATCAGAGTTTGATTCTGTAGTGACAGCTTTAGACATTGTGTTGTTCAATAAGGACAAATCAGCGCTTACTTTAGAATATATGAAAAACTGTCTTTTGTCAGAATATGAGAAAATTCTGAAAAAGGAGGATTTGTCACAAAATGTATTTGCAGCGTACGGAACTAAAGGTAAATTCTGGAAAAATGGGAATTCAAAGGTCACTAACCCCAAAAATACATCAAATGTTATTTTATATTATTGCAATGATCGGGGTCATGTTAAAAGTGTTTTTCCAAAACTAAAAACTAAGAGTTTTGCTGCCACTTCTGATCATAAATGTGATAATGAATTTCTCTTCACCACCTACTTGGAAACAAGTAGCCTCATGAAACAAAGATAGTGTTTGTTCATCAGATATAGCTTGTTTTGTGGTAGACTCTGGGGCCACTGCAAATGTTATTGGTATTGATAATAATATTTGTAAAGTTTTTTAAACATGGAAGAAGCTAGTTTTATAGAAGAAACAAATTATAGTGGAGAGATTAATCTGGAAGAAGTGAGTTATAAAGATGAAACAGACAATATAAAAGAAACAAATTATACAGAAGATGTAGGTTTGGAAGATATTAGTTATAAAGAAAAAAACTATCGTGAAGATATAAATATAGAAGAAATCAGTTTTAAAGAAGAAATTGTGAACACAGAAGAGGCAATTTTACCCAGAAAGAAGAAATTGTCAACACAGAAGAGACAATTATCCAGAAAGTAGAATTTAACAATACAGAAGAAATAAACCCTAGTGAAAAGATGAATCTGGAAGATGTTAGCATTAAGAAGAAATGAAGAATATAGAAGCTATAAACTATAGTGTTGAGTTAAATGATAAAGAAATAGTGAACAGGTCAGAAGTAAGAAATCAGGAAGAAATAAATCAGAGGATTTGGATGAATTTAACAAGACGAAAGACACTGTTCCAGATAATTTACTCGTATTTAATTGGTCAAGTTTGAAGTCGACAGGAGGTAAGGGATGATGCTCATTTAAACAATTTTGTATGCAGTGTGAAACAATAAACATTTCAAGAATGTCTAATAAAGAAATTATAAGTTCCCCTTATATCATTAATGAGAATGAAAAAAAGTTCAATTGTCAGAAGTGTTAAGCAAATAAACTGTTCTAGTGAACAATGAGGATGATGTTTGGATTCTATTTTGGAAAAGGCCAGCAGATGTCCGAAACTATCTGCAGGGTAAAGTGAAAACAAATTTAGGTCTTCTCCGCCGATTGGAATATATTGTTTTAAATTAGGATTGGAAATAGACTTTAGATATCAATCTGTGAATCTGAACTTTTATGAATTAAGAAGTAATGAATATGTTTGTTTGTGATGCTTATGCATATATATCAAGAAGTAGTAAATATGTTAACAGGTGCTTCTAATGTTTATATATTTTAAGATGTAATGAATATGATTTTATTATTATTAAACAGTCTTTTGTAATGCTTGTGTATATTATAAAGTAATTCCTTGTATTTATTTTATTTGTATTGTGTAATGTGGAAGGATTAATAGGCGGTAAACTTGTAAAGATGGATCTTATTAGTTAAATTTTCCATAATAGTTACTTGGGAGATTTCTAACGCTTATTATAATAATAACTAGTTGAAGTTAAAATTGTTATAATAACTGAAATATGAAATATGCGTCTATTGATTTATGAACTATATAAGGCTTTATTTGAATTAAAGCATTATTTTAATTATTATTATTAGATGCTTTAATAGATTTCATATATTAAATTTTTAATTGTTGTTATTTATGTGCATGCATTTATATTTATTTATTTACACTTTAGAGATAAGAAAAATAAATTAGATTGTTTAACACAGACCTCGACAGACGGATTACCCATTTTCTAGTGTTCTATTTAAAACTTAATGATTTTTTTACTCTCTATATATATTTCTTTGTATTTTTTCCCTAATAATCACGTTCAATCAATCAATCAACTAGTTGAAGTTAAAAATTATTAGCATAAAACTAGGAAACACAAGAAGTGCGACACCAACAACAATTTTTAAAGCCTCAAATATGCTCCTGTGCTACAATTTTTTTTACTCTTGTGAAAAGTTGTTATTTTCTCATTGATAAGTTTACCACGGAAATTATGATATTTCTAAAAATACATGTATACTTCAATAGATGTTTTAGTATTTGCACCTATAATGTTCTATTCCATAATATTAACCATATTTCATATAATAAAATACATTTCAGACATGATTGTCTGTAAAACTTATAAAACATGAAAATACCATGAACTTTTTTCTTTTTTCATGAAATGAATTTGTAAAAAACAAAAAACAACCAATAGACTGAAAATATTTTTAAAATTTAAGAATTCAATTATTATTAGTTACTAATTGATAAACTAGATATTCTTTTTCATGAATGTTCAATATTAAATTAAATATTAAACTCACAACACATCAAAGTGTAATAATTTATTTTCAAATAGTTTTAATTTTTAAAAAGATTCTTATCTTCAATTTTTAAACTTTTTCTAAAATATAATTTATTCAATGATAATTTATTCACTACTGTATTATACTAAAACAAAAAGTAAACAGAATGATCTTTTTAAACTTAAATTCCTTTTTTATTTATTAAAGTAATAATTTATATTTTTGAAATTTCCTTTTAAAAATATAATTTGAGTTTAATTTATTAAACACTAAATTTGTCTGATAAAGGCAATGACTGATAAATGTGTTTTTAACAATTACAAGTTATTGAAGGTCAGTTTAATCAGTTTGGCTGTAGTTTAAGAATAACCATAAGTTAAACCATTCAGTGCAGCTCTGGACTGGGAATAAGGTAATGTTCATAATTTAAGTAAAAATGAATTTAAGAATATCCTTATTATTAATTGAATATAGATATTTATGGATTAAACTTGTACTAGATATCCTACGGAAATATTTCTTGAAATTAAATTATACACTTTTTTTTTTTTTATTCAAACTTAATCATAGGTCTTTTAAATATTTGTATAGCTTGCAATCAAGTATAGAGAAATTTACTAAATTGAACAGCTAAATCCAGGCTACTCAATCTAGCATTGTAAATCATGTTTTGAAATAGCTAGAAGAATTTACATTTATATATTTACTAAAAATTTGATTTATTGAAGATTTCTGTAATTTTTACCATTAAATTTTTCTGAAACATTTATGGAAAGAAGAATTTGTATATTGAAATAACATGATTGCAGTTTTAGTAAATTTACTTTGAAAATTAATCAGACGAGGTTAACTAAAAAGGCCCCTGTTATCCTTGAAGGGAATTGTTTTTCATTTGAAAAAAGAAAACAAAAACTAAGCAAGACCAATTATCTCTTTCACAGCTTACAAAAAATATGAACTAAATAGAAGATTACTATTATTATAAATCCAAAATATTTTTTTCTGGATTTAGTTAATTTTTCCTTATTTAATTTATTATTTTTTATAATACCATTATTTGGAACACTGGTAAAGAACTGGTAAAGTAAATTTTCTTTTTTAATTTTATCCTGTTAGTTCTTATGAAACAAGTTTTGTAACTTATTTACTATATTTTGGGGTTCCTTCAAATTGTCCTTCACCCATGGAATTTTTATTGAAACTTATATATATATATATATATATATATATATATATATATTGTTGAGGTTCAAAATGGGTTAAATAATAAATACATTTTTTTCGATCTTTGGCGTATCGATCACAGACCACCATTAAGTTAACATAAATTTATGAGGAATTTGTTTAAGTAAATAAAAATAATTCTAAAAAATTATTTATTAATTTCATATGTACGGGTTTCTTCAAATATAACACAATTTGTATATGTATAACTGATTTAAATATTATACAAATGGCATTGCCACCCATTCCCGCGTCACCTGCCATATTTCATCCCACTCTGTGTGTGGAGGTGCCAGAGAGAGGACCTCCAAGTTATCCTACTCTGTGGAAGCCTGTGTGAAAGGATCTACCAAGTTACACTCTAGGATTGGGCGTCCAGGAAAGAGCAGACCTCCCAAGTTATTACTACAGTACGAGTGAGAGCCTGTGTGAAAGGACCTCCGTGTTATTCTACTTTACTAGTGAGAGCCTGTGTGAAAGGATCTTCAAGTTATCAAATCTACGAATGGAAGCCAGATTCTCAAGAGGAATTAGATTATATTGTGATTCAGAAGCTGTTTTATGAAGAAGGGATTTCAAGACTGAAGTTTGATGTAATACATGTAAGTGTTTTATTTAATCTTTGTGCTATAAAAATTGTGTTTTAATTTAAATTTAAATTGTTTAAAATTTGTTTTATTTGTTCCGAATTAAAAATAATTGTCATTGAACCCATGGAGATTAAGATTTCATGTTTAATAAAATATTTTAAGATAATTAACTGTTATGTGTAATAATTTCAATTGTCTGTAATAAAATAAATATAAAATTAACATCAATTTTTAATTTACTCTCTTTATAAATTCATAACAATATATATATATATATATATATATATATATATATATATATATATATATATATGTATATATATGTCCTGGTGCTCAAACAATCAAGCCGAGAAATACGCTGTTTTTGAAGGCTGCAGAGTTTCTATACGAACATCCGTCACAGACTTACACACACATTACCATACACACTGACAACAAGAACATCATTCATTCCATTAAAAACGCTAACATACACAAGCCTTTAACAGAAAACATTAGATTAACTTTGGTAAAATTGACGGTGATAGGAAAGAGGGTAATGATAGAGTGGGCTAAATCACATGCAGGGGATGAGAGCAACGAAAAACCAGACCATTTAGCCAAAGAGGCAGGCAACAGCGAGCTCTTGCCCTCTTACAGTAAGTTCCCAACATCTTACCTCAAGAAACAGCTAAAAAATGGAACATTACCTGGACTTCATCACCGACAATTGGACAAAATCACCGAGCCTACAGAGATACATTCCTCGCATAACACTCGAAAATTACAAACAATTACACAGTTCAGAATTCAAATTAACACAATTTTTAACAGAACACGGAAACACAAAACAGTATACAAAACGATTTAACATAATAAGAACAGACTCGTGTGATGAAGATGGACAGACCCACACTTTTAGACACATACTGTATTACTGTTCATGATACGACAGACAACAAATTAAATTGATAAAAAACATAATACTCAAACGAGGGTCTTGGCCTGAGACAGAACAATTAATTTTTTCTAAATTAAAAACTGACTTACTATCATTTATAAAAGACATTGATTTTGATCAACTCTAAGACATAAGAAGGGCAATTCACTTGTTATATAGTTTTTCATTTTTTAATTGTAACTTTTTGTGAATAAATTTTTATTAACTACTGTCGTTAATCATAATGTTCTATATTTATAACTTATGGATTGATGTTTTTAATTATATAAATAATATTATAAAACCTTCTTGCTGTGCTTAAAATACTAATTTTGTTTCATTTTTGTTTATTTTTATATTTGTTAAATGTTATTTATTTATTTTTTATTATATATTTTATGATTACAATTTTAATTTTATTCTCACATGTAAATTATCAATTTAGTCAAACTGTTAATTTGTAATTTCTTATATTGTTAACTTATACTAAAATGTATTCTGTAATTATAATACTAAACTGATCTGTAATTATTAAAATCACATGTAATATGCTTATTTAAGCATGGAGCATGTCCTAATATTAATAAATGATCTCTCCATAGGGTTACCATGGGGGGAAAAAGAGAGAACAAAATAATATATATATATATATATATATATATATATATATATATATATATATATATATATATATATATATATATATTAGTACAAATTAGTTTTGAAATACTTGAATTAGTCTTCATCAGGTCCAAGG
This sequence comes from Troilus luridus, assembly GCA_964056705.1. Taxonomy (NCBI): domain Eukaryota; kingdom Metazoa; phylum Arthropoda; class Insecta; order Hemiptera; family Pentatomidae; genus Troilus; species Troilus luridus. The sequence goes on from OZ057413.1 coordinate 86,785,239, forward strand.
CTTTTAGTTCATAAAATTCGGTCCGGCTGCCAAATTAAAACCTTTGCAGATTGGCATCTAAAGAATATTCCAATATGTATTCTAAGATTGGAAGAAAAAAAAGAGTTAAAAGAAAAATCTGGTTATGGGAGTAAAAAGAACTAATCTGATTGAAAACAACAGAAGTACCTTGGCATTAGAAAAATACTTAAAAAGTTAGTAAGTTACATACATACTACTTACAATCTCTTTTACTGCACAGGGTGCATTTCAAGAGGGATTTGATGATAAGATAGCAGAAGGATTTCATTGGATAACAAGAATCTGAGTCATAGTGATGGGGCTCACTAGTTGATCTGAACATTACATGATGTCATTAAATTTTGTTTCTTTACTCCTTAGCCCCTGTAGTTTTTTATTTTTGAAATCATGTGTATATATATATAGGAATGAAGATGGGAATATGCTGGAATTCTATTGAAAGAAAGGAATAGGAATATAGTGATTCTAAGCAACTGGTCTTCTTTTATACATCTGATGGTTACGCACTAGTGCTATCCAGTAGGGTGAACGAGAACTACATGTTGGCGGGATGTCTGCTATTCTATCTATACTGGATATTTGACATGTTTTACCAGAAGCTTTCAAACCTCATCAAAAAACATGTCATTCTAATCTCAACAATATGTGACACGCTATTACAATTTCAACTCGAAAGTTCATGGGTGGTGGTCACTGATGTGGAACTCTGAAAGATTTATTTATAATAAAATATTTTATATTCATCTGTTAATTTTTTAATGTAGATATGTAATTATGTTAATGTTCCTCTGAGATGAATTTATATAATTCAGGAGAGTGTGAAATGGTCAAAGGTGCAGTCAATAAATATACACAAAATTTCACACCTGACCATTTCACGCTCTTCTAAAATATATCTAGTCATCCATTCCCATATTTTAAATATATTTCACCTTGTTTGATATCATTAGAACTGGTTATAAATGCAAAATTATGTTTTCTGTTGCAATAATCATCAATATAGTTCTCAATAATTCCATGTTTCAGAATGCTGACACTACTTTTAATAACAACAGCCCTGGTGCTCATTGTAGCATTCCTAGTGAACAGGGTCCGTCATGCACATTCTTTTTGGAAAGAAAGAGGAATAAAATATAACAAACCTTGGTTCCTTTTTGGCAATACCCTGCCAATTTTGCTCAAACAGAAATCTATCTCTTCAATTTTGGTAGATCTTTACAAAATGTATCCAAACGAACAACTTTTGGGGTAAGTGGGCCCATCAATATTTTTCAAACCTAAAAATGGTATAATTTTGAAATAATTAAAACATAATGAGAAATGGTTTTGGTGCTGTAAAATAATGGCTTAGTTTTATCACTGCTGTTTAATTGAAACAGAGATAGAAATTTCAGCTAAAAATGGTAGATTGTACAGATGAAAGTCACTTTTTTCTGAAATGGATTTATAAACATCTACTTGTTTATATTAGTCAGTAGAATGTATTCGAACATGTGAAATGTTGATGGTTTGATTTGATGCATTTGAAGAATATATTAGGATAGTGGTAGAGAAGTTTAAATGTCAAAAACTCGTGAGGGACATGGGCAGGCACAATCGATTGAGCGGATGACTGGAGACAAATTATAAAAAAGTAGTACAAGGAATTCTTCAAAGATGGAGACGTACTGGGAGCTGCAGGTAAGACAAGGATTAACAAAATCTCGCTTAAGCAAGAGAAAGTTACATAAGTGAAAGATAGGAGGTACCCGCAGGTGCTGTGTCAACATATCTGGGAAGAGTTAGACAGTTTGAAGAACCAGGAAATAATTATAGATAGTAAATAACCTTATAATATCCCCTGTGTGCAGTGAGAAAAATACAGTTGACTACCGAAAATAAACGAGAACACAATAGATGAGAAATTCCGGATACCCAGATTTCCTGAAATTTTAGTGAGGCTAAGAAGGGCAACGATATACAGCACTTAAAAATATATCCCAAAGATCAACACAAAATAGCATTCTCGTTTGAGAGAGGACACTAAGAATTTACAAGAATTCCGTTCAGTTTGAAAAACACTACACTAACTTTTCAGCGACTCATGGATGAGTTCTTAAGGGGGGTAGATTTACATGTATGACTTATGAGTGTTTAGCAAAACTGACGGAGAACATTTGCAACATATGAAAAAGAAGTTTAGAAAATTCCGACAGTTTTGAATATTTGTCCATAGTGAAGTGATTATGTAAACCCACAGAGGCAAAAAACAACATAGGGATGTGACACTCCTCTAAGACCAGGAAAGACAAACTATCGTGGGATGCAAGAGATGCTGCAAGCATTTTGGAGGAAGTACTTTTGGTGGAAGATGAAAAGGACAATACTGGAAACCATAGGTCAGTGTGTGATCTATCTTAGTTTAAAGCATGACAGACACGCAGTTCTGTTTCTGTCGATAGAAACTGTGTTAGGGGTTCTAAAGACGTTATTCCAGTTCTATGGAGGTCCAGATTGTTCAATGGAGGTAGTTAGTTTGACAACATTAGCATCAGAGTAGCGATGAAAGCCCAAGACGTTGTGAGGCACCTCAACACTCTAAGACATTGAGGGGTTGTGTAGAACGTCTCCATATCATACGAAGTGACTACCTATAAGTATATCAGCAGACAATGGTCTGAAACAGGACATGGGGGTGGCTAAGGCATTGGTGGCCAACATCAACACTCGACTTACATACATAGTGTTGCAGGTTTTTCACTTTTTGAAATATTTTTTGGACTTTGCAAGCATCAACATACGAGGAAGAGATAATCAATAATGAATACAGATGGGAAAAAGTCCAGGGTAAAATAGAGAGGGAAAAAAGGATAGGGTGGTATGAAAAAATCACAATGTCAGAGACATGATGGGAAATGTAGAAACAGGAATTGTAGTGTACCAAAAGCTAGGGTCAGGAGCAAAGAATTACTGTGATAAGAAGGACCATTCAGGGTTGTGGTAATTAGGGAGTACAATGTCGGCACTGTAGAGACCATGAATGAACATAAGAAACGGAGAACTGTTCATACTGGAAAATGTAAGCTTCCTATAAATTAAACTGTGACTCAGTCATAAAAACAGGAGTATCCTTGTCTCTGCACACTAGAGAATTATTTGTATTAACTAATCAACAAATTTGAAGTAATGAACTATTTTTTTTTTCTGATATTGGTATTTTAAATTTTGTTAATCATAAGAGATTTTCTTGTTAAATTTAATTATTATTTCATTTTAGTTTGTTAGGTTTATAATTGTTTTTGACCTTGAATATCCTCTTTACTACGAAACCTAACAGAGAAACGATTTAATTAAAATCATAATTCGAAGTTTGGGCGCCAATATAATGCAAATTATAATAAATGGAAGAAATATATTTCATATTTGAATTAACTATCTGCAATAACACATTATCAAAAATTAATAAAATCCCTATTTGAGAATTTGGGTGTGAAATTATTGTAAAAGTTAATCAGTTCTAATAATGATTGAACTGTTTTTTTTGTTTGTTGGTCTTTTGAAAATGATATTACCTTTTAACATTTTTTTGTTTTTATTATCATCTAATCAACTAGTAATAGTGATTTTTTTATTATTTTAAAACTCATTTAATTCTTCTTTTCTTTCCTCATTTATTTCCCTATGCAATTCTACATCTTTTCTTTCACATTGTGTTTTTAATTTTTCTATTATTTTTCTCAATTTCTTGAGTTTATGTTACTTTAACCTTATTTTTTACTTTGTTTAATTTCTAATCCTTTCTATTTTCTTCAATTTTTTTAATATTTCTTCTTTATTTTCTTCAAGTTGAAATAAAGTAGTTTTTTCTTCTAGTTTCTTCAATAAAATGATCTCAAATGAATTAAGTATTTTAATAAGATTAAGATAAATGCTTATATTGGTTAGTAGTTTCTTATATTAACTATATTAGTTATATTATATTTTCTTATACATCTTTTGTAGACATTTTGATTTTCTGAAGCCAACACTGATAGTCCAAGATGCTGATTATGCGGAGAAGATATTAATCAAGGACTTTGTACATTTCACAGACCATGGAATTGAAATCGATGAAGAAAAAAATCCAATAGATGCACAGTTATTTACTATGTGTGGTAAGAAGTGGCGTGCATTCAGGTGACTGAACACTTAATACAATAAATTCTTGATGAAACATGCATTTTCTACTAAAACAAACCAACTTGTATACTTTTAAAATTGTTTTAGGTATAAACTAAGTCCTGTTTTCACCTCTGGAAAATTAAAAAATATCTTCGACACTATGGCTGTGTTTGGAGACAAATTAGTTTACTTATTATCTACGAAAAAAGAATATAAAAAAGTTAATATTCGAGAAGATATGTCATCTCTTTGTATGGATATAATTGCGTAAAGTATATTGTTTATTTTTTATTATAAGTGTATGATTATAGTTTCAGAAGTATATGTATGGAGGTTTGTGGCCATATTCCAAACTCAGTAATAACCTCTTATTAATAGCTGTATTATGCATTGTGTACCAACATTTTGGTCTAAGATTTAGACTATTAGGAGGACTCTCAAAAAACTAGATACCAAGAGTGATATAAACCATAGAAAAGTAATAAAGATGGTAGCAAACAGAAATTACTGTATAAAAAAATATTTAGCATAAAAAATAATGAATGAAAATAAAAAAAAGTGAAAAGAGAGGAAGTAAATTACAATGAAGAATATAATAAAATATGCCAAAACTATTGTTTACTACAATTATTAATTTGCATGAAAAATAAATTGATGGGCATGGAAAGTATTTAAATATAATTAATTATATTTATTAAAATTATACATTTTTAGTTTTCATTATTTATTTCATAAATTAATTTTTTTTTCTATAGACTTATTACCCTTTCATTACCCATTTCTTTTTATTACTATATTTTATTATTGTTACCAGTACTGCCATGATTGATATAGTAATTTAATCACCCTATTTTTCTCTACCACGATGATGACCTAAAATTTAGACAAACATTTCTGTACACAACAAGTAATTGTAGTGTAGGATTAAACATATAAAGTAAATGGTTGGTAAATGTAGGGCTGAATATAAGTATGCTATAAATTTCAGCATTTTATGAATTGTGAAATATTTTAGCTTCTAAATGGGTTTTACAAAATAGTAAATTTTTCAGTTGTGCATGAATGCCATTTAAGGTACCTATATCATACCATATTTTGTTTTTTAACATTTTTAAAAATAATTTATAGTTTATAAAACCTCTAAGGTTAAAACTCCAATTTAGAGTTATGGAGCCAAATTTAATCACTACTTTTTCTTGATTTCAGGTCCTCAGTGTTTGGTATTGAACCAAATGTACTTGAAAATCCAAATTCAGAATTTCGTAAAATGGGAAAAGAAGTTTTTAATTTTGGTCTGTTGGGATTTTTAAAGATGTGGTCTATTCTGTTTTTTCCATGGTTGGCAAAAAAACTTGGATTATCTATGAACAATAAAGAAGTAGTTGAATATTTCACAAAGATTATAAAAGACACATTCAGCCATAGACGGAAGAACAACATTCACAGGAATGATTTCGTACAGATGATGATTCAGCTTCAAGATAAAGGACATATTGAAGTACAGAATTGGGATACGAATGATGATTACTTAAAGAGTGATGAACCCAAAGCTACAAATGTTGATAGCTATGGTAAGTATAAATATTAAAACAATTTAATTATATCAGTAGCTTTGTATAATACCTATTGTGTATGAACTTTGGGAGGACAACCATTACCATAGGATATGGTAAAATGAAATGGAAACTGCTCTTCAGATACCTCATTCCATGATATAGATCTTCAGTTTGATGGTCAAGGCCTGAAGTGTTCATTGGTAAAATATAGAATATACAATGTTTCAATTATTTGTATAGCAGATGGTGTTTAAGAGAAGATGAAATGATTTAAATTTAATCACAAAACAAAGAGAGCTGGACTTTTTTCTGTAAGTCAGCAGTAACCTTCCTTCTTATTACATTGTTGACACATAAGTGAATCATTAATGTTGTTGATAATTCCCCATTTATGTATGTGTGATTATGTCACCACTATAAACGTATAGCAGTGGGAGTTCTCACTCTGTTGTTGTTGCTCATGTATGTATGTTCTTTCTCTTTTGTGCTCTCTGAATAAATCAGTTTTCATCACGTTTATCTTGTGGTTGTTATTACATCCTTTTATTTATTACAAAAGGTTATGGGCCCAGACGTCTGAGGAAACTCTTAAGTAGAAAATTGATAAACGTGTTTTCGGAAATTTAGTGCGTATCAGTTTTGAGGTTATTATCGCACGTGGTCCGAAGTTTTTGTTACTCGTGTTCTCTGTTTATTACGCGGTTAAACGATGGCCGGTGCGACAAATATTCTGTTGGGAATTAAGCCGTTTGATGGAGGCAACTTTGTTAATTGGAGCTTTCGTATGAAGCTTGTGTTGGAGCAAAATGGTGTGGCCCATGTGTTGACGGAAGAAGCCCCTACTGAGCAAGCGGAACTTTGTTTTGTTATCAGTTCGGAAATTAGAAGAAAAGGGATGTCGCGTGATTTTTGAAAAATCGTCTGTAATGATATTTTATGGAAACAAAGTGTTATATGGACAAGTTTTTGGACGTTTATATGTTGTTAAACTGAACGTATTTCAGGAATGTGCAAATGTGACAGGCCATATAAACGATCTGATGCACCGAAGAATGGGACATTCTTCTAAGTACCCGGTTGGACTATGTGAGGTGTGTATGAAAGGTAAACAATCAAAGCTACCTTATGCTAAGAGGATCCCGGATGAAAGGAAGACCACAAGAATTTTGGAGAGAGTATCAAGTGACGTTTGTGGAAAGATAACACCTCCTACATATGATGGATACAATTATTTTGTAACTTTTGTTGATAATTTTAGTCACTTTTGTGTTACTTACTTATTAAGACATAAATCAGAAGTATTTGAAAAATTTAAGTGGTATTTGGCTATGGCTGAAACTAAATTTGGTGTGTCACTAAAAAATTTAAGATGCGATAGAGGAGCCGAATACGTATCTCATGATTTTATTAATTTTTGCAGAACAAGAGGGATTGTATTAGAATATTCTATGCCGAGGAATCCCAGAACGGCATCTCGGAACGTATGAATCGAACATTACTTGATAAAGCTAGATGCCTACTGTTTGATAGTAATTTGGAAAAGGAAATGTGGGGAGAGGCTATTATGTCGGTGACATATCTTGTTAATAGACTACCCACAAATGCCCTACCCAACGGTGAAGTTTCTGCAAAGCGATGGTATGGATTTGAACCTGATCTCAAGAAAATAAAAGTTTTTGGATGCACAGCATATTCTCACATCCACAAAGAGGACAGGAAAGAGAAACTTGGTGAAAGGTCAAAGAGACTTTTTCTTGCCGGTTTCTGCGAAAACGGTTACAGTCTGTGGAATCCCTCTACAAGGAAAATAGAGTTTGCCCGTAATGTTATTTTTGATGAAAATGAAGGATCAGAAACATCTCAAGAATTGCCTGTTACTGACACTAAACTTATTGTGGTTCTGCCTGAAGAAGATAACCCAAGGAAGTCTACTACTGATGATGAAGAAGATTTTTATGGTTTCGAATCATTAGATGAAGAAGAAGAAAAACCAGAAAAAACCCCGAAACGAACGAGAATGAAGCCTAAATATCTTGAAGATTTTGTCACATCACTGGCATATGAGATGGCTCTCTCTGCATGTGATACTCCTCAAAGTTATGATGATCCCATCAAGGACATGGGTTGGCGAGAAGCTATAAACAATGAATTGTTGTCTTTAGAAGAAAATCAGACTTGGGAGGTGGGTGACCCTTCAGAAGACCAGCCAATAATTGATAGTAGATGGATTTTTACCTCAAAACTTGTGGATGGTGCACCCAAGAAGAAAGCTCGTTTGGTAGCCAGGGGCTACCAACAGCCTTCAACAGAGGATGAAGACTTGTTCGCCCCAGTGGCAAGGATGGTCACTCTTCGAATCCTGCTTTCTGTAGCTGTTGATCGTGAGCTCTACATCAACCAACTAGATGTGCGTTCAGCATTTTTAAAAAGTGAGTTATCAGTTCCTGTGTATATGAGGCCACCGGATGGTCTCAAGTGCAGTGAAGTGCAGGTATTAAAATTAGTTAAAGCACTATATGGTCTAAGGAAAAGTCCTAAAACTTGGAATAATTACATAAATATTAAAATTGAGTCTAAAGAACAAATAGCAGACTTATTAACTAAGGCATTACCAGAAAATAAGTTTGAATATTTCTGTAAACTTGTAAATCTTGTTAAAGTATAATCTTAGACCGAATGTGGAATTAAGGGTGGGTGTTGTTGATAATTCCCCATTTATGTATGTGTGATTATGTCACCACTATATACGTATAGCAGTGGGAGTTCTCACTCTGTTGTTGTTGCTCATGTATGTATGTTCTTTATCTTTTGTGCGCTCTGAATAAATCAGTTTTCATCACGTTTATCTTGTGGTTGTTATTACATCCTTTTATTTATTACAAAAATTAAAACTTCTTTAAAGAGCTAAATTTCAAGTAATAACTCTTTATTTCCGTTTGGTACAAGTCAGAAAACAATTTATAATTTGTTTATATAAAGCAATGAAAGGGTCACCTTTTTTATCGTATATATCAGGTGGGGACAGGTTACACATGGATTTGCCACTGTAATATAAATACATTAAAACTATGTATAGTGAAATAAAAATAAATGTTAATTAATATTGGTCACGTAATAACTATTGAATACAATAAAATAAATTAAATGGTTGAGGCAGTGGCAAATCCATTTCACACAAAACCTCATTGGTCACCCGGCTGTTTATAACCTTCACTATATTTCACTTCCGTTACACTTCTAACTGAAGAGAACTGTCTGTTTTGGATGTTGGTGACCAGCACGGCTAGTTTAATTTTTTTGGCTGCCATACAAAAGAGTTTGACAGATGTTTTTATGGTCTATTTCCTGATGTTGCTTAACCTTTCTTCCTTGTCCTCTCTGTCGGTTGATATTCCCCTGCTTGGTGAGCTGATGCAGAGAGACTCATTCAACAAGATGTGGGTGGCCCAAATTCTCCAGATTTCGGATCTAGATGATGATGGTGATTTCCAAGGATTTTTTCATTTGCCTTAGATCTTCCTCATTTGTTACCTGCTCCATCCTTGATATTTTGAGCATCATATGATCCAACCACATTTAAAATGCTTGAATCTTTTTGGAAGAAAAGATACAAATCTATTAAACAGTCAGGAATGAATTTGAAGTAGCCATTAGTCAGGCCAAGAAACGGTCCTGGGTTGATTTTGATAAAAAACTAAGTGAGGACCATTTTGAGTCCATATGGACCTTTTTAGTTTTAGTCCTTATTTTTAACATAGAGAGTAAAAAGGTGATAAAATGCAGGGAAACAACAGTACAAGTTATTACGATACGAGCACAGATTTATTGGATATAAACACTATATATGAACATTTATAGACAGGGACACTTCACACAATAACAATCCAGTCCTTACTCTCATACCCACGTTAACTAACTGACCACAATGGCTAACACAACACCTGGATCTCACAGTACACATGCTAACATGATCTCAATGGTCACTTTAGAGTGTTGTCTGTCTATAATACAATACAGATGATATACAGAAGAGGAATTACTTCAACACTTATTGGCTCTTTTTAGTTTTAGCAAACAACTAAAATGAGCAGAGCAAAATAAGCCTGTCAGAAGTGTAAAAAATAGTGATGAATCTGTGCTTATTTACAAGAAAAAGATCCTAAAGTGGTGGAAACAACATTTCCAGGAATAGTTCCCCAAAATTCCAGAAATACATCACAGCCTGGAACAAGAACCCTCTACTCTAGAAAGCCTAGAGGGAATAGAAGAAGAGGTAGAACATGTTGAAGTAATACCTCTTTTGTATATTATCTGCATTGTTTATAAAGTGACAGTTGAGATTATGTTGGCTGTGCACCATGGCATCCATGCACTTGTTCAGCCATTGTCTAGTTAGTTAGCGTCGGTTTCTAGTCAGGACCGGGTGTATTTAAACTGAAAAATAATCAATGTATTTAACTTCTTTAGTTTTATTAAAGAAATTAACTTTAGTGAAAATATAAATCTGGAAGAAGTGAGTTATAAAGGTGAAACAGACAATACAAAAGAAGAAACAAACTATAGTGAATATATAAATATAGAAGAAATCAGTCTTAAAGAAGAAATAGACAATATTAAAGAAATGAACCATAGTGAAGAGATTAATCTGGAAGAAATAAGTTATAAAGATGAAACAGACAATATAAAAAAAGAAACTAACAATAGTGAAGGTATAAATATAGAAGAAATCAGTCTTAAAGAAGAAATAGACAATATTAAAGAAATAAACTATAGTGAAAATATAAATCTGGAAGAAAATAGCTATGAAAAAGAAAAGAAGAATATAGAAGTAATAAACTATAGTGAAGAGTTAAATCTGGAAGTAAATAATGAAGACAAAGCTAGTCAAACAGAGATATTAAACAAGATGACAGAATTAAATGAGAATGAATAATGAACTGGCCAGCGTTAAGAAATCAGAAAGAAGAGGTAAATTCGGATCAATTTAACAAGATGAAAGACACTGTTCTAGATAATTTACTTGAGTTTAATTGGTCAAGTTTAAAGTGAACAGGAGGTAAGGAAATGTGCTTGTTTAAAGAATTTTCTATGTATTGTGTAACAAAAGACATGTCAAGAGTGTTTAATAAAGTAATTATATGTTTCCCTTATATCATTAATGAGAATGAAAAAAAAGGCCAATTTTGGTAGTTTTAAAAAAATTCATCAAATAAATTATCTTCATGATTTTGAAATAGTTATAGCTTTTGTTAATGAAGATGATGATGTTAGTATTTTATTGTGGAAAAAGCCAGCAGATGTCAGAAACTATCTGCCGGGTAAAGTGAAGAAAAAATATTGAGTTCTTTACCGCCGGCTGGAATATATTGTTTTAATAAAGGACTGAAATAGGACTTTGGATATCAATCTGTGGAAGTGAACTTGTATATATCAAGAAGTTGTAAATATGTTATCAGGTGCTTTTGTAATTAGGATGTTAAACTAATTATGTTTCAGTAATTCCTTGTATTGATTTTATTTGTGTTTTGTAATTAGGATGTTGAAGTAATTCTGTTTCAGTAATGCCTTGTATCTATTTTACTTATTTTTAGTCGTTAGGATGTTAAAGTAATTCTGTTTCAGTAATTCCTTGTATTTTTTTTATTTGTATTTTGTAATTAGGATGTTAAAGTAATTCCTTGTATTTATTTTATTTTAATCGTGTAATGTGGAATTAGGAAGGCTTGTTGAAATAATTAATTTTATGTATTTTTATTTGTATTTTGTAATCCGGAATTAGGAGGGTGTGTGGAAGTAATTCCTCTTTTGTATATTATCTGCATTGTATTAAAGTATTGTATTATAGACAGACAACACTGTCAAGTGACAATTGAGATTATGTTGGCTATGCACCATGGCATCCATGTACTTGTATAGTCATTGTCTAGTTAGTTAGTGCCCAATAAACCTGCGCTTGTATCGTAATAACTTGTACTGTTGTTTTCCCTGCAGTATTTCACCTTTTTACTCTCTATGTTAAAAGAACATGCAATCTAGACTCTAAAAATAGGATAGGACGGCATCACTAAAGAAAATCTGAAATATGTTGGACAAGAACTCCTTAATGCCTTCAATCAAACATGGTAAGTGTTCGGCATTTTGGTTTTTTTTTTTAAAGTGAATTTCGGCTATCTGAATTTTTGATTACGGGAGCAGCGTGGCTCACTGGTAGAGCACTGAGTGTCCTTACTGAAAGTCCTGGGTCCAAATTCAGCTCTCTGGAAGACTTTTATTTAATCTGTTAGTGGCTGGATATGATAAGATACTTTTGGGACTAACCCAGTCTCTATAAATTGAACACCCAAAATATGGGGAAAATCTGAGGGTTGAACGTGATCTAGATAAATCACCTCCCTGCTCAACCGTTGTCCAAGAAACAGTTTAGTCTCTACCACATACTAAACCTAAGACCCTCCATGAGTTGTAGTGGTATAGGTTTTATTTTATTTTTTTTGAACTTTTGATGGTTGTTAGTTCTTCATTTAACGTCACTTTATGCTGCTATGGCTAATTGGGCGATGCTACAGCGGGAGCTCTAAATTTTGCCTACCCAGGTTTAATTAGGATAGGGATTTTTAACGAGTCCCTGACCATTGTACAGGCTCGGGACCCCCGTTTAACTTCCCTTCCGAAGGACGGCGTAACTAAGGATTTTTACTTCCTTAAAAAAATCCTAGGGCCACCAGCTGGGCTAGGAACCCGCGATCTTGGGCTTAGTAGTTTGTCACGCTAACCACTAGACCACAGGTGACCGTTTTGAACTTTTGATATCTGAACCATACCCGACAATGTTAGTTCAGTTTATTGACACTCTCCTGCTTATATATAAGTAATGACCGTCATGTATTTGTTTGATGTACAGAATATATTTTAAACCATAGCAATGGTATACAATTATTTTTGTATTAACATAATACTGTTGAGACATTCACTCCTGAAACTTAATTTTAATAATGTGTTTCAGAAATAACAGAAAATGTAGTCATTGCCCAAGCATTCACTTTTCTGACCACTGGCCTGGATACATTAGGAATTAGTCAAACATATTTACTTTATGAACTGGCTCTGCACCCTGATATTCAAGAACAAGTGAGGGAAGAGATATTTGAACAATGCAAGATTTACGGAGGTTTAAATTATGATAGCCTTAAATCTATGACTTATTTAGAGAAATGTCTTAAAGGTTAGTATAAAGATTAGATTTAAGAGGTAAAATCAGTTAAGCTTTAAATCTAAACTAAATGAAAAAAAAGGGAAGGTTATTATTGTCTGACAATTTGCAGCGGGAGTTCCCCTATCACACCTCTATTGGAAATATAAAAGTCAAAAATGAAGTTCAGAGGTAACCGGGTCGAAGCCAAAACATCAATAGAATGTTAAGGTATTACAGTAAGAACAAACTAGCCAAGGAGAAGACAAAAGATGAGTGAAGTGAGATATGCACTGGGGGAAAGGATGTGGCTTCACTATGTCCACCTTCTGTGCAGGTCGTTATTTACTAGATTGTCAGACTGTATCTATTCTAGAGTTGACATTGCACGAAAAATATTAGTTCCCTATAAATATTTTTTTCCATTTACAGAAGGAATTATGTAGGCGATTGAGGTAGGCTATTTGTGCTCAATAGTGGCTATGCCCATACAAAGTTTTTTTTAGAGTTTGGTGCAAAAATGGCTGTAACAATTTTTATGAAATTTGCCTAAAGCCTTCTGCTTAAAGCTCTCTAAATATTTATATTAAAAAAAAAATCCCACTGACCAATGTAAAGAAAACTATTTCTGACAAAAAGAAAATATATGACTTATATATGTGTTTTATGATGAATTTTACATTTATGTATTCAAAAGGTTATTGTATTCTCTAAAAATAAATAAGTAAAATTATATAAATCAGACCAATATTAGCAAAGGTACTGTGTTTTAAAATTTTTGCTTTCCTATCAATACTATGAATGCATAGTTTAATTGTGACCAACTTTTGTAGGATCCACTCGTTTCATCTCTCTAAATTTTAAAATACTTGTCTTTCCACCTATGTAAATTTTAAAAAACACAACAAAATATCATCTAAATCGGAGAAGTATTAGCAAAGATTTTTGGTGAGATGTTTAATTGTATAAGCTTGTTTTATAAAGTATTTTGTACATTTAGTTATGGAAACAATTCACATTTTCTTCCCAATTGTTTTGTAACTTGAACTCATAACTATCTAGTAGCATATTTACAAGATAGTTTAACTGCCTAAAAATCTAAAAATTAAAAATAATAAATATTCAGACTTACAATTTAGAGAAATGTTCCTAAGGTTAGTATTATGGTTAAATTTAGAAGGTAAATTTAAAAATTAATAAAATGACCTGAAAAACCGAAACAAAATATCATATACATCGGAGAAGTATTAGCAAAGATGTAGCATATTTAACTTATACAATTGCTTTATAAATTATTTTGTATACTTAGTTTTGTTTACCAATTATTTTTTAACTTTAACTCATAAAAATTTAGAAACTAATTTCCAAGAAAATTTAACTGCGCAAAAGCTAAAAATAAAAAATAAAATAATCCGCCCAATATTATCAACCATATGGCATATAATTTTTAAATTGGACTTTCATCCAAAATGGTAAGCATTGCCAGATACTTTTATAAATATGCCATTATTTTTCTGTATTTGGTTCGATCTCATTGAGGTTATGTCTAATATAAGCTTTACAATTTTCAGAAACCCTACGTTTACACTCTGTACCTCAGTTATTCCGGCTGTGTAATAAGAGTTATACTTTTCCGAATGGCTATACAATAAAAAAAGGAGAAATCCTACAAATTTCTGTTAGTGCTATTCATAGAAATCCTGATTACCATCCTGATCCAGATTCTTTCAAGCCGGAAAGATTTGATAACGTAATGAGACCAGGAATTTATTTACCTTTTGGTGAAGGACCTCGAGTGTGTATAGGTATGGATATAAACATTACTATCCAGAATAAACTAGGAGGTGGGAAGACAAGTGAATTTTTTGTTTGCCAAAAATAGAATTAACTATATTTAATACAAATATAATTTTTGAAAGCAATCATTGTTAATATTCAAGGATACACAGTAGAGCTACAGCAAAAGTAGGATTTAACCTAAAATCTAGATTTTATAAAAAAATTTAACTTTAAATTGCCTTTATACAAAATTTAAAATTTCAGCTTGTACCCCTTGGCATCTCACACCCAATCTTGATTATATAAATATGTAAATATATATTTGCATATAAAATATAATTTATTTTTACAGCTATGAGGTTTGCTTTGCTTCTAGTAAAATTTGGAATTGCTAGATTGCTCATGAATTACAGATTGAGAATAAATCCTGAAACAAAGGTCCCAGTTGAAGTTCTTCCTCAGTCAGTATTATTAGAACCGAAAACACCCATCTATTTTGATTTAGAAGAAGTTTCTGCTTGATAATAATTGTAAAATGAACTTACAAGATGTAACTTTTCTTTTGAAAACTGATTTCTTCATTATTTTTAGTTGCTTCTTATAAACTAGTTAAATTAATTAACTTAAACATGAAATTAAACCAGACCATTATGTGATAATATTATACAAAAATGATATATTCAGAAATCCTAAAATGATTAAATTTATGTTCCTAGATATAAAAATTTAGTTTAAATATAAAAATTGTATTAAAAAAATTGCTGTTTATTTTAAAAATAAAAAAAATTGGTTTTTGTCCATTCCAAGTTTTACCTCTCCGTTCTAGTGTATTCTTCATAAGTTTCCATTTATTTTAAGTTATCTTTACGAGAATTTGGTAATAGAAATCTTTCTATATCTACGAGGTGTGGCTATTAAATAACGAGACTGATGTTGCTGCGGAACAAGTACGCATGCGCCAACCGCCATTGACTGACAGCTGTTTAGTGTGAAGCTTTCTCTTTAGTATGCAATTAGTCTCGCTCCTGTAAATAATACCGTTTAGTCAGAGCCTAAGTTTGCGCTAGTGTTGTTTTTATGTTTTGCCGGATAAAATGGTTAGTGCAATAATAGAGCAACGAATTATTGTAAAATTTCACTTCAAACTTGGAAAAATCCCTTGGAAAAAGTTGGTAATTTGATTCGGTCTGACTGTTGATTAAGTATTCGTGCAGTTGCTGAAAAAACGACCCGAAATGTGGAATGACAAATCACGGGTTCTCCACCAAGACAATGTGCCAGCGCATTCCGTGTTATCTGTCAAGAGGTTCCTAGCCCAGTACAGCATCATAGTGTTAGAACATCCACCTTATTCACCAGATCTTGCACCATGTGACTTCTATCTGTTCCCTTAGGTGAAATCTTCATTAAAAGAGACGAGATTTGAGTCCATGGAAGCTGTAAAAGAGAAAGCGGCATGCGTCCTGAAGGAGCTGACAGAAGATAACTCCCAGCACTGTTTCCAACAATGGAAAATTCGCATGGAGCGTTGTAGGGATAGAGAAGGGGTGTATATTGAAGGTACTATGTAATTATGTATAAAATAAAAATAAATTTTATTGCAACGTTAGTCTTGTTATTTAATAGTCACACCTCATATTAAACCAAATTGCAGAGAAAATAAAATAATCTTTGATGGTGTAAGTGGACTTTTATATTAATTTGAAAATATTTTGAAATAGCTACTCAAAAAGTGAAATATAAAGCACTTAACACTATATCCTACTTTATTTATTTATTCTTTACATATCAAAAATAATACAGGTAGAATGGTGGATCTTAGAGTTAAAGAACTAAAAATAAAACACTGAATACTCTACATTTAAAAAATAAAATAATCTAGTTAAACAAAAATACAAGGGGGGGGGGGGCTGGACAGCTCAGTGGTTGGGAGAAGAATTTCCATCCTGAAGGTTCTGGATTCAAATCTGGCTGTGGCAGATAAATTTATTTAATCTGTTAACAGCCCAGGGGCGGACCCTATAGGATCTGGGGACCCTACTGCGGCTCACCCAGCCTCTATAAACAGAGTACCCTTAATTGGATGAAAAACCTAGCCATTGAGCATGATCTAGGAGAAATCACCTCCATGCATATTTGTCCTAAAACCAGTACAGCCTCTACCACTTATTGAACCTAAGACCCTTCGTGCGTAGTAATGGTACAGATTAAGAAAGAAAAACACGAATAAAAATGTACTGGATAGCCTATTTATAAATTTCAACTAAAACTATATTTGGTGAATAGGAAAGCATATACTTTGTGTGGATGAGTAAGAAATAGGTGAATACGCAGGCTTTGAAAGTAGGAAGAATAGTATAGTAGGAATAAAGAGCCATAGGGATGAGGGTAAGATAAGAAAAGATATCATCTTGAAGGCCATTTTATATAAATCTGAGAATGATGACTGGAACAGAATGAATATGAATGGGGAGAAATGGAAAATATATAATTGATGGCTGGATTAGATATTTCAGTAAGAATGCCAGGAGCTATTTAGGACAAAAGGAAAAAAAAACATATTCCAGTCAAAAATTGTTATTAAAAATTAACAAATGATTAAAAAACGTTTCGACACTTATTCATCATTCTCAATTTAAGTAATTCCTCATACAACTTCCTTTAAAATTTACAAGTCCAAATCATTACTTGAGGTCAAGCAATTTAAAAGTCAAAATATATATAAAATCCTGGAACTTACCTTTCTTCCATGGTCAAATATAATAGGTATAATAGGAATACCTATCATATTTGACCATGGAAGAAAGTTAAGTTCCAGGATTTTATATATATTTTGACTTTTAAATTGTTTGGACTTGTAAATTTTAAAGGAAGTTGTATGAGGAATTACTTAAATTGAGAATGATAAATAAGTGTCGAAACGTTTTTTAAATCATTTGCTAATTTTTAATAACAATTTTTGACTGGAATATGGTTTTTTTGTCTTCATTATTGAATTATATAAATCAAGAAGATTGAGTCCAGTAAATAAGAAATATCTTATGAAAAAAGAAATATCTTATAAAGAAAAAGACAAAAGGAATTGGATTGGAATAGGAATTAACTCACTATGAAATTGGGATAAGGAGGGGTTTAGCAAAGATGAGTTGGGTAAAGCATCAATCACCTGTTTTAGTTTTGCCTTGAGATTCATAGAAACACCCATATTTACCACGCAGCAGTATTAAAAGTAGGAGAATATTAAGAAGAAATGATTGATTGAAGTGAATTAATGTGTGAGGTCTGATATAGTTCAGTAGAATTTCACATTGCTTTACTCCTATGGTTGTTTCATTGAGCCTATCAAGAGTAATCTGATAATTTGTAAGAGAATAAACCTATATCTCTACAGTACTTGGTGGAAACTGTACATTTCTATGACAATGGTTGTGCAAGGAGGCGATTAGTTAAGAGATAACGCACAACTACAAGGGTACCCACTTAATAGAGGCTGGGTGAGCCCCAGGAGGGTCTCCAGTTTCCACAGGATCCAACCCCGACTGTTAACAGATTAAATAAATTATCTTCCACAGCCAGATTTCAACCCGGGGCCTTCGGCACTGCAACTCAGTTTAACATTCCCTCCCACTAAAATAATTTCAACATTTTTTATGATATGAAACTACTTACGCCTTTTATAATAATCGTAACAAGTGATTCAAATCACAAAAATTGAATAATCTTATTTTTAAATAAATTTAAACAATTATTGAATCGTAAGTCTATACCAATATTTTAATGTCATCCATTGTTAGAATCATTATTCATTATTTCTAGTTAAATTTCCCAAAATATTTACACGGGAGATTCCTAACACAATTTAATAATAACAACTAGTTGAAGTAAAAAAAATTATTAGCATAAAACTAGGATATAAAAGAAGTGCAACACCAACAACAATTTTTAAATTTTCTAATATGCCCTTGATGGTAAAATTTATCTTTTTATTGTGAAAAGTATGTGTTCTCGTATGAATAAGTTTTGGGAGAAGGTATTGTTGGGAAGAAGATATTACTAAAAATACATAGTCCTAAGGATGTTTCTGTATTTGCCCATAAAACAGGGAAATATTTTTTCTGCATATTCTGTTTCACAATAAATACCATATTTCAACATCATTTCATGTATTATAATTATGTTTAATTCACAAAGTTAAAATCAATATCAACTTATAAAACATGATAACAAGATGGATTTTTTTTTCAATTAGCTTCTAAAGCACAATAAATCAACAATACACTTAAAGTATTCTTAAGATTAATGAATTCAAT
This sequence comes from Troilus luridus, assembly GCA_964056705.1. Lineage (NCBI taxonomy): Eukaryota > Metazoa > Arthropoda > Insecta > Hemiptera > Pentatomidae > Troilus > Troilus luridus. The sequence continues at coordinate 86,804,234 of OZ057413.1, forward strand.
TATTCCTTGTTACTCATAAATTATTATTGGTTACTTATTGATTAACTAAATATTGTTTTTCATGAATATACTAATAATTTAATTCATTAAATATCAAATAATAATATTTTATATCTATATACTTTTAATTTTAAAAATATTCTTATCTTTAATTTCTAAACTTGAAGTGCTTTATCTATTAAATTAATTATTGACATTTTAAACATCTAAAACACAATATATGTCTGATAAAGGCAATGACTGATAAATGTGTTTGTAACAATGACAATCAAGTTATTGAAGGTCATTTTTAAGTGTCATTTAAGAAGAACCATAAATTAAATCAATCAGTGCAACTCTGGACTGGCTATAAGGTAATGCTCATTATTTAAATAAATATTCATTAATATCATATTTTTAATCTACTTAGATTTTAATGGATTATAATAGGATGTATAATAATAGAATACCCAAAATGACAATGAACTGCTGCCCTGAAGGAAGAAGAAGAGGACTACAAACTTCTTGGATGAACCAAGTCCAGGAAGACATGGCAGGATATGCCCTAAATGAAGAGGACGCATTTGACAGGAAAACCTGGAAAAAAATGTTACTCTAAAATTTGATTGGAGAAACTCTTCTTAAAATAATATTTTAGTGGTTTAAATATTACTAGAAATCCTCTAGAAATATTTCTTGAAATTAAATATACATACTTTTTTTTCTTTTCAAAATTAATCATATAAATCTACAACCCTGGTGAATAAGTGGTTAAGTATAATTTTCCCCAAAATGAGTTTCTTGTACTTTGATCGAGTCATTTTCTTAGTGAATAAGGGGCTAAGTAAGGCATTGGCTTGAAAAGGAGTTATTGTTTATATTAAAACTCCATTTCAATCCAAAAACTACGAGAATGAAAGTTATCTGAAAGCAGTTTACTCTCTCTGGAAAAAATTTGACTTGACCACTTACACTGGTAGACAAAAATGAACTTTTTTTCTTTCACAAGAAGTAAAATAACATTTTCTAGAAGTATTTTTCATGGTGAATTCAAATATAACTTTAGTTTTTCTCCATCGGGCAGGTGTTTAGTGTGATATTCATTTGAATTTTTATAATATTAAAAAAAAATCGATCTAACTCAAAATTATCTGACTTACTTAGAAAGTATTAGATAGTGATTTTCGGGGATATTTTGCATCTGGAACGCCTCTCTTCTTGGTCCAACATTAGTCAGCCAGCATATTGGAACTCCACTTGCCTTGGTACCTCTTTTCCATAGTAGAAATTTGCTGATGAAAATGCTTACTGTGCTCATCGCTGACAGCTCCAAGATTTTCGGGGAAGAAGTCTAAGTGAGAGTCCAAGAAGTAAATTTTTAAAGACATGTTGCATCCCATAGATTTATAAGAATACAGATCAGTCACAATAGTTTTCTGCTTTATGGTTTCGAGGAAAATTGAAACATAAACTTTTGAAAGACTGCCAGGCTGCTTTCTCTAGTGGGTTTAACAGTCCTTTGAAATGCTCATCACCCATTAATGACCGGATGTGTGGTCCTATAAAAATTCCTTCTTTCAGTTTAGCATCACTGACTTTGGGGAATTTCGATTTCAAGTACAATAATCCATCAGACTGTTTATCCATAGCTTTGACGAAATTTTTCATTACTCCTAACTTAATATGCAATGGAAGTAACAACATATTTTCAGGATTCACTAACGGGACATATGACACATTTTTCTGGCCAGGGATAAGAGGTTCACGTCTAGGCCATGATTTTGTAACATAGTGAGACTTCCTAACTCTGCTGTCCCAGAGGCACAAAAAACAGCAAAATTTGGTAAACCCAAGTTGCAAACCAAGCAATAAAGCAATGATCTTTAAATCACCACTCATTCCATATTGTATTTTCTCTGAAATTATTTTCATATTTTGATATGTCTCTTTCATATCAGTGGCATGCGCTACAGGGATTGATGAAAGTTCATTGCCAATATGTAGCAGCACAGCCTTCAAACTAACTTTAGACAAATCTATGAATTGTCGCCACCCATCTGGCCGGTGTTGAAGCCCAAGAGTTTCCATAACTGAACAAATATCACTACAAAACACAATACCATTTTCTTCAGAGAAGCAATCCTTGAAATCACTATGGTGGCCACAATAACTGCATATTATTACTTCTTTTTGGAGTAGATTCCACCCTTTGAGCCTGGAAGTTAAACCTTCAGCTTGCTGTTTAGACAGATTTAAATCCCGAATGAGGTCATTGAGGTCTTTCTGATTGGGAAAGTATGGTTCTGATGAACAGGTTGGCTTCATATGTAGGATCATTTTTATTGTCTTCTGGAGCATTTTCAGTTTCAGTTAGGTCTGATTCAAGTTATCACCTAAGGTCGTATCTGCATACACTGGTATAGAGAACTGTTCATTGTGTAAGACTGGTCTTATTGTAGATTACAAATTCAGATACTTAACTGTATGTTTTGTTTTAGATGTGATTCCTTTAATATTTGTCAAACAGAAATAATAATCACTTAAATGATCCTTCGGTTCCCTCCAAATCATGGGAATTGCAAATGGCATACGATGTGTACCATTCTTCCACCGAGTCAGCAATCTAACATACGAAACAAAGCATGTATTTGGGGCCCAGCTCTTATCAAAATCACCAACCTGACAGCCAAAGTAAAGTTGATAACACTTCTTTACGAGTGGGGTAAAATTTGGCCTCTGAGACTTGAATGTTAGCTCACCACAAATATAGCAGATACTGTCTACATAATTTACACACTTTCTTGGTTTCATGAAAAAACAAAGCACTAAAACACTACATACACAATACACTTCCGAAAAGAAACAAAGGAAATATTTCACTACTGAACAAACTCACATTCAGCTCAATACTGACACATCAATATGCCAGATGAACAGGTTTGAGCATGTCCAAACATGAATGAACCTGCACAGCCTTGTTTTATGGTGCTTCAGCCTAATGTAACAAATGAAATACCCTTAAATACAACTTGGATAAAATCACTACATTTGAGGTATAGGTTCCTATGACAGGTAATCCCCCCACCCCCGCTAAAATCAGATTTTAAAAAGTAGCTGTCACAGAAAAACTGTGCCTGATTGAAAAATTCTGACTACATATCTGATGAGTTCAGTAAGAAAAACTGCACTAGATTCACTAATCAGATTTCTTGTGAAGAAAACCTTGTCGACTTATTTACCAGGGTTGTAGATATATAAGGTAATGATTTTAAAAATATTCACTTACTCTAAAAGCGAGTATGATTAGTGACAAACTTTAATGGGTAAATTCAGGCTACTCATTCTAGTATTGTAAATCATGTTTTGAAATAGCTAGAAGAATTCACATTTATTTTACGTATTTTAATGTAATTTTCTTGTTTTTACTTCTTCATATAAAGATTTATTCAGAAAATATTTACTAAAAATTTGATTTATATCAAGAATTGGCAGTAATGTATATCTTTAAATTTTTCCTGAAACATTTATGGAAAGGAGAATTTGTATATTGAAATAAAATGATTCCAGTTTTAGTAAATTTACTTTGAAAGTTAATCAAGTAAGATTAACTAAAAAAGTCCCTGTTATCCTAGAAGAGGAATTTATTTCATTTGAAAAAAAAAAAGAAAGAGAAAAACCAAGCAAGAATAATTCTCCATCCTGGTGCTTACAAAAAATATAAATTACCTAAAGAATTACTATTATTATAAATCCAAAACGTTTTTAGTTGGTTTATTTGATTTCTCCATATCTTTTTATAATACCATTGTCTGGAATACTTAGGAACTGTTAAGTTTCCTTTTTCAACGTTATCCTCGTAGTTCTTATAAAATAAGGTTTGTAACTTATTTATTATTTTTTGAAGTTCCTACAAGTGGTCCTGCACCTATGGAATTTTGAGTTGAAGCTTATACATGCTGGGTGTACCACTACAACTCATGAAGAGTCTTGGGTTCAGTATGTGATAGCGACAGTATTGTTTATTGAACAACTGTTGTGCAGGGAGGTGATTTGTCCTAGATCATGCTCTACTCCTAGGTCCCCCCCCTTGTTTTAGGTACTGGATGAGCCCTAGAAGGGTCCCAGATCCATTTCAGATTAAATTTAATAAAATCTGCCAGAGGAAGATTTGAACTCGGGACCTTCGACATGGGAACTCAGGAGTCACCCTGCTCCCTTATAAAGTTATATGCTGTATCCTAGTACTTCTCCTCTTTAAATAATATTTTGTTTAGTATTTTTTGCTTTGTTTTTTAGGGCATTTTATTAATTTAATACAAAAGAAAAGTTTCATGTTTTTGTCAGTGTTTTAAAATTTCAACTCAGCACCCTAACACTGAGTCACTGGGCTCCCTATACACTTGCTTAACTACTTATACATACTAATTAGTTTTCATATTAATAATGTTGGTAATTTGAGAAAGAGAGAGTAAAAACAATTAATTTGATCCATTTTCAATAGTAATTTTCAGTAAATCAGAATTTCAAATGTTAACAGAATTTCAAACACTCAACATGAATACAAATGATGTACAAAATTCAATTGGCAGAGCTGATTTGAATGAAAAAGCAAACCTACGAGGCATAAAATTTTGCAAAAAGCATACAGAAAAAATTATTATTCTAAATTCAACAAATTAGGACACTCAAATTTCATGGGTGGCAGTAAAAGATTGTATTTTACAGTATGGACCTTTAAAAGATTTATTTACAGTGTAATATTTTATATGCTTCTATTAATTTTTTTATTTAGACATATAGTATGTTAATGTTCCTCTGATATGGATATCAATAATTTTTAACTTTATTGGCAATCAAGAGTACTTCCTATAAATGCAAAATTATATTTTCTATTGTAATAATCATTAATGATGATTTCATGTTTCAGAATGCTGACACTACTTCTAGTATTAGTCCTGACGCTCATTGTTGCATTCATAGTGAACAAGGTCAGTAAAGCGCATTCATTTTGGAAAGAACGAGGAATAAAATGTAACAATCCTGTGTTCTTTTTTGGCAATACTCTACCAATTCTGCTCAATCAGAAATCGATCTCTTCTATTTTTATAGATCTTTACAAAAATTATCCAAATGAACCACTTTTGGGGTAAGTGGGTGCATCATTATTTTTCAAACCTAAAAATGGTACAATTTTGAAATATATATATTCATTATTAGAAAACAAAATTTAATGAATAAACAAATGAACAAAAAGATTTAAAAAATTTGTTGTATCAGCTGATTGTTTCTTAAGAACATTACATTTTCTTATTTATTTTTTGTAGACATTATGATTTTCTGAGGCCAACACTTATAGTTCAAGATGCTGATTATGCGGAGAAGATATTAATCAAGGACTTCCCACATTTCACAGATCATGGATCTGAAGTGGATGATGGAAAAAATCCAATAGATGCACAGTTATTTACAATGTGTGGGAAGAAGTGGCGTGCATTCAGGTAACTGAGTACTTAATACAATAAATTCTTCATGAAACTACACGCTTTCTATGAAAACAAAATAACTTGCATATTTTTATAATTGTTTTAGATATAAACTAAGTCCTGTTTTCGCCGAATAAGTTATAACATTTTTTTATTATGTCAGAAACTAATAAAATAAAGTAAAAATAGTAAAAAAAAAAAAAGGTTTTTGAATTTGGAACCTGGATCGGCGGAAAATTTTTTTTAAATTTTCTTTATTGACTTTAAAAAAGTTACTATAAAATTAAATTAAAGTTGTGATTGTTGTATTTAATGTTCTCCCAGCTTACTGGATGAGCTGGAAATAATACCCAGTGTAATGTGGAACAATGAAAAAATTAAATGTTTTAATAATTTAAAAAGTATTAAAAATCATTGTGTTATAAAGTAGGATTACTTATTTCCCATGTAATCTTATTTGATCTATTCTTGAAGCAGCCTAATTAAACAATATAAAGAAATAAATTTAAAAAAATGTAATAACAACATACTGTACTTAATTATAATGTAATTTTCAAGTTTATTTTTAAATTTATAAATGTATTTAAAAATAGATAAGTTTATTTATAAATTTAATTCATTTTTACAGCCATGAGGTTCGCTTTGTTTCTTGTTAAATTTGGAGTTGCCAGAATGCTCATGAATTACAGATTGAGAATTAATCCTGAAACGAAACTTCCAGTTGAAGTTCTTCCTCAATCAGTATTTTTAGAACCGAAGACACCCATCTATTTTGACTTAGAAGAAGTTTCTGATTGAGTCTAATTGTAAAATGAACATATAAGATGTTTTTTCTTTTGAAAACGGATTTCTACATTTTTTTTCACTTGTTTCTTATAAACAAGTTAATTCTTAACTATTATTTAATAGTTAAGAATATTATTTAATGATATTTTTGATAAAAATGATTGCTTATCGAGAAATAAAAAAAATAATGTTTATATGATAGAAGTGTTATTTTTTTAGCTTTATTAATTTTTAAAATCCCACACAAATATGAATTATATTTTATATTTATTTATATTGTGGTATTTCATCTAATGTTACATAAATTGAAGTTTGTGTCTTTGGAGTATGAAATAGAGTTTTTGGCTCATACTGCAGTGGTAGATTTGTATGAGGACAAGGAGACAGTTCATAACGATCGAGGATGTGTGCAAAGAGTACAGCTGTTTCCATTATCGCAAAGCGTTTTCCTGAAAATAATTGAAAATTATTATATTATATTATCATTGAATTAATTAAGAAATTTAGCACTATTAAAGGCTCTACACACACAGCTTCTCATTACAAAGATAGTTTTGAAGTACATAAGTAAAGATAATATTCACTAAAAAGGAATGCTACACTTAAAGTCAGAAGCATACACAAAAATATTTTTGGAGGGGAGGGAAATAAGAAAGATATGAAGAAGGCATAATATCATCTGTAATCACATGTAGATATAATCACAAAATAAGATTTTATGTTTTTTTATATAGATTCAATTGATTTACTTTTGTTTAGCTTTTTTTTTTCTTCGGAATATTACTTAAAAAACAAACCATATGTCGGTGAAGATAAGAACCTTATTTCTTCCTTAATTTCAGAGTTGTTTCATTTTTCATCCCTCATCCCCTTGCATACACCACTGTACAATGAAATGATTAGGTAACATTTTAAGACATGACTTATGTTAGTTCCGTTTCAACACTAGATAGTTTCTGCATTAAATAGTTTAAAACAATTTATTAGCTCTCCTAATCTTTAGTATTAGTATTACACAATTAAAATAAAACAAAATGAACTTCTGCTTCATGCTCTTTTCCTTCCATAAAGTTTCTCTAATGGATAAATATAATTTTTTTATTATTACTACTTTACAAGGATTTCTTATTTTACACCAAAAAAGTCAATAACTGACCAACTTGTACCACTAAAACCCATAAAGGGTCTTTGGCTCAGTATTTGGTAAGAGACAGTACTGTTTGTAGGACAATGGTTGTGTGGGAGGGGGGGGGGGTGATTTGACCATTATCTACCACTATATTTTTCTCCCAATTAATGGTACCTACATTGTAGAGTCTGGATGACCCCCAGGAAGGTCTCAAGACTTCTCAGAGTCCATTGTCCAGTCGTTAACAGTTTAAATAAATTATTTGTTGCAGCCAAATTTGAACCCGGAACCTTTGGCATGTCAACTCAGCACTCTATTAGTTTGCTGCCCCTCACTCATTAAAATATATATAATTACTTCAATTAAAATTGTCGACCATTATTCTTAACTGCACAGCTTTTATGTTTACAAAGAATTGCTTTATTTGCATAGCCTAATGCTGAGCTATTAAGGAGCCATGTCTATAAGATCAAAAAAATAATAATTTTTTTTCAATGTTTATATATATTAAATGATTACCTAGACAGACTCGTGGACCATCCGAAAATGGAAGATGAGCAAATTTATTTTGTTGATTTTCTATATTAAATCTATCAGGGTCAAACTTATTCGGGTCCGCAAAGTTCCTTGGATCCAAATGTACACTGTGTATTGGTATTACAATTCTTGTATTCTTCTTAATTTTGACCCCTCCAAGTTCTGTATCCTTGTCACTCATTCTAACAAGAAACTGAAGTGATGGATGAAGTCTTAGTGTTTCTAAAAAAAAAAATACTTCAAAAGCTATATTTCAATATATTTCAAATATATTATCCATTGAATTAAATATTTTATAAAAGAGTGTAAAATGTTGAGGGTGTGCAATCAATAAATATTTCACATAAGTAAAATAAGATTTACTTATTTTGTGAAAATTTTATTGACTGAACTTCCCCCCTGAACATTTTACAGATACTCTTCTAAGATATATCCAGTCAACCATTTCCACATCATTAAATCTTATAAAGTATCATTTTACCTAATATGCATTGCTCCATGTACTTCATTTCTCTCACGGCTTCCCAAGAGTAGCCATTAAATTTCTTCAGAACACTTCTTACTTCTTGACGAGCTTTGTCTTGACAATACTTCGACTTAGAGAATTCAAATGCTAAGTGAAGAATGAGAAGTGATACCGTGTCTAATCCGGCAAAGAAAAACATAAACGCCTGGGCTAATGCGATTTCATTTGTCATCTCTGAAAAATAAGAAATATAATCTTTTAATCTAGTATAAATAAATAAATATGTTCTTAGAGTCTTTCAGAAGACTCTTATTATTTTACTTCAAGATTATTTAACAATAAATCCCATTCTGTTCTCCATCTGTTAATAATGTAGGACCGGGAGATTCTCTTGGTCACTATCGTTACTGCCTCAATGGCAGTATTGTGCAACTGTATTCGATGATAACGGTAAGCTTAGTAATCTTCGAGACGCCGTTGTTTGGCCATAGAGGTTAAGACTCTTCCTGAAACTATAAAGCTTAAGCCTAAGGAGGTTTGCTTAAGGAGAAACTATTGCACTCACTTATCACTTTCTGTATCGTCCTTCGTTGCTATTTTTCTCAATTCCCTTGGATTCTCACATATTCTCACTTGATAACTTCTTGGAACCTTTCTTTCTCTGATTTATGCTTAAATGCATTTCCTGGAAGAGGCTGCTATACTAACACTTCTAAGATGTGCACAAGTTATTATCTATCAAAAATCTAGGGACTTACTGCGGAGCTTTCCTCTAAATTTTGCCAAGGATTATCTTCGACCAAGTCCCTAAGAACGAATTGATGGGACCAGATCAAGCCGCGCTCACAAAAAGGGGATATAAGATCAGCCATATATCGTAACCTATGTAAGATACACGACACGCATAGACCATCAAATCTAAAGGTAGACGATAAAAAAAGTTAATACCCGCGCGGATGCCCAGTATTTTTTTTAATTTTTATCCTACGGTGAATAAATAAACCACTACAACGTCTTCCTACTTGGGCTCGTTTTTGTAATTGAAGCGGTGAAAATTCGTAAACCAACCAAATTTTTACAATTTACTTTTTTATAAATTGTTATACTTTTTAATATATTTATTTTTATCGTTTGAATAGAAGCGATATGCGGAGGGCTGGGATTCGAACCCGGGTATCCCACACTTCCGTTCCCACTCTACCTACTGAGCTATCCTGGTTCGTAACTCGAGCAGACATCCATTCTCTTCACTGATCCCATATCCCTGTGTTCTCGCAATTCGCGATGTAAGCAAGGGGAAGAATCTTTAATTAGGATATTGTTGACTTACGTCATTATATATTATTATAATTTATTTTATTTTATATTTTTATTAATTTTTATAATTTTAAATATTTTTATTCAAAAATAAAATCTTTTCTCTTAAATCTTATCTTTTCTCTTCAAAAATAAAAATATTTAAAATTATAACAACCAAATTTTTGTTGCCCTGGTCGATTTATCGGCAGCTGTTAATGAACCTTCTTAGCAGTTAATCCTCGCAATATATTCCTTACGATATAACGCTTGTATTACATCACCTTAGTACGAACGCGGTGTAACTCAGGCTCAAGTTTGACTTTAACTCCATCGAGCTAACTTCATCATTTATTTTTATCTCTTTAATTATGGTTACGGAAACTTTCTGACTTTACCAGAGAACGCGCTTCGACAATAGATTTAGAATCTTCTTGAATAATCGATCTCGGCCAACTTTATCATAATGTCAATCGTGTTATTGATAGTTCAATATATATTCGTTATTATTTGTTTCCGATCCAACTGATTTATTTAATTTAATTTTTTTGGCATAAAAAAATATGGGATCTATAAAATTAAAATCTGCTAATAATTGAACACACCTGTGCCCCATGAAGAGTCTCGTGTTGAGAGCGTGGTAGTAGCTGTTTCTAGAACAAGGATTGTGCACGGAGATGATTTTTCCGAGATCACTTTCAACCCTTAATTAATAACGAAACCCTCTAAGGGTGGGTTTCCAGATCCCAAAGGTTCCGTCCCCGGGTGTTAACAGATTACATAAATTATCTGTCACACCTGAATTTGGCTGGATTTCTGTTCTCTATCACTGAGCCTCTCCGCTCCCCTTTTAATAGTTAATATTTTAAAATTAAAAAGAATATCTGGATCAACTTTAGGCTAATCATCATGGAAAATTCTTAAATGAGGGAAATTTAATATACGCTATTTAACCTAATCGTATTGTACTTACCGAATGTCTCTGATATTTTTCTATTTTCCCTGTCGTACACATTCATCTTCTCTTGCTTCCTCATTTCTACGAGTACCTTGGTGTAATCATTTCTATCAAGGAAGATATTTTCTCTTTGGTCGAGTATAGTATTCATCAGAGACCTGAAGTAGTTGTCCAAATCTCTAGGCATGAATTTCAAATTTAAAAAATCAGATAATTTAGGAAAATAAGTAAGGAATATAATCTGGAGAATCCTGGAAGCCTTAGGGTCGAAAATCTTTTTGCAGTTTGCCATGAGCTCTTCCTCGCCAGAGGGTAGGATATCAGTTCCGAACATGGCCGTCATGAAAATTTTAACTGCCAACTCGTTGATAATTTCCACGTTCAAACATTTCGGATTGCTTTTGACAAAGGATTGGCACGGGGCTAATATTTGTGGAAATATGGCTCTCATTTTACCAGTTGTAAACGTTGTAAGTAACCTGTTCCTGAAAAATGAGGGATGGTGATTTAGACTTTCTCTTAGGTAAATTAAATAATTATTTATTTATTACATTATTTTTAGCAACAGAATGTTCATCTTTTGATTAACATTGATATGTAAGCTTTTTTTTGTGTAGCATTTATTAGACATAGATACATAGAAAAATCATCTATTTTCAGTTAAGGCTTTTTAATCTCAGTGTTTTTATTTCTGAAATCCCTACCATTGAACCTTGAACAGGTCCTTTGTTTTAAAAAAAAGAGCAGTCTGAGCGCTAAAGCGGCTGCACAAAAAAAAAATTGATTCTATAGAGATTAGTGAAAAAATTACTTAAAAGATGTCATTTCAGCTTGTCCAAAATTTTCTTAATCCCTTTAACTATCCATATATGTATCAGATCCAAGAGAAAATTTAGGAAACAATTATGGTGAATAAATATTTTATTTTCAAATATTTTGAAAGACTAAAAAACAACAACAATAAGTCCTCAAAATCGGACTAATATTATCAAACATGTTAAAATAACCGCGGCGCGACAATAGTCGAGGCCTCTTTTATCAGCTTACGATTATTTCCTGTTTTGTGAGGCCATCATCCGCGCCCGCACTCATAGGATCCTGGGGAGTCCCATGTCGCCACTGCATCCAAGCTCTTTCTTTACGCCTGGGGCCTTGTGAGAACGGTTTTTTTTTCTTGCTTGACTTTGCTTCATTCCGCCATGAATCTATCGCCATGACTTAGCATAGCCGATTCATCCCATTTGCTCAGTATCCACTGAAGAAGCCGAAGTAAACTAATTAGTTAATTTTCTCGTATTTGTAGTTTCCAATTCGGACTTCCACACTTTTCACCACTTGTTCTGCTGTTACCATTCGTTTTGTTTTGCATTCTTTTATTATCAAACTTATTTTCCCAGCAGCTCCAGCAAGAGCAAGGAAAGCTTCAGAGACAGCCTGAAATGATGTTCCTATGATATCAATATCAGCAGTGTATTCTTGCAGCTGTACTGTTCAGTTAAAAATTGTGGTCCCAACTTGAATTTTTCAAGGGAATCAAATGAAATTATAGAGGGCCTGACTGAATCTTTCTAATTGTATTAATTTTTACGGTAATATATTTTTTTTATTAACAAGGTTCTTTGATGCTTCACTATTAAATATAAGTTTAATGATAGCCATAAAAATAAAATCGATTTGAATGATTCATACCTGATAGCCCTCCACCTGATTCCTGACATGGCAAAAACACTCTCATAAAGGATGCTCTTTGGTTCCATCAGGAATGGACCATGATCTGGATAAGTAGAGAAATCTTTCACTAGAACTTGTTCGATCAACTCAGTATCCCGAAGAACTAAGGATGGCGTCATGAACTCGTACAGACCGACCATTCTTTCCCCTGGAAATGCCTTGTAAACCTGAAATAGGAGAAATGTTCTATATTTAATTATAATCAAATGGTCTTTTTGATAATATTGTTTTCTTACGTTTAATAGAATATTAATGTAGAAAGTTTTAGTTTATATCGAAATACATAGAACATTTTGAAGTTTATTCATGACAAGTTGACATATTTTATAAGGCGTTCTAGATCAAAAGTGGATAGCTCCAAAATATAAACAATCGATTTTTTACTATCACCTAGTCTTGAATGCTTTGGTCAAATCAATGCAGAAACTCTAATCGTTTTCTTATAGTTTTGTTATAACGTAATGATTTTGGATATAAATTAGTGTAGAATTATGACACTATCTTTGTTCGTATTTACTTTGCTGTCAGTTTCTGTCCATAGGACATTTCATAGTGATTAAAATTGTATACATATTTTTTTATTAACAAATGTTATTCCTATATTTACCTACCTCATCATAATAATAGGACAGATGATTTTCTAATTTAAGAACTCTTGCCATGTTCCCAAATATCGGCCAAGGTTTGAAGTGCTTGACTCCCCTTACCTTCCAGTAGTTCATGGCCCAGTAAACGTTCATGCAAAAATACATCGATCCCCAAACCGCAATAAATGCGACCAGCTCAGAAGTCAGCATGATCCTGTCAATGAATTATTTATAATTCCTGTAATTAATGCTAAAATAAGTAATAACTGTTTCTAATTTATTACCTGGAAAGCAATAAGGATATCATTATCATTGTGTAGCCAAGTGAATCTGATTTAAATAAATCTCGAACGACTTTGCAAGACAAGAGATAGATGTTGCTAAGCCAGAGCGACATATTCCACGAAAAGTAGTAGATTTTGGAACAAAGCTGCATGTTATGAGTTTTCCAGATTGGCACAAGTTGTTTCAATTGAAAAATATATATAGCTAGCCTATCTATCGATTTTCTTATCAATTATCCGACCAGCCTCAATATTTGAGGCAAGCAAATACCTGATACCGTTTTATAAGTAGTTACGATCTTTTAAGTTTACTATGATTATTCGACTAATTAGGTTACATTACTTTGAATTAAGATGTTTTAGTAAGAACAAGTTATTAACATTAATAAAGAAATGGAAGAATATTGAAAGTCTACAAGACAAGTCTAGGAAGTCAGGTTAGGGAAGGGCTGTAATTTCTAGCATATCTGTTGTCAGTGGTCACCCAAAAACAAATCTTTGGATTTGGGAGAACATCGTGTGGCTCACCCAGCCTTTATATAGTGGGTGAGCTTAATTGATGGATTTAAGTCTGGTTGTTGACACCTGCTGCTTTCTTTTTGTTTTACATGTGCACTTAATTTACACAAGACACTAATTTCTTTGGAGCGTATTTTTACAGAGATTTTACCAATGATGTGCTCCTAGTTTGCTTTGTTGGTACTTGTCTGTTTTAACGTCCGTTGAAACCAGCGCTCAGGTGTCACATACCTCAACTATTTCAACCATGCCAGGTTATGTTGCCAACAATTAATTTCAAATAGGCATTGCCTTTCATTATGATAGAAGAGAATTTTAGGAAATTAAATAAATAAGAAATATGTGAAGAAAAACATTAATTTCAAACAATATCATTAAAAAGAACAATATCTTCTACTATAACATCAAAAGGGTGCCGTTCCTCTTAACTTTGTTCTCCACATGAACTCCGTCAAGTAAGAGTAATATAAGTTAGATATTCTCTAATTGTGCCTCTACTTCTCTTGTTTCCTCATTTCACTGATCCCCTTAACCTTTCTATTGTTTGGGTGTTAGCCAGAGTTGTCGGATCCACAAACTTCAATTTGTGGTTAACTGTTAAATGGGCACAGCCTTCATTCTCCAAGTTTTTATAAGCTTTCCACGAGTCAGATACGATTATTGAACCTGGTAGTCATGACTGTTTCACAACTCTTGTATAGTAAACTTCAATTATAAATTATTTTAAGCCTAAATTGAAACACACACAAATATTCATAACTTAGTGTATTCATTTGTTGTTACAAACCACATAGCACTGTATATACTAAACAATGTGTAATTTAAAGGAAGGTTTTATAAGAGATAAGAAAACAAAACATGACCAAGTGCCGTTTTACCTTACTACATATTCTCCCTTATAGATGTCATGGTCGGAGCTGGTCGGCGTCCATTATATTTCGATTACCTTCCACTAGGACAATGTAAGAGAGCGGTCCAGTCTGTTCCATGACCTGCCCTTCCCCATTCTTCTTTCCGGTTTCTCTTTGGGGCTTCGAAACGAGAACAGAAGCTTCCGCAGTCGAGCTCGGGGATATTTTATATCTGTTGATGCCTTCATTATTATTTTGAATGTTCCGACCTCGCGTTCAGTCAGGCCATTTGTCCGAGAGTGGTACGGTGGGGATGCGATGTCAACTGTTCCTGCTGATTTAAAAAAATCTTGAAGTGTAGTTTGACGATGCTATTAAATATTTATTTTAGAAACTTTACTAATGCCAGTTGGCACATATCATATTTGTGCTCTTCTTTTGAAAACCTCCACCAAGGGATTCACGTGGAAGCGTGGTTGGTGGAACCTCCCATTGAAGGTCCTCCTAGCGTGTTTCGCCTTTCGTTAGTAATATATAAATCCCTGCTCTTGATACAGTCTCCTGGTCAGATTATATTTAAAAAATAAGGATATTTTTTTCCTACCGGTGGGTTGGTGCACACAATATAAAATATTCATATATTCTCCCATCAAGATAAATGAATCTCTGTCCTTTGTCTTGCACTTTTCATTCATTATATCTTGAACGAGTGGACAAACTTTGCCACTATATTTTTGGAATTTTAGAGTTCGAGTACATTGTTTAGCAGCTCTAGACAATAATCAACAAAGTGTTTTTCTACAATTTTACAATTATTTCCACGAAATAAACTATCTGAAATAAGGCTCCAACGAATTTGATAAAACTTTCTCCTTAAGTCTTCTGCATAAATCTCACTAATTAGCCTTAAAGATCGCCAAGAAAAAAAAAGAAAAAAGTTTAGGACATTAAAAACTGTGTAAAAGCAAATGATTCAGAAAGGATTGACATGTCGCTGATTGACCATATATATATATATATATATATATATATATATATATATATATATATATATATATATATATATATATATATATATATACAAAACAAAAAATAAATAATTTAGTTTGGGTCCTGGGAAGTGATAAAAAGGCAATAAAACAATTTGAAAATGTTTTATTTTATATATAAAATTTTAAAAACTATACACGAGGTAAAACAAAACAATCGTTTTAAATGTATAGTTATGGATGCAAAAAGCATAAAACAATTGAGTTTCAGCAGAAAAAAATTAATAAAAAGTTAGTAAACTGGCCTAATATATTTTTCTTCACAAAAAATACAAACGCTTCTGATTTAGCATGTTAAACACCATTGTTTTGAAATACCAATTTTTTCTTTGATTAAAATTATTACCTTTATGTTTAATTACGAAAACAACAATTTTTTTTTCATTTTCGAGAGAACTAAAAACACTCTACACCAGGGAACGTCTTCTTCTGTCCTTTATGATGCCTGAATTGGCGAAATTTCGGAAGATATTTTCTGTTATTTCAAAGACTAGGCGTTTTGTTTGGAACTTTGCCTCTGATGTCATAACAATTATTTAATGCCTCTTTTGATTTTATATGTTTACAAAGAAACAATTATGAAATGATTAGAAAAAGTTAAGTTATTTTCTTTACGTCTATTCGAATTTGGTTTTGCGGACTGGGCGAATGAAAAATAACATTGGGTTCGTAAATTAGGGGGAGTTTCGTTTCAGGATTGAGAGACAGCTCAAAATTGTCGAGGATGTGAGCGTAGAGCATCGCGATTTCCATTAGGGCAAATCTCTGACCTGAAAAAAAAGTATGTCTTAATAAAAATGAGCAAAAGCTCAAAAAGATATATTATAAATAGAAAAAATCCCTAAAAGAAAATCCTTTAGTCTTAAAATACTGGAAAAACAGTCCAGTCGACGTTTAGCCAATTTTGGCATCATCAGGACACACAAAAGAGAACACACCAAAGAAGACAAAGTGCAGCACATCTCACATCAACAGCAAACAGACTCATCAAGTAGACAGCAACCCTGCTCCAATACGTTCCACTAAACTCTTATGATTGTGGAAAGGTTTGAAGGAGTGTGTACTGATGATACTTTTGCCTTTTGAAATTTTTCCTATTGCTTGCGAAATATATTTTATAAAATAGACTATGTTTAATAAAAAAATATATATGACTATAAATAAATGGTAAAATAATTTAATTAAATAAAACATACCAAGACATACTCGCGGCCCATCCGAAAAAGGAAGAAACGTGTATTTCCTCGGGGTTCTCGTTTCATCCAACCACCTGTTAGGGTCATATTTCTCGGGATGAGAGAAGACCTTTGGATCCATCTGTATGCTGTGGACTGGAATTACAATCCTCGTTCCTTCATCGAGCCTGATTCCTTCCAACTCTGTGGGTTTGTCATTGACTCTTACTACGAACTGGAGGGACGGGTGCATCCTTAAGGTTTCTGGGCAAAAGTTATAAATATTAAGAAATATTTGTCATAGATATCATAAAGGTATGATGTAACAGTGAGCTGTAAACTCATGTTCCAAACATATTGGATGTTTTGAGAAAAAATAGAATTGCATTTTATAGCCACATGTTAAGAATGAAACTCATAAGATCGACAAAACGGATTTTAACCTATTTCAAAGAAAATAAGACCGAACTGTTTAGTTCGAAGAGGTAGAAAAATATTTACAAGAGATGGAGATTACTTGCGAGGATATTGTAGATAACAACCGTCTCTGAATGAAACGGAATACTCACCTTGTTTTTCAAGAAAAAACAAAGCTGAATTCGGGAAAGATGTGAATGATAGAAAGCACCGGCGACAAATGAGGGAGTACTGGGTGAATATAAAGGCTAAATACTAAAAATACCGTTGAAATGACATGGTCCTCAATGGGCTAATACAAAAAAAATGTGTAGAAATAAATAAACTTTTTTTATTTTTTTTATTCTCTTTATTTCCACATCGGCTATTCCTAGCCTTTCATGTTTTTTTTAGTAATGAATTTTAAACTTTTACACAAGGTGAAAGTGTGGGTTTCGTATCATGCAAGAGACACCCCTAACTGTACATTATCAGATTATTTACAGAGAAGATGTAAATAGACAATAGTGTTTTTCATATAAAAGAATGATAGTAGTTTAAATATAAAATATGTATATAAGTAAACAAAATTAAAATTAATGTAATAATAAACAGAAGTATAGTACTATAAAACGGAAAACTAAAAGAAAACAGGATTATATTAAATTTTGTTAAAACGATTGGTAGGAAACATTATCTATTGAGATCACATCAGAATATCTTTCAAGAGTCTTGGTATTAGTCTTGGGGATGAAATAGGTTCACCTATGTTGAATGCTACAGCACCTTTGACTGCTGGTAATCCGGTCTTTAATCTGGTGTAACGCTTTTTAATAAATTCATCAATCGACTCTAGGTTTAACTCTCGGTGAAGTTGACTGTTTCGTACAAATCAAGACGCGTTTACTGCGATCCGTAGGATTTTATTTTGGAAAGTTTGCAATTTTTTTCTCTTTGTTGTAGACACTGCACCCCACACTTCACAACCCTACATTAGTAGAGGTCTAAGTATGATTTTATAAATTAATAAGGCTGTTTCTGGTTTTAATCTGGATTTTCTATCAATTATCGGATAAAGTAGAGCTAGTCTTGCGTAGGCCTGTGTTAATTTAGTGTTGATATGCTGGTTCCAGTTAAGACGGCGATCTAAATAAACTCCGAGATATTTTACAGCTTCTTTATTCCACGGGAGGATGCTGCCGTTGAGCACTAGCTCAGGTGGGTCTGAAGGGCGTGTAAGGGTGAACATTTTTGCGCAGCATTTTTGAACGTTGAGGTCAAATTTCCATTTTGAAAAGTATTGTTGCAACTCATTAAGATGACTTTGAAGTGTGTTCCTGGCTATAATTATGTCATCACTTTGCGAAAATACTGCTGTGTCGTCAGCGAACATAGCTATGGAGGTAAGTGGAGACTGTGTGATGTCATGAACATAAAAGTTAAACAGGATCGGAGAGAGAACTGAGCCTTTTTAGGTACCGGCACTGATTGGTCTAATGGTTGAAATAAATAAACTAAGTGCGTAAAATAATGTGTGAATGCGTAAATAAATCTGTGAATGGTGAAGTGCTTCAGGATGACCCGATTTAGCCAGATTGGTTTGATCCTGATATAATATCCAGAAACGCCGCAATTTGAATCATTCTTCTGGTATACAGGCATTAACACAGCCTAAATTTTTCCATTTCTAGCTATTTATTTTGTACGGCTTAAAACCTTGTGAGGCCTGTTCTCAAATACTCGTCGGAGCGCTGTCGGTGAAAAAAAAACAAGAATCCTTTCTAGAAAGATTTGAAAGAAAAATTCTGAGAACTATGTATGGAGAACGCTGAGCTTAAACACGCCTATAAAAACTAAGATATACTGCATTTTATAAAATCTGGATGCCTGAAATGCGGAGAGAATAATGCGAGAATGGGTGGCGGCTCCTTAATGAATATATTGTTGGACACAGGAAAATGATTAGAACTCGCCTGCCGTGGGTGAATTGTATGGCTGCAGAAAATGCTAGAAATTAGAAATTGGAGAGCAGCATCACAAAACAGTGAAAAATGCCGGCTCAGAATACAGTAATGCTTGACTCCTCACGAGTTGCGCTGCTAATAGAAGAAGAAGGAGAAATAAACCGGACAACTAGAGTCTATTGAAGCTACTAATCTCAAAGATAATAGTTATAAAGTACCGAACCAAACATATACCCGTTCAGACTAGATGTTATTGGCATTGTTTAATAGATCTGGAAGGCATGTTTAAATTAACGAATGTTAATTTTAAGAAGTGTTTAAGATCGGGGAAAACAACTTTATCCTTAATTTATACTTTCAAAATTCTTAAAAAATATATATTACCATTTATACATGCGTCCAAATATTTCATATCCCTCACACATTCAAAAGTGCACCCTTTGTATTTTTTCAGTATAGTTCTGACTTCCTGTCGGGCCGTTTCCTGACAATCTTTATTTTGGGATAAATCAAACGCCAAATGCAGCATCACTAATGTTGTTGTATCAAGTCCGGCAAAAAAGAACATAAATGCTTGTGATATAACTAATATATCGGTTATATCTGAAAAAAAAGAGTAGTGTTTAGATGTGTTTTGGGTTCGTAGTGAATGTAAGTGTCAGTGCTAAAGCTCTCAAGTATTTATCCTGTGTGTACTTTTTTTATTTTTTATAGATCATGTATTATTTGTAAAAAGTAAGTTGTCGAGTTGAAAGTATGAATTATTTGAATTTTCGATATCTTGGCAGAGACCTACAATAATAAATCCTGTATGTATTTTTTATCTACCATAAAATATAAACGTCGGCACAAAATAAAATAAGTACCCACTTATTTAGTGTTAAATTTGACTGCACTCCCAACTATTTCCTTCCTTACCTTAATAAAATATCACCCTTCTGTTAGTCACCTAGTTAAGGATGATATGAAGCGTTTGTCGAGTCCGAAAAATGTTCTTAATAACTCTTGCAGTTTTCTTTTCGGTTTAGTCTTCGCCTCCCTGTCCAGATAAAACTTAAATTTTACTGGCAGATCCAACATGTTCAAAACTACACCACCCCCAAAGACCCAGTTGTCTAGAAGAACAGAATTAGCTTCTAGTCGTTGTGTTATAATACTTTTTTTTCGTCATCTACCCCTTCTTTCGTCATAGTTCATTCTGATACGGAGTCCTCTCGGAGTATTCCTGCCATCTGTCAGGATCTCTAGTAATCCGCAGTCGAAGATACACCGGAAGATTCGCCATTCCAATCTTGTGGAGGAAGTAATCTTCTTGCTGCAGATCCTGGGATATTCCACCGGCTAAAACCTACGTCACCTGTCTGTAATGTGAAACAGTACTTGTAATCTTAGTTACTCGAAGAAGATTCTGGTTCTCCTCAGGACATCCACAACTACCCTTTTGTAATTGTTGCAGGGTAATTGAGAACCTCTGGAATCTATGTAAATAGTTCATGTATAAGTATTTTTGGAGACCTCTGGAAGCTGGAAATGGATATTATTGTTACGTCCAGAGAGAGAAAGACGGGCTGGGCTGGAGGGATTAAGAGAGATTAGAAGGACCTCGAAGGGCCGAGAAGGCCTCCCCACCCCCGTTCTACCTTGCCTATATAAATGCCCACCGCTTCAACCTAGTGAGTAATAAGTTAGTCAGTTTCAGTCAGTGAGGTGAACTAGTCAGTGATAAGTCAGTCAGTAATAAGTTAGTCAGTGATAAGTGAATCAGTAGTAACTTGTGAACCAGTGTATCAGTGAACTTTGACAGTCGCGAGTGTAATAAACTGTTTTTGTTTATTACTGTGTGTCAGTTTGTTATGTTTGGAGGATATTACGGTCGGTGGACTTTAATTAGTGAACTGTGAGTGTTAGTAGTTATAAACTCTAGTTTAGTTTTATTGTATTTGTACAAATGTAAGTAAATAGTTAAGTTATTAAGTATTAGCAATATCTTATATTATTTTAGTAATTAGATAACAGTTAGGCCTAGGTTATAATCTGCAGAATATTTTTATTGTAAATTTATATTAGTTTAATAATTTAATGGTTTTAAATAATTTCATTGTAGTCTTTTTAATTTGTTAATAAATATTCATGTCGTTGTGTATGGTGTAGTTCGAAATAAACCAAGGAGCGTTAACAATTTTTCTTAGAATTTTGAATTGTGCTGTTTGTATGTTGTGGTCGTGTTTTGCTGAACCCCAAAGTTCTGATCCCTATGTCCAAATACGTCTTAGAGTTATAGATTAGTCATCTATAGTGTTATAGATTAGTCATTTCTTTCGTAAGCCAAGTGAAGATCTGTAGTCCAGAAGATGTGATTATAGTTATTTATAGCGTCTTGCCAGTTTTTCTTAGATAAAATTGAATGTTAAGTTGTAGTGTGATTGTATTAATCGATATGGAAAGAAATATATGAATTGTGTTTCCTTACCGAATTCCTCATTTTCTCTACTATTATCTCTGCTGAAAATGGTCATCTTCTTCTCTCGCTTCAAATCGACAAGAATTTGAGCGTAATCGCTTCTTCCACAGTCAACTCTTGCCCTCTGTTCTAGGAGAGTATACATTATTGAAGCGAAGTACATGTGTAGTTCGTTCGACATAAACGTCATGTCGAAGAATTGTGACAGATTTGGAAAATAGGTGAGGGCTAATTGCTGGAACATCCTGTATTTCCTGCCTTCAAATACTGTCTTACAGTTGTCGACTAACTCGGCTTTGCCAGCTGGGAGAATCGCGGTCCCGAACATGGTTTTCATAAAACTCTCGATGGCGAATACTGTGAAGTCCTCTTTGACGATTGTCTTGGGACACTTATCCACGAATTCTTGGCACGATTGAGCTAGCTCCGGTATGATTGATCTCATTTTTCCACTGGTGAAAGCAGTTAGGAGCTTGTTTCTGAAATGAAAAAGTGGAACTTAGGCTTATTTGAAATAACAAGTCAAGTAATGCATGATGTTCTATTTTAGTAGGTTTCATCCTGAAAAATTTTAAAATGGGACGAGAGACTTACTTGTCTAAAAAGAATTGTAACAATATAAGAATAAGAACTTATTGGCCTTGATATCTTTCAAGTCTTTCACATTGTACTCTTTATTTTTCTTTTTGGATCGTTTCATATGAAATGTCTATTTTCAAGGGAAAGGTTCAGATGTGGCTGTATGGAATATACCAATGCCACCCCTATTGGGAAAAAAGGAGAAAAAAAAAAAAAAAAAAAAAAAAAAAAAAAAAAAAAAAAAGGGAAAGGTTATTTTGCAAAACACCTTGATGAAATAAAAACACTATTATTCAAAATATTAACTTGTTATCAAATTGTCAACCAAAGATCTGAAAAAATCAGGGTTTTGTAATTAAATCTGTTCAGAAAATACGTTTTTGATTTGAAAGTTATTTAATTACTGAACAGACGGAAAACTGTTGGATATATGTCTGACTAATAAGGTGGGTGCGGGAGGACTTCGTAATCCAGCTCGTTTAGTCTGTCCTGTCCTGAAACAAGAGGTTTGGCGTTGTCGTGTAAGAGGTTAGTTTCCTTTCGATTAACAATGCAGGCTGTTACATTATGCCAATATGTGGATGTAATAGTTCATTTCACCTCTGGATAGAAATTGAAATAAAGTTGGATATGCATCCAAAAGTGGTCCGTTCGTTACAACACCTTCCCGAGACGCGGTGGAAATGTTCTTGCACTTTTGGCTGCCGAGT
The DNA here is from genome assembly GCA_964056705.1 of Troilus luridus. Taxonomy (NCBI): domain Eukaryota; kingdom Metazoa; phylum Arthropoda; class Insecta; order Hemiptera; family Pentatomidae; genus Troilus; species Troilus luridus. The sequence continues at coordinate 86,827,174 of OZ057413.1, forward strand.
GTCCAAGTTTATACTCATTAAAAAATTACACGGAATTCGCGTGTATTCACGATCTTATTTGATGGGATACTGAACAATGTTCGTCCAATTGCAGTGATAATATATATTATAAAAAAAGAGAAGATCAATAACAGCTCATTATAATCTGTAAACATAAACGTATTTAATGACAGAAGTGCATTCCACTTTGAATTTCAAAAAAAATAAAAACGGAAGTTTCTAATAAAAATATCCAATAGTTTGACGCATACTCTTCGCTGACTTCAGTACAAAACAAAACACGTACTTTCGTTCAAGGCATGAAGTAAGTGAATTGTGAATAAGGCTAGAATAATGAAGCTACGTAACCATTGGTAAATACTTCATATAATAGGATACGATATTCAAAACAAATAGCTCTTATTTTCACAGATAACAAATGAAGAGTTCATTGCTCCCTGTTTTCGATTAAAATTTGAAATTTGTTGCACAATGCTTGTTAATCGCACTCGGCTTCGAGAAGTCAAGGAGTATAAGCTATTTTTAATCAGTGTTAGAATTAAGAGCTGTTAGATATTGTTAATGTTTTTGCTTTTGCATTATTGTTTCGGATAATTAAAAAAAAATGTTTTGTCTAGAATTTTATTTTATTTATTTATTTTGAATTGAATTTTAACCACCTATGAATAATATTAATCGTATAGTGTAGGGAATTTTATAATATTTGTGACAGAAAAAGTTTAAACAAAAACTTCAGTCGTGGGCAGAAATTTATTAATTTTGTCTCTTGAATTGACTTGAAAATAGAACTGTTAATATAAACAAAAAATTGTTTGAAACGACGAAGTTCGGCGAATTTTCAGTAATATTTTTCAATTGTCAAGAGGTATGTAGTTGAGCCGTAGGACAAAAATGATAACAAAATTTGTATTAAAGGAAAGGCATTGGCTTTTGATTGGCGCAATCTCTCGTAGCTATTGGCTTGAAATAGGATTGTAATATAATCAATAACTCAATTTCAAACCACTGACTCAGCCACTTATCCACTACGAAAAGAACACAATTCCCTTTCCTTCAGGACATAAAACTCATGTTGGAAAAGATTCGACTTAATCATTTATTCACCGTGGGTGTAGATGTATGTGGAATAAAATGGTCCCCGTGGAATTATTTCAGTTCAAACTTTACATAACACTTTATTTTATTTTATAATTTAAATTATTTATAGAGAGGAATATACTTGACTGGAAGATCTAATAAAGAATGGAATTAGTTGGGGGGGGGCGGTCTGCACCATAATGTGCAATTTATGACTGCACCCCCCAACTGATTCCATCCTTCATTAAATTATTTATAATTTTGTGTCCTGTTTACTCCAATAGTTTCATTCTTACTTATCATTATATTTTTCTGTTCCAAATATTCAAGTTTTAAATAATTTGGTAACTTGTCTATTCAGCCCTGAAGAAGAACGGCAATGTAAGTCGAAACGCCACTTTCTAATAAAAAGTTTAACGCTATTTTAAGTAATTATTTTCTAACTCTACCTAGACCATCTGAACATTTTCTTCCCCATTGAATAATATGAAAAGTTCGACAATTAATTTTGGTTACATGATATATCCTCGCTCCTAGGAGCGCTCTAGGAGCTAGGAGACAATGTTTGTTGTTAAAAATCAGTATGTTTAATATCATAATTGAGAGATCATTCCTTCGCTCTCAGGTTTGTATTTTTTTTTTTTAAATGTCCTACAAGTATAAGAGTTTTAAGGGCGAAATATTGTATTATTGTTTCCATGCATCTCAGGCCATCCCTTCCCCATGTTATATTGCTTAACATAATTTCATAATTGCATTAAATACAACATGAAGTATTTAACGGGAACATTCAAATAAATGAAAAAGTTATAGCAGTACCTCACAGCCCTCCACTTGGCACCAGATCCCAAGAGACCGAACACGCTTTCGGCGATGAGACTGTCATTCTCTATCAAGAATGGTCCATGGTCTGGGAAACTTGAGAACTTCCTCACCAGAACTTGCTCGATGACTTCGGGATCTCTCAGGACCAAGGTCGGTGTCATAAACTCGTACATGCCGACCATCCTCTCGTTCGGAAATGCACGATAGATCTGGAAGTACATTAGACGTTAAAAGAACTGAAATGTGTTGGTTTTAAGCCTAAATAAGTTGTAAAAGACTTAACTTATCGTAGAAATAGGTCACGTGCTTGTCAAGCTTTAACAATCCTCCCAAGTTGCCTAATATTGGCCAAGGAGGGATATGCTTCACTCCTCGGACTTTCCAGTAGGTCATTGACTTCCAGACCGAAAGGAGGAAGTAAGAGAGACCGATTATTGCCGTAATTACAAGAAGTATAGAGGAAATGAAAGACATTGCGTAGTATAATAATAATTTGTTGTAAATTTCTTCTATTAAATATCTTCTAAAGACGAAAAATTTCTGAAAGAATGTTTGGCATTAGTGGAAAGTAGTTAGAAATTTCGTCCTTATCATTTAATGTTCTAAATTTATATTCTTGTTTCAACTATTTAGAGACTAAGAAATTGGATCAAGGCCACTCTATACATATCTGCGAAATTCTTGAGCATTACAACAAATAACTCTTTTCTAAATCACTCAACAAGTACCTATTAATAATCATGTATGTTTTTTTAAAATCGATCTTACTTTTTGAGTGATTTATGGCAATAATTTGCACATGAATTCAATTCGATGAAATCTGAAAAGCTGCTTTAATTAGAGTTCTGAGAATATTCTTAAATTTTGTTGAATAATATACATTCTGAACATAAAAGGAATCAAATTGTCGTGTAATTATTAAAATGGTCCTATACCACAGCCTTTGAGTATTTGAGTAAAGCTTTATAACATACATAATATGTGGCGTTCAGGATCAAAAGCTGATGACACCTAAGTTTCAAAACACGTTCATATTTGTCGCTAGTTTAGTCGAGAAATTTGGTTTAACACATTTCTCTGCCTCATTCCTCATGGTATTAGTCCAGTTCTGAACCTGAGGTTTCGGGGACATTTAGCATAGCTTGATTAAACGAAAAATGTGTAAAAGTCAATTTTTGAAATTTGGAGTCATACGTTTTTGATCTTGAACGCCTACATAGCATAGGGGTATCTAACATATTTTGTTCTTTAAATAAATTTCATATACGGGATCAAGGGTTCTAAGGATTGTAATTTCCTTAGGTTATTAATGTGAACTCTGTATCACTATAATATATATTTTCCCTAAAATCCATAGTGAATTGCGAATAATTATTTTAAAAAATGTATCGTTCTGCTTTACACAAACCTCATAGTTATACTGATTGATTGATATATTCTAATAATGAAATATTTCTGAAAAATAGAAACTAATCGTGACCTATTTGTACTCGGTATTCTATAAAAAGTAGTGTAAAAGAGCCGTACGAAATAAAAAAAAATACAGATCATATTATTGTTAGTTTTTACTGTATATGAAAGGATCATTTAAATCTCTGTTTTATTAGATATATTTTTATGTTGTATTAGGTATTATTTATTACACTCAACGAAAAATTAATAATAAGAAATACTAGATCACATAAAGTATAATAATTGGAGATGTGAAGCATGGCATTATTTTTATTCCAGCTAGAAATATGTTCTTCTATTTTAACCAAAGAGACCCAATAATCTATACGAAGCAATATATTTACAATGTGCCCAGTAACCAAGATTTTATAATTATAGATTATTATAAAAATAATTTATAATATTTTTTCTCAATATTTGATGCTTATTCGTCAACATGAAAAAATAGCATTCACACACGTGAAGCGTTTGGGAATTTCTGTTGCCAATCGAATTTCTAACAATACACAATTAATAAAACATTTAGAAATGGTTTGGTACTCACATGTAGTTATCTGAATTAAAACGAGTTACAGTTAATGTTTCCGATGAACTACAAAGACTGTTCTGTCTTATCGAACAAGAAAGCGGCGTTAAGTGGTGGGAGCCCAATGGAATGGAGAAGGATCTTCTGCGCTATAAATTACCTGCACAAATAACCATTTATTTCTGAATTCCGGAAATCATAATTGAGTACCCAATAATTATATTTCATTTATACCAATAATTTGCTTTATTATTATTATTTACTATCATACTCAATACATGATTCCCTCGTTTCGTACGAGCTACATATTGTAATTAGATCATGGCCTATAACTAGGTCATTTATTTATTCGGTATCAATTCCGCAAATTGTCGCTTCGACTTAAGTCATAACCATTTTTAATTTTTTACTCGTTTTCATTTTAATATACTCGAAAATAAAAACAAAATTATTACTTACAGTAATATAGTAATTATTACTGACTGTATGCAGATTAAAGAACCGACTTACACATTCTGTTCAACTTATATCATCATATATACTTCGAAATGTTTGTTAAAACTTTTATTTATTGATGACATGATCACCTTTATCACGCATTTTCCATAATTGCACGTTTTTTTCATACTAAAATTCACGATTATTTTTATTTTTGAGAATAATATAAAGGAAACGAACGAAGTTAAAACTTGTTATGACTTAACTTGAAGCGACAACTATCTTTATACTTAAGTGAATTTACTTAATTTTAATTTAAGTTAATTTTACGTTATTAATTTTAATTTAAGTAAATTATTCTTTATTCTTTTTAATTTAATTTAATTTCAATTTATGAATTGATTAAAAGAAATGTAATACAATAACTAAGGTGACCGTGGAAGATCTTATGAGGGTTTAGATTGTGGTGTTTTCAAATTTATGTTAGCTTTAGTAGAGTTAAGTATCCACTATTAATTTCACATCATTTATTCCTTAATTGTAGTAGCTTTCTTGATTATCATTGACATCCAGTATGATAGGTATGACAGTAATGCAACGAAAGCTCTTACAAAGGATATTCGCTCAGTAAGGAGAGTTGTGAAGAAGGAGGAAAAATCTGGAACTGCGTGACAAGGAGGTGATGAGATCACAAAGAAATTCTCAGAAGAGGTCCTGCACTTTACTACAAGAGGCGCGCGAACGAAACTGAGGTGGATAGGAGGAGAAGGAACCGGTAAGAGGGCCCTATAACGGAAGGTGTGTAAATTGTCTGCACAGGATAGAGCTGAATGGGGGAGTCTTATTGAGGAAACCAAGACCCACCACGGGTTGTAGCGCCACGGAAGTAATATGAAAACTATCTGTACTAAATGTATTGATGATTGTCGGGTTTATTTCTCAGAACCAAACTCGAAATTAATTAACAAATTTAAAATTATATTAAATTAAGGAATTAAATAAAGAATGTACTTTTATTTTTTGCATTTGTAAGTTACTGTCTTTCATAAAAACGCGAGATGATTAAAGTGAAATATTATCCAAATCGAACAGCACTATTTACGCAACGATTCCGATGATAGTAATCAATGTCATGTCACTCCGAAATTAATTAATTTGATGAAAACAAAAAGAACTAATATCGCGGACTGATAACAGAAAAAAATATCTGAACCTGTTTGCCGCTATCTATAGAGTCGGCACTTTCAAATTATTATGACCGGGGAGGCGAAGGTTATTGTTACACGATAGCATTAGATAAGGCTGAACAGGGATTCGCGATGTTGTTTAACACGGGAAAATCAACTAAACTGGAAATGCACCATGTTCACATGTAAATAAGTTTAAAAAAATAAAATAAATCACTGCGAAATTTTGGCTGGAAGGCAGACAATATTTTCTCTACAATAATTCCCTACAACAGCTATATTCAAGGTCTCTGTTGTGTTAAAACAGCTTTAAATAAAGCCCGAAATTGATAATGTGCGTTAGAAAATTAAATACATGCAATTTAACTTAATTGACCCTCCTCTGTACAACCGAGCATGAAATTTGCAGGGGAAAACAGGAAGTTAATCATTCTTGATTTTCACCTATTAATCAAATAGCTGACAATTTAGGTTTAAAAACACGCAGACCAATCATGAATAAAAAAATCATTGTTGATTGTGAAAATTTCGCATAGAAAATATTATTTTGTATAATATTAGTTAACTTTATTTATATGAGGAAGAAAATGCTCCGGGTGGAGTTTAAAAAAAATCGCTTATATAGGAAGAGTTGTTAATCGGAAAGCCAACGTTTCGACCCATTGGTATTCTTTAAGCCTAAATATACAAGATACAGACAAATTAAAATGATACATGGTAAATATTAAAATTAAATATAGGCATCAAGTGCATGAGTGATAAAAAAAAAAAAATTGAATCAACTTAATTTTGTCACTATATAATTTTTTCTATATATCATTTGAATTGGTCTGTATCTTGTATATTTAGCCCTGAAGAATACCTGCAATGTAGGTCGAAACCTTGGCTTTCCAATAAAAAAATTAAGAGATTTTTTTTTACCTCCACCCGAAGTATTTTCTTTCTCAAAGAAAATATTACTTTTTATCTTTACTTTCTTTTCTTATTTTTATCACTCTCCAAGATTTTGTTGTTCTAAATAATACAATATATATGTAGACTACTGTGGAAAAACGAGGTAACTCAATTTTTCCTAAACGTTTTGGAAAGAAATTTTATTGAGGAATCGGTTTCATTATATATATATATATATATATATATATATATATATATATATATATATATATATATATATATATATATAAATCCGTGTGGATTGCTGGTCCTGTCATTCTGACAATGAAGAAGATGTGTGAGGGACTTTAAGCCCAACTCGTGGAAGTCACCTTACCTCGTTTTTCCTGAGGCACTGTTCAAGGCACTGGATGAACTAATTTTTCCCATTTATGAACATAATCTTCTGCCGTTTTGAGCCGTTTTTCTACTCAACATCCGTGTTCGCCGAAGATCTACCAGAAATCCCTATAATACATTTTGAGGAAAAAAAATCGAGTCACTGTAGTCTTCATTTACTAAAATATACATTGTGCTTGACTGTATATTTTAGTTAATATATTTGTATATTGTATTATTTAAAGTTTATCTTTGACCTCTAATCAATTTAAATACCTTTAATATGGAAATACCTGTGGACATTAGGGAATTTCAGAAAATAATTAAAACCACTTCATTTAATTGATCAGTTATTTTTTCTTAGAGTTTTATTGAGCCCCTCATCCATGATCTTCGATCCGTGTAAAACAAATTTTCAAAACGTTGAAAACAATTTCTTGTGTTTTGGCAACACAATAAAAAAGTATAGCAATTTTTTATAGCAAAGTTTAGTACAAAATACCCAGTCAAGCCATCGAAATATTCAAGTATTAAGTGTTTAAAATGAATAACTAAGATTTTTTGAGGGTAAGCATTGGTTTTATAAAATATAAAAATATTTGTTGCGATTAAAAACTAATAGTTTTAAATTGTTTGATGCAAAAGAAATAATAATAAATAAAATTAAAATTCCTTAAATTCGTTTGGTTAGTAAGGAGAAGGGAAAAAGAAAATAACTATCGACTTCAAATTATTGTTCACTGCAAAGGTTAAATTTCGACAATTTCATTAGTTTCACAATAATGAAATGGTTTATAATGAATAATACTATTATATAATACTTACAATAACTAATTATATAATTCCCTACCTATTTTCCTACATAGGAGAAGGAAAAGTCGTTAAATATCAATCTAGCATTCTAGAGACAAAAAATAACAATTTTTTTTAACGCACAACAAATGCGTTAAATACATCAAATACAACGAAACTAATACATACATGATTAGATACAGTAGGTCACATTGTAAAACCACTTACAAACTATGCGATTAGGGTTTATTTTAGTTTTTCATGAACTTCTCACATAAAAATTAGTCATTTTACCTCTCGTTTTCAATTTCTATTCTAATGAACTTCCAAATTCTAAATTTATTTCTACATTCATCTCTTTGAGTTATTATTAAACCCTTCCCAATATTTGGGAAGATGAATAGATCATTTTATGATAAACTATGAAGGTTAAATATAGATGCACAAAAGTAATTAATATTGAGACAGTAATTGAAATTGTAAATTTATACTATACATCTATTACTAGAAATATTATAATTCCTAACATTCCGCACACCTATCAACTTTAATTCAGACTTTCAACTATAACAAATACAATATATTTTTTTCATATTTTATTATATAAGGTGAAGATTTATGGTAATTGTGTATGAGCTGGTACTCAGGGACTGTTATCTGGAATTGTTTATAACATAAACAATGATAATTCTGATACTGATAACACCTACCTTTGTATTCATATTACCGGAAATTGAAATACACAAAGTATAATAATAAAATGCTGATTCTAGACCCATCATAATATTTACCACCACCATCATAATATTTACGGTTTCCCTACACTTTCGACGAAAATATCTCCACTTCTATCCTAAAGATGGCCAGACCCAAAGTGTTATTTTGTTCATTTTAAATAGGAAATAACAAAAGGAATAAGACAAAAACTCAAAATTAAATTTAATGAAAAATTGAGAAATTCAATTTAACAATAAACAAAATCAACAAGACAAGAACACTAAAAAAAAAATACAATACACAATTTAGTAACGCACACACAAATCACTAAAATAAGTCAATGGATAATAAGAGGCTACAGGAGGTAAGGAGGTACGATTTTAAAAAAATGTTTATTATTCTACAGTTATAATTGATGATACATATTTATATATAATAATTCCATATTGCTACTTGCCTTAATATTTATGTAATTTAAAATTAAAATCAGAATTACACAAGTTATTAGAAGAATTTGTAGAAATCTAAAAAAATTTAACTTATTTTATTCTTTTCAAGATAACGGAGATTCCCTTGTCGGCGATTGGTTGGTGCAATAAAGCGCAGGGGTTGTATTTTAGTGGAAGCTCCATCTCCGGGCTTGGATCAAGTTCGAAGTTGTCGAGAATGTGAGCAAAGAACGTAATAGTCTCGATTATTGTGAATCTCTTACCTGAAATCACAATTTTCCATTGATAAAAAGGCATTTTCCTTGAAATAAACTTTTGTTTATTGTTCAATAAAGTTATTTTTAGATTAAATAACTAATAAAAGAGATATTCTTGGCAAAGAAAACAGAAATTGAAAAACTGTGGCGTCGAAAGATAAGGAAAATCAAGAATGATGGATACAATTTTTTTTTCAACTATGATACAACAATTATTATAATATTCATGCAAATAGATTTAAAATCATTATACAGCAGTTTTTCGGGACCTTCGCTCCTGTCAATAACTGATAATTGGTGAAAAGATATAATGAATAATATAAGGATATATTTTTTAGAAACAAGTTAAAGGAACGATTTACCTGGACATATGCGTGGTCCTTCAGAAAACGGAAGATACGTAAATTTTGAGCTTGACAGATCGTTAAATCTTTCTGGATCAAAAACCTCAGGGTTTGGAAAATATTGAGGGTCCATTTGTAAACTATGCAAGGGTATGACAATTCTCGTGTCTTTTTTAATTTTTACGCCACCGATTTCTGTTGCCTTGTCACTCATTCTAACGATAAATGGAAGAGATGGGTGGATCCGCAAGGTTTCTGGAAACAAGTGGTAAACAATGTTAAAAATTAATACACAACAATTAATTCTCAATGTACAAATAATGTTACAGTAATACATATAATATTATATCAAATATAAAAAAAATGTCCTAAATAATATATTGTTTAAATAATAATTGAACGTCACCAAAACCAAATTGTTTATTTTTTATATTTCAGTGATTACACATTTTATGTTCACTACTCCGTTTATCATGAAATAAAAATAGCCTTAATTTATGCGTAAATTATATAATTACTATAAAACATAAATTTACAAACAACAGAAAAAAATAATAATTCTTCACATTGTATATAAATATTTATACACACATTTTTTCCTCCTTGCATTGGCCTTGCTTTAGGGGTAATAGTCTTTAACAGTTCCCTGGGTGACTAGCCCTACTGGGATGTGGGATTTGTAAGGGAAAACCATTTTTTCTTCCACACATCTCTATCCTTAGCAGCTCTCTACCAGAGGGGTCCTGCCTAAAGCCTAAATGTATCTCTCCATCTCTTCAATTGTCTGCCTCTCATCCTTTTTCGGTCATATGGTGTCCATTCCGTGACTATATTTGACCATCTTGTCATTGCACCGCAGGAGATGTCCAGCCCATTTCCATTTGCTTTTTATTATTTGCAAGACTGTGTCTTCGAGCCCTGTTTCTTTTTTTAACTTTTTGCATCTGATTTTGTCCCTTTTCTTCACTTTCATTATACTTCTTTCGATGCTATTCTTTCACACCTCGATCTTCTTCTCTTGGGCTATTATCAAAGATCATGCTTGGGAGCTGTAGGTCACCACTGGCATAATTACATCTGTCGTTTTAGGTCAATACTTATGTTTCCTTTCATTGTGTACTTCAGAGACCAGAACTTGTTCCAACCAAATGCTATTCCCCTCTGAACTTATTTTGTTGCTCTATCTGAAAAGAAAACTAACTGGCCCAAGTAAACATATTCCTTCACGTATTCCACGGTGTTTATTCATTTTTATTTCTTCCCATGAACTATTGGTGATTAGTTTGGTCTAATTATAATTTGGGTATAGGCCAATTTCTTCGCAGGGTTTTAGAAGCTGTTTTAGCATTTCTCGTATTTGGTGGGTATCATTGGCAAAAAGTACGATGTCATCTGCAAAATGTAGGTTGCTTAACCATCGACCGTTTACTTTTACGCCTGCTTTTTCCCAATCAAGAGACCAGAATATCATCTCCAACATCAGAATTAACAACAAGGGAGATAACGGATACCCCTGCATATGAGCCTTCTCGACACTAGAGATTCGATCCTTCTTTTCTGTCTGATATGCTGACATATCTTTGTACAGCTCTGCAATAATTCTCACGTTTTTCTCTTCGATTCCTATGATTCTTAAAGATTTAAGAACGCCCAGGACACGAAAGGACCCGATCGACCAACGATGGGGCTCGATGATTTACGAGCGGACCCGAGCGAGTATATAAGACCGAGGGCGAGCCGAACGTCTTCATTCTCTTTTCTGCCCTGAAGAAGTCAGCCGCATGTCTGGCTAAATGTTTGCGAAAAAGTTAGTGACACGTTCTAAACCAGAGGATACCACTGCAGTATTTTGTATACATAGTGGGCGTGGAAACCTAAAAGAGTATTTAAGAAGTTATATTCTTTACCTTTCTCAATCATTTGATTTACCGTGTGAATGTGATCCAAAGTTGAGAAACCTTTCCTAAATCCTGCTTGTTCTTCCTTTATACATTCCATGATTCTGTTAGTGAGACGTCCGTTTATCATAGCTGCTTTAAAAAAGTTACATACAAACTCTAAATACCTTGAGACTATAGTCGCTGAAGAGAATGAAATAGAAGAAACATTCACAAGTAATTTAATTTAACCTTATTTTTGCCTCAATTTTTAGTTGAAATGTTCAATCAGACGACTTAGATGCACTTAAGTTCATCTTGCTTCTAACAGAGGTAGCAGTGCCAAAGAATTTTACTTTATTATTTACATAATGCAAAATAACAAGTCGAATGCAGCTTAATAAAAAAACAAACAAGGTTGATACATAAATAAGGTTAATAATAAATAATCAAAAATCATAAATGTTGAAGAAGTATTTGTAGATATGCTACACTCATACTTGATCACATACCTTGTACACATTGCTCTAAATACTTCATATCTTTTACAGCTTCCCACGAATAGCCTCCGTGTTTATTCAGAACTCTTCTCACCTCTTGACGAGCTTTTTCTTGGCAGTCTTTTGCTAAAGACAATTCAATCGCAGTGTGTAGGATAAGGAGGACATTATTGTCCAGACCGGCTAGGAAGAACATGAAGGCTTGAGCGATGACCATCTCGTCGGTTATATCTGGAAAATAACGTTGTCCATGATCAACATAATCATATATGCTCAATAGTTTAAATATAAATGTCTATCTAAAAATGATTTCTTTCAATGTAATCTATTGTTTGTTTCATAATAACAATCATATGAATAGATGATCTAAGGCTGTTCTTGAAGATTGAAACGACAGTGGCATTTCGGAAACATCCACAATAGAATCTGGTAGTGTAAAGGTATGAGCATCTGTGAGGTCCACTTTAACCGTCACTTAAGTGTTTTGAATGTGAGTGTAAATATTCTACTATACTTAAGATGTTAACCGTTTTATAACCTTAATTTTTATACGCCAATAAAGTTAAGTAGTTAATTTTAAACCGCTATTAAACATTCTGTTAATTAACAACTTATTTTAACTTAAGTTGTCATTAACATTTTTAAAATACCGAAGCATTGAGTCACAAACACACAGCAATGACTCTATTTTATTAAGATCAGAATAAATAAATAGTTTACTAGTTATTATTTAGTAATAACAATTAATGTGAAATTGTTTAAGGAAGAATTTTATGTAATAAAGATGTTAAATTGTAGGCATAAAGATACCATTTAAGTAAGATTTATTGAATACTTGGTAATTATTTATTTATGGGTAGGACCACATAGATACAGAGGTATAGGTAACATAACGAGATAAAATATTTTATTTTAAATAATAATCATTTTCAACTTGTATCTGGAGAAAGCATTGAAAGAATGGAAAAAGAAATGCCAGGGCATGGGTGTAAAAATAGGGGAGAAAACGTTATACAGTCTACATTTAGCTGACGATCAAGTAGTAATAGCTTCTGAGGAAGATGATCTTAATTATATGCTAAGGAAGCTAGAAGAGGAATTCTCCAAATGGGGTCTAGAAATCAGCAAAGAGAAGATAGAATAGATGGCCTTCAACGCTTCTACATCTTCTCTCCCATTAGACAAATGGTCACTAAATCGGAGTGCTCTCTTTAAGTATTTGGTTGTGTACATAGATAGCAAGGGAACACTTGAGACTTATATAAAGGAAATGATTACCAAAGGAAAAAAGGTCATCGGTATGGTAAACTCCGTACTGTTGAGCCCAAGTGTTTCGCTAGAAACCAAAAAGAGAATTTTTCATTCCTTTTTTGAAGGTGTAACCCTTTTTGGTTCGGAAATGTGGGTCGTTGGACCAAGAGATGCACAAAAGCTACAAGCTGCAGAAATGGATTTTTGGTGAAGAAGTTGTCTCATTTTCAGAATTGAGCGAGCGAAAAACTCTGCCATAAGAGATATAGTAAAAAAGGAAACGATAATGCGCAAAATTGGGCCCAAACAGCTGCAGTCATCTGTGAAGAATGGGCCCCTAGAGATAGTCGAAAATGATATTGGACTATACCCCAGAGGAGATACGAAAAAGAGGCCGCCCAAGGAAAACTTGGCTGCCAGGATTGAAGTGGTGATGCCAGAAAGAGGCTTGGCGGAGTGAGATTGGGAAGAGCGAGAGTATTGGTGACAAAATGTTCTGGGTTTCGGCATATGACCAAAGGGTTTAAAAGCCCGAAAAAAAAAATAATACTAATGATATGAAGAGGGGATTTAGGGTTGTTCTTGAAGATTGAAACGGTTGTGCCCTTTTGTAAAGATGTACAGTGGAGTTCCAGCAATCAATGTTTAACCTATACACTCAAGTTCTGAGTGTTTGTGAGATTCTCACAAATAATTTCAGAATAAGTATTCTGATTGTGAGTGTAAATATTGAAGAAAGAATTACTTTACAGTGTTGAAAGTGTTAACTTTCTTTACTTTAATTCTAATTATCTTTCTTTATTTTTTCTATTTATTTATTTGACCATTGTTTCCAGAGACTTATAATTCAGGGGAAAACATTAAAGGGGTAAATAAAGTTAATTAGAAACTGAAACTAGCCTATTTAAAACAAATTAGCCCCATCTGACTGAAAGTATGAACACTGATAAACCGCAATAGTTTTTTTATTGTATGAAAAAAAAAACCATGACTGCATTGATTTATCTTGTTTTTTATCATATAAACAGGGACGTTTCTACCTGAAATTAAATCTTGAGTAATCTCATAAACAATATAGCAAATAGGACAAATAGAAAATTAATATGAGAAAAAAATAATGAATGGATAATAATTACGAATTTATCTGAATTCAACTTACCAAAGGTTTCGTCTATTCTGTTATTTTCCCTGTTGTATATGTTCATCTTTCCCATTTTTTTCATATCGCAAAGAACCTGTGCGTAGTCTGCCCTTAGGCCGTTCGTTGCTTCTCTCTGCCTAATAAGCGTATTCAGAAGTTCTCTGAAATATTTGTCCAAATACTTTGGCATGAACGTCAAGTTGAAAAATGCCGCTAGTTTCGGGAAGAATACGAGAAGTACCTGCTGTATGAGCCTCTGAGGCTTGCCATGGAATACTTCTTTGCTATTTGCGACGAGTTCTTCCTCTCCTTCGGGCAGCACCTTAGTTCCGAACATGGAGTTCATGAAGCTCTTCACCGCAAAGACATGGATGACATCTTTGTCCAATGTTTCTGGATCGCTGACAACTAGTCTTTGGCAGGATTGAACGATTTCCGGATATATAAGTTTCATTTTTCCAGATGAGAAAGTCGTTATCAGTTTGTTCCTAAAATAATGATAATTTGCTAATATCATAATATATACAACACATTAACCTGAAAAATTTAACTGTACTATTTATTTATTTCAACACCCTTCCTTGCCTTACGGCAACATCGGTTTTTTTTTTTTGGTTTTTTTTATACAAGGTGGAAATCTCAATAGACATCTGAGGCCAAAAAATCCTCACATAGTGTGGGACTCCAACCCACTAAAACCACCTTGTTGTGCAACAACTGAGCTAGCCGAACAAGTCGCTCCTCTTTCAAGTGAAAAATCTCGGGTGTGGGATATAGCCCATTGGCTAATCTCCCAATTTAGTGGAATTTTCTTTTGTTTGTAGTTTTAATTTACTTTTATTCACTTTAGTAGCAAGTCACTAGGCTCCACGCCTTGTAACTATCAGCAAACCTTCCAATCTCTTCTCTGACAGTTTATTTTGAGGTCCCTATGCAAATTATCGTTTCTGACCTACCATGGAGCATTTAATATACTTCTGAGTACCTTATTTTGGAATGCTTGAATTATTTGCATGTTGCTTTTCTTGGTACAGCCCCAGAGCTGAATTCCATAAGTTCATACCGGTTTTAGGACTTGTTTGTATAACAGAAGCTTGTTCTGAACTGTAAGTTATGAATTTCTTCCTAACAGCCAGTGCATTTTCCTAGATTTTATATTCAGCTCTTCTTTCTTTCTTTCTTTTCAAATGCTCTTTCCAGATGAGTCTACCATCCAATGTTATTCCAAGATATTTGACTGTATTTGAATATAGTACATCCTGTCTGTTAATGTAAATCTTTCGCTTATCTATTTTTTTCATTTGTGAAATTTATATGAACAGATTTTCTTTCATTTAGTTTGATTCTCCAGCGTTTGGTCCAGTCACATACCTCCGTGATTGAGTGTTGGAGTTCCCTAGTAGTTTCTTCTATATCATCACCTACTGCTAATATAGCAGTATCATCGGCAAATGTTGCCACAGTTGTTTTTCTTCTGTTTGGTAGATCCCTTGTGTATAATAAATATAGAATAGGGCCTAGTACGCTGCCTTGTGGAACACCTGCATTTATTTTCTTTAGGGAAGAATATTCATCACCCTGTCTTACCCTAAAATAACGGTCAGAGATATACGATTTTAACAGTAGAAAGAATTCTTCTGGAAGATCTCTATGCAGTTTGAATTCTAGTTCTCGATGCCAGACTTTATCAAAAGCCTGCGCCCCATCTAAGAAAACAGCCGAGCAAACTTTCTTTTCCTCAAGAGTCTTCTCGATCACGTGAGACATTCTATGCACCTGTTCAATCGTTGAATGCCGCTGTCTGAACCCGAACTGGTGATCCGGTAGTAGACTTCTCTCCTCTAATAGTTGCTTCAATCTTTTCAAAAACAGCTTTTCGAACAGTTTCGAGATTAGTGGCAACAATGAAATTGTTCTATACGACTTCGTTTCAGTCGGTGTTTTGTTAGGTTAAAAAATCATTACAACCTCGGCCACTTTCCACAGAATTGGTATATACTTCAGCCTGAAGGCCGCGTTTATGAGGTGCAATAATTTCCTCAGAGCTTTTTTCGGCAGTTCTTTTACTGCTTGACCTGTCACTAAGTCATATCCTAGTGTTTTTTTCAGGCTTAAATTGCTTTTTATCTCCCCTTTCAATTCTTGAAGTGTTACCTTTTTTATATTTATTTCATCCACTTTTTGGCTCTTTGAAGTATATTCTACTTCTGTCTATTAAGGTATTGGTTGAAACGTCTCTTCAAGATAGTCTGCAAAAAGGACTGCTTTTTCTCTTTCCCTTTTTTTCCAGGTTCCATCTGGCATCCTGAAAGGCGATGATTGGGTATTTGGCCTCTTAAATGGTTTAGTAGATTTGCAGAGTGAATAATCAGTGTCATTCTGGGCTGTAAGGTTGCTTAGATATCTTCCAAGCTTTTCGTTCTTATCTTTTTTAATCGTCTCTTTAGGATCGTAACAGAGCTTGGTCAATATTTGTTTATTTTCAGGAATACGAGCTTTCTGCCAGACCTTACGAGCCTTTATTTCCTTGACTAATTTATTCACTTCTGGTGAAGGAGAGATTTTCCTCTGTTTTGCCTTTCTAAATGACTGCTGAGTGCTCTCCCATGCTGCTTTTTGAATGTTAGAGTTGAGCCTTTCAACTTTCTCGTCTAGTTGGTGGCAATCATTTAGTGGTATCTGAAGGTCTACTGTTTCCTCCAATATCTGCCTAAAAAGGGTCCAGTTAGTCTTGATATTTGTCAGCCTACCCTGGTTTGGCTGTGAGACTACCTCTTCGTTTATTACCATAAGAACCGGCGAGTGGTCTGATGAAAGGTCCTCGCTATTTGCAATGGCTGCTAGATACTCCTTTTATCACAAAGAAATCTATCAGGTCCGGTGTTTTATTTATATCAGTAGGCCAGTATGTTGGTGTGTCGCTGGAGAGGAATTCAGCTTTGACTTCGCACCCTGCTTTGTAAAGTCCTCTACCTTTAGTTGTGGTTAGCCTTGACCCCTAAAAGGTGCTTTTAGCATTGAAGTCACCTCCGATGACCATAAGCTGTACATTGCCACCATTTGGACAGATTCTTCTTCAATCTTTACATCTTGATGGTGCTTTATTGTGCTTCTCAGAAGTATAGCTGAACCTCCTCTAGCCCTGTCAGCAGGATGGGCAGCATGATAGAAGCTGTATCCGTCCAAATTCAGTTGTCGGTTATTGGTAATGTGGGTTTCTGATATCAAACATACGTCTATTCTTTCCCGATTTAGAAATACCTCTAGCTCCGACAGATGGTGTAGAAGTCCATTTGCATTCCATGCCACAATTCTTCAAGTCTTACACATGCTTACTTTGTTGCTTTTGGGATTCTATCCTCCATACACGCGTCTCAACTTGTTCAATTTTTTGAGACAGTTCTTCGAGTTTCTCCAGGATTTTCGCAAATGATTGATTTTGATCTTCAATTGCCTAAATAGGAATGTCTTGTTTTTTATTAAACTGATGGATTTCAAAATTTGTTTTCTGTGAGGAAGAACTAGGCTGGAATCGTATCCCACTTCTTGCACTGGAGGTTTGAGTTGGTTTTTCTTCATCACTTGCAGTAGGGGTACGATCATCCCTACGTATTGAAGATGAGGTAGCAATAGGTTCTCTCATCTTTGTATCGTCATGTGCTGGAATTCCACGAGCAATGGTGTTTTGTTTGTTGCGCTTGTGTCTTTGATTCCACATTTTCTGAAATTGTTTAGGAACCTCACATCCTCTATAACTTGCAGGATGTTGCTAATGACAGTTGATACAAGTTGGCTTCATATTACGGCTTAACTTGCAATCGATTGTTAGATGCTTACCTGAGCATTTTACGAATCTCGGTTCACGGTGACAATTTTTTTTAGTGTGATTGAAGCCTTGGCACCTTTTGCATTGCGGTATCATATCCGTGGTTTTCCGAAAAGGTTCTATTTTAACTTTTATATTTAGGATTGAACTTATATTATATATTCTATCCAAATTTTCTTTTTGATCAAAAGTAAGCATAAATAGGGGAAGCCCTCTTCTCTTGAGTTCATCATTACCCGTGTCGTCACTTATCCTTTCCTTTTTGATGATATTTACTGCGTCTATAATTTTGTAATTTTTTTGTTGTAAGTCATCAATAATATCCTGTTTTTCGCGAGTATGATGGAGTCCCCTAGCCACTACCTTCGTTGGCCTGCTATTTTTATCTTCGTAAGTGTGCCACTGTACCTCTAGCTCAATTAATTTTTTCGCCAACGTTCTGTATGAATCTGGACCTGCCGTCATGATCTTCCATTTATTATTGTTCTGTGCCACAATGTTGTTGTCACTGCTAGATATTGGTTCCATTATTGTTTTGATTTCTTCATAGGTGGTGACACCAACTATATGGATTGGAGGAGAAGGTACCACTTTTTTCTTCTCATCACTTTTTTCTGTCAAGGTCACTTTCCTCTAAATTTCCTTCTTGGGTTCATTATTTGGGATCCATTTCGTCACAACAGTCCCTTCATTTTTTGAATCCGTGCTGCCAGTTGCCACCTCTGGCGAGGATTCTGCTTGTCGCTTTTTGCTTCACAATCCAGTCAGTTTCTCTTCATAAGTTTGGTACTCATTTTTACTGACCCTGTCGGATTCATGACTTGTCATTTGCTCCTGATTTTTCATCTTGTTCTTAAGTTCTTCATTTTCTTTTGTTAATATCTCCAGCTTTTTGTTCATCTGAGATGTAACTTTTTCCATTTCACGTAACTTGCTTATCAGTTCACGTTTATCATCAATTATTGAGCTCTCTTGACGTGGGCGAATAAGCGAAAGTTGGCCCTCCCCAGAACACGGGTTTTGACAATAATTGTATTGTCTATTTTCACTGTTCAATCTAATTTTCAATGTCTCCTACTGGCTATTTCCTTGGGTTCCCCTTCCAAGAATGAAGAGTTTTATTCCCAATCCTGCTTTCTCGAGTCATGACCTGAGGGAATTCATTCTCGGTGAGGACGTAAAGTCCGGTTCCCCTCAGTAATTTTTATCTTAGTGAATCAAAGGCGGTGCAACTAGTGACAATGTGCTCAGCAGACTCCGGAACGCCACAGCTAGGACATAAAGGGTCAAAATCCCTTCCGTATTTATGAAGTTTCGCCCGAAAGCCTCCATGACCAGTGAGGAGTTGAGAAATCCAGTAGTCCGTGAGAATCCAAGTTGCAGCTAGTCGTGACCGGACGGTGGGAAAGTATTTCCTCAACGTAACACCTTTTGTGGTTGTCACCCACCGCCGATTCCACTCATGTGTTTGTATGGATATTGTACGGTAGACCTGCTGAACCTTCCTTTTTAAGGTTAAATTTGTATAAATCTTCACGCAGGAGAAGGTAGATTGGAACAGCTCCTGCTAGTACGTGCACCGCCTCGTGAGACACACTCCTATACACTCTAGTGACTCGCAGAAGAGCCGTCCGCTGAATCGTCGCTAACCTGCGCTTATTCCGACATGAAATATTTTTGACCCACGCAGGTGATGCATACCGTAGAATGCTTTAAATCATTCCTTTATAAATGACGATTGCGCTTGGGAATCTGATACCACAAAAAGCACCCCTCAAGCGACTAAGATTGTTCAAGGCCTGAGCTACCTTATTTCCTAGATAGTCTAAGTGAGGGGTGACATTAAATCCTCTACTAAATCTTATTCCAAGGTAGGTGACTGACTCACTTAGACGTATTCTCGTGCCTCCGACATCAAGGTTAATAGGGTGTCTCCTATCAGTTTTTCCTTTTAGTAGGAGTCTGAGTCTTAACAGCGGCCATCTTCAGCTTTTTCTTCTCGCACGACCGTGCTATCAGATTGATGCACCGCTCAGCATCTGCTTTAATTCCGGCTCTTCTGTTAGACGCCACTACAACCGCAAGATCATCCACATACGCCGTGGCAGGGAATGGCTCCTCCTCAAACTCTCCCACCAACTCAGGAAATAATAGTTTCCTTAGAGCTGGGCCTAAGACTGAACCTTGAGAGCAACCCCTCTCTTTACTAAATTACAGGTAGTTCAGATTTTTTTTTCAATATAGTGTAAGCAGGAAAAACAAATTAAAATCTTCATACCACTATTACATTTATTCCCACTATAATTATTATTTTACATTGTAATTATATCATGTTTATAAAATAAAATATTACACGGCCACAAAAAACTTTTTTATATAAATAGGAAATTTAAAAGTTAAGTTGTCATTTACCGATCCAAGAGGTACTATTTTTGAATTTTGAATTCCTTTTTTTAAGTATGTGGGAAAGAGTAGTTCGATACGCTTGATGGGAATGGAGAAGTTAAATAATTAAAAAAATATATAAACATTTCGTTACAGGTCTAAGGTTCAGAACACGATAGAGAGTGTTCGATTCCTAAGCCAACGGTTGTGCAGAGAGGTGAATTGTGTGACGCTCAATCGCCCAGTTTTCCAAGTGATTTAGTCGAGATTATGCTTATATATCTAATGGGAAGTGAAATGTTTTTTTTACATAGTACCCTCCTGCACCACACTGGCTTATCCCAGGTGTAAAATCCCCCCTCTTCCTACAACAAATTAAAAGTAATAACCATTTTAAAATGAATGCTTAACATTGTATCAAAAAATGTAACCAGCTGATTTTGTACTTATCAATTATCTGATAAACATAAAATAGTTCACAAGAATATACCATGTTTATTTATAAACTCTATATCATATTACTTATAAATTAAAATAAGTGTCATTTGGTGGTAAGTCTGTCAATCGTATTGTAATATATATCATTATATTGGGAAATGCTACAACAAAATCATATTAATACACCATTAGAAATAATTTATCATTATTACATACCTCGCATATGCTAATTTAAACAGCTGATATAGACTAAACCCATTAATACGTACTTCATGTAGTTTAATACTTTACATTTTAACATTAATTGGGTATAAGGTCATAATTTATTTGATAAATTAATTACCTAATGGCTCTCCACCTGATGCCAGTTATCGAAAATACGCTCAGATAACTGATACTATTCGGTTCGAAAAATAACGGCCCATGGTCAGGGTATGTGGAAAACTCCTTCACCAAGACATTTTCCACCAATTTAGGATCCCGCAATACTAAAGTCGGGGTGAGGAACTCGTGCATGCCGACCATTCCTTCTTTTGGAAATGCCTTGTACAACTGGAACAGAAAAACATCTCAATTATAACAAGACTAACAGATATAAATCATAATTAATAAATAACATAAAATAAAAATAAATTTGATGAACTTTTGAAATCACCTATAACCTGTAACCTTCACAGCTGTTGCCCATGAAAGATGGTGGACTCAGAGCATGGTAGGGACCATACTGTTTGTAGAAAAACAATAGTGCAGGGAGGTGATTTGCCATACCTGTCAACCTCCAGGTTTTTTCCTCCAATTTAGGGTACAGACTTGGTGAACTCCAGGAGGGTCTGTAGATTCCATAGGTTCGATTCGTGTTAACAGATTAATGAAGTAAAATCTCAAATAAAAATAATTGCCGGAGAACTATCACAAACGGCAAAAGTCACATGGCGTCATAGCATAACTTCCTTCTATGCTCTTCTATGAAGTCCTTTGGAAGGGACGTAAAATTGGTTTCCTAGCGTAAAATAGGGGCCTGTACGGTATCAGGTACTCTTCAAAGATAGTAATACCCTTACAGGTAAAATTTAGGGCTCCCAGTGTAGCATCATCCGATTAGCCATATCAACAAAAAGTGATGCTAAATGAATAAATATAGAAGGAAGTATAATTTTTGAAAAGGATCAGGCCAATGTTAAAAGCTAATTTTAATAGAATTATGAGTAAATATAAATGCAAAGAAACTATTGCAGACTTCAACATTCCCTAAAATATAACTTTTTTTTAAATTACTAATTAAAAAAAAAATTATTATCTTCCATCATTTATTAATGTCAGAAGTTTGTTAGCATGCTAGAGTTTTAATGCATACTATTACTAACTAGTATAAGTATGAATAACATCTCGATGGACAGCATTGATGTAAAATGTTATCAGGAACAGGAATGTTGAGCAGAAAAAACAGATGGATACACTTTATCATTAATTGTTTAAATGAACAAGGTTAAGACATTGGCAAATAATGAACACTTATAATGGCCAAGAAATATTTAAACCGAATGATGATTTGAGGGGGTTATATATTTTTTTATATTTCTGTTACAGCAAATTATAGAGCTGGGTGGGTGGATAATTTAATATAATAATTATTTGGAAAATGAAACAGTAATAATCAATAATAATAAACAGCAATAATCTTGGCAAATTTTTACGGTTTTAACGTTCTAGTTATAGACTGATATCAGACATAATTGCCTTAATTATATAAAATTAAAAATATTAGATTAGCTTTTTTTTAAAGCATTTTTTGTTATTGTTTGTGCACTTAATGATAAATTTAGAGAGTTTCAACTTGTAACACTGTTACATAATTGTAACTGGTAACTGATATAATTTTTCCTGTATATTTTTCAAGATAAAAAAGAAAAAAAAAGGAAGAAAATGGTTTAATTATAATGGATACAAAATGGAAAATCTAACATAGACTCTATAGGTACAGGAATCCTCCTTAAAAAAAATAATTTCCTCTTTTAAATAATATATAGCTTATAAGTAAATTTGCACAAATTAAATACTATTAATAAGATCAGATTAATACAGTTTTTCAAAAATGCTAATAATCAAAAGAACTAGGCTTAAAAATAAAGATATTGGTCACCTTTGGTTTAGTGGCTAGCATAAAAACCTTCAAAACCGAATGTCGCGGGGTCGCAGCCCCTAGGGTTTTTTAAGGGAGTAGTATAATTCGTATTATTCTCAATATTTCGTACAATTCTTGGTTATACCGATCCTCGTAAAATGAACTTGGATTTACTGTGCTCGTGAAGATACCTATCCTTAATTATTTTAACATATAATAATTTATGATATAAAATATAATAAATACTAAAACGGATTCTTGGAAATCTCTCCTTATTACATTTTATGTTTTTACCTTTTTGAGGGAATATTAAAGTCATTCCATTTTGTTCATTTTTAAATTTTAAAAAAGTCTCAAAGCAAGTATATAGAAAGGAATAAATGATACATTCCTAGAATAATGTAGTGTTAACGTATGTATTAAATTATGTAATAGTCCACGTACCTCATCATAATAGTAAGTTATGTGATGTTTAAATAACAATGCCCTTGCGAAGTTACCGACCAGAGGCCATGGTTTGAAGTGCTTCACTCCCCTGACTTTCCAGTAGTTGTTCGCCTTCCACAGGATCAGAACCAAGTGGAGAAACAAGAAAATAACCGGTACTGCCACAAGCACAAGTGTCGACATCCCGCCGACTTAATATTTCATATAAATATGAAAGAAGATGTTGTTACTAGTTCAAAATTGTTTATCTGAAAACATATTATTTGTTTATATTTCGTTATCTTAGGATGCTTATTAATTATATAAGAGTAATTATCACACGCTAATTTTAATTTCAAAGTTACACCAATTTATTAAGATTTTTGAAATCTTAAACAGCATAAAAATAACCTATCCTATCTTTATTATTTATTCCGGACACGATTGATTTACAATAATAATAGTAATAATAAAGTCTACCCCGTCATGTGGAACGGAGTTTTGAAAGAGGCGTGTGAATGAGAAACGGAATCTGACATTGGCTAATATTTCTAATCCAGAGTGGGGGAACCTATAGATCACGTGGTTGATAATAAAGTAATGGATCGAACAAAGTAATTATTGTTTTAATTATTATTTATTAAGTATACTGATTATTTCTTGGTTAAATTTCTAACTACTTACGAGGATGAGTGCTATTAGGCCAACAGTTTTTTTCTACAGCACCGAACTCCGTTTCCTCTATAAATCGACATTCAGCTTAAGGAATAAATGTCAACAGGAAAATAGAAGATACTCATGGATGGAGTGTTATTCTCATTATTAAGGATGGGTGTGGCAAGAGGACTGACTTGGGGGGAAGGAAAATCGGCAAGCTTATTTTTTTAATCTATTTTTTACAATATAATTCGAAAAGCTACGTACTTTTCCGTAATTCCTTTTATGGGTAGCGATCGTTCCTATAATTTAGAGATTTTGCAGGTCATTACACGAACCAGATTACGATAGGGCAGTAGCTTAATAAGGATTTACCTTGAAAAAAAGGTGTTGAGTGAGTGTGTACACCACTACGAGGAGAGTTCGTCCAAAACTTGGACAGATTCCGTAACTACTGATCTCAGGATTTTGGTCCTGGTATTTGGTATTTGGTAAAGTACTAACTTTACTTTAGAACCTTTTTACTATATTCTTATACTTCGAATTCATATTATTCGAATTAAAATTTTTTTTGTTTTAAAATAAGTGTCAATAAATAATTGGATTGACAATATAGCAATGGCCCATTATTCTTTCCCATCAAGTGCCCTAGAACCTTGCCGCTGAAGATAAGGAAGCGAAACCAGGGTGATGCAATGGGACCTGACGGTAAGGCAGAATGGTCTATTGTGACGAGGAGGGAGATGGCAGAAGGACACGGGGAGAGAATTAATGAACGGATCAGGATAGGCTTCGCCTCCCGTTCACAAGGTCTCCATATTCCAACCATCTTCTTTCCCTTACACCATTCTTCGGGTAAAGGGCACAATCTGCATACGTTACGTCACCTGATTCCGTGATTTTTTTTTCTTTAAGACCT
Organism: Troilus luridus; assembly: GCA_964056705.1. Taxonomy (NCBI): domain Eukaryota; kingdom Metazoa; phylum Arthropoda; class Insecta; order Hemiptera; family Pentatomidae; genus Troilus; species Troilus luridus. The sequence continues at coordinate 86,852,052 of OZ057413.1, forward strand.
ACCAAGAAGTATCTCATTTGCTTGGCCAATGCTAGCAGAATTGTAATCGCGAAGGTCGAAATGAAGAGCTGTCACATGATAATTTTAGTCAATCCCCCTAATGTAATTTACATACAAGGGGGTGGATTTCTTGACCCGAACCTCTCTGGCAGCTTGATTGTAACCGGCAGCTTATCGTCAATATCTATGTAGCACTGCTATAGAGTTGGAATTTACACGTCATACCTTATACAATTACCTTACCTCTATGCATTTAAAATACTTCTGTTTCACAAAAATGTAGTACTTGGGCATGAAATAACGCTCGGACGTGACTTAGATATCTTTTGTTTCTAGAGAACTATGTGCAATTCCAAGGATAGTGCATAGTGCCAATGTTAATCAGAATGTGACACACTTTTTATTACTTTTGAAATAGCAATGACATTGCTAGTTGATCATGTGAAACATATTTTTATGAATTCTGAAAATTGTTTCATAAAATCATACAGATTTTATATATGTCTAAAACTCATCTTATATTGAAGTTTCGTGTACGATTTTAAGTTAAGTAATATATAATTTTCTTTGATATCATATATGTTCTTGCGTTTAATTTATACAAAAATACATTAAAGTTAGTTCAATGGCACTGTAATTGACTCGTGACAATACTTCATTATTTAACATTTGCAATAATTCATTTCATTTTAAAATGTGGGTTAATTATATTTCAAATAAGTCATAGAGATCTCAAATTATTCTAATCAATTTTATTTTAAAAGCCTTAAACACTGCTTATCCCATTTTCTATTTCTTAAATTACGTTTCGACTTTATATAACTTTATTTCAAGTTTTAGAAATAAATATTATAATTATATCGTTTGCGCCTATATCTGAATTATTTTTCGTTTATTGTAGATAATTGTGCTTTGTATAACATTATTAATAAACTAAAGAAATTTCTTCTTTTTCTTAACAATGCAGTATGAAATCCGCGAGATTTCGACATGTTCGTATTGTTGCTTATTATGCGGTATCTAATTTTTCTGCCGGTATTTTTCATTTTTTAATATGATATTTACAGGTTTGTGCTAAGGATGAAATGATTAGGCTGCGTTCAAACTGTTGACGATTTATATGCTCTAGGGCATCAACGCTATTCCCTCTTCTAATTTGAATAATTAAATAATGAAATTTCAGCTCACTATTCAATATTAACTGTTGAGAGAATTAATGTTAGTTCCTCCAGGTAAATAACAACCGAGCAGAGAAGTCAGAACGGAGCCAGTTTTTATTGCAGTTGTTGAGAGAAGGCCAGGTGTTAAAACGCTCTGGGTCGGAGAAACAGCACACCTCCATTTTCGCTTATAAATATTTAATAAAATGAATTGTTTATATATTTTTTAAATAGTTTATTTCCAACGCTAATCGTTAATGGTTTCTTCGGTGTTTTGATTTTTTTTAAAATGTAATTACTAATTTATCTTATGTTTCATATTTTAAATAACTAAGATATAAAATAAAGTCTAATTTTATTGATGGGCTAAATTGGACTTAAGTGTTGTAATTTGTTTCATACTCAGTACCTACATATTAATGTCAGTTTTACTATTTTTAGAAATAAATTAACAGATATGTAAGTTCAAAACATTTTTTATTTGTTTTAGTAAATATTTTTTTATTTAAGACCCAAACCCATACTTTTCATGCATATTTGATAGTCAAGGTTCTTTAAGATCACCAACTTGAGAAATCATATGTCCGTGTTTCACCAACTTTTAAACCCCAATAAATATAATTTATTTTGTCTGTTGCTTATTAACATGATTAAATTTTTTTACATAAGTTTGGTTTTGTTTTTCGTGTAAATATAATTTTTTTAAATTATATATTTTTGATTTATATTATATTTCATTCCTATTGTGCCATACTTTTTATAAATTATACTTTGGCCTAATTCTTTTTATTTTAAAAACATAATGCTGAAACAAATTAATATTTTCTTACAGAAATAGTTAAAAGTCAATGCTGAAGCAGGTCTCAACTTAGGATTTCGATAATTAATAATAATAATTAGCAGTTTAGAGAAGTAATAGAAGGTCTAATGCCGAAATTAGAGAGAGAATGTAAATTCAACAAAACGTCCTCCGAAATATATAGAAACAAAATTGCAATGGTGTGGTCGTCTCAGAAAAATGAAGGAAGAATGATTCCCCAATTTAATTTTCAATTAGATCGCTGAAGGGAGGAAACGGTGAAGAAGACCACGAAAAAGATGGATATAAAGAATTGAGGAAAGTACGCACGGCCATGGTCTGAGGGAGGAAGATGTACAAAAAGATAAAAGAACCGAACGACTAAACGAAAACCAAGAAGACCCACCTGAAATCGAGAACGAAGCGTACATAAAACGAAGAGTCAGGACAAAAGATGAAAACATATCCAAGCCTGTTAAAGCTTTCGTGGACAAGAACAAGATAATGCATGCTGATATTAACATCAGGCGTCTAAGAAAGTAACATAAGAAGAAATGTGTTTTGCTAATACTAGACACCGGACCTGCGACCTGTTTATGGACACTCCTGATAGCGACTCAGACAGTTGCTTATCAAATAACGGACGTAACACGTTCTGGAGATGTAGTTTTTAGTACAACACCCTTCTATGCCCAAGATTGCGGGTTCGACTGAAAATATCCAACAATGAAACAAGGACTTATACATTTTCATGCTTAAGGCTCAATATACAATTTAACTGTTAAAAAAAATAATTATTTAGAAGATAAAATAGAATCGTTATTATTCATGGCCTTGGTTGTGCAATCAAATGGTTAACTGGAAATTTAAATAGTTCAGATAAAGAAAGATTTGATTCAATTATCGAAAATCTAGAAAAGAACGAAAATAATATTCAGAGTAATTTAATTACCGAGCTTACAATTAATAAAGATCTCATTTCTAGAGTTAATGAAGACATTGAGATAATAAACAATAATAATCGTAAATTAGGTGATGTTATTACACAAACAGACAAAAACAAATACAAAATACGTATTCTGGAACTCTATTCTTTCATTAACTATATAACTTTTAGAATATTTGATGTAGATTTGGCATACCACTTGCTGACATTATTAAAGATACAGACCTAAAACAGAAATACATAATTAAAGATTTGGAAACATTATGGCTAACCAGCAACTAACATAATGTTAGCTTTTATTAAAACTAATAATTATTGTACAAATGCACTCTTAAACAATAATCTTTTTATTAATCAAGTTATCAAAAATTATATTAATTCTTGTAATATAATTACTCTAAGTAATCAAGAACCTTTTGTCAGATATATTGATGTGTTTAATCAGAATGTGTTGAACCCACAACCTAACACAACCTTACCCATTCCTATTCCTATAAGTTGTGTATTAAAACTAGGATAAATAATGATTCTTTTGTAAATATATTTAGAAATAAGGATATTAGTATATTACCTATCTCTTGTTCCTATGAAATTTTAAATTTAGTTATTCAAATATTTATTTTCATAATTTATAACATTTAGAAACTTTTATTACAGAATTATAAACCCTGTCATGGGATGTTCATACCCATATTCCTGAAGTGTTGCAATTAATATTCTCAATTATTGTATTGTACTTATTTTTGTATCACATATTCCTCTAGTATTCACAAATTAAAAAGCTCTTTAGGATTCACTGACCATCGGCACCTACAGCAGAAGACGCCGCAGCAGCGCTTCAACCCCTTGGCTTACTCATGATTTCGCTATGAAGTTTCAATCTTCGGTAGGGAAGAATGGATTCGCCCCAGGACTCGACTGCAGCACCAGCAGATCTCCCCACCAGTATAAATAGGCCACCGTAATAAGGCCAAGGAGCCTGCTTACGTCACCAAATTTATCACTACGCCTCAAACTAATGATCTACCAGGGGTCCTCAGCCCTTCTCTACCGAGCGCCGATGCTCAATAGCATATCTCCAAATACCACGAAGAGGCTCCAATAGTAAAAAAACAAAACATATTAAGGCGTATAATACGACATACTACTCTACAACGGTCTAAGACAGACTTAATTCACGACACTCTCGAATTACCAACGGTGACGGTTTTTATAGCCTCCAGCACTGCACTAACCCGCTATTTAGCACTTTGAAGCCAGCAGGGCGGCCTCAGCGATGGTAAATTCCCTCAGTCCCGACTAAGGTGTATTATAATTATTTTTAGTTATACCTGATCCAGGTATACCCCATAACCTTAATCCTTCAAATACTCAAAATCCTCTTAAAATGCACCCGGTGGAGGAAAAGAGATGCATATATGTACATATAATTTTTTTTTAAGTCTGTTTCAGGTGAATCTAGGTTTTTTCCAGAGGCTTGTGGAAAAAAAAGGCCAAGGAGCCATAGTGTACTGGTCTTTACAATAGTAGCTTATGTAACAATCAATTATCATTTTTTTTATACCAATAAAAGTTTTTTAAAAGAAATAAAAGAAATTAAGTTAAACCCTTTAAATCCATAGGTAAACCTTGCACGATTTGAAATTAAAAACGTTTTATGGAGAGATCTAAATAAATAAAAAATCGTTATATAGATTATAGATGTTTACGTAATACTAAAGACAAACAAGTAGGGTCAGTTAATAAAATGACAACCTAGGAGTTAAAACGCACACAGTTGTTAGATATAATTGAATTTACGTTTGTTATTCTATCTTGGGTCAACCGAAGATTACAGCAACCATAAAAATTACGAGTGATAAACAATTTATTTTTCAAGGAAAAGATCGCTTTTTTTAATATGTTTAAGGATTATATATAAGTAATTTTAAAATTTACATCAAACAAATAAAAGTTTACTATTATAAGTGAATGGTAATGAGCTCAAGTTCATCAAAATGAATTATTTAATCTATGGCTTAAATAAAATAAAATAAATCAATTAATTAAATAATTTGATTTTAATTGAATTTTTTTGTTTCAATTATTTTATTGAATTGTACAACTGTAATATATACATCTAGTACAAGGTCTGTATGAATAAATAAATACATGAAAGGACATGTAGAGGCACTACCCATTGGCAGCACTCTAATTACATTTCTATTATAGGTCCGAGGCCATCTTCTCTTCAGACGCCTAGGAGGATTGTCCGGGATGGTATTGGATGCAAGAATGGAAACTAGTGGGTTTGGATGGGCCTGGAGTTTATTATGGAATGATAGGTATCTGGAATAGGCTAAATCGGTAACATATGGAACGTTAAGGTCATTATGGATGGTTTTATTTGTGACAAAATAAGGAGCGTTTAGGATTCTGGATTGCAAGGATTGAATACGAGAGGAATTTGATGGTTTGGTGGAGCCCCATAGTTCAATTCCGTAAGTCCATATACGTCTTATAACAGTCACATAAATAAGCCTTTTGTAATTGATCTGAAGCTTTGAGCGTTTGTCTAGTATGCGTTGAAGTAGTCGGAAGCGTCTAGCTGTTTCTTGTCTTTTCAGTCTTGTGTGAGGGTTCCAAGTAAGACGTTTGTCTAAGTTGAGTCTTAGGTAGCGAATCTGTTCAACAGGGATAAGCGGAGTACTATTAAAGGATACAGTAGGACAGGAAGTCATGGGTTTTCGGCGAAGGGTAAAGGTAATTTGATGGGACTTGTTGGAATTGATTTTAAATCTCCAATTCCGACAATTTCTGGTATTTAAGTCAACAAACTAAATTTAGCCAACAAATTAAATATATGAAATTTTAGTTATTTAAATTATTATTTCATTTTAATGTAATAATTAACTAAATCGATTAATTTAATTTCACTTATGTATGTCTGGTTATGTATTCTCCGTTGGTATAATACTTGAGTGAGGAAAACTTGGTGAACTGAATTGAGAAGGGGCAAAATAATAAAAATTAAAATTAAATATTAGTTGTTGATTTTATTACTTTTAAATATTTTTATTTGAAAAGAAAAGATATCTCCAAGACCGTGAGTAGAACCCGGGTCTTCCAGATCGCTAGTCTGGGACTCTGCCAACTGAGCCATCCTGGCTGTATCAGACTAGCTCCCCGGTCATGGTCATACCCTTTCTTTTCACTGATCCGACGTCCCCGCAATCTCGCGAGATTTGCGATGTATACGAGGGGAAGAATGTTCTTTGAACATTTATTTAATTTGTATCTTGTTGACATACGTCATTATAATTATTATAATTTATTTTATTATATTAGTTGTTGATTTTATTAATTTTTAAATATTTTTATTTGAAAAGAAAAGATTTGTCCAGGACAGGGACTCGAACCCGGGTCTTCCAGGGTTCGAGTCCCGGTCCTGGACATATCTTTTCTTTTCAAATAAAAATGTTTAAAAATTAAATACATTGAAACTAAAGGAAACGAAAAAAATAAATAATAAAAAACAGCTTATCTTCAATATTTAACTTCTCTGGTATACCTACCACATAGGATGTGTCGGATAACAGAATGACGAAAACTTACAGTTTGGCCAACATGCACAAATTATTGAATCATCGATTTTCTTCCCTTTTTGAGAGCTTTTTTCTTGGTGCTTGTCGAGATTGAAGTCTACTTTGATAAATTTAACATTTATTTATTTATTAATTATTTAATTTTCATTTGCAAATGCGCAATTGCGCATCCATCAAATTTGATCCAAGTGTTTTTCTCTTTGTTTTTCTACATTATCATCGAGTTTTGGAATAAAAATATCAATAGTTGAGTAGGTCTCTTGGCCAATGTCTTTTTAATCTTTTCTTATCAAGTCCAGGTAACAGGGAGGCAGGAAAGCAGAAGAACGAGTGGGTTTGGGCGTTATTGTGTGAATATATGAATATATGATTTTATAGTGGGAATGTTCATGTCGTTGTGTATGGTGTGATTCGAAATATACCATGGTGCATTAACAATTTTTTCTGAGAATTTTGGACTGTGTTGTTTGTAAGTAAGTTCAGAAGGGGAAATAGTAGAAACGTTTAGTTCTTCTATGCATTTATTTAGCCTTTTCCCGCGAGTATTTGAAATTCGAGAACACCATCTAGTATTTTTAGCATTAATGTCACCACCAGCTATGAATTACGAAGATTTTTTAAAGTTTTAAAAACTGAGCATTCTTTGTAATTTGCAGGATGAGCACCGTTGGAGTTAGCGCAAGTGGCCGGAGCTTCTTTTGTCTTCTTGCATTCAGTTGTAAGATGTGGTCCCGCGCACCAGACACATTTGGCAGGAAGGCTACAGTAACTTCTTGTGTGGCCGTAAGCCTGGCACCTTTGACATTGCGGGGGTTCATTTTTCATATATGGTTCCTCAATTTTAATTTTTGCGTGAACCTAAAATTCAAGTATAAATACATCTTGGTTTTTCGGACCTTACTCTAAATCTATGAAAAGTATTGGTAATGTGATTTGAAAAGTATTTTTAACCTTGGATGCTGTGCATTGAAAACATTTTTTACTTTGTATCAATGTTCTTCAAGCTCAATTTTTGTCTCCTAGTTTTGTTGTATTTCGTATAACGATGCGAAAAGGTTTTCTTCCTGAAGCCGATACGTGTGAAATAAAGCGTTTTGAGCTTGTAATATCTTTATTATTTTAAGATCATCGTCTGGATTTGACGGGTAAATCGTTAACACAGTTCTTTATAATTTTTAACCTTTTTTAAATGAATAGGAGGAGGCTTTGACGTAGGGCAAGTTAAAGGTTTCTCTTGATTATTAGATGGGTTTGGAACATGTTGAGATATGGTTTCGTTAGACGTTGCTTTTTCTAGATTTGGTGGCAAAATTAATTTCTTGATAGCAGTTTTAGTAGAAGTATTGGGTTGTCTGTTTTAGAATTCCTTATGAAAGCTAGGGCTTTTTTTTTTAATAGCAGGGCTCGATTTAACTGTGGTATTTCCTCTATAGGGTCTTAAAGAATGAACTTAATAAACAAGTATCAAACAGAATTCACGGAAAATTCAATAAACAATAGAGAGGGGATGTTGCCTACAAAAACAAAACACCAGTGAACACTATTTATGTTATTTACAATGCTGATTTTTCTTAAGTAAATAAATTGAGTAAACAACTTACTCAACTATATAATTATTAATGCACTATGATTTTATCCTCTAACGAAACAGTTCACACAGTTCCACCACTGGAAAGTTTTTTTTATCGGCATCGCTACTAAACAAGAAGTCTTGAGCATAGAACATGGTAGAGACGGTACTGCTTCTAGGACTACGGTTGTGCAGGGAGGTAATTTGTGCGAGATCACGCTAAAGGTTTTTCCCCCAATTAAGGGTACCAATTTTATAGCGGTTAAGTGAGCTCCAGGTTGGTGCCAAGATCCCAATAAATGGTACCCCCCCATTTAATGTAATTGGATTTATGAAATAAAGATTAAAAAAAAAAAAAAAAGAAGGTTATTTATTGGCAGTGGCGGGCGTGCGTAAACCCAACGCATCAACCCGTCACTGCCGAGAACCCCGTATGCCAGCAATGGCAGGAAGGGGGCCCCCCCCAAAAAAAAGGTTCCAAGATCCCAGGGGCAGGACGAAAAAAATGAAACGACGGCACCAGGAGGACTAGGAGGTGCAGATCTTGGCGGAAGGTTTGCCTCTTGACCTCCTGCTGAGGGAGGATGCCATCAAACACGAGGTTTAGAGGAGAGGTTTAGCAGCTCTCCCGGAGCAACTACGAGTGAGGATCCACAAACTCCAACAAATGGAAAGAGGAGGTAAGGAAGAATTCACTGATTGAATGGAATGGACGGTGGGTGACATCCGAAAAAGGGAGTACCCTCAGGAAATACTTCCCCACTGTCGAGTCAAGATTAAAGGCTACGTGGGTCCTTCCCGATTACTGGATGTCGGAGATCCTCACGGGGCATGGGGGCTTCCGATGGAAGCTAAGCCAGCACGGATATGACCTGGACCCCCATTGCCCCAGCCGCGGGGTTCCGGAGACTGCTGAACACGTGGTGGCATCCTGCACCGCATTCAACGCCCTGCGGTTGTCCACGAAAACCGGAATATATGCTATAACGGAGGACGTGTTCCCTGAGCTTGTGGAGGAGGAGAACTACACAAGCTTCAGGGATTTTGTATACGGATGGAAAGGATCAGGCTGGGTAATTGTTCTGGATCTATGAGCTAGTTGTATATAAGACCGTGAGAGACAGAGCCGAATGGCTTTGTACAGTCTATGCAGATCATGGTTGTAGCTATGTTGCACTTCTACATGAGGTGGTGGTCCGTACTAAGGTGGGTTTGGTAACCTGTTTGCTCGTATGGTAATGCGGAGTGTTCATTGCAGAAATCCTTGATGTAATTCAGGATGACCTTATCGTAAACCTTGCCGAGATGTGGAAGAAGACTTATTGGTCTGGCTCATTCCCATATTTGTTCGGCTTGAGGAGTGGAAATAGGGCGGTATGTTTCCGTTTGGCGGGCAGGTATCTTAGCCTCAAGCATGAGTCGTACAAGTTCGTGAGATGAGCAATCCTTTGCGGTGGTAACTGTATCAAAATGGTCTGGATCCCTTCGCTGCCAGGGGTCCGGTTTCCGAGAGCTCTTCTTAAACGGCTAGATAGATAGATAAACATAAAGTTGTCCCCTGTAACCATCTCTGGTATGGGTATCGAGTTACCTGTTCGCCTTTCCATGTCGCGCTGATACTGCGTGGCTAACAGCTCGGCCTGGTCAGCGAGGTTTAAGAGTCGGTCACCATCATGTAGGCAGTCGTCGGAGATCTTCTTACAGCTTTGGTGAGTTTCCAGAATTTCCGGTAATCACCATGGGTAGCTCTGATGATTACTATTTCACGATCAGACTATTTTCGATAAGCACAATGATATGTGGTAGGGGTTTCTGCAGGTGAGGTGACCGAGGGGAATATGTGGGGATAGTTTCTGCACGCTTGATTATTGTTTCAATGAAGCTGTCGAGCTAATTGTGTATTTCCTCAATTGTTCGTAGGGTCGGTACTTGCTGCATCCTGCGGCATATCTCGGCTTTGTACTGCTTCCAGTTGGTCTCCTGGTAATTATTTTTCTTCTTTGTCGGCTTAGGTACCTTTCCACGTACTTCATAAAGCACTGGGCGATGGTCCGATGATATGAAGTCCGAAACTATGCACTCTGTGAGATGCGGTGAGGTTGCCTTGTGAGCAGGAGGTCGATGGTAGATATTGCCGTCATAATGGGCGATGATGGCGAAAATTGTGAGTGGATGAATGTTCCAATGTAAAGGCGGTTTTGCCAGCTGTCTTCCCGCAATGTTGGCCTTGGTTTTATGCCACAAAGTTTGTCTAGTGTTGAGATCCCCTACTAATCAGTGATTTGTTTTGGCACCTAGGACGTCATTAGATGCCAGTAATGTACGTATGTTGGTTCATGACCACTTGAACCGTGAGTCAGTTTTCTGAAACCTGATGAAAGAAATGGGAGACCGAGAGGTGGGCCTTCATACCGAGGGGAAGAAGGGGAAAAAGAAGGCGAAAGCCCCCGAGGAGCTGGTGAAGGCAGGACCTTCTGCGGAGCCCCGGAGCAAGAAGGAGGTAGCCACCGGTAGATAAGACGATCTTCGAGCTATAGGGCATACCGAAACGGCGTGCGTCACCAGAAGAAGGAATCCTGGGACGAGTTCATCGTCAAGGAGTCTGAGAAGAATCCCTGGGGTATCCCGTACAGGGTGGTGCTGGGCAAGGTGAAGCCGCTGACCATGATGGCGGCTATCAGAGTTGGAGATGCCCAGGCAACCACCCTGGAGGAGACTGCTGCGATGTATATTGACTATACTTACCCAAGGGATGATCCGTCCCAGGATACGACCTTCTGGGCATCCTCAATGAGTGTCTGGACCAGGGTCGCTTCCCTAGCAAGTGGAGAATCGCGGACCTGAGACTCCTCTACAAAGGAGGAGGCAAGGACAAGGAGTCGCCCAAGGCTTACAGGCCTATATGCCTCCTCCCAGTGGTCAGTAAAGTCCTGGAGAGCCTAATAGTCACCAGCCTAAGGCCGGTCCTCAGTGCAGCTAGTCATCCCCGGCAGTTCGGCTCGACCCGTGGCAAGGGAACCACAGATGCGCTGTTGAGAGTACGCAGGGACGTGGAAGAGAGGGCGGAGAAGTACGTCATGCTCGTGCTGTTTGACATATCCTCCGCCTTCGACAGTGTATGGTGGCCCTGTGTACTCCAGCGGCTGCAGGAGTTTAACACCCCCAGCAACCTGTACTCCCTCGTAAGTAGCTACCTGAGTGACAGGAGTGTCAGGGTAAGAGGTAGCTACTACGAGGTGGAAAGACGAATAGAGAGAGGGTGCCCACAAGGGTCGGTCCTCGGGCCGGCCCTGTGGAAACTTGTGTTTGATCAGTTGCTGGGGGAGCTAGAAGACGAAGGGTTCCTTGCCACGGCCTACGTCCTAGGCAATCCTAGTGGCCGAGAACAGCAGAGCCAGATTGAAGACTCAAGCAGAGAGATGCGCCAGTCTCGTAGCGGAATGGTGCGTGAGGCGGAAGTTGAGTATGGCCGCAGGCAAGACCCAGGCCATACTCCTAAGAGGCTCCACCGACAGGGCTCACCCTATCATACTGCAGATTCAGGGAGAGAGAGTTAGGCTGGGTGAGGAGGTGACATACCTGGGTGTTAGGTTCAGGAGGAACTTTGACGCCACCCCTCACCTAGCATACCTGAAAGATAGGGTGACCCTGTCACTTAACGGATTGGGAAGAATAGGGGGTGCATTCTGGGGCCTCAGGTACCCGGCAACCATGACCATTTACAAAGGCGTGGTCTTGGGTATCCTGAGGTACGCATCCCCTGCGTGGAGCCGTAACCTCACGCAACCGCATAAGAGGAGGCTGGCGACCATCCAGAGACTGGCTCTGCTGAGAGTTTCTAAGGCCTATAGGACGGTGTCACACGAGGCGGTGCAGGTGCTGACCGGAGCTATGCCCCTGGACCTCGTCCTCAGGGAGGACGCCCTGAAATATGAGGTGAAGAGGCAGGGGCTGGCGGCGCTCCCGGAGGGACTCCGAGAGAGGATAGGCGAGACCCCTAACAGATGGAAGAGGATATTGAGGGAGGACTCGATTGACGAGTGGAACGGACGGTGGATGGGAAGCCGGAAGGGCTCAACCTTGAGGAAGTTCTTCCCCACCGCCCAGTCGAGATTGGCGGCCACATGGGTCCTCCCGGACTAGTGGGTCTCGCAGATCCTAACAGGACACGGCGAGTTCCGGGGAAAGCTCAGTGACCATAGGAGAGAGATCGACCCCCGGTGTCCCGCTTGTGGGGTCCCTGAGACGGCGGAGCACGTAGTGCTCTCCTGAACCGCAATGAAAGGACACCGAGCCAGGTTGTCCAGGAAAACCGGGATCTTCGCCCTAGCCGAGGAGGACTTCCCCCGTTTGATGGAAGCTGACAATTACCCTTTCTTAAAGGAGTTTGAAGGAAGTGATCGGGCCTGCACATTTCACGATTAGCAGGGTCCGGTCCCTCGGCGAGCCACCGGACGAGGAGCCACCAGAAGAGGAGGCACCACAGGAGAGAGAAGAAGAAGGAGACCGGACGGATGGAGACAGGCTAGATGATCGGATGGATGAGGCGGACCAGGAGGGCTGGACGGCATCCGTGCACCGGGCAGCACCTTAGGAAGTATAAAAATTGTTCCCATTTATTAAATGGTGCCCCACTGAAGATGTAGTACCTTCTATAAATATAGTTTTATAAAAAAAAATAATCGATTTTTGGCAGTGGCGGGCGTGCGTAAACCCAACGCATTAACCCGCCCTGCCGAAACCCATATGCCAGAGATGCCAGGTAGGGAGAAAAAAAAAAAAAAGTAGCCTGGTGGACGCGGGATGTGGATGTCAGTAGCATGGTGGATGGTGGATGTGAACGATGGTTTCGCCTAATGCCTAAATGTGTGGGAGTTTGGGTTTATTACAGTGAATGGAGACTGGAAGATTTTTCTTACAGCTTTGTTGCTGTTGATGTTCCAAACCGTGTGCCGAGCATTTAGGTCACCCATGAGTCAATAGTCCGTGATACACTCGGCTAGTATCGGTGAAAAGGCGTCAATAGAAGACCTGGGTCTTCTATATTTTCCAGCGATAATGGTTGGTTTTTTGAGTAACAACTGCACTATTTTGTGGTGAATCCTTGGGTCACTAACCGCCTAACTGGTGAGGGGAGTCCTCTCCATCTGAAACCGTGGCCTCATGGCACCCTCCTTCGTCGTCTCCTGTAAGTTCATATCCTGGGATGAAAATATGCCGAAAATTTGAGGATCACTATGGCGGGTTGGGTTTATGCTATTATTCGCGAAATATTCGCATTATCCTTAATTTCGGGTACTAACCAGTCCATATTGAACTTAAGAAGTTTGACTGCCCTGTTCATTTTGTCAGCGACTCAGTGTAATAAGTGTGTTAGTGGCCTGAGTTAATGTTTCGGTTTTCTTTATAATGTGTTCGACGCAAGGTGGAGGTTCACTATGTCGAGCCGTCGATGCGTATATCTTTTTTTTGGGGGTTGTGCTTGGCCGGTAGTTGTAGGTGGGGTCTTTTTGGGTGGGGGTCGTTGTCGTCCTTTGGTTCGTCCGGGTTCCTGGCGCTGCGGTGGTGGAGCCTACTCACTCCTCTTCTGCTAGTTCTGCGCTGAGATTTTCTTACGTAGGCCAATCTTCTATCGCAGTGCTTCTAGTTTCTCCTGTAGAGTCTTCCGTACTATACATCCTCTGGAGGATGCTACTCGTGACTCACCGCAGTTTGCACACTTGAATGGTGTGGTCGTGCGTTGGTATTCAGAGGTAAGATGGTGGCCGGCACATCGGATCCATGTTACCGTCTTCCCACAGTGATTTTTGGTGTGGCCGAACTCCTGGCTCCTGTGACATCGAACTATGCCGCTCCTCCCGCGGTACACTTGCGCATTTAAGCGGATCCTATTGATGTGTAAAAGTTTCAATAGATCCTTCAATTTAATATCTGGAGTCGTAGTAGTGATCATGAGGCAGATCTGTCTTCCGAACTTCTTTATCGCTCTTCTGCATACGACGGACGTCGATGATTCCCTTCAGGCGCTCGTCCAGGTGCGATTTAATTGTTTCGATTTTGTAATCAATGTCTAGTCCATAGACCACATACTTCCTAGTTTTCGGTCCTTTAGTTGTGGAGTAGGTGTGGTAAGAGCTCTCTGACGGGCGGAAGGGAACTGTCATTTTTTCATGAGTAGCCATCGTCCCCGAAAAAAATTCGTACACCATCTTGGGTCGTCTGGTTCTTGAAGTTGTGAAATCCTTCAGTGTTCAAGTCCTGGACTGCCTTTAGTGTTAGTGTTGATCCCTGATACTACAATTGGAGGAGGCTTTTTACGCATGGCTACAGTCACGTTAGCACCGGTACTTTTTCACTGCACTGTCACTGGGATCCGAAATATCCCTCTCACCAAGAAAAGAAAAGGAGTTCTATGCGCACAGAAGTTTGTTGCAGTATATGTGGGAAGACAAAACCTCTCCGCATTCTCTCTGGCATTGACGGTTGTTGTCACTGCCTCCTTGTTATTTCTTGCCTTCGTCTTTTTGGCGGAGATGGTAGTAGTAGTGGTGGCTCCTCTCTTCTCAACTGCTGCTGCAATGACTTCGGTTTTCGCTTGGCACTTTATTAAAAATGGGATGAGACTTGCCACCTTCTATCCCACCTGGCTTAGGTGGAGGGATTGTGTCATTAAAAAGCGGATTTGTACAGGCCTTTAGTACATCAAAGAATTTGATGTGCCTCCGGCTGATGTGTTCAGGCACGGAGGGTACCAGTAGATCTTCATGGATGGTGGTATTCCGTGCGCTTTCGATGGTAGTTCCTCTGACTATCCGCCGAAGGACGGAGTTCTGGAAGCTCTGCAGTCTTTTAAGGATTGCCCTGAACATACGTTGGAGAAGTGGTCCACTATAGGTCGTGTAGATCGTATCATGCCTTTGAAAATCTGTAGTTTTAGTCTGAGTGATAGCTGCAGTGAGGTGAGCAGATGGTAGAGCCAATGCGACTTCTGCCTGGCGAACTTAAGTCTCTCCCTGTTGTACCTCGAGAAGGTTAGGTGCCTGTCCAGAGTAACGCCAAGGTAGAGTATCGATGATGAGATGTTCGTGTCCTCTTCCTTCACAGTGAAGATCGAGGGTAGAGGTTTCTTTCCTTTTTGAAACATCAAGATGGCAACCGACTTATCCGGACTCACCCTGATCCCGGTTAGCTTGAGATCTTTAACTATTGCGGCTGAGACTGTCTGAGCTATTTCCATTGCTCTCCGTGAAAACGACAAACAGTAGTAGCCCCAGTACAGACCCGTGAGGTACTCCACAGGTAATATAGTAAGGAGTAGACAGGCTCTCGCGGACCCTTACCTCGAAAGACCTTCCACAGAGGTAGTTTCTGATCAGTCGACAAAGAGGGACGGGAAACCTATATCCTTCCATTCGGATGGAGAATGAGTGTGTGTGACACACAATCAAAGGCCTGGGAACAATCCAGGGAGAAGAATGCTGTAGCTCCGTTGCGGTGCATCTGCACTATGATGTGGACCTGGAGCGTTGCTAGGTGGTGTTCGCAGTAGACCCCACGTAGGAACCATAGTCTGCTCCGGCAGGATGACGTTGTCCTCCCAGCAGTGAGTCAGCATATGGTGGTGCAGCAGCTTCTCGAACATCTTGGTCATGTAAGTGAGCCAGCTGATTACCCGATAGTGCTCCGGTAGATCTCCTTTCTTCACCGGCTGAGTAGCGGAACTACGATGGCACGTTTTCACACATTAGGGAAGTTCGAGATCCTCAAGCCGATGCTGACGGTCAGTATGGGAGCGATGCAATCCTTAACGGTGTGCAGATCCCTGGTAAGGAGCAGGTCCAATGTTGTAGTCCAGTCTGGCCGGGCTGTATGCCTGAAGATGTGGACACCAGGGTGGAAGACGGCCACCCAGGTCTTCGTGATCTCTTCAATAGTGAAGTCGACATCAAATCCAGAAAGGATAACTTCATTTGATCATTCTGTGCCCTTAGGGGTGTAGGTGTGATATTACAGTTTCTTGTCTTCTCTCAGGAGGAATACTGCTGCATTTAGGTCCTTGTAGTCGATAATGTGCAGACGCAACTCATTTTCGGACGAGTTCATCGTATACTCGGTTCCTCCTATCACATACAGGTAACCTTTCTGTTGCCGCTGTGAGGTAGCAGTCGTGATAACAATAGGTTACAGCGGTCTTACTGCGGATGGAGACGCTTTTCCTTTCCAGGGGTTGAACGTGCACACCAATATGGCCACTCCAGAATTGGCGAATGTCTGTTCAAGCATGTTCCTGAAAACCTTCCACTCCAGGCCGTCATATCCACAGCCCAACTTAGGGATCGCGAGCTTGCTGACACGCAGTCTCAGAAGCATACTCCGCAGGTCGTCGAGGCTTCGCCGCAGGGCGTCATATGTGGGCTTTTGATCAGTGGCACACTTGGTAACTAAGTAGAACAGGTGTCGTCCTTCGTGCGTGTGGTGGAGTGCTTTCCCCACGCTTGGTCCTTGGCGTTCTAGTTCCTTAGTACCACCAAACTTCTTCTTGAAGAGCGTTGCAATCCCTCAAGAAGTCTTAAGATCTTCGGCGACACAATGGGCCAGAGAATAGTCCACTAGTAACGAGAAGATATCTCTGTAGACTGTCTGAGTTACTTACCTGGTACCTTAGGGTGTGCAACTGAAACCTTAGTGGTCTCCACGTTGTTGAGGTACCTGACTTGCTGGTCTTCTGTCAGGCCATGGTCTCCTTTGTAAGGGGCCAGTCTATTAAAATGGACTACCCTAGGTTTTCCTTTTGGCTGCTTCCTGATCCTATAGATGACGTCATTTATCCTATTGATGATCTCAAACGGGCCATCCCAGGAGTTCTGTAGTCTGCGGGGGTCTGCCCCGTTGCTTCATGGACTGAACTGCGGTAGGCTAACAGGAACAAGTGAAGATACTGGTCCCAGTCTCGCTGGTGGTCGGAGACCACTTTAGACAAGTATCGACCCATTGTCCTGTTCATGCGTTCTACCATGCCATCCGATTGAGGGTGAAGAGGCGTCGTCCTGGTCTTCCGTATTCCCAATGCTTCGCACATCCCGGAGAAGACTGCAGACTCAAAGTTTCTTCCCTGGTCAGCGTGAAGTTCCATGGGTACTCCAAACCGGCTAACGAGCTACTTCACAAGTACGTCTGCAACCGTGACTGCCTCTTGATTCGGAAGGGCATAAGCTTCCACCCATTTAGAGAAATTGTTCATGGCCACGAGAATATATCGATTACATTCATCCGTCACTGGGAAAGGGCCAGCGATGTCAATCGCTATCCTCTCGAACGGTGCTCCCAGGTTGTACTGCTTCATAGGGGCCCTCTTTCTTCTTTTTGGTCCGTTAGAAGCCGCACAAGTCGCACAACGCCTGCACCAGTCCACCACATCGTCCCTAAGGTTTGCCCATTAAAAGCGTTCACGAACTTTTTCCAATGTACGATGAACTCCAAGATGGCCGCCAGATACACCGTCATGTAGTTCCCTAAGCACTTCGGGCACTTTATTCCTTGGGACTATGAGCTGTAGCCTGCGCTGATCTGCTTCCGCGTTCTCTAATGCCCGTTTCAGCAGCCCGTTGTCCACTAAAATGGAGTCCCATTGGGCCCAGTACGTTTTCACCTTCTTCGACATTGGAGCTGCCAGGTCGGTCTTCCTCGCCCCGATATTTTCCATTCCTTTATTTGTTTTAAGTCCAGGTCCTCGTCCTGTTCCTTTGACACCTCTGCGTCTTGCCAATTGTCGATGACAACTGTAGTCCTCAACACCGTTGCCTGCTTTTCTTCTTGTCGAGAACAATGCTTGCAGCCTTCATCAAAAGGTCTTCTTGACAACGCATCCGCATTTCTGTGACTTGTTCCAGAACGATGAGCAGATTCGAAGTCATACTCTTGAAAGCGCTCGATCCACCTCGCCACTTGTCCCTCTGGTGACTTGAATCGCAGGAGCCACATGAGAGACGCGTGGTCCGTTCTCAGGAGGAACCTACGTTCGTATAGGTATTTACGAAAATGCTCTATGGACTTTACTACTGCCAGAAGCTCTTTCCTTGTGACACAGTAGTTGCGTTCCGGAGCTGAGAGTGCTTTGCTGAAATATCCAATGACCCTTTCTTCTCCGTCTTGGATCTGAGAGAGAACGCTTCCAACAGCGATGTTGCTGGCATCTGTGTCAAGTATGAACTTGCCCTCGGGCCGTGGATAGCTCAGAATAGGAGCACTAATTAATTTGCTCTTCAAGCCCTCGAAGGATGCCTGACACTCGTGATCCTAATGGAAAGTCCTTTTCTCCTCGGTAAGCCTGGTAAGAGGTTTTGCGATGTTAGCAAATCCTTTCACGTACCGCCGATAATAGGTGCAGAGCCCCGAGAAAACTTGTCACCTGGTGCTTATCTCGAAGTACCGGCCAGTCGGTGATCGCTGCTATCTTCTCTGGGTCGACAGCAACTCCGTTGTCTGGCACAATATGCCCCAGGTAATTGACTTGCCTTCGGAAGAGATTACACTTCTTCGGGATCAACTTTAGGTTCGCTGCACGCAGTCGTTCGAAGACCTTTTCCAGATTCTTCAGATGGTGAACAAAGGACTTTCCCAGCACAATAATATCGTCTAGGTATACCAGGCATACCTCCCAAGAGAGACCCCTTAACACGTTTTCCATCAGCCTCTCGAATGTGGCAGGAGCATTGCAAAGCCCGAACGGCATTACTGTAAACTGCCAGAGCCCAGTGCCTATTGAAAACACCGTCTTCTCTTTATCTTCAGCTGCCAATCCAACCTGCCAATATCCACTGCGGAGATCCAAGGTAGAGAAGAGTTTACACCCCCCTAGGGTGTCCAGCGTATCGTCAATCCTGGGAAGCAGATAGCTGTCCTTCTTGGTGACGTTGTTCAGAAGTCGGTAGTCTACGCAGAACCTCGTTGTGCCGTTTTTCTTCTTCACCAATACGACAGGAGACATCCAGGGGCTACTCGAAGGCTCAATGACACCATCAGCCGCCATCTCCTTAATCATCTCCTCGGCGTCCTCCCGTTTGGCTAACGGTAGCCTCCGCGGGACCTGTCTAATGGGCTTCGCATCCCCGGTGTCAATCCTGTGCTGGACAATATCCGTTCTACCCCGTGGTCCTGGGCCGATCTCGAAGACGTCATGCCATTGGGTAATCATGCTTTTCACTTCCTCGTTCTGTTCAGGCGGAAGGTCGCGACATGATTCGTCCACAAATCCTTTTAGTTCCTCTGGGAGCCCTCGAAGCTCGGTGGGATGACGTTGCAGCTGACGAGCCACTGAGGTAGCGGTTGTACACTCCCCGGCCGGTGTTCCTTTCTTCAGCGTTACCGGGAAGCTGTTCAGGTTCATTAGCCGAATTGGAGTGGTCGGTCCGACCTTGATGAGAGACCTAGCTACCAGTACGCCGCGTCCGATCTTTTGTTCTTCGTGCCTTCCGGGTTCCAGTAGTACACATTGACCCTCTGGTAGATATCCTTCGACCGTCCCATGCGTCACGATTTGGCTCCGTGCAGGTAAAGTAGTGTCTTCTGGTAGCAGCACTCGTGCGCAGAAGTCCTTATCCTGCCGAAGTACGACTTCCTCGTCTCCCAGCGTCACCACACCTGTCCCGTGGCAGTCCGTAATACCCTTGAACATGGATCTTCGAGTTCAAGATTGTCATGGTTGGGCCGGTATCTAGTAGCAGACTTCGCAGCTGCCCGTTCACCATCCCATCAACGTAGAAACTGTTCATTCTGCTACCTATTGACGCAACCCTGATGGTCTTCCTGGGGCCTTTGACGTAACGGGTTGACAGTTGCCGCTTCCCGTCAACCCTACTTAGTTTTCCTGTGGCTTTTCTTGCTTCTTCGATGGACACTTGCTTCTAGGGTGTCCAAGTTGGCCGCAGCTCCAACAGCGTATCTCCTTCTTACGGATCCTGAGAGCCTCCAAAACTTTCGTCACTATGTCCTCGATGCTGGGGACCACATTTGGCTCCGCGTCTGCTGCTCGTACTCCCTACTGGCCCCGTACAGACTGTCTAACAGCCTCGAACTCCATGGCTTGGGATAATGCGTCTCCCAAAGTTTACGGCCTGGCGAGCTTCCATTCTTCCATTCTTAGCCTAATTTCGTTCACTTTTTCTCCTAGCCTAGATTCTACATCAGCTACTTTATTATTTACATCGGCTAACTTATTATCTACATTAGCTAACTTATTATCTACATTGGCTAACTTATTATCTACATTTTCCATTAACTTAGTCTCTAACGTACCTAACTTAGCTTCTAATTACTTTTCACAGTACCTAGCTCATTACCTAGTTCATTTTTTACATTGCTTAACTCATTTTTAACAGAACCTAATTCATTACCTAGCTCATTTTTAACAGTACATAATTCCTTACCTAGCTTATTTTCTACATTGCTTAACTCATTTTGTAAATAACCTAGCTTATTATCTACATTGCTTAAAGTCGCAGACAACTTGCTTAAATAAGTTTCAAACAGAATGTCATCTGGATTTTCCCAAACTCTACAAAAAATGGACGCAAGCGATGTTGCAGTACACTTTTATTTCCAGAAGAATCCAGATCACGTTCTTCTAATTCCCGTTTTAAATCCGCAACTTTTAAATCCTTCAATTTAACACTTTGAGAAGCCAATTTTCATACATTAGCCCAATAATTACAAAATGCAAGACAATATAATAACAATTACACAATATCCCACTTCTGACACCAATTTGTTACGGGCCACTGTGTGTAAAATGAACTAAACTATTATTTAATTCAAGATGCTAATATTTATTAACAAATTAAAAAGACTACATGAAATTATTTAAAACAATTAAATTATTAAACTAATATTAATTTACAATAACAATATTCAACAGATTATAACCTAGGCCTAACTGTTATCTAATTACTAAAATAACATACAAATACTGTAAGATATTTTTACAACTAAATAACTTAACTATTTACCTAAATTTGTACAAATACAACAAAATTACACTATAGGTTATAACTACAAACTAACACTTACAGTTCACTAATTAAAGTCCACCGACCGTAAAACTCTCCAAATATGACAAACTGACACACAGTTTATTACACTTAATACACGGCCACTAATTATCACTGTCACTGTTACTCACTTAGCACTTATTACAGACTGATACTAACTGATTCGCCGAAACAGCTGGCCTTTTATATAGGCAAGGTAGATTGGGGTGGGGACACCTAGAACATACCACACAAATCCCGATGTGTCTAGACTACGCTTTGATCCCTTCCGGCTTATCTTAATCCCTTCAGCCGGCCCCTCTGTCCCTCTGATCGTAACAATATACAATCATGTGTGAGGGAGGCGAAGAATAGTACGAGT
Organism: Troilus luridus; assembly: GCA_964056705.1. NCBI lineage: Eukaryota > Metazoa > Arthropoda > Insecta > Hemiptera > Pentatomidae > Troilus > Troilus luridus. The sequence continues at coordinate 86,873,518 of OZ057413.1, forward strand.
AAGCAGAACTAGCTTAAGTTTGCTATCATCAAAAATAAAAGTTCTAATTAATCGCAGTGGTGAAAACGTTCCAACTTCCGAGTCTCCAAAATGAAAGATATGTCAGAGTCTCAATAATAAAAAATGAGAGTATCTTAAACTCAATCACAGAGCCGTATAGAAACGGAAACAAAATAAAAGTCATTTACAAGATTATAAATGGTTTATACTCGCAGAGAGTGGAATCAGAGATAAAAAGAATAAAGACACTATCACTACTATTATTGTTATTTGTTTTTGAAACTGTTTTATTTTTGTAAACGTTTTTTATTGACATTCAATGAAAATAACTCTTTGTCTTGCATAGATGTTTTCCATAAAGTACTTTCACTTAAAAAGTGCTTTAATTTAAGAAAGAAAGAACTACTCACGCTTTGACTATTTTAAATGAACTACATTCACTCGATAAGAACAATGTAATCAAAGTAGTATTCTCATGATTACTTTCAGTCTTCTGTATACCAACTTAAACCAGTACTTACAATCATAACCAACTATGAAGTATGAACACTAAAATACGACAGACAACTATTAAATTGAACATAACACTCAAACGAGGGACTTGGCATGAGACAGAACACACAATTTTCTCTAAATTCAAAACCGACTTGCTAACATTTATAAAAGACATATACTTCTATCAACTGTGTAACCAAAGAAGGGCAATTGACCAGGCACATAAATTTTCAGGTTATTAATTGTAACTTCTATTTGTGTATAAAATGTTGTTATTTACTACCTTTAAGCTTAATTCTCTGTGTTTATAAATTTTTTGTTTTAATAATAGAAATTATTTAAAAAACAAAATAAAAATGTATTGTTGCATTTTCGTATAATTCTATAAATTGATCTGTAAATATAAATAATAAATATATATGTAAGAAAGAAATTTGTTGACTGTAGGTACTATTCTGGCAGACTCCTTAATTATTACTCCCAACATCCGCACCACCAAAAAATAAACGTCGCCAAAAATATTATCCGCCGTGGCCTATCCCTCTCTGACCCTTGCTTCCATAAAACTAACACCCACCGCATCCAAAATATACTTTTAAAAAACAATTTTCCTCTCCATATTATTAATAAACTCATCCAAGACTATAAAAAACTCCCCAACCCCACCCTGTCTCCACACCCTCCCTCTAACCCTGTATACAGATCCTTGCCATATATACCCTCCCTCTCAAATAATATTCAAAAATCCCTACGTTCCTCTATCCCCAATTTACGTTTAGCATTCAAATCCCATAACAAACTTTCCAAAATCTATACCCGTGTTAAAGATCCCATTCCCGTTATTCAACGCTCACAAGTGGTCTACCGTATCCCTTGCTCCACTCCCAATTGCAACTCTTCCTACATCGGCGAAACTAAAAACTTACTTAAAGATCGTATTTCCCAACATAAATATTCCATTTCATCCAATAACCCAACCGCATCCAAACTCTCTGATCATGCCCTATCTTTAAACCACATTTTCAACTTCGATAATACGTCTATCCTAGCTTCCGTTCCCAACTATGAAAAACGCATTCTCTCGGAAACCATCCACATCAATTTAGATTCCTCCACCGTCAATCTTAAGTCCGACTCACATCACCTATCCTCTATTTATTCCCAAATTTTTAATTTACTTAAAACACCATAATTTTCTAATTATATTATTTCTCTCCGTTTACGGTCAGTTTCTTTCTATTTTTTTCTTTTTTTCTTTTTTAGTCATTTATTTCTTTACTGCCCCTTTTCCATTACTTTAATTTTTTAATTTATTTTTCACATGATTTATGCGTCCCCATATTCCCCCTTTCCCTACTTTTTTATTTTTATTTTTTTAAATTTTTATTTTTCGTTACTTTGATCTTTGACCGACAGAGATCGCGGTCAGCGCTTCCGTCGGTATAACGTATTTATCGCGTCAGTTACTTTCTGCCCGAGCAGCCACTCCTATTGGGTTCGTACAGTTTCATATTATTTATATCTTCTCTTCATCTTTCTCCATCTCCTTCCTTCACACCTATTTCTCCCATCATCACTTTAGCATCCATCATAGTTTTAATTAAATAGTTTTAATTAAAGAGTTCATGTTCATAGAACATCATTATTTTTTATAATATATCTCCATTCACTTACTGATATCTTATATCTCTCATGTATAGTTCCTTGTATTCTTTCATCTTTATTTATATAATATAACATCATTCCTCATGTATTCCTAATGTATACCTTTATATTACATCTGTATACCTTCATATAACATCTGTTATATAATGTATAGTGTATACCTTTATATAACATGTATACCTTTATATAACATCTGATACTTATATTTTAAATTTATATTTATATTTCACTTCTCGGCCTGTCATACATTAGATTCCTTTTCTTTACTTTCTACAATATTCTTCTCTATTTATTCTTAGGTATCATATTTTTAATTCATGTTCTTTCATTTCACTTATGGTACTCCCCATGAGTCTATTTTCATACTATTGTTTTCTTTGCAATACATTTCTATCTTTATTATACTAAGTTGTCCATACTCATTATATTTATATCTTTTTCATTTTATTTTTTTCTGTTTAACTTCATTTCTCTCTTTGTATTTTGTTTTGCATTATCACCTTTCTATACATCTAATATGTAATCATCTTTATTCATATATCCTTTCATTATATATCCTTCACTTTTTTCTCGCTCATTTTTTTATATCTCTACATTTTGTTATTTCTATTTTATGTATGTTTACAGTCTATTCTGTTTTTTGTCTGTTTTCTCATAGCCCTGAAGATGACCTACATAGTAGGTCGAAACGTCGGCACTTAAAATACAATAGTTTCACTTATTTTTGCGTGTTTTCTTGACTGCACCCCCAACTAATTACATCCTATTAATAAATATATATATATAAAAAAAACATGCAATGACATATAATATGCTTATTTTAGCATGGTGCATGCCCTAATCTTAATAAACGGTCCCTCCATGGGGTTACCATGGGGAGGGGGGAGAAAGGAAAAAAAGAAAAAACTCCACTAAAATACGATATTAATTAAATATATACAATTTTTCAACCTTATTAGAATTATAGAATTACAAGATTTACACCTTTTACCTCACAAAATTATTTATACCGGATTAATTTTTAGTATTTTAGTATTATATTTTTGAGGAAGAGCAGTTGAATGAAAAATGGAAACATATAGACAGTGCAATCCACATTTAGTGGAAGTATGCGGGGCAATCTCAACATTGATTGCAGTTTCTGCTGGACATCAAGAGTTCTTTAAGTATGAGAGGTTTTTGGGGACTTATTAGAGCTATATAAAAACTCAGGAAAGAATTTGGGAAAATAGTGCAAGGCTGTAATATACGAGTATGTCTTTTGCACAAAAAAGAGTACTTTTTATAGTGTATTTGTGAAATTTTATTGGTTTCGTACGGCTACAAGGTTTTTTAATTCTCCTCTGGAAGCATCATTTCCAGACCATTTCAAAAACCAATTCTTGGCCATCCTGGAGAATGATCATAAATACAAGTTACTCACGCTACAAATTATCTTTTTATTGATCTTCCCAACTCCTCGACAATGCTCACCGCTTTGGATAAAAGTCCAAAATTGCTTGGTATGTCTCTACTAATATTAGTCATTAATGTATATATATTCTTGTTAAACATATTTCGTAGGCTTGTAAGTTGACGTTTAAACGAGTTACTAGGATCCTGAGGAATTGTTTACTTTTGGAATTTTTAGTATTTCAACTAAAAATAACAGTTTAAAAATTAAAAAACGCGCTGTAATAGGTAACAAACCTAAAAAGTATAAAATGATTTTCAGTAAGTTTAAAATAAGAATGGATTGAGTGCTTGATATTACTTGTAAATATTTTATTGACTGATATCGGTAAAAATAGAGTCATTATGAAAATATATTACAATGCACCAATTTTTACGATAATTTTTTTTTTTTGTTCTTAACTCTATTCTTAATTTGTACTTAGTTTTCTTTTCTATACATAGCCTGTTTTTTAAACTATTATTTATTTTCTTGTTATGCATATTTTTTAAGCAAACGCCTATTTAGGCATGTAAATTACCCTTCGAACGAGAAGCTGGAATGTTCAGGAAATGTATTGTTTTGGAGTTGTTGAAATCTATAATAGAAATAACAATTTAAAAAACTAAAAAACATCCTCAAATAAAAAACATACCTAAAGCGTAGAAAAAAAAAGTCTATAAATTTAAAATAAGAATAGAACGATGAGTTAATTTTATTGAGGGAAGTGGAATCGTTCCATTCTTCTTGTGTAAAACTTGCTATGTCAGATCTTGTAATTGAGTTCATAGTTACATATATAATAACTCCTATTCAAGCCGTATACGAGTACAACGAGATTATAAGGTTCCACTTTCCTCGGGAAATTAACTCATTCTGGACAAAATTCGACTTAACCACTTATTCACTGGGGCCGATATGCTCATTTATGCTCAGGAAGAGAGGACACATTTTATTTTGAAGACTTAATGAGATAATAAATAATTAATGATTTTATTTATTTTCCTGAATGAAGACGAATTTTTTTATCATCGTAATGATAAAGCTACAAATATTATTGATTAATTTATGATTACATAATAAATAAAAAATTATATTATTTTGTTATTTAAGATATTTCCAATTTATAGGTTTTGCTTTGGATTAATCATGATTTCTATAATCTCTGTTTATCAAACAATGGATAAAAATAAATAACCATTGTTTATTCGACAAATATTAAAGAATTATTAAGTGCTGTTTGGCATTAGTTTATTGTGTTTTCGGATTAAGTGATAAATATAATAGAATAACTTCAGTATATTTACTTAAGCAGCATATTTAAGTAATTTAGAGGACAGTTTACTCATCTATATTATATATAGGTTTGTGTTTTTTTGTTTTGTTTTTCTATTCCCTAATCAGTAAAACGTATACAATTTAATAAGGATGAGTGTAGTCTTAATCACGTATGTACAAAGGGGTTACCAATGTACATTGAAAATAAAAACCCTACAGTTTTTTGACAAGTGTTGCTATCTAGAAATGGGCTAAAATGAAGTTTACTCAGAACAGAACAGATAAGCTATAAAAGAATGTTTGTCCGTACGTTTTTTTTTTCGGGAACAAAATAAAAAATGTTAGCTTGAAAATGTATATCGGCGAGTTTTTGCGTAGATATATAAGGTGTTTTGGGGGTAAGTAAACTGAAAATATACGATATCCAAAAAAAAAAAAAAGGAGGTATATCCGCATGCTTTGTTTAGGAGGTATTAACACCTAAAAAATTTTATTGTTATGAATTATTTAGGCATAGGAAATAAATAAAACATATTTTATTAGCACCAACTACTTTATTCATTAAATGTAAACATTAACATTTATATTAAATGTTGTTAAAAGTTATTTCCTTGAGCATCAATATTTTAACATAGAGAATAAAAAGGTGAAAAAGTGCAGGGAAAACAACAGTACAAGTTAATGCGATACGAGCACAGATTTATTGGATATAAACACTATATAAACATATATAGACAGACATACACTTCACACAATGACAATGATCCAGTCCTGACTACAAAACTGGATCTCACAGTACACATGCTAACATGATCTCAACGGTCACTTTACAGTGTTGTCTGCATATAATGCAATACAAATAATATACAAAAGAGGAATTACTTTAACACAATACAGGCTTGGCATCTTTCTTCAACAGTGATAGTAGTAGAACAGCACAGCATGGTACTGTATAAGTGTTATTGCTTCTCATATTTCAATTATCCTTCTTCGTAAAGAATTAAGACCATTGACCAGCCTTGCATAGAAATTTTGTTTACTGTCACCCCAAACAAAAAAATCCAAAGATTTCAGGTCTGGAGAGCATGCAGGCCAAGCCACTAGTCCTGCAGATCCAATAGAGCCATTGGGATAATTAACATTTAGCCATTATCGTGCATATTATGGACCTCTTCCATAATATGCAGGACAAACTCTTAATTGAAACCACATGTTCCTTCACAGATTATTTTCAACAAAATCATAGCAATCCTTTTCAAACCTTTGCTGCTGTTTAAGAAAGATGCCGAGCCTGTCATAATGCTCGAGAAAATAACTTTGAACAACATTTAATATGAATGTTAATGTTAAAATTTAATGAATAAATTAGTTGGAGCTAATGAAATAAATTTTATTTATTTATTACACCTAAATAATTCATAACTATGAAAGTCTTTAGGTGTGGCTATCTCCTAAACAAAGCATTTGCGGACATAGCTCCATGGGAATTTTTTTTCTTGTTTTGAGCTCCTCCGTAAAATTTTCAGTTTGGCTGCTTAACCCTGAGACACCCTGTATAACCGATAACACACATAATCCCTTCAATTTAATATATTAAATAATTTTTTTCCTTTTCCGAAACGAAATATTCTTGACTAACTTTATTCAATTAATATTTTTTCAGGAATTTGTTAATTAAAATAAATATTTTGTATGGTAACAGAATAATATATTTTTACAATCTAATCTTTCAACTGCTTTTTTTTTCAGATGCATTTTCCCTGGATTAGTCCCTTTGAGAATAAGATCCTATTGTGACAAAACCTAAGCAGGAACTTTTCAAAAACAATTTGAAGAAGTGCGATGAAACTTTTGTATCCAAAGCTACTGCATTACATTTAAATATTTAAAATTTAATGAATTAATAAACATTCCCCCTGGAAGAAAGGATACCATGCATTTATCAATTTTAACAAACAACTTAATAATTGTAATGATTTGAAATTTAAAATTTAAGTAAAGAAGACAGATGCTGAAATACACTTCATAGCTCTATATAATAATTAATTTTTTCACTAATAGATTTTCTGATCAAAGAAGGGCAATTAAGATTATCTTATGTTCAACATAAATTTTTATTGTATAATATAATAATAATATTAAGTTCCAAAGTTATTTTTGTTTTTTTTAATCATCTAATGTTTTGTCATTACAAATTCATGCATCATAAAGTAGGGATTTATAGGTTTATATAAATTACATTTTTTATTTCAGTATTTTTCTTTTTTTCTTTCCCATTCTATTTTATTGAGTTAATTTGTAATATTTTAAAAATATATTCCAGGTTTAATATAAATATATATCTCCAGTCCTGGTGAATAACTGGTTAATTCAAATATTTACATGAGAAGCGAGGGATCGTTTCTTCCTCAAATATTTACAATTATATAGATTTCTACTGTCTAAAATTCTACTAATTATGCGACTTTCAGTATTTGTTTTTTCTTTCAAAACAATATTTAATGATTTTTTAAAAAACTATAATTTGAGTTACACTTAGTTTAAAAAATAATTATTATAGATTTCATAACAGCTTGATAATCATAATTATAAAGTTATAAACTATAAAAAAAATAGTCTTAGACAATCCTTACATCTATACTACAGTCTACCCTGCAAACGTTTATTAGACAACTCAGAGCTATAATGGGATTCATTCTTAAATCGCCAAACATCTTTACAACCTCCACAATACTATCACTTCACTTATATTATCATAGCATATGGTTCGTGTTGTGTAACCTCTTCCTGTTATGTAAAGTATTGATTATCCGAAATGTAAATTTTTGATGAATTGGCTTCGCTTAAAATTATCCGAACTTTTGAATATCCGAACCTATACGGATAATCAGCGTTCTACTGTATTAAGACATACAATATAAACAAATATTTTTATTCAAAACTATTATTATTGTTTGAAATTAACAACTGTTTTCAATGGATTTGTTGTAATCAGCTCCAAAAAAATTGACAATTCCTGGAGACTTCAATTTCAATCTACTTAATTCTTCAATAACTGAAGATAGTGAATCAGAAAAACAATTTATAATACTTAATGTAGACGTGAAATTGAATTGAAACTGTATTTATTTTATATTTATATTTTATACAAAATATATATTTGAATATATGTAAATATATATACACACACATATATTTATTATTTATACATGTATTGCCAAGCCTTGCAAGCCACAATTTAATAATTTTATTTTTATGTTTGTTAATTTCGTAATTTTCTTAAAACCCATTTTAAAGTTATAACAGTTTGAAAAACCAAAACAAAAATTGTAATTTCATATCATACTTAATTTGTATATATTTTATATACATTTTTTATTTTTTTTATATTCTTTTTTACAAACAGCTCTGATGCTATTAAAAACTATGGACATAAATGTATTAATTATCCATAACTGGAATGAACTTAAGCTTTGGAAAAAAACACCACTTATAAACCTTGATTTCACAAGATTCACCTAACTTCCTAAAATATATAAATTAAAGAAATACATTTTGTTAAATAAAAATGAATTCTTATCTTTCTCATTAAAGATCATACACATAATGCGAATTTTATAACTGCTAATATTTATGAAAATATACAAATACAAATATACAAATACAAATATACAAATAATTTTTTTATCTCATAGTAAAAAACACAAATATGATATAGACTATTTTATAATTAAATTAAATTTCTTAAGAAATATGTTGAATATTAAGTGAAAATATGGAAAAATGATGTGCATCTATATATTATCAAGCAAATAAGAATCTATATTATCAAGTCTGTTATCCCAGTGAATATGTTGTTGAGTCAAATTTTGTCTAAAATGAATGAAAAGGACTGCGGGAAGCGAAATGGTGTCATTTCCGTTGTCATAGGCTTGAATAAGAATAATTGATATAAAATATCGGCAATAACTCCATTTCACGCTAAAGACTACAAGAATGACACAATTCCACTCCCCTCAAGACCATTAATTCAAATTTATTTTGAGCAAATTTCAACTTAACCACTCATTCATCAGGGCTACAAAAATCTTATGAACTTATTTTATGAGCTTTTCGGAAACCCTCAAAAAAATAAAACAAAAATCTGTAATTAATGACCTAACTTGAATGACATACAAGAAGTAAGGGAATTTATAATGTAATCTATTGTTAAATAATTTGTTTAAACTTATTTTAAGCAGATAAATACTTAAGAAAAATAAAGTGCTGCCACGGAGAGGTGGACGGACGAACCGGGTTCGAATCCGGGCTAGAGCAAATCTTATCTCTTCAAACTCAATTAATAATCAAGCAGGATTAATATTTTTTCATAAACAAAAAAAAAAAAAAAAAATCAATAAACACAAATCAATACTCTATATGGGTTGAATAAATATTATATCATTATAATATATACATGTATAATATCTATACTTTGTTATATGTTTGTATTGTGTTAAAAAACAAAAATATAGTAATACATTATATTACAACAGTAAATAATTTTATTTTTTTATTTTATAAAAAAATGAATAGACTGTAAAAATGTGCGAAAGCATAATTGTAAAAGATTATGAAGTTGATCTTTATCAATTTAATAATATTTCTAGTGAATTCTTTTCAGATCTATTTTTATTGGATTATTTGCCTTCGGGGTAAGGAACAGTGCTTTTGGCTGGTACTTCAGCGGCAATTTAGTTTCAGGATTGATGGAAAGTTCAAAATTTTCAATAAGATGTGCCATAAATGTTGTTGTCTCCATAGTTGCGAATCTTTTACCTAAAAATAGTTAATATTTTATCAGTTACTAATACCATAATTCAAAATAATATTTCAGTTCACTATATACAGGTGATATATAGGTAGGTGATGAATAAAATCAGGAAGCCTTTATCCAGTGTTCAGGCCTATTGCGTGGACAAGGAAAGCAACCTCCTCACCGATAAATCAGAAGTCCTAGCGGAATGGAGGAATCACTTTGAAGATCTCCTAACGGACTCCCTATCCACAAGAAGGGCGACTGCTTGGTATGCAGCAACTACAAAGGCATATGCTTGTTGACTTCTGGACACAAGGTCTTCTCGAACCTCCTGTTTGCTCACCTGCTTCCTAATGCGAAGAGGGCCATTGGCCCCTACCAATGTGGATTTTGACGTGGGAAATAAACTACCGACCAGATCTTCAGCTTGAGAACCATACTAGAGAGAGGACATGAATATAAGCTGAAGACACACCATCTCTTCATCGATTTCAAGGTAGCATATGACAGCATCGACCGCAAAGAGCTTTACCGAGCTATGGAGGAACACCGAATCCCACAGAAGCTCATACGCCTGGTGAGGCTGACGATGAATCCTTGGTGATGTGCTCGGTGTGCGTCAGTGGAGATCTGTCTGGAGAATTCCTTGGGACTAAGGGGCTGCAGCAGGGAGATGCCCTCGCTTGCCTTATTTTCAATATTGCCCTGGAGAAGGCTGTGAGGGATTCTGGCGTGCAGGTTGGACGGACCACCTTTAACTGGAATGTACAAATTTTAGCCTATGCGGATGCTATATATATCATTGGTCGCTGTCTACAGGCTTTCAGGGAGGCATTCTTGGTGCTGGTGGGCTAGACGGGAACCAGGCAAAGACCAAGTACTTGGTGACAGAAGAGATGCCCAGGTGGAGTGAGCTGGTGGGGTTTGGGGAATAGATGTTTGAACAGGTCACCGATTTTGTATATTTAGGCTCAATGGTGACCCAGAGTAACCAAGTAGATATCGAAATAAGAAGAAGAATTGTCTCAGTGCTTGGCGGCTTGGTGGCTTGGTGGCCGCATACTCTCTCGGCAAACAAAGTTGCACCTATACAAGACCATCATTCGCCCTGTCCTGATGTATAGCTCGGAAACCTGGAAACAACCAAGGCCTCTGTACAAGACTTCCTCCCGTTTGAGTGGAAAATCCTTCGCAGGATATTTGGAGGAGTGCTGGTGGATGGAAACTGGAAGAGACGCAAGAACCAGGAGCTATATGACGCATTCAAAGAACTGAATATTGTCCAGGTCATAAAACTGGGCCGATTGAGGTGGGCAGGGCATGTGGCTCGCATGAGTGAGGAAGATTTGCCCAGGAAGCTCTATACAGGACAAGAAGACGAGAAAGACCCAGGCTTAGGTGGAGTGACGGAGTGGCGGCTGATGCAGGGAACATCCTTGGTGTGCGGAACTGGATGGCAACTGCTCAGAACCGCGACGATTGGCGGAAGCTGCTGGTGGAGGCCAGAACTCATCACTGGGTTGTTGGGCCGAATTAGTTAGTCAGTTAATTAGTTATGGTTTTAACGTTTTGTATCAATAAGATCAAAAGGAAGGTGAATAATGCATCAAATTGATTATGAGAAGTACTTTAGAATTCATGCAAACATATCATTTTGCATGGATTTACAACATTAAAGAAAATATTAAGGCTACAGTTGTACAAACATAATTTATACATAATGGAGTAAAGTTAACATTTCACATAGTAATGTATATAATTTATAATAACATCTTGATATTACCCAAACAAACACGAGGTCCATCTGAAAATGGAAGATGAGCAAACTTGTCATTTAATCCTTCCATAAATCTTTCTGGATCAAATTTTTCAGGGTTAGGAAAATTCCTTGGATCCATTTGTATTGTATGTATGGGTATAATGATTCTTGTCCCTTTGACCAATTTGACTCCATCTATTGTTGTGTCCTTGTCACAAACCCTATTTAAAAACTGAAGTGATGGCTGCATTCTTAGGGTCTCTGAAAATTACAAGTTCACTGTTTTATTTCATATCAAACAAACATTAATAGAAAGAAAATAGTTATTATATTTTACAATATTAGCTACCCTGTACACAGGAGTCTAAATACTTCATATCCCTAACAGCTTCCCAGGAATATCCACCGTATTTCTCTAAGACAGTTTTGATTTCTTCTCGAGCTTTAGATTGGCACTCTTTAGACAGCGCTAAGTTCAAGGCAGTGTACAACATGAGAAGGGAAGTTGCGTCCATACCAGCAAAGAAAAACATGAAGGCTTGTGCAATAGCCAAGTCATTTGTTACATCTGTAAAAAAAATAAAAATTATATTTGTAAAATTAATAATTATGAATTAGTATATATATAAATAACCAATTGGCAGTTTGATAGGTCTTAAAAAAAATTATCAGTGTTTTAACTTTGTTTTTAACTTAGTATTATAAATATATTATGTTCTGTTACTCATTAGAGCCAGAATCTTTTAATATCCATTAATTATATATAATATTACAATTTCAATAGAACACATTGTTTGTGTTATAGATGAAAAAATCAAAACTGTTCTGAAATGCTAAGTTTTATAAGCCGACATTATTTTAAAACTGGTTTGTTCTGACTAACAGACTCTTATTTGTTATGTGCTATTGCTGAAAGAATTTAAAAAATATTTAAAAAGTTTTCTTCTGATGATGAACATTTTTTTGCAATGGCCCTCCGGTATCTACTGAATACTGATTTTCAGAGTATTATTGAGAATGATACTTTTTTTAGCCAATCTTCATTTTGTTAAAGCATTCTTTATTAAAATGACTTAAAAAAGGAGAGGGATAGAAGAATATTTTTCATTTGTTTCAATAAATAACAGAAGTGGCCTTTGAAATAAATTGTTACAGTACCAGTAGAGTACAGAAGTAACTTAATAAACACAAATCATAATACCTTCTTGAATAAATTAATCTGGTTTTATGTGTATTACATAAAAATAAAAACACATTGAAAACGAATGGATTAAATGATTCAAAACAAATAATCTAATAAAATTAACATTTTTATTATTCAAATGCTATTATTTAATAGAATAATAGCAAATAGAATAAGGTATAAATAAATTCACATGACGGTTAACAAATGAGTTAATGGGAAGGTGGCTTAGAATTATATCTTTGTGCTTCAATAGCTCTCAATATTTTAATACTCAAAATTGTTGAAGTAAAGAGAAAGTCTATTTTCTTTAATTTTTTTCCAATTTTGCTATAACCATGAAATTTCTTCCCTAATTGGCTTAAATAAAGTATTTAACATGGGAGGTACAATTGTACCTTAGTAGATTAACAGATAAGTAAGATTATTAGCATTAATTAGATAATATTAATATTCTAACATTATAAAAGGATCAACAAGACTATAAGTTTACAACAATGGCAGAAACTGAAAGCTACTTACCAAATGTTTGGTCTACTTTTTTGTTTTCACGGTTGTAAATATTCAATTTCTTCTGCTCTCTCATCTCCACTAGAACTTGAGCATAATCGTTCCTCTCATTCTCTGAATCCAGCCTTTGGTTGAGTATTGTGTCCATGATGGATCTGAAGAAGTTGTCTAGATCCTTGGGCATAAAGGTGAGGTGAAGAAAGTCTGCTATCTTGGGAAAGTATGTGAGAAGAGTCTGTTGAGTGTACCTCCACCATGTTGGTTCAAAGATTTTTCTGGCTTTGGTGAAGACCTCTGCTTCAGCTGATTTCAGTATCTTGGTGCCAAACATGCTTTCCATAAAGGTTCTAATAGCCAAATCACTCAGCATCTCTCTATCCAGGGTTTTTGGATTGCTGTTGAGTAATTGCAAACAAGATTCCGAAAGGGAAGGAAATACTGACCTCATCTTACCCGTAGTGAATGTTACCAGAAGCTTGTTCCTGAAAATAAATTAATTGTATAATATTTCAAAATAAATTAATTGTATAATAAATATATTTAATTAAAAAAAATATGGCTAATTGTCTTGCAATCAATCTCAGTACATCTATTGCTGGGAATGAACCAGAAATAAAATACACTGTATGCTTATTGAAATTTCAGTCTTTGTTATTGCCATCTTCAAAGAATAATCTTTAAAGAAGTGTAAATATGAAATAATCTTCAAAGAAGTAGTATTTCATATGTTGAAAATTTGTATTAACATATGAAATAATACAGAAAGCTTCTCTACTATCATCTCTTTAATTGCATCTATATTTCTCTAAATGTCAATTAGAAATGCTTCATGTTACATAAAACAGGGGATAGACTGATTTCTTGAAGGCCAAGTTATAGGACTAGTGTATTTATCTTCAGGTCAATTTGTTTTAACTCACAAACTTAGAATAAAACAGTCAGAAAATTTCATAAGTTAAGAATCTGCTTTTTAAAGTAAATAACTCAGCTTAAAAAAATTACCAGTCTATTTTTTTATCTTCAATTTATATGTTTATAAGTCAAGTATTTAATTTGAATGACTTATGCTATGAATTAAATATAATGTAATACATTCTGAATGTTGAATACAACTTACATGAAAATTAGAATTGATAATATATGAATACAATGTTGTATAAATATTTAACCTTAAATAAATTATCGAAGGGAAAAAGAAGGAATCAAATTAATTTGTAAATGAATGTATTGTGGATGGACATCTTTTCTCTCATCAGTTTATAATTGGCCAAGGAGTAGCTACCATTTTCCTTATATGTATTAACATTTTTCTTTTTGCGGCTCACTGGTAAGCATCCTATTGTGTTAATTAGTGAGTAGTATTCAATATATTTGTTTTTTTATTAAGATTCATTATTTTTAGTTGGTGCTATGCTATATTACGTTGATCTTGACAAGAAAAAAATCAGTTTGTCATGCAAGTGAAGTATTACAATTTGGTTTCTGTGGCCTTTTTTGGGGGGGGTTTCTTCATTTGGATCTCTGGAGCTGAATCTTATAAACCTTATTACAAATTTATGTCTCATGCTTGCAAAGGGAAATTTTAGCTACTTTTTGGCCAAATATAAACTAAACAGAGGAAAGTTATCAATCCACAGGTAATGTTAGTTCACCAGAAAATTAATATATATATATATATATATATATATATAAGAATGAACTCAGGAGGAGATCATACAAACCATTCTGAATATATATATATATGGAATATAAAAAATATATATTTCGCTATAATCAGAACAATTAAAAGTTTAGTATCTTTACAAAAATAATTTGAGCTTATAAATTATTTATTTATATTTGATGGTGATTATTTAAGTATTCTTTATTTTTAAAGAGATAAGATTTGTCCTGGCCGGGATTCGAAAAATTGACGTACGTCAACGAGATCCTAATTAAAAAGTAAAGTACAATGATCATTCTTCCCCATATATACATCTCAAAAATTGCGAAAACTGGGGATATAGGATCGGTGAAGAGAATGGATTTGCCTGGTCTGGTACCTTATTTGGAAGAGTGCCGGGCTAGAGATGCGGAAGACCCGGGTTCTAATCCCCGCCAGGACAAATGTTTTCTCTTTAAAATAAAAAATGTTTACATAATTTGAGTTAAATTGTTAATCCTATCGTCTCGACCAAGTGTGGGTGGTAAAGGGATAGAAGGGGTCATTTACACATATGTTGTGACAAAACGTTTTAAAAATATATAGGACACCATTAAAAGTCCTGGTTTTAAGAATAGGTAGTGTTGAAATTTTTTTTCTTTACTCCAGGGATACTGGGTAGAGATACTAGGAAGATGTTCAGATTAGGATTTCTTCTACATTCTATATCTACTTCTAAGTTTTGAAAAGAGGATTGTGCTATATGAAACAATTTGATATGTCCTCGTTGGAATTGAGTTATGATTCGTAGAATGATAACTACTGTTATGCCTGACAATGAACATCCATTGCACATCGTTATAAAAATCGCAGTTCTGAACTACTGTGGGCTGCTATTTCATAGACGTGTCCCCCAACAGTATATAAGTAAATACTGAGGACAGTACTGAGGGTAGAACCAAGATCGAGGCACTCCATAGTTAAACACAATGTCTTTGATTCCAGTTGGCCAATTCCTTCCTCCATTGACCACTGCTGTAACAACTTTTTTTTAATCGCTTACCTCGTCCGCCCGGTGCTGCTACCTATCGAGGTAGAAATAAGAGAAGCCCACCATCTATAATTTATTTTCTAATGAAGTATCGTAAGGTATGAATGGATACCTTTCCTCAGCTCAGTTTATTTTAAATTTTGCCTAGAAGTAGCAACAAATTTTCCTTATCTTAACATGTTTTTCGGCTCAGCGTTGATCCCATGCTATTTTATCTTGCGTTGATCTTAATAAGACAAGAATGGTTTGTAACATCGATGAAGTAATACGACAGTACCGGTTTCTTTCCCGTTTTCTTCATTTGGACCTTTGGAACTAAATTCTACTAATCTGGGCACACTTCAGAAGAATTAACTGCACTCTTTACAGCTGCTCCGGGAACTCGTTGTACTACAAAGTCTTAGAGAATAGGTTTTAGTCATACGTCTAAGAGCTGTCTGTGGAAGTCATTGGGTTCACGTAATTCATTGACAGTGCTCACCCAATTTTTCAACATATTCTCATCACAGATCATTTACATTTACATTAACCTTTTTCTTCTTTTTAACCCTTTATAATGTACATTGTAAAAAAAAAAAGGTCTGTAACGGACTGAGAGAAATTAAGTTAGAAATATATTAAAATTTAATTATTGTTAGAAGGTACCTACAGTGATTGAGGCCGCGCTGCGTAATCAGTTCATAGGTCCAATTCGGGAATAAGGTCGGAAATGACTCAGGGCTTTTGTCGCTTCTAGTCGAACTTAATCGAATATTTAAAAAGTTAGATTTAATTCAAGAGTGTTTTTGGATAATTGTGACCACCAGGGGGCAGCACCTCACAGACCCAGGGGTAAGAATGATTACGCTAGATCGAATAAGCATTTAAATATCCGAGCGTTTTCCCTCAAAAGTCAGAGTTGAGAAAAGGTACTTTCGGCGAGCAGGGTCGTGACCTACCGAATGGAAGATAAGCTGATCAGAGTTGAAGACTGGTATCAGTGAGAAGTATCGGGAGCTGAGCAAGAAGCCAGATGGAAGGTAGGAAATTTTCTCTATACTGTAGTCAGACTAGATTTGGGATGAAGCCAGATGGTAGCTCAGTTGTTGTTTGAGCCAGTTAAATATTTTCTTTGTCGTTCGTCGCGTTTCAGCCACAAAACAAATGGGAATCTTTTATTTAAGTTGTAATTATTATTAGTGCAAATAGAATTGTGGTTAGAGAGGATGAGACTTGTTTAAATGGTAATTATTATTAGGCTCTATATGATTATTGTTATGGATCATGGATCTTGTTTTATATTGAAATTATTATTGTTGTTCGGGGTTATGGGATAATGATCATTGATGGTGAATATTTTGTAGTTGTAATTTATTAATTTATTAACGACTTTAGGCCTATTCTTATTATGATTATTAAATGTTAGGTGTAATTGTATATTATTTTGGTTCAATGTAATAGCGTTTTATTTTTGATAGATGTATGTTTTGGGGTATTTCTTTACCCCG
Organism: Troilus luridus; assembly: GCA_964056705.1. Lineage (NCBI taxonomy): Eukaryota > Metazoa > Arthropoda > Insecta > Hemiptera > Pentatomidae > Troilus > Troilus luridus. Next base: position 86,890,818 of record OZ057413.1, read on the forward strand.
TTCAACTATGTGTCCTCGACTATACTCTGTCCTCTCCCAGCCCTTGTTAGGAGTCCATAGGGTCCAAGAGAAGTGCCGCAGGTAACAGGTCCAATAAAATCATTTTCCCCTGTATAACAACACCATAGGCTTGGAGTGTTGTTATACAATGGAAGCAGATTTTATTGGACTTATTTTTCTTTACGATGTCCATTTTAATAGAGAGAAGAGGAGTGCAAGGGTCTTATTATTTAACCTCTCTTTTCATTAAACTTCATTTTCATTGATGGGGCTCATAGGGCTTTCGATTTTTTCAGTTTTAATATCGATAATTGGGAGCGAGGCTACTCAGTGGGAAGAGCGCTGCGTTGCTATGCCGATGGTTCCAGGTACAAATTCTGCTGTGGAAAATTAATTATTTATTTATTTTTAAATTATTTTATTGAATTGTACAACTGTAATATATACATCTAGTACAAATGCTGTATGAATAAATAAATACATGAAATGACATTTAGAGACACTACCCATTGGCAGGACTCTAATTACATTTCTATTATAGAAGGTCCCGAGGCCATCTTCTCTTCAGACGCTTTGGAGGATTGTCCGGGATGGTATTAGATGCAAGGATGGAAACTAGTGGGTTTGGATGGGCCTGGAGTTTATTATGGAATGATAGGTATCTGGAATGGGCTAAATCGGTAACATATGGAACGTTAAGGTCATTATGGATGGTTTTGTTTGTGACAAAAAAAGGAGCGTTTAGGATTTTGCGAAGGATTTTGGATTGCAAGGATTGAATACGAGAGGAATTTAATGGTTTGGTGGAGCCCCATAGTTTAATTCCGTAAGTCCATATAGGTCTTACAACAGTCACATAAATAAGCGTTTTGTAATTGATCTGAAGCTTTGAGCGTTTGTCTAGTATGTGTTGAAGTAGTCGGAAGCGTCTAGCTGTTTCTTGTCATTTCAGGCTTGTGTGAGGGTTCCAAGTAAGACGTTTGTCTAAGTTGAGTCCTAGGTAGCGAATCTGTTCAACAGGGATAAGCGGAGTATTATTAAAGGATACAGTAGGACAGGAAGACATGGGTTTTCGGCGAAGGGTAAAGGTAATTTGATGGGATTTGTTGGAATTGATTTTAATTCTCCAATTCCGACAAAATTTATTATTTAATTCTGTTAGCAGCCGTGGTTGGACCCTGTGGGATTTGAGGAGACTCCTGGAGCTCACCCAACCCTCGTCACGTGTGTATCACGGGACGAGTGTCGTATACACACATACATTGTGTAACATTAACATAGGGGAAACCCTGGTGGTTGAGCTGATCCGCTGGTCAACCGTTGTCCCAGAAACAGTAGATTCCTACCACAAATGATCCCAAGACCCTTCATCGGTTGTAGTGGCAGATGGATTTTTAATATTAATAAGACATAGGTTGTCAAGACAGATTGTATTAACTATTAACGAACAAAGAAAGTTTTTAAGAAACAGTAGATTATTAAACTAAAAGAATCAAGCAGTGAAAAGAGAATCTTCGAACAGATTTACGAAACCTTATCTCATTGTATATGTCAAGCGCCTATTTATGTGATTCAAACTACAGTTAAAATAATCATCATGGAATACAAATAATAATAATAAAGCCGACAAAATAAAAAATATCAAGACCTGAGAGAAGAACTGAACAGCTTAATAATCTCGTAAAACCTAAGGTTTTGCCGTTTGTCTAGTCTATAAAACGATAATAATTGGCTGAAGTATTGGAGCAACCCTATGGATTGAAGAGCTATGGAATTGTTCTGACCCACCGTCTCTTGCAACGGGAACATCTCGGAGATCATGCTGCATCCTATCAATAGTTTGTGGATTCCGAAAAAAAATATACTGTCACAGAATCCGATTGTTATAGGTTTGGGAATGACCAAAAAATTTGAGAGAAAATCTCAAAATAAAACTGGGTCTAACCCTTCACTCATCGAGTGGTGAATAGGTGGACATTCTCAGTAAAACTAGTTTACTAAGAAATTAATAACAGGGTAATTATTCCACTGCTTGTAGCTTTCGGTAGCGGCCATTTTAGTGACGTCGATCTACGAGTAATCTCAGAGTAACGTTGACACGATCTACATCACGGTATTGTCTAGATCGGGGGTTTCCCTTACCGTTTCTCCTCCTTTCCCATAGTTTTTGTTATTCATTGTAATTATTGCGATCGTTAATATAAAAAGGATATGATGATTGAAGGGGAGAGGCAGAGAGATTTCAAACTTTTTTTTTTTAATATTAATTAATAATGGTAATGAAAATATGGTGTTGTTTTATGTGTGCTAATTTAACAGATTAAAATTGTATTAATTGATGTTAATAATATCGTTATTGCCTCATTCAATATTCTTAATATATTCACCAGGTGTTTCTTCTGCTTTCGACCGTGTAGTCAAATTCTTTGCCTGGCAAGAAAAACAAAAATCGAAACCAGAAGAAACACCTGATGAACGGATTAATTCTAATTATATTGTTAATTATATTACGTAAAAAGAGCGTAAAGCATATATTTCAGTAATACCTTTGTGAAGAAATTAACGTCTTAATAAGCATTTGGAAGTACAGCAAAAAATATAAAGTAAAATAAATATATAGAAGTCGGTTGTGTGTTGTAGTGATGGAGGGGAAGGTGGAGAAGTTGTTAACGTAACACTGACGTCAATAAAATGGCTACTATCAAAAGCTACAAGCAGTGGAATAATTACCAATAATAACAATTGTTACATTATTACAAGCCTATTTATGAATTATTTTATTTAATATTGCTAATGTACTGACCTCAAGGCTCGCCACCTGATGCCACTCATGTTGAAGATGCTGTCGTACATTACGCTAGATGGTTCGAACAGAAAAGGCCCATGGTCAGGGAACGTCGAGAATTCTCGGATGAGGACTTGCTCGATGAGTTGAGTATCACGGAGCACTAAAGTAGGCGTCATAAACTCGTAAAGACCAACCATCCTCTCGTTTGGGAATGCCTTATAAACCTAAATAAAACAGTTTATATTTTAATAAGAAAAAAATTCGGTGATATAATTGATAACGAAAGACTAAGACAATTAAACAATATTTCTGCAGTTTGTAATAATGCAATGTGATATTTCAGTTGGACAATGTTAAAAAAAAAAAAATGAAATGGTTAATAACTGCTGTGTAATACATAATTACAATAGATTCATTAATATCGGATTTAGTTAAATTTTCTATTCTTTACACTTAACGACCGATTTTTCTAATATAAAGGTGCCACCAAATGTTTTTTTAAATGGTAAAATACAACAATCAAACTCACCGCCTCTTATCCAAAGTTTCCTCTGATTTAAAATCCCATTTTAGGTTTTAATTTATTTTATTTTAAATTGTATATTTTAATATTAATAAATAAATTAATAATAATATTAATTAATAAATAACGTACTTTACGTACTCTATCGTCGATACAACTGCAAAGGATCGAATTTACAAAAACAAAACATTTCAAGAGAGTGAAAAAACTGGTTTAAGGCTGATTAAAAATCGTCTGTTGTATGTATCGTCAAATGAATTTTATTCATATCATTATACGTAGTTTTGTGCCTTATAGATGACTTTGTATGAATTTCATTGAATAATGTATTTTAATTTGTCAAAAATTCGTTTCAAGTATTCGTTTGTTTGATTAGCTATAATTTATGATTAGTTTTCCAACTTACAACGTAGACTATTGGATGTGGCATCTATGTGTATTGTATTTTTTTAAATAGTTCCAAAAATTTGCAATTACTAACTATCAAATATGTCATTATCGATAGTTTAATTTAAAACACCTTGGTTTTAAAAAATACTTCAACAGGCAACACTCTACTTTGAAATTCCCAGTTAAAAAAGAATATTTTACTATTGAACATCATCGAGATAGGAACACTTTTACACGTAATAAGACTTTTACAAAGAGAATTTTTGAGAATTCGGTATAACATTCATCAATCCTAAAGGAATCGTTCTAGATCGAAAACGAAAAATGTGTCTTTTTAACGTTCGATTCTGTGCACTTGTATCGAATAAATATATACTATATTTTTTAAGGAATTACACTCACTTTATCATAATAATGGAAAAAATGTTTCCTAAAACTGATGACAGACAGGAAATTTCCGAATATTGGAACTGGAGCATGATGTTTAACTCCTCTTTCCTTCCAGTAAGTCATCGACTTCCAGACGATTATGGCGAAGTATATGAGGCCCACTGCCACAGCAAGGATCAGAAGTTCCAAACTCAACATTTTTCTGAAAAAGAAGATGAATTTTAAGTGTAGTTTGGAATGGGCATATTTTACAGAAAATATTCCAAAACAGACAAAATCATCAAAAATTTCATACAACATTACATAATATAAATTAATGTTTATATTATATTACATATATTTTGAATGAAAATAGTTGACCTTGATGAAATATGTGGAAGAAAATGGTCCGGGTAGAGGCCAATAAATTTCTCTGAATATCAAGAAATATTTATTCAGTAGCCAACGTTTCGACCTACTTTGTAGCTCTTCTTCAGGGCTAAATATGCAAAATACACACAATTAAAAATTAAAAAATTGTTAGGTAAATAAAAAAATAAATAAATAGAAGCATAATAAAAGCATAGTATATGTAGAAAATGGACATAAAAAATATAAACAATTTTTCTTAAGCATGGTAAATACATTATAAAGGTTAAAATTAATGAATGTATAGTAGTAATAACCAAGTGACAGGAAGGTAGTGAAATACATAATAGAGATTAAAATAACAATACAACAAAACATGACTTTTTAAAATTAAAGAATAATAAGGTATAAAGAATAAGTTAATACCGATAAAAACTTAAATAAAATGGATAAATATTAAAGTTGAAATACAAGTATTGGTATACAAGTATTGAAGTAACAAGTACTGATTCGTGGACAATAAAGATGGGGAGGGAGAGAACAAGAGATATATATATTAATACAGAGCAAAGAGGATCATGTGGGGCATTAATAACCATAACAATGAGAAGTAAACATTATAAGATAAAATTATGTGTGATAAATAATAAATAAAATATATGTAGGCAACAAGATAAGGTAAAAGTTAAAAGAAAAATATCATAAATAAATAAATATAAAGATAAAGAGGTAATGAAAATGAATAATACCGTAAGTAATAACATAGTTGATATAAAATAAACATGTCAAATTGTATAAATAGGAGATAAGTAAGTTACAGTAGAAGGGCTGATATAATATAAAAATAGTGAGTTAAGATGAAAACAGATGAATGCCGTGAAAAAAACAAAAAATGATAATTAAAGTTGGGAAATAAATAAACGTTTTACAGAGATAGTGAGCATGGAAATTGTAAAAATAATATAGTTATGTGTTGTATGGTTATTAGGGAAATAAAATAATGCCATTATTATGCTTATATTTCTTTTTTTTTCTTTTTTTCTTTACTTAACAATTTTTTAATTTTCAATTGTCTATATATTTCATTGTTATGGTTATTAATGCCCCAGATGATCCTCTTTGCTCTGTATTAATATATATCTCTTGTTCTCTCCCTCCCCATCTTTATTGTCCACCAATCAGTACTTGTTATTTCAATACTTGTATACCAATACTTGTATTTCAACTTTAATATTTAACCATTTTATTTAAGTTTTTATCTTTATTAACTTATTCTTTATACCTTATTATTCTTTAATTTTAACAAGTCCTGTTCTGTTGTATTTTTATTTTAATCTCTATTATGTATTTCACTACCTTCCTGTCACTTGGTTATTACTACTATACACTCATTAATTTTAACCTTTATAATGTATTTACCATGCTTAAGAAAAATTGTTTATATTTTTTAATGTCCATTTTCTACATTTACTATGCTTTTATTATGCTTCTATTTCTTTATTTTTTTTTTATTTACTTAACAATTTTTTAATTTTCAATTGTCTGTATTTTGCATATTTAGCCCTGAAGAAGAGCTACAAAGTAGGCCGAAACGTTGGCTACTGAATAAATATTTCTTGATATTCAGAGAAATTTATTGACCTCTACCCGGACCATTTTCTACCACATATATTACATATATTATGAAATTATGACAAAAAAAAAGTCATAATTTCATATTTAACTATTAATCAACTGTTTAAAAAGTTTTTTTTTCTTTTTGGAAACTTTTCTTAAATTAAAATAAAAAATGAAATGGATATGTTAAAAAATTTATGTCAGAATAAAATTTTGACTAATTACAACATTATATAATACTAATAAAACGTCTATGAAGCAAAGAATATTGATGATGGTGAAAAGTATACAATTAAACTAATATAATATAATGGCATGGATGAAGGCAATTAAAGAAACTACCAAGTGGTAGTGCTCAACAAGTACTAACAAATTCAACCTAGAAGGTCACGAGGTCAGCATCTCTTCAGACGCCTCGGAAGAATATCAGGAATTTAAGAAGTAGCACGGTTTAAAACTAGTGGGTTTGAGTGGGAATAAAGTATTTCAATTATAAACATTTAAATACATGGATCTATTTTTGTCTCCAACTAGATACTTGTACCCCCATGGCTATCACAGTAATTAAGACTGGTAATTGTACTAATAATACTGGAATAATTAATTAATAACATTTAATAAAACGATGCTCAATTTTACAGATTTAATAACATAAATTATATATTTTTAAGTAAACGAATTTTTTTTTTTTTTTAAGCATCCACTAATTTTTTTATTTATTAATTCCATTGGGTTTTTTGTGTATGAATATATTTTGATCAATACGCAAAAATAAAAATAACTGTCCTTAAGCTATGAGAAAATATCGAGGAACGTTATATTTTTATTAAAAACATTAAGATAATTTTTTTAAATAGGGTGACAATCCGATTTTTGGTACACAATACATTGATTATTAAATTGGCATTTTTCAAATTCCGGTAATCACCATTGGCTTCAGTTTAATTTTTACCAAAACAAGTAATGCTTAACGAAACCGAAGGCTCGATGCCGATACCACAAATCTCTGTCCAAATCCAAATCTGTTAGATCACTCTTATCGCAATCCTCCCACCTACGCCTCGGCTTACTCCTCGGACCAGTCTCAGCTCTAATTAATTAACATTGAAGGAATTCATTCGTTAGCAAGCTCAAATTTACAAGGAGATGAGTTTCTCGATGCTAGTGCTTCAACTATAATAACCAGGTGAATGCTCTCCAATTACGTGTGGAGGGATTTCCTTAATTCCCCTTTCTGTACAACAGCTTATTTTCGAGTGCTTTAAGACGTTCAACAATTAAAGGTATTGTTATACAACCTTACCAGAAGGTCAGAAAGATAAAATTTCATTTTTATATATATTTTTTTAAATTTTAGAGATCTTTCATTGAACTTATGAGAAACCATTCTCATAGCGAACTACACCTTCTGGAGGAATTCGAGATACAGGATGGCTGAAAATCGACAAGAAAAGTACGCCATGTTCATTAGGGGCAGAGCATTTCAAGGAGATAAGGGACGTCGTAAAAAATGATTTGATATTTCCTCAGGAGCTGGAGGGAAGGCCTGATAACAAGCCGAGTGAACATGATGAGTGGTAGTTGGGGGGGGGGGGGGGGCGTAGTAGAGGGGTCGTGGTTACACGTCTTAACAAGGTTCCTACCGAGTCCTCTGCACCGGTGGTCAATTTTGACATATATAGATGAGGAGGGGCTCAAGGACACTTTTCGGAGGTATGTTTTTTTCGAATAGTAAGGAACCTACGAAAGAAATCGCCTTTGCTATTAGCGATAAATATAATGCCGAAATATTATCTGCAATTGAAAAGTTACGTTATACTATGTCCGACATTTTTACTGCGACGTAGGTCCCGTTGACCACCATTTAAATGATAAAAACTTATTAATAATGATATTTGTTTAAATTATATGCATTGCTATTAATCAACGTACACCGTGGTGCCACAACCAAGATGAATGCCAGTCACCACTCCATGTGGGCTTCAATCTGATAAAATCTGACAGCTATATTCTCATTACAATCAGTGGAAAAACAAGTTACTTTTTTTAGTTATTGTATAGGATTTATAGTATATATTTATACTATAAATCCTCTAAATATCTGTTTCACGCACATCGCTCATCTAGTAATTCGACCCAGCGAGATCGTTACCATATCAAAGAAATAAAATAAATGAAAATCCTTTTAAATTGGTGTACCGATTCAGACGTGGGGCACATACACTCGTAATTACACAGAGTATATGAACCAAATATGCATTTAATTTCTGTAGAGAGGTATAAAAAAGAGCTAAAGATGTAGTAACTATAAAAATAATATTGCAATAATAAATATTTAACTAAAATAACCAAACGGGTTTGCCCCGAAATATGTATTCTCTAGTTAAATGACTTCAGGATCAATTTTCTGCAACAGCGACTTCTCACATCCTATTTCCTCTTTGTCAGTTCCGGAATTTATCTTGCTAGAGAAGCAATTTCTGAAATATCCAATCAGAGAATGACAAGTCATTAATAGCATCCAGCTGACAGGTTGTTTATATCGGGTTTTGGAAAACACCCTTTGAATATCAACCCTGAAGAAGAAATAAAAACAAAGGAATCATGTTATACTTTATTCTTGAAAGATTCCTGCGAATAACTGATCAGATAACCGTTCTGAATGTATCTTAATTGACTTGAAGATGAATAGTCAAAACGAACTTTTTACAGAAATATAAAAAATACAACAAAATATTTACAGCTTGTCTAACAGCTTTTCACAACAAATAAATGAAGGACACCAAAGAAGGCAATCCGAATAAAGCTTGAAACATTTCTTTAAAACAGCTTTTTACGAAATGCATCGGAAATAAATATGCAATAAAATATTGCGTTAAGAGTGAGCTGGCTGGTTTGGGTTCGGGTGGTGCTCCGCGGGCGGAGGTTTGTAAACGGAGATGGGTGGTACCGGCATCGAGCCTTCGGGTTCGCTAAGTCTTTTATTTATTTATTATCGGAAATAACCCCTGCATAAGCTTATCCGAACTGGAACATATGAGCACCTCTACATGTATCTGGCATCCTATTTCAAAAATACACAAAGGACTAGTAAGGCACCGGTTTCCCCAATTTAAACAAACAATGCAGTGCATTTTCTAAAGTTCAGTGCTAAACCAACTTATTTTCAGCTCGAATATAAGTTGTTCTAAAAGTTCCAAGCCTCTTAGAATACTGTGGATTATAACAGCCTTTACTTTTTTACTTACCGTTGCGCGAAACAGGTATATCAATATTAAACTTGTCCATTGCCCGAGATTTCTCAAACAAGAAAAGAGACTGCGAACTGGAATTCTCTTTTCTTCAATCCTGAGTAAGTCTTCAGATGATTTACAGCAGTGGATGGCACTTATCGTTTTGCATCACATGTTACTTCTCTGTAGCAGGTAAATCATTTGAGGATCCTCTCGAAGATCGCCCTATAAAGTGGGTACCCATAATTAGGGTAAAAATCTGAAGGTTGAGCGTTTTTTATGACAAACTAGCTGCCTGCAAAAATGTTGCCATAGAAACAGTACAATCTCTCTACCATGTTTTGAACCCAAGATTTAATTTTTTTTGGCCAATAGTTGTGAAGTGGGATGTCACAATAAATAAATTGTTACTTCAGGGACTTGTTAATCGGGATTTTAATAAATTATTGAATTTCTTTTCAAGGCAATAGTTTCGAGGAGCAATGTAGAAGAATGACATTTAAAATAATATTAATTATATTAATAATTTCTGAATTTCCATAAAATCGAGTATAATTTAAAAATAAAACATGAGTTATAGTTTACCGTTTCCAGTAAAGATTTTATTGGAAGTAAAATAGCAGCAGAGATTAATACAATTTCCGTAATACTTTCATTACTACTTTTTTCATAACTATTTTTAAATTTAAAAAATGTGCACAATATCATATTGTATTTTTTATTTGGTATTTTATGTGTTGTTTTAATACTGAATTGAGAGATTTGCCTTAGCTGGGAAAACGGGAATATACCCCATGTCTCCGGGGAGGAAGATGATCCCACAATGCACGTGGTTAAAATAAATATATTATTACATTCGGATTAATAATCGTTGTGTGTTGTTTGTTTTCGTCGTTTCCTCATTTATTTTTGTATCTTGTTTAAAGAATGAAAGAGCAACCAAACATAGCCATATTTTTTTTAAATGAGTTTTAAAAACAGTTTGTAAATAAGACATTTAATAGCAGTCTTGAGCTAAAATCTCATCCATTAATTAAAAACAAATAAAGTAAAATTTTATATATGCATGAAGAAAGAACTTAAAAACCTGTATGGGGAATCGGACATATTGTCTTATATAAAAAAGGAAGAATAAGATGGTTGGGCCATGTACATCGAATGGGTAGATAAAAACTCCCAAAGCAGATCTTGGAAGGACGTCCAGATGGAGAAAGAGGAAGAGGCAGGCCTGAATGGAGATGGACGGACGATGTGGAAGCATACCTTAGGCTCCTGGGGGTGAGTGGTACGGAAGGTCGTTCGGAGTGGAAGAATGTGGTCTAATAGGTCAAGCTCCTCCTGGTCTACTACGCCGCTTTAAGAACAATATATACGTATATATATTAGGGTGTCCCTTAAATTTCAATGTCAATATATTTTTACGCATACCTTCTAAAAACTTTTGTATTGACCTAATATAGTACAGAAATAAATATTAGCCCGATTTATAAACGATAACCCGTGCCGACTTGAGTTTTTAACCTGTCCATACAAGTTGCGCGGGTGCAGCGCTGCGACCTGTTACTGCGAGTTTCAATTGTCATTTCATACGTGATTTCTAACATTATTAGTGCGTTGTTGTTTATTGTGTGAAGATGTCTGTGGAATTACGAAGTGATAAACAAAATATTTACCTTATCGGACTGCCAAGCCACCAGATAAATGGTGCAAAATTACCATCTAATCGACAAGTTCTCACCGTTTTATTTTACAATATACGTGAAATCAAGCTGACTGTTAGTGAAAGTGCGAATCTTGTTATAAGAGAGTGTATTATATTTTGGGAAAAAGCCAGAATTCCTAGGAAGGCATTTCCTAACTGCGTGAAGAAACTTGTTGATTTATATCATGTTTGGAGGGAGCTGCAAAAAAACTGTAAGAAAACTCAGGTGACGTTCAAGAACCGTGAAAATAATTTTGTAAAAGACCTTGATAACTTATTTGACATTGCACATGCTGATGCCTTCGACAGAATGAAGATAGAGGAAGACAAAGATTTTTTAAGGAAACAGAGAGAGGCAGGTCAACCGGGATGCTTAGGTGGAATTGACAAAAAATTGGCGGAGAAAGAAGAACGAGTTAGGCAAAGACGAATGGAAGAAGAGGAAAGAAAGGTAAAACAAAGAGAGTTATTGGCTGTTGCATCTACTTCTTCGATAGATAGCTTGGAATGTATGGAGAATTAAATTAACTATTAAATAAATTAAATAATATTAATATTAAATGAATTAATATATAATATATATTATATATGTTGGAACAAGTCATGTGGCCATATATCCGTAGCTCCGGTGAATAAGTGATTAAGTAGAATTTCGTCCATAATGAGTGAATTGTACAGATGAAAGGGGCATCGTGTCATTGTCGTAGTGCATAATTGGATAAGTTAGACCTTGGCTTGAAATGTTGTTATTTCGTATATTATAACTATATTTCAAGCCAAAAACATACGAAAATGACATGATTCCGCTTGCCTCAACACAATCAAATATCTTTGAACAAAATTGTACCTAATTTCCCGGGATTGCAAATATGGCCTACACGGATTACCTCTCTCAGAAGTTTAAAAGTCATAACTACACCTAACAACTTCAACATTGAATTGCAACCGACCCTTTTTCATATTCAAATCTTTGTCGTATGAAAGATTGTAATTTTAATATTTTCCATTATTTTGGGAGCGGAGTAGCTACGGGTGAATAGCGCTGAATTGCTATACTGAAGTTTTGAATCAGACAGATTATTTAATCTGTTAACCCACGGACGGATCCTGTGGAATCATTAGACCTACTGGGGGCTCACCCATTCTCTAGAAAGAGGAATCATTTTGGATTGGAGAAAAAACCTGGTAAATGCGCATTATCTTAAACAACTCATCTCCCTGTACAACTGTAAGCCAAGCCCGGTACATTCTTTACCATTTACTGAACCCAAGACACTTCATGGGTTGTGGTGGTACTGATTTTCCGTATTCATGATTTATTTTCTACTTTTTAGTTCGGCTAGCTATAAATGTGTGTTCTTTAGTTCTTTTTAAACTAATATTCATCCATAACATTCATCCATGATCCATGATCCTCTAGTTGTCATATGCTTATCTCAAAGATGAATCCATCTATGCTGTATTTAGTATCCGCCTTAGTAACTCGCTCAAGACCCACTGTACGGTTTGAATATGAAAAATCGCTATTTCTGAAGATCCTGTTCAGGATAATGATAATGAATAAAGAAGGATAATGAGATAAACCTGTTAAATTATCGTGTTGTCATCGGTCCTTGGGAAGTTTCAATTTAATTAGATGTTTTGGAGTGGCTGAAAATCTAGTTCAAATATTCTGTTTCAAACATACATATATGGGGAGCTAATATAAGCGTGCTAATAGTCGATAGCAGAAAATGGATTTGAATTATTTCAATGAACGAATTAAAAAATTATAATGTTTAAACAATAGCTATGTGAATGATATCAGTACTTACTGCAGTATTGAAGACTTTCCTTCAACTATCGCTGGAGGTTCACTAAAGATCAAACGGAGGAGAGTGACCTCAATCGATAAAAGTTATCTTGGAGATATTACATTGTACAGTCGGTTATGTTTAATCAGCTCAGATTAATTCTGTCAAATTCCTAAAGATATAACAACTTTAACGAAAATCGTTATTCGTTTTTATTCTATTTATAAAATTTCTTATTGATATTGATTTGATAAACCAGTTTATGCATTACTGTGTGCCTTACAAATGGTTTAAGGAAAGAAAAAGATTCAATACTCATGGTATTCACCGATATTAAATATAAATTCTCAGTCTTAACAGAACACTACTAACTACGAATTGATTTGTAAAGGAAATAAAACAACAACAAACATTATATTAACGGTAACTGAGATGATTTTTTCTGATACCTGATTAATAACAACTTTGCGTAAATACGGCTTATGGCTTCGTTAAAAAAATAATTATTACATAAACATTAATTAATAAGATTATTAAGGTATTGAGCTGAATAGCTGAGTTGCTGTATTGAAGGTGCCGGGCTTAAATATAGCATTGGGAGATAAATTATTAAATACGTACCAATGCGGAGCTGGTAAGTCTATTCCAGGCCCCGGACGTGGTCAAAATAATAAGGCTTGGTAGGCTGCGCTGGGCTGGCCATGTGGCCAGAATGGCAAGTGTTGAAGGGCCCAGAAGAGTTGAAAAGATACAGAGCACAAGAAGAGTTGGGCGACCCAAGCTGTGATGGCTGGATGGAGACAGTGAGGACTCCAGGAGTCTATTAAATGTCCGGAACTGGAGGGCCGCTTCACTGGACAGAGAGAACTGGCGGAAACGTTTTGAGGAGGGCTAGGCTCATTGATGGGCTGTAGAGCCATGCAAGAAGAAGAAGATAAATTATTTAATCTATTAATAACTGATGGGATCTGCACACCTATGAATAAAAAACCTGGCGGTTAAGCGCGTTCTGGACAAATCACTTCTCTGGATACACGTTGTCATAGAAGGAGTTTAATCTCTAACCATGTGCTGAAAATAAAGATATAAATTTCTTTTTATTTAAATATCATTCTTTTAAGTAAGGAAGTTTCATCGATGCTTCCGTGTTGTCACCAATGTAAACTTCCTTGACTTACTCTCTTCTTTAAATGTATATATACTTGTTCTAAGATTAGAAGGTAGAAGGTGATGGCTGGAGGAGAGTTGAGAGTAGAGAGTAGAGGTGGGATATGAGAAATGATAGAGTAGACAGTAGAGAGGAGGTGTAGTATGTAAGAGAGTAGTCTCTAAGTTAGATGACCAACAAGTTATAATGATAGTCCATAGCAATAAGTCACCTAGTTAGTTCACATCAGAATGTCTCTTGTATATTAATTTTATATCTGTTCAATATCTCAATAAATATATATTTATTTCTTACAAGACATCCACATTTTGATAACTGTTAGACACCAAAAAAGCATCTGGTCCTCCTGGTTGGGGGAAAAAGCAGATTCAAATTTAATCCCATACAGAACATTACAGACCAAGGATATTTCAAAACTCGTCTTCAGATCAACTCCCAAAAGTAGACACCCAGAATGAGCATTTCGGGATGTTACAAGGAACATTGTTTCAATCGCTGGACAACCCTTCTTCCTTAAAACCTTTGTAACACCAATCCTAAAAGAGTAGTATCAGGACAGGTATAATGGAATACATCAAGAATATTATTTTTTTCTCATTTCTTCTTTAAATTGCTTTTATAAACCATTGTTGAGAAACAGGCATCATACTTAATGACTGAAGTATCTATCATCGTAAGTATATATCATCTATGAAGTATCGTAAATAAGGCACAATTGACACATGATATTTCAGAATAAATTAAGAAAAAGTAGTTTATGACATTTCTGTCAATGTTTTTCGCATAAAGTAGGAACATCATATGAACGCTTATCCGATGTTTGTTTTTTATATGTGATTATCACTATGTAGCTATTTTCGGTAAATATGTGAAATATATTCAGAATTATAAGAATTTGCGACAGGTTCCAACTTGACAACTCCTTCGTGACATACGAAAGCACCGATAAACTGTTGTAACTTACATTCGATAAGGTTAATAATTAAATTAAAATAATATGAAACCTTAATGCACCATCGATGCCCTGTCCTTTTGTTAACAATAAGCTAGTATTAGAAACACGATATATGTTTTCTGAAGTAGAAGAGAATTAATGCTATAATATTAGGGTATTAATAAATTCACAATTAGTTAATATTATAATATGAATAATATTAACTATTCAGTTATTTCTTAGGACAGTAATTGATCACTCTCACATGATATTTCACTCCGTCATCTCGCACTTCACTTGACTTCGCATCCAGACTCCAAGCTATCCACATCTCTCCGCCCCCTCGACAAAAACTAACCTCGCCGTTCACCGCATGGAGGGCATTAATGATATTTGCCCATATCCCTAGATCGCCTAGCACCAGAAGAGACAAGAATTACACCCTTGTTGATACCACCAGATCGCCTGCTAACCAAAGACAATCAGAGCTCAGGAAACGAATCCTTCGCTTCAAGTGTAAGTCTTTTTTTATTCAATTAATAAGGGGGAGTAGTTCACCGGCCATCAACCTCAAAGAAAATATATTTAATTCACCGTATAAAATAAAGACTCCAAACATTCCACGCCATGTGGCCTACTGTTAATTTCTTCTAATTTATATATTCTAATTTGTTTATGTTTCTTTTTTTTTCTCTTTAATTGTAAAAATGATAATCGCTGTGTTTTCTTTAAGTAAACAATACATAACCTGTAATTATATTTAGATTTAATAAAAAGCACATGTTTCAGTACCTGACTTTATCATTTAATTCCCCGACTCTAATCTACTAATATATCATTATAATTGTCTATCTTTTTTTCTATTCAGTCTAATCACGCTCGTACAATATATATATATATATATAATAATATATATATATATGTTATTATTTATAAATTTTATATTAATTATTAATCCTGTATACTTCTTTTTTCTATGGGTTTTTTTAAATTTTTACCAACAACAAAAACTTATTAATCTGTAACAACCATTGGATGTGAAATAATTTTCATTGTAAGGGATTATCCCACTAATGTTTAAAAGTATGTATATAATTTAAAATAAAATTAAACAAAAGGTAAAAAAAAATTCTACGATATATATATATATATATATATATATGTATGTATGTTACCAGGTTTAAGCAGAATTGAAGTGGTTTTATCCTTCGATAATCAGCTAATATTTCCTTCCTCTATCAAGTAATTCTAACCACCGTCCATGTCTTACATATATCTTCGAACTACTCCAATTCCAATCTTCTGGACTTTCCCGTCATACCAGATTCCGCCCATCAGATCTACAACCCCGATGAATAAGTGGTTGTCTATTTTTCTCCAAAGTCGATTTTTTGGAAGAGGAATCGTGTTATTTTCCTATTCAGAAAGAGGATAAGTCAGGCTATTGGCTTTAGATGGAGATATTGCTTATACTACAACTCCATTCCAAGCAAAAAACTACGAGAATGTAACGATTCCGTTTACCTCTACACAGTTCACTCACTCGGGATAAATTTAGACTTAACCACTCATTCACCAAGACTGTAGATATATGCTCCTAGTATACATACTCTACTATAGACTTCATATTAGTAGACAGTTCCCCCCAAAAAACGTGATCCTCCTAGACAACAGAGTCACGTGATTCCCCGACAGTTTATCTTCTTTAACGAAAAAACAATCTATTCGCTTAGTGATGTAAAATATGTCAATAACAATTACATTATGATGGTTCTGATGACCTTTTGAAAGATAGAACTGGAAACAACTTTCCTCCTTAGATAAGTCATGACCAATTGTTAACAGGGTAAAAATAAATCGGATTCATTCGGATCACTGTTAATATAGTACCAAGCTCAACTAATAAATAAATAAAGACTGCACTATTACCTCTATGATTGTATTAAGGTTTAACAACCCACTATGCCCAAGGTAGCGGGTTCGAATCCTTTCCAGGAGGCCTTATGATTTTTAATGGGAGTATAAAATCCGTAGTTTATCCTTATTTTATTGTAATGAACTGAATAATAGATAGTTTTAATAATATGTAATTATATTCTTCTAGACGCAGTAATATTACTAGGGGTTGTTTATAATTTTTACATAAGAAGGCCCTACAATTTTAAGAGGGTATGAAATCATCACATGTGCAGTCAATGATTACACAATATAAGAATGACTTATGTTATTTTATCTAGGCCTACGTTTCGGCCTAAGATTTAGGCTATCTGCAAGGTGGTTAGGTGAAGAGTCAAACTTCAACATGAAATAAAGTTTTAGTACAATGTACTAAATTATAAATAATTCTAATTCTAATTTAAGGTAATTCTATTTTTCTAAATATAAGAATATTGCTGCGAGAATATGAATTGTCCTTGAGTTCTTGATTACTCTAACATTTCAATTATAAAAGATGCCTAGGCAGGCAGGCTGAAGCATTAAAGAGGGTTCAAAAGATTAAGGGAGTTATTTATGGATCTAGGGAAATTCTAAGGGCTTCTGCCAAGTAAATTAAGGACAATTATGAAATTTCCACTTATCAGCAATACAGGGATTTAATCTTATTAAAAAGTTTTATATAACATTGTTTATAGCGACATATATTAGTATTCCTAAGGAGGTACCGTTTATTTATAATTAATTACATGAAGTACGATGAATACAATTTCCAAAAACATACAAAACTTTTATTACAATTGATATAACTTTTTACACTTAAAATAATTAGATAAAGAAAATTAAATATAAACAAAATAATATGAAGAAGAGTGAATAGCAACATTATGAATTAATCAAGTGATTTTAATCAATTGCGGAATGAATTTAATTACGCATTAAATACGTTACGCTACCCATTATCTTTGTTTTATTTATAAATATAAATTTCTTTGGCCTTAGGGTACGGGTAGGGGAAGGATGGGCATAGTGCCCACGGCGGGGGCATGCTATTTTTCTACCTAAAAGTGCTGCCACCTGGCCATAAACGCCTCAACTATGAAGGGGCGTTAGAGAAGTTGTACGGGAAAGATAGGGTACTCCAGGTACGCGAGTGTAAATGTCAACTAATTACTCTTGGTGGGCCTTGCTAAGTAGAGGGAGAATGGAGTATTGAGATTAATCAATGGACGGGAAATCGCAGGAGTTTGAATGTTCAAGTAGTGGGTGGGATGACCCGGCATAGATAATAGGAAATAATAGGATGCTACCTGTTAGATCAGGTAGGGGCGAGTAAGGAACAACACGCCTTAAAATACCGGAAGGTAATAGAAGGCTTTTGTTTATATAGTAGCTTTAGTTATAAGTATAATTATAGTTGTATTTTATTGTAAATAAATCCTGGAGGGAGAGAAAAAAAAAAAAAAAAAAAAAAAAAAAAAAAAGGAACAACCGTGGTAAATGGGACATCAGAATCGTGACGCGCACGTACAGCTGCAGAGGGATTGAAACGGGTGCGGAAACCCAAATAGGGGTGGTAAACAAAATCGATGACTAGAGGGGAGACATTCAGAGGGAGTTTCGGGATATTTTTTCTAACGAGGGGGATATTTTAGGGGTAACGGGACGGATCACGAGGTTCCCTTGAAGCTAGACAGAGTAACCTACGTTAAGGAACGGAGATATCCTAAAGCACTTCGGTCCCATATCCGCGAAGAACTAAATAACCTCAAAGAACAGGGGATCTTTATGGGCGGATAAGAAGACGAGTTTACCGGGGGGCGGGAAAGAACGTTACAGAGTGGTAGTAGACTATCGAAAACTTAATGAGAAAACCGTTGGTGAGAGATATCCGATCCCGAAGTTCGCAGATATTTTAGATAGGCTGATCGGAGCAACCATCTTCAGTACACTGGACCTTAAAGCGGGATATCACCAGATTAAGAGGCACACGCGTGATCAGCATGAGACACCATTTAGCTTCAAGAGAGGACATTATGAGTTCATGCGCATGCCGTTTGACCTAAAAACGCCCCAATCACCTTCCAGCGCTTGATGGATGAACTCCTCAGAGGCTTAGGAGAACCTTACGGTCAAGTTTACATGGATGACCTCCTTGACTTTTGTAAGACCAAGACGGAACACGTAGAACATTTGCTCAGAGTTTTCCCTAAGATTAGGGAGTTTGGTCTCATGCTGTCAAAGGAGAAATCGGTTCTGGGACAGGAGAAAATAACATTCTTGGGCCATAACATCTCAAAAGAAGGGGTCAAACCAGACGCTACTAAAGTTAAAACGATTTGCAAGATGGTGGTGACGCAGGACTTCAAGGGTATACGTCATGGCAGCATATTTTCTAGTGCCTCTTAACAAATTGCTCAGAAAAGGGTCGAGGATAGTCTAGCTACAGACGCCAGCTACAGAGAACAACATTCGGAAATGTATGGAAAGGTTACAAGAAAAACCCGTGCTTGCGTTCCCGGATTTTCAGAAACCCTTCGCATTAATGACGGATGCGAGCAAATATGCGTTGGGGGCAGTATTCTCGCAAGGAGAGGCCGAGGGTGAGTGCCCGATAGCTTACGCAAGCAGACGGCTGACTGACGCAGAAACGAGTTACAGCGCGTTAGAGAGATAATTGCTCGCTATCGTGTGGGCAGAAGAGGATTTTCGGCCGTACATCTTTGGAAGGAAGTTCCGAGTTCACACTGATCACAGGCCACTCCAAAACAGGAAAACTCAAAGAGACCTCGGCGAGAGTGTCAAGATGGAAGGAGTTTCTGGCACAATACAATATGGAAGTTATCTACAAGCCAGGGAAGGAAAACGTCGTAGCGGACTGGATGTCTCGGGCCATTACAACGAAAGCGGTAGAAGAAGTGATTGAATCGTCACGCGACGTGCGACAATTCCTGAGTGAATGGACACCGGAGAGAGAAGGAGGCGAAGCAACTGAATGACAAAAACCACCATCAGACGATATTTCAACAGAAGCGCCTCTCATGGACATCCAAATAGATACGTTTACCTGGAGAGGTTATAAGTGGGTGACAACGGTAGACTTATTCAGCAAGGTAGCTATGGCAGATCAGGTGCACGTACGGTCGGCGGATGCAGTGTTAGGGGCGTTACAACGTTGGTTACAGTTTTATGGGGTTCCAGAACAGATCTCATCAGATGGTGGTCGAGACTTTGACAATGCGGTAATTCGGGAGGAGATGCGCGTTTTAGACGTCCGATGGCACCTCAACACGCCGAGACATCCTAAAAGTAGGGGATGTATCGAGCGTCTTTATAGCACACAGAGTGAGCACCTACGGGTATACCAAGGGGAGAAAGGACTGGAACGAGACGTTGTTATGACTAAAGCCATCGTCGCATACAATCACTCTATTCATGCGGTTTCGGGGTTCTCGCGCCGTTCGAGACACTTTTCGGCTTGAGGGAGCGTCTTTTCGGATATATAACGAAAATATGTATCAATAATACATATACAAAAACAATAGCTATTTTATTATACTTGCTTCTGAGTTATACTTTTTGAAGCAAGCTCCCATACAAAAAATGCATAAGCAAGTTCTCAACGCCCTTCAAGGGATCGTCAAAAGTTTGATAAGATAACTTTTTTACTGTAGTTTGAAATTTATCATTGAAAGTAGATAGGGAAATAAGGCTGATAACATCTTTTCAAAAGTTTGATATAAACATGTTTACTCGACAGGCTTAAAAGATAAGCTATTATTTATATTATATTTTATTTATTATTATTGGTATATTGATTAGATCATTATCGACATTGCTAACTATAATTTATGAAAATTTAATAATATCGACATGAAGAGTTATCTAGAAATATCTATTGGGCGCTGATTTTCAATCAATAAAAATTGGTTAACAAAAATACCAACTGATATTTCATAACAATGAAATTCTTTAAACAATCTCTTTTTTAATTGAAACCATAATAATTAGTTGTTTGTTCATTTAACGTCACTTTATGCTGCTGTGGCTAATCGGACGATGGTACATTGGGAGTTATAAACTTTGCCTATCCAGGTTTAATTAGGATAGGGATTTTTAACGAGTAACTGGCATCGTACAGACTCGGGACCCCCGTTTAACGTCCCTTCCGAAGGACGGCATAACCTGCAGGGCTACGAACCCGTGATCTTGGGCTTAGTAGTTTGTTATGCTAACCACTAGACCACAGGTCGCCCCCCCCATAATAATTGGAATCTTCTAACATTCAATTTTTATCGATTAAATTAAATTTAAAGACAAAATTGCTCATTATTTTCTCCAACACAGATAATTAGCGTGGTTAGTATATTTTCAAATAATTTATTAACATCAATGCATTTAATTAATGCTACTTTGAACATATATTGGATTAAGTTTCGATTCTATCAGTCAATTTTTAGTTTGTATCATCTATGAGGTTTAGATTTTTGAAGAAGTTTTTATTCAATGTTTATTGAAAAGAAACTTCCTTTTACCATTATTTACATAAATTTATGTAATGAATAAATTGAAATATAGTATTTCATTGTTAAATTCATTGAATTTAACAATCATTATTATCTCTAATGTTGGTAATACATTTTTATAATTATTTGATTATTCCATGACACTAATCAAATTTCCCAAATTATCCGAAAATCCATTGCTACCCTCAAACAGTTCCTGAGATTCCGCGATTCTATGCCCCTTAAAATCCGTCAGCTCCTTGTCTCCTCTCTCATTTTTCCTCACTTCGATTATGGCTGCCTTGTATACGGTGGACTGTCTGGCGGGCTTGAGATCAGATTGAGAAGACTAATGAATTGTTTCATTAGATTCATCTTTGGAGTTTCCAGGCGCTCCCACGTCTCCAGTTGGTATGCCGAATTGAAGTGGCTCTATCCAGTTTTCCGGCGGCAATATTTCCTAGGTGTACACCTTTTCCGAACTTTTACAACCAAAAAACCTTCTTACCTTCTTGATTTGTTTACTCCTTGTTCCTCGGTCCATTCGTTTAATACGAGATCCCAGCCCATAAACCTATTCATCCCTTCTCACAGATCTGCCTCCTTTAAAAATCCTTTGTCATGCGTGCTACCTTGTTTTGGAATTCCCTACCTATTTCCATACGCAAATCCTCATCCTTAACCTCATTTAAACACCATTTATTTTTCCATCTCCTCAGCAATCAATCTCCCGAATATATGTAAGATTAAAATTTTCGCAACTCAGAGCTTTGAGCTTCATTCAACTATTTTTTCATTTATTCTTCTTTTTTATACAGATTCTTGTATATTATATATTTTAGCACACTCATATATACGTATTTTAAATGTTCACCAGTTGTATTAATTTTAGGATTAATAACCATGTTACATAATTAATTCCTGACTGTCTTTAAATGCCAGACAAATGTCTCTTTATTGCACATTGTAATTATTCTTAGGGGACTAAATGTCCCAGAATAAAATTTATTTTCTTTCTTTCTTTCTTTCTAATATTTTCAAATTTTATATTTATCTATCATTAAATTATTCTTATGAGCAATAAGAAAAATATATCAATCATTTTTATATTATGTCATTTATATTAAATAAATTACACAATATTCAAATACTTTTTGGATGGAATTTTTTTGAGTATTCACTTGGATGATATTTCGACCTCAAAGTTTTTGGTTTAACTTGGTAGCATTGTATTTTCACTCTATTTTACACACATACAAAAAGTAGGTTGAATTTATTTTTATGTTGTAAGCGGATTTATGTTTACTATACAAAAATGACTTGTAACTAACTACTCGGCGTTCTAGTCTACTTCAACACTTACTAGACAAACGCTTTATGCTCCTAATTATTACAAAAGAATCATATACATGACTATTATAAGGCCTATCTGGACTTCGGAGTAGAGCTTTGGAGCTCCACTAAGCCAGCGAATTTCTCTCTTAACTAATCCTTATAAGGTAAAATTCTTAATGAAATCTTCAATGCTTCTACTTTGTTACAAATAAATTCATTCATAATCTCCATTAGCTGCAGATTTGGCACGGACCTAATATTAATCGTTTCATACTACTCAAACCCACTAGTGCCAATCCTTTTATGTTGAAATTGTAATTTGATTACTACCTGTGGGCAGTTTCTCTACATGCCTGAATCTCATGCTATTACGTATCATTGCTTCTACTTCCATTTATTATTACAAAACAGTGCATATACATATAAATACATTTTTTAAAACGTTTTTGTTACATGTCTAAGGTACATGAAGTATCTTTCAACAAATAGTACAACATTAACAACTTACGACGGAAATGGCGAAGGTATATTGAAATTATTTTATCATTGTTTGAAAAGAAAACATATGTCCAGGGCCAGGACTCGAACCCGGGTCGCCCACGTCTCTAGCGTGGTGCTCTGCCAACTGAGCTAACCTGGCTTGCATCTCGGTCAGATGCATCCTTTCTTTTCACTGATCCCATATCCCCGTGTTCTATCTGACAGAATCTGTCTAAGATGCGAGCCAGGTTAGCTTAGTTGGCAGAGCACTAGAGACGTTGGAGTCCCGGCCCTGGACATATGTTTTCTTTTCAAATAAAAATATTAAAAAATTATAACAATTAATATTTAAAAAAATTATCTTTGATTTTAAATAAACTACGATTTGCCATTAAAGTGGTACAAAATTTATTTGTAAAGCTATTTATATAATCATAAAATTTTGTTTCTCTTCGAATTTTTATCAACACCTGTCAATTAAATAAATTGACAATTAGCAGATTTTCTGTCTGTAAAATTACAATAAAATGGTTTCATCTGCATTCTTATGATAGCAGATCCCTCATCCACGAGTAATAATAAAATATTATAAGGATACAACTGATAATAATAATAATGGCATTCAAAAAATAACTGATGAGCTGTATCTTATGGATGCTAGATCATATAAGAAATACTGAAGATTTTAGAGATAAAGTACTAAACCCCACCATTTATCATCAAAACCAGTGGAGACTAAGAGAAGAACTCCCAACGATTGAGTCATTAGTTTCCGTCCCAGTGATCTTCCTGGACAAACAAGTATCTGGTGAAATATTTTTAATTTTACAGTTTAAAGCATCTTTTAATTTATCTATGATCTCAAATTGATATATTATCAATATTGATCATGATTTTGTAAGGGAACTTCCAACATTGATGAACTATTTGGAATGCCAGAGATGAATAATTAATAGTCTTTTTTAAAAGTATATTGCAGAGCGTTTTTGTTTAAAATATATCGACAGTTTATAATAGCTCTAACGACATTGAAAAATTGTAATGTATATAAATTATATGTTATATAAGATTAAATACAAATAATTTGTTAATTCCAATTTCCTATACGGAATAAAATAAAAATTGAAAAAATGTAACATATTCGTTAATTAACAGTTCTTAAGATTGAGTGATAATAATGCCCTAACAGGGAAAAACAGACTTTTAGGGAACACTCTAAATATGACAATATAGAATATATGGTAATTTTGATTGAGGATGTACAATAGTAGTGAATATTTCGTCATAAACCCGTAAGTACAATTTATGTATTAATCTCTTTCAAATGTCATTTTACATTTATTTTTATATTGTATGTTTAGATTATTGTGTTATTTAATATAATTCACTAAAAGCCTGTTTTTCACTGTTAGGGCATGATTATGATAACACTGGCTGACAAAAAATTTTTTTTTTTTTAGTAACATAAAGCTTAATAGCATAGGTTAGTAGAACGAACCTCTCTTAATCCGAAAATGACCAGGAGGAAGTCGTAACACGTAAGCAATCCTTGTTACATTAAACAAAGTATATGCACAACGGTGCCACTCATTGGTTATTTAACAATGCTTTTACTAGCTTTCTTACTCCATATTTCGATTATTTTTATAATTTATATAAACTAAACATCTAAGGAGCATACATACATCAAAAACATTTTTTTGAAATTTTCGTTAAATTTCTTTTTTTCTTTTATGGGGGTCACATCAACTCTCTTTAAAAACCAACAGTAATCACCCATCATTGCTGGATCCCATCGTCCATGATACCGAATTTCCATTGTTCTCATTTCTTTATGGAATCTTTCACCTTGCTCGTCACTGACCGCACCTAAGTTCTGAGGAAAAAAACAAGAATGCAGAAAGTGAATTTTAATTGACAATTGACAACCAAGTAACTGGCATGAGTCTAAAAGTTCATTGACCAGTTGTTCGTAGTTTTCCCCAATCTTGTTGCCTAAAAAGCCCCTCACTACATTTGCGAATGCGTTCCAAGCCCTAAGTTCTTGCATGCTGAGCTTTTCTTTAAAATGCACATCGTCCAGCTATTTTGAAATTTGTGGACTAATAAAAATTGCTTCTTTAAGTTTGGCGTCACTTAACTGGGGAAAGAGTTGCGTTAGGTATTTAAATACTTCGCCCTCTTTATTCGTAGATTTCACAAAGTTTTTTCAAGAGCCCAAGTTTAATATGTAAAGATAGCAAAAGAACATTTTTCGGTCTACAAGAGGCATATATTTAACAATTTTACTTCTTGGTTTAAATTCTACCCTTTCCAGCCAAATCTTCTTTACATAATGTTCATTTACTGCATGACTGTCCCACAAACACTAACACAGAAAACAGCAATATTTTGTAAAACCTCCCTGAAGTCCTACTAAATTTTTTTTTGCGATCTGCCATTTGAACCGGTTGTAGCTAATTCTCTCTAAAACGGTATGCAAAGTTTCATAGTCTTCTTTCATCATCACTGATTGGGCAACTGGTATAGATGGTTTAATGTTTCCATTATGAAGTAAAACAGCTTTGAAACGGTATTTCGACGAGTCTATGAATAAGAGCCACTCGCGGTGATATAACAGCATCGAAATCAAAATCTTATCAAAATCAACAGCCTGACAGTCAAAGTAAAGTTGATAAAAGTTCTTTACAAGTGGGGTCCAATTTCGCCTCTGAGACTTGAAGGTCAGCTAACTACAAATATAGCAGAAACTGTCTACATGATTTGCACACTTTCTTGGCATGATGAAAAAACAAAGGACTAAAACATTACATACACAATACACTTCCGAAAAGAAAGGAAGGAAATATTTCACTTCTGAACAAACTCACAGGCCTGACCATGTCCAAACATGAATGAGCCTGCGCAATTCAGCACAATATTACAAATAAAATTTCCTTAAATACAGCTTGGATAAAATGAGGTAAAAGTTCCAATGACAGGTAAAAAACCCCCCCGCTGAAATCAGATTTTAAAAAGTAACTGTCACATAAAAACTGTGCCTGATGGAAAAATTCTGACTACTTATCTGAATTCAGTATAAAAAACTGCACTAGATTCACTAATCAGATTTCTTGGGAAGACAACCTTGTCGAGCAGTGTTATCTAATACAACCTTTTCGGGTTTTTGTAAAGAAGCTAAAAAAATTTAATCAGTCAGCTGAAAATGCAGTTCTAACGAAGCCATTTTAGCAATATGATTCTCGCCAACGTAAAACTAAACAAATAAAACAACCTAATAAGGTATTCAACTAAACACAGAGATCGATTTTAATTCACAAAATATAAATAGGCTTATTTGTATTTAGTTCTAAAGTCTGTGAATATAAATTCTATAAATTAACATGCTACAAAAACAATAAATTGTAGTTTTAAGAAGAAAGGATATTTCCGAAATTGAATGTATTTATTTGAATATATATAAAATCCGTTGCTACCATTGAAGGGCAAGTTATAGCTAGTTAGGCTGGAGCGCTACTTATGTATACAAATAGCTACTAAGTTATTCTCATGGTGTTGGCCCCTATTTCACACTAAACCGTTTGGGATCCAAGCAATCTAAACTATCATGTAAGTCTGAACCCTTGTGAAAAATATGTTTTTTCGATACGATAATTTTCAATATTTTTCTAGGATCCTAAGATAAGAATAAAATATTTTTATTTCAAGGTAAAACATTTTGAAGATATATTTAAGGAGATCTGTCCGCTTATATGGTACTGTGGTAACTTTTTAAGTTATTTGCCCCTATAGTGAGATCACAAAGTTTGGGATTCTTCAAATATTCGGTATCAGTTCTTCGGGTTGTCAATTCGAGTTAAGTCACAAGGTTTAAGTTTTCATTTGTTTCTTTTTTAGTATCCTCGAAAAAGTTATAACTGTATATTGTATCTGTTACTGACTGCATATAGATCAACGAACCGACTTACACATACTGTTTAGCTTATATCATCGTCTATACCTCGAAATGTTTCTTGAAGCAATCATTTCTTGGTTAAATGATTACCGAAATATACACATTTCCCATAATGACACTCTTTTTTATTTTTTTAAACTAAAACTCATGATTTTATTTATTTTCGATAATATTAAATAGGAAATGAATGAGTAGTTAAAACTCGTGACTTAACTAAACGGGACAACCTGTAGAACTGGTACCAAATATTCTATTTTATTAAATGGGAAAAATAATCACATGAAATAAACAATTAGAAAAATAATTGAAACTATTCCATAAAAATAATAATCAATACCATGGGTACTATTTTCAAATTACCGTTCTTTTCATTAAAGATAATCCGCATAATGAAAAACCTAAATTGGTTTGTAACTAATTGAAATTTCACGTCTCATTAAAAGTATCATGCTATAATCTATACATATAAAATGATTTGTCCTGAATGACTGACTGAGGTATTAACGCGCAGCCTAAACCGCTTATCGTAGAGACCTAATACTTTGAGGGTGTGTTTTTTGTATGTCGTAGGCATCCGATAAGAAAGGATTTTCCGAAATTCTACCCCTAAGGGGGTGAAAAAGGGGGGCAAAGTTTGTATGCTTGCTCACGTATTTCTTACTCGCAAAATCTACATATTTTCGCTTTTATTTTCAAATAACATAGTTCACTTCTCTTGTATATATATATACATATATATATATATATATATAGATATATATATATATATATATATATATATAGATATATATATATATTGTAAAAAATTCAGCCGGATGCGGGGAACACTCTTAACAATTCTGACGAAATCATAATACCAATCCATCAACAATATGCTTATACGTTTCCTTCTTTAAGTTTTGTTTATCTGGAAGGACGAATTTCAAAAAAGGATGGGACTGATGGAACAACTACAAAATTCTAATAACGCGTTTGCGTTTTTTTTTTGATGAGATAAGATATGAATTGAATGGTATTGAAGTCGATAGAGTGAGAATCCCCGGAATAACTACAACGCTTAAAGGTCATACATCGTTTTCACCCAATCAAGTCAAAGGACTAGAAAATGCCGGGTGGATAATCCCAGGTGTCAATAAAACAGTTTCAATAGATAAAAACGGTTTTTTTAGCGTATATCTGCCATTGGATATTCTCTTAGGGATATGTGAGGACTATCAAAAGATTAATCTTAAGCAAGAACTCGTTTTGATCAGATCGAGTACTGACTTGAACTGTGTAAAGGGTAGTGATGATGTACAAATAGAATTAGATAAAGTGGTTTGGAGGATGCATCATATTCGTGTTTCTGATCAAGAACGTCGAAAGTTGTTAAAAATGGTAGTTAAAAACAAGGTCATTTCTATTCCATTCAGGTCGTGGGATCTTTACGAATACCCTAATTTACCAGCATCGCAGCAAGAAAATTTAGAAAAGCCTTGCTATGTTATTATCGCATTTCAAACTGGTACAATGAGAAATGCTACCAAAGATATTAGTCGATAGTTGTAAAATAAAAAAATTGAAACTCTAACTGAATAGCGAAAAATATCCTTATGACGAATCTAGATTTTGCACAAGGAAAAGTGGCTCTCCTCTATGAAATGTATAACGAGTTTCAAACGAGTTATTATGGTAATAGACATTCGCAACCTCTGTTGTCACGATCCGATTTTGAGACCTTCGCGCCTATAGTCGTCATAGATTGTTCTAAACAATCCGAGGCAATAAAATGTAGGACTATCGATATTAGCGTACAGCTAGAGGCGAGTGAGAACTTTCCGCCTAATACTAGGGCATACTGTCTTATCCTTCACGATAAAGTAGTAGAATACGAAAAATGTACTGATAATGCATATATAAAGCTGCTGTATCGGCTACAATAATATCAGTTCTCCGTTGTACACCGACTAAAACATACGATGCGTTTAGCGGCAATTGAGTTCTTGAGGTATCGCACGGCTTCTTACTCATTGATTGTTAAAGAATTATCTGTAGTCTCTATTAGTCATGGCTCATCGTGGCATTGGTTTTTCAATCCACCTCGAGATGCTGAAGATGTTGTTCATTCAAAGATAAACCTTTGGGTTAAGAAACATATTCATGGAATGGGATGGGACGATGGTGATGTATTATATGAGGATATGAGATATTTATTACAACACGCCACTGAAGACTTTGACATATTATGGGGGAAAGGAATGGAAAAGAGCAAGTATATTGAAGATCTTATTGATAAACCGGTCTATGATCTACATGAATTCGGTTGACCTAACTTCAAACAATTAGAAAATTGGAAGATGGTATGTCATTTTCATTTAAACTCGTCTTTTGTCTGTTCACTAAATCAGGCACGCCGTTTAGCGTCATGGGTCAGAAAAAATGATGAAGCAGTAAACTTTATAAAGAAAACGTTCGTAAGCATACATTTGTAAATATTATCTCTCCTCCTCATAATCTGCTCTCATTCGCCGGATTTGTAAGGGGAGTAAAAGATACGGTCAAATGCGTATATTGTGGACTGTTATATGACAAACAATCGCTCATCAATCCACTCAAGTACCATATAGCGAATAGTCCTGAATGTTTATGGTTTAAGGAAGAAGAGTACTTTTGAAACTAATCGGAAACATGTGGTATCAGCGTGATTAAGGACAAATCACCTCCCTGTGCAACCGTTATCCAAGAAACCGAACCACAGACCCTTCAAGGGTTGTTGTGCCATAAGTTTAAAAAAAAATATTTTGCTAACTTTTATAAATTTAATCTTACCATTGTTACAGCTTCGTCTACTTAGGAACAGAAGTTAATTCACAAAATGACATATCTCAGGAGATAAGAAGAAGAATTAATTCTGCTAATAGGTGCTATTATAGGAAGCAACTAACTAGCAGGTTCCTTTCTGGGCAGACAAAGCTGCTGATCTACAAAACGCTCATTCGACCGGTACTCACATATGCCTCAGAGGCCTGGGCTCTAATAAAGCCAGATGAGAAAAGGATCCTAATCTTCGAGAGGACAATCCTGAGGAAGATTTTCGGCCAGTAAAAGTGGGAGAAATATGGAGAAGGCGATACAATAGAGAGGTATACGACCTATATAAGACATCAGATGTCAGAACAATTAAAACTAGGGCGACTGCGATGGGCATGTCTCTATTAGTCATGGCTCATCGTGGCATTGGTTTTTCAATCCACCTCGAGATGCTGAAGATGTTGTTCATTCAAAGATAAACCTTTGGGTTAAGAAACATATTCATGGAATGGGATGGGACGATGGTGATGTATTATATGAGGATATGAGATATTTATTACAACACGCCACTGAAGACTTTGACATATTATGGGGGAAAGGAATGGAAAAGAGCAAGTATATTGAAGATCTTATTGATAAACCGGTCTATGATCTACATGAATTCGGTTGACCTAACTTCAAACAATTAGAAAATTGGAAGATGGTATGTCATTTTCATTTAAACTCGTCTTTTGTCTGTTCACTAAATCAGGCACGCCGTTTAGCGTCATGGGTCAGAAAAAATGATGAAGCAGTAAACTTTATAAAGAAAACGTTCGTAAGCATACATTTGTAAATATTATCTCTCCTCCTCATAATCTGCTCTCATTCGCCGGATTTGTAAGGGGAGTAAAAGATACGGTCAAATGCGTATATTGTGGACTGTTATATGACAAACAATCGCTCATCAATCCACTCAAGTACCATATAGCGAATAGTCCTGAATGTTTATGGTTTAAGGAAGAAGAGTACTTTTGAAACTAATCGGAAACATGTGGTATCAGCGTGATTAAGGACAAATCACCTCCCTGTGCAACCGTTATCCAAGAAACCGAACCACAGACCCTTCAAGGGTTGTTGTGCCATAAGTTTAAAAAAAAATATTTTGCTAACTTTTATAAATTTAATCTTACCATTGTTACAGCTTCGTCTACTTAGGAACAGAAGTTAATTCACAAAATGACATATCTCAGGAGATAAGAAGAAGAATTAATTCTGCTAATAGGTGCTATTATAGGAAGCAACTAACTAGCAGGTTCCTTTCTGGGCAGACAAAGCTGCTGATCTACAAAACGCTCATTCGACCGGTACTCACATATGCCTCAGAGGCCTGGGCTCTAATAAAGCCAGATGAGAAAAGGATCCTAATCTTCGAGAGGACAATCCTGAGGAAGATTTTCGGCCAGTAAAAGTGGGAGAAATATGGAGAAGGCGATACAATAGAGAGGTATACGACCTATATAAGACATCAGATGTTGTCAGAACAATTAAAACTAGGGCGACTGCGATGGGCATGTCACCTGGCACGGATGGAGGACACGCGGATTCCCAAGAAGATTCTCAAAGAGGGAATCCATGTCACACGGAGAGTAGGGAGGCCAAGGTGCTGTAGCGGAGGATGCACGTACCCTTCTTAATGCTAGAAACTGAAGGGATGCTGCGCAGGATAGGGCTGACTGGCTGAGAATGCTGGAGGCGGCCCAGACTCGGTGACGAGTTGTTGCGCCATTTGTTATTATTGTTACACATTAGCTTAAAAATAATTCTACTTCCAAAACGCCCTTTTTAATATATATGCGGATAATATATACTTGGAAAGTCCTTCTTGATATTCTTCACTCTCTTCTCACTAGGAAAAACTGTCTCTTTCTCCTTCTTAGCCACCAAGTAAGCACTATGAGGGTCCACTGTACCTGTTGTCACTCTTCCCACGGTATTTCAAAATATTTCATATCTTCTTCAGAAATGCCTACACCAGCCACATTTAAACAATATATATAAATAAAATAGGTAATAGAAGTGCGAAACAATTTAAAAATATATTAAAGTTTCATACTAAATCAATTTAATTTAGATTAATTTAAATTAATCTTATTTGAAATTTTTGACTCCTGACCAATTAAGTTCTCAGATGCGGAGGATTTTATATAATTGATATAAAAAATATATAAACAAACAAAATTTAACTTTTTTGATGAGAATCTTCTCTTTATAACGTTCCTTCAAAAGAACAAGGAGCCAAGTCAAAATGTTTTTTGTGTTAGGGCTTCAGTAGCAATTTTGAGTTGTATCACGTTTGAACTTGGAGTTTTATAAGAATAATGGAATAACTTAAAATCATAGTTTCAAACTATAAAAATATTTCTGATGGTTAATAAAATAATTTTAGCGCCATCATTACAATAGGAATATTTAGCTTTAACAATACCCAATTCTTAATTTTTTTAAATCAAATAGAATTTTCAAACACCTCGGTTGAGAAATTAGTTTTTTTGAGTAATGACATTGTTTTTTTGAAGGAGTGATATACTCAAAATAGTGGTCATTTATGAGGTTACTGGAAAACTGAAATAGTAAAATGGGCTAAATGGATGTACTACATAATTTATTAAAACTTGTTTGACATATAAAATTGTGTAAAATTAAAAAAAAAAATTGAATATAAATCAAACATTCAATATATGTACATATTCAAATTAAATACCAACCGATTACTGAGCGACTACATCAAAAATAATTGCTTAATAATAACATATTTCTGGTTCTTAGGCTACTTGTAATACTGATCTACTATTTTAGGATAGATCTCTTTATCCAATCGTAGCAAGTTTCTTCTTATTCTTTTTTGCTTTCTCCTTTTTCTTCTTCTTCTTGTTCACCTGAGCATTTGCTTCACCCTTGGTCTGCCCTGACTTTTCGTCTGCGGTCGCTTCCATCTTGCTGCTGGTGGAAACGTTGTCTCCAGCACCGGTTGCTGTAAGTTTGATGTCAGCTTCGTTCTTCTCATCGCCAGTTTTCACCGTTGCGGACCCCTTGCCTTCCGCCTTCTCATCATCGGCCTCGTTGGACCAATGGACATAACTGAACAAGAGAATGAGGAACAAGTAAACCTCGGGAACTGAAAAAGAGAACGAAGTTATTAAGTTGAAAGTGAATTATGTTAAATCAAGCTATTAGTATTTTTGTTTTTAGAGAAGAAAAAGGTCCAAAATAAGTTTTCAAATGTTGAAAGACTATTGATCTGCAACCAAAATTTCGAAGATATTGCATATCTTCATCAGGACTTGATAGGATATACTGTGTCACCAATGGTCGTACGATTACATTATTAACATATAGTTCCTTCAAAATAACAATGCCATTTTCAGATTTACCAGTTTCAATTAAGCTTTACTTCTTTTACATTAAATCCAGTTCCTTGAATTATCTATGAAAGTTAGGAGCGATGTCCAAGGTACTTTTTATATACAGTAGATTAAGAAAGCGTGCAAATAATATAAATTGACCTCCCTAACAAAATAATTGTTTGGAAACAAGGTAGAAAAATGGATGGCGATGTCAGAGAAAGAAGCATTGAAGGAAAAAATGGCCGGAGGAGAGAAAAAGAATGCATCACCAATAGATGAAGGAAATTTGTAACGATGATCAATCTTTGCGTGACCCTCCTGGGCCCATTAGCAATAAATTAATATATATATAGTGGTCTTATAATACTTGCTTTCTAGCTTTTCGGTTTGAAACAAACTCTTCTACGAAAAATGGAGAAGCGAGTTCTCAACGACCTTCAACAAATCGTCAAAAGTTAAATAAGATAACTTTTTTACAGTTGCTTAAAATCTCGCGAGAACATTTACATAAATAGGTAGGGAAAAGAAAGCTGATAACATGTTTTCAAAAGGTTGATAAAATCATGTTTACTCGACAGCTTTCAAAGATAAACTACTATTTACAGAATATTTTGTTTCTTATAAATGATAAACTGATTCGAACATTATTGACATTGAAATTATTGGGCGTTGAAATTATTTTTCAATAATAATCAACAAAAATCGTTTTCTAAAAATACCAAGTGCCATTTTATAACAATGAAATTCCTTGAGAATTATCTGTCTTGATTTAAACCATAATAACTTTACTATTATTGTTTCAATCAACTAACTAGCAGATTAAAATTGATCCAATTATTTCAATTAAAAAAATTGAAAGAAAAACGGTCATTATTTTCTCTATCATAAACAATTAGCGTGGTTAATATATTTTCAAATAATTTATTAAC
This sequence comes from Troilus luridus, assembly GCA_964056705.1. NCBI lineage: Eukaryota > Metazoa > Arthropoda > Insecta > Hemiptera > Pentatomidae > Troilus > Troilus luridus. The sequence goes on from OZ057413.1 coordinate 86,925,019, forward strand.
ATTAAATTAATGCTACTTTAAACATAGATTGCATTAAGCTTCGAATCTTTCGGCCATTTTTACAATTTGTATCACCCATGGAGTTTGGATTTTGTGCGATAGAATATAGATTGAAATATTTAAGAGTTTTTCAAAAATTATCGAAAAGAAACTTTCCAATATCATTAATTACATAAATTTAAGAACGAATTAAAAATGGATATTTTATTCTTCAAATCCATTGAATAACAATAATTATCTCAAATGTTCACATGTATTTTTATAATTATTCCACTACACTGATATTTTCAAATTTTATATTTATCTATCAATAAATTATATCAAATATATCAATTTACATACATCAATTTATACACTCAGTTTATTTACATACAAAAATAAGTTAAAATTTATTTTTATGTTCTGAGAATTTATTAATAATTTTTAGTTCACTTCACTGAATTGTTAAGAAACTACTCGGCGTTCTTGTCTACTTCAACACTTACTTGACAAACGTTATAAGCTCTCAATTAATTAAAAAAGACTCATTACATGAGTTACATAATACATGGGTATTATAAGACCTATTTCGACTTACGGAGTAGAGCTTTGGGCCTCCACTAAGCCAGCGAATTCTTCTCGTATCCAATCCTTGCAATCCAAAATATTTCATAAAATCCTCAATGATCCTTATTTTGTTACTAAGAAAGGAATCTATAATGACCTCAGTGTCCCATTTGTGGCTGATTTGGCACGAACCTAATATTAATCGTTTCATGGCAAACATTATTTCTTCTCAAACCCACTAGTGCCCCCACTAGTACCCCAAACCTTTAAAGTTGGAACGGTTACTGGAGTGCTACTTGTGGGTAGTTTCTCTACTCTTCTTTATCTCATGCCGTTACAAATCATTAATTATATTTGCTTTTATTATTAAAAAAACAGTGGTAAATTTCAATAAATACAATTTTTTATACTTTTTTGTTATATGTCAAATGTACATAAAAAATCTTTCAACGACTTGAAGTGCATAAACGACTTACGACAAAAATGGCATTGCCAAGTTGAAATTCCTTTACCTTGGATTTTAAATATACTACAATTTGCTATTAAAGCGGAACAAAATGTATTTGCAAAGCTATGTATATAATTATAAGATTTTTTCTCTTTAAATATTTATCCACACCTGTCAATAGAACAAAATGACAGTCAGCTTTTCTGTCTGTAAAATTACAATAAAATGGCACGAAAGGCATGAAGAAGAACCGTACCCAGTATTAATTCTCCCGTGGATTGATTTAATATTCTTACGATCACTCATCCACGAATAATTATAAAATTTAAAAAATATTATCAGAATAAAACTGATAATAATAGTAATGGAATTAAAAAAATAACTGAAGAACTATATATTATGCATGCTAGAGCAAAGAAGAAATGCTGAAGATTTAAGAGATATAATGCTAATAACCCCATCATTGATCATCGAAAGCAGTGGGGCCTAAGAGAAGAACCCCAGACGGTTGCGTCATTAGTTTGAGTCCCAGTGAACTTCCTGAACAAACAAGATATTATTTTACAATGTATCTTGGGAAATATTTTTATTTTTACAGTTTAAAGCCTCTTTTATTATTGATGACCTGAAATTGATTTCATAAGTGAACTTTTAAAATTGTTGAAATATTTATTAAGAGTTAATAGAATTAATAATATTTTTTTAAGGTATGCTGCAGAGCATTGTTGTTTGAAATATATTGAAAAGTCACTAAACCTCATTTAATACCATACTTTATTGTCTAAAATTATATATAAATGGTATATTGTATAAAACATGATGTGTTAATTCTATTTCCCTATATGGAATAAAATAAAAATTGAAAAAAAGTAACATATTCGTTAATTGGCATTCTTACGATTCAGTCAAAATCATGTCCTAATAGTGAAGAACAGACTTTTAGGAAATAATATCATTAGTCAAAAAATCTGGTTGAGTAATGTTTTTTGTGACACTTTCTTCTTTCGTTTGTAACATATTTTGTATTTGATGTTTATTATAATTTACGTTTTTTCAAATATCGCTCCTTCAAAAGAACAACGACATAAATCTAAAAATGGCATTTTTTAGTGAAGCCTTCAGTTGCAATTATATTGGTTGAAGCTTTTTAATTCAGATACGACATATCTTATAATCGATTTATATGTTTATTAATTATTTCTTTTTATAAAATTTCATATCATCAGTTGTATTATGTTTGAACTTGAAGTTTTGTTGGAATAATGAGATAGGGTGAAATAAAAAAAAAAATTGTGATGGTTAATAGAAGAGTCAATACCACCGTTACCATAGGAATGCGTTGCTTTACCAATACTAAAATTTTAATATTTTAAATGTTTTTCATTTATTGTTCTTTTGATGGTGAATATTTTATTCAAAATTACGTTGGATTGGTATATACACAATTTTTGGTCAAGAAAATGACACCTTTTAATCCTGTGACATAATTTCTTTTGAAAACCTCGCCAAAGTCATCCAGTTTACGTATCAATGACATTGAAGATGAAACAACTTTTTTTAAACAAATCTGATAATCATATTTAGACCAATTTTAGATCATAATTTCAAAAGAGGAACTGCCTCGGAATATTTTACATCTTTACGAACCGTATCTGCCACATAAAAGCTACTGTTGTATTTCTTTTTTGAATAAGATTATAGGAAACAGAGTGACTCAGTGGTTGAGAACTGCCAAAGGTGTTGGGTTGAAATCCCGCTCGCTGGCAGACTTTTATTTAATCTGCCAGCGGTCGGAGATGGATCATCTGTGATCTAGAACCCTCCTGGGGCTTACCTGGCCTCTATAAAGTGGGTATCTTTAATTAGGGGAAACCAGGTGGTTGAAGGTGATTTACGAATCACCTTCCAATGTACTGATCCCATTACCCTTCACGGATTGTCGTGGTACAGTTATTTTTTTAAACTATACGGTATGTAATTTCATAGATTAATATATGAATCTATTCATTCCAATACCTAAGTCACACACCAAAAAAATAATAAGGGATGGTTTGTGAATCAAATTTGAAAAACCTTCTTCAAACGTATTTGAAACTATTCCATAAAAATAATATTCTATACCATGGGTATTTTTTTTAAATTACCATTCTTATCATTAAAGATAATCCGCATAATGAAAAACCTAAATTGCTTTCCAAGTAATTGAAATTTATTGTTTCATTACAAGTATAGTAAAATATAATAAGAATCTAAGAACAAATAGAATAATGTTCATTATTGTATATAATATTTTTGAACTTGTGATTTTCCAGATTTAAAAACAAAATTATTAATACGATAACATAGATCTTAAAAGGAGCTAAAAATATTTCTGTGTAATCCTTTGTTGTCCGGTTCGTAAAAAAAAAATACATACATACATATATATATATATATATATATATATATATATATATATATATATATATATATATATATATATATATACATATATAGCTCTTACCTTTCATATCGGTTGACGGGTCATGAATGAAGTTGAAGTTGAGAATGGGCGTATATAAGGTGTTTAAGAATCTAATGAGGTTATGGCAAGTAATAATGTCTAATGAGCTACAACTTTTACCACAAATTGATAGCGAAATTATGATAATGCCTAGGCCTTATTATTTCTGATAGTAACCCCACCACTAATTGCTGGTCTACCTACTTCTATCTGTCTTATCAAAACCTAGTTTCAGGTTTGTATCTTGTTTATTAGTAGATTGGAAGTAAATAAAACATTTATTTTTCAAAAACTTATATTATAATCAGTGGAGACAATAGTAACTAGGAAAGTTAATGAAATAATGATATTATAATGATAAAAATATCCATCATTTGTGAGGACTTAACAATGAACCTGCAACTGATTTTAATATAAAGGAGTAACATTAAAATTACTATCCAAACATGCTATATTAAACATCAAACGAAGAACTTTGTATGAAAAAGTTATTTCAGTGTTAATAATTTTCAAAAATACAAGTTATCGATAGCTTTATATTGAAGGATGCAATTATGGGTAATGGGTAGATTTTTCGGAAATCATTTCATAGGTTTCAACCAATAATTCGAAGTATAGATGGTGTATGTTTGTTGAAACGTTCATTTCTGGATGAAATGGTTACCGAAGTATACACATTTTCTATAATTACATCCTTTTATCCATACTAAAGCTGAAGATAACTTGTATTTTTGGAAAATATTAAAAGGGAAACGAATAAACAATTGCAACTATTTGTAACACATAATAAGGTATTCATGTTTGTACACGTCATTTCAGTTTTAATTTTATCCAAAAATACATGTTATCTTGACCTTTAGTACGAAAAGGAGAATAAAATCATGGGTAATGAACAGATTTCGTTAATCATTTCATCATGAAATAAAATTTTCAAATAATATTTCGAAATATAGATGATATATGTTTGGTGAAACGTAAATTACAGGATGAAATGATTACCGCAGTATATAAAATTTCCATAATTACATTCTTTTATCCATAATAAAGCTCATGATAACTTGTAATTTTGGAAAATTTTAAAAGGGATACGAATAAACAGTTGAAAATTGTTGTAACTCGAAGCGACAACCTGTGGAACAAATGCCCATAGTTATTTTAATCACTTGTTCACAAAAAGGGTATTTCAAACAAATTTGAAGTTGTAGTAATACTATAATTTTAATTTAAAAGTTAAAATCTAAATACACTGAAAACTAAAGAAGATTGAAACAGATCAATTAATAATGAAGTAAATTATATTCTTTATGGAAAATCAAACTGAACTAAGAAAAGTCACATCACATCACTTTTGCTATTAGACGTAAAACATGCCCGTAAGGTATATACCTTAATAACTCATCCATCCAGCAGAAAGATGAAGTACAGTATCTTGGACTAACGTTTGATAGGAGAATGACATGGGGTCCTCACGTCAAGATGAAACGCCAATCCCTAAACCATAAACTCAATTTATTGTATTCGCTATTCAGGAAAAACTCTAAATTAGATTTAAGATAGTAATTAAACACATACACATACTAAAACCAGTTTGGACATATGCATTACAAATTTACGGCATCGCTAAACAAACCCACAGAAAACGACAACAAACTTTTCAGTCAAAACACTAAATAACTATGGTAAGTAAATAACAAAACTTTGGATGCGGAAAATACAAACGGTAGAAGAACACACACTAACGTAGAACAAACGCTTTCAAGAAAAACTACACGAACACCCAAACCCATTGATAGAGCAAATGGCCACGATTCTCATGCCTAAGAACACTATGAGGAGACTAAAAATAAGGTGGATGAAGGATCTAATACAGTAGGTTATCAAATCAAGCCAATGGAGAGGTACCGCTGGGTACTGTTTTTCTTCATGCCTCTCATGGCATTCTATATTATTTTACTGTCAGCCAATCTGCTGATTGTCAATTATTTGTATTTGACAGGTGTCGATAAAAATATAAAGAGAGAACAAAAAATTAATTTCCCGGTTTTAATTTCTAGTTTATTTTATATATAAAATCATAAACCATTGGTTCGGAGAAACAGAGCTATCTGAGATTGGGTCCTTCAGTGAATGATATCCGATCAATAAGTAATATCTAATACCAAATGGTGCGGAAAAAAATGTATATAATTTGGGGTAAAAACGAAATATAAGTAAATTTAAGATACCGTCCTGATTGTTTACATAAATATGCATAATATGAGCAGGTAGGTAAATAAAAAATATATCTTAGAGAGTGAAAATAATAACTAAAGGATAGAAAAAAAAATACAAATCCTATTGTTTTTATGGAGATTAAATTATTTTCTGCAAAATCTCCTTATGATGAGAAAGCTTTAAATTAAATTAAGCCTTGATTAAAAGAAAGCCTACAGGCTACTTGAGGTCGGCGGGGCTTAATGAACTTGGCTACCGTCTAATGATTATACTTCAAATACTACTTGACCTCTTTCTCGTTTAGCAAAGTACAAGGAAAAAATAAATAAAAATCCATAAGTGTTATTAGTATTTTCTTGTTCTAACATAGCTGAGGGGTTACTGTAATTGTTACTTTTATTTTAAAAATTAAGACAATATTAATTATTATAAATAAAATATTAGCCAACGCGAATTTGAACCAATTTAATTACATTATTCAAAAGTGTATTTTGCTTATACATCGGTAAAATATCAATCTATATATCTATCAAATTCAATCTTGATATCTATCAATATATGTTTCTATGAATCGTTACAATATTCTATATAACAGATTATGTTTACTTTATTTCAATGCAACAGCAAATTAAAAAAAAAGGTAAAAATGGTTAGAAATCACTAATTTAATTTTTTGTTTCACTCACATACACACAAGTCGTTGTAATAATTAATAGTTGACCATAGATGGAGAAGAAAATTTGTACGGATCGAGGTAAAAAAACATATAAAAAAGATCAGTTGAGGTTTTCTTGATATGATATAAATAACAAATATATAAATAAAAAATGTATTAAACATTTAAAAATGTTGTGATGGTTAAGAAAATAATTTCAATACCATCATTACAATAGGAATGTTTTGCATTAAAAGAAGCCAAATTTTAATTTTTTTAACTCACATGGAACTTTCAAAAACCACTATCAAAAAATTACGTATTATGTGTAATGACTGTTTTTTTGAAGGAGCAAAAAATTAAACGAATAAATATTAAAGTTACAAAAGGCAAGAATATCTACTAGCAGAAATTCAATTTTGTTTTATTTTTCATGAACACACACACACATACACACACACACACATACGATTACAAAATTCGTTATAGTAATTAATAAATGACAATTGTAAGGTTGGAGGAAAAAAACGTTTTTTCTACCTCCACGTGGACCATTTTTTCAAAATAATTCATTAATTAGGATTAAGCTGAGAAATGTTTAATAATTGTAAATTTTATTTATTTTTATAAACTATGGACTAAGAAATATATATGAACAATACAGTATTCTATGAATGAAAAAAATAGTTGTAATGTATTTATGAATATATAGATAACTTTTGAATATACTTGTGTGTCTGTGTCCATTCATATGGTATAAAAATGTAACCATAACTTTCATTCCAAGACTTGGAATTGTATCCTTGGAATAACTTGGGAACTGATGGTGTATATCGTTGATACAAATGTAAAGTATCGAATGTGAAAGAGAAAAACACATTTTTCGTTTCTATCAATATCGACGGCTCAAGGATTGACGAATGTTATAGGAAACAAATAGAGTGATCTATAAGGACAGAACTACGAATAAAAATTGGGAAATACAAAAAAAAACATGAATTTAAATAGTTTAGATGGCTTACTGAAGATGGAAGTTCTTACAAAGATATATCAGAAACAAAAGTAAGAGGTAGAAACATTAGTGAAAAATAGTGACAGTGAACATAATAAGGTCTTAGAAAAAAAAAAATTATCAAAATTATATAAAGTCGAAAAGCCAAAACCAAATACAGAGATCGCACATGGTTGGAAAGGCCTCCTCAAGAGCGCTCGAATGGTAACAATAAAACACTATATGACCGAGTCATACTGACCTATAATTAATAAAGTTATATTGCAACACAGTAATTATTTTTTTATTACTTAATTTTTCCTGAGCACATATATAATAATATTTTATATAATAAATATTAACCGTTACGTAAACATATTCACGTATAACACATGGCCGGGTCCATGACACAGCCACATCCCATTTTTTTTTTTTTAACTCTCGGTACTTTACATTTGTATCGACGATATACCACGTGCTATTTGGAATAAGCTTCAATTAGCAAACGATAATCATTACAAGGTAACATCAACAAATGAATATTAAGGTTATATGAAACAAGAATATCAACGATCATAAATAAAATATTGCTTTCTTTGGTGGAGAAAAAAAAATATGTCTATGAAATAACTGCCTTGTGTATCTTATGTTAAAATGGATTAAGGATCACAGACAGATTTAGAATAATGACTTTCAACAGAAGATACTCCTTCTACGGGAGGGGATATACAAGATGATTGGCTAGGATCCTACAACAATAACCTAGGATAAGTAAATTAACAATAAACGGAACTCTTTTTTATCTAGCGGATGAGGAAAGTAAGTCACTTCCTTGCCGGCAGAAAAAAGACTGAATAAAGTGCCCTTAGGTAGAGACGCAATGATCCTCGAGGAGGAATCTAATGAAACAATTCATTAGTCTCTTTAGTCTTCGCTTGAGCTCGCTCGACGGGTCACCAATTACCCGTAATTAATTTGAGAAAAAAAGATTCCTGCTAATTAAAATTTTTACATTAAATTATTATTATTACATTAAACGAAGAGAAGGGCATATATGTATTATATACCTACAGTCCCGGTCAATGAGTAGTGAAATTTAATTTTGTCCAGAAAGAGTTGATTGTACAGAAGGTAGGTACAATATTAAACTTAAGCAACAGCTCCATTTCGAATGAAGGCCTGATACATCCATTTATGTACCACGTGAAGGAATACGATTCCCGTTTCCTTCAGTATGATAAACTCATGCCTGTCAAAACTCATGCAGATGCATTGGTTTGCATTTTTCACGACTGTACAATAAGTTTTTCTGGTTAATACCGTTTTTTGGTGACGTTTCGAAGCTTTATGGTTTTCATAATAATGTCAAAAGTTTTTACTAATGTAAATTTTTATAACGTTACTTTGTGCTACCATTGCTAATCTGACGATGTTACAGTGGGAGAAAGGGATGTTTAAAAAGTACCTACCTGACACCGCCCAGGGTTGGGACTGACATATTACGTCCCCTCTAATGGCAGCCACAACGAAGGATTGTTTAATTCCATTAGGATTATTTTAATGTAGTCTGAAGTGTGTGTTTGATTAGTGGGCACATATTTAAAGTTTGCAATAAGATTTGAGTTGTGAATATTGGAAATATTCATGATATTATGTATTAGTATTTATTTATTTTGTATGTTAGTATTTATCTCAATTCCAGATTTTCTTACTTTCTTGTGTTACTTTATTGATCCATTGAATGTACGATATTTTAGTTTATAAATAGTGCAATTATTAAATGTTATTAACAGGTTATAGAGTGTTTTATAGTTTTTTTCAAATATCGTTTGGAGCTTACCTGCATCAAAAGGAAATAAAAATATATTATTTAATTAAATGATCTTCAGTTGATTTTCTTTATAAATATACTTTATATATAAAACCAGAGTACCTGGGTAATCAAGTAAATAACCATCTATTAACTTTGTTTTTCATAACTAAATGCTATTTATTCAACGGATTGTGTTTAACTTAAATAATAAGTGGAGAACCAGGGGAAGAGAATCAATAATTATAAACAAAAGGTACCAATAATGACAATTCCAATGTTTCTATTTCTCAAGTATTCTAGAAGCTTGACATTTACTTAACAACTTTGTTACCTTGGAGTCGAAGTAAATCCGTTGTAATGGTTTAGAAGACAATCGATGATTCGTTATATAAGACAAATGAGTTAGTAGTTTAAAGGATAATTCGTTTTCTCCTCTACGCTGAGAAGTTAGCACCGAAACAAAAGTTTAATGGAGTTACTAATTCCTGATGAGGCTGGCTGGCTGCCTCGTGGGAGTTAAAGAATGTTAAGAAGTGGTGGAACAGTTGCCTTTAATTATGATGATAGGAGTTGGATCAAGGTGGCTGGTTACATAAGGATACAATATGATACACATAGCTTGGAAGATACAAATAGAGTTAATTCTTGTGAATTAACACAGTTAGAAACAGAAAAAAATAGGAAAAAAATGAATATGAAATAAAATATTAAATCAGGGTAATTGAACTAATAAAATAATTTAACTATACCGCTGATATTTTTTGGACTCAAACAATGTCGGGGTCTTTAACATTACCCACTTAACTTCTACTAAAGTTAAAATTCAGAAATCTCTTAAAGGAAGGAATGCTATTTAATTCATGATGTGCCAAGAATATAAACATACCATGTTTTTCTTTCCAAAATAAAATATTCGTGAACGAGATAAAGAAATGAGCAATAACACAAGAAAAGAACCTCAAATTAGAAAACTACATCTTCCAGAACGTGAACGAATTTTTGTATCTTGGTACCGAAAGAAGTAATCCAAAGAATATTAATGACAGTAAATAGATGCCTCTTCGGGTTGCAAAAGCACCCCAGAAGTAATGCCCTATTCTAGAGTATGCTTCAAAATGCCAGACCCTCATACAATCACTAGAGCTACTCTGATGAGGTTTGATCGAAATATATTACGGAGAATATTTGGAGCAGTATTTCACAATGACTCGTGGAAGCAACCGTCGAACATAGAAATTATGAACCTATATAAACATGCTGACATCGTTAGGGTTATAAAAGCAAACAGTCTAAGGTGAGCAGGACGAATTGAACGTATGGGAGCAAATTAAATACCTAAAAAACTCCTAGAAGAAAAAGTGCATGGGACAAGATGTATTGGAATACCGAGACTCCGATGGACGGTTGGCGTGGCTCGGACCATCCTACACATCCGTAACTTGATATCAGCAGCAATGAGCAGAGATGACTGCCGGTTGAGTTTGCGGAAGGACTTGTCCCCACGTGGGATGTAGAGTCATCTGTGTATGTATGTATAGCTTCCTTTCGACACAAATCAAGATGGATAATGTTTGATCAATATCATTCTCGTGTCAAATGTCCTGATGATTATTAAATGCATTCCTAATTTCAGTCCTTTATTTCATCTCAAAACAATCTCTTAAACTCCAGCTTTGGATCATGACGCAGACATATGCACTACTTACCGAAATTCATTAGATATTTAATCATTGCATAATTGTTAACAAACAGGGTATGGAGTGCCTCCCTTCTTTGCTCGGTAATAATCGTGAAACGAATATGATATATTATAATGAATATATATTATATACTCATTTAATAATAAATATGATATCTGGATCAAACCTGGGTTAGAAAAAGCTTTAAAACAAAATCGAATATGTACTTTCTTAATTACTTATTTTGTAGAGGTTCAAAATTTGCTATTAAAAAAAACAACACAGAATCCCAATAAAGTTAGACTTCCAGGGTATAATAAATAATTAAATGACGAATCACTTATTTCCATTTGTCGGGTATAAATATCTATTTTTTATTTATATTATTTTTTTTCTTACTTCCACACGAATATTTTATTACATTATAAACCAGATATATATTTTTTATATTATTTTATATATGTAATTATTACAATAGTACGATTTATTTAAAAGAATTCGGAGAATTCAAAACATATGTTTTAATATTAAGTGTGATGTTTGAAAAAACAAACTTGCTACTCTGCATTTGATTTTGTCGCCACTCACTCCATCTTCTTCATCTTGAATTTTGTCAAATCTCATCAGTAAAACCTTTCGCGATTTTCATCTCACTTTGGACTTACCGGTAAGAGTCATTTAGCTATTTTCTACTCATCAATATTTCGAAGTATCAACTCATCGCTATCAAGAACACAGCACTTTTCAAGAACTCAGTTAATTTCTCAGTTTCGTATTGATTCACAGACTATTAATATTTTTTGTTTTAAGATTCATACCTGTTAGTAAATAAGTTCATTCATTTTTATGTAAATAATTAACTGTAGATACTAGCTTAGTGTATTTTCTTTTATAATTTTTGCTTTAATTTTTAAATAAATTTTATGGTATTTTCCTAGGTTTAGTTATGCACATTAATATTTTTGTAATTGTTCTTCTTCTATTTTTACGTTATATATTTATCATTTACTCATTTTTGGATGTTTTTATTTATATTACTTGATAAAGTTATTTTCTTTCCTTTTATAGCTTCAATTGTATGAAATTGCCACCCAATCAAAAGTATCAGGTTTTTTATTGAAATCATAACCGGCAAATTCGCTCGGATAGAAGGTTAGCGAATTATTATTAGGAGCCCCTTCTTCTACACCATTGAACCTATAAAACCTTCATTTTTCAATGTCATTCTCAGATTTTTTTTCTTTATTCGTGATACAGCATAAACTCCTTGATGGTATTATTATTGGAATTATTGGATTTTAGAATGATCTACACAATTTTTGGTAATTAACTAATTCGATCTCTTATAATGAGGACATTCCTATTGGTCTATGGGGCCAATGGGTTGTCAATTCATTTCTCAAATGCCCCCATCCAAAGCTTTAGAGCGACCTAAGTGATTGGATTCAACTCTAACCAAATTATACCTCTAGCCTATAAACACTGGAGCAGGTACAAGACCTGTATATCAGGCAGGCATTTGACAACGGTTTAGTAGTCTATTCTGAATATAACCACTTAATATTTATATTTAGTATAATGGAATAAAATATGTTAAATTTCAACGATCAGTCGATGTTTTGCCAATTTTTACTAAAATAACTTCACATCACTTTATATCAAATACAGTATATCTCACACCTACAGTCAAAATAGAATCATCAATCTGAGAAAGCTACGTTACTGCTTTTGATCAGGTCTGAATAGGTGAAACGTTGACTGATTATTTTTTCCAGTATTTTAGAAAATTTCGTTTGCATTAATCGATTAATCGATTTTTAATCGATCTTTTATTCGGAACTATAATTATAGCCCAATGTTATAAGCTACATTAACTTTTAAATACGCCACTTTGGCTGAGGATCATTTATATTATTTATCAATATAAAAAATGAGTAGAAGTTATTTATTTATGAGTGAATCAGTGTCACCAGCTGAAAATTTCTCAAATCAACGGTGAATTGTACATTCATTACAACACCAAAAAACTCAAACTCATAAAAAATAAATATTAAACAGCCGCGTGTTGTTGTTTGTTCATTTAACGTCACTTTATGCTCCTATGGCTAATCGGAAAATGCTACAGTGGGAGCTCTACATTTTGCCTATCCAGGTATATATACACTATCCAGGGTTTTTAACGAGTACCTGACATTGTACAGGCTCGGAACCCCTGTTTAACGTCCCTTCCGAAGGACGGCGTATCTAAGGATTTTTTACTCCCTTTATAAAATTCTAGGGCCAAATGCCGGGCTACGAACCCGCAATCTTGGGCTTAGTAGTTTGTTACGCTAACCACTAGACCACAGGTCGCCCATAAAAACCGCGTGATTACATGGTTATATTGGATGCTACATTAAACAATGTTCGTGCGAATTTAGGGATAGTAAATATCATCAAAAGATGATGGATTAATATCAGCTCATTACAAACCATAAAGACAAAAACAATAAACAACAGAATTCCACTAATTCAAAACACATTTGGAGTTTTAGAAATAAGAAAAATGGACATCTCATATAAAACGACCCAATATTTAAATATTAAACTCCAAATATAGGCTTTTGAACTTATTCACCGAATAGTCAGGGACGACACATTTATATTCTAGAAAGTTTATATAACATGACATACTTTTATATCATATACATCTCATCAGTATTGTCTATTTATCTCTGACCTGAACTCTCGTTGAAAATTCCAGTGAAGCCGGCCCAAGATAAGAGGATGGAGGGCGGAGAAGGAGCGGTGAATTAGCGACAGATAAGGGCCCAATGTTGTAGCCGTCCTTTGTCCTTCCTGATTTGTGGTTTGGCCGATCTTTAATGGGTGTTGGAGGAATACCCTAGGGCTAATACCATGCCGCCCTACATGTCCAGAATGGTGTTAGCCCTAGGGTATTCCTGTTATGCTATTCCTTGTATGAGCTGCTCTATATTATCGTTGGGCTATATCACATAAAATATCCGTTTTTGTTGTTTATAAAAATTCGAAGCGACATAAGTGGATTTTTTTTGTTTACTATGGGTATGTGTAAAATTGTTTATGAGCTGTTATTAATCCTCTCTTTATTTATTATATTAAAATCACTATGATTGGACGATTGCTTAGTAAGCAATTGAATTTGACCAAGGAAACACACAGTTTTCGTGTAATTTTTTGACATTTTTAACTTGGACCCTAGGCAGTCTAAATGACAAGAAACATTACCATACGTCGTTTGAGAAATTTTCAACCAAAAAATATTGGTTTAAGTGTGGTGGTCAATGGAAGGAATGAATAATTCCCCTTTCTACCAAGAGGTGAAACCATCACATTAATTTAGTACTGCAGGCATATTGACATAATGTAACCAAAACTTTTCAAACAAACAACATGTATTGGTATTCCGGAAGGGACCTTTACTCTTAATCCACAACGCTAGACCTCATATTTCAAGCAGAACAATGAAAAACTAAATGTCCTCCCCCAAAGAAGTCCTTCCTAACTCCCACCTTCGCCACGCTTAACTTTTTTTTTTTTACGGATTCAAGACCTTAAGAAAAATGTGGAAAAATTAGGGTAAATATTATAAATAAAAATGTTTTGATTTCATAAAGTAATTTTACTAAATAACCTTTCCTTTTAAAAACGAAAATTTCATATGGAGCGGCCTAATACATTAATTATATATAAGTAATATACTGGCTTACAATTGAGTTTACTTCTTAATTACAGGTTTTAATGATCGTTATATGTAAAGTATTGTTTATTCCTTTGCTAATAAATGTTTCTTAATTTTAATTATTACATAACTATACAAGAATTATTTCCATCATTATATTCTATCGTAAAAAGTCCGTGAGTAGGAAATATGGCATTTTTATTATATTTAAATTATGGTGAATCCACAACCTCATACATAAAAATCAACTTGGGTTTCTTAACCTTTTGAGCAATTTCGTAACCGATGGGACTAGCAAAAGTAATAGGTTTTGCTGGCCCCATCGGTTACGAAATTCTAGCATCGTCAAATGAATTAAATTTTATGGTGTTATTATTCAGAATATATGGATTCACCAAATTTATTGTATAAAAGAAATTATAGCAATAAAATGCAATTAAAATTAACATAAATTTTCATAAAGAGGAACACAGATCCCAAACCTTTGGAAGGTAGACCTGGAGCTTTGGTTTTACCATGCTGAAGCGCTTCACCTGCTAGATAACAAGTTTCCGTATTAAATTTCAATGCTTTAAATTAGAAATACTTAAGGAAGTATTTAAGAGCTGTTAAGAGCCTGACAGCTGAACCATATTAATTCCTTAAAACCAAACTGCTTGACAACTACATGGAATCCTTCCTTGAGAACACATACCTACTCGGTGACTTCTATCAGAAAAGTATATGAGGGAGGCATTTCCAATTTAAACGATTGACCGGTACCTTTGTACCATTATACCTGTTACGTAATACGTGGCCGAGGACGCTACTAGATCGAATGCAATCCGCGCTGGTGGTTGCCAATGAAACTTCGCCTGGCAAAGATCGCCGACCGCATCTAAGTTCGCACACATTCCTTACCGACCAGACTTTCTCAACTATCTCAGCTCGAGGAAGTCAGTAGTGCAGAAGATGAGTCTGAAATCAGAGGCTTGAAAAATAAAATTAATTGCGTAAGGGCGAGGGGAACAATCCTCGCGGAAACGGAGCCGTCCAACACCGAAAATCTTTATAATGAAGTTTTATTTTTCAAGTATTTATTGTATTATTTCAGTGACAGGTTCACTAAAGCCTGAAAGAAATCAGAATAACAAACATCATTTGTACTGAGTCCGTAGGTAATACAAATGTGATAAACTTTAGGCACTATAATTCGTACTCGGTATAGATTAAACTATTAGAAATAAAACGTCTTCTCGGACTCAGAAACAGTAACAAAGTTGCAACTCGAAATAATGTGTTTTTAAACTTTGTTTCACTTTGGTTAACCACATGACTCAATACTCAACAGTGTATTACTCTTTTCTAAGGAGGGGAATAGCATAAGGACACTAATTCTTTTGAAAGATAAGCTCTCGAGCAAGGTCGGTGAGATACCCATTTCTTTCACGCTAATAACTCAAAAACATCGATTTTGGAGTATTCTCACATTAGTAATACTAGTGCATCATGTTATCCTGAATAACACAAAGTGGATCGACAACGAACCAAATCTGATGTGTTGTGTAACCCTTTTTTCAAAATCTTTACGGAAGTGGAATCTTAGAAGAAGTACATTTTACATCAGAAAAAGCGTTTTAGATAATTCGTTCTAAGTAATAGTTTTTAATATTTTAGAAATAATTTGGGTAGTATCAATACATCAAAAATTCAGTGATTCAGCTAAAATAGGAATACAAATCATAAAATTTCATTTTTTTATTATTCATAATTTACAAGATCTTTTACATTATCTTACAATTATTGAGGCATCGACCCTCTAGGACACACATAGACAGCTCACTAAAATGCTTATAAACTGAGTAGAATCTGTAACACCCGACAGTATTTTTGTTTTTTCGTAGTTTTGTTTACAGGAATTCCTTCTTCTGAATTATTTTCGAGAAAAAAACATCCTAAACATATCAAATTGTTTAAAGTTAGAATACTCCAAGTAAATATGCCTCTAGATAAGGTATCCAGGTATGAGCAGGGAAGGTAATTATTATTAGAGATATTATTTTATTATTTACTTATTTGTTATAACAGTTATTATTTTAACTGCTTATATTGTATAATATGCATGACATTCGTTGTTATTCTATAAGCTTACTGTTTGATCTTAATATGCACATTATGTATAAATATGAAGTTATTTATTTTTGAACTTTATTATAATGATAATATATGATGTATAACGATGATATTAATGATATATAATATTATTTTATAGCATTTAGTGAAGAAGTTAATTGATGAAGCTCGTTGATGTAATTGTGAAGTATCTTATACTATTATCAGAGTTTAATAAATTATACAATAGAATTAAAATAATAAATAGACTCCACTGTTATAAAATATTTATTTATTTATTTGTAAATACTTTGGATAATGTAAAATATATAATATTTAAAGATAAATCCTTGTTTAAAAAAATTAAAGGTACTTATACCCTAAAATGTAAAATGTAAATTATTTAAGATTAACAAAAAGGGATTAATTAAAAATCAATTAAATGTTAATATTGTATGCTGTGACAGGAGATTGACTTAAGAAGAGTTCAGACATTATTAAAGGCAAGACGTAATTTTCTTTTCCATGGCTAATTTAATATAAACTGCTTAAATGCTGATTTTCTTACACAAAATCAACTCACCTTTTTACACACATCATTTTATCAATATCAATAATGAAAATTCGGAATTTACTTGAGTATTTTTATTTGATTTTTCTGATTGCTTATACAGCGACTTTGATAAACGAAACTGATTTTATAATCTTATTAGACTAGAAATTCTTTTTCATTACAATACAGTATATAAATACATTAGTTAATGGTTGTTGTAATTCATTTATGAATGTAGAAGGATCGGACTATCCACTTTAAAATTTCGCTGCTGCTCACATTAAAGCTTGCGGTTTTATGTTCTCTGATGAATAACTTCAATACTCAACCGTTATTTTAGAAACAATACAATCTCTACCATAATGTATATATATATATATATATATATATATACATTGAATATGATATATATATATATATATATATATATATATATATATATATATATATATATATATATAGACTGGAATTGAACGCATTGAAAACTCAGGCCATTGTTTTAGGTTCCAATTCCCTCCTTACATCCATCCACACCCTCCCAACATTACTCCTAAACGATAATCCTATCACGATTACCTCCTCGGTGAAAAACCTAGGCATCACCATCGACCAAAACCTTTCCTGGAAATCCCACATCGCCCAAATATCCCGACGGACAATAAGTTCCCTGAAGTTGTTCCATCGTTCTTGTCATCTCCTTACACAATCTTCCCGTAAGCTTCTCGTATCTTCTCTCATCTTCCCCCACTTTGACTATTGTAGCGTGGTATATGGAGGCCTCTCTAAAATGCTTGAAGACAGATTAAAGAGAATAATGAATTGCTCTCTAAGATTTGTGCTTGGTACTCCGAAGCGATCGCGCGTCTCCCACCTCTATGATGGGTTAAAGTGGCTCTTCCCTCCCTTCCGAAGACAATATTTCCTCTGTTCATTCTTATACCAATCCATTCACTCTCAACACCCTTCATATATTTACAGTCTCCTCCAATTCAAATCATCAGTTCAACACCATAAAACAAGATCCCGCCTTTCCGATCTCTATATACGTTCACACAGAACTAAAGCATTCGAACGTTCCTTTCTCGCCCGCTCCACCACAATGTGGAACTCAATCCCTCCTAATATCCGTCATACTCCCTCTCTATCATTATTCAAATCCTCGCTGTATCAACATCTATTAGCTTCCCAAAAGGATAGTCTCTAGGTAGGTTAGTCATTTGCTTAGAATACAATGTATATAATAACTCATTGTGTTATCTAGTTCTTTTAATTCTGCTCTTTGAAAAGCTGTAATGTAAACAAATTATTGAATGCTAGCTCATGCATTCAATTTCAAAAGCTATGGATTTATCTATTCTCTGTAATTGCTTAATATCCTGTCAAGATCTGTACTATTTATTTACTTACTATTATTTTTGTTTATATATTTCTTTTTAAATTGTTTTCTGTCATGTTTTCACGCTTTATGATTTGTAACATTTAGCCTTCTAGCCAGATAAATATTATGTTTTTATTCCTGTTCATATCTGTTATTCTAAAGGGACTTTGTCCCAGAATAAAGTTACTTTTCTATTCTATTCTATTCTATATATATATATATATATATATATATATATATATATATATATATATATATATGTATTATAAAAGCTAGTGAAGCTTAGCCATGTTTCGATCAAGAATGCTTTCTCTCAATATAACTTTAGACAGATAATTCATCAAATATGTTGTCTCAGTTTCTTCTTAATATAGATATTGTTAACATTCTTTCTTCACTTTTTTAATTTTTCGATCTTTTCTGTTAATCGATTTTTACTTAAGTAACAAAGATATCGTAGGCGAATGCGTACTAAAAGCAACTAGTAAAGTTACCTATATTACATGGATATTTTATTGAATGTGGGACTCAGCAGAAACATAAATAAATAAAAACAAATCAAATTTAAATAACATAACAAATTAATCCAATAGCAGAATGTGACAACATGAAATTGTGCAAGATAATTAAATGTAACAAAATATAGTCAAATTAATTATGTAAACGTAATAGTAACGATAAACAGCGAAATTGTTTAACGTTGAAAAGCTTGAAATGAAATCTATTAATTTAGTAAACTTTTGATGATTTATCAATAAATTAATTATCAAACATTAAATAAATGTTAAGCTAGTGGAAACATTCCAACAAAAAGCCCTTAAGCCTCCAAACTATAACAGTCTTTTTTTTTATTTATATTTCGCCCATTCAGGCAGAAAGAGAATAACAGCAAAGAAAAACATAAATAATGCATACATCAAACATCCAAAAATAATGCAACTACTGAATCGTAAGGAAGGTTACTAGACCCTAGCTGGCTAATGTTAGATAAAAACAGCTGATAAATACTCCAGAAATTTGAAACTTCAATATACACTCACCAAACTTCAAAAACACACCAGAAAAATAAAATAAATAATAGTAGTATTTTTATTATTTTCAATTTCTGTTTTAGTTTGGAGACTTAACGGCTTTTTGTTGGAATTTTTCCACTAGCTTAACATTAATTATCAAACATTTACCTAATCTAAACAACTTAAGGTTTGTAATTAAAATTTAAAAACAATGTTATAAATTGTCTAGTTATAGATTCTTCTCTAATCCACCATATTCTTTAAAGAAAAGCAGATAGCAGAGTTCTAAATCTTAAGAAAGATTCGCAACATTGCGATTGCAATTGAAAGCAGTGTTTCATGTTGAAATATTATAGCTGTATTATTAATAAACTCAAGCCTCCTTGCTTAAAAACGGTAAATGCGATAAAAAGCATAAGAAAATAACTATTTAAAATTAAAAAAAATAAAATAAACATAATTAGTTTAAAAATGTACTGCGATATAACATTAAGGCTAAAAAAATGTAAAAATATTTTTTACTAAAACTTGAAAATAAATTACCAATTAAACAGAGGGAAAATTAGTTGTTTAAATACTTTTGTATAGGAAGTGAAATTTCAATAAGTTTTAATCCTGAGGGTGTCTAAAGTTGGCTAAACTTAACTAATTTTCAGAAAGTTTTGGCTTGGGAAATGATTGAAGTCATCTAGTAATACCCTAATAATTATTATTTTCGTTATACATTCGGAACTTTATTTAGCATTTTATAAAACTAAATACATAATAAATAATTAATTTATATGATTAATGTTTAAAACTTATTAAAGTAATAAACTGTATGAATAACACTGATTAAAAAACTAATTACAAATGCTGATATGTGATTTGACTGTTTTGTTTTTAATTTTAGATATTTTAAATAAATATCAATTAAATTGCAATTGCTTCGTTGAAGAAGTTCTTCCAATATAATTATTTTTCCAACCATTAAAATTCACGTAAAAATCTATTTAAAGCTATTTTAGTTCTCTTTATTTAATTTTTTAATTTATAAAAATAATAATAATAAATAATAAATATAATAAATAAATAATAATTCTTCCTAATCAAAGAGGAAGAATACATCAAGGGACTTGAGGTCAATAAATTATATAAGTATTTAGGCTTAGATCAGCATCTTAAAATTGCCCGAAAAGACATGTAACAAGAACTTCCAACAATCCTCAAAATTAGGTTAGGAAAAGTCCTTAAAAACAAGCTAACTGGAAAAAGAAAAATCAAGGCCATGAACACATGGGCTCTACCTGCTCTCAGTTATAGCTTTGCGATATTGCAAGGGTCAAACACCAGCCTCCACCACCCAATATCATCGAAAGCTCGCCTGTACTTGCCCAGGAGAGAAGGGGGAGGTTGGCTTGATAAATATCGAAGAAGCTTGCCGCAAGCAGGAAGTGGCCCTACGCCGATATTTCCTCACAAAAAGAGATTTTAATTTCAAGGATGGATTCTGGTCTAACTGTTCTAAATCTCAGAAGAGATGCGGAACCAGTAGTTCTTACAGAAAATGAACGGTTGACGGAATGGAAAACAAAGTCTTTACATGGTAGATTCTATCACAAATTAATGATAGCTCCATTGACAAGGAGATGTCAGTTGATTGGTTAAATGCTGGCAAGATATTCTAAGAGACAGAGGGGTTTGTTACCGCCATTCAAGACCATGTTATCGCCACCAGATCATATAGAAGGCATGTTCTAAAAGACGCATCAACTCCAGATAAATGTCGGCTATGCTCGGCTACATTGGAGTCAATCCAACACATCACTGGTGGATGTGGAGTGTTGGCTGGCACTGAAAATCTCCAGAGGTATAACAATGCGGCCAAAATTTTGCATCAAGCCCTGGCGATGAAATACAACCTTCTAGATGTAAAGGCTCCATATTATAAGTATCATCCCAATACAATTTGCAACCCTTAATATACACAGAGGAAAATACAAGGATTCAGCTAACATTGAACTCTCCAATAGTGAAATCATAAGGCAACTTCAGGTTACAGGCTCCTACAAGTATCTTGGTATCTCACAGCTGCTTAAATTCAATAAACCTTTGAATAGGAATTTAAAAACCGAATCAGAAAACTACTAAAAACTAATTTATCTGCAGGAAATCTGGTAAAAGCTTTGAATACCTGGGCTGTTCCTTCGGTTACCTATACTTTTGGAGTAATAAAATGGTGTGACACGGATTTGGAAAAAGTGGACTGCTTCTTAAGAACTCAGATGGTTAAATCAAGGCAGCGTCACACAAACTTTTCAGTGCCAAGACTATATATGGCCAGAAAATATGGAGGTAGGGGGACTTATTTGCCCATTGAAAGCCTTTCGTGAACAAGAAGCAAGGCTTAGAACCTATTTTATGAAGGTAGTTCACCGATGCTGTCGACCATTGCTGCCCTAGGCTGCAACTACACAGCACTGAATTTGCTTCGACAAGATCCAACAGCAATGCCAACAGAGGAGAGCCTTACTGAATCATGGAAGTGTAAACCACTCCATGGAAGGTTTTACAGTTCTTTAAATACTCCGGGGATCAATTTAGAAGCGTCTGTTCCTTGGTTGACCTCAGGAAAAATGTTCCCCGAGACTGAAGGATTTCTTTTGGCAATACAGGAACAGGTCATGGCAACAAATTCCTACAGAAAGCATATTCTGCACCAACCAATCGAAGATAGATGTCACCTATGTAAAGCAACGTACGAATCAATTCAACATGCCACCTCTGGCTGCCAAGCATTAGCAGGTAAAGAATATCTAACTAGGCACAATACTGCTGCAAAGATCGTACATCAGGCACTCGCTCAAAAATATAATTTAATAAACAGTCATCACCCATTTTACAAATACCTGCCAGAGGCAATATTAGAAAAAAATGACATAAGACTATATTGGGATCAAACTATCATCACTGACCATAATACACCCCACAACAGACCAGACATACTGCTCTGAGGCAAAAAAATAAAAAAGGCCAACATTATCGAAGTTCGGGTTCCTGCTGATGATAACGTTTCTAAAACATTGAGCGAAAAAATCGGAAGTACCAAGAGCTCTGCGAGGGATTAAGGCATCTCTACCGACTGGTGGATGTAAAAGTACCCGCAATCATTGTATCGAGCAATGGTTTAATTCCTTAGGAAACGATTACATCAATAAAGACGCTGGAAATAATTAGGGGACTGGAAGAAGTACAGAAAGCGGTTATGCTGGGAACTGCCAGCATCGTTAGACATTTTTTTAATATTCCAAATTAACTTTTAAATTAACCATACCCTTGACCTTGCTCCGGGTTGGTGTATTTATCCGGTACGAGTCGAGAAATACAAAATAATATAATAATAATCCCAAGGCTTAGCGTACCTCAAGGCTCGATGACGATACCAATTACTGCTTATAAACTCCTGTCCACGAAACACCTACCCAAACCAAAATCCGTTAGACCATTCTCAACGCAATCCTCCCATTCATGGCTCAGGTCTACACCTCAAGTGTTTATCAGTCGATACACCCCTTATTAACTTGTTAGAGATTCGTTCGTTACTCAGTCCAACAACATTACAAGTCCATCTTAATCTGCGCGAAGCTATGTTAAATTTATATACATGTAAATATTTCTTTTGGATAATACTTCAATAATCCGTATAGTATAATGGTATAATCCGTATACCACTGTGTAATTGATGTAAAGAATTAACATATTTGAGTAAATACACGAATTCATTATCTACTGACGTTAGTAATAGATAATTAATTTAGCAAAAACGTTAGCAGTAGATTTAGCAAACTTCTTCTATAATTTTCGTCGTAGGTTCAATCCTAATTAGTGATGCTTACCTATTACGTACTTTTTGCGATGCTAAGGAATAGAAAGCTATGACTTAAAATAAATAAAAAACATTCCAATTTGTTAATTTTATAGACCTTGGTTTGTTAATTATATAATTCACTAAATTTACTCCACCTTGGTTTTGAACCAACATTTATTTCTATACAGACTGATACAGGAATCTATTCGTAATCTCTGGAAACACCGTTGTACACTGCACCCACTTCGGCCCTGACTTTATTGATATTTCAGGCCGAGTTTGAACTTGTAAAACAAAATTATGCGAAAATCTTACTTTGACATCTTAGTAAAGAATGAACTATTTCCTAGTGGAGAAATACTGCAGAGGCAAACAAGCACATTTCTATGATTGGGGACTAATAAGTTATATGATTATAAAAGTCAAAAGTCCAACAAGAATAAACAGTTTACTATTTGGAGGGGTAAATTAAAGAATCATAAAATCCTGCATTATCTTTTGGGCAATCCAATACCTATAGTAATCACTAATGAATGGAAAATATTATAACTTATTATAGAAATCTATCACTAAATTATAAAAAAAAAATGCAAAGGATATGTTCCTTGATAAACCCTTAGTTGAGTATGCAAGGTTTTCCTACAAAAATCAATGAAGTCAATGATAGTGATATTTTTTTCTTTAATAGGAAAATTGTAGCTTAAAAATAATATCTAAATATTTAAGAAAAACTATCTCAATCGGTAGTCAACTTTACAAAATCTATTTTTTAATCGAGCCAAAACAAATCGGCAGTAATATGATATGTAGTATTAATTTATAATAATTTGTTGTTTAAAGTATATAAGCACTTCAATAGTCTTTAAGGATCATAAATAAAATATAAAAGCACTTTAATAAAAATACAGAACTGCCGAAAAAATAAGTGGATAAATGATACCAGAGTCGTTTAGGTCCAGGGTTGGGTGGCGATTATGCTGAAATACTCAGCTCACAAATTTTCCTGAACTGCTTGACTTTTTCAATGTCTACAACAGGCCAGATTCGCCGCTTCGTGTGTCAAAGAAAGAATAACAAAATTTACTAATTTTCGATGTATAACAAAAAAGTCAAAATTGTTGTGGAATGAATTGGGGTCGAAAGCAGTTATTGAAAATAACAATAATTATACAGTAACTATATAAATAATGTACTAATACTGATAACAGTGACTGACTAAAATATAAATAGAAACTATGCTAATCGAAAAAGTTCATAAGGATGATAAGTTGTATCGTTTTTTTTTTTGTAAAGCTTTGGTAGACTTTTGAACATGAAACCCAGTTTTTTTTTTCCTTAGCCCCTTTTGGGTCCGCTGGTAGCTAATTACAGTTAGGAAAAGATTGGAAGGATCTCTTTTACTGTACGTTGTACATTTCAAGAGTGGGATGAACGGAAGAGGTTCTAATTGATTTTATTTATATTTCTAAGTCTATATTTTTCCCCTGATGGGGCTCACCGTGTCCTTTAATTTTTATTTGTTTATTTATATTTTATCTCAGTCTAGGCTGAGATTTTGTACGTAATAATGCCAGGTTTGTGTAATGTCAATGCTATGTAATGTTGTGTGTTATACTATTCGTTACAGTACGCCATTCTGGAACTGTTGGAGCTTCAGGCGTGATTTTCCTTAACAATGGTGCTCCGTAAAGGAGGGCCGGTATTCTTCAGCGCAACGCTAACCGATTAGCAGCTGTTTTTAACCCACAGCCTAAGGTCCAAAGTCAAGCAGCCTAAGGCGCAAAGCTATACAAGAACATTGGTCTCTCGGAAGAATTCAGAAGGGAAATGGTAGGATTGGTGTCTTTTAAAGACCCAATGCAAAAATTTTTTACTGGTCGATCGTATTCTACGAGTCGAAATATCACAACCGAATCACAATACTCACTGTAATATTTAAATTAGACTTAAGGTTCATTCAATGTACGCAAATTTGTTTACTGGGACGAGAGAGGAAGTAACAAAAAATAGTAGGTAAATAAAAATGGCTGCTATTTACCAAGTAGCAGCTTTCTTAGTAAGTAAGGATGTTCAAGATATCAAAAAATTGAACTATCTAATTTTTATGTTACTATTGATGACAGTATAAGTGAAATAAAACTGCTTCTCAAGAACCTCATCACCTTGATAGATAAATACATAAATCATTTTATTGTATAAAATAATACATGTTTGTAATATTGTCTTGGCATTGGCTTAAGTATAATATTTATGATAATAAAACAGTAATAACAATTAATATATACCTTCACTTTCTTCAATCATAAAAAATACAATCAAATAAACCCTCAAGTACTGAAGCATGGTCCCTGGGATCTTAAAGTAGCCATTTCCTGAATTTTCCCACCCTACCCATCATGGGAAATCCCTATATGACTCAGAAGCCTTGTCAGCAACTTAGTGGATGTGACTTTATTAACAAAACATAAACAACCGCGGAACAAGCCTCAGTATTTGTGAGATTTATTTGATTTTTTCAGGGAAAGCTTTCATTTAATTTTTTATATTTAGTGGTTTATATTAATCAATGATTCTTTCAAATTTATAAATATTATTAAAATATAAATTATTTATCTTATTCTTTCCGAGTTCATGGTCTAATTTTAATTTATCATTATTAAAATTAATCATTGTGTTACATATTTGGAACCCCAACCTACAACATCAAAAATAGTTGTGTGGAATGATGACCCGAGATTATTTGATAAAATTCGCCTCTTGTTAGACGACTTCGAGAAAGAAGAAGCTGACATTTTCGTATCAGATCTTGATGACAGAACCTACATCGAAAATAATCACGATAAAGCATCATAGCTGTAAGACACATACGAGGTTACGGAAATGATTCGAAATGAAATTTTGATGGGAATAATAGGTTCACTCACACTGTGAGTTTAGTCTGGTGCTACAGTCCTTGTAGGAACTGGGCCTCCTCTTACAACTTGCTCGATTACGCTCTATCTGAAGCTAACCTCCTCCATCTCCGCATTCCCAGCCTACCCAGATCCTCCTCCACATCTTCCATCCATCTCAATCGGGGTCTCCTGCGTTTTCTCCCTCCTCCCGGACCACCATGCACCATTTTTCTAGGAAGCTTCCTCGGATCCATGCGCTCAACATGACCCAACCAGCCAAGCCTTCTCTTTCTAATGACCGTGACTAAGTCTGGCTCCGCTAGCAATTCCAACAGTTCTGCATTAATTCTCATTCTGAATTGCTCGCCTTCCTTAATAGGGCCATATATTGTTCTTAAAACTCTTCTTTCCCAAGTTCTAAGGGAATCTTTGGCTGCTTTTGTTAGGACCAATGTCTCGCTGCAATATGTAATAACGGAGCGTATGCTTGTCTTGTAGATTAGGATTTTATCTTTAAGGGAGAGATTCCTAAGTTTCAAAAAACACTTGTTGCCCGCTGTAATTCTATTCTTGACTTCCATTGTCATGTTGTTCTTCCTTGACAACATCCCTCACACGTATCTGATGGACTCACATCTAGGAAATTCCCGGTCTCCGATCTTTACTGCTCCATGCCTATATGTCCCACTTCTTGTTTTAGCATATATTTTGTGTTGGCATTGTTTACAACGAGGTCCAGTCTCCTTGCTGCACCCTCAAACTCTTGCATAGCCCCCGATAAAGCTTTCATTTTTCTGGCCGATATAAGCACATCGTGGGCATACGCTAGATGCTGCGTCAATCTATTATAAATTGTGCCGTTTGGGCTCGTCTTACATCTGATTGCTATTTCCAGGATCAGGTTGAATATCACAGGTGAGAGAGGATCACCTTGTCTTAGTCCCTTATTTACCTTGAATTCTTCTGAAAGCTTTCCCTGGATCTTTACTCTACTCCTGGTATCATTCAGCGTCATTCTTACGAGCCTAATTAATTTTGAGCCAGTCCCAGGTCCTTCAGTCCTTTGTACTTTTCATTCCTCTCCATACTATCATATATACCTGACGAAAATCATTGAATAATAGATTCAAATGGTCTAAAACCGTACCTGGTAAGCGAGTTAGAGTTTCATCATACAATAGTCTGATATTAATAGAATGCTAAAATAATTAAACAGAAAACAGCTTACAGAAAGAATTGACGATTTATTGGGCATAAAATAAATCACTCCTTTTGTCGAGGATGTGGAAAAACTTCCAAGAAACAGGTTTTATCTTTGTTACATATGCCCAACAAAATATGAAAAAAAATATGAAGAAAACATTTTTCCTTTGTACAAAATACAACACAACTATTCTTGAAGTGTACCTATAAACTGAGTCTCAATTGTTTGAAATAGCGACACTTTTAATTTTTAGAACTATTTTCAGTTTCTATACTAGTTTAAAATCAAAATTATATATGTTGTAATTAATCTGTTGCAAATATACAAGTTTTAAAACATCTAGGTTTCAATTTTTACTATTTATGGCGTTGATCTTATTTGTTCTTTGTTTACTGGATTTTGATAAAATATCATATATTGATTGATTGTGGGAAATACAAGAAGGCTCATGTAAGTAATAAAAAAAATAAAATGTTGTACATATTATTTTGTTTATATCAATGCGTTTTTAAATAAGGTGGTCTGCGGGACCAGGTGACAGTGCTAGGCATAAGGGAAAACTATGTCAGTACTTGAGGAATAAATACATACACACATACGATTGAATACGTTTTATGAATAATATTAAAAAAGTAGCTAATACCTGTAAGTTAAAGTTTATCAGTTAGTCAACATATCTTCATTTCACCATTTGCTCATATTGTTTAGTAAATAAGGCACAAGAAAATTTACATTCGACGGGGTAATCAGTCATAAAACATCTCAGTATGCAGATCAAATTAAAAGATATATATTCAATTAGTTAATCAACTTCAAAAGATCTGTTAATATTTAAAAATTAACCCCCGGTTTGCTGCCAATCCCTAAATGTTTTCCATTCAAATCCAACTTTGTCAGCTTTGAGTATACGATCACTGCAGAAACTCCAACCTCCCATATCGTAAATTATGTCCGACATTGAACTAAAATTCATTCCATTGTTTACTCCCTTCACGAATCCAAAGATATGTTTGAAAGGGTCTGTTTGTTCAGGTAACGCCAAAACTTTAAACGCTTTCTAAAGTCTAAAGTCTCTGCTTTGTCATCAACCCCAAAGGGCCGAAGTTTCATCAGCCTGAAAGTAAACAAGGTTGTAATTCTCGTGCAGGCGTCCCTTAGCGAAGCATGAATCTTAATTTTGATGTTGCTATTTACATGGAAGTAAGCCTAAAAATGGAATCATGTCAACTATTTATGGTTATGCCGATGAATTGTTGATTGTTTCACTATGTCACAATGGATTTCAAAAACTCACTTAAAATATTTATATGCACAGTCAGAGAACATTGCTAAGAATGAATGCTGGTCACTAGGGATAGGGGGTCACTACTAGAAAATTAAGAACCGTGTGGAGCTGAAACAGATCACCACGGTCATAATTTTCTAGTACAGTTTTACCAATACTGAAATAATCAAGCTAAGTATCATATAAAACCTGATTCTTGTAATAGTACTGACGTGAGCACAGAGAGGAGTGCTGTGCTGTGCATGTGTTCCACTAAAATCCTGAGTGCTATAGATTCTTTAAGACGCTTGTCAAAATGGAGAATAGACCATCCGAACGGCGTTCTGAAGGCTTCTTGGGCTTCAGTTAATTGTATAAGCGCCTTGTTATTAATGCTTATTTTTAACTTATTAGGGATCTTGCATTGGTGCATAAATGCGTTTAAAAATCGACGTTCCTCACCCTCTCGATCTTAATATTAGTTAAACGGTCTTCACCTGCTTTAACGAATTTCAATCTGCTAATACTCTAAATTATACCATGCCCACTGACCTAAGGGAATACAGTGTAGTTCACCTCTTCATTAGTTACGATATTGCTACCTTTTTCCCTTCCAGAGAAGAAAGGATCGGGTGTAGTGTAGTAGTTGGCATAACAATTCGCCCAAGATAAGCAGGCATTTTGCGCAGTCCGGCATGTGATCCTAGGATTTTTTAAAAGTGTCTAAACAATCCTCGGTTCTATCATCCTTCAAAAGGGAAGTGACATGGGAGCTCCGAGACAGTACGAAGTCAGGTAATTGTCACATACCCTTATCCTAATTACACCTGGATAAATGAAATTTTAGAACTCCCGCTGGAGCATAGTCCAATTAGCCATAGCAGCATAGAGTTGCGTTAAATTAATAGACAGACGGCATCTAGTTAGTAGAGAACAAGCATTTAAATCTTTTGCTATGTATCATATCCGGCGGCATCACAAAAACATATATGTTTATGCACAAAGAGGAATGATTGGTTTGAAAAGAAATAGGTCGATCAGGTGAAAAGGGTCATACCCTCATGGTCAAGGTGGGTGAAGAGATAGGACTACACTTTTAGAAGGACTCGCTTGAGATATCCCGAAGAGGAAGGAGCGAGGAATACGGAGCCGGCGAACGATACGGTCGGAGTGACCGAAGACAGCGAAACCCGGAGGCGGCCAGGCGAAACTATCTATAATCCCGATCTACCCCTGTTTTCACAGATAAGTGTAATTTATTTCCTGTTATGTATTTTATGGCAATCCGCTTTATATATCTATCTATATCTGAATCATTAACTGTAATTCTCAATGTATATATTAAATCATTAATCTTGTTTAAAATTGAGTTAATAAACTATAACCATTATAGTTCTTTTGGTGCTTACTTACCCCAGATGCACTAATTATTTATGAATAATATTGAAGGTTTAAATACAGAGTAAATTGGTAAACACAAGAACAGACCACTGGAAAAGAATCCAATTAAGACTAATGTTAGAAATAATAATTTGAGTAATCATCCTAAATGATTACTCTGGCATCCCAAAATCAATCAGAATATTCAAAATATATTACAGAGTATAAAACATAGCACTTTGACGTGTATTCTGTTTTCAGAGTTCAATCCTCATTTCATAAGAAGACATTCACTCAAATTCTTGGAAATGCACTTTTCCATGGAACCGTTTAGAGAATCCATACTATACCACTCCAATCTATTTAGTTTTAGTTTTTATGTCTACCGTTGTACAGGGATATGATATGGCTGAGATCATGCTCACCCGCCTAGTTTTTCCCAATTCAAGTAAACTACTGTATAAAGACTGGGTGAGGATGGTTTGTAGCCCTCAGGGTCGTTTTTAGATCCCACAGGTTCTATATATATATATATATATATATATATATATATATATGTATATATATGGCTGTTTAGATAATTTATCTGCTACAGTCGGGTTTGACCTGGAACATCCAGCGCAGCAATATAGCGTTCTACACCAGTGCTACATCAGCTACATCAGTAGCTTCACTATTCCTCATAAGAATAATCAAAAGGAATTCCTCGTAGTTATCAGAGACCGGATACTTTCCAACATCCAAAGGGAGAGCTTGTTTTACACCGTCAATTAAATCCTTAGTAGTCGAGAAGCTATGTTAAGCTCTAATTATACTCTCTTTAGTTGGCGACCCCTGGGAACGAATATAGGAATGGGGAGAGGAAACAGTAGAGAAAGGAAGTTCAAAGCGGTTATATTAAATTCAACAAATTAATAAAATAAACCAATAATTATTATCTGTCATAAGTAACATCTAACCTCTCTTACGATTATTTTTAATTGTGATAAGAAATGTGTTCCGTTTTAAAGAGTTATTTCAAATACTCGGAAACATGAATTTAACATAAATGATCAGTTAAACATTTTTAATTACATACTTAGGCGATTCTGTCCTATACTTCTGTGTTACTTTATTTTATTTTTTTAATTCTTGAATTAAACTTAGTTTTTTATTGTTACTCTAGATATTAGACATATTATTACTCTATTTTATTGTAAAAAGGAAAGTCCTCTGAGGATTTCACTACAACTTCAACATATCGAGAGCGATAAACAAATTTCAAATTTTCCTTGTCAAAGAACTGACTCATTCATCTACAGTACTGACATAAAATAAAATTATTCTTCCGAAGATGCATTTAATTTATTAATGAATTAAACATTAATATTTATGAATTAATTAGTTAGGATCATCTAGTCCAACAAAAAAACCAAAAACAAATTCGTAGGTAAATTCTAGAAATGGATATGGCACGGCATTGACATTTTAGTGATAAACTGTAAGTATTCTTTGGAATGTAAGTTATGTTATACGAAAGAAGTGATTAAACATGTTCATGTGGATCAAATTGATACAATATATTTTTTGTTGATACAAATTTATAGATATATTGTTAATGGAAGACCAATGAGACCAAACAATACAGGACATTAATAATAACACTATTAGTGGAAGAAAATGGTCCGGGTAGAGGTCAATAAATTTCTCTGAATATTAAGAAATATTTATTCTGTAGCCAACGTTTCGCAGGCCTTCTTCAGGGTGATAAGTGGTTTGGGGGAGGGGGGGGGGGTTCCAGGAAGAGCCCGATAGCTGTAATCAATCACATCCTTTGGCTCCGCCTCGGCACCCCCCCGCGAACGCACTGAAGAAGGTCTGCAGAGTGGGTCGAAACGTTGGCTACTGAATAAATATTTCTTAATATTCAGGGAAATTTATTGACCTCTACCTGGACCATTTTCTTCCACTATTTCATCAACTATTTTCATTCAAAATAACACTATTAGTTTGGAATCGCCCACAAATTATAGAAACATATAGATTTTAAATAGGTGTTATTTATATTATAGGCCACACCTTTGATATATAATAGGTCTAAATTTATGGTAAGTAATTAAACATTTATAATGCTGTATTTCGATCTGGAGAGAAAATATTATCAATTTGATAGAACATTCTAGATTATAGACCAGAAGATCAAATCAAACGATACAGTTTACCATATATAAACCCTCAAATAAAAATGCAAATGGAAAAAACCACAAGCAAAGCCTTATGTTTCAAATCTGGAGTAAAACAAACAATTACCAATCGACGTTTCGTCTATTCAGGCATTATCAAGACACAAAAAAGAGTAAGATCTTAAGATACATCTCAAAGAAGAAGTGCAATGCATCCCAACAAATAACCGCCCAATAGGCTCCACTTAACATGTTCATTTAACAATCATTTATTCATTTAACAATCTGGCTCTCAACCTGAGGCCGCACCTTCACTCCAAGACGTTCAACCCAAAACTGAAAGGAAGATGATCCCTAGGGTTGCGTTCTAATAAATGTTAATGTTTCGTTTTGAGTTTTGGCTCTATTTTATTGATTTGATTTGTGGTATACCTTGGAATAAAGTTTTAGCGTTGTAAACAGGGTCATGATTTTATCATGAAACATAAATATATTTTAATATTGAACATCTCTTTATTTATTCCTGGATATTTATTATGGATGCCAGGATCGATCAGAAAAAAGAATCGTTTTTTATATTCAAGTAGTATTCTCTATCCTTGATAAACAAGGTTAACTTGAAATATCATTGTTATAAATGTCAGAAAAATACTGAAATTAGTATCAATGATGCTGTAACAATGTTGATGACTTCACCAACGAGGTCACAGTGTCATCAACGTTGTAATAGTGTACGTGACAAGACAACGTGTGGGGCCAGTATTGAATCCTCTTCTTAAGTACCCAGAACATCTCTGCAATCTTATAATTAGAAGCATAACCACGAAATTCAAGTTCTAGCCCAAGTAAGCAATTAAGTCTTAACCCCAATTCGTTTTAATTTTAAAATGGACAATTACAATATAAGTTGAAAATCCAATTCATTTTTACTGTTTAAGTTAAGGATATTCATAGCAGAAGTACGTTTTCAAGATCTATTTTGTGAACATAGAAAAATAACATTATTCGATTTTGCAGTTCAAAATTCAGGGATATTTCCACTTACTAAGGATAAATATGGTTAGCGAACAACTTATTATATTGTTAATTTAAATACTTTTAGAAGATTGTAATATGGTCAGGGGGTGCAAGAAATTGGACCAAGAAAAACACTTGGTCAATTCGACTACCGGGCTGGAACCAATCACAGCATCCTAAATGCTTTTAGAATTGATAGTTCATATAGAATGCACATAGAAACATCCGTAAGTCACAAAGCAACGTATTATAACACAGGCCAACAAAAAATTATTATTTTTTTTTTTTTTTAACTTTAATAGTTGATCGTTATAGATTTTTATGTGCTGAATCTAAATCTGGATTTAGTTTTTTTTTGTATCAGCTATAGTTTTCCAGCAATATGCTTTGTATTATATAGTATAAACCCCTATCTAAACCCCTATACTGAATACGGGGGAATTTATGAAACACTATGTTACATCATAAGCATGGTTTGTATTTACAGTGGCTACTTAAAACAGTGATATAATGTGCGCTACTACCGATTTCACTTGTGAAATGGAATTGGTCTATATTTTCTTTCTCTTATTTCATTGAAGCTTCTTGTGCAGCTTTTTCTACGATGAGTCGCTTATTGAACTTTTCGGTGAAGTGACCAACAGTAGTCCCCGATCATGTTGGTGTTCCAGCATCCCTGGTAGCGTCTTTCCACCACTTTAACTTCCTGGTGAAAACGCTCACTTTGCTCCTCACTAACATCTTTGCTCTCCCAAATTGTCCGGGAAGTAATCAAGGTGGCTGTTCGAGAAGAGAACTTTCAGGCTCCTACATGTATAAACATCCTTATATTTAAAATTTTAAAAATAAATTTCAAACATCCTAACTGTATAAACTTCTGTAACATGTTAGCTACAACATACTCTGAGTCTTTTTCATTTCCCAAGATCATTGTAACGACTTGCTTGGATGATACCCATGCTTCTTTCTCATTTAAGGTCATCGTGGATTCAAAGTTAACATCAAACATCATTTTTCTAATGTCAGGTCCGACGCCTTCTTTTAGTTTAGCTTCTGAAAGGCGTGGAAACTTTTGGCAGAGATACTTGAAACATGGTCCATCTTTAGGCAAAACCTTTACAAATTGTTTCACAAGGCCTAACTTTATGTGTAGAGATGGTAGAAGAACGTTTTTGGATCTACGAGGTTTTTGCGTAGAATGTTCTTCTCACCAGGTTTTAAAGACTTCCTCACAGGCCAGTTCTTTCTCCACCAATGTTGATCCCAGGCCATACAGCCCCATTCACACAAGAAACATGAAAATTTGGTAAAACCACCTTGCTGACCAAGGAGCATGCATGTTATTTTTAAATCACCACATATCATCCAACCATGAGCAGAATAGCCAATTCGATTTAACACTGTTTCAAGGTTTTCATAGTTTTCTTTCATATGAACAGAATGACTATAACAGGAATAGATGCATACATATTACTATTGTGTAATAAAACAGCCTTTAAACTAGTTTTCGATGAATCAATAAACAACCTCCAGCCTCTCTTTTTGTATTCAATACCAAAATCATTCATCACACCGGGAATGTCTGAGCAGTACACTATATCATCTTCTCGTTAAAAAAACTTGGAAAATTGTTACTCTCTCTTCCTGTACACATAAATGCTGATTCCAACCGCCAACAAGTTCTTTTCTTTTAGTCTAGATCCAAGCAATTCAGATTTCCTTTCGTTAAGCCAAGATCGCTAACCAAGTCGTTAAGCTCGATTTGAGTAAACAGTTTAGGCACTACATTTTCTGTAAAACATTAGAATTCTTCATTATCTTGTTCATCTAACTCCGATTGTAGATCAGAAAATACTTCCGTTGGAATAGAATTTAAATCATCTGGTGTTTCAGGGACCGGTAAATCTAAACCGTGCTCTATTGGTCGGATGGCGGACGGAAGGTAAGGGTAGCTTATTACCTTCTTGTTTTTTGAGTTATGACCAATAATATCGACACTGCAAAAGTAGCAATCATAGGAATGATTTCTTGGTTCCCTCCATATCATAGGAACAGCAAATTTAAAGGGTTTATCTCCTTTTTCGACCATTTTCTTAGATCTTCGACACATACATAACATACCTTATGCGGGGCCCAAGATTTATCCTGATCACCAAGTTTAGTTCCAAAGTATGATATATAAACCTTTTTGACAAAGTCTGTAATATTTCTTTAGTTTTTTGTAACCACAAACTTACCACAAATATAACAAAAACTGTCAGCAGAGTTTTTACAACCGCATTAGACATAGTACTGAGCACATGTACAGGGAACGTGAAAGTGAGGTTAGGTTGACAGTAAACAAAATATCAGCTCCTGACAGAAAAAAGAATCAACCTTTTTTGGCCAGCAAATGTGTTTCAGCAGTGCTACCAACTTCATCAACACCAATAGACCTAGTTTTTCAGTTATTTATTTTAAATGTTAAAGCTGTTCAATTTTTTAACATAAAATTTTTAACATTTAATTTAATAAATTAATCTATAAAATGTGATGAAATTGTGGTTGATACAGCTTTTTTAATATCATATTTGGATTCAGCACCCTAAAAACTATAGGAATAAGGTATTTTAAGTACAAAAGTTTTTTCATCGTTGGCCTGTGTAATTTGATAATTGCATCCTCTGACCATTTTACGCTCTTCTAAGATATATACAGCCAACCATTTTCAGATAAATAAAATATACTTGTAATGTATGGCGATGATACATACGAATCAGAAAGACTAAGAAGCTTTTTGACTTCATAGGTCATGAGGATGTAGTTAGGTTTGTGAACACAAAAAAATTCATTTACTTGGGTATATGGGGGGAGCCACTTTATATAATATTTATCTTAATGTAGTTTAAATAGTGAATAAATATCAAGTAGCACATGCTAGCTAACGCTATAAATATTTATTAAATGCTATTATTATTTATAAATCAAGGTGTAACTGAGACTATCTTGATGGTCTGATATAGCTCAAACTTTCCAAATAAATCATTAGGACTCGTAAGGTATATGTACATGGGTTTAAGACATGTTCCTTTCCCTATCCCAGTTGCAGATGACAGATCCCTTCGCTCCAGTGAAGCCTTCCAGATCAAAGGGCCTACTGATCCTACCTAATCGAGCCCTTTCCAGATCTGAAAGTATTCCCTAGTCAGCTTATTCTCCATGTACATTAGACCTACAGGGCATGGAAATCGAGAACCACTTTACCTAGATACGCAACATCAGGTAAAGAAATTTTCTATCATAGAATTTACAAAATTGTCTGTATTTGAAGGGAAATCAAATATCGATTTATTAGTAATCAAATGTATTAGGTATTTTACCATTACTAAGTTTAGAACGTAGGGAGAGGAGTGGCTCAGTGGTAGAGTACTGAGCTGCCATGCCGGGAATTCTGGTTCAATTCCCGCTGCAGGCCATGATTTTTATTAAGTCTGTTTGCAGCGGGAGATGGATCATATAGGATCTAGGACCCTCCTGGGGCCCACCCAGCCTCTATAGAATATTATAAAAACAGGGTACCCAAAATTAGGGGGAAAAATCTGGCGGCCGAGCGTGACCTAGGACAAGTCACCTCCTTGCAGAACCGTTGTCCATGAAACAGTACAGTCTCTACTATGTACTGAACCCCAGATGCTTCATGGGTTGTAGTGGTACACGTTTTTTTTTAAAGTTTAGAACGTACCTTGTATTTATTTTCCCTTTGAATGTTATTATTCCTATATCATGATATTCTTTATTATCTAATATAACGAAATCAAATTTATATAATAATTAGGCTTAACAAACCCAAGGCTCGATGCTAATCTCTGTTTACACACTTCCATCGACGGACCACTACCCAAACTCAAATCCGCCAGATCACTCTTAATACAATCCTCCCATCTACGCCTTGCTCTACCTCTCAAACGCTTCTGACTAACAGGACTGAGGAAGTGGGGGCGATGGGTATGGAGTGAGCAGGCATGGACTTGCATAGGTGTGGAGGTCCAGGCACGTTTGAAGGAGGGGAAGCAGGCAGGCCGGAAACTTATGGACCTTACTACGTACAGCAATCAATTCTAAAATACTTAAAAATTATCTAGAGAAGATGAAGATCCAATTTATATTTACCTCAATAGATTGTCCACAGTCGAATGGACCTAACGAGAGGCTTAACCAAACGCTGGTCAATAGAATTAGGTGTAAAATTAATAGCGGTGATAAGCGTGAATGGTCAAGAATAGATCAAGATTGTGTGTTAGAACATAATAGAACTGTTCATTCTTCAACTAAATTCCAACCGACATACTTACTTTTTGTTAAGAAATCATTAATTTCTCCGTTTCATGCAGAATTGATCTAGGATGGAATTGATCTAGAAAGAAATAGGAAAGAACATTTCTAAATTCTATGAAAAATTTTGAAATAAATAAAAGAAGACTAGACAAAACAAGAAGAGTTCCTGAATTTAAGGTTGTGATAAAGTGAATATAGAGAATGGAAACAAATTAAATAGAAAGAAAATGGATAAAGCAAGAATTGGACCATTTAGGATTCTCAACAGGATATCAAGTTCAATGTATGAAGTTGAATGTGGAAAAAAAAAAAAAATCAAATTGTTGGAATAGTAGCAAATTGTCACTTTTCCCTTCTGGAAAAATGATTTCAAGAGGGGGGGGGGTGTAAAATCAAAGTACTGGATATTTAGTTAATCCAGTTAATTTAATATGATAGTAACTTCTATATGTAGATAATGACATGGCTTTGGATATAAGAACTAAAACATATTAATATAAAATATGTCTTGTTGAATAGCAGTGTAAAAAAGGAATCCAATTAAATAGTTTCCTTAGAAGCTATCTTCTGAAAATTACTCTAAATTAATTTGACTATCTTCTTTTTTTTCTTTTTTTTTTCTATATTTTGAAACAGATCCTGATGGATATGTGTGATTATTCTAAATATTGATTTTGGACCAATTTATAAACTTTAATTTTTATATATAAAAATTATATATAAGAATTATT
Source organism: Troilus luridus (assembly GCA_964056705.1). NCBI lineage: Eukaryota > Metazoa > Arthropoda > Insecta > Hemiptera > Pentatomidae > Troilus > Troilus luridus. The sequence continues at coordinate 86,963,419 of OZ057413.1, forward strand.
ATATAAAAATATAGAAAATTATAAAGGGGCGATGGCGTTTCTCTTACTAATGTAACAAAAGATATTAAGTAAGACAAATTTTTGTTTGTTTTATGAATAGAAGTCAATTGTAAATATTGAAGATCAATTAAACATTAAATTAATTATTCCTTAAAATTATAATGTTGACTATCGTAGCTTCTTTAGTAGCTTATTATTATATAATATTGCTAATATATAATTAATATACAATAATACATAAGATTTTTACTAATCTTCCCATGCATAAAATAATATTTATTTATTATTAAAATAACAATTTTAATTATTGTTATTTATTTATCACTAAATTAATAAATATTTATATTTTGTAACTGGAATAAGTATTGGTTAGGTAAAAAAAAAAAAGTTTTCTTCAATCATCGCATGTTAGTTCATTTATAAAAAGCAGGTGCAGTGTTATATATATATATGTACCTCTCGATTCAACTTTTTATATATTTTGTGTTCGTCTATTGCTAGGAACATCTAAGGAACGAGAGCTTCTTCTGTACAGACTAAGAATAGATGAAGACTTTGATTAAGTGTAGCGTGTAAAATGATGGAAGGCAGATTGACAAAGGTAAATTAGGAGTAACTGAATTCAGCAAGAATCCAGAGTTGCTTAATGACATCCTCTCATTTCATGGAACGAACTTGACAAAGTTCATACTAGGAATGGGTACAAAAGAATAAATATCCTCACATAGACAGACGTATTCTTCATAAAACAAAACATTATGAGACAAATGAAATATAATAAATAACATAATAACTAAAAGTTTAGGCTATGTAAGAAAATAAAGTATAAATAATCAATCCAACAATATGCTAGGTATTGATTACATGACATTGTGTTGTATAAAAATAATAATATGCTAAAATAAAATAAGTAATCAAATGATAAAAGAGAAGTGTAAATAATCATCCAATCTCTTCCCCTACTTTTTTTCTTAACCATCTTTGAATTTATAATGTTGAGCATAAAAGTTCTTTGTTTCTAAAGAAAATTGGAGGAGTTTGGGTGCTTGATGAAATCAGGAACGAATGAGATGGCTAAATTAAAGACGTGACTTCTACGTTGGTTTGGTCGAGCTTAATGAAAACCTGACTCTTCAAGACAGTGCAAAATAAAATATTAATTCAACTAGAAAAATTAAATTTGTTGAGTCTTATTCTGTTCATTGCTGCTTTTATTTACTAACATTTGTTTTTATAGGAAGAAAAGGTGTCCGTTAAAGCCTACGTAAGCTTAAAATTTGCGTGGAGTTTTACACAAATAATAAATCAATACAGTGACTCTTATATAAATCTACAAAAAGAGTACAAACAGAATCCGATGATTAGAACTGATGGTTAGTACTGAATAATTTTATTACGAGGGTGGTTTTAAAAGTTCTCGGAATCACAGCTAGATGTAAGTGCTAGAGCAACGAGGTTCCCGCGCAATAATCCCACATCCTTTGTGAGTGAACACGTGGAGTGAGTGAGTGGTAGTGGCAATTCTTAGTTGTTGTTTTTTGCGTAGTGATTTGTGACAATGGAAAAAACTGGGATTCGAGCAGTGATTAAGTACTTTGTAAAGAAAAGTATAAAAGCAAAGGAAATTCATGCCAACTCTCAGAACACACTGGGGGACTCTGTTCCTTCACATTCAACTGTTGCCAAGTGGACCAGCGAGTTTAAATTTGTTCGGGAGAGCTTAGATGATGAGCCGCGTAGTGGACGGCCAAAAAGTGCTACGACCCCAGAATTTATCGCAAAAGTGCATGAAAATGTCACGGAGGATCGTCGAATGTAAGTGCGAGAGATTGCTGAAGCTTTAGGGATGTCATCTGAAGGGGTATATCTCATTTTAACCGAAGAATTGGGAATGAAAAAATTATCCACAAAATGGGTCCCTCGGCTCTTGACATTGGACCATATACGCACCAGATTGGAAATGCCCGAACAAAAGCTGGCCCGTTTTCAGCGCAACCAACAAGATTTTTTGTGCCATTTGGTGATTACAGATGAACTTGGGTCCACTACTATACCCCAGAGACAAAAGAGCAGTCAAAGAAAGCAAAGGCAGTACGTTCGGCCGCAAAGGTTCAGTATTAGGTTAGGTTGGTACGGAAAGGCCGGATAGGGCTCAGTTTTCTCGGATGCCAAAGGCATTCTGCTGATAGATTATCTTCCTACAGGCCAAACAATTACGGGGCAATACTACGCAAACCTCCTAGACCAACTACAAGATACGCTGAAAAAGGCCTGGTTTGGCAAGGAAAAAAGTCATCTTTCATCAGGACAAGCCCCGCCCGCACACAAGTGCTATTGCCATGGAAAAACTTCATGAACTTAGGTACGAATTGTTGCCACATCCACCTTATTAACCTGATTTAGCACCATCAGACTTTCATCTCTTCCCCAAGCTGAAAATTTTCATAGGTGGACGGAGATTTCCTACAACGTAAGAACTGACAGCCGAATTGGAGAGGTATTTTGCATGCCTGGAGGAATCTCATTTTCGAGATGGGATCAAGGCATTGGAACATCGCTGGGCCGAATGCATTAGTCTACTCGGAAACAATGTTGAAAAATAAAAGCAGTTTCACCGAGGTAAGACACTTCTTTCTAGTATATTCCGAGAACTTTTCAAACCACCCCCGTACAACAATAATAACGGAAGGGAAAACTTATTCATGGACGATTCCACAACCAATTTAATGATTCCGCTGTAGATAAAGTAAAATCATTTGAATGATTAAGAGCAAGAGGGTTTTCCTCTGAAACAGGAGATTTTTTGGTTGCCATTTACATCAAGCCATAGAAACAAAGTCGTATGCAAGACATATCCTAAAATATATTTTACAAACGTATGAATGTAGTCTATTTTTGGCCCAATATAGGAGAATTGACAATGCCGGATAAGGAAAAATATAGAACTCCAAAACATCTATCAGAACCCCGATATTGTCAATGTAATAAGACAGGAAAGGCTGATAAGGCATGGGCATGTGGAAAGGATGGAGCCAAGCAGACTCCCCAAAAAAATGCTCTATGGAAGACCTAGAGGGAAGTGGAAACGATAAGGACCAGATCTATGGTATATCGATGACTCGGAGCAAGATCTGAAAAACATGGGAGTTAGAAGGTGGAAAGAGAAGTCTAAGGACCGAGAGGTGTCGAAGAAGCTCCACAAGGAGGTTCTAGATGCTGCAAGGACTGTTGAGCCGAGCAGTTAGTTATGAATGCAGTCTATGTTCAGTGACGAGATAATCTTCATCCAAAGAATCCTTCTTTCTGAATTAGGATGAATTTCAATAACTAACCATACGGAACGACCTTATATTCTCCTTATATATTGAGTTTGAAATGCGTATTACGAGTGATTCGAAAGACTTCTCAAGGATAGGATTGAACTGGTTCTAACTCGAGTCAGTTTATAATGCGGCAGCACCTGCAGGGCGAACTATGTAGAGCAATGATATAAAAAACTAAAGTGGAGCCAAACATAAAAGAGGAATGAATTGCTGAACACATATAGTGGTATCCCATTGGAAAAAGGAGTTCATAATAAAAAACTGAAAGTTCATAACATTTATTGGGTCAGAAAGTATAATGAACATATTGATAGTAGCTGCTGATCGCCTTAACGTAATGTAAGACACAGTTTATGGAAATACATATACGCCAACTGATTATTAATAAGAGAGAATATCAGGAAAAATAATGTCATGTCTTATTTTTTAATAAGACTACAAGCACGTAGATTAGCTCAGTAAGTAGAGCACAGAGCAGAGCTGATATGCCGAAGGTTCAAATCCGGTTGTGACAGATGATTAATTAATCTTTTAAGAGCCGTGGTTGGACCCTGTGGAATGTGAAGACACTCTTGTGTGTGTACCAGCCTCTATGAAGTGTGTACCTTATTATGGACTGAACCCAATACTCTTTATGAGATGTATTGCAAGTTTTTTCTAGGTCTACAAAGGTGGTATATTTTTTTTTCATACTTTCTCTCTCAGATTTCTCATTAATCTTCTAACGTTGTTTAAAAATAAATCCCGTTAGCGATATAATGGACAATTGAACAATAGTGTAAAAATTGATAGAGGGGAAAAAACAAGAGAAGGGAAGAGTATTGGAAGCTTTCAAGCGCCTGATACAATCCCGTCGGGAAATTTTGAGGTTTATTCTATTAACCAAGTCACCAGGGTGTAAATATTGAGAGATAATGAAACCTAATTTGACAGGACCGTCCATCTGTAATAATAGCCGTCAATTCCCTTTCTCATCCCGGGGGAAATGAGAATTTCCTTCGCTTGAAGAAGATTTGCAATCTCAATTACTATTATACAAGAAAAATTAAACCAAAATAAGTAATGGGAAGAAAATGATCCGATGGAGGTCAGAGAAGTAATTTTTTAAATACGGTGTAACTATTTATTTGAAAGCCAACGTTTTGACCCACATTGCAGATCTTCTTCAGAGATAAATATACAATATACAGACAAAGTGTAAAGAATAAAAATAGATAAAATAAAATATATAAATTGTAGGTTATCGTATAGAAATATGCTAAAAAAATACTTGAATTCCATAGAAATAAAAAAACTAAGCCGAATTAGTTTAAGGACACAGAGAGAAACATGTTCGGAAGATATGCTTAGGGATGAAACTGCCAAGAGCAAAACCGATACATGAGGAGGTTTGAGGCGAGAACGAAGCGGGCTATCAAAATCTCCGATGAAGAAAGAAATAGGAGATCAGAGAGGTTGAAAATATACTGGGCAGAGTAAAGGTCGCGGAATATGCATTAATGAGCGATCCAAAGTATGTATACATAAATCATTATCTATACTATCTTTCAAACTTTTATAGCTGTTATAAATACATATAAAAGAAGGGGGGGTCAAGGGATTTAATATTGCTGACGACTAGGATATCTTGGGTTACATTCCGATTTATAAAAAAATTACTTTATCTACCGTCTGTTAATTGCGCCATTAGTAATTAAATGAATGAAGGTGACTTATACTTAACACACAAGTAAATATTAATGCATTTTTTATTATTAAGGTATTGGTTAATAACTAAGAGAATCATAATATCATACGCAGAGTAGGAAACATCAATATGAAATATGAATATATTTCAAAATATGACAATATAAGAGATATGCCTAAGAACAAACAAGCAGGAATTAAGGTTGATATTTTTCGGTCTTGACATTAAAAAAATATAGTCTACTGTATCGCAATTCAATAATGAATATTTATAAAACTATCATCTTTCCAACTGTCCTTTATGGATGTAAAACGTGGCCTTAACGTTGAAGGATGAAAAACGCCTTCAAGATGATTCATCTTATTAAAGAATAAGACTACTGGATAATTTTGGAGATTGCACAACGCGGAATCCCAATCCATGCACCCGGTTAATATAATTGAATTGATGGCGTCGTTTAGATTGAGGTGGGCTTGCAAAGTTCTTGGGTTTGATAAGGAACGAATTACTAAATAGTTAATAATCGCTGAGATGGCTGGAGGAATGGTCGAGGAGGAAGACCAATGCGTCAATAAGAGGATTGCGAGATGAGTTACAACTAGTGGATTTGGCTTTGGATTGTAGTTCGTGGATGGTGATACTGTTGAGTTTGCCAAGCCGTATTATTTTTATTTTTTATATCTACATTATTAATTAGCGGTTACTTGATATTTTTCCAAAATGAGTTTCTTATTGTGAAGCGGAATCGTGTTGTTTTTGTATTGAATAACTGGATAAGTCAGGCATTGGCTTGAAATCGAGTTATCGGTAACAATATAACTTCATTTCAAGCCAAAAACTACGAGAATGATCCCCGTTCCCTCATGAATATAATTATTATCAGCGGGAAAATTCGAGTTATATACATATTCACTGGGGCTGCAGATGGTTAATTTATTTCTTAATAATACGAAATAACTCACTTTTGAAATTTTGATTAATTCACAACACCTAAATCTTAAATTTCTGCTAGATAGTGAAACCTGGAAGTAATATTTGTTCCCATAATTTCAAGCACTATCAGATCTGAGAGAACCCTGAAAAAAAAATCGACAGAAACTAATGTACTCTTTTTCAAACTCCTAAAAAAGTAGGAAAATAGACCTAAACTAAGTTAATACCAATACTTACTTAAAATATATAGGACTCACAGATCTGCGATTAAAAATTAAAAAGCATTACTTTATTTTAGTCCCACATTTTATTTTATTCTACTGTTGATAACAGGAGCTCTATGGTACGTAAGTAACAAATCTCTACATACCAACATAACAACAACCAAGTGTAACCAACAAGTAAGCTCTCTTTATTCCTGTTATTGTGATAACCATATTGTACATTACAATACACTAACAGACAATACGGCTGATATAAGCATTAGTGGAAGATTAAAAAAAAAAGCTGGAAAAGATATTAAGGCTAATTAATATCTTATCTTAAGGCTATGATTCCAGACCTGGAAGAGATACTCTCAACAAATTTACTTATCGGCACCCGTCTGAGATGTCTGAATAAAGATATGAAGAAAAAAAACAATAAAATAAATAAAAACCAATGGATTGTACAAAATAGAAAACTGAGCTTCAGTTCCCTCAATCATCGCCCTGATAGGACCCGCACGACAGTAAAGTCATGCCAGATAGCCTATACAGAGTTTAGACGGCGCGCTGTTGTCTATTTAAAAATGTCTATAACTCTTCATCAATTTCGTAGTACAGGCTCAAAAAATATTTTAAAATGTAATCCATCCAATCAAACTTTATTATCTAAAATGTTTAATGAATTTTTAGGTTTCAAATGTTGAGCCCAACAAAGTGCGGCTGTTTTTAAAAGGTTATATATGCTCATTGATATCACGATTAGCCATCAATACACAGATCTGTTTTTCTTTAAAAACTTGTATAACAAAATGAATTAAATTATCTGTTATCCAAATTCAATAACTAGAATATATGTTTTAAATCGATAAATAAAATAGATATTTTTCTAACAAATAATTTATTGATGAGTTTAAAGTACGTCATAAAAGTGACAAAGTAGGAAAGTCATAGATAAAAAAATAACTTTTAGCTTTTGAAAAATATATACCGGAGGGTAATGCAATATGTGTATATTGCTAAAATCTGCGAGCTTTATTTAGATAAATTATTCTGTTTTTGAAAACGGGAGCGCTACTCAATTTCTAAAAGGAGTAAAAAAAGAGGATTTTTTTTGGATTTTACTGAGTTCACTTGTATGTTCTTTGTCAAAACGTTTTTTTAGACCTAAAAAAACTGTTTTTGCTATTGGTTTTTTAATGGTTTTAAAGTGGTTAAAAGAATGGGAAACTTGGCTGTTTTTTTTAAATAATTTTTTTTGCATATTTTCATAATATGCATAATATGCATAATATGATAATATCATAGTATAGATATAAAAACATTTTTGTCGAATGTAGTGTTTTGAAATTATTATGTTTTTTATTGTTTATTTATTCCCGGAGAATTTCCTTTAAGAAAAATATTAAAAACCGATATTTTCTGGAATCAGATTAACTCAACAAATAACAGGTGCACTAACACACTTATAATAAAAAGGTAAATCTTAGAAATAAAAAATGTAGTAAATACATTTGTTATATTATGACTTGTTTAAAAGTTAAATAAACGCTCTAATGGTAGAAATAGTTGTAAAAAAACATCATATTTCTATTTATATAAAACAATAATTAAAAAAGGAATTAACAATTAAACGTTAACAAAGCAGGCCGTAATTGTTATTTATATTAATTGTAAATAAATTAAGTTCTTTTTTCCAATTCATTTGGAATTGGATCGACAGAAAATAACTGCATAAACAGGAGTTGGAGTCGTAGAGTGTACCATACCGTCGGATAGAATGAGGAATGGAATTCCATATGGATGAGGATTGGATAAAAAAGGCGAGGAGAACCAGATAATAAGGAAGCGGGCAGAGGATTTGAATTGATGGAGGTCGAAGATGTATGATGGAAGATGGAAAAGGATATATTGGTAGAGAAAGGTGTGAGGAAGCACCTATGAGCATAGCAAGTGTTAAACCAGTTCTATTATTTATAAGATAGGAAGGTGTTCCTTGAAAACCTTGATGAATCAAAGAATACTTCTATTTTTGCTTCTTAGTCCTTTAGGCAGTATTCATTAGATGATTCAAACCTATTATATTTGGTTTTTTCTCTGCATTTGAGTTGAGTATGTTGGAACCAATATCACGATTAATACGATGAAGGTCTCTTGAAAGCTCGTTTTCTTTGTTTGTTTTTTTGGCTGCCAATACGTTCGGAAGTATTGCTAAGCCAGCGTCCGACTGTATTAAGAAGAAGGTGCGTCCTGAATGCTGATTATAAAGAAAATACTCGATGGAGTATATTGTAGTCACACTCAGAGAGTTGAAAGTGCGGGTTTTTTTTTGGTTCCATAAAATGAAAAATGACTTTCTCATTTTCTCATAGTTAGATCATCAAGAGTAGGTACGATTGTTTCTATCAAGCTTCAATTCCCAGCTAACGAACGTTATCCTCTTTTGTCTCATTATTTCCTTTTATTTTTTTACTTTTTTCATATAATTAAAATTGAACGACTGGTGTAACATAAGAAATGTAATCTATTAATGTTACGTTATGTTAAATTTTTTAGTAAACTTTTAATTATAACCATTAGCGCACTGTGTGTCTTGCAAGCGTTCAACAAGTGCTAGAACACCCAATCAAATTACGTGACACCATTACAGATCGACCGTTCCCTTTAACCAATTAAATTGGAGGTACTATTGAGTACTTGAGTACATAGTTAGTAACTATATATATAATATAATAGAATAGAATAGAATAGAAAAGTAACTTTATTCTGGGACTAAGTCCCTTTAGAATAACAGATATGAACAGGAAAAAAAACATAATATTTATCTGGCCAGAAGGCTAAATGTTACAAATCATAAAGCGTGTAAAACATGACAGAAAACGATTTAAAATGAAATATATAAACTAAAATAATAGTAAGTATATAAACAGTACAGATCTTGACAGGATATTAAGCAATTAAAGAGAATAGATAAATCCATAGCTTTTGTTAGATGCATGAGCTAGCATGCAAGAATTTCTTTACTTTATGTTCATCTTTTCAAGAAGCAAAATTAAAAGAACTAAATAACACAATGAGTTGTTCTATACATTACATTCTAAGCAAATGACTAACCTGCTTAGAGAGTATCCTTTTGGGAAGCTAAGAGGTGTTGAAAAAGAAAGGATTTGAATAATAATAGAGAGGGAGTATGACGAATATTAGGAGGGATTGAGTTCCACACTGTGGTGGAGCGGGCGAGAAAGAAACGTTCGAATGCTTTAGGTCTGTGTGAACGTATATAGAGATCAGAAAGGTGGGATCTTGTTTTATGGTGTTGAACTGAGGATTTGAATTGGAGGAGACTGTAGATATATGAACGGTGTTGAGAGTGAATGGATTGGTATAAGAATGAACATAGGAAATATTGTCTTCGGAAGGGAGGGAAGAGCCAGTTTAAGTCATCATAGAGGTGGGAGACGTGCGATCGCTTCGGAGTACCAAGCACAAATCTTAGAGAGCAGTTCATTATTCTCTTTAGTCTGTCTTCAAGCATTTTAGAGACCTCCATATACCACGCTACAATAGTCAAAGTGGGGGAAGATACGAGAAGCTTACGGGAAGATTGTGTAAGGAGATGACGAGAACGATGGAACAACTTCAGGGAACTAATTGACCGTCGGGAAATCTGGGCGATGGGGGATATCCAAGAAAGCTTTTTGTCGATGGTGATGCCTAGCTTTTTCACAGAGGAGGTAATCGTGATAGGATGATCGTTTAGGTGTAATGTTGGGAGGGTGTGGATGAATGTAAGGAGGGAATTGGAACCTAAAACAATGCCCTGAGTTTTCATTGCGTTCAATTCCAGTTTGTTCAGCTTTGCCCAGGCACAGATCCTATCTAGGTCTTCCTGAATACTAGCAAACGCAATAAATAGCTCGGAAGGAGGAAAGGACAGATATATTTGGAAGTCGTCAGCATATAGATGATAGGAACAGTGGTGAACAGATTTAGGAAGATCATTGATATAGCAGTTGAACAGAAGAGGAGAGATACTTGAGCCCTGTGCCACGCCTGAGGAAAGAGTGAGGAAAGGGGATGATTAGGTATGGAAACTGCTTGAGATCTATCAGAGAGGAAGGCTTGGAACCATCGGATAGAACTGTTAGAAAAGGACATTGATTTGAGTTTGCTAAAAAGGATAGAGTGGTCGAAGGAATCAAAAGCTTTAGTAAAATCAAGAAGGGTAAGCACTGTTAGTTTTTTGTCGTCCATAGCTGTATGTATGTCATTGGTGATTTTAGTAAGTGCAGATTGTGTGGAGAAACCGGGACGGAAACCTGATTGAAGTGGGTCAAGAAGGTTGAACTGTTCGAGGAAATTTGACATTTGTGACTGGACTATTCTTTCTAGAGGCTTGGAAAGGTTGGAGAGGATTGAGATTGGGCGGTAGTCTTTGAGTGAGACAGGGTTAGAGGATTTATTGATAGGGTGGACTATGGCTTTTTTGCAGGTGGTTGGGAATACTCCGTTTTTCAGTGAAAAATTATATATAAAGAGTAGGACAGGTATAATATCGATAAGGCAGGATTTTAGAAATTTGACAGGAATCCCATCGAAGAATGTGGAGTTGGAGTGGGATTTCAGAACAGGGGAAATAATGTAGTTGGGTGAAATGTCAGCGAAGTAAAAGTTGTCAGGGTTGAAAGATGGTGCTAGGGAAAATACGGGAGAGGATGATTTTGAAGTATTAACTGAGGTGGACAAAAAATATGAGTTTATTTCATTGGGAGAGGCTGGAAAGGGCCTAGAAGAAGATTAATTAAGAAGAGAAAGCTTTCGAAGGAGATGCCATTTGGATTTAGAATCGAGAGCAGCTGAAAGGGCTTCGTGGAAATATTTGGTTTTTGCCTGCCTGATTGTCGACTGTGTCAAATTGCGGAGAGCCCTAAACACTTGATAGTCGTCAGTTAACCTTGTCCGTCTAAAGCGTCTTCGGGCCGCATCACGCTTCCTTTGAAGATCTTTAGTTTTTTGACACATCCAGGGAGCAGGCTGGTGACGGAAGGTTGAGGTTGTTTTTTTTTTGGTTTGGTGTGTTACCCGCTGAGCCAGGGGCAGATTTTCTCTGACATTTTTGTAAAGTTCTTCTTTTAAGGTATTGTGAGTCGGTTTCACTAATTTCGGAAAACGGAGCTTCTTCCTCCGACATTTCACTACCCAAGATGTCCACATTCATATTTAAATTATTCATTAATTAATGAAAAACAAATAAAATAAATTTTTAAATTATTAATTATAAACTATTATTAATTTAATTGTATTAAATGAAATAAATATATTTAACTAAACTAATGAAAATAAAATAAAAACCAAAACAAAAATAAAATAAAAGTTCACGGTACTGAGTTTAGCCCGGAGAAGATAAGCAGCCAAGCCTTGACCTTGATCTTGCTTCTATTGAGTATTATTCCTATCTATTACTAAAGGATTAAGGCCACGTTGCTGCCTTTAGCAGCCGGTCACTAATTTATTTTATTTAGGTCTATTGTTTTTATTAGTCACTCACCTAAGTAATGTTGAAAGTAAACTGTAGTATAGTCTATTCACTTTGTTCTGGTAGAGATGATTTGAACGAAATTGTATGAAAAGAATGTCTCAAGTACAGAGCGATGTGAAAATGTAACTTCACTTGCGGCCATGACACTTGGTACTATGAACAAACTTAAAAATATACAACACAAGATCCTAAGAAATAAAAATATGGACCTATAAAAAGAGATTAATTGTATAGAGAGGACGTGAACAAAATCTAAAATTCCGTGGTGAGCGCCATAGGTTGTCATAGAGCTAGCGGGGAAACAAAGCTTTAGTAGTCACCCGAAGACTTCTAGATCCTGGGCCTGATCTATGAAGACCACCTGGGGACCATCTTCTTTTCTACAGCGCACTCCGCCCCCGGAAAACCACACATACTTTATCTTTCCCGCTGCCATCTTCTGACGGGGTAACCAGTAGAGGTGCTTTTGCTTATATATGTATCAATATATAAGTTATGTCCTGGAGACCAACAATTTTTACCTTAATCCTAACGAGCTACAATGTAAACCAGCTAAAGCTATATATGTAGGATCACGAGAGGAATAAAGTTTAGTTATCATTCTGAACTCGTTGTGTTCATTACAAAACGTTTCATTTTTTTCAACTATTTCGCTCGATACACTCTAAGTGGTGCCGAAACCCGGGAAAACGGTGAGGGGTAAGCCGATTTGTTTTTGTGTAGTGTGAAAAGTGCTTGTTTTTTTTTTCCCCGCTCTCTTTTCTAAGGTCGCGTCGAGACATGGAGACTGAGGGAATATTGAAGCCGGAAGTGCTGCAGGTTCCAGCAGAGATTTCCACGGCGGAAGCCCAGGGAAACAGTTTAGCATGGATTAAGGTAATAGCGGTGACGGCACAGGGCTTACGGAAGGCGATCTCAGACCTCGAAAGGTTCAAAGGAGAAATTGGGGAACTGAACCATTTTCTGAAATGAGGAGATCTTATTATAAATAGGATAGAGGTAACACAAGGAGAAAACGTGTTAGACCCCTGAGACGCGGATTTCCTGAAGGCAGAATTAGTGGGTCGCGTGAAGCATGTATTAAACTTTATTCAGTCAGATAAAGAAACACCGGGGCACATCATCAAGGAAATATTGAAGAAGGCATATGGAGGTGGGAGCATTATTTAGTACACAGATTTTTTAAATTAAATTATCCAATGACATATACTTGCCTAAACATGTACGAACTGAAATACTGATAATAAAATCACACTTATAAATTATATAATATTAAGTTAACAGTAAATTGGAGGCAAGTTGGATGCACCAGAGGGTATAGGTCAAATACAGATTCTTGATTGGGTAAGATTGAAGTGATGTAGTACATTTTAACTTCCAGTTTTTCTCACCTGGATTTAAAAAAAATTAATTTAGCAAGTATGATTGAAATTATCAAGTACATTGCAAACAATAATTTTTTGAGATTTTTAATTTGGGGTCTTTTAGGAATATCTTTTAAGCGAAATGATAGGAATGTTATTATAAATTTATTTATTGGATGTATATTTTTAAAGTTTTATAATTATCTTATATGATATTATGTTGTATCTTTCTTCTTACTTGAAAAATTATTTACGAACTGAAATGCTAATAATACAATCACAGTTATAAAATATACAGTATTAGTTTCAGAGTAAATTCGTGGAAATCGTTAAAAAGTATTGTAAACAAAGAGTTGGAGACATCTTAAAGTTTAAATTAAGTGTAGAACTTTGAAAATAAAAACTGTAAAAAAATGTAAATAAAAAATGAAACATTAAATTACAGTTAAAATGAACTTAATAACTTTATTGTAACTAGATAATAACATTTAGATTGCGGTGTAAGTAAGTTTGTAGGGCGTGGAGTTGCTCTACTGAATGTCCTTGGTTCAAATCTAGTTGTCGGATATAAATTATTTAAACTGCTAACAGGACACTGTGGGATGTGGAGACCCTCCTTGGTCTCATCCAGCATCTATAAAGTGTGTATCCTTAATTAGGGGAAAACATGGCCGTTGAGAATCATCTCGGACAAATATTCCCGCACAAACGTTGTCTTAGAAACAGAAAAAAGTTCAAATACTGAACCCAGGACTTTTCATGGTTTTTATTGGTACAGGTTAATTTTGTTTTATAATATCGTTTACGTATTATACAACATAAACCTATTTTATACCACGTATCTAATGGTAATGCGGCTTTACTCACCTCTAATTTTTTTAAATATTAATTTGACAGATATGATTAACATATTTAGTAAACATATTTTTTTAATTTGGCGTCTTTTAGTAATTAATTTATTTATAAGATGAAAAGAATTAAAGTTGTATAATTATTTTATAAGATATAAAACTGTATCATCCACCTTACATAAAGAAAGATGCAAAAGAAGGATGTTATATCCCATATTATATTTTGCTTCCATGAAAGGAGATGATATATAAAATATTTTATATACAAGCACCGAAGTTCAACAAAGGTTTTTCTAGTCCTCGTTCAGCCAGAATCATATCTAAAGATTGCTACTATAGAATCCAGGAGAGAAGCATCACTTTATCTAAACAACCAATGAATAGGATGTTGTCTTCAATGGTCTTCATAAGATAGTCACCCTGACATGAATATCCTTTTCATTGTTGGGAATCTGGAAATCTGTTTCTCCCTCCGTGCACAATATGAAATAAGCGTAGCAACGAAATGTTTAAAATTTCAAGGGTAGTCGTCATAACAAACCCAGAAGGATATCAAAACGGGTACATAAACATAATAAATAACTGCATATGTATCATTTACACTCAATGTACAATTAATATTCGTCCCGGATATTTATAAATATTCAATAATGTTAGTAACAATTTTAATAGTAGTTGGAATACAACAACAAAGCAGATTTATTTTGTCAAAATAAATTCTCTTTAGTTTTGTTTTGTCAAAGATACAGTTAGGAAAAGAAGTCTTAGTCCAGTTTTTTACGACTTGATTATTATGGTAGAATTAAATAATCTAAGAATACTTATGGGCAATAGTTTACTGGATAATTCTAAAAGTGGTGGAAATTGGTCAGGAGGTGCAATCAATCAAAATCATGTTAAATGTTCATGGTAGAACAAACGAATCTTTCCAAAAATGATTTATGTAAAAATATTAATAAGTATTATTATGTGAAATAGTTGATGATGTATATTTCATTGGAATGATGTAAATATTATGAATAAATATTTATATATGCTTTGATTATTTTTTAAGATGCTTTCATTTGCCCTCTTTTTACATAATCTACACAATCTACTCGTTCTTGAGGAGTAAACTCCAGTCGTGCGTCGGAGCTGACACACTCATTTTTTGTTTTTATAGGGAGAGGGGTAGCTTAACCTTGTTTAAGCTTGTCTTCTAACAGGATTTTTTTAGTAAACATTTACTTATTCATTAATATACAGTAAATTATTTCGTTTCACGGTATAATAAATACTTGTAACAGAAGGAAATCATTTTATCTGTAAGTTTTTTCATTGATTTATTTTAAAGCGGTCTTAATAAAAAAAAAAATGTTTTTAAGAAGATACGTTTTTCTAAGGCAATTTTGGGTTTTTATTTTACTAAAATTTTGTTATAATTATGATTTTATTTCCTAAAAAAAAGTAGCTTTTTTATCAAGTAATATACATCTATTATAATTTACAGATATAGGACGCTTTATCGTTTCTTTTTTCCAATCCACAATGAAGATATTTATTAATTAATGCTTTAAAGTTAAATAGGTGAAAATATTATAACTACTCAATGAACAAGTCAATTACTTACTATAAAACGCAGCTAACCTCAAATGAAGAGAATTAATTTAAAAATAAATAAATAATTAATACATAACACTTAAATTCCGATACAGTACCATGGTTCGTTTTTCCTTCTAGAGAGAAGTCATTATTTATTAATCAAATTATTAAATTAATTAGAGAAGAAATGACGCGACGCGAGAAAGGCTCCGCCATATCGGACAAGAAGTTCTCTCAATCCCTGTATAAATTAAAAAATGTTAATTTAAATTATGTATGTTTATATATCAAATGATATTCAAAATAAGAAATTGTATTAATAAAGTATAACCATTATAATTATTTAGGTGCTTACGTAAGTCAGATGCATTCGCTATATATTTATGAAATCAAAATTGATGGTTCAATTAAGCTATTAAGCTGACTGATTAGTAAATTAGTAAACTCACAACCAACCTCTAGAATGGAATCCCAATTTTAATAAAGTTAGGGCTTTAAAATAAATAATAATTATCGTAAATAATTACTTATGCCATCCCAAAATAAACATAATTAATGAAACAAATTTATTCCCTAAAACATAGGACTATATATATATATATATATATATATATATATATATATATATATATATATATATATATATATATATATATATATATATATATATATATATATATTATTGCTTTGTAAATTCATAAACACACATACATATACTTATTGGTTCAAAAAATATTAATTAATCTCAAATATTTTACCTGAAACGGAAAAAAAGTTACCACAAAGAAAAAAATTTCCCTGACAAGTAAATATCTTTAGAGATGTTTTGCTATTAGGATATTAAGAAACTTTCAAGTAGAAACAAACACCGAAACCGAAGTACCTAATAAAAATGATAAACATATAGAGAAATAATATTAAAACGGTGTAGTAAGCTATAAAAAAGATCGAACCCAGATTGGAAGCATAGATTATGGTAATCTCCATGAAGCCCAAAAGTTGCTAGCTAAAAATAAGATGGAGATTGAGATCTTATAAAGCGGTGACATAGAGGGTGGAATAAACAAGTGATGATAGATATTGGTTACAAACTTAATAAAGGTATTATTGGGTCACGACCTGATTCCCCACCAAATTATATTATTCCAAACCAAGGAGTAAGATCTATTAAGTAGCCGGGAACTCTAGTTAATGATGAAGTATTTTCGTCGTGTAACTTAATTCTGAATATAAAATTGTAAAAACCTTTATTTTAGATTCTATTATGTTTAGTCAAAAGAATAGGGTTGGTCAGTAATAGAGCGCAGAAGCGCCGTGCCAAAGATCCTGGGTTCAAATCCGGCTGTGACAGATAATTTATTTAATCTCTTAACAGCCCGGGATGGACACTATGGAATTTGGATACCTGAAGAGATCTGGGGTTCACTCAGCATCTATACAGTTGCCACCCTTCCTCTAGCTGTAGGTATCTTTTTGAATCTTTTATGCTCATTCTTTATCTGCTGCAGTTCCTCAAGGCAGCATATTAGTAGGATATTTTTCCCGACTTTTATGTCGTATTGGACTTGTCCAATTTTTTAAAATTAAATATGAGAAGCCACATTTGTAGCCTTATACGCTATAATTATTGATCTATGAAATATTCCTCTCTACAACATACGAGTATAATAAAAAAATAGGAAAAACATATCAGCTTTTGAAATTAATTGTAAAAAATAAAGAAATCAGTAACAAAGAGATGCAATTTTCTAACATAAAAAAATAATGCAAAACAATAATACTAATAAAAAAAAATTAGAAAATTTAGAAAACACACACATAACCACATTCCTCTCTTTTTGCTGAAAGTATTGAAAGAATTCCAAATTAAAATTTCCAATTTTCAATTGGTCTGTGGAACACGTACTAGCTGTCCTCAAAAACCTGAAATATTTTATAACCTAACCAATATCTGGAATCTAATAATATTGGATTCCTCACAATATTTCCGACCCTACGTTTCTTACCTTCAATATCAAGTATCTCTGTGAATGATTACCTTTCATAAGAAATGTTTCCCTGTTCCAATACAATATACAGTTTCATATGGTTCAATATGAATATTGATAGAAAATTACACAAAACATTGAAATATCTGTATAGTTTATTTGTTGACTATCTTAAAATTATTGTTAGATGTTAGAATATTTGAGTATCATTAATTTTTCCTAATTACAGATATTTACAACTTTCCAAAACTATTTCTGCTTAACACATTATTAACCATGAATAAAATCTACATAGGCTCTATGTATTTGAAAGCCAAAGACATTTTTTTAAGTTGTTTGTTTATTTGACGTCACCTCATCCTGCTACGTCTAATCGGACGGTGCTTTAGTGCTAGTCCTAAATTTTTCATTTCCAAGTATAATGAAGATAGGAATATTTAACGAATACCTGACAAATGCTTGTGAATCCCACTAAACTCCCATCCGAAGAACGGCATAACCAAGTATTTTTACTCCCGTTAATAAATCCTAAGGCCCCTAGCCATTTGCGAACGCGATAACTTGTCATAGGTCTAACTTGTCTTACAGTTTTAGGTTCAGGTGGTAATTTAAGGATGTTACTGTATAGCGATTAAGAGTATCGGCATCGAGCCTTCCGGTTCGATAAGCCTTTATTATTATTAAATATATTATACTGATATAAAGGAATAATCATTACTATTAATGTATCTCATGATATAATATATATCGCGATATATATTAAAATGTCGCAATATATGCATTTTATAGATTAATAAACCTCTATGAAGCTATTTTTAGTTTACCTAAATTAATAAAATTATTTATTAGAAAATAGTGGTTAATGATTTTTCTATTTTATGACGGGTAGTCGGCAGGAGGGAAATTTTGGAAACCTTTTTTTTTGTCTTCTTGAATTCCTCGAGAACAATGTCTTTAGGAAAAGGTACGCTATATAAAATTTCTTATGAGAAATATAAGATAGAAATAAAGTTTGGAATCACAACTGGAATTCACGGTGGTTATTGTTTTTCACCCCTAAAACCAGGTTTATTAAATAATTTCATATTTGCTCTGCTTCATCCAACTACTGTTGTCTTCACCGAGCATAAGTGAGACATAAAAGAATTTCTCACCTCAGGCCTGATACAATTAGATCATCTCAGAATTTAGGTCTGCAGTACTCTCTCTATCTTTCAATTTAACGTCGCGATGAAAAAAAAAAAATCTTTTAAGAAATCTTATATACTTAGTTTAATTAGGTTATAGTACGTATATTAATTATAACTCCAATATTATTATAATAATTATTACTAATAATTAAATACTATTAATTAATTGATATTAATTAATCTATAATATTAAATAATATTAATTAATTAATGATTATTATAATAATTATTCTTATTCTTATTGTTATTATAAATCCATACCAAATAAATAATCAGATATTTTATTAGCAAATTAATAATCACAGTACCTAATAAACAACAAAACTGACATTGATCTGAACATTTAGTGTCTGAATCACGGAGCATTAATTTTTTAATTGGTACTTTGTAATATACCATTGCTGTAGGATACTTATAGCATTTAATTTAACTGCTATTGCCTAATGGCTTTGATCAATTTATATAAATGGATAGATATTGGTGGCGTTTGATGGACAAGATGATAATAAAAGCAATTACAGTACCTTGTAGACTCATACGAGTATATATGTAATAAGTGTTTATGCAAGACTTTAAGTCCCAATGCTATTAATGCTTGTAATTGTTTATTGACCATAGATCTCATGTTCCAAAAAAAGGTCATTTATGTAATTAATAGACCCTTTTAGGAAACAAGGCTCCGGTGTTGAGCGCTGAATTGAAATGCCAAAGATCCTGATTTCAAATCCCACTCGCTGGCGTACTTGACTCGCTGACATGAATCTTATTAGGAACTAAGACCCTCCTGGGACTCATCCAGCCTATATATTGTGGGTATTAAGGGTGGGGATCTGGCGGTTGAGCGTGATCAAAGACAAATCACTTCCCTGCACAACCGTCGTCAAAGAAACAGTACAGCCTCAACCATGTGTGAACCCCAGACCCTTCACGGGCTGTAGTGGTACTTTTTCCTTCTTTTTTTTTAAGGAAATAATATCCCCAATCTCAACAATAAGGAAAGCAATTTTTTAATATTCCGAATATCATGGATGGAAAGAGAACTACAAAAGAGAGTACCATCTTACTCTTATTCAAAGGAAATTTCTGATTTGGAGATTTGAAATAAATTAATAAATGTATATGATTAGAAAAATCAATGTACTAGTTACCTTTCTCTAGTAAGGGATTCCAGAATCATCATTCGGATCCAGAAGAATATCGGATTGTGAAGTATGCTACCAAAATAATAACCTCTCCTCTATCATTTGTTAAGGATGTGATAATCTATAAGGAACATTTCATCAACAACAATTTAAATTAAAATATTCTCAAACTTAGGTACAAATCTAAAAAAACACTCAAAAATACCTGACCTGTTTTCAGATTAGAGTATCCCAAAAAGGGCAGTCGATAAATCCTTTGCATCCTTTGCATCAGAATGATGAATGATTCCTCATATAAGTAAAATACAGTTTTTGAAATTATTAAAAACATATTAGAACCATCATCCTTTCCACAGACTCTTCAAAAGCAAAACGAAAATATTTTTGTATCAGTTCTAACTGAAATAAGTGTATGGGTCTGCTTTTATGGAAGTGGTATAGGTCCAATCTTTCATGCATCGAGATATTTAACGGTTTGGATTTGAGTTAGTTAAAAGAAATGAATCATTGTTTTAACACTATGTAAATAACAAGAGTTTTTTCAATATGTACCTTTTAATTTTAATTATGTAATTATGTAACGAATAATTAAAATAATAATAATGTGACGAAAGATACCAAGAAGCTCAAATATACGTCCAGAATGGAAAGCACATTGCTATATGGAGCAGCGACATGGACGATTAGCGATGCTTTAGGAAAAAAGCTACATCCTATTGAGATGGACTATTGGAGGAGAGCTGCCATAGTATCCAAACTAGAAAGACTAATGCTGAAATTAGAGTGCAAATGCGAACTCAACCAAACGTCCTCCAAAATATAGAAAAGATAAGATCGGAATGGTATGGTCATCTCAGAAGAATGAAGAAAGAAAGATTGCCAAATTTAATTTTGAATTGGAGTGCTGAAGAGAGGAGACGGCGAGGAAGACCACGAAAAAGATGGGTAAAAGGAAATGAGGAAAGTATGCACGGTTATGATCTCAGTGAGGAAGATACACAAGATAGAAGAAAGTGGAAGAACGAATTAAAGGAAATTTTAGGTTGAAGGAAACCTGAATCTGAGGAAACCCTTAGGAAAAAATTATTAAAGGGTAAATGATTTTTAAAAATCCAAATGGACTTTTATACAACTTTCAAAAATAACTGCTAAATTATTATATAAGCCAATAGGAGATTGCTCCGTCTTCACAGAAAAAAACATGCAATGAAATAATCTCTGTCACACATCCGCGCTGCTAACTTTAACTGACTTGCCATGGTGACTGACTTCGGCAGCGTTCTACAGAGAATTCTAGCGTTATGATAAACTAATCGTAGACTCATAAAGTACTGTAATCAACGAAATAAATGACTTTGCTGGTCACAGAAAATGATAATAAGAAAGAAATAGTGCTGGTTTGGATTACGCTTATTATTTATCTTAGTATTTGTGGTAATTACAAAGATGATGCTGATACTTGGCACGACATCAAGCTGCTCCTCAAGGCAAAATGATTCAGGGTATCTCCCAAGAGAAGGTTGGGCACGTCAGCTTGTCTCACTTCAAAGGAAAGCATTGAGCGAGAAATAGAATTTGGGTTCCGCAAAAATAAATCTAGAACGACTGCAATAGTTGGAAATCTTAAATGCCATCTCCATATCGGGTGCTGTAAGCTTTCCAATCCACTAAGGCCTGGTATCCCAAAGGTGCAAGAATGAAGAAGAAAACGTATGAAAAAATTTAAACAAGAGTAATAAATATTTTTTTAGATAAATAAAACGCGAATGACCGAAAGATGTTGAGGCCAAATAAATAAATTAATCTGTTCGAAGTTAACTAAACCCGAAAAGACATGTTTCCTCAAGGTTTGTTCAACATTCAGCATCTTCATCATTTCTTCAACTTTTCATATCATTATGAAGTTGAGAACAACACTCCAAACCCATTAAAACACGCCTAGGAAGATTGTACTATCACATCTCTTGACACAATCAAACATATAAACAGCCTACCAACTTAACAGTCGCAACAAGCCATTATACGCCTCAACTGAGTTCACAGCTTCAATGCTGAGTCTTATCAAGATTCCTAGTTCCAAGTTTGTAGTCATCGACAAGTTCAAACTTTCCTAGTTATTTCCCCGAACATAGGCTAGTTTTGTATGTTATTATTTCATATATTATATCATGTATATTACATTTATCAATTTTTTTTATTGTCTGTTATAAACATTATAGTTTGTTTATTTTTTAACCATTGCGAAATATTGACAGCTATATACTAAAGGTAACATCGTGCTTACTGTTTTTTGTATTAATAGCAGATTGCTGTTAGCCATTATAACGGTACAGGTAAAATACCGGGATAGGTAAAATTTAGGACTCCCACTCTAGCCATAGAAGTCCGATTAGCCATAGCGACATAAAGTGACGTTAAACGAATAAACAATCAAGTTTTTCTACAACATGGAATTATTTTACTCTAATTGCAAGTACTTTAGTAACTAAATAACGGATGGTACATTACCTACAGAGATTTATACCTGATATATACTGATACATTAAGCACGGTCATTTTAAAACAGACGGGGTAACTTTAAGACATTAGTCATATCAGTTTTAAAAAAAATCTTAATCGATTTCATTGACGTAAATTCACCGCAGGTAAAAAAAACAAATTTTTTTTACATACCAGCATCATGATTGACGCTTTTCAAAATGGTATTAAAACCAGTGCGAGAGCTAGATTCAAGATAATAATGAAAATATCCAATCAACAGAACAATGTCCACGCCAGGATGGTTATTCAAATATACCAGCACTGACCAAATGTTCAGTTATAACAAGGAAAGGGAAAGTGAACAATTGGTCAGTAAAATCCTGTTTAAATATTCTGGGTATTACAAGTAATCAAAGTTTTATGTTTTTAGTGATAACCTACGTTGTTTCACCCTATTACGTACAGATATCTGACAATTAATCATAATACGCTATCAACTGTTTACAGCATATCATGTAAATTTTTGGCGGGTATATGTGTCCATCTTGTAAACATATATTGCCTGCTGGGTAATAGACAGTCTGGAGGAGGCCACCCGACCTCACGCTGCTGATCAGAGCTGTTCTTCTCCCTGACATACATCCGGGTTCAAAAACAGTAACATAATCCACAGATTATAGCTGTTCAAAGTCAGCAAGCGCACGAGGACCTATATTTCTCTACCCAAACCAGACTGTCCATGGACTAACTTCCGGGGACACACTTTGACACCCTAGAAAACCAGAACGCTTTTCCAGATAGTGTATACGTATACGTACATCCTTAAGTATACACGCATAGGTGTATGTGTCTATGCTTTATGAACTCCGTCAATCGTGATCAAAAATCCACACTCATTTGTATTTACAGATAGTAACTGTTTCTTGGTTCAACTATAGAAAATTAAAATTTAGGATGGTTGAATTCAAGTTAGTGACATGTCTAAGTATAGAACTTCTTATGTACTTTTTCTAAGTAGTCGGCAGCTTTACATTGTTTTATACTTATCTACAAACGACGAACACTTTGGCGAAATAGCTTCTGAGTCGTTTTGTCTCTCGCTTACAAGACACTTTACAACTGCTTTAATGTTGGTTCTTTTGAAGTTCAGTCGTAAAACCTGCTACTTATCAACACTTACTGCTTTAATATTTTCTAAACTTTACTAAAGAATGCTTCAATGTAATTTTAAAGCACATTAGAAATTGAATCCAACCTTGTGTAATGAATATAAACTATAATATTTTACTAATTCGTAACAACAAATTGCTTAAACTTCTTTAAATAAAATTTTATCGGTACATGAGTCATCTACCAATGTAATAAAATTTAATTGGGGTAGTTAATTAGGGGTGTGATATCCGACTTGGAATATAGCAATTTATATATAGATATCAGTCTGCGAGCTGAGCTAGACCCAATTTAGTATTGAAACATTAAAAAAAAATTAATTAAATACAAAAGAAGTGTTAAACGAACAAGGTGCAAATAGAGCGCCTTGTTCTCAATGAAACATTTTATACAAACACTTATTTTGTATAAACTCAGTTAAACCGTACTTCACAGCATAGACAGAATAAGACTTCTAAGCCAAATTAGTTTATCTCAGTAAGCAAATAATTTTTACTCCAATAAAACAACTTTCCCTTGATGGTCTAAACCACACTATTTTGAATACCCACATTACAGAGGTTGTTTTAACACCAGGAGAATCTCCGGAACCGGATGGATCCATCCCAGGCTAACAGATTAAATAAATTATCTGCCACAGCTAGATTTGAACCCGGGAACTCATCAATCTGCCATTATATTTATAAACATATTGCTATGTATCGTACTGGGCGGCATTATAAAAATAAATATGCTTTGCACAAAGAGCAATTCTTGGTTCGCGAGAAGTAGGTCGCTCAGGTAGACGGGTCGCGCCCACATGCTCAAGGTGGGTGAAGCTATAACAAAAGAGGAGGGTCCGTCTCCCGCGTTTTCCTCCCTCCTTCCTCGTCAGGATCTGTTCAGAGACTCCACCTTCCTCCTCCAGATATGTTGAGAGAGTGCTCTTCTACAAATATCGTTTTTGCCCCCCTCTTTTGTTATGTCTTCACCGACCTTGACCATGTGGGCATGACCTGAGCGCCCTACTTCTCGCAAACCAAGCATTGCTATTTGTGCAAAACACATTTATTTTTATGCCGCCCAATACGATACATAGCAATATTTACGTATTTTTATAAGAACATTCTTCTTCAAATATGTGAATCTTCTACTACTTTTTTCATTGCTTCATCATTAGTTATTTTTGATGTAAGGGTTCAACTCTTATGTCGGACGTTTCGAATTAAAAAGAAATACTGTTTAAGATTAATTAAATATGGCCTTCTTACCTACTAAATGCGATTTGTTATTATACAATAGGTATTCATTATTGATGGAGTTTAGCACAGAATAGATATACTGAACTCAATGCTCAACTTCACTATTGAGGCTTTTGTTTATGCGATAACGTACTGAATAAGAGAGGGGAGGGGATCTCCAAGATCTGCATTGCCTATGAGGCTCAATCTCAGGAGCCTTCGAACTTTTTGTCCCCACAGTCGACATCGGCACCATCGATTAGTCTTCTTGGGTATGAATAATAGTGACAAAAAATCTATATATTCATGTTTGTAAGTTTCTGAGTCAAACATCCGTAACCGATGTAACCAATATATCATCATGAACAGATTAATGGTTTTTTTTTATCTCCGATGGAAAATCCTAATAAAGGAACTTTTAAAAACTTATTTTTAAAAGTCTTATTTATTTTTAAAAATGCCATATAATCTCATATAATTTATATAAATATACTTTATTTTGTTACAATATCTATAGGTAATATATAATGAGATGTTCAGGATAAATAAAAAATAAAAAAACGTACTATTACAACCCATAACGGGTATGGGGTTCAGTACGTGGTAGAGTCCCGGTTTCTTGGACAATGGTTTTGCACGGAGGTGATTTGTCCTAGATCACGCTCAAAACCATCAGCGTTTTTCTAGGACGCATCAGACTTTCTCCCTTATATGGGTACCCACTTTTGTAGAGGCTGGGTGAACCCGAGGGTTCTAGATCCCATAGGTTCCATCTGTGGCCACTAACAGATTAAAAAAAAGTCTGCTAGCGAGCAGGATCGAACCCAGGACCTTCGCAATGGCAACACAACTTCATTTCAAAATTTGACTTTTTCACATTTTTCTTGTTTCGAGAAAATAAAAATTCAATCTATTTTGTCTAACATGACAAGATGTTTTATGGTTTTAGTCCGCATTTGACCCTGAAGTTTCTAGAGCATAAATCGTGTAACTAAACTAGCAAAACATTTGAAAATGTCAATTTTCGAAATTCGGAATTATCCGCTTTTGATCATGAGCACCTCAAACATGGTTATATCTACAAATCAAACTAATCTATAAATTAAAAAATATATATCTTCAGTTTAAGTATTTGCAAAACTAAACCGGATTCAACGGTATTTTTTAACATATAGAATCAGCCTTAGCTTGGGATTACTTATCTTTATTTTTTTTACACGCATATACACCTCTTGGCTTGTAAATATTAAAGTCTCTACCATGTACTGAACCCAAGACTCTTCATGGGTTACATATGTTATATTGTAAAATATGCCTATTTGGATACTTACTTAACAAACAAAAGCTATTTAATATTCCTGAAATTAGTCTGTTTTACAAAATTTTAAATACATACATATTTAATTAGTTTAGTGTGTTTTTATTTCTTTTATTTTGAAGGGAAAATGGATTAGAAAAATTATGGATTATAAGCAGGAATAAAATCAAATCAAAACGACGAAATTTAAAAATCCACTTGGAACAGTTGTGCATTCCGTTATCATTAAATATGCATGTATTTCTTATTAAAGTAGTATGTACGTATGTATGGATGTATGCTAATGTAACTATGTAAAAGTAGGCACTCTGTATCATAAAATATACTAGGTATTTCTGATTCTTGTGTTTTGATTCAGAAGGCGATCATCATACATTGGAAATAGCAGCATATATTTTAAATTTAACAATATGGATTAAAATTAAAACATTATTATGGAGTACTGGAGTATATCGCGTTCCGTAGTATGAAATCTCCAACACTATAATAGTCTAGGACTATTTAATTATCTCATTTTTATTTATATAAAGAGTACAAATACTTAAAGTATTAGTGCGTACTCGTATCAGCGTTTCACAGGAGTGTTAATAGGTGAGTTAATCTTACGAAGACAGGACAAGGAAATTGTCACACGATAAAATCTTAACAAACTTAAATAAAATAACAGTTTAAACATATTGAAGAAGGAAACGACTCATTCTGTCTTGGACGCATGCGCCTTCAACCTCGGTCCGATTCCCAGTGTAGTCTCACTGCTCTTAGAGGTAGCGTCGTTGTCTCTGCCAAAAAAACACGTAAGTTATTACGTATGTAAAGAAAATCGCTAATTTTAATTAATTAAAAGGATCACTTATCACTCTTAAATTCAGTCGCTCAAACAAATAAAAAAATAAAATTTATTTTTTAATTCTGAAATAAATGTTTCAAAAAAATTCCGCACATTTTGAAACTTGACATATTGCGGCCAGTAAAAAATAGAACCTCCTCCGAATATCCTATTTCTGTCCAGATTAGTGAGTCTAAACGCATCTTAGATCGAAAAAGGTTTGTTTTGGACTGAGTCTTCAAGTGTGTAAACTGTCTAAGTTTAGGCACCAATGAACACATTTCACCAAAATTATATGAATGAGCTTTCTAGTGTTGCCAAAGAATGTGGGATAATTGAAGTAAATTGGTATAAACAATTTTATAAACATTGCCAACGATTCTGATGGAAAAGCTATGAATATTTAAGAGATTTTTCAAATTTTTTCCCTCATATTTATTCAAGAAATATAATTGAAGATTCACGACAAAGCTACAAATTGTCACGACACAATCTACGCCCAAAAAAAATAATGATGCTATATTAATATTAACATTTTAAGAATTTAAAAGGCTTTTAAAATTAAAATTTCAATCAAAACAATATACGTATTAATTCTCCAAACAATATTTGAACTTTTACGTGATAAAAAAATTTACTACTGACAATCTTGATTGTGTGATACGAGAATCTATTTTTATTTCAGAATCATAAGAAGAATTTCATTTTTTTTAAATATGCTTTTTTTAAATCGATACATTTATGTTAAACACTTTAAATTTAAAAATCATATTTATTGGTATAAAAATACCTTAATAATGTTGCCTACTTTAATTTAGAAACAAAATTAAATTAAGATATTCTTAAAATACTAATAAGTTTGATTATTTAAAAACAGAATATTGTTTTCATTCCTCGACTTTTTCATTATTTATTGAAACCAATATTCTAGATTGCATGTATAGAATGCAGTTGGACATCAAGTAAATAGTGTTTTATGTAAAATTGTATTTATACTTATGTAATATTTATAAATACTCAGTATTAATGTATTAGTATTTTCTTCAATAATGTTCATAAAAAGAATTGATGTTTAGTAAATAAGAAAAGAACCAAATAAGATGTTACATTCATTGTGAGGTTTCCTGAAGGTACAAAGTTCAATTAAAGAAACCCACTTAGTGTGTCTATTCCCAAAATTAACGAATATGGATATCCAATTACATTCAATGCGTGATCATGAAAATGTATCAACAGACCAAGACTTACAAAGGAACATGTCAAACAAAAAAGAATTCATAACGGAAAAAATATATAATAGTTGTGTGCGATACAGACAAATGAATTCAATTTCGTCGTGTTGTTATAAAAAATAAAAAGCAGAGATGATTTATTTTTTAAAATTAATGTTAACCATCAAAGGTAACGAATAAATTTATGATCAATAAATATAAGACGTTCAGTTTTTTCTACAACTTTAGATTATGATTACAGTACAAATTAGGCTTTATTATTTTCAAAATAACCAATAACAACTTACTGTTCTGATGTAAAATTTAGGTTAAACATGGATAAAAAGTGCAATTTTCTTTAAAAATTAGCTTGAGAACAGATGAATGAGAGTACTAATGAGTGAGTTATAAGGATTGTAGAATAAAACAGAAATAAATGTATCTAATGGTCTTTGATCACATGACTTATAATTATTATATGGTAATTTTAACTGCCTATTCCACACCTCCTGTACACTGGAAAATTCGGGTAGTTTGTGATTTTATTTGCTTATTTTAATATCTATTTCTGGCAAGAAACTTTTACAAATCACAATTTTGTCATTCTTAAGAGCCACACACATATGAATATATATATATATATATATATATATATATATATATATATATATATATATATATATATATATATATATGTATATATATATACATATATAAAGTTGCATATTTATATGTATAAATATATTTACCCCGCTAAACAATATATACGAGATATTTAGTTCGAACAAGAAAATGAGTGAATCAGCTGAATACATAGCTGTTATCAGTAAGATATAAGCTTAAAAATCTTTAAAAACTAGAAATAGAGAAATATTTTTTTTTTTAGTTTTTTGTCATTATATGTGTAATCTAAACTTTAATTAAAACCTATTATATAAATGACTTAGCAGATAAATGAACAACATTTGAATTTGTAGTTTAGTGTAAAATATTCGTAGGTTAGAATCTGGTCAATCTGGCTTATTCGTAGCCCAGTAAACGTATAAAAAGAAACAGCCTATCAACGTTCGAAGTAGTCGTTAAGTTCAGTAACTTAAGTAACTTTGCCGGCACCGTTACTTCTTACGATAGGTTTTAGGAGAACATAATGTTGGATCTGCGGTAGCTAATAACAGATACGTATATGATTTATCGAGCAATTGAACAAAACAAATGTAATAATGTTTTATCAGAAAGTGGAAGGTATAAAAAAAAAAAAATAGTATATAACTGAAATATAAATAGATGATTTATGATATTTTTGTATTTTGCATTATGTTCATATTGTTGTACTTGTTTAGCTAATTATAAGGGATTAGGCTAGGTCAGTGATTAGAGCGCTGAAATGCAAGATGAAGGTTCTTGGTTCAAATCCTGCAGCAGCAGATAAATTATTTAATCTGTTAAGATCCACGAATGGACCTTGTGGGATTTACAGACCCTCCTGGTGCTCACCCAACCTTCTATTAAGTGGGTGCTCTTAATTGGGGAGAGGGGAATGGCGTTTGTGAGCGGTTTTATCCGATATCACCTACCTGGACAAACGTTGTCTTAGAAACAGTTTAGTCAAGACCCTTCATGAATTGTAGAGGTAAAAGTTTTATTGTATGTTTTCTTCATGAAAACAGTAAAGGATGTGTTGAATTTGATTAATCATAATTTCTACGTTTTCCGTAACTCAATTTAAATATTTTTGCAATTTATTGAATAAATACATTAGGAAAATTTTTATATTTAAGAATATATTAAAATGTGTTATTGGTGTATATTAAAAACGAATAATAAAAATTGGCTCTGGGAAAAGGGGGATAGACCTGGTGGATGAGCGTGATTGCGGAAAAATCACTTACCTGTACAGACGTTGTCTTTGAAACACTACATTCTCTACCATGTACTGAACCTAAGATAATAAACTCGTAAAAAAATGTTAAAGGCACAACTACTATTTCTGTGTCTTTAATAAAACTCAGCTCTATTTCTAGTTTCAAGTTAATTAATAAATAATATATATTATAATATCAATTCCATATGTATTAATTTTATGTATCCAAGTTGTCGATGTATGTTTTATTTTTAACTTTGTAATGAGAAATCATGTGCTGGAATACATATTTCCATGTGTTTGTCAAAAATAAAAATCGAATTTATCCTATCTCATAACTTGAAACAGTGATTGAAATTGTCACAAAAATATACCAAAGAAAAAAAACGAAACTATTTATGTTGATTGACAATATATTAATTATTTATCCACAAAACAAATACATCCGGTGAATTTGTTGGTTTACAAAAATATCAGTATAGAAAAGTAGGATTTGTTGATTGTATGATTGAAGATTAATTATTAGAATTAAACAAAGAACTTTTTTTAACGACACGTGTGATTTATGACTGATCAATGTACCAAAAATGTATTTAGATTTATTAGGAAAAGGCTTATTTGATTATTTTACGGTTCAAAGCATTTTTTTTTTTAAATTTTCATTACCTTATCTTATTTTTATATGAAAATATTTTATCATTTAATAAATATCTCGTAGAATGTTGGAGGAAAAGAAAACAACAAATGAGAATGAATTGAAATTGGCACGTGGTCCCTAGTTGCCCAAAACAAAGAGGAAAAATATATCTCGTATCTAGAGTATGATTTATTTACAAAATCAATTTAATTAAAAAAAGAAAATTAACAATAAATAAACTAAAACGTTAAATAATTATATTGTGATGTTTTATGCATATTGGTTTCTACAACTAAGAGAGCCTTAACTTAAATCCCTACAGAATCCAAAGTTAGAATCGGATTATTTGTTGTCTACCGAAACCAGCTTTTACTTACACAAGTGGCTGTCAAGAGAACCACAAATCGGTTTAAATTTTTAAGCTATACTTACAGCGTATGTACCATGCTATATTTTCGGAAAATTTTCCGGAGAATTACTTTCAAAAGGAAAACAAAAGATGATAAGCGTGTAGGGGGAAAATGAAGAATGGGATTACTCGACTGTAAAATCGAGGTTGAATATCCCTCTGTACCCTACTTAAGTTATTTATGCTTTGATATAAGGTGGTTTTGACGAAATATCACAGCACTTAATTTACATGTACTTGCGTATATATATATATATATATATATATATATATATATATATATATATATATATATATATATAAGTTAAGTGCCATAGCCTGGTAATAGTGAAGCTTAATCCTACAAATAATGTAAACAACTCCCAGATCCTATATATAGAGGATTACTTGATAAATAAAGTCAGTGTTTAACCAGCCTTCTAGTGAGTTGTTTCTTTTCCCAATTACTCTTTTTTTTTACGTTTCGTGGTCCGAAGCTCTTAAGTGGTGCCGAAACCCGGGATTCTGATAGAAAGTCATAGTGAGATTATTTTTTTTTTGTATGGTTGTTATTTCATTTTTTTTTTCTCTCTGTATTTATCTCTTCTGTAAGAACACGTAAAAAAATTCTTGCATCATTATGAATGAACAAGGACAGAGCATTCTTAGGCCTGCTACATTGACGCTAGAGCCTCCACAGCCAGAACAAGCGAATTCGGATTTCCCGCCATATCCTTCGACTACCCTAGCAATGGCAAGAGCAGACATAGCCGCACAAGAAGCGAATAGAATAGCTCAGGAAACGAATGAGTTAGAGAGAATGAAATTGAAAAAGGCTAATGCACAGGATATTAGGAGGGAAATCTCCGACCTGGAGAAGTTCAATGGTGACGTTGGCGAGCTTAACCACTTTATCAAAGGTGGAGATGGAATCATGGGGAGCATCCAGTCCCAGTTGGCGTCAGACCTGTTAGAAGAAGCGGATGCTAAGAGATTAAGAGTGGCCCTAGCACGTAGAGTCAGGAGGAGCGTCCTGAACATGATCCAAGCTGATGAAGATACCTCGTGGCAGGTAATTAAAGAGAGGTTGAAAAAAGCGTATGGAGGGGGGCGATGGGCCCCAGAAGAGGACATGCTCCAAATGTTCCGGGAAACGAGGAAGCCTAATCAAACAAACGGTCAGTATGCCGCAGGACTTCTCGCGAGGTTGAACAAAATCAACGAAAAGCTTCGAGAGGTGATGGAAACGAGCGCCGTTGAAGCGTGGATGTTATTCATGACCACGGTCCTAAAGGTACAGCTGGCTAGGGACACAGGAAGGAAAGATGGGCTACCCAGGGACAAGGCGTTTATCGAATGTGCTCAAGAGATGGTGGATGCAAGTGCTCGCGACGAGGAAGAAAAGGAGGTGTTCGACTCCGGGTGGAGTAGAGTATCTTATCGCAGGAATGAAGTAGGGCGCTATAGAATAAGACAGGACCTAGGAAAAAGGAGAGACGGAGAAGTAAATAGAAAGGAAAGGTTACCGAAGGAAAGAAGGCAGTTCACGGATAGGAGGAACGGGAGAAGAGAGGAGAGGAAGTGCCATGAGTGTGGCAAGACGGGACATCTGGTAGCAAATTGTCCACGCACCAGATGTTACGAGTGCGGGATGGAAGGGCACATATCCAGGCAATGCCCATACATCTACCGCAGGAAAGAGGCATACCAAGGTGAGCCGATGGAGGTGAACGCGCAGGAGGTGCGCAAAAGAAGGTACGCGGCCAGGCGAGGTGATGTTTCCAGGGACTCGACTACCGCATCCGGATCTTCAGAGACAGAAGAGGATTTGGAGAGCAGCGGAGGCGAAGGCGGCTGGAGTAGCGGGCGGGACCGGCAAAGGAAAGCAGCTCAGGACCGAGGACAGCGCCAGGCACTAACGGTGAGACGTAAGCAGACATCGGTATGAGGAGGGTGCTCGCAGAGTGGCGACCGAGCTTGCACCATTAACAACATAACAGGTAAGCTCAGAAATTGGTTGCCTATTATCAAGACAAAACGCGGTGTGAAGTGCCTTGTGGATACAGGGAGCTCGAGCACCCTGGTGTCAGAAGTAGTGATAAAAAATTTATGCGATAAGGGGAAGGCACTTCAGATAAAAAAATGCGATTGTAGGCTACTTACGTTGGGTGGGCCGTGTGAAGTGGTAGGCGAAACGGACATTGGTCTGAGCGAGTGGGGGAAAACGGGGGCGAGTTTGCGGGTACATGTGGTAGCGAGCATGCCAAGGGAGTATCAGGCCATAATCGGGTGTGACCTATTAAAGAGAGTAGGCGTTGAAGTAAGAAATATACACGGCAGATGGCACGTGAAGTTAGGGGGCAGGTCGTTCGCATGTCACCGCGCTGTTAGAGGCTCGCGAGTGGGGGCCGTAAATAAGGCGGTAGAGTGGAGGAAAACACTACTGAAAGAGTTTCGGGACATTTTTTATAAGGAAGGGGAAGTATTAGGTGTCACGGGTAAGACGGTACACGAAATACCCCTAAAACAAGAAAAAATTACCTACGTGAAAGAGAAGCGTTACCCCCAAGCGTTGAGGCAACACATCCGAGAGGAGTTGGAAGAGTTAAGTCGGCAGGGGATCATAGTTAATAGTTCATCCCCATATAATAGTCCCCTGTGGGCGGTCAAGAAAAAGAGTACGTCGGGGCAGGAGAAATATAGGGTGGTTATCGACTTTCGTCAATTGAATGAAAATACTAAAGACGAGGCATACCCGATTCCCCGCTTTGACGACATCATCAACAGACTTAGCGGAGCCACGGTGTTTAGCACACTGGATTTGAAGGCCGGATACCACCAAATCCGCATGCATCCGAAGGATCAGGCAAAAACGGCTTTCACGTTTGAACGAGGGCACTATGAGTTCACCAGAATGCCGTTCGGGCTGAAGAACGCTCCCCTCACGTTTCAGCGGCTAATGGACGAGTTTCTTAGGGGTATTGATGAAGGAATTTGCCAGGTCTACATGGACGATCTCCTGGTGTTCAGTAGGTCGGAGGAAGACCATGAAAAGCATCTACGACAAGTATTCGCGAGGATCAGAGAATTTGGGTTGAAGTTGTCCCCGGAGAAGTCTATCTTGGGTATGGCTGAAATAAATTTTTTAGGCCACACCGTGTCAAGAGACGGGGTTAAGCCGGACAAATCTAAAGTGGAAGCGATCACCAAGATGGCAATACCTCGCGATGTGAAAGGTATAAGGAGACTGCTGGGAGCTCTGAATTATTACCGGCGGTTCGTACCGGACATGGCACGATACTTGGTGCCCATTAACAACTTGTTGAAAAAGGGAGCGCGGGTGATTGTCACACCCAGTATGGAGGACAATCTAAGACGTTGTATGGAGCACCTCAAGGAGGAACCGGTGTTAGCTTTTCCGGACTTCAATAAAAAGTTTACGGTGACCACGGATGCCAGCGAATACGCCTTGGGTGCAGTGTTGTCGCAAGACAGTGAATGCGGGGAACGGCCCATAGCTTACGCTAGTAGGAGGTTATCGGATGCCGAATCAAGATATAGCGCGCTGGAGAGGGAACTATTGGGCATCGTCTGGGCAATTGACCATTTCCGGCCATACTTATTCGGAAGAAGGTTTCGGGTTCAGACTGATCACAGGCCGCTACAATGGGTAGGACAACTGAAGGAGTCGTCGGCACGGGTGGCGCGCTGGAAAGAAAGGCTGAACCAGTACTCGATGGACGTAGTCTACAAGCCCGGCAAAGAGAACGTCGTCGCAGATTGGCTATCACGGGCGCTGATGGTGAATGCCATAGAAGAAGACGTCGCGGGGTCGTCCAGAGACATTCGCGGATTTCTCCAGGATTGGTCGCCAGAGCGCGAAGGGGAACAAGCGGCAACAGAAGCAGCAAGGGAAGAGGGGTCCTCCGCCAGGGATAGCTCTACGGATGAGAGACCGGGTGAATTAGAAGAAATTGACGAGATTGTCAACAACAAACCGCGCCAAGTAATCTGGAAGACGAAGACCGCGGGCATGCTGTCGATAGAGTACCTACGGTACGGGAGATCACGGGTAAACGTAATTTCGTCACAACCGGGGGTCAGATTGGATTTGGTATATAAAGCCCTTAAGGACGCGTCGAAGCCAGGTCAGACATACTATTTATACGTGGGGAATGCCACCATATGGGAAAAAATTAAGCAAGTATGGAAGACGGACCAAATTCCGGACCGCGTCTTTATTCGATGCAAGGTAATGGTAGAAACCGTTAGGGACGTCGAACGGCAGAAGGAGCTAATAGAGGCGTATCATCAGGGTAAGACCAACCATCGAGGGGTGAATGAGACGCTACAGGCGCTAAGGAGGCGGTATTATTGGTCGGGCATGCGGCGGGCCATCCAGGAAGTTATAGGGGCGTGCGAAGTTTGCATGACTACGAAGTACGACCGGCACCCACCGCAAGCCGTACAAGAGGAAACACCAACGGGCGATCGGCCACTCCGAGATCTGCAAGTAGACACCTTCACCTGGAGGGGTTTTACGTGGCTAACGGTCATCGACATTTTTAGCAAAATCGCCATGGCTCACCGGATACAGACTAAAGAAGCCGAGTCAGCGTTGTCAGCCCTCCAAACGTGGTTTATGTTTTATGGAGTACCAGACAGTATAACATCCGATAAAGGGAGGGAGTTCGACAACACAATTATGAGCGAAGAAATGCGTAAGTTGGAGGTCACGTGGCATTTCAACACTCCTGGCCACCCGAAGGGTAGGGGAGGAGTAGAGCGTTTGCATGGGACTCTCGGTGACCACCTTAGAGTGTATCACGTTGAACAGGGGCTGACGCCTGATGTAGCGATGCGAAAAGCGGTTGCGGCCTACAACCACTCAATTCATTCGATAACGGGGTTCTCTCCGTTTGAAGTGCTTTTTGGGGTGCGGGGGCCCAGTAGAGATTTCGAGGGTACCGTAGGGGACAATCCGCGAGCTCGCGAAATCGTGGCGAACCATGTGCGGGTTCGAGGGTCCTGGGAGAAAGTACGGAGAAAAATTTTGAAGGAAAAACGAACCAGGGTGACGAGGGAGAACACAAGGCTACGAGACTGCGCGGGAGAGTTAAAAATTGGGACCGTAGTATACCAGCGGATTGGATCCAACAGGGGTAAAGAACCGCGGAGATATGAGGGGCCATTCCGCATCGTCGTCATAAGGGAGCATAACGTGGTCACGATAGAAAGCGTAGGGGACCCAAGGAGGCGGCGGACGGTTCATATAGAGCAATTGAAGTTTCCCTGGGGATCTGGACTGCCTTCGCCTGTGCAAACGGAGTAAAATGTAAGAACGAGGAAGTTTTTTTTTTGTAAACAAAGATAATGATTGTGTTTTGTTTTTTTTTCCTGTTTGTTTGTTGGGCTGTTGTGTTCTGTTCTTTGCTTTTATACTGTGTATACATTTTTATTTTTTTTGTTTTTTTGTCTGGGAGCTGTAATGCTGTACAGGAGCGAGCTCTACGACTTGCCAGGCGGGTCACTTAGTTTCCAAAAGGTGTCTGGAAACTGGAGGGGGGGAGTTAAGTGCCATAGCCTGGTAATAGTGAAGCTTAATCCTACAAATAATGTAAACAACTCCCAGATCCTATATATAGAGGATTACTTGATAAATAAAGTCAGTGTTTAACCAGCCTTCTAGTGAGTTGTTTCTTTTCCCAATTACTCTTTTTTTTTACGTTTCGTGGTCCGAAGCTCTTAAGTTATATATATATATATATATATATATATATATATATATACATACATACATTCATATGACTACATACTACATGTATATATTAAAAACACCTGAAGGGTCTGGGGTTCAGTACATGGTAGAGACTGTACTGTTTCTCCGAAAATGCTTTTACAGGGAGGTGATTTGTTTTAGTTCATGCTTAACCGCCAGATTTTTCGCCCTAATTTTGGGTACCCAATTTATAGAGGCTGGGCGAGCCCCGGGAGGGTACTAGATCCAATAGGATCCATCTTCCGCTGCTAACAGATTACATAAAAATCTGCCAGCGAGCCACATTTGAACCCAGGACCTTCGGCATGGCAACCCCGCACTCCACCTATGAGAAACTCCGCTCCTTAATATATTAATTAAGATGGTACTATTGTTCGAAAGATTACAAACGATTACGAAATATTAATTGCTTCTATAGTTAATGTAATATTGGCCTATAGTTAAGAGGACTTGTTAAAAAATATATTACTTAAAATCAACTTAGCCTAAGGAATTGACAATTTGTCGATCGATCGAAAGATTTTAAATCGAAATAAGTCTAATTAGCTTTTTTAAACAATTTTATTAATTATCCCTCTATTATACAAAACGTTTTTAGTGATATAATGTTTTATCGGCGTTGCCTAGGAACGGATCTAGGAACTATTTTTTTATTTAGTCTTATGTCTTGCTCAAGCTACAAAGCCACTGTGGCTTCTTTGATTGGTTGCAAAAAACATATCACTGTTTTCGAACTTGGATAAAATGGTAAACATCAAATTAAAAATAAAAACAAACAACATATTATTCCAATATTTTGTTTTTAGGAATGTTATTTCAATATACGGAACGCAGCGAAATAAGATTAAGACTTTTTACTTTTAACTACAATTTTTTTCAATTTATATAAAAAACCTTTCAATATTTTATTGAATAGGTTCACTAATTTATCATTTAAATAGGCTCAATAGGAGGGTACGAAATAATTACTAAACTGATTAAAATTTATTTGATAATATTGGGGCTCTTATAATAAACTATTGCTTCCTAATGTAAAACGTGAGTCCGTCGTCTGGTGAATAGGGAATAACGCCCTAGCCTAACAAAATTCTTATTTCATGTTCGAAAATTGAAAATGTCTTGAAAAATAGGTCAGAAAATGAGAGTTAATTGAATTGAATATAAAACAGGGTATAATTCGAGTCTGGAGTCAGAGATTCTCATTTTAATTTCTCAGGAGACACGGTATAACTGTTTAAAGTAAGAAACCTTGGTTTCGAGAACGGCAAACAACGACAGTCATGTTCCAGAATTCTTATGCATAATAAAATAAGGAGAAAGACGGAATAAAATACAGCTAAGTGAAACATGTACAAAAAGAAATATATCATTAATGAAATATATTATTATTAATTCACATAAAGTGTTTCCGTAAATTAACTGAAGAGGGTATTGATATAAATTATAATAAAATGATATAGGTTTTTATTTTTTATTTCAAATTTCATTTATTTCATTAAAAAAATCTGAGCCTGGAGGTCCTTTAATCAAATGAAGGTCTATCGATAAATTGTTACAACCTTCTTAAGCCAACCGATATCGCTCCTTCAAAAGAACGTCATAACTAAAAAAATCTCCAAAAATTTGTAAGTTCCATTTGA
Source organism: Troilus luridus (assembly GCA_964056705.1). Classification (NCBI taxonomy): domain Eukaryota; kingdom Metazoa; phylum Arthropoda; class Insecta; order Hemiptera; family Pentatomidae; genus Troilus; species Troilus luridus. The sequence goes on from OZ057413.1 coordinate 87,001,751, forward strand.
GTTAAAAATATCATCCATCGTTTTATCATATTATTATAACAAAAACTAAATGTTAGAAATGGAATATCAGATATGTCGTTCATGAACCTTCAATCAATACGATCGCTATTGAAGGTTTGACTTAAAAATGCCAAATTTTGAGTTATGCCGTTGTTATTTTGAAGGAGCGATACTTTAACTAGTACCGAATTAATTAACGAATGTTTGAACAATATTGGGCGCGTATTCATCAATAATGTATTTTAAATTCTTTGGTTTCATTTCAATTGGTATTTCTTCGTATTACATATATAGTGATCCTGAGATTATTATTTTATTATATTAATAACATTAAACTTAATAAAAATGAAAAATTTAGTTCTTATTTTTTAATTCATACATTTAAATATATAATTAATTTTCCTATTGATATTGTAATAAAGTTATTTTAGTACCCTGTCCTGTGAAAACTATTCTTTGTTGTTAGTGGAAGAGTAACACATCTATAAATTTAAATTAGAATGTTATCAAAACATTGAGAATTTCTAATTTGGTTATATATATATTTTTTTAATTTATTTATTGAAAAGTTAATAGTAGGAACGACAAAACGTGTGGGTGGATGTCTATTATCAATAAAATTAGAGCTCATCTTTGATCTACCAGCGTTTTTAAACAGCTCACTAGGAATGTCGCACGTCCCTTTATTACTTTCTAGCTTTTCTATGGTTTAATAAAACTCGTCATAATCCTGTGCTATATTGAACTTAGCATATTAACTTCTCTCCAGTGTAATCTTCGCAAGATTACTTTTCCTAGGCCGGGAATATTATTGAAGAATACCAATATCAATGCGGCTACTAAAAGGCAACATCAACATTTGTTCACTTTTTCCCCAGTGATAACAATATTAGAAAATACTTCAGGAAAAAGAATCAGAATAAACCACACCATCATATATTTACCTGAAACGTATAGCAATATATGAACTAAAATACATGGCAAAGTAATGGAGGAGATACAAATGATCACAGTGACATCTGTTCTTCTATAGATCAAGTAAAATCAACGAACGGAAAGTGATTTGCGAAGTATTTATAAAAATAATAACGTTGTGAAAGCATACTGGCTAAAGTCAGAAACCTGTAAAAAGGAAAGTTAGGAATAATAGGGATTTTGATAATAGTCGATACGGACAAAAGCGCAACTAATGATAAGCAAATATGAATAATTGAAATATTTTTTAGAGAAAGGTTTACTTACGTTACATAGTATGAGATCATAATTTTAATAAAATAATGTATAGAGTATTAATAGAATTCCTTTTGGCAACATTTAGTATTTATTTAATTAATAATTTTAATGGTGAAAATAATAATTAAACAATATGAGTCAAATAAAGTTTTTATCGTCATTTACTGAAAATCTGAATAAAGAATGACGAATAAAATATTCTTACATAATATATATATATATATATATATATATATATATATATATATATATATATATATATATATATATATATATATGTATGTATGTATGTAAAATAGTTTATGAGCATAGGAGCAATAATGTAAGCTTTGTAAGCTTTTGCGTAAACTACACCTAAAATAGTTAGGTGTAAGATTTTTTTGTAACATATATTTTATTTATATTTAGTCTTTCATTTAAAAAAAAAATAATTTTCACTTCATTTCATTCCGATATTCTAATGAAACATCATCAATTCAGTTTATTCAGGTATTATTATTTTTTCTATTTGTATTATTTTTTGTTATGTGTTACTGACTTTTTGTATTGTTTAATAAATTTCCAGACATTGGGTTGACATGTTTAAACTGTGATTACTCCTTATATATAGAATAATATATAGAATACAGAATTACATATATATATCACATTTACTTGCTATTTCACTGTAGATTATCAATAATGGTGTAAATATCGGGTTCTATTTTTTATGACTTACAAATAGGATTAGATATATTAGTCTCGAACTGATGCCAAGTTGATGAAGAATGGCTATTTATACATTAATCAGTTCAAATACCTTCCAATATTTGCGTGAAATGTAAATATTGGAAAGGGATCACAATATTTAAGGTCGGAGGAAAATAGTAATTTCGGAAGACTGTAAGGAGACGTTATCGGATAGAATGGAGAAATATTGGAGGAAGCGCCGAAATAGCCAAGTAAAAATAATCGATTTAACGTACTCCAAAGCAGGTCATTCGAGGAAAATATTAAAACCACGGTATACCTTATAACTAATTACATTAGATGTTTAAGGGTTGCTGTTAGTAAAGAAGAACATACAGACAAGAAAACTTGCTTAAATATAAGCACCTATTTATACCTAAGCTTTTTACCATAAATAAGGCGTTTGCTATGGTCTACTTAGGCCTCTTTATGATCACTTGTGGTGTAGTAGCTAGCATTACCACCTACTATTCTCAAGATAGCGGGTTCGTGTCCAGGCAGGTCGATTTTTTAAAGGGAATTAAAAATCATAGGTTATGCCGTCCTTCAGAGGGGAAGTGAGTTGGTGGTACCGAGCCTGTGCGGTGACAGGTATTCGTTGAAGATTCCTATCCTAATCATGCCTCGATAGGTAAAATTTAGAACACCCACTGCGGGATCGTCCGATTAACCATACCAGCAACTAAAATTGAGGCCGAACATAAGTTTTCTTATCTGTATGTTCTTCTTTCTAAATTTAACTGTCTCCTCCATCTATTCACCATCCACACTTTGAATTAATTTATTGTTAAAACTAATCATAAAATTGTTTTTAACCACGCTTCAGTATTCTGAAAACTTTTAATCCGGGACGAACATATCATGAAAATAATAAAAAAAACAAGGGAAAATATTAAAAAAAAACAAACGAATAGACAGCGTGAATGGCACCTGAAGAAGATCCTTTGAGAAATAAAATGGGTTGGTTGGGCAATTTAGGGATTCAAACTCAAAGGGAATACCTCTTGCCTTTAGGTTGGTCCCTTTATTGACTCGTGGGGAAAATGATCTTACCGTTATGTCTTCGCATATCTTCTTTCTCGATTATTTTTTATCAGCGTTCACATCTATGTTCTAAACGTCTCAGCCATTCAAATGGGTATTGTTTGGAAAAGGTTTAACTCCAAATAAATCTATTAATAAACAAACTATAAAATTAACTATTGGTACTAAAGCATGTTTACAATTAATAATTTAATAAGGATTTAAATATTCATTCAAAAGGGTATTAAAACGCCACACTGGACGATAGAATCAATATCTAAGTTCCCAATTAATATATTATTTTTTTGCGACTACATTTTTTTTAAGCACTTTTTTGGTTGTTATGGACTTTTTAATTACTTATGTATTTACCATGTAACATTTTGGCCAGATGTATGTACTGTTGTCACTACACATTTTGATGTGAAACATCTAATGGCGCGTTTTGGAGTGAGAGCAACTGTTGATGTGATGCCGTGATGCGAAAACTTCGAGCAGCCCCGTAGCTCCTCGGTTCTCTCCGCCGCTTAGGCTCCGCCCACCGGCTGACTCGGGTCTCTCGCCACTACGACGCTTCTCTCTTGAGTCACTGATATTAAGGCACGCTCATGGATAATATGGAATATAGGACAAATAATCAATGTTCCTGTTACAGTTGATACAATGGTAAAAGCACTTCCAAGAAATATCAACGACGAACATTGGATTTACGTGCACATTCTGAAAAAAATTATTCATAAAACTAGTTTCGTCCATGGATCCATGGATTTGTTAACGTAAAACATCTTAAATTGTGGCTACACCACTTAATACAACTTTGTAGCAACATTACAAAATAAAAGTTAATGAATCATTTTTTAATCAAGATATACCAATAATCACTCAAGAAAATCTCGATGCCAGTAAATTTACTATATTTATTATGTTTTTATTTAATTTTATTTGGATTATTATGGTATTTTATGTATATATTTTAATGAAAATAAAATTATTTGGATCACATAAATCTGGAAATATGTCTGTTTTCCCTTCCATTACATCCTTTTCTTACACTTAAATAATTAATTCTTTCCCAATAACATCCAACTTCTATGTTTCACATCTACCAGGCGTCCCGCGATGGCTTATTTTTTAATCTTAAAGGACCTAAAATGTAATTATTTGTCCATTCCTAAGGGACCTGATTCCAGAATAAAAATTTTTGTCTACTCTAATCTATTGATTTTTAATCTGAAATTAAATTATGAAACATGAACTTTAAGTGAAAAGTGAAATATGTACTATAGAATCGCGTTTATCCCGTAGCCTGATATATCTGAAATATGGAAAAAGTCCATATCGACGATCGACCAATAAAAAAAATAATTTGTTAATCTGTACCTAAAATTTCTAATAATCCAGTTTGGAATATTTCTCTATATAGAATTTTTCGATGAATTCCTCAGTGTTTTACTGGAGTGAAATGTTAGCATTTTTATTCTCAATTTTCTCTTCTTCCGGTTTATAATAAGTTTTATTTTTCCAAATCTATTCCTTATAATTAAGGCTCATATATTATTATTATAGTTCATGAGAAGCGAGGGATGGTTGACTGGATGATCGATGTAAGGAAGAAAATAGTTGGGGGTGCAGTCAAATAAGACACTAAATAAGTGGTTACTTATTTAGTGTCTTATTTGACTGCACCCCCAACTATTTTCTTCCTTATATTATTATAGTTATTTATAATATGCATGTATACATAATATACTCACATATATATTTATAATTTATCGTCCCCTTCAATTTACGAGCCATGTAGGAGTACAGAACGGCTTTATAGTGTAATTTCCTAGTTCTAATGCTGTTCCAAATAATTATTTTCGAAATAATGTAGGTGATACTATATTCAAAATTTCTAATAGTTGTAAGGATAATTTCAAAACGGAGGGAAGGCAAAATACTATTGAATCGTATAGTTCTATTATAAAATTTGGTTCATGTGTAGTATAGTGTTTAGCAAAATCCTGTCTGATGCCCAAGATCGTGGGTTCGCAGCCCGGAAGGTTGCCTTTGGATTTATTAAGGGAATAGACCCTCCTTGGCCATCCGACGGAGAAAAATACTTTTCTTTTGGGGGTGAAATTTAGGACGCCCACTAGAGCATAAAAGTGACGTTTAGTAAATAAAGAAACATGACAGACGAAACAGAGAACAAGAAACATTAATTTTATGTAACAGTCATTATATACCAGAAACAAACACGTATAGAATATAAAAGACACGTTAAAATATTTCAGAAACAACCAACCACCTGTAGAATCAAATGTTAAGAGCTGTATTTTTATTTTTAAACATGTATGGTTGCATTAGACACTTCAACTCCTAATTCTCCCACTTACTGGCCTACTTCTAGACGTAAAACCCCGGACTTACTGGACTTTTTTATTACAAAAGGACTTAGAACAGTATACAAGACTGTAAGTACGAGTTCTGACCTTTGCTCTGATCATTCTCTAGTCCAGATGACCCTATGCGAAGAACCTTCTGAGGCACAAAAAAGGCCTGTGCTCACACAGGGTATAACCGATTGGGGATTATATAGATCTTACCTTAACTCTGACCTCACAATCCCTGTTTCAATAAAAAACGAGACAGAACTAGAGGAGGCAGTGGAGAAGTTCACTAGAAGTATTCAAGAAGCAGCGTGGTCAGCATCAAAACCTAGGTGCAGGAAATCAGATAACTTACCAAGCTACCCACAGTATATTAGAGATCTGATCAGAGCCAAGAGAAGAGCTCGTAAAAATTGGCAAACCAACAGACAACCTTCAGATAGACGGACATTTAATAAACTAAATAATGAACTGAAACGCCAAATTAGCAAATTTAACAGGTCAAACTACGACAATTACATTAAATCCCTTTCGACAGAGGATGGAAGTTTATGGAAGCATACCAAAAGACTCTTAAAACATCGTGAGATGTCAGCACCTCTTAGAAAAGAAGATGGCTCTTGGGTTGTGTCGGACGAGGAAAAATCCGAGCTCTTTGCCGACCATCTTTCTTCCGTATTTACACCACATACTGACTTTATAAACACAGAACACGAAAACTTGGTAAATAACACACTTGACATTCCATTACAACTAACACTGCCACCGCCCTCATTCACTCCCACAGAAGTAGCAGAAATAATTAGACACTTACCAAAAAGAAAAGCCCCGGGCTATGACTTAATAAATGCTGAGGTGCTCCAGCAAATACCTAGGAAAGCTCTAGTGTTTTTAACGACAATCTACAACTCAATACTTAGAACTACAAAATTCCCTATACAGTGGAAATACTCTTTTGTAACCATGATTAAAAAACAAGATAAAGATATTAGCAGCCCTTCCTCGTACAGACCTATTAGTTTACTCTCCATTTGTTCAAAAATTTTTGAAAAATTACTTTATCCCCGATTATTAAAGTTACTGACAGACAAAAATATAATCCCTCACCATCAATTCGGTTTTCGGAAATCACACTCAACAACTCAACAATTACACAGAGTAACTGACTACATATCGACAGCACTAGAGCAGAAGTTATATGCAACTGGAGTGTTTCTGGATGTAGCCCAAGCATTCGACAAGGTCTGGCACCAAGGGCTTCTCTTTAAACTCAAGACTGTACTACCACACACTTATTATCTAATTCTTCATTCATTCCTTGCTGACAGATTTTTCTCAGTCCGACAGGGCTCAGAGCTATCTTCAATAAGACCGATCTTAGCCGGCGTGCCTCAGGGATCAATACTGGCACCGCTGTTGTACATAACATATACACACGACATTCCACTAAGTACTGACATACTGACAGCAACCTACGCTGACGACACTGCCATAATCACCAAACATCAAGACGCGACGCAAGCCTCACTAAACTTACAACATAACTTACAAAAGTTGAATGAGTGGTGCCAACTATGGAATATTAGACTGAACCACGAAAAGTCACAACACATCACTTTTACTCTTAGACGCGAAACATGCCCTCCCATTTACCTTAACAACTCACCCATCCCGCAGACAGATAAAGTACAATACCTTGGACTAACATTCGATAGGAGAATGACATGGGGTCCTCACGTTAAGATGAAACGCCAATCACTGAACCATAAGCTCAATTTAATGTACTCACTATTCAGGAAAACCTCCAAATTAGACATAAGACAGAAACTAAACACGTACACTTACCTACTAAAACCAGTTTGGACATATGCATTACAAATTTACGGGATCGCTAAACAGACTCACAGAAAACGACTGCAGACTTTTCAATCAAAAGTACTAAGACTTATCACCAAAGCACCATGGTACGTCAATAACAAAACTCTGCATACTGACTTAAAAATAGCAACGGTTGACGAACACATACGAACATACTACAAACGCTTTCAAGAAAAACTACACGGACATCCAAACCCGTTAATAGAACGAATGGCCACGACTCGCATGCCTGAAAACACTAGGAGGAGATTAAAAAGAACGTGGATGAGGGATTTGCTATCATAGGAAATTGAATCAAGCTAAGGGAGAGGTACCGCTGGGTACTGTTCTTCTTCATGCCTCTCATGTCATTGTATCATGTTGGTTTGTTTTTTGTTTTTGTTTTTTTTTTGTTTTTTTTATAGTCAGACTATCTGCTGATTGTCACTGTTTTGACAGGTGTAGATAAAATTATAAAGAGAAAAAAAAAAAAAAAAAAAAACATGTATGGAATAAGGTTAGGTGAATATATGATTTGACATGATACCTGCGCGTCAATTTATAAAATAAGAAATTTAAACTAAAACCATTGTGAATGAAATTAATTATAAAATAAAAAATACAAGAGAAATGCTCTTCTTAACAGTGCTTGTCTTTCCTTTATTTTCACGGGCCAACAACTTTTTTCTTTGAGAATTTTTAGTATTTTTCACTCTTTTATTAAAATGATTTACTTTTAATTTTTAAATCATTAATTAATTGGATTTTTGTTACATTACTATAACCGAGTTAAGATATTATCTATAGAAATATGGACTTCACTTTACCCTTGTCTTTATTTTTTCTAATATAAACAATTTTAATAAACTTTAAATCTAATGGGCTAAATCCTGTAAATACAGTACTGAACCCTAAGCACAACAATGATGGTATTAATCTCTGTAACTTTATATATGGGCCCAGCGGCCAGGTACTTGAAAATTGCAATAAATGGAAGAAAGCTGCATTTTTGATATGTTGTAAAGGCATGTTTGGCTAGTGGAAATCCAAGTTTGCTACAGAAAAAATCGGATGGGAAAACTTTTGGTGACCGAAAAACCTCGAAATTTTCGGAGTTAGTTCAGTTTTTGGCCTATACCTCCTAATTGGTGCATTTTTGATTTTTAAAAACTATAGTATCCATTTGCTATAATTTGAGCACAATCTCAGCTCTGTAGCTTTAATATATTTTGAGTTGAATCTTTGAAAATTGGTAATTTTTTCCAAAAAATTCCGAATTTAAGTTTTCCCCGACTTTCTCGAGGAACACCGGCCGAAGGAGTAATCCTACGATGAAAGTCATGAGCAATGAAGCTGTAGTAAATTTAGCTAACTTTAATTTAAGCACAAACCGAGGCCTGTAGGTCTAATAGATTCTGAGTTGCGCCCCTTGGTCATTTTTTCCAAATAGTCCAAACATAGGCCAGCGGCCAGGTGTTTGAGGGTTGCGAAAAATCGAAGAGAGTTGCGCTTTTGATATGTTATGGGCATGTCTGAGTAGTGTTAATCCAATTTTGCAACCGAAAAAACGGATGGGCAAACTTTTGGTGGGCAAAATAGCTCGAAATTGTCGGAGTTATTTTAGTTTTTGGCCTTTATCTCATAATCGGTGCACTTTTCATCGGTGCATAAGTCTGGATCAGAAAATATCGATGTCTGGTTAATAAAAAAAAAAATAGACATTTTTAAAAACAAATCACTTTAATCAATATAGCTAAACAATATATCGATGCCTTAGTTCACAAATGTGTTAAGTGCCGAAAACAAGATTTTACATGTGTCAACTTTGATAATAATTTAATATAAGAAATGCAGTTCAAGTTAAAGTACAGAATATATTTTTGTGACATTTACAGCTTCTCTCCAAATTTTATATCAACATTTGATCTATGACTTCCTAATCACCACTTAGAATATTATTTATATCACAAACCCAATTTTTGAAAAATTTGCACTTAACACATTTGTGAACGAAGGCATCGATATGTACATAGTTTTATTTTTCATTCATCAAAAATTTTCATTTAATGTAATGGATCTAACAACTTTTGATAGGGAATGGAATCTTTTGGTATTTTGAAAGATCTAGATGGTTTTGAAACTAACACATCTAATACATCAATCCTGGCATTAAGAATTTATACAAATTTTAAAAAAATGTGCCTGATTTTGAAACCGAACACCTTATCTAGAATCAATCCAATTCTCAATGAACAATACATGTTTTCATTTGGTACACTTCCATACAGTTGTATATCTCAATAATTTTCTCTGATAGGAAGATAGTACCATTAAGCATCACATGAGAAAAAGTTGCTAAATATGTTTCGTAAAATTATACTACATGCATAGGTTGTTTACATCGTATATCTACACTATATTTTTATAAAAGGTATTATATGATTATGTAAATCTAATAAAGGGGGAAATTCATAAAAAAAGTATAATGAATATCATTTTATAATTGATTGATATTTTAATCCATGAGTTATGTATAATAAGCGCAAGTAAAGTAATTAATTAAATAAGAGTGTTTTTTTCGTTATTACTTGTATAGGAAAACATTGTAAAATGTTATTATCAAAAATTAGTTTTTGCTTGTTGTAGTTTGTTTATTTTAACGTCACATTTACGCTGCTAATATGGCCAATCGGACGAATTAGTTTTTGTTATACGTAAGAGGCATTCACGATCAAAAGTGACCAACTCCAAAATTTCCCTTTACACTTTACTGCCTTATAAATAAGGTTACTGAGGTTTTATCCCGTTTTCGAGCTAGAAGCTTCGGAAGCATTAAACATTGCTTGAATGAACGGAGAATAGTTAGTTTTTAAAATTTGAGAGTTACTCACTTTTGATCTTATATTAATTATATTCTCTAATTATATATTTATCAATTCAATTAAGTTTCTAAAAAGTTATAGCGTTTCATTTGATTATTATTTAGATTCTATAAAAACAGAATATGTATGTTCTAGAAGTGAATATGAATAGTAGAAAAATTTATTAATAGCATACAAAAAATAGCGTAGTCTTTTTCATCCGATGCCTTCAAGATCACTTATTAAAATATACATAGCATGAAAAGGACTTAATCGCGCCAAAGAGAATCGTTCGCAGCTATAAATCCCCAACGATTTTTTTCTCAGAAAGGTGAAGTTTCAATTAAGATTAAAGCTTCTGGAAGTATGCCAATTTGTTAAGCATCGAGAGGTTAGTAGCTCTGCGAAAAATGGCTTAATGGCTTCCAACAGAAGTTTGAAACATCCCTACAGTTGATAGTACACCTTTTTTATTTATTATAAATCTTTTTATAAAACGTTCCTAAAAGAAAAGATTGAATCTTTTGAAAAGGTAATTCTTGTATTTCGTTTTGATATTGGATAATTCAAAATTCAATGGATGTATTTACTCATATATAATCCTTTTTTTTTATACTCGTATATATATAACAGGTGTTTTGAAGTTAATAAAATAAAGAGCAGTAGTAAACATATAATACTAGCATATTCGGTGTACTACTATTTCCAGTTATACAATACTTAAATAGTAAGTGAAATCTGATGTACACGTATGAAGACTGGAAGTGGCAAAAGTAAAATTTTTCAGAAAGTAAAAAAAAAAACTTCATATCTTTAACTAGTATTAATATTATTTTATTGTATTCTATTATAAATAAACTCTTTTAATGATATTACAAGAATTTACAAAGGCTTGTATATCTGTTAGCAGGGCATTGGCGAATTGACATAGAAGTGAAAAACCTAAAAAAAATTCAAAATGGTACTTTGATCCTTTATATTTTCAAGTCCACATACACCTCTGATAATGGGTTTGCTAAATGTACTATTTATACGTAGATAAGGAGGTTATGGAATCTCTAGTGTAGTACATAATATTTCCTTGATAAATCGGTTATGTACTAAAATTTCTATATGTATATTATTCTTTTGGTGCTTACTAAAACATTATTATAATTATCTTCTTAGAGATTATTAGTTTTTATTTGGTTATTTCTGAGAGCATAAATATAAAAATAAAAGTTTGGAATAAGAAACCGCTCGACGTTTCAGGATACTTCAACATTTACTAGACAAACGCTCTAAGCTCCCAATTAATTACAAAAGACTCATCTACATGACCATCATACGACCTATTTGACCTTACGTAGTACGTGGAGCTTTGGGGCTCCACTAGGCCATCGAATTCTTCTCGTATCCAATCCCTACAATCCAAAATCCTTCGTAAAATCCTCAACGCTCCTTATTTTGTTAAGAATATAGTCATCCATAACGACCTTAATGTCCCATTTGTTGCTGATTTGGCCCGAACCCGGTATCTATCCTTTCATAACAAACTTCATTTCCACTCAAACCCTCTAGTTTCAAACCTAGCTTCCTCTTCAATTCCCGATAATCCTCCGAGGCGTCTGAGAAGAAGATGGCCACGTGACCTTCTTGGTTGAACATGCGATTTGAGTACTACCAGTGGGTAGTTTCTCTACTTGTCATTATATCACGTCATTATGTACCACTCAGCCAATTTACTTGTTATATTACTGCAATATAGTTGTAAATATCAATAAATAAATAATAAAAAAAAAAGTTTGGAATACTAACCAAACAAAACTTCTGAAGCTTTAGACCAAATCAATAAGCTATCGATATATTTCTAGATGATATAGAGGAATTTAAAGGTCTGGGACCATGCGCTTCTCATTAAAATCAAAACTTCACACATGACATCTCAATCTCTCATCTTTTCAATTCAGCGGATGTTTATCAATACGAAAAGACAGAAATGGCCTCATTAAAAACAGTCTTGGCAGGAATACAACAACGACCAATGTCAACTATATACACCACAATGAAATTTTTATATTTCTCCATAGCATTTATTGACCTATATTATTAAGTAATTGTATGTACTGTCTATGTACTATGTATTATCCTTACTTTTCTACTCGACTGATAGTTATTTATTATCATAAATAAAATTTATAGGCTATACCACAGTATAACTTATATAACAAGACAAAGCTAAAAAAAAAAGAAAGAAGTAAACTACCACCCCAACCCTTCAAAGGGTTGGGGTTCAGTGGATGGTAGATGTTGCACCGTTTTTTGGACTACAGTTTTGCAAGGAGGCGATTTGTCCTAGCTCAATCACCAGATTTCTCCCCTTATTTTGGGTACCCATTTTATAGAAGCTGAGTGAGCCCCCGAAGGATCCTTGATCTCATAGCATTCATCTCCTCCGGCCGCTAACATATTAATTTGCTAGGACAAAGCATAGTGTTACTAGCGTAATAACTAAGTACCTCAATAAGGATGATAAAATATTAAATTTCTATTATAATGCATAGAGTTGGTGTTGGGCCTTTGTTACGCGACTACATGGTAGGGAATTGTGTGTGGAAAAGACTGATCACTCTTTTAAGGGTGAACGATTGAACAGACATTGAAGTTCGATTGGTGCTTTGAGACACTTTGAATAGTTTGAAACATTTTCAGTTTGAATTACTGAGGTATTTAGTATTAAATGTGTTCAATGAGTCCGATCTCTCAACCGGTTTTCAAAGTTGAATGGCCACATTAATCGTTTTGAATGGAACCATGAATGATTTAAAACGTTTCAGCTTAAAATACTAAAACATTTAGGGAAAATGCTAAATTTGTTTAGTATGCCAGTATGAAAATATGTTATGAATTTTTGAGTGAACTATTCAAATGTTTTTCGTGTTTGATCACTTAATTATTCCCGTTGAGTATTTAGAAACATCTTGAGCTCAAATATGAACAATGTATAAACTTTGTTCACTAACCGGGCATGTGGGCACACTGTATGAAAATACAGAACTTATATATGAAGATACAAAGGTTTTTGTTTTATAACATACACATAGATTGATAGATAAGAGATATTAGGCAGCCAGCGGTGGCATTACATTTCCGACAATTATCGTTATATTCCAACCCTTTACACAAATCCTCGACAAATTATCTACCTACACCTTTCTTGTGAATCACTCCACCTATCGGTGAAAACCTCAAGAAAATCCGAGCAGAAAGTATTGAGTTTACCTCGAACAGACAGACGCGGCCGAGGACTTTTGTTTTATAATATTTATATATTTCTATTAGTCCCACAGAGAACGGATATTTTTCTTAATTTTATATTTGGATTCTGTCGACCTTGAAACAAAAAACCCCAATTTTCGTAGCTTATATATTTTTTCTTTACTAATTTTAACAATTTCACAGAATCTAGCTAATTGGTATAGTGGCTAGCATAACAACCCTCTTAGTCCAAGATCAAGGGTTCGCAGCCTGACAGTTATCCATAGGATTCTTTAAAGGGAGTACAATATTCTCAGTTATGCCACGCTTAAGAGGGGACATAAAATGCAGGTCCCAGGTGCTCGATTAAGTGCAAAATTTAGTGTTATTCCGATGGAGACTTGAATTAAAAAAGTAGTGATTTTGTCTCATTTGCTATTATCCAATGACTAAAGACGCATTAATTCGTCTGATTAATTAAATAATATAGATTTTGGGACAGTTCTAATTTCCGATATGGAATAAAGTCTTTTTGTACCATTTTTAAGATTGGTAAAAAACATTAGTATTCGTTCTAGACGATTAGTAAAGCAGTATCTTAGGAATTTAGGGTATAAGACGGTGGAGGGAAACCACAGAGATATTGAAGGTGTCATCCACTCCGAGGGGTTAGTTTAAGCCCCAGATCTTAAGATCCCGACGATATACTGCCTGAGTCTGGAGTAGGCTATTGAAAGGAAACAGAATTATGCCCACACAGAAAGAAATGCCCACGTGTGCAGGGGTGGGATGGAAGGGAAAACTCGGGAAACTACTTACTGAGTGTGGAAAATGAGTGGATCAACTAAGCAGTTATTTGACTATAAAAATATTTATAAACATGATGAAACACCCAATTATTATTGATATAATAATATAAATTGTCTACTAATAAAGTTTAGAGAACTTCTGTTCTAAGAAGTTTCTGTTCATTCAAGTCGATATGTATATAATTAGAGAAGATAGCATCTTTAGAATAATGGGATGTTTTGATCACTTAATTATTATTTATTAAACAACAAATAGTTATTAATAATAATATTAATATTATTAATTATAGCAGATGGATGGATTGCCTCCTTGGAGTCGTCAGGCCGGCTCTCTCTCTGCTTCGCTACTTAGATCATAGAGCAGTCAATTACCTGAGACGGTGTTTTTATTGAATGCTCTACATTAGGTTTTCCAGAGACAATGGCTCCTGATCCTTTTTGACAACCATCAGGCTGCAGAAAGACTTTGCCACCACTGTTAGCCTACTCAAAGAGCGTTTACTGGGGGTACCACGTAGAGGTAGAGGTCGATCTTGAACCCCCTGAATGAATATTAGCAAGAATAAATGGAACTGTTCAAGAAAAACTTTATTTTTTACAATAAATTTATTTTAAGAAATAAAGTTAGTAATGAATATCAAGTGGTGATGATTTCTTAATAGGTGAAATTTAATTATACATTATATTTAAATATATATTATATTAAATTATTACCGATTATCAATTTTAATATGCATAAACAGGCATACGCATAATTAGAAGTAGTATACTTTGAAGTCCAAAATTGAAGACCAAAATCAACCTTGAATTTTATTCATCTTTTAATATTTTCATATTGAAAATATAAATCAATGGTATATAAAAAAAATTATCAAATAAACTAGTCCACAGTAAATATGTCCTAAAATTCTGAGTTATTAGGAAAGCTGTATATTGAACCAGGCAAGGAAAACCAATTTAAAAAAAAATAAATTTGTAATTTCATTAAATTTATGTTCATAAATACATTTCGTATTGAACTGTAGGTATACATTTAAAACATAAAAAAGCATAATAAAGTTTTAAGTGGAGAACTTTGATATACACTATTCTAATACATTTGTCATAAAATAGTCTAATAATTTCAAATGTATTTAAATCAAATTTAAAAAGTTCACTACGCAGAGCAAGATCGAAGTGGCACAGGACTCGTTACCCATCAGATAAAAAGTATTACACCCAACTGACTAACAAACTGAAAACGGAAATTAGAAACTACAAAATCCATAATTTGCTTAGTGTGACTGAAAATCTTACGACTACTAACAAATCACTATGGACGACCACCAAAAATATCCTTAAATTCAAAGATTTTAATCATCCTCTCCTTACTGAAAATCAAACTTGGTCCAGATCTGATGAAGAAAAATCTCAAATATACGCCCAACACTCCAAACAAATCAATCCACGCCCTGATATCCTCAACCCTATTCACATTGAGTGTATTGAAGCAGAACTGGATATTCCACTTCAAATGACTCTCCCACCTAAGGCTTTTCATCCGTCAGAAATATCCAATGTTATTCATAGTTTACCTTCCCGTAAAGCTCCTGGACATGACCTACTTACAGCTCACATCCTAAAATCCCTTCCTCGAAAAGCTATCCTATTCCTCACATACATATATAATTCTGTAATCCTTACTACCTATTTTCCTGATACATGGAAACTAACTATAGTAAAAATGATCCCAAAATCCAAAAAGCCTCCAGAACTCCCATCCTCTTATCGCCCTATCTCCCTCTTACCCATAATGGGCAAGATCCTCGAAAAGCTCATACTAAAACGTCTGTATCCCATCCTAGATAGTAACCACATAATCCCAGACCACCAGTTTGGTTTCCGAACATCCCACTCCACTATCCAGCAATGTCATCGTGTGGTGGATGTTGTCTCCTCTGCATTGGAGCGTAGATTGTACTGCACGGGAGCCTTTCTCGATGTAGAACAGGCTTTTGATCGAGTCTGGCACCCAGGTCTCCTTTACAAAATCCGACAATTCCTTCCTCCTACATACTTTTTAATCATTCGCTCCTTTCTAACTGGCAGAACATTTAAAGTAAATCATAATGGTTCCTACTCTTCTCTCTATTCCCAGTCTGCTGGTGTTCCTCAAGGTAGCATCCTCGGTCCTATCCTCTACACAGTATATACAGCTGACATCCCAACCCATCCTAACACCTTCATCTCCACGTATGCTGATGACACATGTGTGTTATCAGTTAATAACGACCCATATATTGCATCCCAATCCCTTCAATCACATTTATCAAGCCTCGAAGAATGGTGTCGGAATTGGAGAATTAAAATCAATTCCAACAAGTCCCATCAAATTACCTTTACCCTTCGCCGAAAACCCATGACTTCCTGTCCTGCTGTATCCTTTAATAGTACTCCGCTTATCCCTGTTGAACAGATTCGCTACCTAGGACTCAACTTAGACAAACGTCTTACTTGGAACCCTCACACAAGACTGAAAAGACAAGAAACAGCTAGACGCTTCCGACTACTTCAACACATACTAGACCAACGCTCAAAGCTTCAGATCAATGACAAAAGACTTATTTATGTGACTGTTATAAGACCTATATGGGCTTACGGAATTGAACTATGGGGCTCCACCAAACCACCAAATTCCTCTCGTATTCAATCCTTGCAATCCAAAATCCTTAACGCTCCTTATTTTGTCACAAATAAAACCATCCATAATGACCTTAACGGTCCATATGTTACCGATTTAGCCCATTCCAGATACCTATCATTCCATAATAAACTCCAGGCCCATCCAAACCCACTAGTTTCCATCCTTGCATCCAATACCATCCCAGACAATCCTCCTAGGCGTCTGAAGAGAAGATGGCCTCGGGACCTTCTATAATAGAAATGTAATTAGAGTGTCCTACATGTCCTTTCATGTATTTATTTATTCATACAGCATTTGTACTAGATGTATATATTACAGAAAAAAAAAAAAAAAAAGTTCACTAATGTCTTCGGTTAAATGTCTCTACTTTGAGGTTCGAGTTACAGAGATATCTTAAAATATTGCAGGTCCTACAATATTAAACTAAAATAAAAGCTTAAGAGATGAGCACAGGATGTTCTCAATTTATATATTTGCATAAATTGTTCACATAACATTTAATTACGATGCCAATAGAAATAATAATAATAATTTAAGATCAAAACTTAAAAAACAAATTTTACTTTACAGTAAAATGAAGTCTTGAATACTTCATGGAACTGTAACACTAAGAATTGCGTAACCATATATATACTAAGAACTTATTGTCATTTTATCCACCGTTTATGAAAAAAGACTAAGTGGTTTCTAAGTGCCTTAATCGTTCTTTTTCCCTCTCCCTTTGAGGTTTAGGTAGGTCTTAAGTGTTAACCGAATTCTCTATTAGGGGTTCTCTCAATTTAATATACAAATATATTTGACATGATCTCATAAGGTATTATGAGTGAAGTGGGTGAATATCACACAAAGTGGTAATATCATATGAGATTTGTATATTTCATACTAATAGACAAGCCTTTTTAAACTATGCAGAATCTTAAAATACAGGTCTTGAAAAAGATGTTCTTTTGAAAAAAAAATCCTTTAAAAGGACCTTTAAAGCACTCCCAACAGCTTGATTTTCTGTCCCCTGCCATGTCCCACTACTGAGTTCAAACCTTTGACTACTTAGTTGAAGGGTTTGTATATATTTTTAGCTAGTAATAAATGGGCCAAAACTATAAAGTACACTTCAGAATTATTAAAAAAACCTAGTGTCACGCAAAAAAAATAGCTGCCTTTTTTATTTTTCACTTTGGTGGTAGTCGTCAGCAAATTAGTTTGCATATTTCTCCTTTGCATTACAAAGAAAATGAATACAGCGAATTGAAAACTAAGTCATTTTGTACTCTATCTGAGAATTTGAAGGACGATCCTCCGGCAATTGTAGCACATCTAGAACCTATATTTCAGTACATAGCTGTATTGAAACCAGGCCTGAAAAAAAAAATGCATTTCCTATCAGATGGCCCAGCAACACAATATCGAAATCAAAAGATGTTTTTCATCTATGGAAATGTGATACCCTCATATTTTCCAAAACTTGAATGCTCAACATGGAACTTTTTTGAAGCAGGCCATGGGAAAGGTGGTCCAGACGGTATTAGAGGCACAGTAAAAATAACTGCTGACAGACTGTTAGCCCAGGGTCATGACATGAGTTCTTTTGAAGTTATGTTTGATGCTTTGAAGGAACACCTCAGAAATATTTCTGCTTACAACGTAGAGAGTCATGATACAAAATAAAGCACATACTTTCGACAAAAATAAAACTTCACCTTTCAATGGAACTATGCAAGTTCATCAGGTGAGCTATGTACATCGTCAAGTCCATGAGCTGTTTTCAGAAATGAGAAGACATGTAGGCATTACATACTTGGATCCGTGCAGTACCCAAATATCAGCATTGACATACCTTTACTCACAACTCAAACCCAAAGATCTGTTGAGATTATATTATCAATTCCTTCCTTACAACCATTCTGCAGTTTACAAGATTCAACTCAACTGAAAGAAGCTGGCACAATGTCCGAAATGGATCAGTGGATGAATTTCACACTGATATTTTGTAATTTCTGTATCTTCAAAATACCACTTTTTCTGATAGTCGCCCAAGTATAAAGTGAAAAATTATGAGTCAAATTTGAATAATAAAGCTTAGCGAAACCAAAAGGGAGCGGAGTGGCTCAGTGGAAGTGCACTGAGTTGCCATTCCGAAAATCCTGATTCAAATCCCTCTACAGCCAGGGTTGTAGTAGTTGTTTTTTATTATTTTTATTAGCGAAACCAAAAGATTTTTTTACTTTCTTCAGAAAACCCTCTTCGATTTTTGACCTGGAGATCTTAGGCTTAGAAAGATTGTTGCTATAGATAATTAACAAACAAAGAAAACCATTCGAATGTATTGTTAACAAAGTATATGACACTAATCACCAGATACCGCTTCTTTCTGATTTTCCATTTCCGACATTGTTTCTTTTGTTATTAATGTCATATTTTGAGTAGTACCATGCTTGAACATGAAGTTTTATGGTAATAATGAAAACTGTACCTCTGCACTGTGCCACTGTCTTGGATTCAGTCAATGGTAGAGATTTTCCTGTTTCTTGGGCAACGGTTGTCCAGGCAGGGATATGTCCTAGATCACGCTCAAACGAGAGACCACACCTATTTTTGGTACCCATTTAAAAGAGGCTGGATGAGTCCTAGGTTCCATAGGATCCATCTCAGCCAGCTTTCAGATTAAATAAAATTCTATCAGCGAACGGGATTGGACCCAGGACCTTTGGACATCAACTCAGTGCTCTACCACTGAGCTACTCCGCTCCCTGTGGTAATAACGACATATGTTAAAATAAGCAAGTTTCAAGTTTTTAAAATTGTCTAATGGTTAATAAAATAATTTCAATACCATCATTACAATAAGAATGGTTTGGTATTACCAATACCGAATTTTTATTTTTTACACTAACATGAGAGTTTTACTTCTGTTCGGTATATTTACACTACTATAAATTAATATCTAGAGTTATTAATGAAATAAAATGTTTTTATAACTACAATTTGTAAAATTATTACTGTCCCATTTGCTAGATTTGATTACTTCTCCGATGTTTAATTGTTAGGATCAAAGTGAAATATTTTTACTCAAAGTTAAATCTGTCTGAAAACAATCAATCGTACATATGCGAGATTGAATGAAGTAAGTATGTAATTTTTCACGAGGGAAACTGATTCGATTTTTCAAATTAGAGAGGAGCAGTCTAAAGTCATCCAAACTCCACTAAATAAATCTTTAAAAGAAACTTGAGCTACTGCATTTAGTTCCTTTTACTATTTATAACGAAATATTTATGTGAGTCGTGTGCAAAGTGTATTTTCAGATCGGGAGATATTTCAATCCGGCGTTGAGGCGTCACTGGGTGCGTTCAAGGTGAGTTATGACTGAGTCGTAAGTACGTTTCCTTTGATTTATGTTCGTGTTTTCAGAGTTGTGGGTATTAACTACATCAAAAGGTGGTACTTGCCTTTTATTGTGATTCGATTCAGAATTGAAAAAAAAAATGTACTATTGAACTGTGAACGGGTCTGGGGTTCAGTACATGGTAGAGATTGTACTGTTTCATGGACAACGGTTGTACATGGCGATGATTTGCCCTAGATCACGCTCATCACCCAGATTTTTCTCCCTTATTTTGGGTTCCCACTTTAAGAGGCCGGGTGAGCCCCATATGATTCATCTCCAACTTCTAAGAGACTATATAAAAGTGTTGCCAGCAGTGGAATTTGAACCTGAATTTCGGCATGGCAACTCAGTGCTCTACCACTGAGCCACTCCACTCCCATTCAGAAACATATCATTTATTAATGCCCAATAATTGTATTTAATTAAATTGTGGAAATTTTACTTTTAGAAGAAAATAATCAATAATGCTCACTGTTAATAAGTTGAATATTTTATTTTTTTCGCTCAAGTTCATTTCAATTCTTTCAGTTTTTTTTAATTTTCTGGAAATCTAGTAGAGCACTAGTGCTTTTGGTCATAAAAAAGATTAAATACATAAAACCGAAATATTTTAGAATTATTCATAATTAAAATAATTAATATAAAATATTTAATTTTTAATAATACTTTATTGAAGTATTACAGTATGCCACTTGTGGGCAATAATTAATATAAAATATGCTCACCCAGCATCTATAAAGTGGGTATCCAATAGTAGGGGGGATATTATATTATATTATACAAGGTGACGTACTGTGCTTTTAGCTCTAAATATGTTACGGTAAAAAATAAAAACAAATAAAGATGTACATGAATGAGGAAAAGATGGCTTGAGTGGAAGTCAAAATACATTCTTCGCAGGGTTTGTGGCAGGAATGGGTCAAAAGTGATCGTGTTAGGATTTCTATTTGGGCTGTAAACAGTGGACGTTGGTCTGTTGGCATCAAATTGGTGGTTTCAGAAGTTTCGGAAGCCAAACAATATAAAATTATTAGTTTTCCATGTCACAAATTTCGACCTAAACAAGAAGAAAATCTGCAAAGAACCAAAAAAAAAATGTGTGTTAGTCATGTCTAGTTCAAAAAAAAAAATTAATTTTGTTTTCACTGAACGGCCTTAGAGACCACGTGAATATCATAATTTTCACTTCATTCTCTCCTTCCTTCCCTCCTTTTCCTCATTCTTTCCTTCTTTCCTCGGTCCAGGCTAGTCCTTTTCTCATTTCGCATCTCTCTTTTCGACAAGGACCTTAATTTTCTTATTTTTATGCCCATTTCTAAATAATTTACTTCTTTATATATTTCCTTAATAGATCTCAACTTTTAGCCTTCCTGTATTCTTCTTGTAGATTCTTCTAAGTATTTAAATTTTAATTTATTTATCGTAGTTATATATCATACATCTTCAATACCTCTTTTTTAATATATTAATTTTTTTTTAATCGGAAACGATTACCAATCCGAGACATCACAACAAGTCCACCAGTTTAAATAACATCCATTTGGTATGTGCTTATATTACTAATATATTTTCCTCTAAAATCATTTAAAAGTGGCTGCAATAATGATAGAATATATATTTTCATTATATATGGCTGGTTATTAACATTATGAAAAAATACTCTTCTCAGAATCACGTGATACTTTATTTTTAATCTGTATTTTGCTATATTGGCTTCACTACCCATGCAATGATCTCAAGATAAAGTCAGATACTTAGTTCTGGATAATATTTAAATGATACTAAGGGATGCAACCCTGAGAGCATTATACTTGAGACATAGTAATAAAATCATTACTGATTAAGATACCTATCCCTCTCTCCTCCAAAGCGTGGGTGACTGACTAGGAGTTAGTTTTAAATAATAGTAATTATTGAATAACATTATATTTTTTGAGTACTGATCATATCTGCAGGTTAACTTATAAATCTACTTACAAAGAAAGAAAATGAGACCCTTTCCCTATATGTGGCAGTCCTAAATGTTGTGTTACGTACAACTGCCGTCCTGTCTCTTAAGAGTAAATGTACCATAGATCCTAGGGGTCTAGGTATTCCTAATATTACAGATAGTGTCACATATAGTAACGTTTGTATATACAAATAAAAAATATGTAGAGAAATACCAATTGAAATAAATCCACGATATTTAAAGTACATTAAGTAAGAATTTAGACCATGTATCTTCAACTCCTGAGAATAAGTGTAGTAGAAATAAGTTGAATTAGAAAATTAGTATATATTTTTTAAAATTTAAAATGAAATGGCTTAACAATAAGTCGCTAATAAGTAACATTTCAACAGTCCCGGTGAATTATTAGGTAAGTCGAATTTTGTCCAGTGTCAGTGAATCGTATGAAAGCGGAATCATGTTTTTCTCGTAGTTTTAGACTAGGAATAGAGTTGTATAAGCAGTAACTCCTATTAAAGCCAATGACCGACTTAGAAACTTATTAACTACGGAAATAACAACATTCCGCTTTTCTTAGTACAAGAAACTCATTTTGGAGAAAATTCGACTCACCGGGGCTGCAGATATAATATAATAAATTAGTATATATAAATATATGAAATATGTTTATCTCGGTTTTCAAAGTTAATTTATGCTAGGTTTTAACTGTGTGGCCATGATAAAAGAAACGGAGATAGAAACTGAACACGTTCTTAACGGGCTTAGAATGGGAAAAGGGACTTTTTATTATTCAAACGAAGTCCCTAGGGAGCTGTCTTAAGTAACTAGTACTGTCATGATTAAACGCGTTATATCGCTACCACTCAAGTTTTTTTCATTTTAGGTTTTTTTCCGAGGTAAAGCAAATTTCACAATTCCCCAAGAGAACTAACTATTTTATTGTATTTTCAGTCTAACTCTATTTATTCAAAACTGTTTCACAATGCAGAAATTAAATTACTTTAATAACTTAGGTCGACAAATCAGATCGAAGTAATCTTTGTTATAAACGATATTAGATCTGAGAACATAATTTCTTCTATATGGTGGGATAAAAAGTATAGTTTGAATATTATTATTTTTTAATTTTAATCCAACTTAAAAGGTCAAAAATGAAAACTAAAAATACCTTAAGATTGAAAATAAAATTTCGTAGATGGATACTAATAAATTAATGTATGAATTAGTCATAAATCTGTCCTCAAAGTGGTGACATTACCATAAAAAATAAAAATGAATAAAATGAAAACCATTACCTCTACATACTTAAGACGGTGAATGGTCTTGGGTTCAGTACATGCTAGAGAATGTACTGTTTCTATAAATATTCTTGAAGAAAACATTTAAAAAAAAATATTTGATTGAATTGTACAACTGTAATATTTACATCTAGTACAAGGGCTGTATGCATAAATAAATACATGAAAGGACATGTAGAGGCACTACCCATTGGTACTCTAATTACATTTCTATTATAGAAGGACCCGAGGCCATCTTCTCTTCAAACGCCTAGGAGGATTGTCCGGGATGGAATAGGATGCAAGAATGAAAACTAGTGGGTTTGGATGGGCCTGGAGTTTATTATGGAACGATAGGTATCTGGAATGGGCTAAATCGGTAACATATGGAACGTTAAGGTCATTATGGATGGATTTATTTGTGACAAAATAAGGAGCGTTTAGGATTTTGCGAAGGATTTTGGATTGCAAACATTGAATACGTGAGGAATTTGATGGTTTAGTGGTGCCCCAAAGTTCCATTCCGTAAGTCCATATAAGCCTTATAACCGTCACATAAATAAGTCTTTTGAAATTTATCTGTTATGAAGCGTCTAGCTGTTTCTTGTCTTTTCAGTCTTGTGTGAGGGTTCCAAGTAAGACGTTTGTCTAAGTTGAGTCCTAGGTAGCGAATCTGTTCAACAGGGATAAGTGGAGTACTATTAAAGGGTACAGTAGGACAGGAAGTCATGGGTTTTCGGCGAAGGGTAAAGGTAATTTGATGGGACTTATTGGAATTGATTTTAATTCTTCAATTCCGACACCATTCTTCGAGGCTTGATAAATGTGATTGAAGGGGTTGGGATGGAATATGTGGGTCGTTATTAACTGATAATAGGATGGGTTAGGATGGCATCTGTATATACTGTGTAGAGGATAGGACCGAGGATGCTACCTTCAGGAACACCAGCAGACTGGGAATAGAGAGAAGAGTAGGAACCAATACGATTTCCTTTAAATGCTCTGCCAGTTATAAATGATTAAAAAGTATGTAGGAGGGAGGAATTGTCGGTTTTCGTAAAGGAGACCTTGGTGCCCTACTCGATCAAAAGCCTGTTCTACATTGAGAAAGGGTCACGTGCAGTACAATCTACGCCCCAATGCAGAGGAGACAACATCCACCACACGATGAGATTGCTGGATAGTGGAGTGGGATGTTCGGAAGCCAAACTGGTGGTCTGGGATTATGTGGTTACTATCTAGGTTAGGATACAGACGTTTTAATATGAGCTTTTCGAGGATATTGCCTATTATGGGTAAGAGGGAGATAGGACGATAGCAGGATGGGAGTTCTGGAGGCTTTTTGGATTTTGGGATCATTTTTACTATGGTTAGTTTCCATGTATCAGGAAAATAGGTAGTACGGATTACAGAATTATATATGTATGTGAGGTATAGGATAGCTTTTCGAGGAAGGAATTTTAGGATGTGAGCTGTAATTAGGTCATCTTCAAGAGCTTTACGGGAAGGTAAACTATGAATAACATTGGATATTTCAGACGGATGAAAAGCCTTAGGTGGGAGAGTCATTTGGAGTGGGATATCCAGTTCTGCTTCAATACACTCAATGTGATTATGGTTGAGGATATCAGGGCGTGGATTAAAGGTTTTGAAGATGTGTTGGGCGTATATGTGAGATTTTTCTTCATCAGATCTAGACCAAGTATGATTTTCAGCAAAGGAGAGGATGATTAAAATTTTTGAATTTAAGGATCTTTTTGGTGGTCATCCATAGTGATTTGTTAGTGAGATTTTCAGTCACACTAAGCAAATTTTGGATTTTGTAGTTTCTAATCTCCGTTTTCAGTTTGTTAGTCAGTTGGGTGTAATACATTTTATCTGATGGGTAACAAGTCCTGTGCCACTTCGATCTTGCTCTGCGTTTTTCGCTTAGCAAGCTGCGAAGGTGCTGTGGCAGGTTAGTTTCTTGGGTGATATTATTTCTGTTTATGGTAGAGTTATCTTTTATACTGTCTGTTATTGTTGCTTTAAGTATTTGTATTGCGCTGTCAATGTCTTGTTTAGTCTTGAGTGGAATCCGTAGGTCTAGTTTGTTTTCCAAATCGTTACTAAATTGCTCCCAGTTAATTCGTCCTGCAATCAATGAAGGAGAGGAGGGCTTAGGAATGAAGGATGAGTGTAATGAGAGCAGAACTGGTCTGTGATCTGAGGAGAGGTCATCCAGGGATTTGATTAATACGTGGGAAGGAGAAATCTGGGATGTGACAAATATATCCAGGATATCAGAGCGTTTTTTCAGGGAGTTTGGCCAATAGGGAGGATTCGGGGGAGAGAGGATTGAATAACTACGAGAAGCGGAGACATGAGACAGGATATTGCCACGAGAGTATGATGTTCGACAGCCCCATCGTTGGTATTTAGCATTATAGTCTCCTCCAGAAATAAAGTGTGTTCCGAGGGATTGGAATATTGATTCTAATTCGTTATAGGATAGAGAATTTCTAGGAGGACAATTTACAGCTGATAATGTAAGATGGAAGGGACGAGTTGATATAATGATAGTAGTTGCTTGGATAGCCTCATTTGGAGTTGAGGGAATAAGGGAATGTGGAATGGATTTATGGATAAAGATGCAGAACCGGCGTGGGAAGTGCTGTCTGGGTGGTCAGATCTATAAGTGATGTAGTCGCGTATATAAAAATATGAACGTTTAGTGAAGTGAGTTTCAGTCAGTAGGGGAATGTCAATTTGATTGTCATGTAGAAATATGTCAAGTTCGTCTCGGTTGTTGTATAGTCCGTTCGCATTCCATAAGAGGACAGCACAGAATTTCTGAGAGGAGTCTAGTGAGGAGGGTGATGAGCGGTTTGATAATTTGTTGTAGGTCTATCAGGAAGGAAGATAGGATGGAATGTATCTCGGTGGGATTATGAATTTGAAATGGATATGGATGAGGAGGTTGAGATGGAAATTCAGTAGGGGTGTTGACTGGGTGCTAAGCCCGACGTTGGGAACGAGGAGGTAGATCAACTTTCGTAGGTCGATGTAATGTGGGGTTTACCAGGAGAGAAGATTGTGATAGAACTGGAAGTGGTGTTCTGGAGGAAGTTTAACACGGAGGGGTAAGTGGTGAGGAGGAATAGGATGTCGTGGAGGTTGGGACTGTGGCTTGGGGATCTGTGGCTTGGATTGAGAGGTTAGGGGCTTAGAATCGATGTTCTGAGGCGTCTGACGTCGCGGCTGCTGTAGAGTCTTGGTGTAGGCTTGAGAAGGCGGCTTTATCTCTTCCTGTAAATCGGCGATCGTTGAAGTAGTGGGTTGCTGCTGGCTGATAGATGTTTGTGGCAGTTCTGGGAAATGCGATAAATTGCCAGGTTCAGGAACAACATTTAAGGTCTTCTGTTTAGTTTATTTGTATGCATTACTGTGCGATCTCTGTCTATAGAGGTTTTTATATACGACCCAACCCCTGTAGTAGCAGAATGGTCTTCACCACAAAGTGCACATTTTGTAGGCTCCTCCGTAGGCTTCGAGCATGCGTCAGATGAGTGTGGGCCTGCACATTTGACGCATCTGGTCTGGTGATGGCAGTAAGCCTTCGTGTGTCCTAGATGTTGACATTTTGTGTATTACACTATTTGTGGTTTTTGTCGGGGCTGCTCAAATCTTACCGTAGAATATACTAGCCTTGAGATCTGAAATACCTAGGCGTTATTTCGAGCTGGTTCTAAATCTACAAAAAATAGTGGTAGCGGGTATTTTTCGGTTGGGTGTAGAATACAGAATATATTTCTGACATTAGGCCTATTTCATCAAGACCTTCTTTGATGGCAGCTGTGGGGGTGCTTGAGTGAAGATCTCTTAAGACCACATGGTATGCTTTATCTTTTCTTAGCTGATAACAATGGAAATCGTATTTATTAGCAGTAAGATGGTTAATCAATTTTTTTTAGTTTTCTTTTCTATTAGTATTTATTTTGATATCCTGAACGAGTGCGTAGCACCTGAAATTTGGTTGCCCAATTAAATTGGCGATTTCATCACCGAAAGACAGAAAATTGTCAATATTGGTGAAATATACAGGTGGTGGCTCAGGGTCAGAAAAACCTTGAGATTCCGAATTCTTAGCTATTGTTGACTGGTGAATTATGTGAGGTTACAACAGTGGAAGTTGCATTTAGAATTGTATTGATGGCTGCAGAAGATTTACTGCGAGTTTTTGGTGGTGATAGTTGTTTATCGGTTGTTTGTTTTGATTTATTATTTTTTTTATTTGGTGAGTTGTCCGCGGAGCCGGGGGCAGGATTTCGGTGGCGCTTTTGTAGTGTACGCCTCTTTAAATATAAGGAAATTAGATTCACTTATTTCGGAAAACGGGGTCTCTTCCTCCGAATTTTCGGAAGCTGTATTCTCATCCAGATCCACTATCTGTCTTTCCGTTCCAAAGAAAAAAAAATATACTAAAATAAAAGTTCTTTATCATACATAAAACCTTAGAAACTTGAATATTTACAATATTGTATACAATTTTATACAAAATAAAACATTCTGAGTACATATAGATTAAATAAAAAGTATAAAAGAAGACAGAGGAAAAAAGAAAAAAAAAAAAAGGATAATGTCACTGGGTTCGAACTCAAGATCGGCCGGAAAGAACAGTAGACGGCCATGACCGTGAAGTCAATAGTAAATAGCTGATAAGACCTCCTAGAGGAATTACCAGCCGGCTGCGTGGTCTCTATCAACCGATCACTATGTTGTTATTTATTTATTATATTGTCAATAATAAACCACTTATCTCACTTTAGGTTAATGTGAAAATGTATCATGGGTTATAAACTTAATGTTTATAGAGTTTCACTAGAAGATGTGAAGTAATAACGGGCTGAGAACGTAACAAGCACGGAGCGATACTACAATGAAACTTCAGTTGCGGGAATGACCAAGAAAACATTTAAAAAAATTAAAAACGAAGTTTAACATAATTGAGTGTTAATGGCTGAATTACTCGTAAGTAGGCTTCGGATTTGAAACGTGTGGTGGTAGATAAATTATTTATTTTGTTGAATCCTGAATCCTCTGTTGAATCGACTCTCAGGGATCTGTTGACACTTCAATGACTAACCACACTCTAGAAAATGGGCATTCTTAACATAAGAAAACTGTGAGCATCACCTTGGCCAAATTACCTCCACCCAGAACCGTTGGGTTTGAAACATGACCGTATCAAACCGAGCAATGAACCCTGTACCCTTCGTGGGTTAGAGTGATACACATTTTTAAATATTTTTCATAAGTAGAGATTGTCTATAAATCATTAACAAGTATAATTTAAAAGAATATCCATTTAGAGTGAAAAACATATGTTCACGCTTACGTTGGTCCGACATTGCAAGGGGATTTTTCTTGGACTATCCCCCCTTCAAGTTTAATGGCGATAAACATTTTAACCACATAACAAAGGTTTTCGAAACCAGGCCATCATGAATTATAGAAACACTTAAACAACACGTATTCGAGAATAGATTGAAGTAAAACCTGTGGACATATTCCGGTTGATGTTAGATGTCAAAAAAAAAAAAAAACACCGAGGAACTCATACAATTTTATTAACACTCACGTTTCAATGGAAGTTATTTGGTGAACGGAATGTATTTCGGAATATTTTGTATTCTATTGTACGCCGCTTCTTCAATGCACACATGTATATAACATTAATTTTAAAAATTAATTCCTCTGCTAGATAAACAATTTAATTTTTAAATTGTTTCTTTTTACTGCCGCATCATTTATTCACGTAGTGGACTGTTGCCCATTAGACTCTCCTTTGAACGAGATATTATTGTTGAAAATAAGCTATTGTTTCTCTAGTGTACATGGTCACACTTCACATTCACAAAGAACAATAGGGCGTGTTCTGGTAAGTTTATATTATTAAGTCTAAAGCTCAGAACAGACCCCCACCCCCCAAAAAAAATAATTAAAAAATTATATATAAAATTTTAATAAAATAGAGCCAAAACTCAAAACGAAACATTAAATTTTATTAGAATGCAAATGGAAAAAACCACAAGCAGAGCCTTATGTTTCAAATCTGATGTAAAAAACAAACAATTATCAGTCGACGTTTCGCCCATTCAGGCATTATCAAGACAAAAAAAAAAAAGAGTAAGATCAATCACATTTGAGATGTGATTGATCTTACTCTTTTTTTTTTTTTGTGTCTTGATAATGCCTGAATAGGCGAAACGTCGACTGATAATTGTTTGTTTTTTACATCAGATTTGATACATAAGGCTCTGCTTGTGGTTTTTTCCATTTACATTCTAATATAAAATTTTATAAAATGAACATATAAAAATGTCTTTTCTTTGTTGGAATTCTTGTTCTTTTGATTGATTTCTTTTGTGTAATATACTGTAAAAGACTCCCTAATTTTCTTGATATAATAATAGAACCATATTATTTACTAAATTAATTGCATCAAAAATTTTAATTTTTAGTTCAAAATCAAAAAGAAAAACACCCTCAGAACACTATATTATTTAAATTTTATTTTTACAAGTAAATAATGCATGGAATAATTGTGATAATCAACTATAATTGGTGGTATGAAATTAAGATAAAGTTGAGGAAATCAATGATCTTATAATTTATTTACCACCTTATTATTTTCAATAACATTATTATAAACTAAGAAATAATAGTTAACTACGTACTCAAATTTTGATAATTAAAGGTTCAACATACGATCATAGAATATAAACAATTCTAACCATCCTTCCGACGTTAATGGCTTTTCTCCTTGAATAATAAAACAATTATATTAAAATAGGTGGCAAAATCGAAAATTTCCTTATATTTCAACAATACTATCCATGTTCTAATTGTAAAATTGAGATTTGATACGTCTCTGTAAACTTTATATTTATGTTTCGTATGATAAATACATACAAAAAGTGTTTAAGAAGCAGTAAAACAAAGCTTAAAAAATGAAATAAATATAAAAGGGGTGGTTATATCATTCAGGTGTATAATAAAAAATATTTCGAAACGAGTACTATTCACTGTATTTCTGAATTAAATAAGTTAATAATCAGCCATAATTTTTCGTTGCATGCTGACAAGTTCACAAATATGGCTAGTAATTTCAGGAAATAGTAAAAGTATAAAATTTTGAAATATTATCTAATCTTAGGTTAGCAATTGACAAGCCAAAAGTCCCCCGTACACCACACTACAGTAGTCAAAGTGGGGGAATATGAGGGAAGATATGAGAAGCTTAAGGATTGATTGCGTAAGGAGATGCGGAGATCGATGGAATTATTTCAGTGAACTAATTGAATGTCGGGATATTTGGGTGATATGGGGTTTTCAGGAAAGGTTTTGGTCAAAAGTAATGCCTAAATTTTTGACAGAGGAGTTGAAGCTGATAGGGTGGTCGTTTAGGAATAATGTTGGGAGGGTATGGTAGCACATTATTTCGATATTGAAGAATATTGTAATCTTTCGATATTCTCAAAATATCAAAAGATCATACTGATATTTCATATATTATATTATAGATATATTAATTAATTTATGTTTATATGATATAATACTTGTATTAAATTAATATAATAAATTAATAAAAAATATTAATAAAATAGACCATCTTTTAAGAGGATAAATAGTATAATTTTTATGTGCTTAATATTTAAAAAAATGAAATTAATTAAATATAATCAATTTTGTTTAAGATAATTTTTTCCAATCATTTACATTATTCTGCTAAGCAACATAGATATAAGATGTTAATTTAACTCTCGCAAACTTTTTTATGCTAGAAACGTTTAAATAGGGAATTTAGAGGTCTAATTTTCTAGGTGGGTCTGATGCTCCCGCAACTTTTTGGATGTCGAACAAGGTTTCTCCTTTTTAGGCAGGCCTTTACCTTATGGGCAGGGTGTGCGGGGCACAATTGCGTACGAGCGCGATATAGCGCGTAGTTCATGTCGCGCTTGTGTGCCCCGTACACCCTGTGCATAAGGGATCCGGCCCTGCCTGAAAGGGGGGGGGCTGACTGTTGTTGAGGAGCAGCTTCGACCACCTATAAATTCACAATCAACAAACATACTCTAAATAATTAATTTACGATGTGGGTATCTGATGCTCCCGCTGCGGTATCATCAGATACCCAATCAGAAGACTTTTGATCATTGAGTTTTTTTATTATTTCCAGATATCAGTAATACATATGCCAAGTATTGAATCTGAAAAAAAACACACACTCTTCTTTTTCTATTTATAACGCTTGCTCTAGTTAATATGGAGTTAACTTGCAGCAATCTATTAGGCACAAAACCATGTATATATAATTACTCTGGTAAAATAGGCTTGATGATACGCACTGGTTTCGAATTAATCTTTAAAGAGTTTTTTTACTCTCGTGAAAAGTAATGTTTTTTTCACTTTCGATAGTTTGCATTTGTATCGACAATATATGCAATGTGTTCCAGTTTTTATAATGTGATTGTTCCTCTGACATCATTGAACTCAAGCAATATCATCCCTTCTGCTAAGTAGCAACATTGGCTATTAGGGACTATTATATTAATTTGACAGTGACGGATTATACTGCATCAAGTTCCAACAGTCAATGTACTCCGTTACGCCCTCTTGCTTATTCAAACTAGTAAGAGATTAGACGGAAATAGTGTACTCTATTAGATCAAAAAACTTACCCAATTATTGTCATGATGATTACAATAAGACTCAGCGATGCCGATCTCACCAATCTCTGTTTACAAACTTCCGTCCGAACCGAACACATATCCGACAGATCACTCTTAACGCAATCCTCCCACCCACACCTCGGTCTACTCCTCAGACACTTCCCAGTCGGAATAGAGCTTATTAACATCTTAGGAATTCCTTCGTTACGAACCGTAGCGACTTTAATTGTTCGTGACGCTATCATTTAATATGTACTACACTATGATTAATATTTACCGGACCCATGCTCAGCAATTCCGCGTTATATAATCACTTATATTCCCCAAAGGTCTCATCCTTTTTTGGACCGATTATTCTACGCAACACCTTATTTTCGAATACCTGGAGGATCAGCCTTCTGCGATAGCGGAAACGTTTCACATCCGACAAGGTAGTGTGATTTGTACGATATAACGCTGAAGCACCAAGTTTTTCCACAAACACCAGATTTATAGAAGCTGTGTGAGGAGGGCTTTCCAGGAGGATCCATCCGTAGCTGAGAATAGATAAAATAATTTATCTTTCACAGCCGTACTTGAACCCAAAATCCTACCATCAATCTGCCCACTGAGCTACGCATCTCTCTTCATGAAATGAATGTTCAATAATTTTAATAGGCATTTTCTTTATTTTGTTTAAACATCAGGGGAAAATAAATTTTCACTTTATTTTATTCAGCTTTTTACTTAATAATAAGAACAAAAATAGCTTAGAAAAACAAAACGACTAACAAGCCATTCTGTTTCTGTATTGAATTAAGATATGAATGGAAAAAAATCACAAAATAAAACATAAACATCTAAAAAATAAAAAAACAGGACTAAAATAAATGTCTAATATAAATAAATAACTAAAATAACTAAATATAAATAAGTATAAATAAATTACTAAAATAAATGTCAATATTTAGGCATCTTAAGAACAGAAAAAGAATTAGTTCATTTCCTTTGCTATTGTTTTTCGGTCTTGAATCCTAAATGAGTGAAATATGACAGATATTTTTGTCTTTTATTTTCTTCTGTATTTAAGAGACTTATGGCTTTAGGTTTGGAATTTTTTATGTTCATGTCTAAACAAGATTTTATGTCTCTTTTGTGTTTTCGTTCTTATATACTATTATATTCAATTAATCAAATCGACCTATAAATGTATTTTTTTCTTTATATACTTCAGGAATTCGCACTCTCTCTCTTTACAAAAGTAAACAACGATGACTTCAGTGAAACAGTCCTGACTATTGTCAGGACTATATTTAGTTATCGACCAATTGTGTGGGACGTCTGAACAGTTGATTTGACATGGCTGTTGGTAGAGTACACCCATCAAATGCATTTGTATTCGATTATAAATACATTATTGTCATATGAACGAGATTATTACATACTGAATGGAATATTTATTAACACTTATATGTATACTCATATAATTTTTTTTTTTTTTTTTTCTTAGCCCCTTTGGGTTTGAAGATTTCTAAGTAGAATTAAAGAAATGACGGAGAGGTATCTCTTGTACTGTACGATGTACATTTTAAGAGGAGGATGAGAAGGTGGAAGGTTCTAATTTATTCATTTCTATTTTTTAACTTTAGATTTTTCCGGTGATGGGGCTCACCGTGTCCTTTTCCTTTTGTACTCATATAATTAGCACATGGATTCCAACCATAGAAAGTTAGGCGTTCCCTTTAGGCCTTTTAAAAATTAATATTTTATTAGACTTTCAAAATCTTTTGAGAATCCCAATCGGGCAGTAGATATATTTGGGGTGGTTATCGTTTCCTATTTAATAATAAGTAATATCATTGTGGATATTTACATTTCACATTCAAAGAAACAATATTATGTCTGTTTATTTCATTTTCATAAGTACAAAAATAATAACAATACAAAGACAATAATGTATTTGTGTAAAATATAATTACAATTTAACTAGTTAACTAATGGTAACAAAATTTTGAGTTATCTACCAATGACAAATTACAAAAATATATGAAGAAGACAGAAATAATTTATTTTCACTTTTTAAAAAAAATAATCCCTAACAATCAGGTTGATTTTTTTTTACTCAAATCTACGGGGCGTCACTATTCATTCAAAAGGTTACAAAAAGGGGAAGTTTTCTCCAAGAGACTAAATAAAAGTCTTGTCAGCAGTGGGATTTGAACCAGGATTTTCGGCATGGTAACTCAGTGCTCTACCACTGAGCCTGTCCGCTCCCAGATTCATGTACGTAACAACAACAAAAAAATGATTATATATGTATATTGTTTTGTGATAATTTTCTAGAAAAACAAATATTAATTTAAAAACACGCTTTAACAGAAAATAAAACTAAAAATTAGAAAATAATCTTCAATAAGATTAAAATAAGAATGGAATGATGATCGAATAATTCATTTTATCGTAAAAAAAAAGCGCGGAAGTAAACAATACGTAGATTGATTAGAGGGTAGTAGGAAACAAAAAAAGGTTAGCTTTTTTTGAAAAAGGGAAGGTCAACAGAGACAGGAAGTAAATCTTAATACATTAGTGAAAAAATTCCAACTAAAAACCTTAAGTCTCTAAACTAATACAGGAAACCTATCCAATATTTCGCCTATTCAGGCATCCTCAGGGCAGATAGAGAATAACAGCAAAGCAAAACATGAATAATGCACCCAACAAACACACATCCCACCACCTCCAAGGCTCAAATGCAACTATATTTTCATATTTCAAGTATTTTCAATTTCCTGTTTTAATTTAGAGACCTTAGGTTTTTAGTTGGAATTTTTCCACTAATGTGTTAGCTATTTTTTTTTTCAGTGTATAATTTTTTCTGAGCAATAAAATCATTGTAGTTAATAAATCCAATGACTGAAGTTCAATTATACTTATTGAGTAAAATTAGTAAAAAAAAAATTCCATACTGGAAAACCCATCTCAAATTTTCATTCTGGACCACTTAAAAAAAAAAGTAACGTTTCGTTTTCTTTTCATAACTCTTCAAATAAAACCTATTCTGAGAGATCTTAAAGAGTATTTAACAAAAAAAGCTATAATAGTATACGGTATAATGTCCGATGTAAAAAAAAACTCAAAGTTCTCGTGACAATATTATAAGAAATTCGAATCTGATATGGAAAAATATAACTTCTGATAAGCAATCTTAGGGTTGTTTGTTGTTTGTCTTTGCTCCTCCCTGACAGATTATATTTCCCAAACCACAGTGAAAGAAAATATTTTCTTTCCTCAGAATGTTCTGTTACCATTGCTTTGATTCTTTTACAAGAGTGTGTCAGTTCTAAAATCAATGTTCAATAGTTTTTATATTCTACTTCTTCAATTTTTTCAAATTATAGTAAAATGTAAATTTGTAATGCAATTGATAAACTAAGAATAATAAGTCATTGAGGATTTGAGGGTACGATGCCAATTACAGTTTTAATCCTTATTCTAGAAGATCACGATCAGCGCAATACTCCCATCTACGTCTTGGCCTACCTCTTTCCTCTCGGGTCGTTACCAGTCAACTCATTTTTTTAGGGATTTGCATAACGTAAACTTATTTTAATACACGTTTGTTATAGTTCTGACGGTTAAAGGGAATGGTCATTACTAATATGAAACATAAATGAATTAAATAAGTGTAATAAGAATATAAAAGCTATATGGGGGGAAAAAAGATACCAATTGAGGTAAGGAAGTAAGGCATAGTTTTTTAGAAAAATATTGGTTTTCTAATGCGCGATAAACTCATCTTACGGGTAGCTAAATAGTAATTAAGTATAGTTAGTTTAATAGTAATAATTGTAATAATCTAAAGAATATATTACATGATTTAATAGAACAGTGCTGCAATAGGCAGAGTTTCAAAACTGAAAATAACATTGGATTAACTAAATAATCAAGATATTAATGCCAATTTAATGTTTTTGTTGTTGTTGTTGTTTTATTTTAAGGGCAAACAACTACAAATGGTTATTATTGCCCTCACTACTAGAGAATATAAATATTTACAGTATCTACATTATTACCACTAGAGAATATACATATTTACATTACCTACATAATTACGTATATACATTCTTGTTACATTATTACACTTAGTAAAAATATTGTTACATATTTAAATAATAACATACCATGCTATATTAGGCACATAATAGAACCATATTAACATATTAAACATATGATAGAAAGGTAACTTATATGAAGTTGTTCATATTAAAATAAAGCGTTATACATATTTATATAAACTTTATGATATAATATAAAATTTATATTATTTATATAAACATTATACACATTGATAAACAATAAACATATATTGGATATATACACACACACACATACATACATATATAAACCCATATACACATAAACGTGTAAATGTATATGTCAAATTGACTGATATATATTGGTGTTTTTAATGAATTATAAAGTATTATTTAAACATTGTTCGTTATCGCCCAACGCCTTTTGCATCTGCCGAGGTACGCCACACCTTACCATCACTCCACTGTACCTAGGACAATGTTTTTATGTATGTTATGTGTTTTTATGTATGTATTATGTAATGTTTTTAATGGAATCATTAAACAACTTATACCACTACAACCCATGAATGGTGTTGGGTTTTGAATAGAGACTTTTCTATTTCTAAGACATGGTTGGCCAGGGAGATGATTTTTCCCAGACCGCGCTTAACGCTCAGGTTTTCCCCTAATTAAGGGTAGCCGCTTTAGAGAGGCGGGGTGAGCTCAGAAGATCCCTCAAAGCCCCATCCTTAGCTGTTAACATATTAAGAAGTTTATCTGCCATAAATTATTCAAACCTATTACGATTAATTAATTATGAAATTATTAATATTACAAAATATTATTATTGTTATTCAGCTTCAGCAGACGGATTTTAACCCGCAACATTCATTATAGCAAGTCAGGACTCTGGAATCATAAAAATATATTATATATTAAAGTTGTAAAGTCTACTAAAGAATGAAATATACGTTTCAAACTACATCTCATCTCATTTTGAATTGTAATAAAAGCCAGAGTAAGCAAGTATTATTAAACCCAACCAAAAAACCAGCGGCAGTCAGGTTTATTAAAAACCCAATCTTAGAAATGTTTTATCCTTTAGGTGGCAATTTCCTGTGGAAAATATTCCAACAGATGACTCTCAAACAGGAATTGTCTAAATTCCTTTCCCTCCAGAAAAAAAAATCCATTGCTGTAATGGAAGAAAAAATGCTTGAATAAGTCATAATAGCGGACATATCAGAAACTATCACTCCCAATGATAAAGATTATTTGAAACTATAAATTACCATAAAGTGAATTAGTAATTTTACTACTGAATTGTTTACTTATAAAATTAATATGATTTTAGGTAAGTGGACCCAAAAATTGAAATTAACCGTTAATCAATGGACCTCATTTTCGTAAGTTGTGATCTGATTCTTATTTCATTATAAATTAACACTAAGAATCATGATTTTCTAAAAGTTGTTTTACATGTCTAAATTTTGTTTTTGTATGGCAATTTATAATATTTAAATACAAGGCTGTTACAGCAACTTTTACGTCCTAACCAACTTACTAGATAGTCCATGATATAAAATGGATATTACATATTTTTATTTTTAAAAATCTGTAAGCAGTTCTAGCGGTTTCGACAAAGATTAATTCCTTGTATAATTACATTTTTTTTTAAATATCATACTGCGCTCTATTATATCATTTTAGAAATAATTAATTATCACTCATTATTAGAAGTTTTTTTTTATTATTTACTTAACGTTCGTTTATGTTGTAATGGCTTATCAAACGATGATACAATTGAAGTCCTAAACTTTGTATATCCAGGCAGAATTAGGATAAGAATCTTTAACAATAACAATTACCTGATACCCCAAAGGGTCGTGACTCATTTTACGTCACTTCCTTAGGACGGAATAGCCTAGGTTTTATTTAATCAATTCTATACATACATAGTAGCAAATAACAGATCAGTTTATTATACAAAATAGTTGATAATACAAATTTGATCGGATTTTTGGACGATGTTGAATATTTAAACAAAATATTCATAATCAATAAGGGACCAACTAACAAAACTAAACTAAGTTTTTTCAAGGTAATTTATTTAATAATGTTTAAAAAGAATTATTTTGTTTTATTATCTGTGATTTTATTTGTTTATTCTGATATGCATGTGTCTGGCTATAAATGTTGCTTTTTTAAACAAATTTTTTATTTTTAAATTATCTCGTCTCAGAATAAAAATTAAAGAAACGAATATCTTACTTTCTGTATTTTATTTTATTCCGTCCAAGTATATAGTTGTTAATACCGTAAATTACGATTTTACTATATTCAGATCGCATGGTAATAAGAATAACGAATTGTTAGTATCACTTTATCGTCCATTAAATCTCTCATATTTTTATTGCTTGGAAGAAAAAAATCCCAATAAACTAATATCAAAAAATAAAATAATATGCTTGAATTAAAATACTACCTTTATAAAATACTTTTTAGTCTTAAATTTTTCTATTCTACCTAAAAATGTATGTAATTTCTTACTAATGAGCGTCTTAATTTGTTTTCAATCAATTCTTAAAATCAATTCAATAAATTAAAGCTGTGTTCTGAATTTAATTAAAAAATAATTTCGCCAAGGTATGAAAAGTTGAGAAAATTGGGCTTTATGTATGCCTTGTTTAAGTAAAACGGTGTGTATGCTTAAAGAAGAGAAAACATTCCGAAAATGTTGACTAACATGATATTACTAATCGTTTTAATAATTATTAGGTTTAGGTTGTGTAGCCTAATTTTTAAAAAATATACAGTTTATACATCCAGTTAAATACAAATAGCCCAAAATTTGGATCAATTCGGTGAAAAAGTTTAGTTTACAGAGATTGAAAATTATTTATATATAGTTGCAAATAACAGATCAATTAATAATATAGAATATTTCAATTTTATCGAATTTTTGGAATTTAAACAAATCATTCCTCCCTAATTGTATTATCAGCCCACGAAATAATCAATATAAGCCCACAAATGTTCCAAACTATTTGTATGATATAAATTGTCACGTCTTATTCAGTTATAATGCTTTATGTGCTTTTATAAGCAGTAGTTACCAATAGCGTAAACAAATATTTATCAAATTTTACCATATTTTTATAACAATAAATAATTAAATATATATATATATATATATATATATATATATATATATATATATATATATATATATATATATATATATATATATATATAGTTAAAGGGTAGCTGCAGGTGTCTTTCCTAGAATAATAGATAAGCTTGCAGGTGTCCTTCTTATAATTTAGTTAAGCAAAATCATTCCTATATATTCCATACCCCCCTCCTCTAATAGATGTAGATCATTATCTATAGTTAGCGATTAGGCTAGTTACTATGTCAGTGTAATAAACCTAATGCATGATGCCGATATAACCAATCCCTGCTGCAGATTGCATTAATGTTTGTTTATGAGATGTGTTCTTACCAATATTTACCTCTAAATACCATTATTGTACCTTGTTTATATTGTTAATATTTAACATTACAGAGTCCATCCGTAGTTGTTAACAGATTAAAAACAAGTTTAAAAGGATTAGATTTCATAATCTTCAGTATAGCAAATCAGACCTCTACACAATAAGCTATCGTGCCCCCAGTATTTAGGAATAAAGTTAAAACTTCAATTTGTATATTTAAATTATTAATATTCGTCTGGGTTTTCACATGTAATGACACTCGGAACAATAATTAGGTACAATATTAAGTAGCTTATTTATTAATCAAAACACATGATGGGCTGCACAAGCTGAATACTAAATATCTATAATAATATTAATTGAATACTAAATATTTATGGAAATAATAATTTCCATATAGTTATACTATGTATGCCTTTATTTGTATTAATATAGATATTATGAAAGCTTATTTTCATTTTTAGCATCGTTAAGTTAACACTACACAACTAATGAACTTATTTACTAAACTACTTAATAAAGACCTGTTGAAAACAAAAAAGTTCTTTAAAAATAATATAGATCTTTGCATAGTCAAAACAGACAAAACTAAACAACTAGCGATAATTTCAAAAAATGAATACAATAAAAAAATGTTAGACTTACTCAGCAATAAAGATACATATAAGACTATTAGAAACAACCCGATAACAGAACTTAACCAAAAATTCAATAAATATTTAGATAAATTAGAAAAATAAA
Source organism: Troilus luridus (assembly GCA_964056705.1). Lineage (NCBI taxonomy): Eukaryota > Metazoa > Arthropoda > Insecta > Hemiptera > Pentatomidae > Troilus > Troilus luridus. The sequence goes on from OZ057413.1 coordinate 87,042,178, forward strand.
AATTCATAGATAAATCAATGAAAAGTATATTATCTAACAATTATTATAACACCCCAAGAACACCCATGGCCTCCTAAAAGTACAGAAAAAGGATAACCCATGTAGACTAATAGTAGATGGATTCAATAACCCTATTGACAATTTGGCTTTTGTACCTCAATAAAACTTTAGACCAATCAAATAATAATAATGATTATGACATAAAAAATTCAATAGAATTAAAAAATAAGCTTCCTTTTTCTCTTATTGAAAAATTCAATTTTCTAATTATTGTACAAAAAGACCGACAAAATACCAGAATATAGTCGAGAAAATCTTTTTTCGACCATCTGCTGCGCTCAAACGTTTCTACCATCCTTTGAGACACTCAAGTGGACTTTATTAAATCTTGACTTACCCAAAGCCATGCAGAATCCATACAAATGTTGCTACTCTTCTTTACGTGACTTCTTCCCAGAATAGTCCTGCTTGGAGTTGCATTCTCTCTCTGGCCAATTTTCCTGGACTGTCCTGTTTCAGGAAAAACAACTGTTTTTGTATATCAGTACTGTCATTAGAAACACTACTAGAATTGTGTTGTGATTAATGTAAAGGGATATAAATAAGAATTAACTTCAACTACTAACCGTTCTATAGAAAAACATTTGAAATATCGCTCCTCAAAAGAACGACACAACTCAAAAATAGGTATTTGTGAGTTAAGCCTGTAGTAGTATTTTTATTGGTTGAGTCTTTTCAAGAAGGAATGGCATATCTGAGCCTTTCAGGAAGGACAAATCTGATATTCCATTACCACGTCATATGATTTTTCTTTTGCCTTTTTTTTTTTTTTTAAATAAAGTTATATTTTGAGTTATATCACGTTTGAATCAGAAGTTTTATGGGGATAGTGACATCAGTTAAAATTAAAAAAGTTTCTAGCTTTTAAAACTTTCCAATGATTAATAAAACAATTTCAATACTACCATTACAAGAGGAATGCTCTCCCTACTTTACCAATACCGAAATTTTGATTTTTTTTCTAGTTTAATTTTTACTTGACATGGAATTTTCAAGTACCTTTTTTGATAAATTAGGTTGTTTGTTTTTTTTTTAGTTATTTCATTGTTTGCTTTTTTAAGGAGTGATATGAAGATTTGGATTGAAAGCAAGAGAGCGACTGTTCCTACAGCTAGAACTTTCTGTGTCAACAAAGATTGAATAATTAACTTGTATATAAAATGTTACAAATTATTGCACAATTTTTCACTCTGTCCAAATAACTTAATTTTTTTTAGTCTGGAAATAATGAAACATGCGCACAATTTTTATTTTAGCTTTCTATATATCGTATTAACAGAATGAAGCAAACCCGTTGAATCTTCATATAACTAGTAAAATGATCTTGAAATAAATCTGCAAAAATCTTCATCAAACTACCAAGATCAGTGAATAAATTAACAGCAGTATCATAGTAGGTGATTGAGCATATTGAGGGGCAGAGAAAGCTTAGTAGCTATACTGAAGGTTAAGGGTTCAAATAGGGCTGTGACAAAGTTTTAGTTATACTAGCTAGAGGACATTTTACCTTTTCTTTACAAATTACATAGATTCTCGCTAGCATAAAATGTTTATATCATCATCCATATAGTAATTTAGTTACTATGTGGATGATAATGTTGAGTTCCATGGATTATTCCGAGATAAAATTGAACTAAAGGTCTTCTGTCCTTTTATTCTTTTGACTTCTGTAGTCTTGAATGGCGTAGTAGTGAAGGGGCACAGACGAATTTTAATTCTAAATATTTTTGTTTTGAAGAGAAAAGATTTATCCTGGCTGGGATTCGAACCCGGATCGTCTGTATTTCCGTTGCAGTGCTCTAAACCCTTGAAAAAATATGTAAAACCACTACAAATATTAAAAAATAATCACCATTAAAATATCAATTAATATAAATAAATTATGAATTTATTCTAATTCTTGTATGGATTCTATAAATGAGTTGTTATTTTTGAAAGTGGTATATATCTATTCGGATCTCCAAAAATCGTTTATTTTTTAAATAGTTTTAATGATTATTATTTCATGATAAAATTTAATAGGTATATAGGGTTTAAAACATGACTCTTTGCTAAACTGTAGTGACAAAAACATTAATAACATGTTAATGGAAATAAAATGGAATTATACCAGTTTCAAATACAACAGCTCATATCAACAGCTCTTTCTAGATTTATTAATGGTTGTTTTCCAGCGTTGAACACTTTCTTTAAATTTCTATGATTTTCTAAATTCTATACGATAGTTAAAAAAAAAATATCTAAAGATTGTGGTGGATGGTCTATAACTGTGTTAGTAAACATTCTCTAAGCAAAGATAATGACGATGAAATTAAATCCGATTTTTATGTTAAACTTGATTATATAGCAAAGCTGCATATAAATTATTGAATCCGTTAACAGACACGGATGGACCCTGTAGGAACTACAGACCTTCCTGAGGCACAACCAGTCTCTATAAAACTGGCACCCTTAATTGGGGGAAAACCTGGCGGTTCAGCGTGATTTCGGACAAATTACCTTTCTGTACTACTGTTTTTCCAGAAACATAACAGTCTGTACCGCGCACTAAATACAAAAACCTTTTGTGTGTTGTTGTGTTGGTACAAGTACAGCTGGACAACACATGAGTGGGAGTGGGAAACCTGGCGGTTGAGCGTTATGGCGGACAAATCACTTCTCTGCAAACCGGTAGTTAGAAATAGCAGTCTCCACCATGTACTGAACTCAAGACCCTCCACGTGTTGTTTTACTCTTTTCTTTTGTTTGACCATGCTAAGTAAATCAACAACTTCTCCTCTCAACAGTTTTCTGTTGTAACGAAATTATAAAATATTTTAGTTATTTTAAGATTAGCAGTCAACTCAGGAAATGAAAATTGGTCACTGTCCACGATAATTACCTATAACTGAGAACATTTTAAGGAAAAGCTAGGCCGAGCGAAAAATGTTAAAAGCGCATCCATTAGGAAGAAGGAGAAGATTAACAAGCTGATGAAAGTAGGAGATGAAGGAAGCAAATAGCTCAAATAATTAAGCATTTAAGCTTTAATAGACACTGTATCTTTTAATGCTGGCCCGATTTTCTTTTCTTTCTATTAGATCTGTCTAATACAGAGGGGGGGGAGAGTTAAACCATTTATATCAATTACCCATTTTATTTTATTTTTAATATTGAAGTAACTTGCCAGTTAATCGATCTGAACAGTGAAAACAATTTGCTTTTATATGTTTATTTCTCTAAAAGACATTAAGTGAAGATCATCTCTTAAAGCTATACTAGTGAGAACATACTAAACGTGGATGATGATGTTGAGTTTCATGGATTATTCCGAGATAAAATTGAACTAAAGGCCTTCTGCCCTTTTATTCTTTTGACTTCTGTAGTCTTGAATGGCGTAGTAGTGAGGGGGGAGAGACGAATTTTATTTCTAAATATTTTTGTTTTGAAGAGAAAAGAATTGTCCTGGCTGGGATTCGATCCCGAATCGTCTGCATTTCCGTTGCAGTGCTCTAAACCATTGAAAAAATATGTAAAACCATTACAAATATTAGAAAATATTCACCATCAAAATATCAATTAATAAAAATAAATTATGAATTTTGTTTTATTCTTGTATGGTTTCTATAAATGAGTTGTTATTTTTGAAAGTGGTATATATCTATTCGGATCTCCGAAAATCGTTTATTTTTTAAATAGTTTTAATGATTATTATTTCATGATAAAATTTAATAGGTATATAGGGTTTAAAACATGACTCTTTGCTAAACTGTAGTGACAAAAACATTAATAACATGTTAATGGAAATAAAATGGAATTATACCAGTTTCAAATACAACAGCTCATTTCAACAGCTCTCTCTAGATTTATTAATGGTTGTTTTCCAGCGTTGAACAGTTTCTTTAAATTTCTATGATTTTCTAAATTCTATACGATAGTTAAAAAAAAATATCTAAAGATTGTGGTGGATGGTCTATAACTGTGTTAGTAAACATTCTCTTAGCAAATATAGTGACGATGAAATTAAATTCGATTTTTATGTTAAACTTGATTATATAGCAAAGCTGCATCATAATAATATTAGCGTAACCCTGCTTTTGTGGGAAGGGATATCATTCGATAATCATCGGTAAAATTTGCACAAAGCTAACAATTATTATGAGAATGACTAATGAGTATTGTTCATTATTCACGAAAAACCTAATAACGAGGAAACCGGCGAATTCACAATGACAAAATCAAATACATTATCCCTATGATAAAGCATATTATCATAATAGACGAAATAGTATATTCAATGTGAGAACCTAGTATTTGCAATTGGGTTCAGCAAGCCAATTATTATTATCGCTGTGTTTATTCATAAAACCTCTTTATTTTGCTATAGCTAATCGGACGGAGAAAGGTTGGGAGTGCTAAATTTTGACAATCCAGCTATGATTGGGATAGAGACCTATAACGTGTACCTGACACAGCAGACTTGGGACTGCTTCTTAACTAAGGATTTACAAACTCACCATCTTTGAGTATTGTTTTCATTATTAACATGCTTAGGAAATAATTTTGTTTGATATTTAAAGTTAAGTAACAGTTTATATACTTCAGCCGTAATTTAATTCGTCGTTACCATTTAAATGTATGTCTCGAATATCAAGCGTTAAAAAAAAATCGCTTATATATATAGAGTAAATATTTTAAGAATTTCAGGGAAAGTACAATTCACATTTAGCCAAAAACACCTACAGCCCATGAAGGATCCTTGGATATAGGCTTACAGTAGATAACAGAGAATGTACTGTTTCTACTAATTCCATTATAGGGCAATGGTTGTGCAGAGAGGTTATTTGTCCGAGACCACGATCCACCGCCACGTTTCCCCATCTCCAATTAATAGTACCCACTTAATAGAGGTTGGGTAAGTCTGAGGAGGCTCTGTAGATCCCGCAGAGTCCATCTGTGGTTGTTAATCAATTAGAGATGGGCAAAGTAGTTCATTTTACTAAATCGTTCCTTTTGAGATAGTTCATTCTAAAAACTAGTTCAAATGAACTGCATAGTTCATTTTTCAAAAGAACTAGAAATGTACTAAACTAAGATAGGAATTGAACTATGGAAAAAGGGGGAGAAACTGAGCCGTCAAATGAACTAGAAAGGTTCAACTAGTTCACGTAGTTCAGTAGTTCGTCTTTCGATCGTAGGACAGACACCGACGGTGTTAAAAAAAAGAAGAAGAAAAAAAGAGAGAGCTGTATAAGGAGGTTCACAAATAACACGTTTTTGTGTTCTGCAGGATTTTCCTATTCCTAGGAAAATTTCCTATTACTCAATAGCATACAATTGCCAGGTAGAATGTAGTCAGAATGGATACAAGGGAAAAAAAAGATATCCCGGTTTAAATAATTCAAAATTAATATTTTTCACTCAAAAGTAAAAATTATTGCAAAGCTATTGTTGAACACATATAATTTGTTTAACCCTAGCATATTGAGGCATAGTCACTGAGACCTTACGGTAGCCATTTCCTGAAATTTCCCACCCTACCGATTATGGGAAATCCCTGTATGACTCGGGAGCCTCCTATCTTGTCAGCAGTTTATTCAATGTGAAAGTGGAAGATTGATTATAAAGTTTGTTAACAAAATATAAAGGACTGTTCCCGCGGAGCAAACCTCAGTACTTGTGAGACTACTTTGATTTTTTCTAGTAAGCTTTTACCTATTGTTCACTTAGTTAATATTAATCAGTGATACCATTAAATTTGTAAATATTATTAAATTATTTTTCGAATTTATTCATTTTTTTGTATTGTGTAACAAATATTTAACCCCAAACTATAACATAAAAAATAGTTTCTATTTGAAAAGAAAAGATATTTTCAGGACCGGGACAAGAACCGGAGTCTTCCAGATCGCTACTCTGGGACTCTACCATTTGAGCTATCCTGGGGCCTAATCAAGCACGCTTCCAGGTCGTGATCATATCGTTTCTTTTCACTGATCCTAAGTTCCCGCGTTCTCGCATTTTTGCGAAGTATACGAGGGGAAGAATGTTCTTTGAATTATTTAAATTTATGATAATTAGAGCAATTATTATAATTTATTTTATTTTATTAGTTACTAATTTTTAAATATTTCTATTTGAAAAGAATACTGGACATATCTTTTCTTTTCAAATAGAAATATTTAATAATTAGCAACAAATAAAATAAAATAAATTATAAAAAATAGTTGTTTGGAGGGATGAACCGAGGTTTTATCATAAAATTCCCCTCTTGTTAAATGGCTTGGAAAAAGAAGAAGCATATATTTTCGGATCAGATCTCGATGACGGAGCCTACATCGAAAATGATACAGTCTCAGAGCTGTAAGACACTGACGAGGAAACGTAAATAATTCGAAATGTAGTGCCTATCTTTTTAGGATGGATAGGTTCAAATGTTATAAAACAACCTGGTAAGCGAGTTCGAGTTTCATCACAAAGTATTCTGAAATTACCAGAACGATGGAATCTTGAAACAATAACCAACTTACCGAACGAATTGACGATTTCTAAGGCATAAATGAAATCACTACTTTTTTTGAGGATGTGGGAAACATCCAAAAAACAAGCGTAAGCTTTGTTACATATTCCCAACAGAAAAAAAAATGAAGAAAACATCTTTTCTTTTTGACAAATACAACAAACCCATATTCTTGAATTGCTGCTAGAAACTAAATGTCAATCGCTTGAGATAGTACCTATTTTAGTTTGTATAAGTATTTTTAGTTTCATAAATATTTTAAAATAAAAATTAAATAAATTGAAATTAATTTGTTATATATACACAAGTTTTAAAGCATGTAGTTTATAATTTATACTATTTCCTGAATTGATCTTCTTTTTTGTTTACTTGAATTTGATAAAATAACATTTATTCAATGATTGTGTGTAATGCAAGAAGGTTCATGTAAGTAAAAAACATGTGCCACTAGAACCCGTGAATGGGTCTGGAGTTCAGTACAGGGGTAGAGACTGTACTGTTTCATGGACAACGGTTTTGCAGGAAGGTGATTTGCTCCAGATCACGCTGAACAGCCAGATTTCCTCTCTTATTTTGGATACACACTTTACAGAGGTTGGTTGAGCCCCAGGAGGGTCCTAGATCTCGTGCGATCCATGCCAGGTGCGGGATTTGAACCAGGATTTTCGGCATGTCAAATCGGTGCCATCTAGAGATCACTGCCATCTAGAGATCGGTGCAATCAGTGATAGATCACTGACCCACTCCGCTCCCAGGTTTATGTAAGTAATAACAACAAAAAGATTATTATATAATCTACGTAAATAAAAATGATTCGCCAAATGTGTGGCCAACTGCAAAACTCGAGAACGGCTCGACCAATTCGGCTATTTCCCCTCCCTCCCTTATTTTTTTTGAGGCACTATAGCCGCATCTGTCTGTCTGTTCGCAGTAAACTCAATAACTACTGTACGGATTTTCACCAATTGATAGAGGGATTCGCCAGGAAGGTGTAGGTATATAATTTGTCGAGGTTTTGTGTAAATAGGTTGGAAAATAACGATGATGTGAGTGTAGATATGTTAAAACAATATCGATCTAATCTAAAAAAATATTGGACATTTATATATCTATGAAGAATATCAAAACTTCTTTGAAAGGAAAATAATAAAAAGACATATTTATTATTTATTTTCATTACTGCATAATTTTTTTAGGCCACTCTTATATTTTTTTTATTTTCTATAAAAATAGAAGTAGAACTAGATCGAGAAAGATGAGATGAAAAGGACAATTTCAGTAGGAGAAAAAAAACCATACATATATCTTAATTTCAGAACTAATTAAATGTGACCTTGAAAGTCGCACACCTAGTTTACGCCCTTAATGTAATGTAATTAAGGGCCAAAGTAAAGAGAATGAAAGACGAAAGGGTGACCTATAAAGGAATGCCCTTTGTGGTGTATGGGCGAGTGACAAGCCGTAGTCTGAGGCACTCATCTCTGTTACCCATAAAGTAGAAGGAGACAATAATTTGGCTGCTGTATAGCTGGACAAGGCGGCTTCCAGATATCCGTTATGCAGCTGGACAAAAATGAATAGTATATTATTCATATACTATTTACTACAAATTTATATACCATTTATATTTATTTACAACAGATATGTTATTTACTGGTTTATATGGGATCTAGGACCCTCATGGGGCTCACCCTGCCTCAGTGTGCCAGGGTATATTTAAAATGAGGATAAATTAAGTAAGTACATTCACACACACACACACACGCATGAAAGATGTTTCCCCTACCAAGAAAAATAAAAATAAAACACGCATACACGTATGTATCTATGTATTTCAAGCCACAAGTGTTCCACGAAAAGTACTCGTTTAACATCAGAGCGGGGTGGCTAAATGGGAAAGCGCTGAATTGCTAAGCCGAAGGTCCTGGGTTCGAATCCCGCTGCATGCCAGATTTCTAGTTAATATGTTAGCGGGCGGTGATGAGTCCTATGGGATCTAGAACCCACCTTATAAAGTGGTAATCTGTCGCAGGAGTGATTTGATTTAGAACAAATCCCTCCACAATCGTTGTCCGAGAAACAGTACAGTCTCGGTCATGTATTGAACCCCATATACACATTCAGAGATTTTTTATATAATTTATTATTCAATGAATTATTTAAAAAAATCTCCAGTGCAGTGCCAAAGTTGCCTATCTCCAAACATGTTTTATTGTTTACTTGACATAATTGTTAAAATACAAGTTTTCTTTTTCCAAATGTTGCCTGGCCTAGATATGTGATAATACTAATCATAAATAAATACTACGAAAATTCTAATTATTAAGTTAATTATTCTAAATTAGTTCCATTATTTAAACTCAAAGTTTCTCAGTTACTCAGATTCACAGATACGGTCCTTCGGCAATGCATCGAGGATGCTGTATTAAATTTAATGCTAATTTTAAATTTTAAGTTTTCTATTTATATATGTTAAATCAAGTTATTATATAAATATAATTATATTTATATTTGTCTGTTTCATATTATATAAAAATATTGTATGTGGTGATCAGAATCAAAAGCGAAAAACTCCAAAATTTCAAAGCTTGAGTGTTTCGCTAGTTAGTCGAGACATTTCGACTAAAATTACACTTTTCCTTCTTATTTCTCGTGGATTGTGGTTTTAATACGGTTATGAACGGGAGAATGGAGCATTCCTTGACCAAACGACCGAAAAATGTGAATAAGTCGATAAGTCGATTCTTAGCCTTTCACATATTCTATTTTATATTTATAATAAATTTTATGTATATTTTTCTGTTTTTACTTATCTAATTTAAATTTCATTTCATAATTAATTATAAAAATACTTAAAAACGACGTATTTGATGGTTTGTTCTTGCTTTAGTTAGACTAAAAATAGGCTAGTACTCTTCTCTAACTAAAATTGAAATTTTTATCAATTTATTAATTTAATGACCGTCTAATAATTTTTGTGGATGTTTCATATATTCTATACTTCATCAGGTATAGAAAGTTTGTGAAAATTAGGCTAATTATGCCATGCAATTTCATTTTATATGAGGAAAATAGCAAAATATATTGGGTGTATAGTCAGCATACTGTAAGAAACTTAGGCAAACCGTTGTACCGTTTTATTATCGTTTAATAAAGTATCTCTCATTCTGTCTCTCTCTCTCTCTCTCTCTCTCTGTCTCTCTCTGCCTCTTCGTTATGTTTAGAAGTTACGCTTTAATCATGTTCAATTTAATTAAAATCCTAGACTGCTCAACTTCAGGTGGACGATTGCTGTGTTCTTTCTTTATTTCTTGGTAGTTATTTTATCGTGGAGAACAGGATAAAAGGATAATTCAACAAATAAGAATCGCATCGACGAAACTTCTTTTAGTAAACATTAGTGTAGCAAAACTAGTATAACAAAGAGCCATATTGAGAAAAAATATATAATTATGTATATATGTATCTAAATAATAAAAATGAATCGCCATTTCCTTGCTAACCGCAAAACTCGAGAACGGCTCGACCAATTCTATCGACTAATTTTTTATTTCATATTTTTTTTAAGGCACAAAGGAGATACATCTGGAGAGAAAACCCGTAAAAATGACGAGGGAAATAATAAAAACAACAATTTTCATTTCCTATACAAATCACTCTGTTCCCAGCTCAAAACATTTGACGTCAATCAAAGCAAAACAAAGGGGCGTTGGTTATTAGTAAAAGTTTATTAGGGTCCAGTCCTTATCATATAATAAAATAATATAAGTTTTTGTCTAAAAAAAAAATTTCTGTTTAATATTCTGATACAAGGGCAAATATATCATTAAGCAAGTTCCCTGTGGCCGGTGAAAGCTGGCGACTATGACTTCCTGTAAATAGAATAAATGGGCAATACACCAGAAGAAATTGATCAGCGTAGTGCAAATAAAAGTTTAGTGAGGAGTTTTTTTGTAGAACAATTTCAAAGTTTGTTACATCAACAAAATTAATTGATTTCATTGTTTAAAACTACGCTGGATCTTAAGTCATCTGGTAATCGTAAAATTGTAATCAGAGCTGATAAAACTCCTGTAGGAAAAAATGCCAAAAATCGATGAAGTTACCATTCAAATGGTAGGAGAAAATTTGGTAGCCCTTTGTTTTAGTGTAATAGGGCAGAACGCCTGCCGGGACAGCTAGTATACCGTCAGAGTCAAAAATATTCGTACACTATTATTATTTTTATTTTCTTTCGTTTTATTTTTTATTTATAATATTTTTATTTAATTTAAATGTATGTAATAACACATTCATAGCTGTAGAATGGAATAAATAAGTTTTCATAATAAGTACGAATGAATTAAGAATGATACGTAAAAATGTATGATAAAATGCACTCATAACTAACAGTCAAAAGTATTCGTACACTGGACTTTAATCCTTTGTTTTGCCCCCCTGCTTATGATAAATTGTTTGAGGATTACCTCTAATCAGTTCTTGCCTAGACGTCTTTGCAAAGGTGTATAATAAATTAGTGCGTTTTATTTTTTTCAAATAAAAATGAGAATAAAATCAAAAGAAACGACCGAAGAGGAAAGAAAAATTATTATGCGTTTACATAATGAATGTAGATCGCTTAGAAACATCGCCAAAATTGTGAATAGACCTTACTCAACAGTCCAAAACATCATCGACAGGTATGGATTGAGAAAAAGTTTTATGTCTAGGGAGAGAACGGGACGACCAAGAAAAATCAATTCTAGAACAGAAAGATTTATCCTTAGAAAGGTAAACAAAAATCCAAACATTAGTGCCCCTAAATTAGTTGATCATCTTTTTTATGAATCAAGAGTAGGAGTAAGCTTATCAACAATGCGTCGATACTAACGAAGAAATGAGCTTCTTGGCAGGAAAGCTCGACGAAAACCATTCATTGGTGATGTTAATAAAAAAAAAAAGATATCAATGGTCCAAAGGCCATCAAAAAAGTGAAATTGGCTTTTGGAATAGAGTGATATTTACTGACGAGTGCAAAATTGAAATGTTCAACACCCAAAGAAAACAAAAAGTATGAAAGAAAAAAAATACAGCAATGGAGACGAGGAATATAGTTCCAACAATCAAATCTGGCAGTAAGTCTCTCATGGTCTGGAGGTGCATAAATGTTGCTAGCCTGGGATCCCTTGAATTTATTGATGGGATAGTGGAGCATGTAAAGTATATTGATATTCTAAAAAAAAAACTCCCAATTAGTGGTGAAAAATTCGGGATACCAGAAAATTGCATTTTTCAGCAGGACAATGAATACAGGTTGGAAATCAAAAATGTGGATCCTTTACAATACACCAAAGTGGATGGTCACGCCTCCTCAATCTTCGGGCATAAGTCCTATTGAGCATCTATGGAAATATCTAAAGGATCAAGTGGGTAAAAGAAATGTTACAAACTTTAGAAATTTAAAGGAACTCATCATAGAGGAATGGAACAAAATTCCAGTAGATTTAACGAAAAAATTGGTGAATTCAATGCCAGATCGTATACAGTGTATATTAAAAGCGAAAAGTGGGCCAACTAGGTATTAAAGTTTATCAGATATACCTAATAATATAAATATTTACTGTACATAAATGTTTTAAAATTTTTTTCCAAAGTGTACAAATACTTTTGACTGATGTTTTTCCTGTTGTGTTTCAAATATTGTTTACATGACATATGAAAATTTGTCTAACATTTCCGAATTATATTTATTGATTACCGTTAAGTTATATATTAAATGGTGATTTTACTGTTTTATCAACCCCATTAAATAATACCAGTATTTGTTATTTTTCGCGAATTATACAGGTGTATGAATAATTTTGACTCTGACTGTATATATATATATATATATATATATATATATATATATATATATATATAATAAACAAATAATTAATGTAAAATAGGCTAGTCTGATTGTTACCCTAACCACTAAATATATATTTTTTATATTAACACCAGGTTAACTAAAATTAAACAACATAACATATAGCATGAATATATAATATAATGTATTAATATTTATAATAATCATTAACATAATATACCTACATCTTGGTCCGTTTATTCCGTTTTTAAAAGTTTATAGTTTCGCTTCTATAAACACTTAGTTACAGGAATGAGTTTCGTTAAATGGGAAAACTTTCATCAGGGCTTGAATAAACAATTTTTTAATATTTAGCTTTAAGGCAGAAGAACCGTACCTCAAGAGCGAAAAGTTTAAAAACGTTATGATAGATAGATGCCATCAATGATTTCTATTTGATTGATGTATGTTAGAGTTATACTGGCTTATTGAACGCATTTCAAATACGACTTTCCATAATTATTTCATAAGTAACATATTTTCCTCCCTGGAAGTTAGTACTTTAACGATGAGTGATTGGATAAATTTAAAACTCTGTGTTAAGCCACTGAATGTTTTTTAAATTTTATTCATGTTCTCTATCGAAGCGGAAACTCAGGGAGTACTTTTTCCTCATATACGAATGTCCAATATATTCAATGCTACATTGCCTATCGAGCATAATTTGGATTGGGATCTTTAACGAGTACTTGACACAGAACAGGACGAGGTGGCCATTATACTTACCCTCCGAAGGACGCCAATGGAAGAATTTTTAATTTTAATCCTTATAAAAATCTAAATGGCCCCTTCCCGGGATGCGAACCCGTGATCATGGGCATACAAGGTTATTTCCCTAACCCCTACGTCACTGGTGATCTACTATTTCTACAGTTCCGGCGAAAAAGTGGTTAAGTCAAATTTTTCCCAGAGTTAGTTAATTGTATTGAGAAGCAGAATCGTTTTATTCTAGTAATTTTTGGCTTTTGATTACGCTTCTCTAAGTACAAGAATCTCATTTTGCTGAAAATTAGATCTAACCACTTTTTCACCGGGTTAGATTCATTCTTGCTATACTTTAAAAATTCTATGCGTTCGAATTTCACTCCTTGGTAATCCTATTGAAGTGAGGTAAAACCGACGAAACTGTATAGTAGTGATATTGAATGTAGTGTATTGAAAGACTAACTACATTAAAAGTACTGAATGTAGTGATATTGAATGACTAATTTATATAATATGCGGATTTAGAGAGTGAGGTTTTATCAACTCCTTGTTGCTAGACAAAATTATTTAGCTTTTTGCGTATCAGGAGTTTTTTATGTTCTAAAAGTACAATATTGGATAAGAAATATTGGATATAGTGGTTTCATTTAACGGTTTTCGTATCTCAGTAGATATTGAAAATATCAGATACATTATATTTAACGTTCTTTAAAGTAATTAAAGACAAAGTATTAGCTTAGTGTTATTTGTTTTCCCATTCCTTACGCTCCCCCCCCCCTATGCAGTCCAAGGGCACAACAAGCACCAGAGGGATCACAACCTGTTCTAGTATTGAAGTCTCCTCTCAGTATTGCAAAACGTCCTTTTTCCTTGATTTTATTCATCAGCCCTTGCAAGTCTGAGTAGAAGGCTTCCTCATCCTCTGTTGGTGCATATGCCTTCACCAAAGTAACTTTCCCGATATCCAACTCAAAATTAGCAGAAATTATCCTCGATGAGATAAGCTCCCAATCCTCCATTTGTTTAAACATTGTTAGAGTCATAGCTATACTTACATCTTCTTTTGCAAAGCTTCCTTTAGAAACTTCAGCATATCTTATGGCACAGTCCTCGTTCAGTCTTACTTCTCCAATTCTGTAATGATATGCACTTAGGCAATTCCTTCTTTCCTCACAAAAAGGTACACAAGATAGCTTTCTCGAGCCTGGAAAGTTTGCTGACATCAAAGTTATAAAAGAAGCAGAAATCGGTAGTGATCATCTGCTACTAATAGTCCGTACAAAAATCCCCCAAAAGCGGCAAAGAAATCAAGCGTTCTAAAGAAAGCGTTGAACATAAGAGCTCTAGAAGATCCAGAAAAGATAAGCTCAAATACAAATTGAATTGAAGAAAAATTAAGACTAAAGAGTCAGGAAGGTGGCAGTGTCGACAAATTCGGTCGACGGTGTGACTTGAGCAAAATTTCAGGAAAGAAAAGGGCCCAGAACGTTTGAATGATGAAGTGCGCCATGGTGTTCAAATAAAGAAGAAAGCGTGGAAAGCATATCTTCAGGATAAATCTCCCGAAAACTTCAGTCATTATCGCTTAGCCAGATACAATTCCAAGGAGTGGTTCATCAAGTGGCATGGGAGAGGTTTGGAAAATGCCTCGACGAAGACCACCCTGAAAGTATTAAGAATCTCTAACTTAAAGGGAAGACATTGAGGGGAAAGAGAAATAAACCAGTGAGAAATGTCCAAGACTCAAGCGGCAAGATCATTTACTGTAGAGGAGGAAATATTGGAACGAAGGAGACACATCCTTTATTTTTGTATATTATTAAGTTATCACTTTTAATAAGAATAGAACGAATAATAAAAAGTGAGTATGGTATTCATAACGATCGGCTCCCTCAGAAACATAATTCATAGATGACATTTCATGGAATAATTTTTGTCGCGTCCTTCCAATTTCTGCCACTACGTGACAATTGATTCTTCATAGGCCCTTTTGCAGCTTTTAGGCCTAATAAAGTGAATTTCGATTGGATCATGTATCGCTAAATTGTAGCTATTGAAAATAATTTGCGAAGAAAATAAGTTTTATTGTACTTTAGCAATTTTATTTTCCGGTTCCATACATGTTTTTCAAGAGTTTATTTTAATAATTTATGAGTAATCATGTTTATGATGAATAAATTCTTATCTTGAAATTAAGAATTATTGATTCTAGATTATAAAAGATTATCGATTTGAGAGAAGGCAGAGGAGAGGGCCTAGGAAGATACATGGTATTAGGCTATATATATATTAATCCTTTAATAAAATATTGCTATACAATCTTAAAAAAATATGTTATCAATAGTATATTCTAATATTCTAATATTCTTTATACGGCTGCAACGGAGGATGTTTTTTTTTTAAATTATTAAATATTCAAAAAGACTAACATGCATAAATTCGATAATTTTCAAAATAATCTAAATTATTATACGTTTAATAATTAGATGTTTTACAGAAATTCTTATGATGTACTGAATTATTTAAATACTAAAAATCATTTTAATCATCAATATGTTAATTAAAATTCTATGTAATTGCGATTATAAAAAAAAGAAATGTTTCTATTTAATGGTCGTTCGAACAACCACATTGTTCTACATATGTTTTATTTATTAGATTATATGGTTTCATGTAAATTTGTAGGTAATAGGCACATGCAGCCCTTATTGCCATAATATTATTTTTAGTTTTGTACTAAACCTTATGGTTGTTTCATATAAACCTCAGTTTACCTTTATTTCATCTTTATTTGTGTAATTCACCTTTTAAGTTTACCGATCAGTATTTATTTTTGTTATATCTCTTTTCTTGTAGTAATCATCAGATTTGTAGAGTTCTAAAGGCTATAGCGTTGGTCAAGATTTCATTATTAACTGCCATCTTATTAGTGAAAAGTGTAGAAAGAAGATCAAATCCACACTGACAATGCGAAAACCCGAAATGTCAGGGAAGGGTTTAATAAAGATCTAACTCTGACAGTGGAAATTGTAGATAAACATTTTACTCAGAGAGGTAATAAAACTTTAACAATAAGATTTACACGAAGTTCACAGAATCGAGATATTTTATCGAAGTTTTATTAGGAAAATTATTTCATATTTTGTATTTTATTCTTATTTAAGAATAATTGCTATTTGAATTTGGGAGTTGAAAGCAAAATAGTTTAAAACTTGTTAACTATTTTAAGAAGGGCAAATCGTTGAATCAAAGTAAAATTTTTTTTGCAAAAATGTAATGAAAAAACATTCTGGATTAAGTTATTGTTTTATCGATTAGGATTACATTTTTTTCTTAACAATTTTTTGGATAGCTCAGCCATTTAGGTAGTGTTTTGTTATTCTACTACTCTCTAATAAATTAATATTGTCTCTCTCTCTCTCTCTCTCTCTGTATATATATATTTAATTTAATTAAATATTTATACCATTTATAAGTGTATTATAAATATATGTACATATATATATATTTTTTTTTTTTTGCTTGATTTAACGTCGTAACAAGAAATATCTACATTGAAAATACGGGAAATTAAAAAAGGTGTACTAGGTATTTAAAAAAATAACTCCCATATTTTTATGTAATATAGCAATATAAATATAAATCAAAAAGATATATAAATATATTTGCTAATTTTTTATAATAAATTAAATTATAATAAATTAACAAAATATAAACATTTACCCGACAGACAGTTTAAACGTTTTAAATCCGAAAATAATAACTTTTTTCAAATAGTTTGTACTTCTTTTTACCGTTTTGATGAAAACAAATGTAAAAAAAAATAGTAAAATACCTGACGTCATGCGAACTGTTATATCAATTCATGGCATATCAATTATGTGTGAGTACACCTTTATACTATAAGCATTAATGTGTTGAAATTAACTTAATACTGTTAATTAATAGCAGAAAAAAAGGAATAAATAAATTTAAAAAATAAATATTCGGATCAAACACAATTGAATTGAATTATGAATCTAAGCCATTCTAGAACCCACACAAAACACTTTGTCAAAATCAGTCCAACTGTTTTGGAGGACTTCCGTGAAACATATAAAAGCAGAAAAAAATATTATTATTGCTGATAAATGAAAAAAAAAATTTATTATTAAGAATAGTTTTCTTTCTTAAGGATATGCAAATTTATTTATTCATTTTTTAATGGATTTAATTATTATCTTTTTAATAAATTTAATTACGCCCATGTATTGTTTTATTCTTTATCTTAACAATGCTATATTTTTATGAATAATTCTTTGCCTTGGTAACACAAAACGTATCCACAAAATGGTCTTTTTTGTGTGGTATTTATTAAAAGTAAGATATACCGCTATTTTTTCATGCTCTATTTCAGTGTCACATAATCATATGTCTGGGTTCCCTTGATATATGTTTTTTTTGTTATTACTACTGTTCGTTTTCGATAATAAATCACTATTTAATTCTTTTCTGAAAAATTACAATTGTGTATGTCAGTTTTGTGCTAATGAGGCAACGAATTATCCTTATAATATAATTACATTGGTATTTATTAATGTACCTAAATAATAAAGAAATAATTATACCAATCAGAATTTCCTTATTTAGGCTTGAGCAAATTATAGTTCAATTAATGCATTTTAATTGACGTACCTTTAATTAATTTTATTACAAACACCCACACATACGTACTTGGGTACATATTTAATTTTATAACTACATATTAATTTGATAAATGATTATCCTTATTACCAAAATATCTCCATTAAAAATAAGCAATGCATTTAAAAGTTTAATAATACCAGATTTATAGCCAACAATAAAACTCCGAAAAACTTTAATAGGTAGGCTGTAAAATTTCGTTTTTATAACATATATTTGTCCTAGTTTAGAATATTGTTGGATAGCGGTAACTGTTTCAAAATCACAATTATTTATTTGAATGATGGATGTATAATACTGCTTAATAAAGAAATGATCTTATTGGGTTAATTTAATTAAATATTAATACCATTTATAACTGAAATACTCGATTTAAAAATTTAATAAAATAATAATCTTAAGAAATTCGGGTCTGTTTAAAATATATTCATTAGTAAACTTTTTATTGGTTATTGATAAACATTTTATCTAATACTAATTCTTTCATTTAAATATTATTTTTTCTATTATTTAATACTCGGACTGATACGGTATTTTCCAAGCTTCTGTTTTGATTGGTGAATCAACAAGGGTGTGACAAACAGTGCGATAAAAGCCAAATCCATAGCTTGTTCGGATGTTTACACTTGTCTGACTTTGACTCCCAGGTCCCAGTATTTTTTCCGATCCAGGAATCATGTCCATCTAAGCAGAGATGTTTCTTTCTAACCTTGAGCAAATAGAACTGACAACACAAGGCTCTGACATCATGATAAAATACAACAACAAAAAATCCAAATGCTCACGTCTTACCTTAAATATACCACAGTTTCTAAGGTTTATTCGATAACCTCGAGTTAATTAGGGTAAAACGATTTTGACCTGAATTTTTGAGATAAGAGACAAATCTTTATGCCTTGGCCAAATTTATTGTTGCATCATCAGAAGAATATCTTTTGGCACAGAAGCTGGGCTCTTAAAGTTTATTAGACAGGTCGTTTTTTTTACCTTCGACTTTGATAGTCTTCAAAGAATATTTAAAATTAGAACGCACCTGCAATGTGTGGTAGATTTTGTAATAGATCTAAAATCTACCTCAAGTCTTAAATTTAGAGTGCACCGGCGTTTCTCAACATCTTTTTAGGTTACTGCGTAGTTCAATTGTTATTATTGCTCCTTCAAAAGAACGACATAACTCCAAAATCGTCATTTTTGAATTGAGCCTTCCGTAGCATTTATATTAGTTGAATCTTTTTAATTAAACGACATTTCATTTCCAACATGTTTTTTAATAAAGTCATATATTGAATTGAATCATGTTTGAACTTGATGTTTTTGGGGAATAATGACATAAGGTAAAATAAAAAAAGTTTCAAGTTTCAAAAAATCTTCTAATGATTAATAAATCAATAATGATCAATACCATTACAGTATTACTTTGGTTTACCAATACACAAATTTATATATATTTTTAATAGTACCTCTAATGAAATTTTTTTTTGAGTCATGACATTCTGTTGAAGGAGCGATTTGTTTGTTAGTCCCAAAATTAATAATTTTTAAAACTAAAAAAAAAGACCTTTAGGGAAAAAAAGTAGAAAATAATTTTTAATTCGTTTACAATAAGAATAGAGTGATAAAAAAAAATTTTTATCACTCATCATCTTATTCTTACTTAAGAACTTATTGAAAATTATTTTCTATTTTTTGGTTTTGTTTCCTATTAAAGCGTGTTTTTTAAAACTATTATTTATTTCAGCTTTTTTACTCTTTCAAGATCTAAAGGCAATTTAAAACGATCCACTATTATACTGTGGTAAAAAATATCTCAATCCAATTTTTATATTTTATACATGCACTGTTTTTTCGATCTATTCATACTTATTGTGCTTTTATTTCCCTTATTTTGTTTTCATTTATTTTATTTAATCTTCGGCATATATTGGCAGAGAATTGTTGACTGGTGTTTGTGGAACGTGGGAAATGACATGGGTTAGTGCGGAGGCAGATATTGGCTAAAATATGAAAACATAAAAAAGGAATGTTTTAATACTAAATTATAGAAATTATATAGTTTAAACTTAATACTTTCATACATACTTTTAAATTATGTTATTTAAAAAGAGTCAGATAAAAACATAATATGAATTTTATTCGGAGACTCTAATTTATTCGGAGAACTTTATTTGGAGAGATTAAATTTATGCAAATATAGTAAGACTCCTTGACGTGTGAAGCCTTCTGGCTGAAAAGGGGTTTGGTGAAAAAAATAAAATAAAGACACCATCCAGATAAATAATAGAAAAAAAAATCACATATCTCCTTGCATTAGAAAATTTTATTTAAAAAGTAAAAAAAGTGTTGCATTTGTTTAAAATATTTATAGTTAATCTAAAACATTTATCCTATTATTACTTTTAATTTCTTTATTGAAATTTATAACTGTATAGTACAATTTAAATAGGCAGACATGAGGATCGCCAACAGTGAAACTGAAAACTCAAGCGTTTGGAATAAAAGTGTTTCTTTTTGAAATTCGGAATCAATTATAGTCTGAATTACTTAAATTTCAAATTTGTAAATCAAAATTATTAATACTTGTCCGGATTTCACACATATTGACAATCCGAACAGTAATTGTATACATTTTCAAGGCGTTTTTTACCAAAAAAAAAGTAGGTGATGCGCAGCACATGGTTATATTATCTATACCTCGTATTTGTATTTACATATATTTTCATTTCATTTTTAGCATTATTATCGTTAAATTCAACAAAACTTAGATTGTTTGTGCTTTCAATCATATCATAAAATAGGACATGAACTTCTACAAATAAAATCGTTTAGGGAAAACGAAAAGTTCAGCTAGAAGTTGATATTTTATTAGTATCAACTGCATAATTATTAAACGACTTTTTAAATAAATGTAATTACACTTATATCAAAGGAAATTTTATACTTGGAACTTAAGTTGATTAGAATAATGTTCAATTCATACACAGGACGTTAGGTGTCGCCAGTTTCGAGCATGTTCCTGACGCGAAGTCATTTTGTTGACCCTACCAAAATACGGGTAAAGAAGTTTTTACTTCAATAATCCATCAAGTAAATAATATAGAATTAATGATGCGTAAGGCATTAGGTTATAGAAAGTACAGTTATACACACATGTAGTACACGAATAACAAATTCAACTTAAGTTCATGAGACTATCTTCTTTCCAGACACCTCGGAGGATTGTCGTGTCAAGCAGGTCTGAAACTAGTGGGTTTGATTGGGAATTAAGTCTGTTGGGAATGAAGGATTAAGGATTTTAGATAGAATTATCCAATTAAATGAGTTGGCATTAATATGACATACCAACTTTCACTGATAGGAGAGAGATCAACGATCAATGAGAAGAATAAAATCTCGAAAAACATAGCTTAGTATAACTGCAGTCTCGGTAAATGAGTGTTTAAGTCGAAGTTTAGGGAGTGGAGTGGCTAAGTGGTAGAGCACTGTGTAGCCATTCCGGAAATCCTGCTTCAAATCCCGCTGCAGGCAGTTACTTTTATGTAGTCTATTTGCGGCGGGAGATGGATCATATGGGATCTAGGACCCTCCCGGGGCTCACCCAGCCCCTATAAAATATTATAAAATAGGGTACCTAAAATAAGGGGGAAAACCTGGCGGTTGAGCGTGACCTAGGACAAGTCACCTCCTTGGAGTACTGTTGTCCACGAAACAGTACAGTCTCTACCATGTACTGAACCCCAGACTCGTTCGCGGGTCTTTGTGGTTACAGGTTAAGTCGAAGTTTGAGATCTTGGATAAATCACCTCCCTGCAAAATCGTTGATCTAGAAAAAGTTGTATGATACTTTTTTCCCCCTTCACTGCCTGCTGCTTTTAAATGGTCTGAATTTTATAATCCACATCATAAAACTCGACCCATATCCCCGGAAGACACTGAAATATCAATACTTCTCACTATTTCAGAATAGAGAAATACTTAAAGAAATTACAAACGAGAATTTGGAAAGTAAGTATAATACATTCAAGTATTGAATTTATGGATATATTGTTCACACATACATCATTTATGATTAGATTCAAAGCGATAATAAATAACTTAAAGTAAATTGTATAGAAGGAAATATTCTAAGCCAAGAGTTTGTTTCGTATTAAGCATACTCTACACCGAGATATATTTTTATACATATATATTTCCTCTGATCTTGAGATTCCATTGTCTTTTTTTTTCTTCTTCGCAAGATAGGGCCATCTCAGGACCACGAGAATACCATCTTGCCATCTTATTTTCTCTTCCTTCCTCCACTTCTCCTTCATCCTCTCGAATTGTTTGGTCTTTCTCTCCATTTCTCCTTAGTATAAAGCTACTTATACCATGAGTTTTAGAAATATTTCTGAAACAGCTGCTGCTACGAATGCTCTAGGTCGATGTCGTTTCGATTCCAATTAGATTGTTTACGTTTCGTACCACTATTCAATAATGACGTAAATGGAAATATTTTATATTGAAACACTAGATTCAAAAAGTTTTATATTATTTTTAATATCCACAATTCTTGAAATAAGCGAGCGGGGTACCTCAGCGTATAAATATAGTGCTGGGATGTTGTGCTGAAGGTTTCGGGTACAAATGCGGCTGTGGCAGGTGCGTCCTGTGGAATCTTTAGACACTCTCATCCAGCCTCTTAAAAGTGGGTATCCTCAGGCTGAAAAACTTTGTGGTTGAGCGTGATCACTTACCATCACAACCTTTGTCTTAGAAACAGTTCATTCTCCGTGTACTAAACCTAAAACCCTACATAGATTCTGTGGAAAAATTCTGGCCAGAGTTTTTTGATTAAAAATACACTAAATTAGTCAAAATAAGATTCACTTCATATATATTTTCTTGCACAAATTTTGAATGTGCTAGTTCCAGATTCCTTCGCTACTGAACTATATTTCTGAAGTTCAACATTCATTGTTTATGAAATGTTCTCACTAACATCATGTGAGAGTTAGCACAATGTCACTCAGACATCAGATTTTCAGTGCTTAATTTATCCTTGCGGTTGATAATCAAAATAGGGGTCTTAGCAATGTTATAGTGAAGAGCGTCTGGCCTAATATTTTATTTTATTTTTACTGATAATGCGTTAATAAAAGATAGATTGTGTATCATCTTTATTTTATGTAAAATAATTACAATGGGTTAAACAAATGCATACCATTCCATAACAAGAAGGCATATAATAACAGTTGAAATAGGAATACCTAAAATATATATTTAAAAAAAAATTATTTATTGATATTTACAACTGTATTACAATAATACATCAAGTAAATATGCTATGTGATACATAATGACATGAACTAATGGCAAGTAGAGAAACTACCCACTGGCAGTACTCAAATCACTAGTTCAACTAAGAAGGTCACGTGGCCATCTTCTTTTCAGACGCCTCGGAGGATTATCGGGAATTGAAGAGGAAGCTAGGTTTGAAACTAGAGGGTTTGAGTTTGTTATGAAAGGATAAATACCGGGTTCGGGCCAAATCAGCAACAAATGGGACATTGAGGTCGTTATGAATGACTATATTCTTAACAAAATAAGGAGCATTGAGAATTTATGAAGGATTTTGAATTGTAGGGATTGGATACGAGAGGAATTCGAAGGCTTAGTGGAACCCCAAAGCTCTACTCCTTAAGTCCAAATAGGTCGTATGATGGTCATGTAGATGAGTCTTTTGTAGTTGATTGGGAGGTTAGAGCGTTTGTCCATTAAGTGTTGAAGTAGCCTGAAACTTCGAGAAAAGCGGTTTCTCGTCTTTTCAGTCTAGTATTCCAGGTTAATCGTTGGTCGAGATGCAACCCTAAGTATCGGATCTGTTCTACAGGCACCAGTGGGATATTATTAAAGGATACTGAAGGGCAGAAAGTCTTTTGTTTACGACGTAAGGTAAAAGTGATTTGATGCGATTTTTGAGAATTTATTTTAAACCTCCAGTTCTGACACTATTCTTCAAGATCAGTTCCATAATAAATTCAAAATCATATCCATAATAAATAATATTGATATATAACACAAACAAATTAAAGATGTCTTTTCGATGTATTATTTTCTTTGATCACGTTAAAAAATGTTATCCCATTTTAACTGCAAGTTTTATCCTCAAGAATAACTATATTAAACAATTTCAATGTTTAGTCGTCAGTTTTTCTATTAATGTATATTTTTTTAGAATAGGAAATCCATACATTTCATCTTTATTGGAACTTTGATGCTCTGTCGCCTAACTTCAAAGTGAGCGATTCAATTCATCGGTTTTCGCCCCCTGGCAATACTGTAATGGAGGCCTAAATATTTACTCAATACAGAGCTATATTTAGTTTATTGGAGCAATGTTAATTTGAAATCTACTGATTGAATAATCTAACAAGATATTGATATTAAATTTAATTCATTTCATGAATCTCCTAGAACCGAAATCTAAGTGTGGTTAGCATAACACTTAGGTGAAAATACTCACCCAAGATCGTGGTTCCTAAGCCCGGTAGGTGATCGTAGGTTTTTTTAAAAGGCGTAGAAATTAAAATACTTTGCACGAGGACGTAAATCAGCGGTCCTGAGCCTGTCGGATATGACATACTCCCTTTAGATTTCTATCCTAGGGAAAACCCGGAGAAGCAAAATTTAAAACGTACACAGTCCCATAGTCCAATTAGCCCTAACAGCATAAAGTGACGTTAAACAATGACCCAATACCTAACTACTAATGTAGAAGTTAATAATGAAAGATAATTAACTGAGCTCGATTATGTTCTATCTTTATCTTACTAATATACTAACTGCTTCACGTTTTAGTCCGAGATATAATTTATTAACATTCTCGTATGAAGGACAAATAATGACATAAAGCGGAGGGTAGTATTTAAAAGAAAAAAAAGCTGTACCATAACACCCATGAACAATGTTAGGTTTAGTACATATTAAAGACTGCGATGTTTATATCTGATTTGCCCGAGAACTGCCCCAACCGGCAGGTTTTCCTCTAATAGGTAGGTCGAGCCACAGGAGGTTCTATATTTCTCAGTACGGTTCATTCGTGACTAGATAAAATAATTTATCATCCAGAGCCGGATTTGAACCTGGGGACTTAAGTACAACATATCAGTGCTCTACACACTCAGCAACCTCACTCCCCATTTTAGAGATACCTATTTAAATATTTTTCAGTCGTCTGATGTAGAAGGAATAGAATTCAGGTGGACTAAGACAAAGCTAGGCTAAATATCTTTCCACACTATAAATTGAGCCAGTTAAGTTACAATCTGATAAAGCAGAATAGACACAATATTTCCTCTGATTCTTCCAAATTCAACAAAAAGTGTTGAACTATCTTTAAAAAAATAAATTAAAATTCTTCATTATTTTGAATTGTAAGTATTTCAAAAACATAAGTTAAGGAAGCTAAAATTGCATTTTAACGCATCTCAGTGTGTTTTCCAATTCATTAGAGATGTAATTATGAAGTATAAATGAATAAAATCTCAGTCATTTAATAAAAAAAAAAAAAAAAGCCATTCGGCTTACTTTGGCGAGTGGTGCGGGAATCCATGAGAATGGAGGGCTGAGTTTGGAATGACAGGGACAGGAGGGGAAAACACCCTTTTTCAATCGAGAATGCTAGGCCATTCCTCAAGGCTTCCTCACAAATTCCTTCCGACAATTCAGACACTTCTTCTCTTAACGAAATTCGCTTTTCAACAGGTATTTCTAAGATAACTAATCAAAATATAACATAAATATATTTGTATGTATACATAGTTATAGCAATAATAATGGATATATATATATATATATATATATATATATATATATATATATATATATATATATATATATATATATATACATATGTAATAAATACCTATTTATTTATAACAAAACAATAAATTAATGAACATATGTATATTCATGAATATATATATATATATATATATAAGTTATAATTAGACTGAAACACAACTAAAAAAAATAGGGTTTCGGGCATAGTGACGACACAGACTCAAGATAACAACTCACTTTTATTTATCTCAGCTCTCATATATATAGTCAATAGTGTTTATAACGAAATAACAACAACCTTAATCTCTATGAACATATTATTTACGTTTAGCGTCTATTTGTCCTTATAACTCCCCCCCTCCAGTTCCTTCTCCTGGAGGAACTCTTTAAAACTAAAAATAAAAGTAACATAAAAAATAAAAATACAAGACTGAACATAAAAGTAATTTACAATCCCGTAATTAATAATAAGAAAAGCAATATAACATACTCTGACTTATCGCTACAAAAGAAAAAGAAAATACGTACATCAGTAACAAAAAATACTTAATCACTAACCTAATTGGCAAAACACTGAGAAAAGAATACACAAAAAAAAAAAAAAAAATTATTTATATCTAACACAAATTACAATCTTCATTCCTGAAGCACAGGTTCCGGTCCGAGCTGGGACACTCTACGGGGAACTCGAAGCTCTTCGAGATGTACTGTGCGGACCCGTGAGGGAAAATTGATGTCGCGAATGGTATAGAGATTGTGCTCACGGATGGTAATAATTTAAAGGGGCCATCGTACCGTGCGGCTGTTTTATTCCGCGCTGTCCTTAATCAGCGGTATACGACCGTTCCCAGAGGCAGTGGTCCTCGAGTCCAGACTCCCAATCTCTCGTTGGCCTTAGCCACTCGAACCGATTTTTCGCGAATAAGTTTCTCACGGACATTACGCCACGACGCTCGGCGAGCCGCACGAGCCCGTAAAAGATATTCTCGCAATACCTCGTTATTAGCCGTTAAGAGATCCCCCCGATCTCGGCGAACCTGTCCGAACACGATTTCAACAGGTGATAGCCCCGTTACCGAATGTATAGTATGGTTATAGGCGATCACCGCCCGCGGCATAGCTTCGTACGGATCCAAATTCCGCCCTAACTTAAGGAGTCGAATGTGCTCCGCCAGAGTATTATGGAGGCGTTCAACCGCGCCTCTGCCGGTAACGTGATGGGGGGTATTTAGTCGCCACGAAACTCCCAAAATCTTAGCTTCCTCCCTTATCAGGGCGTTATCGAATTCGCGTCCGCAGTCCGAAACGATTTCTTCTGGTACTCCGTAAGTCGCGCACCATTGAAGTACCCCCTCCCAAACTGCTCCCGGGGTTTTCTCCTCAATTGGATATGCCATCGCGAGTTTGCTAAATGAATCGACGGCGGTGACCCACGATTGTCCCTCATTGGAATATATGTCGATTTGGATTAACCGTAGGGGCTCCGACGCTGTGGGGGAGACTACTTGTTCTGCCACCGGTGGCTGTCTATCGTATTTAGCCCTTTGACACACCGAACATCGCTCGATATATTCGCGAACAGTTTTCCCCATGGCTTTCCAAAAATACAGTCTTTTTAGGGCCCGTACTGTTTCATCAACCCCTCGATGGTTTGATTTGCCTTCGTGGTGGTCCGAAATGATTCGACGTTGTCTGGACTTGTCCGAAACTGTTTCGACTTCTCGTAAGCAACGAATCATCGGGTACCCTACCCCTATTCGCTCTTGACGCCATAGTCTGCGTAGTTTATCCGTGAGGAGCTTATTCCCAACAAAAATATGGCAGGGACGACCAGGGATGGCAAATTCGGTAAATATCCGCTCCAGCGCGTCGTCATCCACCGTAGCCGGAGCACGCACGATCACCACCGACGATCCTTCGGCCGTAAATGCTCTCGTTTCGACACCCGGACTTTGTTTCGACCGGAGGATGATCTGTAGTCGTTTGTTATTGATAATCTCGTCGACCTCAGGTAAGTCACTAGACCGTTCCGACGTGACGGAATTATCCTCAGAGTCCTGACGAACCAGCGGTATTTCGGGTCCGTTTTCCGCCCAGTCCCGTAAGTATCTGAGGCCGAATGGTTCTGCGGAAGATCCTTCCCCATCGATCGCATTCACTACGAGGTCCCTCGATAACCAATCCGCTACGGCATTGTCCGTCCCCTTCTTATGGACAATCTTGAAGGTATAGGCCGCTAGACGTTCCTTCCACCTCGATATGCGCGCCGAAGATTCTTTCAGAGTGTTCACGTAAACTAGGGGTTTGTGATCCGTGAATAACTCAAACACCCTACCATAAACATAAGGTCGAAAATATTCTATCGCCCATACGACCGCTAGCAGCTCCCGTTCTATCGCGCTGTAACGGCTTTCCGCTTCGTTTAGCTTCCGGCTGGCATAAGCGATAGGTTTCTCACCTTCGGGAAAGTTCTGGGATATAACTGCACCAATCGCGACCTCACTCGCATCTGTAGTAATTCGGAACATCAACCGGAAGTCGGGGAACGCTAGTAAGGGTTGCGAGGTTAGGACCTCCCGGCAACGTTTAATACTTTCCAGCTGAGCTTGCCCAAGCACAAACCGCCTCCCTTTTTTCAGTATTTCCGTCAGTGGTTGTGTTAATTCCGCAATAGCTGGGATAAAACGTCGGTAATAGTTCACCATGCCTAAAAAACGCCTAACGCCACGAACATTAACCGGCAATGGGGCCTCCTGAATCGCCCTAACTCGTTCCTGATCAGGCCGAACTCCCGATCGCGAAACCACGTGACCCAGAAATCTGATCTCCTGTAACCCAAACTTCGATTTTTCCCGCGACAGTTTAAGACCGAATTGTCGGACTCTGTAAAATACCGCCTTTAAGTGTTTGATGTGATCCGCTTCCGACCGACTGAACACTATAAGGTCGTCCATGTAGACCTGAGCAAAGTCCTCCCCCAAGCCTCTTTGAAACTCGTCCATAAGACTTTGAAACGTTAACGGTGCCCCCTTCAACCCAAAAGGCATCCTAACAAATTCGTAATGCCCGCGTTCCCATGAAAAAGCGGTTTTTCCGATATCTTCCTCGGCCATCCGAACTTGATGGTACCCACTTTTGAGATCAAGTGTGCTAAAGATAGTCGCACCCGCTAATTTATCGAGTATGTCTTCGACGCGAGGAAGGGGGTACCGCTCGTCATGCGTCGCCTCGTTTAACTTGCGGTAATCCACCACGACTCTATATTGTTTCCCTCCTCCCGGTGTGCTCTGCTTTTTCTCTACGACCCACAGAGGGCTATTAAAGGGAGAATTACTGTGTCGGATAATTCCCTGCTTTAAAAGTTGGGCTAACTGTTCCCTTATAATATCCTTCATTGCTTGGGGGTATCTTCTGTCTTTAACGTAGACCGGTCTATCTGCTTTGAGTACAATTCGATGTACCGTCTTTCCCGTGGTCGGCAGAATTTCATCTTCCCGATAAAACAGATCCGTGTATTGATTGACAACGTCCTCTACGCTCTTCCGACTGCACTCGACTGCGCCAATCTCGACACGGTGACCTGATCCCACCAGTTTGGTTCGGTACGTCCGTTCGCCTAACCGAAATCGACAGTGGCCTTGCTCAACTTTCATTTCCAAGCCCGCTTGTTGCAACAAATCGCATCCCACTATTAGATCATATCCTGGCATTAAGGCCTCCGTGATATGAAGCTTGATTTCCACGTCCTTTCCCACAAATCTTTTGAAATTAAAGTAACCTTCCCCCAAGGTTTTGCATCGACCGCTGACTGTAGAAATCACGCAACTACATTGACGTCGCGTCCCCCACATGCCTAATTTTTCCGCCCCTTGTTTACTAACTAGTGAGTTAGTACTGCCCGTATCCACGAGAAATTTGAGCTCTAACCCCCTCAACTTCGCCACGGGCAACCTTGTCCCTCCTCTTTCCATCCCGTTATTATTAATAAACAGTTCGCGTGAGAGGTTGCCCCGCCTGTCGTCGTACCCTCAATCTAGCTTAACATGACGCGTCGCGACCCCGGATCCGGAAGGAACACCCCTCCAGGGACTCCCACCTCCTCTTACCTCGTGTCCTCTCGAGGCCGGAACGCTGCGCTCAGATCGTACACTCTCCTCTCCTGAAGAATCAGCGCTCGAAAACTGCCCTCTGTCTCTCCTGTGCGACCGTCTCCTGCTCCACTCCTGATTGTTCACCTCCATAGGTTCTGGTTGAGGACCTCTCCTAGTTGGACGTGGATTACGCCTTGGACACTCTCTTGCGACGTGTCCCCGCCTGCCACATTCGTAACACCTCGTAAAATTACATTGCGCCGCGAAGTGGCCCGGTTGATTACACTCGTAGCACCTCTTTTCTTGCTTCCTTCTACGGTCCTCGGGTATTCTGTTGGATCGCTTTTCGAACGACCTGCCGTTATTATTACGTCTAGGCGGGCTCTGGTGTCTCCTCCTCGGCGACTTCACCTCTGTCCATTCTCCTTCCGGTCTCTCGAATCGAGTCTCGTTCCTTTCGTGGGCATCTATGAGCTCGTGAGCGCAGTCTACGAAATCGCGGTCTCGTGGCAGTGAACCCGGGCGGTCCATATAGTGGTTCAATTGGACCTTCAGAATACCCCGTACAAATGCCGTACGCTGGGCGCCTTCCGACTGACCAAACGTCTCCACCATCTTCTCCACCAACCTGTTGTAGAGTACCAACAGTTTCTCGGCGAACTCTCCTTCCGTTTGGCCCTGCTTCCGGTGCTCCTTTAACATGTAGAAGATATCCTCTTCCGGCGTCCATCTTCCTCCACCATATAACTTTTTCAGCCGTATTTTGAGCACATCCCAAGAGTGAGTAGTGTCCCCCTGGATGGCATTGAGGACCCGCCTCGAAATCCGGCTCACCAATGACGCCTCTAGAAGCACTACATCGGATTCCTGAAGCGTGCCGTTATCCTTTTTGGAGTCGATGAGCTGCTTAATTTGATCGGCCCCCTTTATAAAATGTTCGAGATCACCCAAAACTCCATTGAACGGCTCCAATTGGCTAATTACCTCGTGGATGAACGCGGAATTCTGGGTTCTGATCTTGACAAGCTCGAACTGGGTCGTCTCATTGGCCGTTTTCAGTTTTGCTTCTAAGCTTGCCCTTTCCACCGCTGCCTGGGCCAGTTGATACTCTAGCCTCTTAATCTCATCACCTTCCGTCATTGTTATTTATTCTTCTGCCTGGCTTTACGGAGAAAAACTAATTAACCTTTAACTCCGAAGTGCGGATTAAGTACGTATTTATCTTTTTTGTAAATCTCCCGGCTTTCGGCACCAGTTATAATTAGACTGAAACACAACTAAAAAAAATAGGGTTTCGGGCATAGTGACGACACAGACTCAAGATAACAACACACTTTTATTTATCTCAGCTCTCATATATATAGTCAATAGTGTTTATAACGAAATAACAACAACCTTAATCTCTATGAACATATTATTTACGTTTAGCGTCTATTTGTCCTTATAACTTATATATATATTCATTTTATATAACTTATAATCATATGTTCATTAATTTATTGTTTTGTTCGAGAAATTATTAATATAAATTAGTAAGTTGAAAAACATCTGTTAGTAAAATATAGACGTAAAAGTGAAGCGCTTTATTTCAATTACCTTAAGATTACGAGATTCGACTATCTATTCGGTAAACGGTTCCAGTCTCGTAAGTTATTTCACAGCCCCACGCGAATTATACTCGTTCGAATACGATCATGGAAGAACGCTTAAAGCTGGAGCACCAACTGGCTCAGGCGGATGTAGGAAAGAATCGGAGACGGAATTAATCAAAAACAATAACGATTTGTTCTACCATGAAAATGAATTCATACCGACTATGGGGAGGACTGTACATAGGATCAACCTCATAACGGAAACCCCAATATATGTCAAAAATAGGTGGTACCATCATGCTATGAGGGATATCATTAGAGAACAGATAGGGGAACTCCTTAAACAAGGTTTAATAAGGCACAGCAACTCTCCTTATAATAGTCCAATATGGGTGGTCGAGAAAAAGCAGTTGAAAATAGTAAGCGGTATCGAGTCATGTTGGACCATCAGAAGCTGAGCGAGGAAACAAAGGATGAGCTTTAGTACCCCCTTCCTGTATTTAGTACCTTGAAGTTCAAGAGTGTATACCATAAGGTAAGAATGGCCGACGAGGATATAAGGAAGATGACACTTTCATGGGAACATGGGAGTCAGGCGGTTTTTGAGCTTGAGAAATTACTATAGGAAATTCATCCCGCGAATAGAAGAGCTGAAACACCCGTTAACAGAAATACTAAAAAAAACGGAAACGCGTTCGACCGTGTATGAGGGATTGTCTACTACTTTAGTCCGTACACCAAGAGCGGTAAACGGGAATTAGTTGGAACGGTCGAAACAATCACCGACCTAGAAGTACAGTAGAGGATCGTCACCGATCATAAGACGGGTGCGCGACCTATGGTGTACCGGAGGAAATAATTTCGCATTGTGGGAGAGAATCCGATAATTCCCTAATTCGAGAATAAAATAAAATTTTGGGCATCACATAGAGACTAGATACCCCTCACCACATCAAGGTTCGAGTTGCGGTAGAGCGATTATACAACACCCTAGGGGAGCATCTTCGGCTACTCAAACTGGGGTGTAACATTGGGATGCAACGCGCGGTGATTGCATATAATAACACAATCCACACAGCAACTGGCTTGTTTACTATAGAAATTATTTTCAGACTAAAGCGACACGACAGAGGGGATCTCATCACGGTAAACAATAATGAGTTAGGGTCAAAACTTTATCAGGCGAGAACAGAACAGCAGACTATATGGGATAATGTTAGGGAAAAATTAATCTCCGAAAAACAGTTAATCGAGTGGATAAAGTTAATAACAGACTTGTGGTATATAAGAAGGGCCCGTTAGGAGTGGGGACGATAGTGTAAAGAAGACTAAGAACCTCAAGAAATAAACAGCCGCGCGTTATAAGGGTTCGTACAAAGTCGTAACAATTAGAGAAAATAATTTGTTCACGATCAGGGATGTGAATTACCCATATCGGTAACGTACAGTTTTCATGGAAGAACTTCGTATACCTCAAATATTGTCTTAGCTGAAGCCGAAAGGCGGCCTTAGCAGTAGTACATTTTATATTTATCTTCTTTTCTTGTATTTTTTCTAACTCTTATAAGAAGGTCAACGAATATTTGATATTAGCTGATAGAATGATTTCAATGTAAGAGTTTAAAAAAATATAAATATTGTAGTTTTTGTGAGATTTAAGCATGAATGCACCCAAACCATGGAATTTTTGGTTGTTGTTCGTTTTTTTGTTAAGAAACTATATTTTAATTTTTTTTACTGAAACAAAGTGTAACACTTTTATGGCCAATTTATTTTTTGTCTGTAGGAATTCCTCCATATTAGGAAACTGGAGATAGGGTGTTAACTGTAGATACAATGTACTAATTCATAATGTAACTTAAAATCATGTGTTCATTTATTTAATGTTTTGTTCGAGAGATTATTAATATTAGTTAGTTACTGTTGCTAAAATATAGACGCTTAGTCAAAGTGAGGTGCTTTATTTCATTCTAATCGTAACTTGTGATCCTACTAGCAAAGAAGATCTGAAATGTGGGTCGAAACGTCGGCTTTCCAACAAACAGTTCTCCTTATATAAGAGAATGTTTTTTTACCTCCACCCGGAAAATGTTCTACCTATTATGTAAAGCGTTCAACAGTAACTAGTTTTAAATAATCTCATAGTAGGAAATGTAACATAACCGTAATTTTAATAAATTTATATATTTAATGAATGTTTTGTTGTGTCGTCATTCTCTTCCTTATCTAACGAATCTGCATTTTTTGTTAAAAATATAACTTTGTAATATCTAACGATTTAAAACAATATTAAGTGTAGTAACTATTACACGGAATGGGAGTATTCTAGTTTGCTTTTAATGAACTATTTGTCAACAAATTAATTATTGGTTGTATAATTATTTGATTTTATTGCAATGAATGAAGAAATGCCAAGAATGATTTTTGTTTTTTGTTTTAAAGGAATCTCCCTATACAAATAAAGTATGTCATAAGTGTCTATGCTCAAGATCGCTGGTTCGTAGTCCAGCAGCAGATGACCTTAAATTTTTTAAAAAGGAATACAAATCCTAGGCTATGACGGAATCAGGAAGCAACGAAAAATGGGGGTCCCGAGCCAGTCAGGTACTTGTTGAAGATACCTATCCTAAATATACCTGAAAAGGTGAAATTTAGGACTCTTAACGTAGCATCGTCCAATAAGTCATATAAGCATAAGGTGGGATAAAATGAATAAACAAAAAAACTAACAATTAAGTAAAGATATTAAAATAATTGTTTGGGTAAAACAAAAACCTCTTCAACGTAAAAAGTAAGTGATTTGGATGAAGATAGGTGACGTGTATCATGGGTTGAGATGTATTCTTTTAAAAAATGACTGAAACACAATGGCCAGTTTCCTGCTAATTCTTTTTCACATTTAGCCCACTTAGCAGTTAATATAAAAAAAAAAATTAATAAATTCACAGTATGAAAAGGGGCTTTGAAGTAAGCAAGTATCATTCGTTAACTTAGTACTATAGTTGTATAGATAGCACGAAGAAAGATTTAACATCTTAGGCTCGAAGTATTTGTACAGTAGATGTACCAGCTCCTGGAAAAATATTACTCTCCCAGACCAATTTTATTTTGTTCATATTCAAAAGAAGGAAACAATTTGACAATACTGTTGGATATACTGGAAAAGAAACTGAAGAAATTATGATATATGCGAGCTCAGAATGAAAACAATGCAGGAACATGTTGGTAGTAAAATAAGGCAGAAGTGAACCGTTTTACGACTTCTGCACAGTATAAGTTTCCTAGTAACGCAATATTATTAAACTTGTGGAGTTCCGTATGTAGTCCTTTCTCAAAGAGTTGGGTATTATCGGTGTATTCAAGCCAACAGAAATTTATAGCTGGAGTTATTTATGGTGCTTTTTATTGCTCCAAAGATTGAATGTATGCTTCAATACAAATATTTGCATCTGTATATGAATTCATATGCATAGCATGTTCATTTCCCCAGTGAGGCTTCCTCACTTTTCATCTAGATTCGAAGTAAATAATTTTAAATGGTTGAATTTGCTATATAGGATTTTTTATATGCTTTTTAAAATATAGAAAGTTAAATATTATTGATTTAAAATTTAAATGAAAAGGAAATAAAACCTACGCAATTCATACCTGAACTGGAAACAAATCGGTTAAAACGTTATTATTGTCTATAATCCACAATGAAAAGAAAAAATACCTCATTGGCAATGTGGTATGCCAGCTTCTTATTTCTGAAGTACTATAATCAACAGAAGAAAACGAAACGTTCTCACTGTTTGATATTTAAATCGTTCAATGCACAAAGCGATTAACTCCATAAAACAATAAGTGAAGAAATGCGATGAAATAATGTGGATTGTTCTTTTTTAATTTCTTTTATAAAATAAATTCAATAAATATTGTAGAATGCATAAAAAAGATGTGACTTTCACTTAAAAGTATATAAAATTAATAAGAAAGACTAGCCAAAAACCTATCGTCAGAAATATTACAATTTTTGTGTGACCGGTGTAGTTAATCGATTTGGCAAGTGAAAAAAGTAATAAATTTAAGTTCAGTGTTTAGATTTTTGATTTTCTTAGCACCAAAAATAGTTATTTATTAAGTGAGGTAATTAAATGAGGGTGTTATAAGCACGTTTCTCACGTATTAAATATTACATTTTTCCTGCAACCATTTAAAAATTAAGAAATTAAAGATGAAACTTTAGATTTGTTAAAACAACACTAGCGCTGGGTGCATGGTAATGCTAGATCTCCAAATTAATGAATGTGTGAAGGTTCCAATACATTTAAGGTTATATTAAATATTTCTATAAAATCGCTTCAAAATAAATGAAATATATCTTGAATTAAATATAAAAATGTTCTAAAATTATTTATTTTAACATTTTAGGAATATAAAATGAATATTATTATTATACCGCCATTCAACATTTAAAATAACAGAGTGCTGATCGTCAAATTCGATCTAGGTGGCTGTTACTTTTCCTCACTAGTGGGGGAAAGTGGGAATTTCCCAACCAGTTATAGTTAGCATTACTCAATGGTTGCAGGAAAAGTTAATTATTAGATATATATATATACAAATTTTCCATAAAAATTATCACTAACAGTTTTGTTTTATTATATGATTATCTGTAATTAATTTGTAACAAGGATTACAACCTATTTTTCTCCTAATAGATGAATTTGTTCCAATATGTTTTTTTTTGCTATCAAAAGAATCCAAAGAAAAATCTGTTTCTTTGAGCCAGACTTTCTGTTAATAAATTGTATTGAAGAACTATCATATGATTCACTATTTTGCACATACACATTGTTATTAGTCTCCCTCATCTTGATTATAAGGGTATAATTTTAATTATTTTTTTAACTGAATTGAAATAACTATAATAATTCAAATCCAAATACGGTCTAGGAGTAAAGATGAAAAGGCTGAAAAAATATGTAGTTGGTGTAAGACTGATAAAGTACGTAGTAGAAGTTAAAATATAGCAAATTGAGCTTTATCATTAATAATAATTAATTTGACTTCACGAGTACTTAATTCTACGGCAATTAAACTGTAACTGACTAATTTATATTACTTCTATTCTGATTAGACGATACTACAAAAAAAAACCGTTAGCATTTAGCACTTACTAGAGTACTTAAATTGTATTATAGAGTACGGAGTTAATCAAAATTACCTCTGAAGTAAATTATTTATTATTCAGTGGCCAACAAATTTTTGTCGTTTAGAGGTGTTAACCTTTACTTTTGGTAAAGTTTTTATTAATATAAAAAGTTAAGACTATACCAAGTGATATAAATTTAAAACACTTAAATTTACGATTTTTCAAAAAGTGGAGTTAGTCAATATGTGCAGTGAACGGCTCATTTCATCCTTGTTTGTTTCGTTCAAAGCCCCTTTATGCAGCTAATCGTACAATGCAATAGTGAGGTTAGCCACTCAATAGTGGGAGTCCTAAATTTTGCCTATCCAGGTATATATTAGGATAAGGATTACTTTTTACGCCCCCTGCTAAGGAAGCCATAACTAAGGATTTTTCACCCCCTTTTAAAAAATTCTAACGAACTCGAGACCTTGGGCGTAGTAAGTGTTACATAACAATGCACCCAATTTTTATCTGGTTTCACTATTTCAAATTCATCTTTATAATTGGAATTCGTTTGTTGTACTGTTAGAGTAGTCCGGACGCCATAACTAAGGATTTTTCACTCTTTAAAAAATCGTAAGGTCACTTGCCGGGCTCCAATATCATGATCATATTTAACTTGTTATGCTAACCACTCCACCACCCCAATTTTTTTTCTCACCGTTTGATTTGATTATTATGGTCTAGTGTCTTGCGCCTCTTGGCTTTATTATGAAAGCGAGTAACTCTTTATTCTATGACCGCTTAACAGTATTAATTTTGAGCTCATAAAATATTTAAGGTTTGGAATTTTTAATTTCAAATATTTTTTGCGCTATATCTCATATTTGTGAGGTTTTCCTTAAGCATAACTACGAATTTTTTCTCCCTGATATTTTATGTTCCAATATCCAATATTCCAATAAATAGAATTCTTGTGTCTCATCCTCTAGCCTTTTCTACGAGCCAACTGGAGTTTTCGTTTTCGAGGTTTCACAATAAAACTAAATTAAGGATTTCATAATACATATGTAAAATCCAAGTACTGGATATTTAGTTAGCCTTGATTGAGGTTATGAAACTTTCATATTTATATTAGATCACCAGGTGCTAACAGCTCACAATCAGTGTCAATTTATTAGTTGTATTTCAACCTGTAATTTAATTAATCTTTTCAGGTTTGTAATGTTTAGTTGCGTTATGTAAATAGTGTGTTAATATGTTTTGTATATATTTTAAAACGTTAATGTGAAATCTTTTCAGATTAATAAAATCAGTTACTATCCGACTTAATACATACTCTGCCAATTCACAGGGACAGACGAAAAATATAAAGTGGTTTAAAATAAATATAGGTTTTCAAATAAGAACTTGGTAACTTAGGTTTAATAATTGAAAGATTTTTTTATCAGTTTTATTTCAAGGTGCAGCACCCTGTAATCAATCTCAAAAACACAATAATTCATTTTAATTATTAATTATTTATCAATAATTTATATTAATCGCTAAATATAAATATTTGTCGCAAGCGTCGGTAATTAAAAAGAAAATGCAGAAGGTTAGGGATAATGTTGTCAAAAATATTTCTTTCGAAGTGGATGGATTTGAATATTTTTATTGATCTGAAGAAACAAAAAAAAAGAGAGATAAGATTCGCAAGGAAGTATTTTATTTTTTTGTGAAAACATTAAAAGTGTTTTGTGTAAAACACACAAAAAAAAATTTCCTTAACGATTAATCCAGCATATTTAAACCAATTACTTTATTGATTATTGATAACTCTGATTATAAGTGAATTAGTGGGCCTGGTCACCAATATACCACCGTATAGACCAATAAAAATAATTTTTAACTATTAATTCAACGCATACACTTTGACTCACGTTGGAGGATTCAATGATTAAGGATATAAAAATAGTAAAAAAGTAGGGATGTCAAAGTATTTTATAAAAAATAAAAAAATACAATGAAATACAAGCCTGGATATGGTTCCTTTGATGACTGAAAGTCCTTAACTTTTATGTAAATGCATACTCATACTATGTATTTATACTGATATCCATATTCCGCAATAAAAGAGTAGGAGATAATTTTCGGTTAAAGACCCCCTAGTAAGGGCCGATAACCGAAATGTGCTATAATCTCCGTTGGTCAGGTAAAGGGGAAGAAGTAAATAATAAAAAGGGCAGTGGGGTCTTTTTTAGACCAGGGCTCCCAGTTACTTTTGGTAACCAAATGATTACTTTAAAAATAATTCATCTTTTAAAAAAAAAAAAAATTAAACCATATGACAACTCCAAACTCTATTAAGAAGATATTTATGTGTATAATGGATACAGAGGTAAATTTTATTTATTTAATTTTGTTTTGTAATGAAGAAGAAAATGTCTTACATTTTTTTCAAGATGAAGGTCTCTTGCCTAAATTTAATAAGGGTGATAATAGACACAATATGAAATTGAAGTATAAACAAAAAAAATGGGTTTGTTATACGTGGTTCAAAAAATCAAGACTACCTTTAAGTAAAGCTCTTTTATTTATATATTCCTGGACACAGGAATACACAACTACGAAATTTTGTACTAAAGAACATAATATTAGTAGTGCAACTGTTACGGATTGGAAGAATATTGGAAGAGAAATTTGGCCTATACTTTAATAAATATGTATATGTAAGGAAACCAAAGAGTGTTTTATGTATGCAGTACCTGATAGGACATCAGAAACTCTTCTTAATTGTATAAAAGCTACAATAAGGCCAGGAACAACGATAATTTTGGATTGCTGGAAGGCATATAAAGGGTTTGGCGAAACATTATATTCTTTGAATTATGTGCATCTTACTGTCAATCATTCAAAAAATTTACGACAGGAGCCAACACACAATCAATAGAATCTCTCTGGGCGAAAGCCAAACTGAGGAATAGAAAACAGTGTGGAACAAGGAGGGAAGTTTTAGATTCCTATTTGTGTGAGTTTTTATGGAGACTGAGGAACAATAACAAAAATTTATTTCTACAAATAGTTGACGACATGGCTGCTTTTTTTCATATTTAGTTGTTTTTTTATCAATTTAAAATAAATATTTCATTAACCTGTATTCTTGTTTATCTAATCTTTTAAAGTAATCATTTGGTTACAAAAAGTAACTGGCAGCCTTAATTTAAAAAAAACCCGGGCAATCTAGTGAGTACCCTTAGTACGTTCCTGCCTGATTGAGAAGACACTTCAGTAATGTAAAACATACTCAAAAATATTCCAGATAATTTGTGAAATGTTCGTAATAACGTAATTAAAATCCTTAAACAAGCAGGCAGAGTTTAATTCGATAAAAACTATTTATAGTTGTAACTTTCGCATGAGACATTTTTATAATTAAAATTTGAAACTAAGAATCTTTCAAGGATTCCACTCGTTTATTCCACCAATATTATTTTATGGCTTTATTAATAAACCCTTTGTGTTCATTAAGTGCGGGTAACTATAGACCGATGCAGTCCGTAGGAATTGCATGCGCTTGGCACTTACCGTTATCGCTGTGGACTGCTTTTCCTATATATATATAGTAGTTTCTACTTATCTTGACTGTTATGGAAATATTATGTTTTGGTTCTTGAGTTTCAGTCAGTTATAACTATATATAAATATTTTTCACTCGTGCCAGCTCTGTTGCTTAATTAAAAGTTCATGGCGCTACTAACACATTACGATAGTAGTTATAATGCGTAGACATTATTTTAATATAACATAAAAATAAGAAAAAATCTGGAGTGCCTTCCCAGCCATTTAGGGTCTCAAGCGATTATGACCAATACATCTATAAGTCCAGGCATAAAGTTTATTTAAAAGATTAGGGTATTTTATCTAATTTGAACTCTTTAATATTTTGATTTGCTTTTAATTTGTTTTCTGTATCCCTGAATATTTCGTAATCTGTCTTTCTTTAATGCCCTAACAAACGTTGTACCTGTAAATCTGGCTCACATAAACTTATAAGTGACATTGAAAAATGGGAAATGTCGAAAGAGACATTAAATCAATGTTAATACATTAGTGGAATTTTTCCACTAATGTATTAAGTTATAAGTGACATTTTAATCATAATTTCATCTTAAAATTATTTGAAAACCCGAAAAAGTTAAAAATGCTTAGTCCCTACCGACTGCTTTTGACAGACATTTATGCGTCTATAACACTATAAGAGTTAAATGAAAACAAGTTCAATAAGTTATAAGACATTTCAAAATTTATTTGTTAAAAACTTTGCATTTGGGACATAATGAACCTTTGAATAATTATGTAACAATAATGTTTTTTGGACTTAATTAGTGCTTTGATGCCTTTGATTGTTGCGACACTTTCTTGTTTTCTTTTTTATTGTTCTTTGTGGAGGATATAACCCTCGTTCTTTTGATGATTGTTCGAAAGTGGTTGCCCGAATTTTTCTCTCCTGAGACATGTGTCCTTATTTCTCTTTCTCTTACATTCATTGCTGAGCGAATGTCTGGACAGTTGTATTTATGTAACATTTATTCATATTTTGTTCGACTTTTCATTATTTTTAAAACAATGAAATAGCGTTCGAAGAGCACGTTCCATTATTCTGGATGTTATTTTTTTTTTTAGATTTTAATTAATTTAAGGCAACCTTTAAGCTGTTATAAAGTGATGTTCTTCATTATAATCCTGTCCAAGGTGTCAAAATTTTGTATGGTGCTTTGACACAGGATTATGACAACGAAATAGCTTAAAGTTAAAATCTGAATTTTGAGGGGTGAACTGAAGGGAAAACCAGGCGGTTGAGCATGATCTCTTAAAAATCACTTTCACAATTCAATCGGCAAAGCTTAGTTCTCGAACATAGATATGACAAAAGTAGGTTTATCTAGGACAAACCTAATAGTGTCATACATTTAATATGTAAATTCTGTTTTATTTAGATAGAATAGAATAGAATAGAAAAATAATTTTATTCTGGGACCAGGTCCCTTTAGAATAGCAATATTGTACAAAAATTAATAGAAAAATATCTGGAATAATTGATGTATATAGTGGGGGGGGGGGGGATAGTTTGTCGTTGAGCGATTTTGGTTAAACCTCGGATTTGGCTAGTTTGTTCCTGGTCGCATTATGTCCTTCTTCTATTTTATATGTATATATCACGCATTGGCTGCAGTTTCTAGATTAATCAAATCATCTTAAAATTCATTATAACTCATCCTGAGGAGTATAAGTTTTATCCACGTATTTTTAAAAAGCAAATAGATGAAAGGAAAATATACTCAAAACTCAATTTTTTTTATTCAGCTTTATTATAAACATTTTTTTTTTGTGACGGCAATGAATTAATAATTTATCTACAATCGCTTGAAAATATCTGACTACCTCTAGAGTTTCCTAGGTGGGCGTTGTGGGAACACAGTCATTGAAATGTAGAGCTTTTAAAATAATGTGGGTAGACAGATCTACAAGCATGGGTGGTCAAAGCAACTATCGTTCAAAGGTACATAATCTTTATCTATTTATTTATATATTAAAAAATGGATGCCTGTATATTTAAAATTAACTCTAGATCATTAGCCATGAAAGTAAGCCTATAAATATTTACCGTTTGTCATTATAATTGGTAAATATCTATGAGTTATATTTCAGCCTATTAATTCCTATCATAAAACTGTCTACATATGAACTGTATTCCCGGAACAAATATTTTATTTATGTGTAAATCTAGTATATCCTTTTAGGAAAGGTATACAAATTATTACAAAATAAAGTTAGAATTCGAACCATTATGAAAAAAATATGAAGCCTATTGAGTACTAATTTTTTATTATCCTATAGCTGTAAGTAGAATGAACTGGAGGACATACGATCCTTAGTTAGAAAAGTATAGTACCCCAGAAAATAAGGATGCAATAAAATAATTTTACTGAATTATCCATATAAATAAGCCATGGGTTATGAATGTATTTTTAACAGTTTTACGCATTTTACTGATCTTAGATATAGAAAAAATATTTAAAAAAAATAGTTTATCTATTTATTGAACGTCACAGTTTGCTGTTGTGGGTAGTCAGGTGATGCTACGGTGGTAGTACTAATTTTGCCAATCCAGAAATAA
Source organism: Troilus luridus (assembly GCA_964056705.1). Taxonomy (NCBI): domain Eukaryota; kingdom Metazoa; phylum Arthropoda; class Insecta; order Hemiptera; family Pentatomidae; genus Troilus; species Troilus luridus. The sequence goes on from OZ057413.1 coordinate 87,084,795, forward strand.
TTAGGATAGGGTTAGCACAGGATCAACCCCTTCGAAGGACGGCCAAGGATTTTTTACTTCCGTTAAAAAAAAAATTATAATTATAAATAATTATTATATTGAACTTCCTACTATTTCGATTTTCAATACATGTATTACTTATGTGATGTGTACCTTATCAAACATATACCATTTTTTTTCTATCCCTCACGAAACGACATAAAACAAACTAGTTCAGTAAATTACTCTTTCGAACAGATTGGTGAGTTTATATACCTCGGATCTCAGGTCAATTCCATCAATGACGTCTCGGCAGAAATAAAGAGGCGAATAGCATCGGCCAATAGGTGCTATTTTGGACTGCGTCGGCACTTAGGAAGTAGCTAGTTATCAAGATCTAGAAAAACAAGATTATATAAGACGCTAATTCGAGTAGTGCTAATCTACGCATCAGAAACTTGGGTACTTACGAAGTCTGATGAAAGGGATCTCCAAACATTTGAGAGAAAGATACTCAGGCGCATCTACGCCCCAGTAAAGGATGGTTTAGCTTGGAGAAGACGCACAAACAGAGATAATCAAGACAGCTCAATTCAAAAAAGGAATTTTCAGACTTCGTTCCATCACAAAACCCTGCTCTAGTTCTGGGATAGAAAATTGTATAGCTAGGGAAACGAGGGTAGATATTTTGAATAAAGCTGTCTTGATTTTACAGAGTTATCTTACTTAGGAACTTTCCTTTTAAAACGGACTTTTGGTTTCAAATTACTTCATAAAATTATAAGTACCAACGCGCTTTGACAAACCCTTTTTTTTATAGGCGGGGTGAATTGGATGTAATCGAAGGTATAAACTAAAAAAAAAATAGAACTGATGACTAACTAAAAGGAAGCGAAGAGGCTCCCGACCACCTGTTGTTCGATAAATATTCTGCCGGTTCACCGATAGTGATGGCTAATTGATTTGAGACAAGACAAGGTGTCCCGGGAGTGGATTATTCTGTCGCGATGAGCGATGAGCGGTGTTGATGGATGCTGTTACTCCCTTTCTTCATCTTATTCTCTCCCCTTTAACACCATCAATTATTACCTTCCACGTGCTCGGCTATCGATTTACTACTTTTTTTAAGTACACAATCGAAAATTTATGAAGATGAAATCAATTTAAAACAGAGAAGTTTAGTCGGTACTTAGTGTTTTCGTACTCATGAAATCAACGTCTTTATCTGTAACCTCTTCTTATCACTCGCCTCATTTGAGTTATTGGTTGATTGGTTGTTTTAAGTTTGAGGCGTAAAACCGATTGGTCATCAACGCCTTAGTTTAGGTTGGTTTAAATATATGTTTATAAATAATTTATAATCGTTTTTTAATAATATTTTTTATAAAGCCGGAATAAAGTAAAATAGATAAAAAAATGAAAAAACTAATAAAACTAAAAAAAAATTAATGAATAATTTTTTTTTAAAGAAAAAAAGTATAAATAAAGAATAAATAAGATAAAATAAAAGTAGGAGATAACTGTATTAGATATTCTTAATTAATCCTTATTTTGATAGAAAGGCTTGTTTTGATAGAAAGGCCTAATTATCAATTATTGTAAAAACTTATCTATGAAAGTTAGCGATTTCAACTCAGTTTTGGTTATGATAATTAATCTTTGTTATAATTATTTGTTGTAAAAAAAATATTTAAATATAAATGTAAAACTGTTCTTGTTAAATTATTTTTTTCTAATTCTGTAAATTATTGTATTTGGAGTTTAAAAGTAGTCAGAAATTTATTCTAATTTTTAAATAGTTTTCTTCTGGATCATAAGTTTTTTTTTAAACCGCGAAGTGACAAATTACTATTATTTACATTAGATTGAATTAAATATCTATTGATATTTACGATACCAATATTAGTATTATTAAACTCAATAAAATAGGCTTTCATAGGAACAAAATAGCTATTGTCGTAAATCACATTGATAGATATACTTCCATTATAAAATTAATATTTTTTTCTTGATAACTTTGTATACTTTTTTAATTGAAAATATTTTTAACTAATAAGGAATTATTATTATGCTCACTTTAAATGGATATTTGAATAAATTGCTTATGGCATCTAATTTTATAATTGAATTAGAATCACGGAAATCAATGAAATTGCAGAAAACTGTCAAACATTTTTTTTAATGTTAGGAATCCGGGAATGTTTATTCCTGAACACCTCATAGATATTATTTATTAATTACAATGTATTTAAAAATATTATTATTATATATTTAAAAATATCCAAAAATAAACAAATAAAGAACGAAAGGAAAGAAAAAACAAACAGATAGAGGATAGAATAATTAAACAAATTTACAATATAATTGAGATAAGGGCAATTGAAAGGAAGCCAAGGCTCTGTATAAGGTTGCATTGGCAAATATTAAGAAAAATATACATGAATACATATAAATTAAATATATTTTAAATAAATTCGCATAAGGAACTATAAAAAAACGGCCGTCAGATGATCATTAATAGGTTATGAGACAAATTTTCTTGTCTGCTGATTTAATTTTGAGACACAATATATAAACTTAATTAGTTTATGACAAATTTTACTATTTAAAGTGTTTTCGTAGTATACCAGAGCTTTACCGTTTATAAATTTCTAAGAATTCGTCGTCCTCGGCTGCTTCGGTCCATCTTTAAATAGTTCTCTTACCAAAATCAATCTCCATCTATAACTCTTTTTTGAACCGACAATATTTCATTGATTTGACCAGAATATTGTGAGGCTTAGGAATGAATAAGTGGCCTGATTGAAAACCAGATGTATTCTTGGGCACCGAATATTTAAATTTCTTGGCTATTGCAGAGTTGTGATTCCGTTTCTCTAGACACGTATCTTATCGATACGTGAAATGTATCAACCTTGCACCAACACTGTCTCCATATAGAACTGTAATATTTGATTCTGGTTCATTGAAAAATGAAGCTCACGTCGAAACAAGGCAGAAATTTTGTGGTTTTATGAAAATAGGTAAAAAAATATAGTGAAATTCCAGCGTATAGTGAACCTGATATATGACAGCTTATCGATTTTTTCTAATAAATGGATTATTCACTAGAAATACTATTTTAAAATTATGATGGATGCATATAAGTATGAATTAACGGTATGAAATACTAATTCGATCATAAACGCCAATCCCTTAACTATCAGTTTAAGTATTTACGATTCATTTAGATAATTTATCTGAGGATTAAAGTGTTACATAACTTTTAATATTATGTTTTCACGTTATTCAGGGATGTAATCTGAAAAAACAGTATTTAAAGAAAGTGCGATCAAGCATTTCATTAAAAGTTGTTTTTGAAGACTCCCATTGAAAAATGGAATCTTGTTTGGACTAGGCAAACCAATCCACCAAGCCTCCACAAATCCGTACCATTCATCATCTCCTGAAGCTAAGTCCATACAGAGGAGACTTTGCACAATAATGCAATTTCCCTCTGAACATCTGCAGACTAATCTATTTTTTTTTTTGGCAATAACACGAATAATTATGATATTCGACAATTGCCAATATAGATATGTCTAACTCCATCTCATGATTAAGTTACCTCATGTTTATTTCGTGAAGTCGAATTTTATATTGAGTTGTTTGTCGCTATTCACTCATAACGCCATTCAATTACTTTGATTTAGATTAGTAAAACCAGTTATTTGTAACCCACGAATTCTAAGGCAGATAGATATGAAGTATATGTTGAGAATTGAGGCAAGCCGAACAGAAGGAAAACTGATAAAGTGCGAATTTGGTCATTTAGGACTGTAAAGAGGATATCTCCATTAATGTACGAAGTTGGATGACGAAAAAGAGGAGAAAAGATCTAATTAATTTCACAGTAGTAAAAAGTTGTCACTTTTCTCGTCTCCAGAACAAAAATCTAACGAGGGTGTATGAAAAATCCATCTCATGATTGAGGTAGCAGTGTTTAATCTGAATACTTAATTTATAAAATTGATTTTTTATTATTAAAATAAACTATAAAATACCAACGTACAGACATTTGCCATAATCTATCACAACTTTATCAGGGTTATTTCTATCAAAGATTCCTTAATAAAAAATTAAAATCTTTATCTAGATGACATAAATCATTTACTGGAAAAAAGTAACACAAGAAATCTGGAATTTAAGATTAAAGATTTAAGGGAGCGAAGTAGAAAGGGAAATGTCATCCTACGGAATCTGCGCAGGACTTTTTGATGATTGACGAGTATTAACCTTCCTTTATATAATGAAGATTTGATATTCATTTCAGCCTAATGCAACCAATTATTAATATTATACCCCAAAAGTTTTAAAACGAGAGGCGTGGCAGAGGAATGATGGTAGTAGTAAAATAATGACACTCTGCGACCTCTTTGCAGGCCACATTGAAGATTGACGGGCATTAACCTATCTTTCTGTGATAGAGTTTTGATATTAATTAATCTATTTCTGTCTAAATGCAATCAACTATTAATATTATACTCCGAAAGTTTTGAAACGAGAGGTCGGTCCGAGAGGCGTGACAGAGGAATGATGGGCGGTAGTAAAGGAATGACATTCCACGACCTCTGCGCAGACTTTATGATGATTAAGGAGCATTATCCTACCTATAAACAATAGAGATCTGATATTCATTAAGTAATTTCAGTCTAAATGCAACCAATTATTATTAATAGTACACCCAGAAATTTATATAACGACATTTTTCGATATCGATGGACGTTCCGAGAGGCGTGGCAGAGGAATGGAGGTTGGCAGTGGTGGAAATGACATCCTGCGATCTCTGGGCATGCCTTATTGATGATTATCAAGCATTAACCTACATATAAATAACAGAGTTATAGTATTTATTAATGTATTTCTATCTCAATGCAATCAATTATTAGTATTATACTCTAAACGTTTTAAAACGACATTTTTCGATTTCGGAGGACAGTCCGAGAGGCGTGGCAGGGGAATGGAGGTTGGTAGTAGTGGAAATGACTGCTATGTCTGCGCAGGCCATATTGAAGATTCACGCGCGTTAACCTATCTTTATATGATAGCAATTTGATATTCATTATTATTTCCCAGTCTAAGTGCAATCAATTATTAATATCAAACTCCGAAACTTTTAAAACGACATTTTTCGGAAATTTTTCGACAGTTTCGTAGGACGATCCGAGAGGCGTGGCAGGGGAATGGAGGCCGGTATTGGTGGGAATAACATCATAATGAAGATTGCACAGATCATAATGAAGATTGACGAGCATTAACCTATCTTTCAATGATAAAAATTTGATATACATTAATTTATTTCCGTCTTAATTCAATCAATTATTAATATTTCATTCCGAAAGTTTCAAAACGACAGTAGGTTGCTTGACAAATTTTGTATTTTATAGTTTTGAGAATGCCTCCTTATTGAACAAATTTTCCATTCTTAACTCTATTCTTATATTATGATATAGTATTTATATAATATAAATATAATTGTTATCCTTCCTTTTCTCGGCTTCAACAGGAGACTTAACCTACCCATACATGAGTCAAGAGTAAGGTTTTAAAAATTAATTTTTCATGTTAATCACGTTTCTTTCGATGCTCGCAGTTCCGAGCAACACTGCTGTTTGCTTTTGTCCCAGAGTATTACAGCCAGTACTCATGTTTAAACTACACTCACACATTCATCTTCCTTAAGGATTAGCAAAATATAAGGCTTTTTATAAGGGATTGTATGATCAGTAATGATGTACTGGTCCCAATAAAACTTGTAGTGCGGTTTTTCAAATATTGGTTGATTATTATTATTATTATGTATTTTTACGCTAGCAGTCCATAAGCATTCGACATGACTTTCAGCAAATGGGGGTAATGGGTGATATTCTATCAGTCTATTGAAATTGTGATGATTCATCATACTTATGGCATCAGATGCAAGGAAATATTAGCATGAAAAAAAAAATCAATAGCATAAAACGTAAAAATCAGTGAACACTAAAATTTAATTATTTTGTCTTAGGCTTTGGAACTCCTTTAATCTTTTAAATCTGTTCAAAAAATTATAATACTTACTTAAAAAGTAAACGAGAAGATATATAAATTTAATAAACGTAAATTTGTAGAATGATCGTAAAAAAGAATGATCTCAGCATAATGTACAATAGATAATTATAATTATTTAATTATAAATAATTATAATTATAATAATTTAAATCAAGTTTTAAGTAATTAGTGATAAAGAAGATATGCCACTGATTATGTCTACGAGTATCATATCGGTGAATAAGCGGTTAAGTCAAATTTTGTTCGGAATAAGTTAATTGTACCGAGGGAAGCGATAGAGTGTCATTTTCGTAGTGCACAAATATTTAAGTTAGGACATGACATATGGAGTTATTGCGGGCATTATTACTCCATTTCAAGTCAAAGACAACGAGAATGACGATTCCGATTCCCTTGGTACAATTAAACTATAAAATTCTTAACGACTTATATACCCGGACTGCAGATACATTTTATGTATAGCAATTTCCTTAGTATCTTAACGACCGCTAGATTGATGAATGCTTACTTTGATGTATTTGTAGAATGCTGAGTGATTCCAATAATTTAGAGAATAATTATTGTAATTATGAACAAATACATTCAGTGTAATAACATTTTTATAAATTTAATAAAATGTTTTCATTGATTGTAACTTACATTTTCTTATTCTTACATCAACCTATTCTTTCATTAAGAATGCTTAGGGCTAATATTAATTCATAGAACCATTTGTAAATCTGTGTCATAATTTAAAATATTTATCATACTATTTCTAACATTATAATTTAATTACATTTGTCAATCGTAACTAAAATGTTTTTATCCACGAACTAATGATTTGAATAGAGTTTTTCACTTATTAATTAACAAATAAGAACAATAAATATTTACTTAAGAATTTTCTACAACTGCTCGCGTTTCACGATACTTTCACACTCACTAGACAAACGTTCCATACCCCCAGTTAATTAAAATACATGGCTATTTTAAGACCAATATGGAATTATGGAGTAAAGCTTTGGGGCTCCACTAAACCATCGAATTACTATCGTGCCAAATCCTAACAATCCGAAGTCCTTCTTAAAATCCTCAACGCCCCTTACTAAGTTAAGAAAAAAAGTCATCTGTAATGACCGTAATGTCTAGGGATGTGTAGATACTGGATTTTCCTGTATCTGATACAAGTGGTACTGATACCTTTCTGTATCTGATACTTCTACTTGATACTTTTGTATCAATTGATACTTTTACTAGTCATGGGTAGTTAGTGGGTTTTCCTGTATCTGAATACAAGTGACACTGACACTTTTCTCTATTTGATACTTTTACTTGATACTTTTGTGGTTGAATACATATATCCCGACTCTTCTAATACGCAAAACAGAAGCCTTCCTTGGGGCATCAGTTTTTGTTATAATTTTTAAAGGAAAAAGAGTTATTCGCCAAAATAGTACCCTGGACAAGGCATCAAATGATTAAAATCATGTTTTTTACTGGTTAATTATTTTTTGAAATGTATGGAATTGAACAATAAAAATATATTTTAACCCTACCTCAAACTTTTGATATTTCTAGCACGTTCCATGACGCAGAATTCGAGTTGTAATACAAAATTTGTCTGTCCGCCGCCGCACGCTATACTCTTTAAAACGCTATAGCTTTTATTTTTTGCTTATCAATTTCAATCATTTATATCAACCGCCTTTACTTTATGGTATAGATATATCCATTAATGAACCCATATTTGCCCGGACATAGCTCTAAACATATAATAACATACCTCTAAAACATATGTACTGAATTAATAAACTGTAACCATTATAATTCTTTTGGTGCTTACTTATCCCAGATGCACTATTTAAACACAAGAACAGACCTCTGGAAAAGAATCCAATTAAGACTAGGGCATAGATAATATAATTTGAGAAATCATCCTAAATGATTACTCTGGCATCTCAAAATAAAATAGAATGTCCAAAATATATTTAAGAGTAGAACAAAGCAATATATATATATATATATATATATATATATATATATATATATATATATATATATAATGTTTAAGAACTATGTCCTATAGTAAAATAAATTCCACAATTTGATTCAAAAAGTAGATACAAAAAAAAAATATACCTGTTTTAATTCTTATGTTATAGTGAATATATTCGTGAATACTGAATAGCTTATGCTTCTTACTAGGGATGGGTAAGGTTGTATCAATCTGACCGTATCTGATACTTGTATCAATTCATACAAAAGTATCAGGTACATTTCGACTGTATCTGATACTCGTATCAACTACTTGTACAAAGTAGCACAAAATACAAAGTATCAGATTGATACAACCATACCCATCCCTAGTAATGTCCCATTTAATGCTGAATTGGCCCAAACCTATATCAAACCTTGATTGATTATTTATTTAAATGCACTTTATGCTGCACCGGCTGATCGGATGATGCAGCATACTCACAGTGGGGGTCCTAAATTTTACTTATCAAGGTATAATTAGGATGGGACTCTTTAACGGGTATCTGCCGACGCATATGCTCGGGGCCTCTATTTTACGCCCCCTCCTAAGAGCGGCATAACCCAAGATTTTTTTATTCCCTTTAAAAAAAACCTAGGGCCACCTGCCGGGGTGCGAACCCGAGATCTTTGGCATAGCAGGTTGTTATGCTAACCACTAGACCATAGGTCGCCCCCGTAAAAGACAGGGGTCATGACAAATTTTATTGCCACTTAAACCCACTAGTTAAAAAACATAACTACACCTTAAATTCCCGATAATTCTCTAAGAAAATGGTCTCATGATCTTCCACGTTGAATTTGTAGTTTCATTACTAACAGTACCTGCTTTTATAACAAGTCAATATGTATCATTCATTCAATTACCAGACTATGTATTATTTATATGTATTACCAGAATATGTATTTTTAATATATCAATATATCAGAATATGTATGTATCATAGTTGTAAATTTCAGTAAATAAATAAAAATATGTTTTCTACAAATTCCGTTTGGCACTTATTGCATATGTGTTCTATGTTTCTAAACGCTCCCTTAGGAAATCACTTAGAAAAATGTATTGAGGGACCCAACATCGAAGGCACTATCTATCTTGATTGATCTTTCTGTAGCAGATCCCTTGAGACGTGTCAGCCTCCTAATCGGATTCTGTGGTAATAATATTACTACTAAATCCGCTTAGGAGAGAGACACAATACATATGTCTATCAGATTGCTGACTGGTAATTTGCACGGATCGAAGCTTTGAATCTGAAAGGTCTTATTCATAATCCAATTATTTGGAGTTCCAATTGATAACTTTAATACTCAACAATTAACGCACTAGGAATTATTGTATTCCATGTCGGTCGGCTATAGTGAGCATGAGTTTTAAAATTCAATACATTATAATTTTTACCACGATGAACAATGGGAGAATTGTATAATCAATAACTTTGATTGAATGGGCATTACGAAGGGAACCGGTGGTCTTTTGAAGTTCCGTTTGTTTGTTGTATTTAGTTTTTTTTCTCCCGTTTCGTATTCTTCTTCAAATAAAGAAACTGGAGAGTCGTGCAAAGACGACGATTCAATCGAAATTGGCCTTTACCAATTACCTGAGTTGCCACCATCGTTCTAGTTGTGAATTTTGATTATTCTCAAAATATAAAATATTTCCATCTTTTTTTTATATTTACTATAATTGTTCAGAACCGTTGTTTGTTACTTATTTTGTTTTTTCCGTTTAACGTCACTTTATGCTTGTATGGTTAATCCGATGAAGCTACAGTGGGGGTCTTAAATTTTTCACCCCATTTAATAAGTATATGTTAGAATCTATTAACACGCCGCCAATTTCCGAAATTGGGAGTATCCAGTAATTGGTAGTGCTCTAAAATATAAGAAAATGAGAGTAATAACTATCTTATTTGCTCAACAGGAGCAAGGCCCTTTGATCTACAATGATGATTATATGAGTTTTATATTCAGTTTTTTTCATTTCCAGGCAGCAGACTTTTATGCAGCACATGTTTAGTTCTGTATTTTTTTTTTTTTTTTTCACTGCTTCCTAAATTTCTATTGTTTACCGCTTCCAAAAAATATAGTCATATGTTTGATATTATTATTCTATATGTGAAATTTGCTTGAGTTACATTTAGTCAGTTATCACGCATGTTATAAGCCTCTTCTCTGGGTAAACTCTTTTCCGAATTGTCAGGACCGGCATTTTTTGACGTACGCTACGGTCACCTCACCAAATCAAAAACCAAGAGGCTGATCAAAAAGAAAAAAAAAACAATGTCTTAATTAAAAAAAATTGACAAAGGATAATAACGAAACAACAATCCAGGAATACAATGGCAAAACAACAAACGGTGATTAGCGTCACCTCTTGGTTTTTGACCTAAATGATGTATGGTCTAGAAAACGTGAAATGCTATCATATCCTGCAGTTGTCCTGTTTGCTGGAGGATCAGAGGTTAATTAGACTAGTTAAATTAATCATGTTAACATTATTAATAAAATAAGAGATTTATTTAATTATACAACTGGGAATAGTACAATCTGAATTTTAACTAAAATTAATTAATATTATTGAGTTATCTGTCTTAAATACTTTGGTATAGTAAAGAAACAGAAAACATGAGATAGATAAAGAGAGAGAGAGAGAGAGAGAGAGAGAGAGAGAGAGAGAGAGAGAGAGAGAGTGAGAGAGAGGGGGTCGAAGGGGGAAGGAGGGGGGAGGGAGAAAGAGAGAGAGACAAAAAGAGAACCATAGGCAGAGAGTGAAGAAGATCATGAATTCGCTAATTAGTTAGAGGAAAATTAATTGAAGTATTTATTCTACTGGCAATTGTCATAATAATTTGTATTTTTAATTGTGAGAGTTTTTAGCTACAGAAAGGCTTCTTGTGAGAGCTGAATTTCCACCTGGATTCTTGTTTCGTTATTATCCATTATCAATTTTTATTTTATTTTATCAAGACATTGTATTATTATTTTTTTTTATCAACCTATATATATATATATATATATATATATATATATATATATATATATATATATATATATATATATATATGCATACACATATAGTTTCCGGGATTTAGGCAAAAATACCACTGGAATAAAAGGGTTTTGCCAAGGCGTATAGGGGATGTAGTATCCCCTTATTGTGAATAAAAAATATTTACTTATGCAAATGACAATCAAAGACCACTTACTGAAATTACCTTAAATAAATTGTCTACTATTTTCATAACGTAATGAGATTGAGTGAGAAATCATGCGTAGATAACTATATTAAATGGCATGTGGCTAGGATGGAATCAGCCAAAAGGAAATTATAATTTAAAAATTAATAAATAAATGAAAAATATATTTATATATAGTTTGAGTAAGAAATACATAAATCATGATGTGGATATAAATGCTAACTATCGAAAGTGAAGATTTAGTTTTCATTTGTAGTGTTTATTGTAAGATTGATAGTTGACATAAAATTCATATGAAGTCATTTATCAGGCTCAGTACTACATATAATGACAGGTAAAATACGTTAGACGATCCGCACTGGTTTTAAATGAACTTGGAAACAGTACTTTCACTCTATTTTAACTTTCAGTTTTTAGAATATGTATCGATGATGCTTGCTTGATTCAGTTTCTCAACATATTCTTTATTTTCTTAAATGAGATTCGTTTTAATAACTTCGTTTCGGCAGTAAAGAAATATTATTGCATAACTTAGAAGTAATGTAGACATAAACTAATTGTTAATTTACAATATTGTTTAAGTCCAGTAAATCGGCGAACATTACAAATTCAGATGAGATAGAGTTGCTTAACTCACTGAAGGGACTTGCAATGTCAGCAGTGTTTGCTATGTCTAGTCGTACAACCGCTGGTCATTAGCAATTGTGTTTCTAATGAGGTCAACCGTGTCATCACTAAGGAGTCTACATCGTCCCAGGGCACTGGGCATATGTCTTACCTCAGGTAATATGTAGGTAGTGGAAGTTATGGTTAGAATATGTTGTTGAAGATATGGATAATGTAGCATTAGTAATAGTATAGGTAGGCAAAAACCATGAAAAAGATAAAATAATAGTTTTACCTCAGGTAATATGTAAATAATGGAAGTTATGGTTAGTATATGATGTTGCAGATAATACTATACTACACTAATAGTATATTATATACTATATAATATATAAACTAGTTTAATATAGGTTGATATTTGTGTAGTATAAGTTGACAAAAACCAATAAGATGATAATATTTTCATTATGACAGGCAATTTTTTTTATTACTTCCATCTATTATATGCATATACTCAAAAATGTAGATTCGGTTATTATACATAATTCGTGGCATATTCTATAAAGATATACTGAATGTATACTATATATAATGTATGTAACGTAATAATATGCTATCTGTTCCGCAGGTTGTCTTGTATGAGTTGAGTTACAAGTTTTAACTGTTTATTAGTCTGTGTTTTTAATATTTTCTAAAAATACAAGATATCCTGAACTTTTGAATAGAATAGAATAGAGAAATAATTTAATTCTGGGACCACCTCTCTTAAGAATATCCCAAATGAACAAAATTTAATAAATATATATTTGGCCAAAGGACTACATTATTAGAATAATCAATATTTACATAATAATATGAAAATAAATATAAAATAAAAGGTATGTTCTGATAGAGGATTAGAAAAGGCAATACAAAAAAAAAAAGCCCAATAGAAATTTACAATAAAAAAATAGGCTAATAAAAAATAAATAAGAGCATCTAATAATATCATTAGGAGTGAGTTCCAAAAAGTGGTACAACGGGTGAGAAAGGAACGTTTTTTTTTTGTTCTGTGGGAACGGATATAAATGCAGGAAAGGCGAGATATTATGATCTGAGCTTTGATAGAGGATTTGAATTGTAGGAGACTATAAATACTTATATATGTGTGTGTATATATATATATATATATATATATATATATAGTATGGAAAAGATAATGTAAATATGGATAATGATTTTATTTCAGTAAGTATTTCATCAAGAAATAAAAGATTCACCAACATTTCGAAGTTTAGATATTTTAAGTTTGTTGAAACGTTCATTTATCGATTATTAGATTTCTTGATAATTTACAGATGCTTACCGATGTATACTTATTTTCCATAATTACATTATCTTTTCCATACTATACCTCACGATAGCTTGTATCACATATTTTATCATCCACGCTGTAAGGCGTTTTTGTTTAAAATTCCTTACCCATCCCCATTCGAAATATCTCATCTATTAACAAAATTAAAAACCAATCTTCAGTTTTCTCCTAAAATGGAATGATACCAAAATCAGTAAAAATTTGTCTACAGGTTTATATATCAAGTTTTAGTTTCATTTTTGGTGTGGTTTGCCAGGACCTACTTGCAAATTTGAATTCTTCTCTCCCTGTTCTTTTCCCTTCCGTTCTTTCCAACATTCTTTAATCATTTCATTGTGTTGCTTCTTTCTACCTTTGAACTATAACTTTGTCCCTATTTTTTTTTTCACAATTCCTCTGTACTCAAGATCCTCTTCCTAAAAATCTCGCTGTCCACAGTATCGCCTTCCTTTATAGTATTTATTTCTACATCATACGTTACTTCCTGGATCCAACTGGTTGTTGACTTTTTCTCCCAAAGGTACTTGAATATTCTTTCCTTAATCTGGAATTCAATAATCAATTCAGAAAATGTATCCAAAATAATAAATTTTTCATCCATTACAAGTAGTATTTGATTGTATAATTTAAAATATTTGCTATAACACAATAAGTTAGGGAGGAAGCGGGGTAGCGCAGTTAAATAAATTATGTGTTAACCGGAAATAACTCCGGTGAGATATGCAGATCCTAACCACCCAGCCTCAATAAAGTGGGTTCCCTCAATTGAGGGAAAACCTGGAGGTTGAGCCTAATCTAGGAAAGGGGGCGTCCTGTGGTCCAGTGGTTAGCGTAACAAACTACTATACCCAAGATCGCGGGTTCGTAGCCCGGCAGGTGGCCCTAGGATTTTTTAAAAGGGAGTAAAAAATCCTTAGTTACGCCGTCCTTCGGAAGGGACGTTAAACGGGGGTCCCGAGCCTGTACGATGTCAGGTACTCGTTAAAAATCCCTATCCTAATAAAACCTGGATAGGCAAAATTTAGAGCTCCCACTGTAGCATCGTCCGATTAGCCATAGCAGCATAAAGTGACGTTAAATGAACAAACAAACAAACAATCTAGGAAAAATCACCTCTCTGTACACACCTTGTCCAAGATACAGTACAGTTTGAACTACCATGTACTGAACCCTTCATTGGTTGTAGTGGTAGAGGTTTTGCAGGATAAGATAGGCACCTATCACTAAAACTGTACACTTTTCTTATTCTTAAGCACTAAGTGTCCTAGCATAGAAATTACATTTCATTGTCAGTTGAAAACTAGTGCCTTACAACATAAAATTGAATTATATTTGTTTATAGGGCGGGCGACTGACAAGGGTTTCCTTGTGTGGTGAAGGGCTTTATAGTCCTGGCGATTTAGAGTCTTGGAGACCCTTAACTAGTAAATGCTACTGGGCCAGCAATATTTCATTGGCTAACTCCCTCCCCATGCAACTTAATTAGAAGAACCACCATATACATCCTTGCGCCATGCATATATTAAGATGTGTTTTGCTTATTCGTTTTGAAAGAATAAAATACAGTTTAGAATAATAAGCCATACATTTTCCCCATAGATTTTTGTCTAAACGATATATATATATATATAAGACATCATCGATTTTCCACAGATTCTTCTTGTGTCAATTTTTAACTCGGTGACTTATACTAGTAGTGTATATACTTACACTCGGAGATCAAACAATTGACCAAGAATCAAAATACCAAAAAACAATGACCCTATTAATATTTGATATCTGATCATTTATTATCTTACCTTTCTTCTCTTTCTAAACACAAATTGGTTGGTATTCTTGTTGATGTTGATTTATTTATTTATTATTAATTTTCCTTGGCACTACAGACCAATGTGGTGCTAGGCTTCCTCAATAAGCCTTCTCCAGGTGGCTCGATCCTGTGCGGCCGCTCGCCAGTTCTGAGTATTTATTAGATATTTATTAAATATTTATTAATTACAATTGTTATTAAGTTTTTATTTATCTATATCAAGATAAAAAGGAATCATTAGCACCCATCTGGAAATACTAACAATATGTTGACTGTAATACAATATTTTTAATTAGGTAATTATTTTATATTTAGTATTTTAACAGCGAGGTAAGGACCCTGTGGCGTCCCATGTATGCACCCTTGATTATAATAAACTCCTGGCCATTGAGTGTGATCTCGAGCAAATCACTTTTCCTGCTCAACCATTTGCTAATAAATATTACAGTGAAGACCAAGTACTTTCCAGGTTTATATTGGTATAGTTTTTTTTTACGTTTAAAAAGGCATCGTTTTCGCCCAGCTTTAGAGACTCCATAGCTAATACAATGATTTCAGTTTTCGTAGAGTTACACTGCTCAAATTTTACTCATTCCAAAAAATATATTCTAAAATGTCATGTGTTGGCCCCTTTACATTGGATTGTTGAATTAGAGTTTGTGGATAGCTAAAAGTTGAGATCCATGAGAGGTCTTAAAAAATTAAGAATGTTCATCATTTTAATATCGTAGTCATGTCTTAAGATATTTGCTTTTCATATCAAATGGCATGCTGTGGTATCTTAAAAATTAACTAGGTTTTAAATTTAAATATTCCTTTTGAAAAAGTAATTTTTCGATTGATATAAATATATGTTTCATATAATATCCCTCTCAATTTATATCTAATTTCGACTTAATTCCCGTGATTTATTAACTTTTCTGTCGGGTGATTTCCGACGACTATCGATTTTCAGTCAAAAACTAAATATATCAAAATAAAATATATTGCTCCTTCAAAACGACTACGACATAAATCAAAAACTATTATTTTTGAGCCTTCAGTTGCAATTTTATTGGTTGAATCTTTTTAATTCAAGAATGACATTTTTAATATTCCATTTTGAGCATAATAGGAATGCTTTACAATGCCAATAACCAATTTGTTTGTTTTAACTCACTTTCATATGCTTGAAAAATTAGGATTTTTGAGTTATGACATTGTACTTTTGAAGGAGCTATATGTTATTCCAAATTACTTTTATTTCTGAGCGTGTGATAGGTATACATTTCAATCTGACGGATTGAGATCACCAAAATACGTTCAATTATTTTACGGTCGTGTATAACAAAAAAAAAATAAATTTATGTTTTCCTATAAAATCTAATGTTAATGGCTTTAGGGCCTGAAGAACATAAAACCAGTTTTCAGGATGCGTGGACCCTTGATACACGAAAATCACTAGAATCATTTGAGGGATTTGTGTATTACGGGTGTCATTGTAATTGTACAATGCTTCCTTAAAAAAATAAAAATAATGTTGTATGGCTAATGACTGATATTACAGCAATCATCATTAATGTGGTAATCTAGAAAAACATGCATGTGAACCCCAAAGATATAATTCCAAATTGGACAGACAGCAATAGGCAAGGTAATTCCGATAGTCTGAACATAATACAAGATGTCATTCGATTTTTAAAGCAAATCTTTTATTTAAGATATACCATTGTTTCTGCCTCTAGAATAAAGAAAACTATTTCAGATAAATTTATGAATTTAAAAATAGTATTGAAAGATAAGTATTACTTACGTGGGCTGTATGAAGTCATTCTAAGCTAAAAATAGACCCTCATCAAATTATGATGTAGATGAGAAAAATATTAATGTAAAAAAAAAGATGCATTAGTCTAATAGCTAAACTTATTCATAATTTATAGCAAAAGAAAACTTCCACAAACCCTGAATATTTTACCTTCGCTGATTAAAAAAACCCCAGAAAAGAGTGTACTTTTCATAATTTTCAAAATTATTAGAAGACCCCTAAGTTTTTAATGATATTCAGTGACATTTATCTAAAACCCCTTTTGTACTAAGTTTAATTAGTTTGGGAAAGATGATTAAGATATTGACTGAGGAACTATAATCAGTATATTAGTCATATCTTTTTCTTCTTTCCTAGTGACCTTTTTAAAGATGAATAAAACATGGATATTTTAATTTATAAAAGATCTAAAATCTTGGAGTTTGATTTATGGGATCTAGACATCGTTTCGAAAATATTTTTCCACAAGGGATGACTTTAGCTTTTCATACATGATTAATAGCGGCGATAGACTATGACTGACCAAAAGAATATTCGCACATTTTTAAGCGGGTTTTTTCTACATTTTTCCTGCTATTGTAAAACTTATTTATAAAAGATAACTTTAATTAATTAAAATCAATGTTCTTTAAACATGTAAAGGAAGTCCGGAACATGTATTCATACTTATGCTGTTATATGTAAAATTGCAAATAAAGTTGTTGTTGTTATTCGCACATTTGAGCGTATTCAATTTCGAATGATGATGATATCTCAATTAATAATGTCCTAATGATACCTGGATTGACAAAATTTAGGACTCCCGTTGTTGCATCTTCAGATTAGCCTTAGCAGCATAAAGGTATATAATAGAAAACCAATCTACCTTAATTAATACTAGCATTATCCAGGGAGAGGTTAAATTTTACTTGGGTTACCAGTACTGAATACCATCTGTTATGTATGATTCAATACAATTTAACGCAGATTTTTGGAATTACAATAAGTACTGTGTGAGGAAGACTAAAGACGAAGCAGAGTGTAAGAGACTATGAGTAATGTGCTTTTTCGCTCCTCTTCTCAACATTCACTAAGTTTAGTAGATGAAAAGAGACGCGATGTACAATATTAGTTCGTACTGCCTCTCATTTTCCCAACAAGAAAGTGTGACATATTTTATCCTTTGCTTAGAAAACTAATAGGTAAATTGATTATTTACAACTATATACAATTGTCGGATTAAAATGTCTTTAAGTATATACATTCGTAATATTGGATTACACATAACGTAAATTTTGAAAGCATGGACCGAGTTAATAAGGTTACTTTGGGTAGTGGTCCGTGGAAAGAAGTTTGTATGCAGAGATTGGTAGTATCGCCATCGAAGCTTCGGGTTCGCAAAGCATAACTATTACTATGAATTTAAAAGATTATTATTGTTGAGCAGATCAGTAAATGTCTGATGGGGAAACCGGACGTATGTGAGAGAATTGCTTAATTAAAGGATTAATTAATTAACAACAAGTTCTAGTAATAATTCCTTGATGGATAATTGACATCGAGGCTTCGGGTTCGCTTAACCTTTTATTATTATTATGTCCATACGATTAACAAATTAAAATAAAATTTGTTATACGTATCTCAGTTTTTATACTATGTGTATGTATTACGAATAGAAACTTATATCTAGATATCTGCACATAGAATTGTTTTTTAATAAGAACTTTTAAAACGCAATACAGTTTGGTCCAATTTTGTGTTGGTGCATTAATAGGACGACCTATATTTAGACAATAAAGGGAATGTCCTTCGGGCCTCCTGATTAGATTGAAGGACTAGTCTCTTCTCGACATTGTGTTATTCGCAGAGGAATTTAGCAAGAGACAATCATTCCCAACGTGGGCACTAAAGCAGTCTACAAGTAACGAGTTGTTGAGTTCTTCTGCTAACAAACTGAAGGGATCCTGCTTGCCCGGAAGTTGCGGTAGATAAACAATGATGGGGTAGGAACGATATCCAAACACTAACAAAACTTTTTTTTTTATTATTCTTATAATTTTCGTTGACTTATAAAACTTTAACTGTAAATCATTATGAATAAACTGTAAACTGCTATGTTCGAAATGGTGCTCTCAAGTCATAAATTAACACAGTAGTTGTACATTATTCCAAGTCAAATAGGAGCTGAAAACATATAAATATTTTTTCAAACATGACGAATTTGTTTCAATATATTTGGTCATGGCAAACTAGTTATAAAAACGAAAAAATAAGACAAGCTTAAGAACAGAATTGCATTGAATAAATGGTCAAGTAGAATTCCGCACAGAGAGAGTTAACTATATTGTTTTTTTATCGTGTCATTTCGCAGTTAAGCTTGAAATGAAGTTATAATATAAACAATCACTCCATTTCAAGCCAGTGCCTGCCTTTTTATGCACTACGTTATTATCACGATTCCGCTTCCCCAAGTACAAGTAACTTTTTTTGGATAATATTATACTGGACCACTTATTTACTTATATAAATTCTATATATCGCTCTATTTATTGATTACAAAACGAGATCAAAATGTTTTTAAATTTTCGACTTCAGTTTACTAATTACAGAGTACTAATTTCCATTGTGGAAGGCTCATAAACAGCTTTGGCAAAAAAACTATTTAATATGTTAAAATTCTCAGAGGATTCTGCAAAGCCTTCATATGCCAACTCTTAATTTTGGGAAAAACCTGGTGGTTGTGCGCCATCTAAGTCAAATCACTTCCCTGCACAACTATTGTTCTAAGTTCAGTTCAGTCTCTACCATATACGGAAACCTAGACCCTTCATGGGTTGTAGTGGTAAAGGTTTTTTTAAAATTTATAATTATTATTTGAGGAACAGTTAGACACAAATGATTATTAATGACTTAAATAATAATATTTATCTTAAATCTCAAATTTCCTGACAGTTTAGCCTTAAAAATTATTTTTGCGATGATACTCCTGGGGTGATGTCCTGATTCACCATGATGTCTTCCCTCTTTATTTGTGCAAAAAAAAAACAAAAAAACTTCAAGATTCTTTGAATATAAGGAATAATTTATGCTCTAGTACTATTATTATTATTTTTTCACGCATTTAGAAAAAATTATTGTTAATAAAGACCATAGTATAGTTAGCAAATTAAAATATAATTATGGATTCTGAAATTCCTACTTTATGGACATCTGATAAAAACTCGTAAACTGGAATAGATTGATAAACTCTTGTAGCTAATAAATTCCTACCACGTGCATCTAATTTTACATGTATGCTACTAATACATAATTGATGATTGATGACTATGGCGACGAAGTCATAATATCGCTAATTGATTACAATAGTATTCGGCTGCGACCAGCATTCAAGCTCAACCGCCATGTTTGTCGTCCACCCCTGTTGAGATTTCCATAGTTGACCCATGGCTGGTATGATAGAATGAATAATTTAAACGGTCTACCACAGAGTAAATTGAGAGACCCGCACCTCAGTCACCGAACTATCCTTTCCACATCTAGAAGATATAGTTTGAATATTTCCTTGGTTATTATACATACTTGTTTTCTTATTCATTTAACATAATTCCATGTTACTTACTAATCGGACTATGTTATAGTCTTAAACTTTGCCTACCCAGGTATAATTAGGACAGGGATCTTTACTTATGAGTACTTGACAACGTTCAGAATCGGATACTCATTTTACGTCACTTCCGAAGGACGGAATAGCTAAGTATGTCTTTACTCATTTCAAAAAATCATAAGGCCACCTACTGGGCTGCGATGTAAAGATCTTGGGCATGGTAGGTTGTTGTGGTAGCCACTAGACCACAGGTGACCCTGTTATACAGAGTTAAATAGTACTACCTCATCAAGACTGAATCATGATTAAAAAGTGATGAAAAAGCCATTTACCAATATTGAATACACAAATCTTAGATTTTAACGATTTTTTAAAATTATTTTTTTGTATGTTCGAGGAAGGATGAGGTGAGCCACATTCCCGCTGATAATGTTAAGTTAAATTTTTTTATCTCTATGTTGAAAGATATTTTATTCCATATACACTTTCAATTCAAAACATGAATTCGTATAAGGCAATGTAAATTTTTTTAAACAAATGTTTTTCGCTTGAAATAATAGTTAATTTTTGAGTTTTCTGAGAACGATCAATAAAAAAATATCTAATTATACACTATTATTTATTTGTTACTATATCTTGTTTTTTTTTGTAACATTTACTTATTAATATATTTTTAAGTTGAACTCTAACCAAAAAAATAGTTGTATATTTTTATATTTTCAAGAAGCCTATTAGAGATTCCCCTTCTTTTTCCCAAATATATGTAGAAGGAACTTTGGTAAACTTTCATTTAGGCAACGGGGTATTTGTAGAATGCTGAGTATCTAAGCTAAACATTCCGGGTTCAAATTCAGCTGTGAGCGTTAAATTATTTGATCTTTCAACAGCCACGGATGGACCCTGTGGGGTTTATAAACCCTATATCCTTTATAAAGTCATTAACATGAATTGAAAACCTGGCGGTAGAGCGTAATCTCGGTCAAATCGCCTTCCTGCACAACAGTCGTTACCCATGGGTTAAAGTGGTAGTTATTTTAAAAAAATCCAATTCCGTCATTGAATTTTCTTGTCACCACTCATTAAAAAAGGGCTTTTAGAAGTAAGACCAGATTGTCATTGGTAAATCAACAATGGGCGCTCCGACCAATAGGATTTTCATATTACAATATTTTATTTTACTTGATGAATTTTCGAGAGATTTCCTAATCAGGCCTGAGCTCATTGTTCCAGGATTTTAGAAGCCTTTTCAATAGACTTTCAATTCAACATCACAATCAATACACAGAGTACATTTTTTATTAGTTATTTAATTATTTAGTAAATTGTCGTAAACCTAAATTTAAGAACGATTTTTCAAAATCCAAAGCAAAATAATTCTATATTTTATTAGTTAGTTGGTTTAATTTTAAATATTATAATTAAATACAATGTCCCCGGCTGGTATTAACTCCGGTAGCTTAGTTGGTAGAGTCCTGTCACGGTAAGACAGAGGACCCGGGTTCGAATCCCGGCCGGGGGCATATCTTTTCTCTTCAAAATAGAATGATTCTACATTATTTAAAATAAATTTATAAATAAATACACTAAACCTCTCTTAAACTATTTAAAAACAATCTGATATATTGAAAGAATCGAATTTACATTCTTAATTCATTAAAATCCATTAGTTAGAAGATATGGAGCAGTAGAAGATGTAGTTGGTTAAATATCAATATTCAAATTGTCAGCCAGAAAATTCAAACATTTAATGAGCGTACTAAATCGATATTATTTTCGATCAAAATAAATTAATAACTAATAAAGTTGTTTAAACCTTAAAAGTGTATATAGCAAGGTAGCTCAATGTGTAGACTCCTGAGATGCTATGCCGAAGTTCCATGATTCAAACCGGTTGCGGTAGATAAACTATTTAATCAATTAACAGCCACGGATGGACTCTAGAGATCTACAGACCCTCCTGGGGCCCACTTAGCCTCTATAATGTGGACACTCCTAATTGGTGGAAATACCCAGGTACTCCAGAGGTTAAACGTGATTTCGGACCTCCTTGCATTACTAACGGTACAGTCTCTATGTACTGAACCCAAGACCCTTCACCTCCATGCACTACCGTTCCCTTATAAACAGTACTTACAATGCTCTGAACCTAAGACCCTTCAGAGATTGTATTGGTACAGTTTTTCTTTTTAAATATTTGCCAATATCGCCGTTTAATGCTAATCGTATCATTAATGATTGAAAAGAAGGTGTCGTTAATTTAATACAATGCCTCGGGTTATCGATCTTAAAATCCTAACGTCGCATAAAGAGCGTTCTCAATCGATGTTTTGTATTAACCAAATAAATGAAAAAATATGCAAAAAATACTAACGAGTCGGTTAAACCTCTGTAATCTATTTATTTGGAATTGGAGCATCTCAGTGTTTAGAGCGTTGCATTGCTGTGACGAAGGTCCCGTATTCAAACTCTGCTGGACCCAAGATATCTGGATACAACAGGGAGAAAAACTTGTCAGTTAAGCGTGATCACCTCCCTGCACAACCGTTGTACACACTGTACAGTCTTTAATCAATACAACACGTATCTGTTCTGGTTTCGTCCCTGTCGTCAAGTTCTTTGCCTTTTTTTATGAATACTAACCATGCTATTAAGTTTGACAAAATTAGACTGGTTAGAAAGGGAATTAACTCGAAAAAAAATATGAGAAGTAATCGAAATAGTAAGCCATTCCAAAGATTTCAACAGAGAAGATGGTTATTAATTACGCAAATTATTGCTTCCAAACATACCAGTGGACAAGAAATAACAAAAATACTGACAGATTAGACAAACCAACCCGGTCAGAACGCATTCATACAGATAACAGCCGATCAGACTACTGGAAGAATAATAGAATAATAAAAGAACATTTTTAGTCTCAGATATGCAAGCCCTGAGGAAGCTAGCAGTATGACCAGCGAAACGTGACAAATAACTTGACAACATGGTTGAAATCAGAAGAAATACGGGATAAATGGATTAAAAATAATGGCCGAGGTTAATGTAAGAGAGAATTTCAGTCTCTACCACGTACCGAACACAAGACTTTCATAGTTTGTAGTGGTACAGATTTTATATTGTATAATGGATATTTATTTATATTTATCGATCCTGATTGCCCTACATATTTTTACTGAAATATTTTTTATCTAATAAATTATTTTAGAGTTATCGTTGTCATAGAAATTGCGTAGCAGCGATGTTAACAATTCCAGTGCTAATGATAATGTACGTAAACGGGAAAATTACTGATCGAGATTAGGACCCGGTGAGGAAAATCGCAGTTTATGGAGGGTGAATTATGGGAGCCGTAATATGTTACATGGAGACCCGGTTGCCAGGACGTAGTTTCATGCTTTACTGCCGGAATATGGCTCCAAATAAAGATG
This sequence comes from Troilus luridus, assembly GCA_964056705.1. Lineage (NCBI taxonomy): Eukaryota > Metazoa > Arthropoda > Insecta > Hemiptera > Pentatomidae > Troilus > Troilus luridus. The sequence goes on from OZ057413.1 coordinate 87,108,659, forward strand.
ACTCCAGCCAACATCCACTTTACTATCACCACATCTTAAAACACATTCGGTTTTATCTCTGACATGGATGTACTACCACAGATGTCATAAATTTTATATGATAATATTTTATTTTATGATAAAATAACATCAAGACGTATATAAACCGCTCGGCGATCAGTAATAACGCGTGAAATAGCAGTATACTAATTGTTACAAATGTTTTATGTATTATCCATGATTGCCACCCATACCGTATTCTTTATGTACCCTGTATTAAGGCCCAATATGATTAGAAAAGTATATAACATAAATAAATAAAATAAACATTTAGTTCTTATTTGTATATACTTAAAAACAAAGAACAACTAGCAGTCGATTGTAATCCCTGTAGAACTTATGCCAGCCTTACTTACCTATTAACTCATTATATTTATTATAATGATAAGAAATTATAAAATTTTAATTTTTTTTTTATGTACCTTACTCTTTATTTTTTCGCACTAGTTATTTCATAATTTTCTTACTCTCTGTATTCCTTTTCATTCTTATCAATTCTGTTCATACAAACTGTTATTCTTCCTTGGTACTGCAATGTTTTAGATTCTTTATTTTATGTTTTTTTTCACAGCCCTAAATATGGCCTACATCTTAGGTCGAAACGATGGCACAATAAAATAAGTTATTCTTGTTTTGAGTAATCATTGACTGCTCATTTCCCATTGACAATCATTGACCAGCTCCTACCATTATTAGAATTAACAAGTTAACTATTTTCCAACTAAATATAACTTATAAAGCAAGACAATGAACCGGAAGTTTTATATTCCCCTCATTATTGTTTTTTTCTTTTCTTAATCTACATAATGATGACCAACTTGTTTTTCTGAGTGAACCCAATTTCGTTATCTCGAGAAATAGGCTAGAAGTAAATCACCGCTAGTCTTATCCTAACTTTCTACTCACAAAGGCTGATTGCATTTTCCCCACGGGTCACCAAGAATTTTCAATGCCAATCGAAGTTATTCCTCTGATGAAGGGAAGAGTTGAAACTCAATCAAGGGAGCTTTGTCAGTAAGAGGCTTGGCCTCGGTAAAACCTTCACGTAGGCCACAATGTGACTTAACAGATTTGCTTGTCTATCCCATCCCAAATAGTTTATGCTTGTCTCGAAGTAAAAAAGAAACAAAGTATACTTTAACACCTCGACTCTCTGACGCTGTAAGATGAGGCCGAGTAGTTAAAATGGTTCGTCTTATGTTGGAAAAGGGGATTATATGGAAGCGTGCTACTGAATTATAATGAAATGTAATTTCTACACGACCGGAAAATATTTTCGTACTTTACTCAAGAATAAATATGTTCAAGGTGTTAAATGTATAACTATTTTATTTAGTACTATGTATAAGTATTATGTTGTAACGATAAGATAAATTAAATCATTTCTATTTGAACCTGATTTAGTTGCACTGAATACTAATATTTTTAAAATACACTACAAACACTCCCAGATTATCCAGCGTATGTCAAGAAGAACTGTTTCTTAGCACGTTTTTTTAGCTTTGCTTTGTATGTATGTAATGTACGCGAGAACAGATAGGTTCAAGACCTTAAGTGGATAACCACTTAAACATACTAGTATATGTTTGAATTATACTAGTGAGATGGATTAAATCCACTCTAGTGCACCAGCATGGCTTTGTTACACTTAATACTACTTACTGTTTAAAATTATACCCCAAGCACGTTATCATTGTATGTGAAGAAGAATCTTTTTTTTATTTAAGTGAAAACTTCTTTAGCCGCGTTTAGTGACTTTTGGCAGGGGGTAAACCTGGTCCGCGTCAACAACATGGTCGAGACTGGCGACACCTAGCGGTCTGTTTATGAGCTATACAATTTTTTTTAATCGACTTTAGTTCTATTCTATTGATATAGGAATAATAATATTTATCTAAAAAGTCATTTATTAGTTGTACTATTGATACTAGTAAAAAAAACCTGTACCAGTACGACCCGTGAACGATTCTGGGGGTTCAGTACATGGTTGAAACTGTACTGTTTCATGGACAACGGTTCTGCAAGGAGGTGACTTGTCCTAGGTCACACTCAACCGCCAGGTTTTCCCCTTATTATGGATGCCCTACTTTATAATATTTTATAGAGGCTGGGTGTGCCCCAGGAGGGTCCTAGATCCTATATGATCCATCACCGGCTGCAAACAGACTAAATAAAAGTAACTGCCCGCAGCGGGATCTGAACAAGGATTTCCGGCATGGCAGCTCAATGCTCATTCACTGAGCCACTCCGCTCGATTGATACTAGTAGCAGCTTAAAACATCAATAATTGGTTGAACTTCCCATTTTACTTAAATGATTTTATTTGTAATAGTTAAGTGTCTTGCTTGGAACTGATTGGAATGATTGGAACTACGAATGGTTTAAGTTTTGTTGAAGTTAACGATGTTAATAATGCTATAATGAAAATAAAATCTATGTAAGTAAAATATATGGTATAAATAACACAACATTAATACTAATAAATAAATAACTATAATTAATTATAAATAACTATAATTATTATTTCAATTTTTATAATTGAAGTTTTGCATTGATATTTTGTATTGAGCTTGCGCAGCCCATCATATGTTTTGATTATTAAATAAACTACTTTAAAATCTATATAATTATTATTCGGAATGTTAAATGTAAAAATTTAAATAATTTAGACAATAATTGGCTAAGAACAATCATGTCAAAGATACGGCCCGCGATCGCAATGTGTCACAAAAGGAAGAATCATGTTTTTTAGAGGTTTTAAACTTCACTCGATTCCTCTACTTCACTCTAGACTTCGAAATCACTCGAAACACCCTATTATTTTTGTTGAGAACAATAGAATCTTCCACGCGCTTCGATCCATAATTGCTTTGTAAAGTTCCATAATTGTTACGATTTTGGGATAATGTCACAAAAGCGTAAAGTTGTTAGTGAGTGGAGAGTTTTTCAGTCTAAATGGGAAATTGCATATTTTTTCATAGAATGGAAAGGTAAACCACTCTGGATTTACTATCACAGATGTCATAAATCATAAATTTTATATGATAATATTTTATTTTATGATAGAATAACATCAAGACGAAAATGAACTGCTTGGCGATCAGTAATAACGCTTGAAATAGCAGTATACTAATTTTTACGAATGTTTTATGTATTATCCATGATCGCCAACCATACCGTATCCTTGATGTACCATGTATAAGGCCCATTATGATTAAAAAAGTATATAACATAAATAAATAAAATACATATTTAGTTCTTATTTGTATTTACTTAAAAACGAAACAACTACCAGTCGATTGTACTCCCTGTATAACTTATGCCAGCCTTACTTACCTATAGTCGGTATTTTATGTTTCTTTTCACAGCCCTAAATATGGCCTACATCTTAGGTCGAAACGAAGGCACGATAAAATAAGTTATTCTTGTTTTGAGTAATCATTGACTGCTCATTTCCCATTAAAAATCATTGACCAGTTCCTACCATTATTAGAATTAACAGGTTAACTATTTTCCAACTAAATATTAAGAATTATCGTATTATTCCTTATAAGTTTATAAGCTATGATTTTCTTGATAATATGTTTTTATGTTAGTGAACTTTTAATTTGAATAATGATTGGGAATAATGTTCCCTAATTAACACGGTTTTATAGTTGTTCAAGCTAGTGCAAATTTTTAAATCAGTTATAGATTCATTTCTTTCTTTAATCCAGTGTGCTTGTTAAGCGGGAGCTCACAGTAAATACCATTAAGAACAGTTTCTATTTCAGTCGTGTATGAGGTGTGCACGTCCGTTACTCTTCAAGATGTAATCCTATGTTTCAGAGATGTGTTTATATTTGACAATTAAAATAATAATAATATCGTAGAGCTGTTACCAAAATACACTTTAAATAAAACCACCGCAGGTTTTATTATATCGTAACGGTATTACCAAAATACACTTTAAATAAAACCAACGCAGGTTATAACACTATTGTTTATTATTTTCAATTTGTTATTTCACTTCCTTTCAAATTGTAATAATAATACCTTGTTTTAAATGTTTTAATTCGGGATAATATTTATGGTTTTGAAAACGTATTTTTAATTTTACACACACTAAATAAAACTTATATTAATAACATAGATTTGCTGCACTAAACAATTATTTTTTTTGGTGAATCATTTTGTTAATATTCCATTATTATGCATTGTATGTAAAGAATGTTTTTAATGAACCTTAAGGTATATCTGTATATATGTTGAGTGAAATAGACTATATAGGCTAATTTTGAATTAGGCTCTGTAGATGCTTATGCCATTGCTGTTCATGCTAAAATCACGATTGCATATAATAAACAAATATCATTCAATTACAAAACTATATATTGTCTTTATATCTCCATAAAGGTCTCTTATTGGCTTTTGATTTAATAGTTAAATTAAAAAAAATCATTATATTAACTTAGTGAATTTTATTTGTCAATTTGGCTTTGGGAAATCCTTTATAAAACGAAGGTGGAAGAAAAGACACAGATGAGTAGATTAGATAAATTGTTTTATTTAATTTCTTATATTGCTTGAAGTATTTTTCTATTTCTAAAACAGTAGAGTGTTTATATAAAGCTTTTTTTTCTCCAGATTTGGATTTTCTGTGAAAATTCTTTGTACTGATAAAGTTCATATGACGTCCACTAGTAAGTAATGTTATAGCTTCATCGTTTCCTTAATATAGGTAATTTTCATGCTTCGTATTCTGAGAAACAACACATAATTATTTTTAAAATGTAACTTATACAATTATTAAACGTCCAATAGTGTAAAATTAATTTTAAAAACTAGAAAATCCTCATACAAGACTGAAAAGACAAGAAACCGCTCGACGTTTCAGGCTACTTCAACACTTACTAGACAAACGCTCTAAGCTCCCAGTTAATTACAAAAGACTCATCTACATGACCATCATACGACCTATTTGGACTTACGGAGTAGAGCTTTGGGGCTCCACTAAGCCATCAAATTCTTCTCGTATCCAATCCCTACAATCCAAAATCCTTCGTAAAATCCTCAACGCTCCTTATTTTGTTAAGAATAAAGTCATCCATAACGACCTTAATGTCCCATTTGTTGCTGATTTGGCCCGAACCCGGTATCTATCCTTTCATAACAAACTTCATTTCCACTCAAACCCTCTAGTTTCAAACTTAGCTTCCTCTTCAATTCCCGATAATCCTCCGAGGCGTCTGAGAAGAAGATGGCCACGTGACCTTCTTAGTTGAACATGCGATTTGAGTACTACCAGTGGGTAGTTTCTCTACTTGTCATTATATCATGTCATTATGTATCACTCAGCCAATTTACTTGTTATATTATTGTAATATAGTTGTAAATATCAATAAATAAATAATAAAAAAAAAAAAAAAAAAAAAAAACTAGAAATTTATTGGTAGGTGACCATAATGCATTAAAGTAACCATTAAATGGAATTTGGGTTTAGTAGAGATCTATTCACTACTGCAGTGTCCAAGAACGAACTCGGTAAACCTCTGATACCATTAGCGAAATTAAATCTGTCTGTATTTCACAAACCAATCAAATCCTTGTATTAATTGAGTTGAAAATCATATGTATTATATATATATGAAACTTATTTTTTATTTGTGCCTACGTTTCGACCTACATTTTTCACTGAGAAGCCACTCCTATTGGCCCTGAAGAGGCCTAGTCGAAACGTAGGCACAAATAAAATATAAGTTTCCACTTATTTGTGTGTATATTTTGACTCCACCCCCCGACATTTATATATATATATATATATATATATATATATATATATATATATATATATATATATATATATATAATTTTATTATATTTTTACGGTTGTTTTCTGTTAACGAAGTGGATAAATTACTGATTCAAAAAGGTCGGATTCCTCTATCTCCTTGATAGAAATAAATAAACAAGCCTTGATTATAATGGACTGTCTAAAATGCCTATGAACTCAGGTTTTTGTTATTTTTAAAAACCAATTTAGATGTAAATATTGCTGTATGTTATTTTTTAGATTTATCCCGAGGATTGCAAACGTAGGCTGCCATAGTGGGTTTGGAAAAAAACAACTTTTATTACACAAATTATCATTCGCTTTTTCGTCAGTATCCAAAATGATAATAATATTATATTATTTCCTTAATAAAACTGCCATTTAAATCTGTAATAGTATGTATTAGAATTGATAATGCACTGAGGATAAAAAAAATCTTAAACAAAATCGATTAATAAAATTATAATCCCATCAGAAATGTAGTAATAGCTTAATAGTAAGCACCTAAAATGTAAATATGAAATTATGCACAAATAAGCCGTTTGGTATCCAAAGGGAATAACTCCAAAATTTCAAAAAATGATTTTTTCATATTTAAACTAATTTTGTCTAACACATTTTGCTTCATTATTTCTCAAGGTTTTGAGACCAAATGAAATTTGGTTCTCTAACAAAAAAAGTGACAGTAAAATTATTATATAAATTGCTTTATTCAAAATTTAAAACATTTTCCCGTCATTTCATAATATGTTATAAATCTTATTTAAGAAATTTTTCATTGGTAAAAACTACATATTGTGGCTTTGAAAAATATAGAATTTTATTGTGACATGTCTTCTCGTTTTAGACCTAAAAAATTGCGCTTACGTGGCAAATAATTGACTAGATAATTTTTAGATGAGTCATTTGTTGTAAATTTCATAAACTTAGCAGGATATCACTCATAGATGAAATATAAATCACAAAATTATTTTATGGAATGAAAAATGATAATTAAAAACCGAACTACTAAAAACGCCAAATGAGATGAAATCAAATGAAAATAATAGATTGGGGAAAAATAAATCCATTTTTTTCTCGGTAGATTGCTGTGCTGTAGTGTATCTGGTAAAGTATCGATCAAAGGAATGCAAGTTTATGCTCGTTGTCAAGGTGGCATTTCACACTAAAATTTGGCTGTTTTTTGTTTGTTACATTCAGTTGTGAGTTACAGTGTGTTAACAATGGAATTCAAGAAAGAGAAAATTAGGTACATTTTACAGTTTTTCTGTGACAAAGGCGAAAAAGCAAGCCAGGCCGCTGAAATTGTGATTGGTGATTATGGTCCCGATACTGTAACAGTTAATTACGTGCAATTTTGGTTTCGTCGATTCCGTTCAGGCATGTTGATGTTAAAGATGCACCTCCTACATGCAGGGACAGGTCGAAAATGTTAATAGTCGTAGCATGGCCCAGGAGCTAAAGATCAACCATAAAACAGTTTTAAACCATTTGCACTAAGCTGGATTCAGAAAGAAGCTCGGTGTTTGGGTGCCACACCAAAAAACATGATGGATCGAATTTTCATATGGGAAGCCTTGGGCAAATGGAATGAAATCGACCCATTTCTTAAACGGATGGTGACTGGGGATGTGGAATGGGTCTACATACGACAATATTGTGCAAAAACCATCGGGGCCAAAGCGTGGTGAAGCAGCTCAAATGGTGGCCAAACCAGGACTAACGGCAAGGAAGGCTCTACTGTGTATTTGGTGGGACTTGAAAGGAATCATTTATTCTGAGTAGCTTCCGTACGGCCAAATACTAAATTCAGATCTCTACTGTCAACAACTGGACCGTTTGAAGTTAGCGACTGACCAGAAATGGCCAGAATTGGCCAACAGAAGAGGTATTGTGTTCCATCAGAACACCGCAAGGCCACACTAGTGCTTCAGTAACAGCTCTGACCGTCACTGTGATTTTTCTTATCTGTGATTTCTTAACTGCTACTAACTGTGATTCGTGATTCTGGCGAAATACTACCAACAGTGATTGCGTCGGCGTACTTAATTCCACATCTTGAATATAACGACCACAGAATACGCATGATAAGGATAATAATTACTTTGACACTTGCATAATTCACTATAATCCTATCAATATACATACAGATGGAATTATTTTCAATATCCTAAATAATTTTCCTCTTATGGTTTAACCCATTCAAGACCAGCGCCGGCTCTAGCCCATGTCGCGCTCGTGTGCAATCGTGACCATTTCTAAAGCTCCATATAACATGCTGATCTCGTGATTAGTAAATACCAAATACATGTATTTTCTTGGGCTTAGTTCTTGTAATTTTATGTCATGACCACTAAGTCATACTAAAACTCGATTTTATTTTCAAGTTTTTCATGAAAAATAACAGTTAAAAGTAATATTTGGGATCAGAAATCTTATTATCAAATTCCATTAAGACTGCCTTTTGTTTATAGTAAAATTGTGTACATATTAATAATATTTATGTATATATTGTGGATGAAGAAGAAAAATACTCAACAAAAAGAAAAAGATACCAAACAATCATATATCTGAGTTTGTATCTTATACAAGGTACAGATAAATACAATTTCTAATTGTTAACATTTTGAAATGAACTTCCATATAGTTATGTCGATTTCCAAGGTTTGGGGAGTGACCTAAGATTTAGGAGCCAAATCTCAAAGCAACAGACACAGTAGATCCAAGGAAAGGTAATGATAAATTGGATTGTTTATATTCAACTTTTGAATACAAGATATCTCATAATAAAAAAAACTATTGAATTTTCATAATTTTTTTCTATTTAGAATGCACATATTAAAATTTTTGAATATAACGATCACAGAATACGCATTATAAGGATAATAATTACTTTGACATTTGTATAATTCACTATATTCCTATCAATATACATACAGATGGAATTATTTTCAATATCCTATATAGTGTAAATTTCCCTCTTATGGTTTAATCCATTCAAGACCAGCACCGGCTCTAGCCCATGTCGCGCTCGTGTGCAATCGTGACCTATAAGCCCCCTAGTAGGCACGCGATTAAAATTGAACACTTACAGTTATACAAGGTGTTGGAAAAAACGGCAAATCCTCTAAGGAGATGAATGTGCTCATGAAACTAAACAAATTTTGCTATGGGATCAACATGAAATGAAATCGCGAAAATGAAACAGTTGTGTAGGGTAGGGATAGCATAACGGAAACTAAACGGTGACTTCAGATCATAATTACAAGCAGCTTTTGTTCAGACTAAGCTTGCTAAAATGAAAAAATATTTTCGGTTTTTCATACAAAGTGCCCATATCAGCTGATCGATTACTAATATTTTTGTTTTCATTTCTGCAGGTTTTGTTTATCAGAACAAAAGATGTTTGTATTGATGGTCTGAAGTCACAGTTTCAGTTTTCCTTACACGCTGTATATCTGTATACAAGCTCCCCTAAAAATTTGTAGTCAGTGCGAATACTTTGGGTATACATAAATCATCAATTCGAACAAATTTTACCACGGGGCCAACTCTGATATCTCGAAAAAAATCTGTTGTTCCATAGAAACAGTCATTGCGACCAAATGAATGAAACAGCAGATATTTTTTCACGATTTCAGAGTTGGTATTGATGAGTATATGCATTCCGCCAAAATTTTATTACATTAAAAACCAGATATAATTTTTGTTTTAAATAATTCTTACAATAGTAAAAATAGCTAAAAGCGAAATAAAAGAATTCAGATAGTAATTTAATTTTCACATTGTAATTAAAACATATGTTACAATACTAAGTAGTGTGGTGTTCGAAAAAACGAAACAAGTTCAGTCTCAAGACAGTTGTCGTGGGAGAAGGTTGTTACTCTACTTGCTACTTTGCGCTTTGATTTGTCGCCATCTCTCCATCTTCTTCATCTTCTCAAATCTCACCAGTATAACTTTATTTTCACCTCACCTTGGACTTACCGGTAAGAGACATTTAGTTATTTCTACTCCTCATCATATCGAATTATCATCTCATCATCTTCAAGAACTCACTTGAAACTTTTCAAGAACTCAGTTATTTTTATTGATTCATTGACTGTTACTATTTTTTGTTTTAAAACTCATTCTTTTTTTTTTTTTTTTATTAAATAGTTAATTTCAAGTTTGTTTTTTTAAAACTAATTAATTGTACGTGCTTATTGCATTCTCTTTTTCATAATTTTTATTTACAGGAGATGCAGCACAGTGAGGAACACATCATCTTGGTTTTCAAAAGCTATAGAAATAATTTGGTCAAAATTTTGTCAAATCTGCATACTATGAGGTTTATGTGAATAATTATGTATTAAATTTTCTTTATTTATTTGTTTTAAGTCTATATATCGTATGCTGTTGCAGTATGTCAAACGTTTCCCAATAAAAATTATATTATCCTTTAATCTTCGAAAATTAAAAAAAAAATGTTACTTTGAAAAAATATATGTTTTAGGGAGCGGGGTGGCTCGTTGGTTGAGTAGGCATTCCGAAGGTCCTAAGTACGAATTCTGCTCGCTGGTAAACATTTATTTAATCTGTTAGCTGCCGGAGATAGGTCCTATAGGATCTAGGACGCTCCTGGGGCTTACCCTCAGCCTCTTTAAAGAGGGTACCGAAAATAAGGGGGATCTGGCGGTTGAGCGTGATCGACAAATAACCTCTTCTGCACAACCGTTGTCCAAGAAACAGTACAGTCTCTACCAAGTACTGAACCCCAAACCCCTCACGGGCTATAGTGGTGCAGGTTTATTTTTAAATATATTTTCTAAATGGGCTTTTCTTGCATCTAAGACTATAATATAGAAACAAAAAACAAATGCTTTCTCATTTACAGGATTATAAGAAATTTGAAAACCGAAAGAGTTTAAATAACAGTTTTTTCCATAGCTATTTATGGAAAAAACAAACTTACGATTATCAGTGTTCATAAATTATTGGTCTGAGGTGGCGAAATGAAAAGTTTTAGAACCTTGAGTGCCATCTTATTCTAATCACCGCCTTGCACAACCTTTGACTTATAATATTATAGTCCCTACCACGTAATCAACCTATAATCATGGTTCAAAATAATAGTGGCTGCATTATACTAAAAAGATGGAGGTTTATATTTATTCATCGTAGGCATTTCTACTATGTGCTAAATTTGTCTTTTCATAAAAATTTTTCGTCTTCACAATTCCTCTATTTAAGTATTTAAATAATACTTAGCAATTGTAAATAGGTACCTTATTACAGTTTATAATAAATTAATTCAGAAGATTCTTTTTGAAAATAATATATAAAAAATAAACGATCGTAGAATTAAATTGGTGTTTCAAATTCGGTATTGGCTCACGAAAAGGTATTACTTCTGAATTAAATCATTATTATTTAATATTTTACAAACAACAAATAATTATTCATGTTTAAAAAATGTTTCAAGTGTAAATTCTACAATAGAGTGTAAATTAAACAAATGATCCCCATTGCGTTCTATCCCTTGCTTCCTTAGTGGCCCAACTAAAGTTGTTAAGAAATCTAGAGCAGATGGCTAGAACGATTTAAAATTGGGGTCAGCTTCTTGAACACATCCGTCTGTAACTAGCGTTAAATCAAAAGTAATTCGATTTATTAAAATTTTTAAGACAGTTTCGAACTAGCACTTATTCATAAAATTTATATATTGGAAATATAGAGCGATCTTTCTAATTCTTTTTTAGCTGTCAAGTATGATTTCCTGATTCAAACACTAAAGTAGCGATTTTAAACAACTTTTATGAGAAGCGAGGGGATGGTTGACTGGAAGATAGAGTAAGGAAGAAAATAGTTGGGGGTGCAGTCAATTGAAACACTAAATAAGTGGGTACTTATTTAATTATGTGCCGACGTTTTGACCCACTTTGTGGGTCATCTTCAGGGCTAAGAAAAAAACCCAGACAAAATAACAAAACTATAAAAATATATTGCAGTACCAAGTATATGATAAAATAGAAAAAATATATATGTAGAGTAATAGAAATTTAGAACAAATAGTGAGGGATATATATCAATAAAAATATTACAGAGTAAATGTACAGAAAGGTGGGGATACAAACAATTTACAAAGATAAAAGAAGGAAGTAAACAGAAAGCTAAAAAAAAAAAAGTATAAACATCACAGGTGAGAAGTAAAATTATGGAAAAGGAAATAAATATAAAAAATATAAAATGTACGATAATAAACTCCTAGGGAGTTTACATAAGTAAAATGAAAGAAAGTATAACGAAAATGATATCAAAGAGTAAATAAAGGAAAAAAAACAGTAGAAAGTCAAGATATAAATCTAGAGTATAACAGGTGAAAAATAAACTGAACATGGAAAGTAGGAAATATAAGTAAGGGGAATTTTAAAATGCATACATATAGAATGAAGTGGTATAAATATATGACGTAAATATACAAGGAACGTATAGAAATATAATAAACTCTCTATAATAAACGTTCCTTGTATAATTACGTCGTATATTTATACTACTTAGTTAAAAGTCTTGACTTCTTCAAAATCAAAATAGCATTTTTGTTATGCTCCAATTAAGCCAGCACACTTTTTTTATTTTTTTAAAATCTGTACTCCTTAGTTCAGGATTAGGTGTACCTAACTCCTCAATCAATAACTGCCCTTCACAAGATTATAATTTAAGTGTACGCAGTTTATTATAGAGATTATAGGTTATAGAGTTTGGGTGGGCCCAAGAAGGGTATACAGATCCTCCAATTAAGCCAGCACACTTTTTTTATTTTTTAAAAATCTGTATTCCTTAGTTCAGGATTAGGCGTACCTAACTCCTCAATCAATAACTGCCCTTCACAAGATTATAATTTAAGTGTACGCAGTTTATTATAGAGATTATAGATTATAGAGTTTGGGTGGGCCCATGAAGGGTATACAGATCCCACTGGGCCCTCCAATGGCTTATAATAAATTAAATAATTTACCTTCTACAGCTGGTCTTCAACCTTCAGTGCACCATCTCAGCATTATGTATACAGAGCTATCCCGAACCCAATTATTTATTTATTTAGAGGTAGAGAATAAAATAATTTAGCTTAAAATATTTTTGATATTTATAATTGAATCGCTTAATGCAGAGACCCCATAAGAGACAAACATTTCGAAATTCATTTTATTTTTTTTAATATTTTTAGTAAACGCTTCGATGCGTGCAGAACCCCCCTATGTGCATATCATTTAAACGAGACAATATGGTCTTCAAAATTTTCGTTTAAAGCAGAAACCCCACAAGCATCATTACATATCGAGTAAAATCATTTGGCCTTGGTACCACTGAGCCTACATTAATTAGATAGGTTACACATTATGTTGCTATGTTTGTTCGTTATCTTAATTCTCCAGTTATATTTTTTTCGTTTGTATGTTTTAAAATGTCGAGTGAATCACAGATTTTAAGGAAGACATTCCGAACAAAAAGAAGAAAAGGCGTTGTCCATCCAGAAGCATACAAACAAAACTTCATAAAAGAATCTCGAACTCAAGACAAAGAATATCTAAACTATAAAGGTAAGACGACTTGTCAAAAAACTATTCCAAACGAAATTAAATGCATCCTGGAATTTTGGAAAATAAAAATATTCAGGATGTCTATCTTAAACGTTGATGGAGGGAAAAGAATTTAAACGCCGTAGGAAATCTGTGACTGCAATGCTGATTGAAAATCGTAATGTGACAAATATAAATGTAGATGAGGCAGAATGTGAGGAATTGGAGGATGGGGGAAATCAGAAAGTTCATGGAAGATTCCGAATACGAAGAAAGTAGTATGAAAAAAGTCTGCTGTGTTAATTTTTGTCCCCAACTAACTTATTATTACCTATAAAATATTAAAACAGGGCTGAGTAAGTATTTTATTGCAGAAACCCCATAACTCCATAGGGTTTGGGATTTTTTCTAGCCCTTCTCATCAACCTCGGAGAATACCCTTCCACTACTTTCAGAAAAATTTTCAAAAAAAAATATCAGAGTTTTGTGAAATGAGAAGTTTTTATTAATTTCCCCAAAATTTGAATTCCTAGACCTACGGGGTTTCTGCAATAAGCGATTCAATTAAGGGAATTCACCTTATTGAGCTGTAGTTGAGCCAATCTATAGTATATAAAAACAATTGTCAAGTTTGGAACTCAGTAAATGGATAGTTTGATGATATAATAATTATTTTATAATTTTTAGTATGATATTACCGATTGTTAAGCTAAAATCTCCATTTCCCTTTGCGGAAGAAAAATTTGGAAAATACTGCTGATAGTTATTTTGTATTTATAACGACACTTAACTCAATAAATATATTGTAGTACTCAATCGAGAAGAATTGAATGCTTCTTATTTGTTTATACCATTCATATTTTGATTAAATGCGCCGCTTAGGAATTATAAGGCAAAACATAAATTTACATTTCCGGTCACGTTTTCGCCATAGGGGTCGATAAGCCCCTACGTGAATATGGCAAAGCTAGAATCATCTTAAGCTTTAACTGAAGGGATTGGGACAATATAAATATTTATCTTCATTTTTATTATATGGATGTCTTCAAATTTATAAGCGAACAAAAATTCCGTTTTTATTTGCTTCCACAAGCCCTTAAAATAATTACAGGATTTTCGAGGCTTCACTCCAATCACAAGAACAACAAGAGAACAAGTTGTCCATACTCATTATATTTATATCTTTTTCATTTTTATTTTTTTCTGTTTAACTTCATTCCTCTCTTTGTATTTTTTTTTGCATTATCACCTTTCTATACATCTACTATGTAATCATCTTTATTCATATATCCTTTCACTATATATCCTTCACTTTTTTCTCGCTTAATTTTTTATATCTCTACATTTTGTTATTTTTTCTGTATCTCTATTTTATGTATTTTTACAGTCTATTCTGTTTTTGTCTGTTTTCTCATAGCCCTGAAGATGGCCTACACAGTAGGTCAAAACGTCGGCACATAAAATACAATAGTTTCACCTATTTTTGCGTGTTTTCTTGACTGCACCCCCAACTAATTACATCCTATTATCACAAGAACAACAGTTTTTTTTGCTTGAGTTGCCCTTATTACAAAACCCAGTTTTTACAATCTCATCCATTATTGAACTATTAACTCATCAAGTCCCATCCACACTATTTTACACTGATTTGGCTCATTCTGTGACCATATTTCCACCATTTTTTAAATTTATTTAGCGTTTCTCATCCTGTAATGCTCCAATAAAGATGTATTACTTCAGGTTACCAACCTTTTATGTATAGTGTCGAGATTTGGGTGCCCCTCAAAATAGGTTTAACCTCACAAGCCCGGATTCGAACCTGCGCCGCAGCAAGGAAGGTTAGCGACTTTACCCACCGCGGTACCACTCATCAATTTATTAATTATATAGGGATGGGGAGTTTTTCGATCGAGAAGATTTTCAAAACCGAGTTTTAAAGCGAAATGTAGGTTTTAAGGTCCTCCGAGTCCAAATAGCACAAATCTGTTTGTTTGTATTTGTGCATTAATAAAGTGAGTCTAGCACACACATCGAATGTTACACGAGATTGATTGATCAGGTTATGTTACATTTTTTTCACTAAAACTGACTTAAAGTGAATGTCATATTTTTTTTTACATGTTCTCGAAATAAATTATATTATACCATAATACCATATACAGATTATACCATGGAGCCTTGTATTTACTAATTGTTTTAATAACAGATTGATTTTATGCTCATTGAAATATTTGACATGGCTCAATTGGCGAATATTCAAAGCTCCTCCTTACTAAATTTCTTTAATTTTCTGGTTTTTTTTATAATACTTAATCATATACCATTATAAGCTAAGAAAAAAAATTGATATTTATTTTGATTTGGAGAAAGAGGCGATGAATTTGATATTCTTTTCGCTTCTGAATTTTGTCTATTTTAATTGTAACAATTTGGATACTTCATATGATCCATATTATTTTTTGAAAATTAATTAAAAACGCTATTTATTGAGTATTGTCCAGCAGTCAGTGATCAGATCATTCACAGTTTTATTTATTTTAGTTAAAATTATATTTTATTTCCACAAGTACAATAACTTTTTGAGACTTGGGTTTTTCGATTTAATAAATAGTCTCAATTTAAAATTTTCTTTAAAGTAGTTGATACATGATAGTTGATTCATCGATTTTTTTTGGGATTTAAATGTACGAGTATTTTCAACCAAATACTCGAGGAATATATATATACATTTACACAAATATATATATATATATATATATATATATATATATATATATATATATATATATATATATATATATATATATAACTTAAGCGATGTCGCACGAAAAAGAATAAAAAAAAGAATGAAAAAAAGGTTGTATAGAAACGCACTGTTTGACTTCTGGAAACACACTGCTTTATTTGGTCTGATAATCCTGCTTTTATCTGTTTTACAATGTTTACATTTCCATCAATGGTATTAGCAATAATACTGTCCTGCTCCTACTCATAACTCCCCCCTGCCAGTTTCCGAACAGTCCTCGGAAACTGTTATGTACAAAGTCATAGAATAACATAGTGAAAATTATAATATAACAAAAGAAAAAATAGAATCTCATAGTAATCACAATAACAGAAATGAATAGTAACATTTTAGAATCCAAAAGAACCTGTACAAAAAAAAATTTCTAGTCACTTCACTCTTCACTGATCTATATACAATAAAGCCACAAACTAAAGAAAGAAAATACATAATACAAGATACATAACTTTTAAATATCCTGTAGGAATACAAAACAGACAACGGAACAAACAACAACAAAAAAAATCTTATTTCACTCTCCTATCAACGGGATTACCGGTGGCGATACGAGAACTTGTATAAGTTTCCGTACCCGTTTACTGTCGGGAGGATACTCCAGTACGCGTCTCAACCGGGGGTTCTACTGCCGGTATCTTTAGTTGTTCTATGTGAACCGTCCTTCGCTTATGGGGTGCGGTCATGCTCTCGATGGTAACCACGTTATGCTCCCGTATGACAGTCACCCGGAACGGCCCTTCGTATCTGGATGGTTCCTTCCCTGGCTTATATATGACCTCCATGTTGTATTGTGCCAGAAACTCCTTCCATCTTGACACTCTCGCCGAGGTCTCCTTGAGCTTTCCTATCCATTGGAGCGGCCTGTGGTCGGTGTGAACGCGGAACTGCCTTCCGAAGATGTATGGTCGAAAATGCTCCACTGCCCACACGATCGCAAGCAGTTCTCTTTCCAGCGCGCTGTATCTCGTTTCCGCATCAGTCAGCCGTCTGCTTGCATAAGATATCGGACGCTCACCCTCAGCCTCTCCCTGCGACAATACCGCCCCCAACGCATATTCACTCGCATCCGTGGTTAATGCAAAGGATTTTTGAAAATCCGGGAACGCAAGCACGGGTTTTTCCTGCAGCCTCTCCATACATCTCCGAATGTTATTTTCTATGGCCGGCGTGATGACAATCCTCGACCCTATTTTGAGCAACCTGTTCAGAGGCACTAAATATGCTGCCATGTCTGGTATAAACCTCCTGTAGTAATTGAGGGTACCCAGGAGACGACGTATACCTTTAACATCCTGCGGCACCGCCATCCTGCGAATCGCCTCGACTTTCGTCGCGTCCGGCTTGACCCCTTCTCTAGAGATGTTATGGCCCAAAAACGTGATTTGCTCCTGGCCCAGGGTCGATTTCTCCCTCGATAATTTTATATATCCCTCGATAATAGACCAAACTCTCTTATCCTGACGAAAACTCTTTGCAGGTGTTCCACGCGTTCCGTCTCGGTCTTACTAAAGACGAGGAGATCGTCCATGTACACCTGGCAGAAGGATTCTCCTAAGCCCCTGAGGAATTCATCCATCAAGCGCTGGAAGGTGATTGGGGCGTTTTTGAGGCCAAACGGCATGCGCGTGAACTCGTAATGCCCTCTCTCAAAGCTAAACGCCGTCTTGTGCTGGTCACGAGGATGCATCTTTATCTGGTGATAACCTGCTTTAAGGTCCAGCGTGCTAAAGATGGTCGCCCCGCTCAGCCTATCCAAAATGTCTTCGAACCTCGGGATCGGATATCTTTCATCGACGGTGTTCTCATTAAGTTTCCGATAATCTATGACCACTCTGTATCTTTCTTTCACGTTTCCTGGTAGACTCTTCTTCCTAACCGCCCATAAGGGACTATTGTACGGTGAAGTACTATCGACGATAATCCCCTGTTCCTTAAGGCTCGTTAATTCCTCACGGATATGGGACCTAAGTGCTTGAGGGTATCTCCGTTCCTTAACGTACGTAACCCTATCTTGCTTCAAGGGAACCTCGTGGACCGTCCGGCCTGTTACCCCTAACATATCCCCCTCGTTAAAAAAAATATCGCGGAACTCCCTCTGGATGTCCCCCTTCCAGTCCTCAATTTTGATTACCGCGCCTATTTGAGTTTCCGGACCCCTTTCGGTCTCTCTACAGCGGAATGTGCGCTATCCAATTCTGATGTGCCATTTGCCCCGGTTATTTCTAACCCTTGCTCCTGCCCGCTCTAATAGGTCGCACCCTATTATTACCTGGTACTGCCGGGTCATCTCCCCCACTACGTGGACATTCAAGTTCCCGCGCTTCCCCGTCCAGTGATCGGTCTCGATAATTGACTCTCCCTCTACTTTACAAAGCCCACCAAGAGTGATTAGCTGACATTTGCAATCGCGAATCTGGAGTACCCTCTCCTTCCCGTACAGCTTCTCTAACGCCTCTTTCGTTACAATGGTGTTAGAACTCCCCGTGTCAACCAAGCACTGCACTCCCCCTCTTAGTCTAATGATTGGCAACCAGCAGGACTTACCTCTTACGCTATTGCAGGTCTCGGTGCGGTCGCCTCTCTGCAGACACTCCCCTCAGAAAGCCGGTGTCCTGTCTTCTCCTGCTCAGGTCCGCCTCTGAACGCCTTTTCGGTTCCTATACCGTTCGCCACCGCTGCTCCCTGGTCCTTCGCCTTCGGTTTCTGAAGCTCCGGAAATCTCCGTCTCTTCACCGGAAGAGTCACTCCTCCTCGCTGCTCCGGGACCTCTCCGCAACCTCTGCGCGTTTACTTCCATCGGTTCAGGTTTCGGTAATTGACTCCTCCTGTACAAGTACGGGCATTGTCGCACCATGTGTCCTTCTCCTCCACATTCGAAACACCTGGTGCGGGGACATTCGGCCATCAGATGCCCCGTTTTCCCGCATTCGTGGCACCTCCGCTCCTCTCTTCTTCCGTTTCTCCTCTCTGTACCTGGTCGCCTATCCCGTGCACCTGGCCTCTCCTTTCTATGTCCTTCGGGATCCCTCCTTTTTCCCATGTCCCATCTCGGACGGTTCCGGCCCGCCTCCGGGCGACGGTAGGTGACCCTGCTCCATCCTGTCTCTCCTATCTCGCTGTACTTTGACTCTTCTTCTCTTGCGCTTGAGTCCACAATATCTTGGGCACACTCCACGAATGTTTTCTCACGTGGCAATCCTTCCTTCCTTCCCGTCTCCCTTGCTAACTGGACTTTTAATATCCGGGACAGAAAGTCCATTCTTGCCTCTACTTGCTCAGTCTCCATTATCTCGCGCAGTTTTTCAGTAATCTTGTTATACCGTGCCAATAGTACTGCCGCGTATTGTCCGTGTGACTGCCCTGATTTCCTATACTCCCTGAACATTTGGAGCATATCCTCCTCCGGAGCCCATCGACCTCCTCCAAATGCCTTCTTTAACCTTTCCTTTATCGTGTGCCAGGGTGTCTCTTCATCCGCCTGGATAAGGTTAAGGATGCTCCTTTTGACTCGGCACGCTAAGGCTGCCCTTAGCCTGGTAGCGTCCAATTCCTCTATATCCTTTGCTCCAACCTGGACCTGGATGTAGTACATAATCCGATCCCCTCCTTTTAAGAAGTGGTTCAGCTCCCCTACTTCTCCGTTGAACCTTTCTAATTCGCTAATCTCTCTCCTTAAATCACGCGCGTTACTTTTTTGTAGCTTCATGCGCTCTAGAAGGTTTGCCTCCCTTGCGGCAATGTCTGCGCGTGCCATCGCCAGAGTAGTCGATGGTAGGATCGGGAAATCCGGATTTATAGGCTCCTGTGGTTCCAGTGGCGGTTGTGGTTGAGGATCCACCGTGAGCAATGCCGGTCTTAGGATATCACTTAAGCCTGGTTCGGGCATTATTCTTCCTTAATGATCGAAGTCAAACAGAAAAACAAAAGAAAGAAAAAAAAAATTACTTTACCATGGGTCTTCTTTTCTGCTAGGCTCCCGGGTTTCGGCACCACTTAAGCGATGTCGCACGAAAAAGAATAAAAAAAAGAATGAAAAAAAGGTTGTATAGAAACGCACTGTTTGACTTCTGGAAACACACTGCTTTATTTGGTCTGATAATCCTGCTTTTATCTGTTTTACAATGTTTACATTTCCATCAATGGTATTAGCAATAATACTGTCCTGCTCCTACTCATAACTTATATATATATATATATATATATATATATATATATATATATATATATATGGAATGCCTACGAATGGATTGAAACATTCGAATTGTTCGCACAAGTGTTACGCAAGATGAATGAGCCGGGACGACCGGTTACTGCGACAAATTAAGAAAACATTGAGCGTTCACGTGAAATTGTGCTCTTAGACAGGCGAGTAACTATTGACGAAGTGGCACATCGTCTGCAAATTAGCATTGAAAGAAGCGATGCATTCATGGATCGCAGCTCAACCGAAAACCTTCTTTTATTAGGGCATCGTGAAGTTTGTAGAACGATGGACCAAGTGGGTTGAAAAGCAAGGGGTCCGTGTCAAAAAATTATGTTCTTGCAAGTTTCCTGTAAATCGAAACCAATTAAATCGAGATGATTATATTTTTTACTTCATACCAGGTGGCAGGATTTTTATTTTATTTTACTGCGTTGGGTAACAACTAATTTTGGAAGCATGCTAACTCGGGGTATAACCGAAATAGCCACCTTTCCCGAAAATAGAACTCGTGTTTTTCCAAACTTCTACTTGAGATTACAACAATAAACCGTGGAGGCCAGCTTCTGTTCCTAAACAGTTTATACATGTTTTTTCTTCCTAAAACAAATGCCTCCGATGCATAACAAACAGTCAAGCAGGGTAATAAGTCAATAGTTCAAGGGGAAGCGTGTATAATTTAGAACCTGTTGGAAAGTTTAGCTGTTTTCGAAGCTGATCACAATAGCTTGAATTTATTGCGAAAACCAAAAACTTATATGTTGATATGGTTTAAATTATTGTTTTTAATGTTATGTCAATTCGCTCCCGTTTGATAAAATATAAATTTATGATTAAACAATACAAAAAAAAATCGGTGGAAAGTCAATCAAAGTGGAGACTTAAAATTTGTCGGATTGAGAAAAATGCGGGGAAATTCAAACCCATGAATTATAAATATTTTCATCTATTTCAAATTTCCTTTAAAACATCACTAGAAATGGATCACTAAACGTTTATCATCTTTGGTGCAAATAGAAAGCGGAGCAGCTATGATTTACATGACAGCGATAACGAAACTAACCTAGCAGCTTGAAACTTGCATAGATATAACAACAAATAAACAAAGCATGCGTCATCAACGAAAAATGACAGTACTACTAACATAATCAAAAATTTAACTAAATTGCGAATAAATATTGACTTGCCCTCGTAAAAGATTCAAATCAGCATTTCCATGTATAAATTATATATGTTTTGTTGAAATGCTCATTTCTACTTGAAGTATCCAAATTTCCCACATTTGCATTCTCCTTTCCATACTAATGGTAATGATAACTTGGATTTTTGGAAAATATTAATAGGTAACGAACGAAAAGTTTAATCTTGTGACTCAAATCGAAGCAATAACCTGTGGAATAATTACCAAAGATAATTGTTAGGAATTATAACGCCAGCAAAACCAAGGAGACCCCAGCAGTCTCAGAAAGCTGCACTGAAACGTATCTAAAAGTATACCACTTTCGTCGGACCAACAGCTACAGACTTCAAAAGGAGGTAGGTATATGAAATTATTTGATAGTTTCCAATACAGTACAAACCGTCTTTCAGGACACGGCCACAAAAATGGCAAAATTATGTTCAGAAGTCAACCAAAACTGAGAAAAATAAAAATAAATAAAAAAAGCTAAAGGGACACCTCCAAAGGGAGGGGTGAGCCCGAATAATAAAGAAAAAATAAAATAAATAAAAATCAAAACTTTATCCCACCCCACATCCCATACTTAAATGTATAAAGTGAAGTAAAATATCCTTCATAACTCCTATCAGATACAATATCGTAGCAACCCTCACATCAAGGGGCTAAGAAAACAAATTAAAAATATATTATTTTACAAATAATAATTGTATCAGAACTTTTTCATTCTCCAATAATAATAACGATTAAGCATATGGTTTTTAAAATGGTTGAATTCGGAACACTTGCTGAAACACCGAAAATGACCTACATAAACGTAAAATGATAATCAAACTATTTCGAATCAGAACAAAAAATCACCGCCTATTATGGAAATTAGAAACCTGAAAATTAAGAACAATGCAAATTTCGTAAATATAAATGAAAAACCCATCTTCTTTTTAAAATGTTTAACATTTCTTTAATATATTGTTTGATGAGTCACTTAAGGGTCTTACAGTTTTGTTTTTGTTTTCTAAAATCTAGAATACACTTTTGAATCGTTCCATAGATTCAAATTTCGAGAATTCTTATCTGTTTGGACTTTTTTTGACAGCTTCCTGTCCTCTCTACAAAACTTCCTTATCAATCGAAATATCAATGCTCCCACTGAGGTCACATTGATATTTTGATGTGATTGATATTTCCAAACGGTTCTTCAGGATAGTGTCCAGGGATCTGCTTTAAATCATACCTTTTTCATCATTTTCAAAAATGATTTTATAACAAAACCTATTGGTGTTGCTCTAGAGCGCCTCATTTTGAAAATATTAAATGCAATGAAAACACTTCAGGCTTAAAGAAATTTAAGTATTCTGACTGTGAGAGTATATCACTGTACCTAGACATGTAGGTAAGTGTCTGATCCAACAGTCTATTAAATTGACGGAGACGTATGAAAGGAAATAAATACAAAATACAATGTTTGATCAGGTAAATCTATACTTCAGGACTGGTTAAACTGCTGTTTGCTCTGGAAGGCCGAAGAATGCCACTTATCCGCTAGGGTTGAATAGTCAATATTTTTTTATATGGTTTCTGCACTGCTTGATCATTTTTCAAATTCATCATTTCCCCGAACCACAACGTCCCTGGACTAAAACACCGGCGATCGATATACGATCTTCAAGTGCTATTTGAAGTGATATTAACAAGCTAGTACTCAGTTCAGTAGTGCAATTACCCGCTCGGACACACAGATCTAAGTATAGAATGGGGTATATAATTCATATATATCAAATGAATTATATTGTATGTAATATATAGTATATTATATTTATTTAATGATATTTACCAATAATTATTTTGATGTTTAAATAAAATATTGTCAGAGGTATAACAAAGCAAAAATGTCCTTGAAATATTTTTTACTTATATTCACAATCAAATATTTATAATATACCGTCATAGGCGCGAGAATATATATTTTTTACTATGTTTATTGTTTGGCTTATAAATTATTTATTGTATAAATGTGGACACTACACTGTATCAACCAAGGATATCCGTCTATTTCGACACTACACTAGGTTTAACTAATGTAAAACCTTTCAAGGTACGTTCACTAGTAAAAGAAAATTTAAACATAAAACTGACAATTGGAACCCATTAGTTTCAGCTATTTTGAATCTAATGAAAAATAATGCTTTCAAGATATTTTTTTTTGTAAAAAAACCTCGGTGTAGCACTCGCGTGCAACAAATTTTATTCAATAACGCTAACTAATTTTATACCTCTATTAGTAGAGATCCTTTACGAATTGGGAATTAACATGTTCATCTATAAGTCTTAGTAACATTCAGGAAAAGAAAACGAAATAGTAATTAAATTAAGCTACAATAGTGTATCATTAGAACAAAAAATAAAATTAATACAACTTAATATAAACCATATCAACTAATAGGATTATTCTCATAAAAATTTGTGTCTGGTGATTGATGATTTAAACTAATAATAGTTCTAGTATTGTAAAGAAATAAGGAGGATTAAAATATTATATATGAAATACTAGAACAATTTTAGAAGCTTGAAACTTTTTTAATCTTAAATTAACTTTTATACAATAATTATTAAGTATGCAATTATTCCCCTAAAACTTAAATGGGAATAATTACAAAAGTTATTAAGTTCAAATTTGATACAACTAAAAAAATGATTTTATTAAAAAAACGTATTGGAAATGGAATATCATAAATGTCGTTTCTGAACTATAATGTAAATTATATTTCCAAAGCACTGATCATTATAATTTTCAATCGTTAAAATATTGAAGCTTCTCTATCTATTAGTTCTTTCTGAGTTGAATGATGATGAAAATCCTTGATAATTGGTTAAATATATTTACAGAAAAGTTTTAATTGTCATATTACAACATTGATTGTCATAAGATGAATTGATAAAAGATCGATTTTTAATAACAAATGAATTTATTTATTTTTTAAATTATTTTATTGAATTGTACAACTGTATGTAGTATGAATAAATAAATACATGAAAGGACATGTAAAGGCATTACCCATTAGCAGCACTCTAATTACATTTCTATTATAGAAGGTCCCGAGGCCATCTTCTATTTAGACGCCTAGGAGGATTGTCCGGGATGGAATTGGATGCAAGGATGGAAACTAGTGGGTTTGGATGGGCCTTGAGTTTATTATGGAATGATAGGTATCTGGAATGGGCTAAATCGGTAACATATGGAACGTTAAGGTCATTATGGATGGTTTTATTTGTGACAAAATAAGGAGCGTTTAGGATTTTGCGAAGGATTTTGGATTGCAAGGACT
Source organism: Troilus luridus (assembly GCA_964056705.1). Classification (NCBI taxonomy): domain Eukaryota; kingdom Metazoa; phylum Arthropoda; class Insecta; order Hemiptera; family Pentatomidae; genus Troilus; species Troilus luridus. The sequence goes on from OZ057413.1 coordinate 87,133,576, forward strand.
GAATACGAGAGGAAAATAAAATTTAAATATCTAAATTAAAAAGAGCTAGATATTATGATAATCATTTCAAATTGTTTTTAATTTAGCTGTAATCCTTTTCCTTTTTTGCTATCAAAGATTTTATTTATTTATTTATTTTTAATCATGACGTTTTATACCTCAAAAAGTAAAGTATATGTAACGTGCAATTAATATGTCAAATCAAGTATAGAATACCAAATGAACTATTGTAATTTGTAAACTAAAGGATTTATAATACAATGATTATTATAAATGTAATATATGGAAAATGAATGTGGTTCTTTATTTGATTGTATATGTAAGGTAATATTAGAAAGCAAACTAGTAAATATGCGTTTTTCCATAAGAAATTTCTTTCTTTCCTTCTTTTGTCTGTACTTTTTTTCCACATGTTTTAGTGCCAAATAATGCTATCGAATATCCTTTAAAATGCACTAATGAATTGTGCGCTCTATGTCTATTCAAATAAAGTTCCACCGAAGTTTCTGAGTAATCATAAAATAAATGCTATAATAGTTGGACATTTAAATATTAGTTTTTTATTGATATATTTTTATAATTGTGCCTAAGGCATAATTGGAAACATATTTTAACCAAGAAACCTTACGCTTAAAAAAAAAATAGAAAAAAAGAAGTCCTGTCGATACTTCGCTTACTCAGACATCAAAAGCTGTGATATGAAAAAAATCAACGAAATACCTTTATCTTCCTTGAATTGGGGAAATATGGAATAGCTTTCTTCTTTTTTTTATTTTATAGAATTGAGCATTCTTATTTAATGTTTTTATATTATTTTTAATTACTCGCTTATTTCTTTACAATGACTATACGCCTATGTTAATCGTCTTAATGATTACTGATTAAATTCTAATTGGTATTGGTTTTTTCCGGTTGATAATTGGCTGGTTGTAGGGAAAACATATACATATTTTTTATCTGGAATAATTTTTTTTTAATTATTAGGAGTAAAAAAGACAATATTAAATTAAATAAAATTCTTAAGAAATCCTAAGGGCCCCTTCCTATCAAAAGTTCGTGACTGTACACATTATTTTATCCGCTCCCATCAAGACAGGAACCCTCAAACTTTATCGGGCCTTCAAGTTGTTGGAGACATAGAACTTCGCTTTAAACAATATAGTTGTATTTATAGGCTAAGTATCTCTACAAGACTATAAGTACGTATAAAATGTCACGGTGCTATTACATCAAAAGTATTAAAGAGGCTTAACTATTTTATACCCGTCAGTTAGTTTCAGTAATCATGGTTACTTTAAAGTGAAGATAAAATTTATATATGATTTTATTCTTAATAATTTTAAAACATATATAAAACAGTACGACATCAATATTCGTTTATCTTTTTGTTATTAGTGTATTACGGTTTTGCTTGTATTATATGAAGAACTATAAATATAGTGTCCCTGTGTATATTTCATCTCTTTTTTACTCCAAAGACAAATAATCCGATAAAAAAAGATCTAAAAAGAGTTCACTAGGAATATTTGTTTACTGATATTTATTTTTACAAGAATGTATTCATACATCTTTACAGTAAATTATTTTTTTTATAAAACAAACATATAATATATATAAGAAGCGAGGGGATGGTTGACTGGATGATAGACGTAAGGAAGAAAATAGTTGGGGGTGCAGTCAAATAAAAACACTAAATAAGTGGTTACTTATTTAATTAAAATATTAAATAATTAAATAATTTATTAATAACTTATTAAATAATTAAATAAGTAACCACTTATTTAGTGTTTTTATTTGACTGCACCCCCAACTATTTTCTTCCTTATATATAATATATATATATTATATATATTGGTTTCTACTTATCTTGACTGTTATGGAAATATTATGTTTTGGTTCTTGAGTTTCAGTCCTTATTTCAACTTCTTTAGGCGACGTTTCGAGACTAGTTTAGTCTCATTTTCATGCCCTGACAGTGAAAAAATGAGCTTTTAGTAAAACCATTAAATAGCACACTAAAATAAATATACGATAAAAATAAAATAAATATAAAATGACACGTGTATGTTGTAATAATAAAAACATGTCGCCTAAAGAAGTTTAAAGAACTGATTGAAACTCAAGAACCAAAACATAATATTTCTATGACAGTCAGGATAACTAGAAACCAATATATATATTATGTTTTGGTTCTTGAGTTTCAGTCAGTTATTTAAACTTCTTTAGGCGACGTTTCGAGACTAGGTTAGTCTGATATTCATGCACTGACAGTGAAAAAATGAGCTTTTAGTAAAAATATTAAATAGCACACAAAAATAATATCAAATGACACGTGTAAGTTTTAATTGATAGGGTGTACTTACAAGTTCCAAAGAATTGATCAATTTATCATCAATCAGTTACTTCGCAATATATCATAAAATGTTTTTATTGCAATGGGTATGATCAACGAATAAGTAATCTATTTTTAGGAACAGCAGTTTTATTTAATTGTTGAATCATATTAGACTGTTTAGTATTATATCTCCAAGAATTAATTAAATTAGCATAACACGAGCTTAGACTTTGGACATCCGATTTTTTGTTTACAGCGCGATTTTAATATTTCTCTATAGTTATCATTTCTTTTATATTCCGTTTGAAGCTATTTTTCTCTTGGTGTATCACCTTAGGTTCATCAAATTTAAATGTATGTTGAGTATTATAATGTATTATATTTTTCACTGCCAGGGCATGAATATGAGACTAACCTAGTCTCGAAACGTCGCCTAAAGAAGTTGAAATAACTGACTGAAACTCAAGAACCAAAACATAATATATATACTTTTCTTGAGTTTTAGTTAATTCTTTTACCTTTTGCCAATATTTCGAGCCCTATCAGTGAAAAAATGAGCTTTTAGTGAATTATATTAATAACACACTTTTATAAATATAAAATTGACACGTGTAAGGTATTTATACATAAAGGATACTTACGAATGATTTAAAATCGATAAAATATAAACTGATAAATCTTAATTAATGATTCAACAATCAAAATAAAACTGCTGATCCCAATAGAACAATCAAACATTACTCATTCCGTTGATCATAACTATTATATATACTTACGACTATTGAAAATAAATTAGGTTGGTTGACGTATTAATATCAAGTCTATTTAATGTAATATCCTAAAAGCCCATTTTTTCACTCTTTGGCCATGATTATGAAACCAACACAGTCTCGAAAAGTTGCAAAAACGAAGTTGAAAGAATTGACTGAATCTCTCAATTGAATATATAGATACTTTCTTGATAGTCATTGCTTATTAATTCCTTGTGAGTAGCACTCAATCAAACGCGGCACGAGCTATGCTCGCTATTCCATTAGTAAAAGAAGGTCATCTGAATTAATTAACACTGAAAAGTTGCAACAAAAACACGCTATCTTGCGATCTATCATTGTTAACCATGAGGCGTAAGCCAACTAGATCCATGATTTTCCACTGTATAAATTCAAAAAAATACAATATGAATAAAAATAATGCACAAATAAATTGTCTATTAGTTTATTTTGTCTACTCTACTAAGGAAAATCGAATCTACAGTGGAAGTCATAAATTTGGCCTATACTGGTATAATTAGGATAGAGATCTTTAACGAGTTCGTGACACCGCACAGCTCAGGATACCCATTTTACACTCCCTGCAAACTACAACTTAACTAAGAAGTTCTTACTCCTTATTTATGAATAAATATTTTGAAATAAAGAATACGGCAGTCTTGTTAAAATCCAACTAGACGGACTTACTAGTGGGGACCATGAGTAAAGTAGCGAAAAAGTCGGACATAAGGGAATATACTACCACAGCAATTTAGAAATTTCCTTCTACCTGCATCCTCGTTATATCTGTTGATATGAAAACATTTTTTAAGGTTTATATTTGGATTAACAATGTTTTCTCATCCTTAAAATTTTGCACGTCTATTCATGTACCAACAAAACACTTATAGGTAATTGGGTGATCTAAAGATATTTTCCTGTCTAAGAAATTTATTAATTACCATTGAATGAGATTTAAAAATAATTCAATAGTTAAAAATTCAAGATAGTCGACAAAAAAATCATTATGGAAATTTAAATAGCAGACAATGAACTTAATCTTAATGGTTCTAAATACTTGGCCAGGGACAATAAAGTCTTTAGAGTCAAGTTAATTCTTTGTTTATTTCTTGTATTACTTTTACTATATTTTATTTAAATTATTCTTTTAATATATTTTTATTTTTTTGGCACTATCAGATAATGGTGCTTGTTTTTTTCCCCCTAAGGTGGAAGTATTTACAAAACATCCCCAGTAATGATCGCACAATAATCATTCCATCCATTCTGGTATGATGTTAGGAATAGTATGTTTATTATGTTAGTACTGACGACTGACGTCATTGTCGGTCGTCAGTACTAACAATGCTGAACATTTATACATATTATATTTATACATAGATATATCATTTATTAAGAATTAACATATTACTAAAAACATATATTATTATATTATTAGATTACATTAAACTTTATTATATTATTACATAATATATTATATAATTAACATATATTATAAACATCATTTACTATGAATTAGATTATAATCAATCAATCAACACTGGCTCTACAACCCAGTACGGGTCTTGGCCGCATCAAGGCGCCGCCTCCATTCTTCTCTGTCCTGTGCCAAGGTCCTCCAAGCTCTGGATCCACCAATGCTACCTGCAAGAGAGCGCCGGGTCGATACCTTGAAGACTGTCCAGATCCGAGGCTAATTCCTTGATGATTCACAGCAGAGGTTTTTTTTCTGAGGGTGGGGTAGCTAGCCCCTCCGCTCAACCCCCAACCTGGAGGACCAGTAGCTGATTGCGACCCGAGGGTCGGGCGATGGGGTCGCTACTTCCCTACGCCATAGGCTACACCTACATTGGATCCGGTGTGATACGATGAGACGTCGCTAGCAAACCAAATGACTGAAATATATCGAGAGTTATAACATTTGGTTCTTTAAATTTATAAAATTAAGATTATTTTTAATACATTTATATTTTACTATAATGTATAGTAAAATATGTATAATGTATACACCCCACCATCGTATGTGATAGAATCACGTCGCACCGAATCGGATCCAATGTAGGTGTAGCCTTAGATTATAATCGGAGCGATTAAAAAAAAATGCTATAAGATATATATTTTCATTTATTACATATCATACATATCATATACTATTTAATTATACCGTACAGATTTAATTATAGTTATTGTTAAGGCCAGATGAAGTAGCAACCTTATAAAATATTATCATAAATTAAAAAAAATATATATTTATTGAAATGTACAACTGTATACAGAATACATCAATTAAATATAATGAATGAATACATTGACATGAAAAGACAAGTAGAGAAGCTACTCAGTGGTAGTACTCAAATAAAAAGTTCAGCTTAGAAGGTCACGAGGCCATCTTCTTTTCAGACGCCTCGGAGGATTATCAGGAATTTAAGAGAATGCAAGGTGTGAAACTGTTAGGTTTGAGTGGAAATGAAGTTTGTCATGAAAAGATTGATATCGGATTCGGGCCACATCAGCAATAAACGGGACGTTAAGGTCATTATAAAACTATAATTACAAATTTATTAAACTATTTATAAAACTATTATAAAAACTTTTTTTCCACGCGACTATCACAACTAGATAGCACCTTCGATAAAGTTTTAGAACAAATTACAAAGGCAAGATCTATCGCGAGAATTCTTGAAGATAAATCGATAGATCGTGTCGATACTCTTCGTACCGAAACCACGAAAAATTATTACGAAGCCTTATCTTGCGGGATCGCTGTGGATTCCTCGTTTATTCAATGCTCTCAGCCTCAAGCGAATTCATTAACCTTCGGTCATAATTTTCAAGGCTCCTCAGTCAGTAGACCCCAAAATACTGTTAAACAAGTTTTAATGTTGACTGATAGTTCCAGCCCAGTGAATTTATGTCCGCTCTGTGAGGACAAATACCGTTTATATCGATGTCCTCGTTTTCGCGCCTTAGAGCCCAATCAACGATTGAAGAAAGTGAGACAAGTTAGCATTTGTTCTAATTGTTTATCGGCTGACCAGGACGTAGGTAATTGCACCTCTCCTAGGTCATGCTACCACTGCCATAAACGACATAATTCGCTATTACACTTCCTGGATCTATCAGTGCTTTCAGACAATCATCACACCGCTTACCTAATCCAATATCCAACGATAAGCTGAAAACTAATCCGTCAACCGACCAAAGATTCGATTCTAAAACCGAGGACAACAAAACTCTGAAAGGCCCAGGTTTATCTTCGTCATCCAAAACAGATGTCTCCGTTCTATTGGGGATAGCAATGGCTGGGAAAGAAGGTAGCAATGGGCGGTTGGTCCTCATTAGGATCTTAATTGATAGTGGAACTCATCCCACTCCACAAACTGAGTCGGTTACACTATTTTCATCTTGTGACCATTCGGAGGGTGCATTGAACAAAACATTAGAGAAATTTTGGGAAGTTGAAACGATTGCTTCCACTGTCAAACCTGATCCTAAAGATATTAAGGCGGAGGAACATTTTTTTTCTACCCACTCTCGAGAATCGAGTGGGCGTTAAATTGTTCGATTACCACTTAAAAAGTTTCCTCCACCAGATCTAAGTTGCTCTTATTACACAGCGTTTAATTGGTTTCTTAAACTAAAGGACCGGCTAAATAAAATTCTTATTTTGAAAGGAAATCATTCAAAAATAATAGAGGACTACTTAAAGGAAGGGTACGTTCCCTCAGCTGCTGGTAAGGATCAATATTTTTTACTCCATACATCCAGGTAATTAAAGGCAATTCCTACGCAAAACTCCGATTGGTATTTGACGCTTCGTCGTCATCGGAGCTTGGATCTCTAAATGACCATCTTCTGATTGGGCCTAAGCTTCAATTGGACACTAGGCACGTGTTCCTTAATTTCCGACGTTATCGGTCGTTTTGGCCTCGGATGTATGTCAAATGTTTTAACAGGTAGTAGTGCATCCAAATGACCTACCGTACCTACATTTTCTGTACCGCGCCGATGCGTCCATTGAGGAGTATCAATTAAATTGGGCACCTTTCGGATTGTCGTGCTCTCCGTATCTAGCGATAATCGTTATACAACAACTATAATCAACATGATAGCAGACGAAGGATCGATGTATCCTAGGGCCTCGATGGCATTCAAAGAAAACATATACGATGATGATATTTTAACCGGACCGGAAACTGTTGAAGAGGCTCTCGGACTCCAATTCGAGTTGATTGAATTGCTCAAGAACGGGGGGGGGGGTTTACTTTGAATAAGTGGATGAGCAATTCCCCCGAACTTTTGCACTCTATAAGTGACACCGGTCAAGAAATGGTCCGATTTTCAGAAGCAGGGGATAAATCTGTGTAATTATTGGGGGTACAGTGGAAACTGGTCGGTGACTGCCTATCCTACGATATTCAAGGTAGCCAACCAGTCCTGACCTAAAGGGCCATCATGTCTGCCGTGGCGCGGATGTACGAGACCCTCTCGGTTACCTTGCGCCGGTAATCTTTAGGGCGAAAGCGTATTTTCAGCGGGTTATGGAGCCTGAAACTGGATTGGGACATTCCTGTCCCACCGTCGATTGCCGCTGAATGTGAAGAATTTTTCAATTCCCTTCACTTGTTACAGTCGCTTCAAATACCACGATGTATTTTTCCACAAAACCCTGCTGATTTGGCTTCCCGTGGACTATTACCTGCCGGTTTAACAAACAACCAACTGTGGTGGAATGGGCCTGAATGGTTGATAAACGACTTTTCGGCGTGGCAAAATGTCCATTTCAAGGAGCCCGTTCCCGTACCAGGAGTGAAGCCCCAGGCATTCGTCGGAACGAGCAAAGTATCTGATTCGTATCTAATCGATGTAATGGAGCGAGTTTCTTCGTTTGACAAATTAACAAGATTATTTGGCTATATAGTCCGGTTTACAAGTAATCTGAAAGGTCACAAATGGGATAGGAACTCTAAATTTAGTGGTCATTTCTGAAGGAACTCACCGTCTAATAAAATGCATTCAGCAGCATTATTTTCCAACAGATTCCCAAACAGTATGGCATAATTTACGTTCCTTAGACCAATTATAATTATTGGACCATAAAGGCATACTCAGGTGGTCGGTCGTTTAAGGAATAGTCCCTTGCCCTACAATCCAAGACACCCCGTTTTACTTCCTCAGAAGGCACATTTGACTAAAGTACTAATTTACCATTACCATAAAGTTTATCTTCACTCCGGTCTTTCCGGAAATTACCGGGTCGTTTCAGCTCGAAGGATAACTCGCCACAGGATCCACAAATGCACTACCTGTTATAGATTTTGATCAAACAATTTTACTCCCATGGCCGATTTTCCACCATCGAGATTTGAACAAGGCCGTTTGTTGTAACAGGTGTAGACTATTGCAGTCCGTTTATCACAAAGGAGTCTAACAAACGCCAAAAGTAATCAACACAAATCTTACGTCGGCTTGTTCGTCTGCTTGAGCACCATAAAACTAATACAAAATTATTGCAATATACTGTAGTTCAACTATTTTCTTGAATGAACTTTCTATACAGGATATTTCTCGAACTTAGTATACGAGCCAAAATAGTCTATTTTTCAACTATAATTCTAGGCAATAATATAAATCTGGTCTTATTGCCATATTCTTTACATTGTACATTGAGAAAACTGTATAATATTAATAAAATAGGAATCATAAAAAATCATTAATTAAATTTTTATTGGAATAAATTTATAAACAAAAAAATCAAATAGATGATACAATTATCATTTTTTTTTTTAAAGAATAAAAGTTGCCAATTTGAAAATATAATTATTGTTAAAATCAAAAAATAGTAATGTATTCATGTAATAATAATACTACATTTTCGGTAAAGCAAAATATCACTTTTAACATTTATTATCTTAGCATGCTATTTTAATTTATATATGAATATATTTTTATCTATACATTTATTTTTTTATTATATATTATATTGGCATACTTCACCTTTCTTAAAATATACTAGCATCAGTCCAATTCAGAGCAGAAAAAGATTTTAGACAAATGGAAAAATAGATTTACAGTTAAACTTTTCATTAATTGTTTTAATATTTATATAATACTCATATGATCATATAATATGAACATTATAATATGTAAACTTGGTTTTAAAAAGAATACAAACTATATGCCAATTTAAGGCAAGTGTGTCTAAATCTTTTGAATTGAACTATGTTACTTTTTTTACCCACGTTTATTTTACTGTGATTACTTTTTAATTATGAGAATTTGAAACACAAAATTAATTTAACATTTATTTCAAGCTCAATTTATTTATTTTATTTGTCGGCTTTTCAACCATTTAGTCATTTTTTCTCCTTATTAAGAAAAGTTAATGTACTAACATAATATGCTAATATGCCAATAAGTTAATATAATCTAGTATGTAATCGGCTATAAATTTTACTAAAATCCTATAGTTACTTTTGAATTATAAAGTTTTTGAAGATAATATTCTTCAGTACAAACTTTATTTATAAAAAAAATTATACTAGCAAGTAGGTGAGGGAATGTTTTATTAACAAAATTCAATTCTAAATATTCTATTCTTCCTCAATATTTGCTCAATCGTTTACTCTAACTCTCATACTTGTTTGTCCCCACTAAAATATATTGGTCTGAGTATTTTAATTATATATTCCTAAGTTTGATTAATTTTATTGCTGTAAATTTTTTATTTTAACCACTCATTAATAAATTGGTCTGGTTATTTTTTTATAATAATTATTATTAAATTGTATTCTAGTGATTTAGTTATATATATTAGTTTATCATCCCTTTTACTAAAGGCTGATATAATAAAAGCAACTAATATTATAATGAAGTTTTTCGGGAATGATAATTTTTTTATTGTTCCTTCTGTTAACAATATTCCGAAACTCGTTCTTAATTGTTTCATCTTAAATTGTATTTCTTGAATTGAATCTCTTCTTTTTATTACAAAGCTCACTTTCCTGAATCATTTAAAAGATGCCCACCGATCCTTTCTCTCTTCCAACAATGAGTTTATTTTTTACGTCATTTTTCTCATTCCTTCTATCTTGGTAGTTCTCAAAAAACATTTTTAATACGGAAATGTAATGGAATTAAAAAAATTAGACGATATGAACAGAAGATATGTCACTTCTGTTAATTATTGAGAATCAATTGTAAGAAAAACTTCAATTAATTTCATTTAAAAAAACAAAGGTTGTCGATCCAAGTAAGTAGTATATATTTTTTTTTCTCTTCTTCTAAACTGTTTTTAAAATATTGTTATTGGAGGTAATTCGAATTTTTTTTCATTATTTTTTTTTAATTTTTTTTTTATTCTTTCTCACTTACTAAATTACTTGTAATAATTAATTAAATGTAATTAGTTAAATGTTAAATTTTACACTCTAAGGCATAATAGCTTACAACGCCTGTATTGTTATTCTAAGGGGACTTGTCCCACAACAAATAATGACATTATTATTATATACAGTCAATAATACAATTATTTTTATTTTCGAGGATATTAAAAATGAAACAAATAAAAAAATGTAAAAATTTTAAATCGGGAGTTAAATAGAAGTGACAACCTACGGAATGAATCATAAACAAAGTTATTATATTAAGCATAACGATGTTTACTTATTAAAAAGCATATATATATAGCACCGTATGGCCAAGTTTGACATTGTGTCACTAATAATTTTGGAGACTTCTGGCTCAGATATTATTGCGCATTCTGAGCAAATGGGAACGAATACTCTTCTGGAAAGTTTATGTCCCTATTAACCTTAATGATGATAGGAGGATGAGAGAAGTGATAAAACTGATGGCCCATTATAGACAAGCAGACATAGTAGTTCTTAAGGATGGCAGATATAGATAGCTAAGACATTTAAAGCTGATGGGAAAAGATTACATTTTAAAATGAATTCTTTATCTGAATGTTAGATGGTGTGCAGTCGGATTTGCAGCAGTATAAATGACGATCAGAATATGAAGACATTTTATTTGTTTATAGTGATTAGTTTTTAAAAAGTTATCTTTTTTTTTTTTTATTATTAACTTCACCTGTATGTATGTAACGGAATCTTCAAATTTGGAGACAAGCTTATGGATACTGATAAGATCAACTGGGATTTTTATTCCTAAAACGCTTTTGTAGCTAACCGAATTAAAAAATAGAAAATAAATTAAAGTTAAAAAATATATCTTTTTCGTAAAACAAAACTAAAAAGTAGAACTCAGTTTTCAATATTTTTTTTTTTTTATTCAATGTAATTTACAACTGTATTATACTTATACAACAAGTCATTATATTAACTTATAGTAAATATTGGCATAGAAGAAGACAAGTAGAGAAACTACCCAGTGGTAGTACTCAATTTCAATAAATTTAAAATTAGAATTGAGTTATGTTTTTTATATCAACTTATGCCATTATTCCTATATAACTTCAAGTTTAAACAGGATACAACTCAAAATATCAGTTTATTAAAACATAAAAATACCTGTTGGAAATGAAATATCAGGTATGTCGTTTCTGAATTTAAAAACTTACTGATACAAGTTACAATTGATACTGAATACACGACTTAAAAATACCAATTTTTGATTTATCGTCTTTGTTTTGAAAGAGCGATTTATGGAAACTCATATTTTTATTATTTATTAAACAATTAATATTAGGTTTTAGCCAGTAATATTTTAAGTTGACTGCCATATGATGGTCATTGTGAGCATAAAAGTCATGTCAAATGAAATTGCCAACTTCGCAATTATTTTTACCCACAACCGTATTTCACTTTAATATAGTTTTGAACAACTTAATTAGTTGTTAGTTTATTTTAGTTCAGTCATATTTATATCTGAGTGGTATATACATTACAGACCCTTGCCAACCATCCTGTTTTTTCTATAGTCTTGGATTTTGTATGTAGATATTTTAATTGTTATCTACGTCCAACAAATATGGAATTAGTATTATGGGAGTGATATTTACGAAGCGAAAACTGTTATTCTTCGGTTGCAAGATCAATTTGTGTCATTAGCTGAAAATGTGAGGGAGTGGAGTTGCTCAATGGTAGAGCGCTGAGTTGCAATGATGAAGGTCCTGGCTTCAAGTCCTGCTCACTAGCAGAATTTAACCTAATAGCGGCGAGAAATAGACCCTGTGGGTCGAGAACCCTCCTGGGGCTCACCCAGCCTATATAAAGTGGGTTCCCAAAATAAGGGGAAAAATCTGATGGTTGAGCGTGATCAATGACAAATCACCTCTCTCCACAACCGTTATCCGAGAAACAGTATAGTCTCTGCCATGTTATAAGGACATCTACATACCTTCCCTGGTTGTAGAGTTTCAGGTTTATCTGAAAATGCGCAAATCGTACGTCTTTACCATTTTCAAGTTCTTACATAAGCGCCAGCCATTAGAAAACAATAAGATCTATTGCACTCATTTCGTTTTAATATGGGGGCTAAAATTTTCCTCAAAGATAGATATGTTAGAAAATATAATAAATTAAAAAGATTCGTTTGTCACATCTTCTCTGCACTCTGAAAATTCCTATTCGATCTACAATTGATTGTTTTGTATAATTTACTAACTTATTTAGACGTTTAATACACAAGCACTCCAATTATAAATATTCATTATTAATTTTGGTATACAAGAAAAATAATAGAAACCGTATTACCAGAGGTGTTGCCTTCGCTACCTTGCAGACAATGTTTGGAGGAGTAGCTTGAAGTGTAAAATAGCTAGACGTCTGTAGCTGAAAGGAATGGTAGTGGTATCTAGTCCCTAGGATAGTTCTGGACAGTTAGGAATATGTTCAGTCTCTTGCAGTTCAGTTCTGCAGGTGAGTCTTTGTGGGAAAACCATGTGGCCTATTACCATTTTACTCATCAAAATAAAAAAAGTTTAGTTTTAAACTCCTTTTATATATAAAACTTAAGAGCTTCCCCGCACAAAACACTAAACAAATAATAAATTGGGAAAGGATGATCACTCACGAAAGCTGATTTATCACTGACCTTATTTTAATCATAATTCTCTCAGTCAGTTATTTCAACTTCTTTAGGCATAATGGCATAAGGGCATAGCCTAAAGAATTTGAATTAACTGACTGAAACTCAAGAACCAAAACATAATATTTCCATAACAGTCAAGATAAGTAGAAAACAACTATATATATATATATATATATATATATATATATATATATATATATATATATAGTTTAATACTTTACATACAATACATACTTTATATACATTACATATTTTACATACATTACATATTTTAGTTACATTACATGCATATTTTGTCTTGTTAAGTCGTTGGTGTATTCATATTCCTACTTATAATAATAATAATAACAATAATAAATTCATTATTTATTCTGGGACAAGAATAACAATAAAAGTATTAAAATATAAGTATTATGTCTTATAATATAATGAAATTACATTTAATTAATGAATACATTGTATACTATCTCATACTTCCCTCCTTCTTTTTAAAATTTTTAAATATATAATTAAATGTGTACGGGCATGAATTAGACTGAATAATGAAATTGAATGAAATATAAATGAATAGAGATTAATGAATAATAAAATATATATTAGTAGGAAACAGGAATTTAATATTGAAAGCCAGATATGGAAACATGGATTTATTAAGGCTAGTTACAAACATGAAAAGAATAAATTTTACACTTAAAGAAATAAGAAAAGAAATGATCGCTTGTATTAATGAAGAAAGAAATAATGAGTCTTTATAAAGGAAATTAAGTCTTGAATATTATGATGAAAGAAACTGTTAACTCTTAGTTTTAACTGGAGTGAATTAGTTATACGCACTAAACAGTGACACTGGCCGATAGAGGCACATGGAGAATTAAGCTTAGTCTTTCCTCTCGATAGGCAAATGTAATGAAATATTGTCTTTTTACACTGGGCGCTGGGCCACATGGTGAGTAGAATCTAGAGTCTTTGATCTCTAACGGAGTATTTAATTATATTGTCTTTTGATGTTAGTTAATTGGCTCAATGAGAACTTACAGTTGGAGGAGGTGATTTTCATGTGGAGACTTATTGCCTTTGTCCTGACAGTATCTGGTGGCTCGGCGATCTAGTGTCAGAAATGAAGGGCGTAGCGGGTCCGGCGCGTAGGCGTCTCTCGGTAGTGGAGAATGGTGGGCTGCGGAAGCAGTCTAAGGTGAGACGAAGAGCAAGCCCATCGGTGGTGCCTGGCGAGGGTATGGCTCAGAGCCAGCTAGAGATCGACTCACCAGGCGACGACTGAGGTGGGTAGAGAGCTGAAGATAACTCCCCTCTACCTGTATCAAAGCTTACTGACTATGATTACTGGGTATGACTAGAGCGCGAGATTTAAATTTGACTTTATGTGATTAATTCGCGACTGAACAAAATTTGAAATTATGAATTTGTATCATTCAGAACTTAATGGAGCTGAGTGGCTCAGTAGTAGAGCGCTGAGTTGCAATGCCGAAGGTCCTGGGCTCAAATCCCGCTGATAGCAAGACTTTTTTTTATCTGTTAGCAGCGGGAGATGGATCCCATGGAATATATGGAACCTCCTGGGGCTTACCCAGCCTTTGTTAAGTGGGTATCCAAAACAGGGCGGGGGGAATCTGGCGGTTGAGTGTGATCTAGGACAAATAACCTCACTGCACAACCGTCGTCCAAGAAACAGTATGGTCTCTACCTAGTACTAAACCCCAGACCCTCCACGGTTTGCAGTGCTACAGTTTTTTTTATTATTAAGTACTTATGAAGTGATCTAATATAGAAGATAACGACTAATTTATAACGTCCTGTTCATTACTGACTTAATTCTGTGAAATATTATGATGAGAAATATTTAATTAGATATACTAAAATAGCAAACAAATTAAATGTGGTTTCTGATCCCAAAGAATAGTGTTATGATGATGGTGGGAAATCTGAATAAATTAATTAATTCTCCTATGAATGATCTTCTAGTTTTAATTTCGCTTAAACATTATTGAGGGAGATTAAAGTGTTTACTAAAAGAAGGTATGTTCCTGCATTTTCCACATCCTTCCATGAATAACCGTTTAGTAATGATAAGAAGGGTGGGAATAGTATAATACAAGTTAGGATGATGGATGAGGGCATAAGCTGGGAGATCCTCCATTCATCATTAATAGAACGCCTGGAATCGCTTTCTGTTACCTCTTCGGAATATGGTTAATGTTAACAATTCTTCCAGATCGGTGGAAAGATATATAGAGCGGCTGTGCCAAGAAAAACAATCGTGTCCGATTGTTATCACATGATAGGAAATATGGTCGCTACAGATCTATACCATACTCATCTTCTATATCAAATATCCAATTCTGCTAAAAGGTTTTAAGAATTATATTGCGTTAATTTTTTTTTTTAATATTTCATCAAATTATTTAATATAACTATCTTTGCACAGTTTATGAAATAGGTCACTTCTCAGGTGTAGTTGTCAGCATAACAATTTTTTTATATTCCATCCTTTTGTAAAAAAAAGATTAGAATTAATTAGTTATAAATGCCAAATATCTACTATGTAGATTATCATTTTTAAATGCGCATTATAGAGAGGTGTTATTCGTAAGTGAAGATTAAAAGAGGCATAAACTGGCGTTAATTATTTTTGCTCTAATGAGATCATTACTTCTTAAAGGTTGAAGGACTAATATTATTTACTTATCACTTATTAACCATAGAAAAGTAACAGATAAAAGTAATGCAAGAAAAAAATAGTAAAAACCAAAATTGGAATACTATGATGTGAAAATATATAAAAATGTGTACTACTACAACTCATGAAGTGTCTTGGGCCCACAACAAGGTTAAAACTTTCCTGTTTGAAACGGTTGTACAGGGAAGTGATTAGTCCGGGATCACGCCCAACTGCCAGGTCTTCCACCAGGAGAGTCTCCAAATCGCAGTTTGCAAATCCAACATGGTCCATCCATAGCTATTAGCAGATTAAATAGTTTTTCTGCCACGGGTCACGGATTTGAAACAGTAACCTTCAGAATATCAACTCAGAGCTGTACACTCTGTACTGAAGTGAACATTGTACAATGTGTATACTTTGTGCTGTATACTTTTACTTGTATAAGTGGGAAGTGATGTTAGAGAAGACAGCACCCTCAGACCGAAAAAAGGAAGAGGGACTTAAGTGAACGAATGAAGGAGTACTGGAAGAACTGAAAAAGAGCTGTAACCTGTATAAAAATATAAGAAAAAAATAGAATATATATATAATTAAATATTCTCCAACACTAAATCACTTTTTAAAAAAGAGACTTTATTGAATAATGACAATGACATAGTAACTGGCCTAATCGCTAACTAAAGACAACGATAATGCTCATACTCTACATCTATTAGAAGAGGGGGGGATATGTAGGAATTATTACTTAGATTCTAAGAAGGACACTTGCAAGCTTATCCCTTATTCTAGGAAAGACACCTGAAGCTATCCTTTTACTCTTACCGGGGCAAGATTCTGTAATACTCCTGGATTGCTATTTTTACAATATTTTGACCAGGGTGGGTACTGTACTTCATAAGTACTTAAAACTGGTACATTAGATACAATCATTTCAGGTGCTGTGGGAGTTATTTCATTTTTCTTTTGAGAGCAATAAAAATAATAAACACAAATACAAAGTACTATAAAGATTACACTGATTAAGCTATAAAACCATTCATTAGAAATAAAAAGGATATAAGAAGTTTTTATAGAGGGGGGTAAGGAAATATTGACATTTTGTATTACCTCTAACTTAAAAGATTGATACAAAGGCTTAAATTTAAAATATAAATTATGGATATAAGTTATATTAAAATTATAAATACAACCTTTATTACTAACAGTAACAAGTGCTACTTGTGGTAAAAATTTAGAACCGTTGTGACAATCATCAAGTTTAGAAATATTATAAGCAATATACATTTTCATTAAATCATTATAAAAGATATCAGAAGTAGAATTTACAAAAGTACAATAAGTAAAACTAGAATTATTAATAATTTTCAGAATACATTTATTTGATGTTTCTTTTATATTTTTACAATAATATTCATTATGGAACATGCAATTTGCATAAAAATAATTATTATTTTTCTTAATAACTAGTTGTTGGTGCTGGAATTATAAAAAATCCATCATAAGATTGCTCATGAGTAGGCAAACGTATAAACACATGGAATGTAGAATTATAATAGGAACAATAAATTTTAGAATTTTCCCATATAATTTCAATAATTCTAAAAATTAAAGTAACATTAGAGGGGATGTTGTTTATAAAAACAATCATGAAATTGGAATGAATTATTCCTGATTTACAGAATTCCATTGAAATTAATAGTGTATTTAATTTTTGTTCTAATAACTGTGTATGTATATATAAATAATAAGCTTTGTCTTCTCTATTTAGTTCATTAATAGAATCTTGAATCTTGTTATAATTATTATTAATAATTTTTACATCTTTTTCATATTTATTAATCAATTGTTTGTTTTATCAATAATGTTTTTTACGTTAATATTATTTTGAATTGTGTTACTCAATGTCTTTTGAATCATGTCGTCGTAGTATGCCTTATCGTCGGCATCCATGTTCCCTGTTAGCTTACTTAGATTCTATGACGGACACTTGCAAGCTGATCCCTTATTCTAGGAAAGACACCTGAAGCTATCCTTTTACTATATATATATCCCATATATATATATCTCGTCCCAGTCTTGGTTGGTCCGAAGTAAGGTATATACTTAATATATATATATATATATATATATATATATATATATATATATATATAGAGAGAGAGAGAGAGATATAATATATAATATAAGATATATACTTAATAATACTGTTGAGCAATCAAGTCAATGGGGATCATTTTTGCAAGTACACAGGCTGCTTCGTAAGATACTGTCTTGAAACCTTTCACCATTTTGATTGTCATTAATCTCTGTACACGTCGAAGTATCCGTGAATTGTATTTTATCTGTATTCCTGTGTACCAGATAAGATATATCATTTAATTTTTTTTAAACTATAAATTACTCGTACACCCTAAATTTCAGACGTCTAACTTCAAACCTGACAAATTCCAAACAATCTTTGAAACCCTATTATATTAAAGGGAAAACCCTTGGGGGCTTTCTTATTGCTCATTTAAGCTATACAAAGAACCTATCTGCAAATTTCAAGATGCTAAGTTCAGTAGTTTCGGCTGTCCGTTGACCGCTGGGTGTGTTAGTCTATCAGGTTACAGTTTAAACTTCGCGTGTGTGGTGTGTTAATAAAAAGTAGCCTACGTCTTTCCCCAGGATTGAGATTATCCATATCAAATTTCATAAGAAATGGATCAACACACCCATGAAACATACATTCACGCTTAACAAACTGGACGGACAGAAGTTACTTTCGTTTACTGTTGTTCGTGCCAGTAAAGGATTAGTATGTAATGCTATTGAAAAGGATTACTAAGTATAACGGTTTCATTTGTCGTACGGCAGCAGGGAGAAAATAAAATTGAAAGGACTAGAATAATGTGCATATGTAGGTAATTTATCGATGTGTTTTTAGTTCTGGCGGCTCTACTTACCTACTCCAATATACTACTGTAAACTTTTTTTTTTCAGAAACTCCTTTATTATATGAAATTACAATTACAAATAGTAAAAACTACGGCATCTATATAAATAAAAACCTTCTGTTATCTTTCGGTATTTTAAGGCGTTACATCGGGCTGAGTCCGCTGAAGACGGTTTTTGCTCGAACCAGCAAGAGGCCGCTGACATTATACAATACAAAACGGGTGTAAACTACGTCACTTGATTTGTTTTGTTCGGCGAACATAGGTAGATTGGGCGAGTAAGAAACACGTGACCAAGCTACATAGAGGGAATAATATTATCCGACTTACTTGATATTTTTCGTTATATTTCGACACCATTACACAAAATTGTAGCCTATGTGTTATTCCGATTTATATCCAATATTACTATAAAGTTTCATCCAAATCCGTTCAGTAGTTTTTGCGTGAAAGAGTTGAAAACATATATCCTCACAAACTTTTGCATTTATAATATTAGTATGATCGTAGGATAACCGCGATTACCTACTGACCATATGTTAGAGTTAATATTGAGAATGTGGTATAACCAAGTCCTTTTTAATTATTTATCTTATATTATGACCAAATTACACAAAATCATTACGAATTCTAGCCTATGCGTTATTCTGATGTATAACCTTTATTACTGTAAAATTTCCTCCAAATCCGTTCAGTATTTTTTGCGTTAAAGAATAACAAACATACAAACTTTCGCATTTATAATATTAGTAGGATTGAACGGAAATTAACTCAATTTATATTTAAAAATAAACACAGGGCACAAAATAACAGTATCCAATTTTTTCGAAGTAATTCGACTACGTCAATGTCTAAGTTATTTATAAATATATATATATATATATATATATATATATATATATATATAAAATAAAAAAATAAAAAATAAATAAAATTAAATTTTCAGTAAATGATAATAAAACAATTTGAATAAAAAACAAACCAAGAAGTAATACTTTAATTTTTTGAGCGAACGATTCCAGTGATACCTGATAAAATTGTTGATATCAAATTTCTACAACTTTGTTGCATGAATTATACTAACGGTCAAATATACATATTTATTAACTGATGAATCACCTCCCTGTACAACCGTTGTCATAGAAAAACAGTACTGCGCCTACCATGTATTGAATGTACTCCTTCATGGTTATAGTGGAATAACATTTTTTTTTTTCTATTTAGTGATTAACTTTTTCCTCCATTAATGGTTGATAAAGCAATAGAGTATATAAGCCCGTAATATAAGGGAAAAAAAGAGCATTTTCTGGCCTCTATTGTATATACCGTAGCTTGGAGTGGGAATACAAAAATCGTATATCGTTGGTTAGAGCGTCTCATGGGAAATTCAGCTTTGTCTCACAAGAAAACTCTCCATAGAAGTGACCATGGTGAAATTACAGTTGTTATTGTCAATTATGTAAACATATAGGTAATATTTCAATTAAGCTTTACATTTGCAGTAAACTATTAGAATTAAAATTGCGTTAAAAAAATATTATCCAATATAAGTAAGATTATTAACCACTACAATTATAAATCTTATTAACATAATATAAGTGGCCCAAACTTTACACATTGCGGGATTTTATACTTTCTAGTACGTTTCTCTTTTAAAAACAAAAAGAATTAATATTCTTTTTAATTGCGATTTTTTTCTCCATTCCTCGGAATTACTTGATGCTGGGCGGGTTCCTAATAGAAAAAAAAAGAATTATGTTTCTTTTTACGAAATGTTTTAAGCAATTAATAAATTCGCATAATAATACTTTATGATTAACATAATAACTACCTTATTTAATATACTAATACTTGGAGAATGTTCGGCTTGTAGATAACATGGAAACTGTGGTATAGTAAACTCTAAAGTCAAATTTTGGAAATGGACCGACATTTAGCCTTTATATAGGGGCCCGACACATAGCAAATATCCAGATTTATGTTGTCTAATGAAAATGCAGTCGTCATTTCTGAGTTTGTTGGAATATATAATAATAACAAATTGTTTATAATTTTACTACGTTAAGGATACCTGAGGCAAGTAAACAGCTCAATAACATATGCAAACTATAGAAGCAGATCATTTCACCAAGTAGTCAGCTTAAAAGGATTTACAATTGGAAGAAAATATTTCGCACGTCACATCACAAAATCGGATATCCAGTCCTATCTGATTTATATAAATTAAGAATGTATATAACTGAGAAAAATGTATTAAAAATAAAATAGTGTTGTTAATTTAATAAATTTTACGTAATGATTTTTTAATTTGATTATGGTATATTTAAATACAAAATTTTAGTATGAAAATATAAATCAAATATACTATAAAAGAAACCAAAGTTTAAACTATTAAACAAAAGGACCATGGAGGATAATGGACCTCCAAGTAAAACTTTTAAAAAATGACAATAAATAATAAAAAGGTATCTATACTTACTTCTATTTGTAGACAGTTTTTATAAATTCGTATTTGTTATATTGTTGTTCTTGTGTCTGATAATTTACAGATATTTGTGACATGTAACTCTTTTCAAGATGATGAGAAAGAGGAAATGATGCAGAAAATTGTTTGATTGATTGAAAATGGCATGTAATTGTTGAAACGTTTTATATAATTAAATTATTAAAATTATAAATGACTGGAGAAAGGTTTTTATTGTGAGAAGGAATTATTAGATAAATCCAGTCCAGTTTACATCCTTTTACAATGAAAAATCGGATATTTTGTATCCCATTAAAATCCATACTAATAGAATCAATGAAGGATCTTGGGTTCAGGTGCAGTGTATAGTGTATGTATATATATATATATATATATGTATATATATATATATATATATATATATATATATATATATATATATATATATATATATATATATATATATATATGTTTCCTGGGAAACGCTGTTGCAGGCAGGTGATTTGTCTGAGATTACGATCAACCACCAGGTTTTTAAAGGTTCTCACTTGGCAAGGTGAACCTCAGTATGATCAGCAGATTACACGTAATTAGCCGGATTTTAACCCGGGACCTTCAGCACTGTAACTCAGCCTTATGCCATTCCCTCATCCACTCTCCTATAAAATATAATTGTGTGTGTCAAGTACCAATATTTAAAAAAAAATTAACATAAGATTTGGAATTGAATTCAGGTGTTCCTAACGACTCGGTGTTACAAACTAATTGCAACGCTACGACTCACACAGGGGTATTGGACACGAAAAGTCTAGCAAAATAAAAATTTTGTTGACAATTCCAGGAACCTACGTCTACCTACGTGAAGCCAAATGTGTACAGACCATTAGGACTTTATGTTTTCTGGGTAAACGGTTATACCTGCCGCGTTAATAGTCGCGTAATGAAGCTATTGCAAGTCGCACGTGCTGTCACCAAGTGAGTGAAAAAAATATCTGTGTTACATATTAGTTTTATGCGTGTTTTAAAGTAAATAATGATGATTTTTTTAATGGTTGTTATACAGCCAGGTGGGTAGAATAAGAAAAAAACACATAAATCTAGTAATGCCTTTTAATTTTACTTCTGTAATTTTTTGACGACTGATTTTCAACACATTTCTTTCATAAGAGATGTGTAAATTAGTAATTTTCATATACTTCCGGACTTTTACCGGGTTAGGCTTTTTTTTTTTAACGTTAGAGTGTTGTTCCACAGTTTGATTAAAAACTAGGTGCCAAAAAGTACCAAAGCATACATTTAATGAATAAAATGTCACTTGTAGAATAAAACGAGGTTAATTATTATTTTCACTCATTTACTTATTTAATATTTCACTTGTTACAGGCTCCTCTGGATTAAAGATCATGACACATCATGACTATTTATAAGATGGCTAAAGATTATATAGGAAAGGATTTTGCACAAAGGTTGGAATTATTCGCGGAAAATATTATTTAACAACTTACATTCGCAGAGGAACTAGAATTAAGATTTCGGCTTATCCATTCTGCATGCCAGAATAAGATTTTTTGAAATACTTTTGCACATTCTTATAATAATACCACAAAAAATTGGCAAATAAGAGCAGAAGATGAAAAAGTCATTATAAAGAAAAGAAAGAAAGACATATTGCAACGTTTTAGAGATGAACTCGTGCTAATCGTGGATGTGCGTAAAGCTAATTTTGGCAACAGTAATGATGGAAACACCAGCAGGAGGTTCTTTGCTAACACGGAGGTATCTTCACACATAACAGGTATGGACAAAACCTTATCGACAGATTTGCGACTATTTTATTAATATTAATATTTTTATTAAAAAATCTGCTGCCGCAAACGGCTATGAGGTTCATCAAACTGTACTCATGGTATCCAATGACGTCTACACTACATAAAATATAAATACATGGCCCAATTATTATTGATCATGCTCTTCTACTAATTGGTAATTTGTCAGAGGAGGAAGTAGAAGCAAGGAACAAACATTTCCCGCAATTCCGGGAAAGATACTCCAGAAAATTTTGTCGGATTAAATGGCATGCATATATTGTGAATAGGCTTTTATTGACATCTAATCCATATGGGCTGCATAAGGTCCAGACCCTCAAATCAGTCTTTCAAGTGTGTAACCATTGAAATGTTGTTCCTAAGGGACCTATTCACCCAATTCACCCAATTTGAGGACAACAATACAGAAGATGAAATAACTTCTGATGAAGACGGTAGGGATGATTCCTCAGATTGATATTATTTATTAAAGTTATTGTGCTATGAATTGTTATATCATTAATAGATAGTAGAAAGTAGAAAATCTTTAGTGGGTACCCAAAATAAGGGGGAAAATATGGCGGTTGAGCGTGATCTTAGACAAATCACCTCCATGCACAACATGGACTGTGTCCATTAAACAGTCTCTCTCTACCGTGTACTGAACCCCAGACCCTTCACGGGTTGTAGTGGTGCAGATTTTTTTTTTTTTGTTTATGATCGAATCACAGGTTTCTTCCATTATTCCTACATACGAAGGTACCATCCTCATGATCTCGGTGTGAGATTGAAACTCACCGTAATTTTCTTAAACTTCCTTCTCATCTTAGCATTTTTAAAGCCGTATTAAATCACAACATCTTTCTCCTCTCTTTCCTTACTGTGCAGCTTTCAAGTATATTGGGGTAACGATTGAACGGTTTGTCGTAATAAAAAGAGGCGACAAAATTACTTATGGTAATTAAATGGTATGCCTTGTGAACGGTATATTATTGAATAATAAGTTCTCTCTCGAAACTAAAAGGAAGGTATACCAATCCTTTTTGGTCATGACGATTTCTGTTGTATGGAAACTTCGTGAGAAAAATGACGCGATGGCATCATAGAGTACTTAAATACTGCCCTGAGGAGAGAAGAAAACGTGGAAGACCTAGGGCGGCGTGGATAGAAGAAGTCAGAGAATAAATGGCAGCTAGAGGATTGACAGACGGAATGTAAGAAATTTTCAAAACCCGAAAATACCAAAACAATAAAATAAAATAAAAAAGCATACCATTATAGAAAGTAGTGGGTTAAGATTGTAGTTCTTCCTTATTTCTTGGCTGGTCTGAAACTCCTAGGAAACTTCCTATGGTTCAAAAAGCAATGATATGCCTCGATGGTTTCGAGTCCTTGTTCTTTCAAGTTTAGGGTTACAACAGCCATCATTTTCCAGTTCTTGGATTCTTATTTTTTCTCTACTTTAGGTTTCACAAAGGTTTAAAGGTTTCGCATTCTTTTTCCCCAGTTTTCTTCATCTTCTCAAAGCCCCCTATGCTTCCTGCTTTATTCGTGTTGAGGTTCTCTAGAGCAAATGTTACTATCTCTTTTCCTAAGAAGTATTTCTCTCTCGTACTTTTCCCGTTGCTACGGGTATTTTTTTCTACCAAAGATATTTTAATCATTCTGGCATTGAGCACTTTCTCCAAGAATTTTTCCCAATTATTTTGAAATACTTGAAATTTTGAAATGTTCTTTCTATTAAGAAAAAAAATTATTTAATTTTTATGATTAAAACAAATAATACTTTATGAGGTTACTACGTCATCTGGCCTTAACAAGCATGTTAATGAATAGAACGAACGTAACATCTTAATGACGGACCACATTAAATAAGAATTTAATGATTTACATGTCATCGTTCCTGCAGTCAAATTTGATAAACGAACACGGGTAATTGTGTACGTAAAAAAATTTAGACTCGTAAGGAATGTTAAATCTAAATAGGAAAAAATATTAAACGTTTATCCCCTTTATAAAAGATTGAATGATAAACTATTGAAGAAAAGTGGAGTTGTTAGCAACTACTTAATAACCGAAATATAGCATCATTCAAGTCAGGGATGATTGATGGACTTGTAGCCGAAAATATAGGCTCTACCAATTGATCTGGACTTAAACAGAAATTGTTGATGTAAGAACGGTTAAAGGAATATCTCACAGCTTGTACAAAAATATTTGTTCAAAATTTAAAGCTGCTATTAGTTTAAAATAGGTAAACGATTATTTTATAGATCACTAAAACGATATTAAAATGTTTATGTTTTTGAAACTTCTATTTGCAACACTATAGCCAAATGTCGGTGACAGTGTTGGACCATCGTGAGCAGTTCATAATTTGTATTCTTTGAACAATACAATTTTTTAGTAAAACAAAATAATCATGATAAAATAGGAAAAATTATAGAAGCAAAGATTCTTAAATACTGGAAAAAACCTACCAGTCAACGTTTCGCCAAATTAGTACACATATTCAAATAATTAATTTGAGAGTTTCTTGAAACATTTGGTGCTCTATCTACGTGGGTCTGTTGAAGTGAGATCTGCAGAACTTTGAATTCTTTCATGTGATCTTCTTTAGGTGCGTGTTCCGATGATGAAAAGGCAAAACGTTGGCTGTTTGGTTTTCCTATATTTTGGAGGCTTAAGGATTTGCCTCTTTTTGTATTTCCTATTTCTTTTCCTACTGGGAAGTGTCTATGGAGTAGACTGAGACATAGGTGGGAATATTGCCTTAATAAAAATCTGAAGGATTTGGCTTTAGATAGTGGTCCATGGACAGAATTTTGTAAGCAGAGAACGGTATCGGCATCGAGCCTTCGGATTCACTAACCCTTTTATTTGTCGTATCCAATTTATAAAAGATTCTTCTTTTTGAGTATTTGCTTATTTTTATCAGAGTAATCAGTATTGGAAAAATTTATTATTCTTTTGAAATCAACCAGGAGAGTTTATCTATTTCAAAATTATGGATTTAAAATATATATGTCATCTGGGGCTAAATTATTTGAAATATGGACGACATGATTCGATGAAAACACCGAATATCTTCCTCAATGATTGAAATTAATTTGATTAATTATTTACTGTATTTATAGCAACGAAAAAGTCAGTGAAAGCCTAAGAATAAATTAATAGGACTTATATTGCATAGCTGTTTATTGTATAATAATTATTGCAGAATAACTTTTATTTACAGCTGGTGCAAGGCTGTGTGTTTTGACTCAATTGATTAGGACTGAAGTACGTCATTTCACCCTATCCGTTACAGAGTAGGCTAAAAAGTAGAAAAGAATCCCTTGTCTAAAAACAAATATGACAACTTAATTTGATAAGGGCATAAATGATACTTACACACCCCCAGTTTCTGAGTAAAAATACCAGACGCGATACTCCAAAAAAATCCCATCTACTGTTTTGCAGTCATGGAATATTAAAGAGATGGCGGACGGTAGATGAGAAGCAGAATATATGAATATGTAACTGTTTACCTTCACTCGGTTCCATTTTGAGAGCGGAGTAACCTACTTTAGCCCCAAGGTGTTCATCCCTTAGGCCTGTTCTCTTTAAACTTATCCAGTTAAGCCATGATATAATCCACGGGAGTTGTCGTCAAAGAGGAAGTATCCCAAATAGTAATTTGAACTTTGTAAAAAGAATTATGAAAATAACTGACCAAATCTACTACCCTGAATAGTTAATATATAACGTAAGTGTAACCTTACATCGGTTTAAGGGTAGATTTCCAGTACCTTACGTACCTTAGGTTTTTTTCTACTTATCGTAGAAATAAAAATATTTATAACCAAAGCAAGAATTAAATGCTATTCTCGGGCTATGTTACATTACACAATGACCACAATACAAAGAAATGGTATCTCCATACAAAGAAATGGAGATACAACTCATGACTGACACTATCAAGAATATCATGGCTCACTTTCTGAACACCCAAATTTACTGATACAAACATTACTACAGAATCCGACAAGGAGACTGATACGTTACTGGAGAAGGGATGTACTACAGAGGGATAAAACACGTTACGAGTCCCTTCAATAGGAGTTTTCTCCATCCACGCTTCTAAGTAATCCCTTAGTGGAAGGTTTTCAAAGAAGATTGCAGATACAATATGTGCCTAGTGGCATTTGAATAATTTCTTAAATAATTATGGTTATTATTTTTATATTATTGATGATAGCTTTCAGCATAACAAGGCCTAAGAAATTAGAAGATACGAAGGTTCAATGTCGATTATACTAATCGCCAAAACCCAAAATCAGCAGTAGATGAGAGATGAGGGACCTGGGACACCATTTAGAGCATCCATCAGAAGCCATGATTTGATCACGTGACACATGACGTCATCATGTCGAGAAATTTGAATTTCAACATGGATATAATCAATTTTCCGCCGAAATTTACTTCGACTTTACCTTAACCATCCGGTTATCTACTAACTGCTATTTTAGCTTTAGTTTAATAATACATCACATAGATATTATTTATAAGTACTGATTGTATTATAATTAAAGTAATAATTGGCATGGTACGCAGTGGCGGATTAAAGGTCCAGAGCGCCCTAGGCAATAACTTTATCGGCGCCCCTGTACCGGCCATAAATGGCCATCTTAATTTAACCATTTGACCATCCTAATATATTGATGCTTGTATTATATTATAGATCAGCATTTAGTTCTTTATTTCTTTGTCGATATGTTATTTTTTTTATTTATTTAAAAATTCTGAGCTCGCGCGCCCCTTGTAACTACGCGCCCTTAGGCACGTGCCTAGTTTGCCTTACGGATAATCCGCCACTGATGGTACGTTGTAAAGGAGGTATTTGTAATATCAAATCAGCATTATCCTTATCTGCTAATATCTGACAACGAAACATTACACTTATTGCTTTTATTCCACGCCGTTTCAGGCTAAACCAACACATACTAGACAAACGCTCTAAGCTCCCAATTAATTAAATAAGTAATCTATATAAGTATGACTAAGAAGATCTATTTGGACTTACGGAGTAGAGTTTTTGTGCTCCACTAAGTCATCGATCCCATCTCTATCTAAAATACTCAATGCTCCTTGTTTTGCTACGATGGCATCCATAATGGCCTTAATATCCAATTTGTTGCTCATTTGGTCCGAACCCAATACCAATCATTTCATGACAAACTATATTCCTACTCAAGCTCACTAATGTCAAACCTAGCAACCTTTTTAATTCATCCGAGGCGTCTGAGAAAGAAAATACCCTCGTCACATTCTTAGTTGGATTCGATATTCAACTACTGTCCATGAGTAGTTTTTTTGCCCTTGTCTCGTGTCATTACGTATCGTGCATTATATTTACTTGCTACTTATATAACTTTCAGGAAATAATTTTTTTAAACTATTTTTTTTGTTAAAAAAAAATTTTTGAAACCAAGTTTATAATACTTGGCTTTAATTCTTGAAAAAATAGGTAGATAAGATGAAGGTCCCCTGTCAGTCTTCTACCAACTGTTAATCCTAAATAAGTCACCTTAATTGTTTTAGGTAGCGGTTTTTTAAAAATGGAAACAGATGAGCAAATGTAATTCCTTTCCGTAATACACACTCCGAGATAAATAAAAGTGTACAGTTGATTTTGTCCCATTGATTTTTTTATCATAATTTTTAACAATCTATTACGAAATTAAGTTGCACTTTGTTTGATGTTAAGTAACACAAGTGGGATAAGATGTCGTTTATACCCAGGATGACCAACATGCAACCGAGACAAATAAAAGTGTAGATATACTTTTTTTATTAACAATGGGTAAATAATTTCACTAATCACATTCAGTAGTCTATTGTATCACCTTTCATTTCTACTACTTTTATTCATAGAAAGACATTTTTCATTTTCCAACAGAGTGGCTTTTTCTGAGTTAATATTCATACTGCCTTCTGGAAGCCATCCCTCAGATCTTCATGAGAATTACGGCTTCATTTGACTAAACGTCATCAGAGAGACATTTCCAAAAATTCTCGATAGGGTTCAGGTCAAAAAAAATAGAAGGCCATTCCATCAGCTTGATTTTCGTCTCTTGGATCCGAAGAAAAAAACTTACGTCTGGAAATATTAGACATCCATAGCTGGCTGGATACCCATTTTAATAAATAATAGAAATATGAATAAATATTTTCCCTAATTAATAATAAATAATTTCTGCTGTTTATCCTTCCAACAAGCGTTTCAATCAACAAATCTCCGGAAACTGTCATTATTCCCCAAACCATGATGCTTCCACCTGGACTTTGACCAGGCCCGTTGAATAACGACAGCTACTTGGAAGAATGCAAAAAAAAAACGAAAAAAAAAACATTAGTAACCAAATAAAACATCAAAGTCACATTTCAAATTTTACTTTGAGGAACTCCTTGTGATAAACCTTCGACGGATGAGGTTTAAATAGAAAATTCAATCTCTTTTCATTTAAACTACCAAAATAAAATATTGGATGATTAAGTAGTAGAATCGAATAGAATAGAAAAGTGACTTTATTCTGGGACTAAGTCCCTTTAGAATAACACAAAGCGTGTAAAAAGTGACAGAAAACAATTTAAAAGAAATATTTAAGCAAAAATAATAATAAGTAAATAAACAGTACAAATCTTGACAAGATATTAAGCAATTAAAGAGAATAGAGAATAGATTTAACAAAGCTTTTGTTAAATGTATGAGCTACCATACAATAATTTCTTTACATGATGTACAGATTCTTACAAAACAAATAAATAACACGATGAATTATTCTATACATTACATTCTAAGCAAATGACTAACCTGCTTAGAGAGCATCTTTTTGGGAAGCTAGGAGGTGTTGGAAAAGCGAGGATTTAAATGACGACAGTGAGGGACAATGACTGATATTAGGAGGGATTGAGTTCCACACGGTGGTGGAGCGAGCGAGAAAGGAACGTTCGAATGCTTTAGTTCTGTGTGAACGTATATAGAGATCGGAAAGGGGGATCTTGTTTTATGGTGTTGAACTGAGGATTTGAATAGGAGACTGTAGATGTGTGAAGGGTGTTGAGAGTAAATGGTTTGGTATAAGGTATATGTGATGCCTAGGTTTTTCACAGAGGAGGTATACGTGATCAGATTATCGTTTAGGATTAATTTTGGGAGGGTGTGGATGGATGTAAGGAGGGAATTGGAATCTAAAACAATGGCCTGAGTTTTCATTGCGTTCAATTCCAGTTTGTTCAGCTTTTCCCAGGCACTGATTCTACCTAGGTCTTCCTGAATACTGGCGAACGCAATTAATAGCTCAGAAGGAAGATAGGACATGTATATTTGGAAGTCGTCCGCATATAGATGGTGGGAACAGTGGTGAACAGATTTAGGAAGATCATTGATATAGACAGTGATTTGAGTTTACTGAAAAGGATTGAATGGTCCAAGCAATCAAAAGCTTTAGAAAGGTCAAGAAGGATAAGCACTGTTAGTTTTTTGTCGTCCATGGGTATGTATGTCACTGGTGATTATGGTATGTGCCGATTGTGTGGAGAAACCAGGAAGTGGGTCAAGAAGGTTGGACTGTTCGAGGAAATTTGACATTTGTGACTGGACTATTCTTTCTAGAGGCTTGGAAAGGTTGGAGAGGATTGAGATTGGGTGGTAGTCTTTGAGTGAGACAGGGTTAGAGGATTTATTGATAGGGTGGACTACGGATTTTTCCAGGAAGTTAAGAATACTCCGTTATGGAGTGAAAAATTGTAAATAAAGAGTAGGACAAGTATAATATCGATAAGGCAGGATTTTAGCAGTTTGACAGGAATCCCATCGAAGCCTGTGGAGTTAGAGTGGGATTTCAGAACAGAGGAAATAATTTCGTTGGGTGAAATGTCAGCGAAGTAAAAGTTGTCAGGGTTGAAAGATAGGTCTAGGGAAAATACGAGAGAGTATGATTTCGAGGTATTAACTGAGGTGGACAAAAAATATGAGTTTAGTTCATTGGGAGAGGCTAGAAAGGGCCTAGAAGAAGATGAATTATGAAGAGAAAGGTTTCGAAGAAGATGCCATTTGGATTTACAATCGAGAGCAGATGAAAGGGCTTCGTGGAAGTATTTGGTTTTTGGCTTCCTGATTGTCGACTGTGTCAAATTGCGGCGAGCCCTAAACGCTTGATAGTCATCTGTTAACCTTACCGTCTAAAGCGTCTTCGGGCCGCATCACGCTTCCTTTGAAGATCTTTAATGTTTTGACACATCCAGGGAGCAGGCTATATATGGAAGGAATGGGCCGGTAAGGATTGGGTGTTGACGTGACAGGAGGTCAGGACACTGGACATGATGGTGAAGTAGGAGAGAAGATCCAAGTATTAGAGGAGAAGATGCTGTGAACAATTAATTTTAGCAGATAGATTGAGTAAAAAGCTATGAAATGTTCCAGATAGTTAAAGAAATGCAAGATAAAACAAAAAACAGATAAGAATGTTAATAGTAAAGAAATGATAATACTGTTAAAATATGTAAAAGGAGAAAATAATGAATGTATAATGAGAAAAGTAAAGTAATAGAATAAAAAAAGAAGATGGGATAGATGCTTAAGCATGAACAAACTTAAAAGCATTGAACTCAAGATCCTAAAATATAAAAATATAGACCAATAAATAGAAATTAATAATATAGAGAGGACGTAAGCAAAATCTAAAATTCCGTGGTGAGCGCCGGAGATTGTCATTGAGTTAGCGGAAAACTAAACTTTAGTAATCACCCGAAGACGTCTAGATTTTGCGCCTAATCTATTACATGCTCGGTAGTACAGGTACAAATTTGATAAATACATAGAAGCATTTCTTCTTATAAACTAAAAAAAAGAAGTCGCAATCAAGATTATTGTGATAAGCTTCATAAAACTAATTACTTTTGAAACTTGATACTTGACTTATCGAACTGTAATGGAATAACTTTCTTCTTAGTCTTATTATTTCTTGTAAAGTCAACCTGAACTTTGACGATATCTGCATTTCCAATCTCACAGTTATCAATTTCTTTTTTTATAGTTAATTGGATTTTGTCGTGTTTGTAGTTAATTAAAAATAAAATACTGATTTCTTGTCAGCATTGCCTTTTAACGAGCCGTGCTTTAATTTTCTGAAATCAAACATTCTTAATACAAAAACATATTGATGGTAATTGTATTTATAATATTTTTTCTTAACGAAAACTTGTAAGTTATATTAATATTTTTAAAATACTGCCGTAACATTTTTTCAATAGAAGTATAGATAGGGTTCAGCACTTGCATGAATTTAAAATTTTGGTTAATGTTCACCATATTTTAGAAAACGAACTTCCGAAAATAATTATTCCAATTTAGTAATTCTTACTTGACATTTCTCTTATATTTTGTTTAAACAGTCAAGACAATACATCAAAAAAAAAAATCGAAGTACTCCTCGAATGAATACGGCTTGGCTTTATGATTCTTATTATATACACTTTTCTCTATTTTAATATTTCGTAAGGGTTTGTATGTATATTTTATTTTTTAATAATTCTTCAATTCTAACAATAATTTTACTATTTTCGTGTTTTTCTTTTTAAATGGTAGAAGCATCGGCATTTGATA
Organism: Troilus luridus; assembly: GCA_964056705.1. Taxonomy (NCBI): domain Eukaryota; kingdom Metazoa; phylum Arthropoda; class Insecta; order Hemiptera; family Pentatomidae; genus Troilus; species Troilus luridus. Next base: position 87,166,268 of record OZ057413.1, read on the forward strand.
ATTAATTTTTTCGTTAATATTAATTAATTGTCAGACTAATAATAATGACTTAAATAATAAATGTTATCCATATGTTTCAACAATTTGACATCAGCTCGTTCGATAAACTATATAACAAAACACATAATAACACTCTAACTACAATGTCATAACAAAGTACTTAAATAAAACTGTCCAATAGTTCTCCAACTGAATTAAGTGAAACCTAAGGGTGTCTTAATTCTAATGAATTAAATTAACTAATAAAATAATTAAATCAATTTTTAAAGTTTCGGATGGTTTGCTGTTGGATTGGATTGCTCGACACAATTTGAAATCGACTCAATTATTTAATCAATCAATATTTGTTATAAGAAAATTTCTATTAGTATACAAATCGCTCCTTCAAAAAAACAATGGCATAACCCAAAAAACATATCACCTACTTTCTCAATACAGGTATTTCAAAGTTCCATGTGAGGAAAAAAAATAAAAATTTGGTTGTTGGTAAAGCAAAGCATTCCTATTGTAATGATTTTATTCACCATTGGACATTTTTTAAATCTTGAAACTTTTTTGAATTTTACATAGGTCTTAATTCTCATAAAACTCAATATTTCAAGTTTAAAATACAACTCAATATTTGACTTTATTAAAAAAAAAGAAACCATGTTGGGAAAAAAATATCAGATATGCTGTTTCTATATTAAAAACCTTCAACCAAAACAATTTCTGCTGAAGGCTTATTTCGAAAATGACAAATTTTGAGTTCTGTTGTTCTTTTGAAGGATCGTCATGGCTTATTTGAGTTATAATTATTTTTGTTTCCTATCTCTTAATTTAATTTACATTTAAATATCGATAAAACAACCTTTTACAATTGTGTTAATAACACTTACAATTAGATAAATGAAGTTATTTTTTTTAAATTATAATTTCATTAGTATTCAATTAAAATAATATATTTATCTATTTTATTTGTTTTCTTCTTTATTTGGTGAAATAGAAACGCTCCAAGCAATCTTTATGAATGACAGGTATTTTAAAACAAATAATAAGTCAACTTTTTATTAAATCAACCTTTATTGAAATAATATGAGTAAACATTAAATTATTTAATATAAACATAATATATTTATTCTATGTTTTATTTTTATAACATAGATATATACATATACTATTATATTTTTTCAACTATTATATTTTGCGAATTATTGTTTCAGAATTTAATATCCAGAGATGAATACTGAACTGTAACAGAACACAGTAAGTAAAATATGAATAAATGCTCAATCAGAATAAGTAAACATTTGTTTCAATTAGATATTAAATTAGTTTAAAATGTTTAATCCAAGTATTAATTTGATAGATAAACTATTTATAATACTGTTTTTCAAAATTGATAACTAATACCTATTAATATTAGTATGACTATTATTAATAATTATTGATTTTATAGACTAGTGGTTGCTGTAATATATTTAGTTATTTAAACTTATCGTAGCATTAGAAATAAATGAGATCAACTGCATTTTTTCCAAGATTAAATTTTATTTCCATCAGCTCATGCTAAATTTACAGTTTAATATTGCCTATAATATCAAATTACCATTATAAAGTAGTATGCATGAGATACTATGATTTTATTATTATATATTTAAACGTACATTTGACTCTGTCACATAAAATTAACTAAGCAAAAATACAGTTGATCACTCTAACACGTAATCGATTACATACGTTATAAAGAAATCGTAATTAAGCCTTATAACACTTTATTTTATCATCCTGTTTCAGAATATGTTATTAAATTTATTATTATAATAAATTCATATATTTAATAATAGGAATATTAGTTAATTTGTTAATCTTCAACGTTAATTTTATATTGAAAGGACAGCTATATATTGATGATTGAATGATTAATAATTTTTTGTGTCTAAAGTCTAATTTGTTGATATTAGAGGTTATGTAGTATCTCGACTTAGAATCAAGAACTCAAACCTATACGAAACAATAGAATTTTTTATCAACGATCTCCATATAAAATTTAGCATATACATATTATGTATCCCCGAAAAGAATATGTATATACACTATTGTTTACCATAATCTACCCCATATCTCCCCATCTCTTCATATTCTTTATAGGTTCTGAATTTCACGGGATGGAACTGGGCTTCTTTCCTGTCGAGGGTAAGGGCTTGTCATACCTGACTTATAGAACTATATATAACGGTATCGTGCTCAGAATCGTAAGGTAGTCGTTCTTAAGAAAGGATGCCGTCATGTTTGACCTTAATAGACGTGATCTCGAAGACCTTCAGGGGAGATTGGGATACAAAATATATGATTAGCCCGGGAGATGAAAAAAACTGCCGAGATAGAACTCAGTGGAGGATGGAACACACGGTGGGTTGCCATCGAAGTGTAAGTGTCCAAGTACGAGTGTCCAACTTCGACGTAATATTTTTCCAACCTCCACTCCGATTATTGGGCCTAACAGGGGATGGGAGTCCATGAGAAGTTGCGGAAGCATAGTAACATTACAAATCCTTGATCCATGAACCTTAAAGTCCCTGATAAGGAGAAAAGCACCGTGACATTTTTTACCTGCGCATTGCACCCTAGGGAGGAACCGCCAGACCTGTAGAAGCATGTGCAGTTGAACTACCACCGCTGAGACGAACGGACGAACTACAGGATTAATAGTAAAAATAAGAAAACAGAATAGAAAAAAAGGTTCAGTTAGGTACGAGCCTTCACCGGCCTATATATTATATAAAAATTGAAATGATTATAAAATCACTAAGTAATAATTTAATAATTATAAGAACGGGGATCACTTAGAGAATTGGGGTCTAGTGGTTAGCATAACTTAGTATACCCAAGACAACTGGTTTGCAACTCGGCAGGTGGGGTGAAAAAGGGAGGAAAGGGTTTAAAGGGAGTAAAAATTCCTGAGTTATGCGGTCCTTCGGAAGAGATGTAAAATGTGTACAATGTCAGGTACACGTCAAAGAGTCCTATACTAATATACTTGGATAGACTAACATTAGGACTCCTCCTGTAGCATCCTCCGATTAGCCACATCAGCATAAAGTGACGTTAAATAAATATTAACAACGTTAATATTAGAAGAATAAAAAAATAAAATAAAACAACAACTTAGTTTTAATGAAAATGGTGGTCTGTCCAAATGGTCTTGCCGGAATTGCCAAAAGGGGAAAAATATTCACAACCACAATACAACTTAAGGGCCCAATATCATCACTTTACGGTTGTATTTATGTTAAGAATAATTGATATTAAAACAGCCTTTTATATTTAACAAAATGTAAAACTAAAGAGAGATGGGGGGGGGGGGAGAAAGAGAGATTTATGGTTACTGGAAACCTAATCAACACTTTCGACAGATACTAATCTAAGCTTAGTCGGGCAGAATGAGTTTGACCTAATTTATGGAGTTAGGGTTTAGTGACTTTACTACTTTCGGACAACAAAGACGAAAGGAGCCTAAAGATTCGCTGAAAACAAAGTTCACAAAAAGTCCATGACCCTCTATCAAGAATTCCATTTGTACTTGGACCCGCTACTTTCAACTCCACTCCTTAGTAACAAACTGCGGTTTGGATGGAAGCCACGAAATTGATGAACAAAAGAGAAAACTACAAAATATTGCTAAATAGAATAAATAAATAACTCAATTCTATTTATCATCAGATACTGCAAAAATCTTTTGGTATGCAGTAACAATCTACCATACTTAATATATAAATATACGAGGGAAAAAATGATCCGGTGGGAGGTCAGACAAAAATACAAGAAGAACTGTTTATTTTAAAGCCAAATATTCAACCCACATTGCAGGCCTTCTTCAAGGCTAAATATATAAGATACATTAATAATAAATAAATAAATTACTATGCATTATTAGGTGTGTCGAAACGTTGGCTTTCAAATAAACATTTCTCCTAAAGAGAATTTGTTCTGACCTCCACCCGGACCATTTTCTTATTCTTAAATTAAAATAAGATGGTAATGTGGAATCCAGTTTGCACAGTAAACCTTTAACAAATAAACTTATAATATTCAACGAAATAAGTTTTTATATTTCTTACCTTTTGTACGAATAGGCCACTCAGTTAATAGGCCAAAAGTCGCTTGTTTCACTGTTCAAGTTACAAGCCTTAATCTTTTAAGAATTTTGAAAAATTAAAATGTTTTAAATTGTGTTCTACACCGTATACCTGGCTGTTTCATTCTTAGCATCTAATACCGTTATAAAAAATGTCATACTTTCAAAAAGGATCAACTCTTTGTTTTCATGAATTGGTGATCCAAACAACCATTCAACCAAGCAATCAAACAGGAATCATTTCAGCATAGCTATTATGGAACTTTATATATTATAATTTATTGTGTTATATTTTAATTATGATTGACGAATTAATTATTTTCTAAGAAATGTCGCGGCTAATCTATTTTTATTCTTATTATTTTGAAATCTTGTATATAATATAATTTGACAGATTTTTAAAATTAAATTGTTTATGACCCTGGTCTCGGTTTCTTGGCAGAGTGATTTTATTGTTAGAAAATGTTATCATGCTTACTCAAAACCGTAAAATTTAAATTAAAAAATATATATTTATGTCGAAATATTTTTCATTCATTCTTCATTGTGCTTTTTTTGTTGTTTTTTTTACTATTCACATATTGTTGGATGATGTTTTAAACTCTCTACACATTTGGTGGGTTATTTTAAATTAATTTGAGGCTTCACATTTAAAGATAAATTAAATTAAAAAATAAAGAAGTTTGCCTTCCGCGATCGATTTACATTAGATTTATTAAATTTTTCACATTCCACAGATCAGTTCTGGAAGATGGAACTTTTCAATACCATCGGACTTTTATGTTTTATAATGTCAGTAAATGATAAACTTATTAGCACTTTAGGTTACAACTGGTTTTATAAGAGGTTTGCATAAGTTTTATTTATTTTCTTTCCGCAAGTTTGAGAATTTTCAGGGTCATATAGTAATCTCTGCTAACCATCGTTAAATGTAATAAAGATATTTTACAAACTTTTATGAAAAAGGGGTCACCTTTTTTAATTTATTTGATAAAAAAATAAGATTTCATCTCCTGAAATATTCTAGTGATTTTAAAATATATCGAACTCTAAAAAAAATGAAGAACTCTAAAACAAAGTTATAAGGGTAGTCGTTTTATCAGGCATATAAGATATATAACAATTATAAATACTAGTATGTATAAATTGATATTAATAATAATTACAGTGGTCTGCGTTGCAGTCAATGAATTTAAACAACCTCATTGGTCTGACTTATAATATATTATGCCCATGTTTCGGACTAACATTGATGCCAGAGTAGAGGTAGAGAAACGCGTTACTGATTCCTCTAACTGGATGATGGTTTAATGCAAATGAAATATATATACGAGGTGTGGCTATTAAATAACGAGACTGAATTGCTGCGGAACAAGTACGCATGCGCCAACCGCCATTGACTGATAGCTGTTTAGTGTGAAGCTTTCTCTTTAGTATGCAGTTAGTACCGCTTCTGTAGACAATACCGTTCTTTTCATTAGTATCGAGGATATCTCTGGTTTGGAATCTTCAGTGAATTGTGGTGTCGTGTTACTAATATAATTTTATGAGAAAATTAGTATTGGAACTTGTTTTGTGTGTTTAATTATTTTACAGTTCATTGATATTTCATTCGGTAGTTCATGAATCTGGGGTTACTAATAAATAATGAATATTTTTTTTAATGAAGGTGTGCATAAGGGGGACCTGTGGTCTAGTGGTTAGCATAATAACCAACCAAGTCCAAGAACGTTTAATGCCGGGTTCGTAGGCCGGGAGGCCGTAGAATTGTTTGAAGAGAGTAAACAATTCTTGGTTGTGTCGAGCTTTGGAAGAGACATTAAACGGAGGTCCCAGGGCTGTACGATGTCAGATCCTCTTTAAAAATCCCTATCCTAATTGAACCCGAATAGACAAAATTTAGAGCTCCCACTGTAGCATCGTCCTATTAGCCATATCAGTATAAAAGTGCCGTTAAATAAATAAACAACAGCAACAAGATCTGCATATGATATTCATCTACTCATGCCTATGTTTATTAGAAAATTTGACAAAAGCAAACATTGCGACTTGACGGTCAGGGAGGATTCGCAACCCTGTCATAATATGATTTCGTGACTATTGAAATTACTGTTGAAGTTTCCTTTGGTATGAATGCAAATATCTAGGCAGGTGGCTAACAGACGATGGAAGCTCCAATAAAGGTATAACATATAAAATTGTAAAAGGCGGAAAAAGTATTGGATGTCTTGACTCTGTTCCGAGGAGTAGAAAGGTTAACCTCACAAAAAAAAAAATTGTTTTCCACTCGTTGTTGAAAGTGTTACCCTCTACGGATCCGAAACGTGGACGATTACGAAAAAGGAGGAAACGAAGTTATTGGGCAGGGAGATGGACTTTTGGAGACCGCTGTTGTGCTATTTCCAGTATTCAGCACGCCCCTAATAGAAAAATTAGGCAATTGGTTGATCAGGAAACAACGATCCTCTTTACAATAGAAACAAGAAGATTAAAATGGTATGGAAACTTAAAAACAATGGCAGAGGACCGATGACCAAAAGTAATCTTCGAATATTGCCCTTTGGAAAGGAGGTAAGACCCGAAAAAAGATGGTTGCAGGATTACCTTTTAGATACAAAAACAACTAAGTTGTACAAAATTGTTTAGTAAAAAAAAGTTTCTTTTTGTATAATATTTTTACAATCCATTAGTAGATAATTCGGTTATTCAATGATCTTGGGTTGTTAATAAAACAAAAATAATTTAAAAATGAACTGCATGACGTTTTCATTTAATTATGTCTTTGATATTAGAAAATTTAACAGAAACAAATATTGCTACTTTCATACCAGGAGGGCTTTACAACCCTGTAAAGATCGAACTTCGTCAATATTTTAATTACTATTGAAGCTTCATTTTATATATTGTTCTAAAAAACAAATATTGGAATTGTTTACGCAGCATGTTGATATATTATATAGTTATAGCCTTGGGCCGTAAATAAGGCAAATAGATATTCAAAAACTACGTAAAACTTCATCTAATTATGTCTTTGATTATAAGAAAATTTACCAAAAGGAATTATTGCCTTACCGATCAGAAGGGAATTTACATGTCATAATCGGATATCCCTTCTAATGAAATTGCTATTGATGTTTTATTTGTATATAAATATATATATATATTACGATTCATTGATATATCATACGGTTATGCAATAATCTTAGGTTGTTAATAAAGCAAACAAAATAATAATAATAAAAATAGTAATACATTAGTGGAAAAAATTCCAACTAAAAACCTTAAGTCTCTTAACTATAACAGGAAATTGAAAATACCTGTCCAATATTTCGCCAATTCAAGCATCCTCAGGGCAGAAAGAGAATAACAGCAAACCAAACATGAATAATACACCCAAAAAAACACATCCCACCACCTCCAAGGCTCAAATGCAACTACTGAATCATAGGGAAGGTTACTAGATTCCCAGTTGGCTAAGGTTAGATAAAAACAGCTGATAAATACTCCAGAATTTGAAACATTAATATGCTCTCATCAAATCCCAAAAACCACAACAGGAAAACAAAATAAAATAAATATAGTAACAAACAACACAATAACAGAAGACAAAAAACGTAGCACTTTCATCTAATTATGTCTTTGATTATTGGAAAGTTTTAAAAAATCAAATATTGCGACTTGCCGACCAGGGGAAGATTTACAACCCTGCCTTGATCGGACTTCGTCCTAAGTTTCTCTCGAGGGTTGGTAGGGCGGAAGTCCCAAGGGATGAAAAAAAGAAGCAAATGGATGGACATCACCTCATCATCGCTGGACCGGAGAGAAATCTACTTCCAACCTCTGCTCCGGGAGCTTAAGTTGATACGGATTCTTTTTTTTTTTTTTATCAGTGACTCTAGGAAGCCGGAAGATTGGTTTCCGAGTAAGAGGATCATGGAAAAAAGAACATGTAACATCGCAACATATCATAAGAACTGTTAATTAATTAATTGTTAAATTTAAAATTATAATTATAAATGTAAGAGCATAATAATAAATCTGCTGCGATCAATTTTTATAAAAATTAAACTCAGTATTTGCACACCTGTCATTCTGATATATATTCAACACAACGGATTTAATAATCAACATTGATCTGAATTGCCAATATTTTTTTAAGTAACCTCAGATCAATCTCTTACAATTTCGAAAATGTTTAATAATAGTAACAACGCGGGGATATTAAGCGTTGTATTGTTATTATTTTTTTGTTTTAAGGAAAGACATTTTTCTTAAATTTTAATGGGACTAAGTTCCTTGGCAAGAAGAACAGATAGCCACGAAGCTCTTGACACAGAGAAACTAATTTAACTTATAACTAATTTAAAACCTAACATAATATTACGAGTTTTTTTTTTAGCCTAATTAATCTCCTTCTTCTAAAAGTAAAACTTAATATATCTGAATCTTAGAGCTCTTCATAGTTGGAAGAGTAGCACACAGAAATAACTACACTAATAATTGGTTGTAAACTGCTTGGTTCATCAAAGGATAAATAAAAGAAATTTGCCATAAATTTATAATACATTAATACATTTGCCATAAAATTTCTAATAATATCAATAAATTAGAGCCAAAACTCAAAACGAAACATTAAATTTTATTAGAATGCAAATGGAAAAAACCACAAGTAGAGCCTTATGTTTCAAATCTGGTGTAAAATACAAACAAAATACACGCCTATTCAGATAATGATAATGCCTGAATAGGCGAAACGTCGACTGATAATTGTTTGTATTTTACACCAGATTTGAAACATAAGGCTCTGCTTGTGGTTTTTTCCATTTGCATTCTAATTTCTAATAATGTTATATACTTTACTCAATATTTCTTATACAATATAACAAACCATTATTGTGATATTGAAATAAAGTCTAAATTAAGTAGTAAATAAATGGGTTGCTTAAATCGATTTTATTATACTACCATAATCAATTTTATCACCGATAATCTCTCTCACTCTCTCACCCTCTCTCACTCTCTCTATCTCTCTCTATCTTTCTCTCTCTCTCTATCTATATCTCACTCTCTCTCTCGCTCGCTCTCTCTCTCTCTCTCACTCTCTCTCTCTCTCTCTCTCTCTCTCTCTCTCTCTCTCTCTCTCTCTCTCTCTCTTCCTATATACTTACGTACATACATTTTTCTTTCTATCCCTCTCTTTCTGAACAACATGGAGTTTTTCGTCTACTTATTGCAGAAATGCATCATTATTGCTGCTTGGATCAATGATACAAAATATGTTCAGAATTCGCGAATTTTGAGGGAATAGAACCTCAAAAATTCATTGGGAAAAATGCCACCATAAAATCCTTCGGTTCACTCTGAAAAATAAAGAATAGTAATCTGTATACTAACGTGTTTTTTCCGCCCTAGAAGGGATAGGCTGATAACATAAATTCAAACAAACGAAATTTTTTGTTTGAGATTTTTTCAACTTATAGGTTATTCAGCAGCTGTTATTCTGTATTTTCATTAACTCTGCAATTCTATTACTATCTCTTCATTATATATTCATAAGTTATCGGCGTGTAATAAATATATAAAACTGCAGTTTTGTGCACGTAGTGTTTTACACAATCCCGATTATACCAACGATAATAGAATCGTTAAACTTGAACAATATTGTTCATAAAAAATCGTTTAGAATGATGCTATTCAATAAAGAAAGCAATATTCTCCTGAAATGAATAAATGGAATCGTCAGAATTTATTACCGCTTTTTATGCTTCTTGGTCGTTTTGTTTAATCATCGAACATTTCTTACTCCTTTATTCTTACTCAAGTTGTCTGTAGGCTAATGAATCTATCTAAGATGTTAAGCAACTCTGTTACAATAGACCTTTTTATTATTATAGCTTAAATTCAATTATTAATTCTCTTTATCATATTCATTATTAAAAAGAAATAGGAAACCATATTAATTTATTGTAGGTGAAGCGAAAAGTTATTTGCCTGTATTTTTTTCAGATGCTCGTTTAAAAATAATTATAGATCTATTTAGAATACTTGGCAGATGGAAATATAAGAATTTAGGATGATACATGATGCGTAATGAAGTGATGGCTTCACTACGGGCATTGGGGTAAATAAATAGCTAAAATCGGTGGAAAATTCGAATCGTTTATTTATTAAACGTCTCTATGCTACTATTGCTAACCGAACGATGCTACAGCGGGAGTCCCAAATTTTGCCGATCCAGATATAATTAGAATAGCGAACTCAAACTAGTACCTGGCGCAGGCTTCGGGCATTTTACGTCCCTCCGAAAAAGGGCATAACCATGGATATTTACTCTCTTTTAAAAAACATTCAGACAACCCGGCGGTCTGTGTACCCGCGACCTTGGGTATAGAAGGTTGTTTTGCCAACCACAATACCACAGGTGATTCCCAAAACTATAATTAAAAAATTATTTGTGGCTAAACTGTTCAATTTTCCTTTTTCTTTTTTCTTTATTTCTTAGCCCACCCCTCTTGGGTAGGAAGGTTGCTAATTACAAGTAGGAAAGGTTGGAAGGGATCTCTTTTACTGTACGTTGAAAATGAATTACAAATTAAGAGTTTTTAGGATAATAAATTTTTATAATATTTACAATTATATACAGCCATAATTTAGTGGCTATCAACTAGGTCAAACCTCATGGGCATATCATGGGGCCTGTTAGAGAAAATGGTATATACCGTTTATGAAAGAACAAAGAGATTTACGACTTATATGACGATCTCCGAGTTTCCCATTTCGTGCGAATTCAGCGCTTTAAATGGCTGGGGCACCTTATCAGAATGGATGATGGGAGAGGAGCAAAGAAATTATATTATGGAACCCGGATGGAGCCAGGCCACGAGGAAGATGGAAGGACGCAGTGGCTGAGAACTTGAGGATGATTGGAGTGTCCAGCGGGCATGCTGCTGACCGGAATAAGTGGGAGTAGGCAGTTGAGAGGGCCAAAGGCAGCTCCTGTCGAGCCGATAAATAAAATAAAAAGTGATGATGATGATGATGAACTAGTATTTTCGGTACCAGTTCTGGAGGTTGTCGCTTCGAGTTGATTTACAAGTTTTAACTGTTTATTCATTTCGTTTTTAATATTTTCAAAAATTCAAGTTATCGTGAGCTTTAGTATGGGAAACGGAATGTAATTATGGTTAATGAGTAGATTTAGGTAATCATTTCATCAAGAAATCAAAGTTGTAATTAACATTTCGAAGTATAGATGTGTAAGTATGCGATGGTTGTTGAAACGGCCATTTGTAGATTATTACCGAAGTGTGCCATTTCCCAAAATTATGTTCTCTATTCCATACAAAGCTCATGGTAACTTTTATTTTGGAAAATATTAAAAGGGAAACGAATGAATAGTTTAAACTTGTGACTCAACTCGAAGCGACAACCTGCGCAATAGTTACCATAGTTTTCTTCGCAAACAACACGGAAAGGTTGCGAGTTATTTGCAACGGTAATATTAATATATGCAAGAAATACTTTTTATTTCATAACGTTGCCTTTATAGTATATTAAATGAATGCAAATTGAAAGGGGTTAAAGGAAAATCTTTCAATCCATTTTTGGCCACTTTGTAATCATTAACAGATTAGAAAGAGATACTGCACTGGTTCCCACGGAAGCCCATTCAGTTTTAATGTTCCAATTAAACTTCGTCGAAAATTAAAATTGCTAATTTCTAGGATAATTAAATTGTTTTATTTGAGTTTACTCTCTTAGCATCATTAACGTTGAGCCGTTTTTATTATTAGAGTTTAAAGAGTAATTTTCGTAAATTTCCCCACTGCTCCAACGCAGATGGTCGATTATATACGCGGAGACTAAAATTTAATTTTTAAAAGGAAATAAATGAATAGTGGGTATCATTAATAACAGAAACACTATTTTACTAAGGAGTGAAGTATCACATAATTTTTAACAAGCTTTTGTTAGCTTTGCCTGTGTTAATTTATGTAACGGAATATTTTAACACCGATTTTAGTCGCTTCAAAACATTTTATTTATTTATATGAAACATAAAAAAAGCAAATTCTAGATTTGTACTTCTGTGCCCATACAATTATGTTTTCCTTTTTGAATAAATTAACCAATTAATTTGTCAATGGAAACTTTGCAAACACCACAATCGATGGTGATACAATAATTAATAAGCTTGTCTCATTATCCTAATCAGGATCTTCATTATTAGCGAATTTTCACATCAATAGTGTCTATTGCCAGTTACTAAGTCGGGTAATTAGACATGTATAGCATATTATTTGTGCAAGCATATGAGTACTAACATAATCGCCTGGGGAATTTCTTATATTTTACAAAAAAAATGTAATTTAGTTTTAAAGACTAAAAAACAGGTGTTTGCAGATATCCGAAGTAAAATGTTGAAAATTAATAACAGTTTAAAAAACTAAAAAGTAGAAAATAATTGTCAATAAGTTTAAAATAACAATAGGGATGGACAAAAATATACATTTTATCGTAAAAAATCATGAGGTGCATGATGTTAATTGTTGTAAATACTTAAATGGTATTAGAAAAATTACAACATTCTGAATATATCACGAACACGATCCAATGTTGTTGTTTTGTTTTGTTCATCATTAAAATCTTATTTTAAACTTATTGAAAATTATTTTCTGCTCTTTAGTTTTGTTTTCTATTAAAAACACGTTTTTAGTTTTTTGAAATATTATTTCGTATTCGAAACTGATTTGATTTTAGCACTGAAGCAATGCTTCCATATTATTACTTTTGAGAGAGTATCTAAGTGTACTAAGGTAATTCTAGTGTAATGTCTATAGTAGATACGTTTTATTTTCTAAGAAGTAAGAACCGTGGCCCAACGAAAGAAGGTTTAGAGCATCAAGAAATAGACCTCTTGAACCCAGATTGAAACCCAGAGTATAAATCATTTTCGAACATTTTCATCATCCCAGGGTCGAAAGGCTCTTATAGGGTGCTCAAAACCTCTCTGTTATCGTTGTCTGATCCTTCAACTGGAGAAAAACCCATGGTGGTAGACTAATGTACCTTCATGTATAACCGTTTGTCAACAACAATTAAGTATAATATCCATTAATTTAATTCGCTTATTTATTATAATTTTATTCACTTCTCTCAATTATATCCTTCACAACCAGTGAATGAGAAGGAAATATATCAGTGTACAAAGGAGAATTTTCCCAAATAATTTTGTTTTTTCTTTCATAGCGTGTTCTTTAATGTTTCCAGGGATGTTAAAGAAGATTCAGGTAAAATCGTTTGATCCGTCCATAATATGTCTGCTCCTTTGTATCAATAAACATACTATGGAGAGATAGTACCTTGTACCCATGGAAACCCGATCAGTCGGCTTAAATATATATCTTGAAGGGAAGCTGTTTTTCCTGCCGAATTGGGCAAAATTCTTGAAGAACGTCTTGAACTTGAAATATGACAGTTGAAAAATATGCATGCTATAGTAATTTGGATATATTATATCCATTCCTTATCGTTGGGTGAAGTTTTCTAGATCGAGATTAATGGGCTTGTAAAACATTTATGTCAATGTTTTAAAATAAACTTCCAAAAAATTTATAGCACATAGAAGTATACTGGTTGAGACATTAATACCCTTGTTTGGTCTGTGTATTGTTGCAATAATACATTAAATTTACTTGTAAAAGTTTGTAATACAATTAGAACATGACACCACTGTAAAACCTCAGTTGTATAAACAATTTTAAAAACTATTAGAATGCTTGGTATCTGGCCGTTCTATAATTATGTAGTTGAGCACATTATATTTGATGTGGTGGTCTGTAGTACAGTATAACCATAACCCGGCAGTTAGCCCTGGTATATTGTAAAAGAATAGAAAAATCGTTGACTATGTCGTCCTTCAAAAGGGACCTAAAAAGAGGTTCATGTGCCTGTTCGATGTCGGATACTCGTTAAAGATCCTTATCCTTATAATAGGCAAAATTTAAGGCAAACTGTGGCATCGTCCGATTAGCTATTTTAGCATAAAATTAAATGATTGAACTACTCCTAGGTGATATCAGTTGGATATTGTCATAATTATACTCATTTTTCTTAGTTAGAACCCTGCCATCCCATAGAATCGGTATACTGATTTAAACCTAGTTGATATTTGAGGTTTTCCCTATGGTGTGGTAAGCACCCAACTTATATGTTTCTGAGTTGTACCTCATACATTCTGGATTTTATATCTGTAGCCATGGCTTAGTCGTATTTTCTCCAAAATTAATGTTAATTTTGGTTTAAATGAGTTACTGAGGGAAGCTGAATCATGTCATTCTCGTAGTGCATAAGTTGATAATTTGACTTTTTTTCTTAACCCACAAGGCTTGAGGGTTACTATCTTATTGTACTAAGAATGGGGTTTTCATGGAATTTCTTTTACTGTACTTTTTACATTTTAAGTGGAGTGGAAAAACGTCGTATATCATTTTTTTGAGGGGGAGGAGTAAGTTCGAAACAGGTTGTTATTGCTTATATTATCACTCCATCCCAGCATCAGAACTACGAAAATGAAACGATCCCACTTCCCTCTAAACAATTAACTTGACTTTCGTGTTCGAAAAAATTTGACTTAACCTACCATTCACCGGGGCTGCTGCAGGTTTGATAATAAAGAAATTCGGACACCAGGTTATAATTGTATTAAGTTTTGACAAGTCCTACTTGTTAAAAATAACGACCAATGTTTCAATTATGAAGGACTTAAATTTGCCATTTATCATGTTCTAAGATCGAGTGTCTTGATCAATCAAACGGATGGGAAGTTTGGAAAATCCGATGGGCAACAGATTTGGGATGAGATATTTGTTTGTTCGATGCTACGGTGGGAGTTCTAATTTTTTCCTTCCAAGTTTAACGACAATAGGATTTTACACTAGGCTTGGGATCGCCATTTTACGTCCTCACCGATGGACGAGACAACTTTATATATTTCACTTCCTTTAAAAAATCCTATAGCACCTGACATATTTTTTATTGATTTTTGTTAATCACCACACATCATCTCTCTCTTCTTGACTATCATTTGTACTCGGTGACGTTCTACGATAAAATCATGGTCGCGTAATACAGTTTAAGACATTTGTTTGATATACAAGATTAATGCTTTGGCAAATAATTATTTTTTTAATATAACCAAAAAGTATTTTGACAAATTGTTGATAATCATAGAGTTGTAGTAAAATGTTGAATTCTAGATGGAAGAATTTTAAATTTTATGTAATACAAATACCAATTTTAAAATAATCTATGAAGCATATCAATTTCTAAATGAAATTAATATATCTCTCTTTTATATAAAGTTAATTTCGACCAGTGATAAATCTTTACGACTCTATTATTGAGCAGATAGTGTATTACAAAGCCACGGTATAGAAAAGAAATACTGTTTGAGATTTATTTATGAGTAGTCTACAAATTATTGAGCAGTAAATTAATAATAGGAATACCATAAAAAAGTGATTTACCACCGTTGTCCTAGAAACAGTCTCTAACCATGAACAGACCCCAATACCCTTTTTTTTAACCATATGGTTCTTCCCATTTTTAATTTCCATTCCGTATTTATTTTCAATATTTCTCTTTTAATATCATCATGTTCTTCTTAGCCCCAATAATGATCTAAATTTAAAAAATCTTTTTATCCTTTTCTTCTAAATTTAACACACTACCTTTTTGACTAAATACATTCACAATTAATTGTGCAATGAACGAGACATGCCAGTAGAATTAATATATGGTTCCATAGTTCGAGACTACAGTAGTATATAAAATTTAAATGTTTAATAAAGGGGAATAAAATGTACAATTAAAGTGTTCTTAATTCGTTGTCTTTGCATTAATTGTTATTAACCCATTCTCCACCTCTCTCACTATATATGAAATTAACTTTCAAGTTTTTTAACTTTTAGCTTAAAAAAAAATAAATCAAACCGAATTTTGATGAGGGCAACACATAAACGTCATAATTAGGAAAATAGTGAAGAAGTGTTAGATAAATTTTCCAACCATCAATTTCCTATCGTGTTTTGCCCTTACCGTTAGTTTCAAATTGAATTTACAAAACTGTTTGTAATAATATTAATGGTCTGAACTCAGGGAATAAATCAATAAGTCTTTGTCAATGATTAAGAAACTTCGACAATTTATTCAAACTAGGGAAGTGCGGTTGGGTTGATATAGCTATTAGATTATTTCCACTACATAAATCTGTATCGCTTCGTTTTTTCTTTAATTTTATTTTAAATGGAACGTCGTCACTAAATGTGAGGAGTGCTGATTTGCTATGCTGAAGGTTCCGAGTTCAAATCCGGTTGTGGGAGATAAATTATTTAATTTGTTAACCGATTAAATGTACGGATGGCCTCTGTGGGATCTACATACACTCACTGGAGCTCACTCAGCCTCCATAAAGTGGGCACCCTTAAATCGGAAAAAACCTTGTGGTTGATCGTGATTTAAGAAAAATCATCTCGTTGCACAACCCAGTCTGTCCTTGAAACAGTACAGACTATACTATGTACTGAATCCAAGGCCCTTCAAAGTTTAAAATGGTATAAGTTTTTTTATTGTTTTCAACTTTTAACTGCGAAATTTTGTAATCATCATAATTATTTCATTAATAGTCGCATTACAGGGATCGAGCTCCTTGATATAAAAAATGGTACTCAAATTTTTAAAGTATAAAATGCCTTTTGAAAAATTCGTTGAATTATTCTTGCATAGTCCGAAATAATTCCTATTATATTAAACCTAGCCGACGCTAATACTATTGTGTATTTTTCATTCATGATAATTTTACTTTTTTTAAATTCATTTATAGAAATTAAGAGCTGTATTATTAGAATTGAATAGAATAGAAACCAACTTTATTCTGGGACCAAGTCCCTTTAGGATAACAATAACGAACAAATAAAACAAACATAATATTCATCTGGCCAGAAGACTACATAATAACACAAATCATGAAGTAATCAAGATTGACAAAACATAATAAAATTAGAAATAGAAAAAAAATATATGATTAAATAAAAAGTACATAACTTAACAGGATTTTAACTAATTATCGCAAATAAATAAAGGTATTTATATTAACGAAATAACATTAATACAGCAGTTAACAACGAAATTGCTAAATAAAATAAGTGAATGGCATAGCATGGGATCAAGTATTTACAAAGTCTGTATCTTCTTTGTTGTTGGAAAAATAAAAAAAACACGTAAGTAACAAGCTCGAGTATTCAGTACTGATTTATTCTAGCGGAAGATTGACCAGCCTGGAGAGCGTCTTTTTGGGGTGCCAAGAGATGAAGTAAAAGCAGTGATTTAAATGAAGCCAATTAAGAAGAATGGCGGATGAATTGAGTTCCACACAGTGGTGGAGCGGGCGATGAAGGAACGCTCGAATGCTTTGGTTCTGTGGAATGGAATGTAGAGATCGGAAAGGCGGATCTTGTTTTGTGGTGCTGGACGGAGGATTTGAATTGGAGGAGACTATAGATATATGAAGGGTGTTGCGAGTTAATGGATTGGTATAGAAAAACACTAAGGAAATATCCCATTGTCTACGAATGGGAGGGAAGAGCCACTTTAACTCATCATAGTGAGTGATGTGACACCCGGGATCGCCTCGGAGTACCAAGGTCACAACTTAAAGCGCAGTTCATTATTCTTTTTAAGCGGGCCTCCAGCATTTTCGAAAGGCCCCCGTATACCACACTACAGTAGTCAAAGTGGGGGAAAATAAGGGATGATACGAGAACCTTACGGGTTGAATGTGTTAGGAGATGCCGAGATCGATGAAATAATTTCAGGGAACTAATTGATCGTCGGGATCTTTGGGTGACATGGGGCTTCCAGGAAAGGGTTTGGTCAATGGTAAGCCCTAGGTTTTTAACAGAGGAGTTGAAACTGATAGGGTGGTCGTTTAGGATTAATGTTGGGAGGGTAGGAATAGTTGTAAAGAGGAAGTTGGAACCTAGAACAATGGCCTGGGTTTTCATTGTGTTCAATTCCAGTTTGTTCAGCTTTACCTAGGCACTGATCCTATATAGGTCTTCCTGAATACTAGCTATCGCAATTAATAGCTCGGAAGGAAGAAAAAACATATATATTTGGAAGTCGTAGGCATATAGATGATGGGAACAGTAGTGAACAGATTTAGGAAGATCATTGATATAGCAGTTGAAAAGGAGAGGAGAGATGCTTGAGCCCTGTGCCACACCTAAGGATAGAGTGAGGAAAGAGGAAAAGGGTTGGTTGGGCATAGAAACCGCTTGGGACCTGTCAGGGAGGAAGGATTGGAACCATGGAATAGAGCTGTTGGAAAAGGACAATGCCTTTAGTTTGGAAAAAAGTGTAGAATGGTACAAGGAATCGAAAGTTTTTGAAAAGTCCAGTAGGATTAGCACGGTTAGTTGTTTGTTGTACATGGCTTTATGTATGTCAGTAGTGATTTTGGTAAGTTTCAGGGAAAAACCTGGACGAAAGACTGATTGAAGCGGATCAAGGAGTTTGGACTCTTCGATAAAATTTGAAATTTGAGACTGGACTATTCTGTCGAGAGGTTTGGAAAGGGTGATACACCACAACGTATAGTAGAGGATTTGGGTTGCATAAAATTTCGACGAGAAGGAATTCTATGTGAGGGAATTGGATGCAGGGGAAGACTCCAGGATGCGTGATTTTAGGGAGTTGTGGACGTAAAGACCTACACCTCCACCAGTTCGGTTAACTCGGTCGTGGCGGAGGAAGGAATAGTCAGGTTAGGAAACAGTGGAGGTCGGGATATGGGGTTTTAGCCATGTTTCTGAGATTCCAATGGTGTGGAAAAAGTCATGGGTAAAATATTGATGAAATTCATCAAAGTGAGCGGGCAAGGATTGAGAGTTGATGTGACAGGAGGTTAGGACTCTAGAGACATGATGGGGAGGAAGAAGAGAAGCTCTCAGTATTTAGGGTGAGGAAACTATAAGGAAAAATTTTATTGGCAAAGCTAATTGAAAAGTTTGAGAGTGCAGCTGAAAGATTATCAGGGGCGAGTTAAATTAAGCAGTAGACAAAAAAAATGAGAGAAAAGAGAAGATAAAAAATGAAAATTGATTTTATATGAAAAAGGAAAATTAATTTCACGACGTATTTCTTGAGAGAAACTTTTTTTTTTTTTAAACCCTTGAGTTTGTCGGAGTGATTCAAAATGAACACGTGAGCACCGTTGTGAGAGCCATGGTTATTCGTGCAGCTTGAGGGCATAATATAATGCAAGAAGGTAATATAATGAATGATGCATAATGGAACGGGGCGACTTGTGGTCTAGTGGTTAGCATAAGAAACTACGAATCCCAAGATCACGGGTTCAGGTGGCCCTGGGATTTTTTAAAGATAGTAAAAAATCCCTAGTAATGCGGTCCTTCGGAAGGGGTTCCGACCCTGTACGATGTCAGGTACTCGTTAAAAATCCCTATCAGAATTAACTAAACTAAACCTAAAGAGATCTCTAAACATTAAATGAATAAACAAAAATAGTAGACTGGATAAGGCTAGGTAGAGAAACAATCTAGTGTTAATACTTAAATAACAAATTTAACCCAGACTGTCGCGAAGCCATCTTGTTTTCGGACGGTTTCAAGGAACTTTACTTTACGTAGTTTTTTTTTTATCCACGAGCTAGCTACACTATTGAAACTATGCTTAAAACTGACCTCATTTTTCCTGGCGTGAGGTAACCAAAGAATTCGTTCGACAAACGAGAAGTAATTAAACAAGAAAACATAAAAGAAACCTAAACGTTTTCGGATATATGAAGGTCATCAATGCTGACCTATATCGTGGTGTGATTTCGAATGATACCAAGATGAACACACAAGAATCGGTCTATAGACACTCTGTCAGGGGGGCGATAAATTGATCCCTGATGCCTCCCATGCTCAATCTGGACAGGCAATATCTATGGATCTAGGTCGATTTGTCAAAGCACTTGATACTGGTGAGAAATGGATTTCTACGATCGTTGGCTTCAAGGTGGAAACACTTCGATATTTTTTTTTAAACCCCCATGGTGTTAGCCAAAATGTGTCGATTCATATGAAACGCCTTTTTTTATCAGTGATAAATTTATAATTATAATGAGCTGATATGAATCCTTTTTTTTTTTTTATAATATTTAGTATCACTACTATTGAACGACCATTGTTTAGTAAGCTACCGAATAAGGCGATGGGAACACGCGATTTTTTAAAAATATTTTTATGAGCTTAAACAAGGATACACGTGAGCCAATTAGACGGGACCATATGCCAAAATTTGCATTAAAAAAAATTATTTGTTTTTGGTGCAGGGGTCAATGGAAGGAATTCTACTCATGATGTGATGTTTACGCGTTTCTACTTAGAGGTAAACATCAGTCCCACATCTTGCCATAATTAGTGACGGAACTAAATGAGCTGGGTTATCAAGACCTCCCACATTCACCTTCTTCACCAGACATACTTCCAACAGATATCTATATGTTCAGCAATTTGGACAGCTTCCTTGAGTATAAGCTTTTTTTAAAATGATTCTCAAGTCAAAAACGAAATTTTAGGCTATATTTCATCTCAAAACCCCGAATTTTTCAGTCCTGGGATTAAAGATTTGATAATACATTGAAGAAAATGTATAGAAAATAAGAGTACATATTTTAAATGAAATTGTTTTGATTACATAAAATTGTTTTACTACATAACATATCATCTGAAAACGGTCATTTTGTATGAAACGATTAATAAATACATGAAATAAGTAAAACAAAACGTGATTTATGTCAACTTATTCAAGATATTTTCTGAAAACATCGATGTGATACGATTTATACTGAACTAATTCTGTGCAACTACATATTAGAATTTTTATCAAAGTTGGTTCTTTTTAATTTTTTTTTTGTTTGTATAACGTATATTCTTGCCACTAAGCTGTACTCAATAAAATACTTTTAAAAAGACTAAAGAAGAAATTTACCCATTACTTTTGAATAAGCTTTTGTTGATACAATTTTTATCCCATAACTTTCACCTTTTCAGAGCTTTATTTCTCTGTTTGTAAGAATTTTTTGCATTTTTGTAAAATGCTTTGATATTTTTTAAAGCTAAACATTTTAACTTATTTTCTATTCATTTTGAAAAGATGTAAACTGGATTGCATTATCTAATAATTCATTCACTAAATGAAAACCTGTTTCCAGTCGTTTTTTGGCATATAACTTTATTATGTGGATACGTTTCGACTATTTGTCATTTACAATCCATCAAGAACTTCATTAACTTCTCAGAAGAGTTATAAGTCATCTTTTTTCTTTTTTTTTTTTTTTTTATTATTCATTGTCATTAGCTAAAATCTTTTCTTGGATACATAACAAAAGGACCATGGAGGACAAAGGACCTCCAAGAAAAGATTTTAGCTAATGACAATGAATAATAAAAAAAAAGAAAAAGAAAAAAGATGACTTATAACTCTTCTGAGAAGTTAATGAAGTTCTTGATGGATTGTAAATGACAAATAGTCGAAACGTATCCACATAATAAAGTTATATGCCAAAAAACGACTGGAAGCAGGTTTTCATTGAGTGAATGACTTATTTTCTATATTAAATTAGGGATTTTTCGGTTAATTCTTATATATATGCCACTTTTATACGGTTAAACACTCCAAGGATAATCCTAAATAATTGTAGGCTATGGAATAGTTCAGGTGATACTCGGGGGTTTTTAATTTTATTAGAATTTTTAAATATATATTGTATTACGTATATTCTTGCCACTAAGCGTTACTCAATAAAATACTTTCAAGAGACTAAAGAAGAAATTTACGTATTACGTTCTAGATTAAATTAGAAGTTTTACGGTTAATTCTCGTATACATTTTTATACGGTTAAATACTCTAACTATTATCCTAAATAATTATAGGAAATGGAATAGTTCAGGTGGTACTCGGTGTTTTTTTAATTTTATACATACATATATGCAAGAAGAGGAATATTTTGCGATCTAGTGCAGTTGTGTTTAAACGAAAGAAGCGAATTAATCAAAAATGGCGTTGGAAATCGTGGACTGAGACTTCGATTGTACTTACGAAAGATAGGTGGTATTTTTGAAAACGTTGTTCATGAAGCAGGATTCAGGAATTAGGTATGTCAAATATTTTATGATGAAATATTAGTAATTTAAAATAAAAATTGTAATGTAGTAATAATTTCTCTTTTCTTAACCCAATTTCCCCAAACTTAATCAAAGTGGCAAAATATACATTCATATAACAATATAAATTCTTTAATTATTAACAGTGGCCGGAAAATGTGAAAAATTAACAAGTTTTTCTATTAAAACGTCGACACAGAAGGTTTTTAAATGTCCAGACATTTTCTGAAAGATTCAAAATACCTTGATTAGGGCTAAAAACTCTTAAATAAAATAACATAATGCTATATTACGTTTCCTCGTAAAGGAGGTATACTGAAGTAGTGAACTTTGAGTGCGTTTTCTACTTAAACTATGAAAGATAGAAAAATATGTTATATACTTTTTTCCATGTTTTGGATTGTACATTTCAGAAAAATAAAAATAAATGGGGGTCAAGTGGAAACTACATTTTTTGATGGTCGGTATTGACCATTTAAAGTGAAAAACAAAGATTTTTTTTTATTTCTTCAAACTAGGCCTAAATAACTACAACTTTTACCTGAATTGTTTTTCTGAATTTTTGATCGTTTAAAAGTTAAAAACGTTTGATCCACTTGAAATGGGACACCCTGTATATATATACATAATAGTCCACTAAAGCTACTGCTGAGGGAGGCTTTTAATTTGTTCATTTATTTTATTAATTCTACTAAAATTAATCATTATATTTAATTATTTTCATCCATTATATTTGATTGTTTTCTATAAAGAATTATTTAATAAAATGTATTCCTTTATAACACAGTTATCTTTAGTTAACTGTATGAATAACGTAGTCTCCTGTCCGCAATTTCTGTAAAAGTGTATCAAAAATAAAGTTTTACTCGATAGTGAACGACTTCGCTTCTTGTAATGTATTATAAAGGACTAAAACCTAATAACTAAAATCCAGAAAGTGTATATTGAGTATTAAACGCCACTTTGAATCTGAATATTTGTTAGGTAAGTTCGGGTGATTAAAAGATTATTATCGAAACCCACCGACACTCCAATATAATTCAGCTATTCAGAGAAATAAAACAATATTTTATAAACAATCTATGAACTTTTTAGATATGAGTTATCATGTTCAAGCTCTTATCAGTTTAAGAGTTGCTATTATTGCGACGGCATTGGCTGGCTTTAGTTCAGTAGAGCCTGTTTAAAAGTTTTATTTTCCTAATGTTCTTAAGAGTTTTTATAAGCCCTAAAACTTTAATAATCGCTATTTTATTAGGTGATTTCTCAATATTTGATTAATGTGAAGGCCAATACCGCAGCGACTGTTCATAACAAAGCCAAAGAATGTTCTATTAATAAACTCAACAACGACTGAATGAATTTCTTACAATTTAGAGGATTCAAAGCTATTTTATACTAATGAAATAAAAGAGATTATTTATAATAGACAATTATTCCATACGTTGTTATTAATGGGTTCAATTCCAGCTGTGGCAGATAAATGATTTAATCTGTTAATGGCCAAGGATGGACACTGTAGGATCTGCAGACTCACCCCTCATTCAAATTAAAGCCTCCTACACAAAAATTTTATTTGCAAATGCGAATGCTTTTTATTTCAACTGGTCTCATCCCCCCCCCCCTTACTTGCCTTCACGCCCCCCAGATGGAGGTTGAGCGTGATTGCGGACAGATAACTTCCCTGCACAAACGTTGCCCATCAAACAAGAAAGACTATACTCTGTACTGAACCCAAGACCCTTCATGGGTTGTAGTTTAATAAGATTTTTCTATATGAATTTTTTTTTTAACTGAGCTGCTAGATTGTTACTAGTTGAATAATTGGTCGAAAATCAAAAGTCTCAAAAAACTCGTTTTGCTTTCAGCTGACAGATTTTTCCCTATATGGGGTACCAAATTTATAGAAGCTCCCAACCATAAACGTAGCATAAAAAACTATCTAAGGTGATGCCTTTAAAACGAATAATTTTCCGCATTTTCCACAACACGGATAGCCTGGGGGTGAGGTGGAAATTACATTTTCCGGAATGACCCACTTAATATCTTCTTTATGTGCAATATCCCTGACAAAGATGCCTTCTGTTCTGAATTGCCATCCCACCACGGCTCAGCTAGATATTAACACGACACTTGCCTAGGAAACTATTCAACAGAAACAACAGTATGAATTACGTTCTGTTGGCAAAACTGCAATATTATAATCTTAAATAAAATTGAATAATTATAATAATTTGGCTTTTTTAATGTTAATTCATATATCCTTTTTAATAGTAATTCAGTTTCTCTGTACTAACTGCAAAAATTGGAAACAATTGTTTAAAATGTTCGAGAATGATGTGGCAATGATAGCCTCACACAACACCAAGTTGAAATACTCAGCAAAACGTCCATATTGTTGCTGTTTTAAAAATTATAATATTAGCAAATAAATGAATCATCACAAAAACAAGGTTCAGATGGCATAATATCCGATTGCTAAAAAGGGTTTAGATTTTTTAATTTGAGAGAGTGTTTATTAAAAAAATAAACAAAACATATTTTCCAATGTTATCTTATTATGTGAGTTTTCTGGGATTATAAATGGGAAGGATAATAGAAACTAAAAAAGTTCTAAAATTTATTTAATTTTTAATTTAAGTAATCTAAATATTTACAATTTTAAAAAGATAGAAACGTTGAAGGGAAACTCAACAAATAATATTAACTAGACAAGAAATCACAATGATGGTATTATGGTTGATGATGTTACAAATGTTGGATATTGATAATATTCAGAGAACGAAATACAACCTTATGTTTTTATAAGCAAAATTGTAATAGGATAAATAATTCCCTGATAATTAGTCACTATATTAATTAATTTGTTCGGTATGGGATATACTCCAATTATCTAAAATGGATTTAGGTTTTTTTAAATTTAGGAAGGAGTGTTGAATACACAAAAAATACAAAACTTATTTTTTATTAATTGTGCCATCGTTTAGGCCATTTTCAGGGCAATATCGGTGTGGTATATATAGCGGTGTGATGTATATATATTATATATATATATATATATATATATATATATATATATATATATATATATATATATATATATATATATATTGAAATCATAATTTTTATTAATATAAATTCATATTTATATAACTTTCTAATAAGTAAATAATCAAACATTTTTTCATTACTGTAATTTAACAGTTGAGATTTAATATTGTGAATTTATTTATTTGGTTAAATAGTCCTCACATCATGGAAGTAAATTGTGCCATGAGCTGAGCCATCTGATTGACAAGAACTATTATGAGATTCGATTGCTCCGTCTGCGGTGGTTGAGATATAAAGGAAAAAGTATGTGGAGGATCTGATGGTGGTGGATTATGGTTTAACTGGTTGATGGTTGCAATTTGGTTGTTATTTTGGTACCTTGTAGAAAAGATGCGTATTATACACCTGAGCGAACTCTCATGCTGTTAGTTATTAGTTCGGGTATCTGTTAGTATTAGTACTAATCTAATTACTACTAATCTGGTTAGTACTAATCTGCTTAGATCTCTTTTCTTCCATCCTTTTAGGCACTATTTCTTCTATTTTTTTTCTATTGAGGCATTTTCTATAAGAAGCGGCGTGCGCTCCCTCGCAATTCCAGCATTTTGGTTAGCCTAGTCGCGTACATTCAGAAATGTTATGTGAGCTGGTGCATCTTACACATTTTATGGTGTACATACAGTAGATTTTTTTGTGCTCAATTTGCTGACAATTATAGCACTGGGATGGTAGGATATCCTTTCTTGGTGTGTATTTCACAACCGGTAATATACAACTATTGACGTGGCGTACTTTGTCTTGAATATATTTTATAGTGATACCTTGTGGAACAGTTAGCACTATAGGGTATAATCCCATTTTCTTTCTATCCGGAGCAGTTTTCCTCTTGGCATATTTTTTCCCTGTCTTTACTATTTTGAAGGGGCCTCATCTTCAGAGTCCGGTAGAGGTGAGTTGAAGCCCCAGCATGATCTAAGCACTATACACAATTTAATAGTCACTGCACAGCCTTGCTAGATAACTAGTCAATTTCCTACTCTTATCTGAGCAACGCTGCTCTGTCGTCTGTTGAGGTTGTATCCAAGTGATAGGAATGGACCCTAACAACTTAAGGCGGAATCTAAATAAGAGTAGTAATAGTGTTTGTTTGGATAGGTGGGTAGATTGGTGAACAGATCATAGATACCACACGTATCTCTTCCCGATTAATCCCGAAATTTAACTTTTAATTTCTTACTATCATGTAAAACGAATAATACAATCTTATCGAGAACTTTACTCCTCATAAATTTTTCAGACCGTGGGATAAATATGAAAATCGTTTCTTAAGGAGTAAACTCCAAAAAAACGATAAAACCAAACAGAACAACTTATGAGTTTGAGGATGATTATTTAAACGGAGTTCGCTATAACACAATGTTATTCATTAAATTCATAGGTGAATGAATATCAATGTAGGTGAATAATATAAAATATTATTATGATTGGGTGCTCTGAGAAATCTCGTACATTTAGGAAGAAAGTAAAAATGTAGTATGTATTTTTATGATTGATTACTATACAAAATAACAAATATAAATATTTCGTACATAAAATGATTTTGAGAATACAATACTCAACTATGAAATAATTAAAAACCATCTCTCAATACTTTTCCGAGATAGTTCTAATTATAATTTAGTTTAACCTATTTTGGGTAATTTACTAACTCCAGCCTCGACTTACGCTTTTCTAAGGTAATCCAATGTACCTTATACCCACTAATAACAAAAAAGTATGCTTATATGCTTCAAGCAACATTAAAACAACTTTACAATTAATTAATATTAATTATTATAAAGTTAACTTATTTAATTATATAACAAATAAAATCTTTTATATTGTTAAATAGGATTACTGATTCAATATTTCATAGAAAATAAAATACTATATGATAGGCAAATCCTATTGCTCTATTACAACCTTGTTTTATTCTTATGAAATACTAGGTTTGAAGAAACCAATTGTAAATTTTTAACAGTGAAGGGTTACAAGAAAATAATTTTTCAATCTAAGAGAAAAATGCCATTGAGTTTTCCCTAAGATATTAGTATTCCTGAAGAGCAGCGCAATTTCGAACGAACCTGAGTTATGAATGTGGTTCATTCAAGACAACCTATATTCTTCACCGCTCAACACTTAGAAGAACTTTCAGTAAGGAATTTAACGACACCGTCTTTTTCTGCCACAGTTAAATTTAAAGTTTTAAATTGACCACTTTAATAGTGACTACACAAAAAACACAACAACAATTGAAATGGATACAAAATTTACGAATACGCTTATTGCGATAAAATGAAAAATCATCTTAGTCTGAGATATTGTTTTCCAATTAATTTATTTATTATAAATTACTCTTTCTTTTATAATTATGGTATCACTACTTCACTTAAGTAACGAATGCGTAAATTCTCATTTATTGAATGCCTTAGGTTAAATTACTCATCAGAAGATATAAAGTAATATAGACAATAATAAAATTTAGTTTTTTTTTTGTTTTTTTTGTACATAATTAGACTACTTTTGGAAGAAAGACCTACATTTTCACAACAGATATTCATTTTCATAAAATATTGTTACAATGCATGTACAAAATCAACTTATGTATATATTCATTCATTTATCTTTGATGCACGGTCATAAGGCTTAAGTCAAAATAAGTCAATAATACAGAATCAGGAATGATCAGACAAGAAATAAATGTATGCTTCAAATAGAATTACAACTATATTGTTAGTAAATTACTACTATATTGTTTTATGAAAATAAAATTATAAATAATATCAATAATTAGATTTTACATAATGATTTGCACTTTGCTGTTGCTCTCCTGAAAAATTCAAAATTTTGACTTAAGCCCTTATGGCCGTTCATCAAAGATATAGATAGCTCCTTGAAAAGAACAACTACATAACTCACAAATGGTAGTTTTTGAGTTAAACCTTCAGTAGCAATAATGCTGGTTGATGCTTTTTAATTCAGGAATATATATATATATAGTTGTATATATATATATATATATATATATATATATATATATATATATATATATATATATACCTGTACCACTACAACCCATGAAGGGTCTGGGGTTCAGTACATGGTAGAGACTGTACTGTTTCATGGACAACGGTTCTGCAAGGAGGTGACTTGTCCTCGGTCACGCTCAACCGCCAGATTTTTCCCCCTTATTTTGGGTACCGTATTTTTATAATATTTTATAGAGGCTGGGTGGGCCCCAGGAGGGTCCTAGATCCTATATGATCCATCACCCGCTGCAATCAAATATATAAAAGTCATGGCCTGCAGCGGAAATTGAACCAGGATTTCCGGCATGGCAACTCAGTACTCTACCACTGAGCCACTACGCTCCCTATATATCTATAAGCTTAACGTAAATACATACTTTATAATGATCTGAAGTACTATATACTGTCACTCATTAATCCGAGAAATCGGTAACTACGATAAACATTCGCTACGACGCTACAGGCACAAAAGAACAAAAGATATACTTCTTTCTTAATAAATCACCATTTGCAGGTATTGTAATCAGGTTATCTGTATTTATTTTATGGTTCTTTTTATTCATTTATTTTCTATTTAATTATTAATATTATATTTATTTACTTTATTATTATCATTTTTATTTATTTATTATATTTGTATTAATATTTTTTATTTTATTTTTTTTTTTTTTGTCTTAAGCTATTTTTTTCTACATTTTTCCTGCTATTGTGAAACTTATTTATAAAAGGTAACTGTAGTTAATTAAAATCACTGTCTTTAAACATATAAAGGTAGTCCGGAACATGTATTCACAAATACTGCTTGTATATGTAAAATTGCAAATAAAGTTGTTTTGTTTTGTTGTTGTACTGTCACTTTTTTTTCTAGCTTTCATCCGACCTCTATTTATTTATCAAATGAAAATTGGATATTTGATCTAGTAGGATAGTAATATAAACAGTCAGTTTTAAAAATATGATATGTTATAAAAATAAACCTTGAAGCCAAGACCTTAAAAAATTAAACAAATGTAAACAATAAATCATCATGATTGGTGAAGTTCCGAATGCTGATATTGATAATATTCAGAGCACGAAATATTATCTTATGTTTTTATAAGCACATTTTTAATACGCTAGATAGTTCCTCGTAATTAGTTGATATATTGATTAATTTGTTCGAAATTGATGTGAATAATTGGGATAGTTTGGTAAATTTATTTTTAGAAAGAAATCTTGACCTTCCATTTAACAATTTTATGAGTAAACGGAGAATAGAATGAGTAATTTACGTTTTATCTTGAACATCAATCAATTTTTTTAAATTACTTATTACTTCTGTGTACCATAGATTTTGTATATATGATTTATTTTATTTATAAATATGATTCTGGATACTTCACCCAGCTATGATATTCGATATTCAAGGTTTCTTATTTATCGAATAAGATAGTGTGGTAAAAACAGTAAAATTGGACGATAATAATTATTCCAAATTTAGGACTTTTCGCTAATCGAATACTTTAAAAAAGGTTTATGAAATGAATATTTTCTATTACTCAGCATAAAATCTTCTCTGTTTTTATCCATTATATATTACTGATATTACAATATTGAAATTTTTATTTCGAATATTACAAAAAAATAAAAATAATTAAATCATTCCAAATTTTAAGCTAATCATGCTTGCTAAATGTTTCTCGTTTCATTTCATTTACATTTTAGACCTCACCACCAGGAAAATAAAACATAAAAAATGAAAAACTATCATCATATTATTAAATTTGGTAGTGTGATTTTACAGACATTTTGAGATTAATAAGAAGTTTTATTAATAATATATATATATATATATATATATATATATATATATATATATATATATATATATATATATATATTAACAAGTTTTCATCAATTCAATAATTTATATATTAAAAATTATTCTTATAATTTTAGATATGAATATTTTTTAATTTGAAACATTATTATAAATTACGTCAAGAATTTGTTTTTTATTGTCTTTATTTTACTATCGTATCGCGTTGTCCAACTATTTTAAAAATACTAAAAGTTATTAAAAATCAAAAATAAATTTTAATAAATGTTAATTACTCTGCTTTAAAGCAGATGATACTGTTTTTTATAGATTCGATGGCAAATCATACTATGGGTATAGTCAAATACTATGAGTTAAGTACGATTAGGTGAGTCAATGAAAAAAAAATGCGATTTTCATTAATGTTAATTAATTCATAAAGCACTAAATAGAATTAAATTTAGACATTATTAATTAAAGTCAATCCTATATATTAAAATAAGTACTAGTCAATATTTACTTAAATCATATTTAAATCACTTAAGCTGTGGAATATGTTACATACAGAAAAAATAAATAGGTTGTAGATATGGTTACAGTTTAGAACATTATTTTTATCAGTTTTTCATTTCAGTAAATAAAACATAATTGTGAGAAATTTGAAAATATAAACCTTATACAAATATTTTTATTAATAACCTTTGTTGTTTAATGTCGCTAATCATGCGAAGGGCGAATCTGTAAAAAAAACTAATTTCGGAAAACATTATTAAATAATAAATAATTATCTGAATGGGGGAAGTGTAATCAATCAATAATATCCAAGCAGTAATAGAGTAATTTTATACTAATTTTCATATAATTACATTGTCTATTGATTAAAAAGACTGTTGTACATTGTATACATGGGGCGACCTGAGGACTAGATGTTAGTATAACATACTAAGCCAAAGATCGTGGGTATAAAATCCTTAATTATTCCGTCCTTCTGAAGGAACGTTAAACGGGGATCCCGAGCCTGTACGATGTCGGGCACTCATTAAAAATCCCTATCCTAATTAAACCTGGATAGGCAAAATTTAGAGCTCCGAATGTAGCATCGTCCGATTAGCCATAGTAGCATAGTGACGTTACAAATAGGTCGTAAAAACTATGGCTTCTATATAAATAAAAACCTTCTGTTACCTTTCGGTATTTTAAGGCGTTATATCGGGCTGAGTCCGCTGAAGGCGGTTTTAGCTCAAACCGGCACAAGGCCGCTGACATTATACAATTGGTGAGGGACCGTTTAGCGTGATCAAGTGACAGTTGTAGAAAGAAGAAAGGGGAGGAAGGAAGAAGGAAAAGGAAGGAAGGATAAGAACAAGGGAGTACTTATCCCATCCCTAGATCAAATGTAAGTACATCGACCAAGGGGACACTGCCCTGCCATCTCCCAGGTCTGAGGGGTGGCTTTAAGTACTTAAATAGGGGCTTCGCACAGGTCTTCAGCCCATCAAAAACTTTGATGGCTTCAGCGTTGTTTTGTAGAGGTGTCTCAGTAGTGGTAGATTTGTAATTTCAACCTCAGTGAGAGCTGCGGCGACAAGAGCAGATGGTACAGCCTGTGGGATTTCTGTCGTGCCAACTTCAATCTTGCCTGAACGTGCTTTGAGAAGGTGAGGTGCCTATCAAAGTTGACGCCAAGGTAGAGGATTGAAGTGGATAATCTTCTATCCTCGCAGTCCACGGTAAAAGTTTTCGGTAGAGGTTTCTTACTCACACTCTGAAATGACATCACGGTGGCATCCGTCTCAGACGGTTTCACCCTGATGCCAATCAGTTTCAGCTTGTTCACTACGGTTTCACTCGCCTTATGTGCCTTATTATGGGCATGTGGGGTGCTGGTGATGGTAGCGTAAATCCCAATATCATCCGCATATGCTGCTGCCATCGCTCATGGATGCTTCATTACAACCTCAGGTCCTGTGAAAATCACAAACATCAGTGGCCCCAATAGAGAGCCTTGAGATACTCCACAGGTGGTGGTGCTAGAAGTCGAGTAACTGTTACCGACTTGTACGACGAATGATGTTCCGCTAAGATAGCTTTGGATCAGACGACCTAGATTGGCGGGAAAGCTAAACTCTTCCAAGCGTCGGACTAACAACTCCTGAGACACACAGTCAAAGGCCTGGGCAAAAACGTTAAATCAAAACAATTATGCTTAAATGATTTTTTTCTTTTAACTTACAAGTATACCATTGTCGGTTTATACGAATTTTTATTGAGCTCTACATTTTTTTTATGATGCTTTTTGGATCAAAAGCGGATAACTCAAAATTTACAGTAATTGACTTTTTCACAATTTTCGCCAGTTCAGTCAAACTATTTTGTCTGAAAATACATTTTGTCGCCTTATTACTCATGGCTTAAATCCGGTTCTGAACCAGAAGGCTTTCCTCGATATTGATATATTCGTATATGAGACAGAGGAGAAGAAAGATAGAACGAGGGAGAGAAAGAGAATAGAGGACGAAAGAATTAGAGGGGAAGGTTTAGAAGCTACCATTAAATGTCTTTCGCATTCTGTCCCACACCAATTCATCATTGTCCAATCATCCCCCATCAACTCAATAATTTCCAATTGATTGGGGACCGTTAACACTGTATTCATCCGTGGGATCTTCAGGTTACTTGAACATGGATCATCAGGAACTCATGCAGAACAAAAGCAAAAAAAGCATATAACGAATCTTAATTATATATATATATATATATATATATATATATATATATATATATATATATATAAAAATATAATATATATATAATTTCTATCTAAGGTAATCGAATTTTATTTAGTTACGTAAAGCTTTTTTAAAGATTCTCGTCTCGAAGATGAAATTAGTGGGCGAGCTACTTCACAAAACTTTTAATAATTGTTTTAAGTCTTCGACAAAGGAAATATAATTGCATAAAAAGAAAAATTAATTCAGAACTTTTAATGTTCTAAATTATTAAAGTCGAACGTTTCATTCTTTATTATAACTTTAATTATAGCAAGTTAAGCTAGACCAATTTGTTTAAAAAGCAATACTTTTCACTTTTGCTTCAACTATAGGAAAAAAAATTGATAAATAGAACTGCAAATGATATGAGCCTAATAGAATAGCTAGAAGGAGAATCGAAATTTAATAATATTTAATTATTTTAAGTCAAGCACACAGGATAAATTCTTTGCTGTTTAACGTTCAACTTAAAAAATATTAACATTTTTGTGCAATATCTGCTTCATTCACTATATTATTGCCACCCACATTTGACGTAATGATTATATGTATATCTCACAAATACGAAGAAATACAAAAATAAAGTAAAGTTTAAAAAAGAAAAACGCTGTAATACTAGTAACCTTGAAGAGTATTGGGTTCAATACCTAATACAGACTGCATTTTTTCTAGAATAAGGGTCTTGTAGGATGATGATTTTTCATAGATCAGAGAAAAAATTAGGTTTTCCCTCATTTAAAGGTAATCATTTTATACTGACTGAATGAGGCCCAGGAGGGTCTCACAGTGTCCATTCATGACTGTTATGTGATTAAAAAATGTATCTACCATTGATTTGAACGTGGAACCTTCAGCACGGAAACTGAGATCTCTACACACCGAGAGTTATTAATAAA
Source organism: Troilus luridus (assembly GCA_964056705.1). NCBI lineage: Eukaryota > Metazoa > Arthropoda > Insecta > Hemiptera > Pentatomidae > Troilus > Troilus luridus. Next base: position 87,200,200 of record OZ057413.1, read on the forward strand.
TATGTCAATTTTTGCCTTAATTTCTTTAATAAGAAAATGGGTGAATTTATATATAGCTTCCATGGAAGCATGGATCCATGGAAGAAAACATATCTAATATGGAAAATTAATAGTTTTTTTATAATAATAGTAGATGTATATTGAATTTCACTAAAATGCACAACAGACATGAAAAAATCAGGGGCATTTAAAAAATTTTCCTCTTTTGGTAAAAAGAGTTTACCGTTTGGTAAAGTTCCCTCCAGAGTTTTATTTTTCTAAAAGGAATTAACCTTTCTTTCTTAATCGTTCTGAAAAAGCTTTGTTTTTTCTTTTCATTAAAAAACACAGCTTTCTTTGAAAATGAAATTTCAGGATAATGATTTTATTTTTAAATTTCACTAAACAAGAGAATCCAAATATTGTCAACTCCAAAACATTAAAATAAATATTCATTGCAATAATTTTTGAACGAATTTATTTTCCAAAATTAATCCTATCGACGATATCAAATAAATTTGATTATTTTACGGAAGGATGTAATCATTGATTATTGACAAATTTAATAAACTTTATGATTCAGTTTATGAGAATTAGGAAGATTACTCAACGCAGAGTTGCAGAGCAACACCCTGTTAATGCATTTGAATTGATAGCGTTGCGAAGGTTGAGATGGATTTGATAAAGTTGTTGGGCTTAGTAGTGAACAAATTCCTAAAGTAATTAGTGGTGAGCAGCCTTGTAAACGTCCGTGGCGTAGATGGGAGGATTGTGTCAAGTGTTATCTTAGAGGGACAGGGTGGTAATCCATGTATAGCGTTTGATGGTATCGGGATCGAACCTTCAGTGTCATTTAGCCTTTAGACATTTAGAGTATAACGCCTTCTGTATAATCCTGTATATAAGAGAATAATCCTCTTGAGTTCGACACATTGGTTCTTTCACCTACCACCGAATGCTCCTTTGATATCAAAACAATGGAAATATCGCTACAAAATATATTTTAACTAACCCAGGAGGGTATTGAACCTGGATTTTCTTGGACTATATCCTCAGTCCACCAGGAAACAAGATAAATCTTAGTTCCTTGTTCCATGTTTTCAGTCAACTTCTTTGGATTTCCTCATTATTCATTCTGCTTCATTAGGGTCCCTCTCTTTCGGAATGAACCGAAGTAAATATTCTACAGGAGCTGTACATCTTCCATCCTAACTACTTACATCTCATTCCTCACGTTCACATTTTTTATCAAGTTAAAATGCTGAAGAAAAGTTTCTTGAGCGTCAACGCCACGCTCATAAACCAAATTATAATGTTTATTACTTCTTATGTTTTGAGGATGATTGCTTGGCCTTCCTGTACAATAATTCCTACTTTATCTTCCAATCTCTATACAACTCCTTGTTCTAACAATTCTCGTTTCTTCTTTCAATTTACGGAAGTAGCTCCCTTCATTAATCTACCTTCCCATTCCGTCTTCAACTTTCATCTCTTCCGCTACTTTTTTTATATTAAAATTATATGCAATTTATGTTAATTAAGGCGCCCGCGTATAACTGTCACAATCACACGATTATTCCTTTTAATTTCTTATTTTAAACCGATATCAATAATTTCATTGTGCCAAGTTAGAAGGAAACATTATAAATAATAGGCTCGATTTTATTTTAAAACACTTTTATTAGTTTCACCCGTATCTATGTATACATATACTACGGAATCTTGGAAATCGATTTTCGATACAGATTATAATAAAACAATTTTATTAGTTCATTTCATTATCCGGACTAGTATATACTAGATTAGCGATTTTTCACGGTAGGTACATGTGCTAAGTACTAAGGCGTGTACTGAGGCATTCATGGCTTAAACTATGAGACAGGCCAACTGGAGAGTTTTATATACTTCTAAAAAAAATTTTAGTTTGAAAAACTAAAATACACGGTTTGATAGAAAACAAAATTAAAAGTAGAAAATAAGAAGATGGCCTCGTGATCTACTTAGCTGAACTTGCTATTTGAGTACTGGCACTGGGTAGTTTCTCTACTTGTCATTTCATGTTATTGTTTACATTCATTCCATTTACTGGATGTATTAATATAATACAGTTGTAAATTAAATTGAATAAATTATAGGAAAAAAATTTAGACAATTTTCAATATGCCTAACATAAGAATGCAGTGATTGCCAAAATTTTTTTTTATCGAAATGGTTGTTTTTTAATATATTTTCATAATAACTCTACTTTTTCTAATTACAATGAATAAAATATTTACAACGATTAACATCGAGCCGAGCACATCAGGCTTTTTTACTATAAAATGTTTCTTTTTTTTATCACTCTATTCTTATTTTATATTTTATTATATTTGTTATTGATTTTATGAATGTTAAATATTTTTATTTGAAAAGAAAAGATATGTCCCGGTCCTGGACTTATCTATTCTTTCAAATAAAAATATTTTAAAAATAACAAAATCAATAACAAATAAAATAAAATAAATTATAATAATATATAATGACGTAAGTCAACAAGATCCAAATTAAAATAATGTTCAAAGAACATTCCTCCCCTCGTATATTTTTTAATGTGGTGTAAGTCCATTTGGATCTAAAAAAATTGTGTGTTCGTTTAAATAAATTTAATGATTATATTTTCATAATGAAATTTAAAAGGTGTATACTGTTAAATAAAATACCGTTGGCTAATTCTATGTGTTAAAAGCATACCGTTTGCCTATATTTTCAAATTAATTTAAGAGTAATCCTTTAAATGACTCGATACACGAAAAAATGGACTATAATAATAGCTCATTTATCTATAAGTATATAGTTAATTGTGTAAACTATTTATTTTTCAACGTAAAAATAAACTAATCAGAGCACTCATTTTTTAGTGTTTTCATGGAGGAAGAAAAAGTTTTTATAATCTATTTTATTTAAATTTCAGTTCTTCGAGAATATTTTTCTGAATAGCAAAATTGTAATGTTTTTTTTTTAAACAAAAAAAATGTCCACGACAATATTTTACGTCTTGAAGAAGAGGTAGGAAAGACTTTTATTAAAATATTAGTTATTAAGTTGGATAAGTTATAATTCGATCAATGACACCAGGTATACGTTACCAATTGGCGGATTTTGTATGTCTGTAAAGCATGAATGTTATAATTATATTTTATTATTAATTAACGACGTTAATTTATATCGTTAAGTAGGCAATTTTTTTTTTGTTTTTTTTTTATAAAAGGATTTTATTTTTGAAACGCTTTTAATTTGTTGTTAATGAAAACTCGAATATAAAATAGATAAAAGAAGATTGGAGCAGTTATTTTTTAAAGTGGTTTAAGTCCATTTGTATCTAAAATAAATCATTTATCAAATAACTGGTCATCTATATAGAATTCTGTAATTTTAATAGATAAAGTATGTACCTACGTGAACTTTATTAAATTTATTAAAAATTAGCAATAATTTTTTATAGTTTCTTGATACAAGAGAGACTAGAAATTTCGTTTTTATTAAAATTTCCGTTCTATAATTAGGAAAGTTGTAACTCCATGGACCAAAATTGATATGTGTTCCTAAATAGCGGATTTTGTGTTTTCTTAATGAATGATTGTTAGAATTATTTTTTTAAATTTTATTTCACTGGTCGGGCAGTTAATTTTATTTGTATTTCTTGGAGGAATGCAAGTAGTTCATAACAGCTCGATTTTGTTTTTGACCCTAACTAATTTTTATTTCTATTAAGAGGTTTTCTTAAAATAACTAGATTCCCCAGAATTCAGTAATGTTATAGCGTAATGCACATATATATAACGTATGTTGAACCTGTCTGTCAATTACCAGTCAACTAATCACCGTTCGAATTATTGAGAGCTCTCTTGATGAAAAAATACTTTGAACAAAATTTATTATTCAAAATTTATTATATATTAAGATTATAAAATTACTAAGACTATATATTATATATATATATATATATATATATATATATATATATATATATATATATATAGGAAAGAAATTCGTTGACTGGTAGATACTAGAATAGGATGTAATTAGTTGGGGGTGCAGTCAAGAAAACACAGCAAATAAGTGAAACTTATTGTATTTTATATGTGCCGGAATTTTCGACCTCCTGTGTAGGTCATCTTCAGGGCCAATTGGAGTGGCTGCTCGGTGCAGAAGGTAACTGACGAAGTCGAAACGTCGGCACATATAAAATACAATAAGTTTCACTTATTTGCTGCGTTTTCTTGACTGCACCCCCAACTAATTACATCTTATTATATATATATATATATATATAATTACTAAGACTCACTCACTTAGTAGATATCAGTAATCATTTTATTAGGAAATATAAGTTTCAACTAACATTTCGATGTATAGATGATATATTTTTTTATTAATTGTTTTAATTTATTAAATATTTTTATTTTGAATAGAAAAGATTTGCCCTGGCGAGAATTCAAATCCAGGTCGTACCCCTCTCCGTGGCAGCGCTCTTACCATTTCAGCTACCAGGGGTCGCCTCTCACTCAGGACAAATCCGTTCTCGCCACCGATCCCATATCCCCGTGTTCTCCCAATTTTGCGATGTATACACGATGATTCATTGAGCATTACTTTAATTAGGATCTTGTTGACTTATGTCATTATATTATTTATAATTTTTTATTAATTGTTTTGATTTTTTCAATATTTTTATTTTGAAGAGAATCTCGTTCAGGGCAAATCTTTTGTCTTCAAAATAAAAATATAGACGATATATGTTTGTTGAAACGTTCATTTCTAGATAGAATCATACCGAAGAATACACATTTCTCATAATTTTATTATCTTTTTTCTACTAAAGCTCATTTGGAAAATATTAAAAGGGAAACGAATGAAAAGTTAAAAAGTGACAACCTGCGGAATAATTACCATATCTTTATAATAAATATTTTTTTGATGAAATTATGTATATGAAAAGTGAAGAAATTAATGAGGTTTTAGGCAATAGTTTTTCAAGAGTAGCGGATTCTGAAAATCTGTGTAAAACAATGAATGATTTTTTAATTTTTTTTCGGAATGTCCTGGACATCATTTTGCATTAATCGAGGATTGGACATATAAAAAGTAGTAAGTAAGAAAATTTATAATTTTTATTCGAAAGTTAGTAATTAATCATGTCATTAGGATAGAAAGATGAGTATGTCAATAATGCCGTTACTATTTTCCAATTGAAACTTTCATTTTTAGTCTGAGTACATTATTTTACATTAATTTAGGTGTTGATATTCAAAAAGGTAATATGTAATAAAATCAGTTTTATTGCAGGATAGATAATAATTATTATGTCATTAGGATAGAATGAGGAGTAAGTCTAAACTGGGAGAGCATTTCATTTCAGGTCTCAAGTCTTTCATAGTCAAAAAAGTTTTTTGGTACTTTTGTAAAATTAATTTTTTCATTACTTACTACCTTTTTCATGTCAATGCCTCAATTAATTTTCATCATTATAATTTTTTTCTTATAAACTGGACTCATTTCTTTAGGAATTTATACTGGGAAAGAGAGAACCATTTTCCAGTCAATTATATTTTCTTAATCCTTATTGATTATTTGAGACGTTTCGACAACACTGTGTCATTTTCAATCTTTTGCATTTAGTTTACTGCATCAGTACCAATCATTTAAATAACTTTATTACAGTTATAAGTCTAAACATTCAGTGGGAAAATAATAATGATTAAGTATTATTATTTCTATTATTGTTATTACTAAATTATGTTATTTAGTAAATATGAGTCCAAATTAACTAGTAATAACTTAAGTATAGATACCTCCAATTCACATTCATTTTAAAATAAAAACTCTAGGGGATAAATAAAAACTCTCATTTATCCTCCATGGTCAAGATAATATTACATTAAAGCCAAATTTTGATCCTTGAAAGACTATATCTCTTTTAAGTACTTTTGAATATTTAAAAAATAAATAAATATATCAAATAATGCCTAAAATTAAAGATATAAAAAAACAACAAAATAACTCAAAAATACATAGCCATAATAATGCAATAAAAATTAAACCGTCTCAATCTAAAATAACTAATTTTTTTCATAAAAGAAACTGATAATATAGATCCACTAATGGATACTATCAATATTCGTAAGGTAACAGAACCACTGGATGTAGATTTAAAACATAATAAAACAAGATATAATAGTATAACCTATATCAAGGACCTATCAGAAAAAATCGAACTTTTAAAAATTACGACATACCAATTAAAATACATAATAAACAGCCAAAAATAGAAGATACCAATTTTAGAAAATAAAAATTTAATATATGAACTTACTTGTAACAAGTGTGAAGGGATTCACATTGGACAAACAAGTACACTTTTAAAAAACCGATCTTATCATCATCAAAATTGTCTCAAACCTATAGCTAAAACGAGCACAGCATTATCAGCACATTGTAAAAAAGAACTACACGCATTCTGTTTTAATAAACCAAAAATCTTACATAGGGAGAAGAGTACCATTAAAAGGAAATTTTTAGAAGCTTTGATCATAAATAACAAATTAGGGAATTCAGTAAATGATAGAAAAGAGGCAGGAGAAATTAGTAAATTATATTCTTCCATTATTTTAAATTAAAAAAAACATTAGAACATAAGATGGATCATGCTCTATAAACAAATCAGATAGAGTGAAATAACCTGACCCTGCTACCTACTAATAGATCTTATAAAATAAATTTTCCATTTTCATATTTTAATTAAACGATCTAATGAAATATTTAAAATAAAATTTAAAAAAAAGAGTTATTGTGTTGTTTTTGTATATGTTTAATTTTAAGCATTATTTGATATATATTTTTTTAAATATTGACAAGTACTTAAAAGAGATGTAGCCTTTCAAGGATCAAAGTTTGGCTTTAATGTAATATTATCTTGACTATGGAGGATAAATGATCCCCTAGAGTTTTTATTTAGTTTTTTTTTAAATGAATATGACTTGGAGGTATCTATACTTAAGTAATTACTAGTTGATTTGGACACTTTATTATATTTATTAAATTTCATAATTTAGTATATTTATTATTATTTTTCCACAGAATTTTTAGAATTGTATCTTTAATAAAGTTATATAAATGATTGGTACTGATGCAGGAACTAAATGTAAAAGATTGAAAATGACACAGTGTCGAAACGTCTCAAATGATCAATAAGGATTAAGAAAATATAATGACTGGAAACTGGTTTTCCCTTTCCTAATTAAATTTCATCTTGAAGAAAAGCACATGGTTGGTTAGAGCTCGACTTTTTATTGCAAATTAATTTTATTTTTATTCTTATTTAGAAGTTTTCTTAAAATAAGAAAAAGGAAAAAATAAAATGGGATTCACTAAGAATTCCTTAATTTAAGAAGATTTAGAAGAAGTGGTTCTAGAGTAATGGCCGCTGATTGGGGACCGAGGAGTGGAAGGCCCAAGTAATTAGCCGAGCCACCTTTTATAAATAACCTGTTGCTTTCTCCCCTCTCAACCCTTTTGTATTCTCTCTCTCACACTCTCCCTCTTTACCTCTCTCCCTTTCTGAGCAGTTTGGACTTCATGGATTTCATGTTTGATTAAAGTAAAATCCTTCGGTTCACCCTGATAAATAAAGTATATTACTCTGTATGCTTTAGTGTTTGTTCCGCCATAGCTGGGATCGGCTGATAACATAAATCCAAACAAACAAACCTTTGTTTTTTTTTAGATTTTCTGTCGTGGAGGTTATTTGACATCTGTTTTCATTAACTCATCAATTGAGAGGTTTAGATCCAAAGCTCACATTCTCCAATTTTATAACTTTTGGTAAAAAGGTTAAAATCGGTTATGTTATAAATATATGAGATATGAGACAGAAGAGCAACAACAATCCCGTCTCCTAAAAATTTCTGACTCATGTATCTCATATATTTATAACAGAATTGTTTTACCGAAAGTTATGAATAGTGGAGACTGTGAGTTATGCATCTACGACCCACAATTCTTATACTATCTCTGCACTATATATATATATATATAGATTAAATTGCGGCGATAATTTTTTTTAATACTACTCGACTAATATATTACTCATTCCTCATTATATTACCGATAATGGTATGGTAAAACTTTTGAACACTGTTTGCAGTGTTGTTCGTAAAAATTGCTCTATTTTTCTAAATAAAAAAAAAAGTGAGTCAGTATTTCTATAATTCAGACTGCTAATAATGACACATACTCCATGCGGCCGAAATAATACTTGGACGATAGGGCTGAATTGCCTTCGTGACAAGTGACCAGTACGAAATAGGGCGGTCAAAAAGTATTTTAGTTTTTATAAAATTTATTTGTCCCTACTCTCTCAGGTGCAGAGCGCTAATATATCGTAGGTATCTCCTCAGAGATGCTTTCGATGTTTTAGCTATGGTCACGTTGCAAAATATTGTAAGGGACCCGATAGAACAAAACTCTGTTTTCGATGTGGTGAAGAGGGTCATCCAGCAAAAGCGTGTACTGCCGAAGCCCACTGCCTTATATGTCCTGACGAAATAAACCGCAGCCACCTGACAGGCAGCTTTAGCTGCCCAGTCTACCAGCGCGCGGTGCAAGCAGTTGCTAAGCGACGGAAATGAGGTTTTTACAGCTAAACCATAATCACTGCGAAGCTGCCCAGGACCTCTGCTGGCAAACTATCAATGAGAAGGACATTGACGTCGCTGTACTATGCGAACAGTATAGAGACGTCAGCGGGCAATGGATGAAGGATCTTAGTGGCCGAGCAGCCGTTTGGGTCAGTAAGGACCACTTTGTACAGGAAGTCCAACCGATTCGGAGAAAAGGATTTGTGTGGATCAAGGTGAGAGACATCTACATCTGTAGTGTCTACGCATCACCTAGTGCACCACTAGAAGAATTTGAGGTTCTGCTTGATGGCATTGAGCATGAACTGCGACATCGGCATCCTCTTATCGTAGCCGGTGATTTCAACGCATGGGCTACTACATGGGGTAGCAGATATACCAACAGGAGAGGCGAGTGTCTTCTTGACACGTTCGCTGCTCTTGATGTTGTTCTCCTTAACACCGGTTCTACTCCAACGTTCTCTAAAAATGGCAATTCCTCAATGATCGATTTGACTCTTGTTAGCGCAAACCTTTGCTGTCGGAACAATTATTGGCACGTCAGTGACCGATATACTCATAGTGACCATCAGGCCATTTTTTTCGAAGTCGTTACCCCAAATGGCGCAAGAAAAATGATTAAAACGCAGCCAGCAGCAGGTTGGAACCATAAGTCTTTCGAAAGAGATTCCTTTGTTATCATGATGCAGGAAAGAATCGAGTTAAAAGGAACGGCAGACGAAAGAGCAAAGCAACTGATGGAGTTTATTACTGTGGCATGCGATGCATCAATGACCAGAATTTCTAGGAGAAATCGGCACATGGCAGTGTATTGGTGGACCGAGGAGATTGCTGTTTTACGACGAACTTGTCTTCGTACCAGAAGATTAGCTCAACGAGCGAGAGGCCGCTTATTATACGATGCTCGAAAGCAAGAGCATAAACAAGCTAAAAGGAACCTAGTTAAGGCAATAAAAGACAGTAAACGCAACTGCTGGAGGCGGATGTGTGAGGAGGTAGACAAAGACACGTGGGGAAGGCCCTACAAAACAGTCATGGCAAAACTGAAAAGTTCAAACTTGTCGCCCCCGAGCTCTTCAGAACTTTTAGAAAAAATAGTGGCAGTGCTATTTCCAAGGCGCCCGAAAGTCCACTTTGACAAGATATCTATGCTGGACCTGGAATCAGAAATCACTGAGGACGAATTAGATAAAGCAAGCAGAAAAATAGGGAGCTCTACAGCTCCGGGCCCAGATAATATCCTTAATCTCGCCTTGAAAACGGCTATTAGAACAAGGCCGCAACTCTTCTTAGACGTGTACAACTGCTGTCTCAGTGAAGGCGTATTTCCAACACAGTGGAAGAAGCAACGGCTGGTTCTCCTTCCAAAGGGAAAGGGACCCCCGGAAGACCCCTCATCTTATCGCCCAATATGTCTTCTAGACACTGCTGGCAAGGTATTGGAGAGGATTGTTTATGGCAGGTTAAATGAAGTCAGTGAAGGACCCGGAGGATTGTCCGATAACCAGTATGGTTTTCGGAAGGGCGGATCGACAATCGATGCCATTGATTTTGCAATCAGAGCTGCTCGGGAAGCCATAGCGGGAAAAAGGTGGCGAAGAGGCGGTAAGAAATACTGCGCCATTATAACGTTGGACGTTAAGAATGCCTTTAACTCAGCTCGGTGGGATAGTATCATGGACGGATTGCGAAGGATGGAAGTCCCACAATACCTTATGAAGATTATTGAGAGCTATTTCACAGATAGAATCTTGATGTATGATACAGAAGATGGGTTGAAAACATACAAGGTCACGGGTGGCGTTCCTCAAGGCTCAGTTCTAGGGCCATTGCTGTGGAACATTATGTATGACACCGTGCTTAGACTGCCCCTGCCAGAGGAAACTACTACCCTCGGGTTTGCAGATGATCTAGCAATAATTGTTCGAGGGAAACTATTAGAGGAGATTATTTACAATGCGAACAAAGCAGTCCTCACCATTCGTGAATGGCTCTCAGCGGTAGGCCTCCAACTTGCTGATCATAAAACTGAGGCAGTTTTAGTAACCAGTAGGAAAGTGAGGGAGATAATCAGTCATACCGTCGGGGAGTTTGAAATTTTATCAAAGCCGTCTGTTAGATATCTCGGAGTTCAGATTGACGCCAGACTCCGTTTTGATGCACACTTGCACCAAGTTAGCACCAGAGCAGCGCAAGTGATTAACAAATTGGCCAGAATTATGCCGAATATAGGTGGACCGAGGGAAAATCGAAGGAAGCTTCTAGCTACTGTAGGCAACTCAATACTTTTGTACGCAGCACCGATCTGGACGGAAGCCTGCCAAGTGCAGTCTTATGCTCGTAAGGTTGCCAGTGTGTATCGAAGAAGTGCCCTGCGTGTAGCTCGAGCTTTTCGCACTGTTTCCTATGATGCTGTGTGCGTAATAGCAGATATGCCTCCGATAGATCTTTTGGCAGATGAACGCAGTCGGATTTTTCGAAGAGCCGAATGCGCACTGGGTAACGTTGGCTAAAGATGAAAGAAGCCATACCCTTGAAAGATGGCAGAGACGCTGGAATGCCTCACCTTCTGGAAGATGGACACACCGTCTGATACCCGATATATCAAAATGGATATCCCGCAAACATGGAGAGGTAGATTATTATCTCACCCAACTGCTCACAGGGCATGGTTGCTTTAGGGCCTACTTGGCTCGCTTCGGAATAGAAGACCGAAAATCTTGTCCTACTTGTGATCCCGTGGAGGAAACAGTGGAACATTCGTTCTTCTGTTGTCCAGGTTTTTCTCAAGAAAAGGAAGAGCTTGACATAAAATTCGGAAAGAAGTCATCGCCGGAAAATATTGTCACTTTGATTATGGCTAGGCAGGAGCATTGGAGTAATGCAACAGACTATGCAGCGCAAATCGGAAGAAGGCTCAGAATACAGGAGCGAGAAAGGAGAGGCTAAGCTCTGGCTAATCCGACATAAGTTGTCCAAAGAAGAAATAGGCACATAGCCCTTCTGCCACCCCACGAAGTAATGCTTGACGGCTGTTCCGTGGGATGGTAAAAGGAGAATTGGGAGGTGGTTTTTTAGTGAGTAGGAATCTCACACTGTTGTGTTATTACACTTCGTCTTATGAAAGATTTTTCCCCTACCCAGAAAAAAAACAAGTGACTGATATACTCATAGTGACCATCAGGCCATTTTTTTCTAAGTCGTTACCCCAAATGGCGCAAGAAAAATGATTAAAACGCAGCCAGCAGCAGGTTGGAACCATAAGTCTTTCGAAAGAGATTCCTTTGTTATCATGATGCAGGAAAGAATCGAGTTAAAAGGAACGGCAGACGAAAGAGCAAAGAAACTGATGGAGTTTATTACTGTGGCATGCGATGCATCAATGACCAGAATTTCTAGGAGAAATCGGCACATGGCAGTGTATTGGTGGACCGAGGAGATTGCTGTTTTACGACGAACTTGTCTTCGTACCAGAAGATTAGCTCAGCGAGCGAGAGGCCGCTTATTATACGAATCATCCAATAATAATAAAAATAATATCTTAATTTAATGAAAGCCTTTAATAGTTCATAAATCAGTATAAGTATATTTCATATTTCAATTATTATAATTTAGTTTAAATTTATTTTATTACATGTGCTTCCCTATGTTTGTATTTTTCCCCTTCAATGTATGATTGTATCAACATCTAGCAATTTATCTATTGGATAATTAACCGCGATCTTCGGGACATGGCAGGTACCTGCACGTACTGACTTAACACTTTCCAATTGGCGATATTTAATAAGCTAAGTAATTCTTCAGTGACTTCACAGTCTCGCTACCAAAGTATTACTTTCCTATTTCACCATATACATGACAGGTACCCAAGAAATGAAGAGTGTCTTATTTTTCTTCGGAATTGCAAACTGGACAATTGTCCGAACTTTATCGAACCCACGGTTTTGAGCTTAAATTTAGTAATTCAGTCCTGCAGCGGAAAATTGACGGAGACCCATCAGAAAAAGGAAGCGTGAGATCTGAGCGCTGCAGTCTGACTGTGAGTAGACACGAGGTAAGAGGAGGGAATACGGGTAGGGGAGGGCCTTCGGGGCAGGCATACTAGCGAGGAAATCGCGAGCGGAATGAGGGTGTGGTACGTGGCGGGGCAACCATCGTGAAGTGATTTTAGTTAATAATAGAGTAGAGAAAGAGTTATGGACAAGGCTGGCCGTGGCGAGTCTAAAACAATCGAAAGTGAAATTTGTAGTTGACTAATTCATTAGTCCATAGTTCATTATTTGTAGGTACTAATTCATTAATTAGCCAGGGAGAGGCTGTAAAAATGGGCATTTGGAAGGGAGGGGGGGTGTTGTTGCACTATATCCACAGTAAGCGGGGCCTGTAAAACCCTGGGCGAGGTGAAATTCAATTTGAACAAGTTAGCGGGAAGTATGCCGGTAATCAAAATACACGTGATAAATAGGTTGATGCCGGGATATGATCTAATAATAGGGTGCGACATCTTACGGGAAGCGGGTTTAACTATGAAAGTAAATCGGAGAACTTGGCGATATCGGATAGGGAACCGCAAATACAAACCATTAACAAATAAGCGAACAGGTATTGATCTCGGTGTCGTAGACTATAATAAGAATAATATAGAGTAGGTAATCCAGGGAAATTTAGACCTATTCTATCGAGAGGAGGAATGTTTGCCGACTACGGGAAAAACCGTGCATAGAATAATTCTGAAACAGGAAACCCCGGTGTGTGTTAAGGATAGGCGGTACCCTCAAGCCTTAAGGGATATAATAATGGATCAATTAGGGGATCCCTTGAAAAACAGGGGATAATTCGACATAGCAGTTCCCCCTTCAATAGTCCATTATGGGTAGTGGAGAAGAAAGGCGGAGCTGTGAACCAATATCGCGTAGTCGTTAATTTTAGGAAGTTAAACGAGGCGACGAAGGATGAACGATACGCCCTTCGGCGTGTTGATGATATATTGGATCGGTTATAAGGAGCAACGGTCTTCAGCACGTTGGATTTAAAGAGTGGATACCACCAAGTAAAAATGACTGAAGAGGACACTCCCAAAACTGCATTTTCATGGGGAGGTGTGCGAATTTGTGAGAATGCCGTCCGAGTTGAAGGGGCGCCACTGATGTTTCAGCGACTAATGGATGAATTTCAACGGGGCCTGGGGAAAACTTTTCACAAGTTTATATGGATTATCTAATCGTATTTAGTCAGAACGAGGAGGAACATGTAAAGCATCTCGCGAAAGTAATGGAAAGGGTCCGAGAATTTTAACTCACTTTATCCCGGGAAGTATCAAAATTCGGGCTAAATGAGATCAAATTTTTGGGGCATATCGTTGAAAGGGAGGGAGTGTAACCGGATGCGGACAGGATAAAAGCTATTCAAGAAACACGGCGTCCTCGCCATGATTAATTAATTACTATTGGAAATTCATCCCAGGAATAGCGGAATTGACCCATCCCCTTACCAATATTTTCAAGATCAAACGGTTTTTGTAGGGCACTGAACAAATCGACAGTATTCGTAAAAGCAAGGAAGTCTTGACCACCAGACCATTATTAGCTTTTTCCTGATTTTCGGAAGAGCTTTAGGATCACTACACACGCAAGCGACTTTGCCGTCGGGGCTGTTTTATCTCAAAATCTCGAAGGTAGCGAAAAACAGTTGGCACTTACGAGTCGTAAGCTAAATGAAGTTGAGCGGAGGTATAGCGCCATCGAATGAGAGCTCTTACCAGTTGTTCGGGCAGTGGAATACTTATCGATCGTATGTATATATACGCCGGTTCGAACTCTTCACAGACCACAAACCGTTGATGCATCTAGAAACTTTTAAGCAATCCTCTGCGAGGGACGGGTTGCGTTGTATGATTTTCGGGCGATACATAAAAAGGGTGTGGAAAAAGCAGTTCCCGATTGGTTGTCGCGGGAATTAGTAGTTAATGCAATGGATGACGAGGGCGCCCCACAGAACCATCAGAGAGCGGTCCGGAAATTCCGTTGGTCAGGTAAAATTCAGAAGAGAGTGCTGCTTCTACAGACTGTCCGTTAGAATTACCTGAGTCTGACGATATTATTAATAATAAGAAGCCTCAATTAGTCATTAAGACAAAGCAGGGTCCCGGAATCGAAGCAAACGCTAATGAGTACGAGGGATTGTCTACTATAGTAATTCGTATCCTAGCGACAACTGGCGAAAGCGAGCTAGAGCGGCTTTTCACCGAATATAGCATACCCAGTAGTAGTAGTATTCACATATACGTTGGTAATCGTGTGGTCATGGAAAAATTACAACGCCCGTGGGGGGAGGAGAGGATAGGTATAGGCTACCCGATAGTTCGTTGCTTGAGGCAAGTGGAAACGGTAATCTACCCAACATTCAACGGTAGATTGTGGCCGATCACCACGTGGGAAAAACGAACCACCGGGGTTCAGGTCGACATATACTCCAGCGAGGGACAGACATGGGTAACCATGATTGAAACTATAAGCAAATTGGCGATGGCATATCCTGTGGAAGAGAAAACATGCGGTATGGGAAGGGGCATTACAATGGTGTACGGCGTATGGGGTCACAGAGGAAACAGTGTCAGACTGCGGCAGGGAGTTTAATAATGCTCTCATTCGTGAGGAGAGTGCGACGCTAGGGGTTACTTGGCGGTTAAACACTCCCCACCACATTAAGGGCAGGGGCGCCGTAGAACACCTCCAAAATAAGTTAGGAGAACTCCTCCGGTTATTTAAGCAGGGCCGTAAATTAGATCCGTACGAAGCCATGACAAGGACGGACATTGCGTATAATAATACCATGCATATGGAGACGGGGCTAACCCCGCTAGAAATTGTCTTCGGTCAACGCCGTCCCGACCTTTTAACGGTCCACAATAATGAACTGGGTGCGGAAATTCGTAGGAGGGGCGGGGGACAACAAAAACGTTGGGATAAAGTGCGCCAAAAATTAATTCGCGACAAACCAATTAGGATTACGGAGTACAATTACCAGGAGGTGGTTTATCGGAAAAGGCCGTTGGCGTTAGGGACGTTGGTATGCCGGCGGCTGTGAACAGCGCGAAACAAGACAGATGCGAGGTACGAGGGACCATACAAGGTTATTACGATCCGGGAACACAATCTGTTTATAATTCGGGGCGTCAACTGTCCATTTAAGGTCCAAACAGTACACCTGGAAGAACTCAGGGTACCTTACAAAGTGTCTCACCACCAGTCAGAGGGTGGCGATCAGCAGTGAAACCTTGTGTATAATGATAAATTTTTTTTTTTTTGTTTCATGAATTTGTTTTTTCAGGACGGTCATCTTCAGTCTATATGTAACATAAATGGACATAGTTTTAGTAGTAAGTCATTATTTTCTTTTTTGTGGTTTTTTTGTACTTTTGTATGAGCTTCGGGACAAGTTAGTTGACCGGTCTAATCATAACTTATGTATATATATATATATATATATATATATATATATATATATATATATATATATATATATATATATATTATGTATATTATATACATATATATAATAATAATATATATTATGTATATTATATACATATATATAATAATAATATATATTATGTATATTATATACATATATATAATAATAATATATATTATGTATACTATATATATATTCTATATATTATGTATATTATGTATATATATATATATATATATATATATATATATATATATATATATATGTATATATATATATTTTGAGAGAGATTTCTTTCAAAAATTCGTGTGACACTCATAAAAGCTTGGCCATTCCTTTTAACAAGACCCTTGTACACCGGTAGTACTCTTGACCCTTTGTTTATAAATTGACTTGACCATTTGTTTATAAATTCATTTATTACATTAAATATTATATTTTATATTTATTATATTTATTTTAATCACATCTTAATTAGGTGGTGCTTTTTACTACAAGCCTCCGATACAAACTTAAAATTATTACAAGAATGACAAAAGAAAAATATCTGGAATTATTGAGAAAGAAAATGTTCCGGGTTGGGGTATAAAATATATTTTTTTTTAAAACCCAACATTTCGACCCACATTGCGGCCGCGGGGGGATGGGGTGATGTGGCTTAGTAGATCAGTAGTCAAGTGATATTTTCACTTAGGTCTTCCCCCCGGCATCTCAGAAGAAGTTCTGCAATATGGGTCAAAACGTTGGCTCTCCATAATCAGTTCTCCCTACTTATTTTTATAATCTCGTATTTTAATTTAATGACTTGTCAATTGTATTAAAACAAAAAAATTATATCCATTTCGATACAGTATCGAATACGACGTCAAAAGAAAAAAAAAAGTCAAGAATGTATTTGTAAATTCATAACAAGGGAAAACAGTTAATTATCAAAATTAATTTTTAATTTATATCATAATTGGGTTATTTAATTAATCTACATATTTATTGTTTATTCCTATGTTGCGGAATTATAGATTTGTTTTCGTTATACAGTGTGAAATGAAAATCATTTTCAAAGATAAGGGGTAAATACGTTGAGAGCTCAGATTTTTTATTATATTTAAAAACATTTAAAACATACCATTTTTCGGCCCTATTAATCGTTTTTATGAAAAGCTATAAATGTACCTTAATTAATTTATTTTGCAATCATACTGGGGTTTAATTTGTTAGTAAAGGGTTCATATATAACATATATAGACATATAACACATATATTGCAATATATTCATAAATATATATTTAATTTTTGTTCTTCAGATTAATTCTATTCTTTAAACTTGTGGGTTTTATAACATACTAGTCTAAATATAAATTTGAGACGTATACTATGTTAATAAATAAATAATACTAATTGATAATGAAATATTACTACATCAATCAACCAAAATGCATTTCAATACCTTCATGCATTATATAAAAATTGTTCACGAGTTGTGATCGATGAACTGTGAAATGATAGATAACGTCATCAATTCATAAGTACCATTTATGTATTAACATCGCACACGTGACAATTTCATATTTAGCCCAGTCCGTAATTTAATATGATTCCCCCAAAGAATACTTCTCATTTAGGACATGATTGTGTGAACTATATAAAATTGAAACATCGCTAAAAGGGAGTTAAGAATAGACCTTACATATATTATATATATTCAATCCAAATAAGTTTATTTATTTCCTTTAGCGAAAACGTTATATCTTCTTGCGGCAAGTGGAAGTGTTGTTATTGATGGAATCATTACAGAAAGAAGTAAACTCTGAGAGCTCCGCCAAGGCAGAGATCCTATAAACGGTGCTCGGAAGGAGAATATTTTTCTTTGTTATTTTTTTATCGTTAAAAGATGCCTTCATTTTCCAGAGATTTGTCCCCGTTCTAAATCACTTTGGAAATGGGGGCTTTTCCTTAGTCCCCCGTTGGGCCAATCTCAGATATTGCCGAAGGCTTAAGGATCATCTCACGTGTTATTTTGATATCCACCTCGAAGCTTCGACGGGAATTTTTCTATTAACAATTTTATTTAATCCACTTCGAGTAAAATTATTATAAAGTGATTGGTTATTTCATTTTATTTCGCATTTGATATACTGTTCATTTTAATGAGGAAGAAAATGGTCCGATTGGAGGTCAGAAAAAAACTATTTATTTGAAAGCCAATATTTAGACCCACATCTACTTCAGAGTTAACTGTACAAAATAGAGACAAATTAAAATTATAAGTAGTAAAGAATAATAATCCATTAGTCATTAAAGGGTATGAGTCATACGATTAAAACAAAAATATGAGGAACTCTTTAGGTAAATATTATAGGATAATTATAGAGGGAATAATTATAGAATATTATCAATTAAGTAATAAAGAAACTGATACAAATTAATCTAATGAATGGTGTTTGAAAAACTGAGAAATGGTGGAATAAACAGAGAAATGATGGAATATACAGAGAAATAATCGGAATATTAATGGTATTGAAAAATTTTATGGTAAATTATTGTACATGTACATATGGTACATGAATATATACATATATCATATAATATTATATATATACTTATAAATGGATAGATGTGGTTAGGGTTGGTTAGTAGGGTGGTTATAATATAAATATAAATAAAACAATATATTTAATAGTTGTACAAGTAATCTAATAGTAATTGAGGACGTTTGCATTAATAGAGCTGGTAAACTAGTGATTGATTATTATTTTTCAAATTTGTATAGTAAATATGTTATAATTATATTATTAGGGACACTTACAATGAAGAGTAATTGTATTAACTTATATATTTTTTAAATAATGAAGATTAAGTGGTTTTTATTTTTATTGTTGACCTACAAACTAGCGTTCATAAACCCATGTCCTGTTTAGAGTTGAAAAATAAATGTATGGTTTAAATATACCAGTATTGTGATTATTCATTGCGCTACTACTATAATACCCATACTGATAATCTAATTGGGTAAGCACTTTACGGGTTCATATTATTTCTTTATTCAACTAGCTCACGTTTGAAATTAAGTACATCACTACGTTAATTTCTTTAAATTTAATATAAACAATAAAAATAACTTTATATATTGATGAGAGTTTATCAGAGACCGAAACATGATCTTGACCAAGACCAAAAAGCCAATAACTAGGATTTAATAAAATCCACAAATTACAAACTAACGCGTGTTGTAACTGAACATGGATATATCAAATCATACAGTTTTCACATAATCAATAATATATACCTGAAAAATTTATGAAAGGCAAAGGTCAAAACTAATTATTTCAATAATATTTAGAGAGAAATATTGGCCAGTGTCTGAACAAGAACATTGTAACAAAATTCAACCCGAATTTATTAAATTTATTAATACTATTGATGTTTATAAAATTCTACATCAAATTAAGAAAATATATACATTGTAAAACATACGTAATCATTTTTATAATTTTATCAGGATTTTTCTTAATTGTATCTAGATTTAAGTTTAAATTTTAATTGTTACTTATGTTATTAGTTCATACTGTAAATAAGTAATGAAAAGGCACACAGTATACTGTATTATAGTCTATATAATTTTTTAATCATTGCTTTTTTAAAATTTTTATTTTGAAGAAAAAGATTCGACCCCGGCCGGGATTCGAACCCAGGACGTCCTCATCGTGGAAGCGCTCTTACCAATTGAGCTACCGGGTCATCTCCCACCTAGAACAAATCCGTGATCTTAACCGATCTTATATCCCCCGTGTTCTCGCAATTTTTCGATTTACCCACGAGGAAGAATGTTCATTGAACATTACTTTAATTTTAGGATCGTGTTGACTCACGTCAATATATTATTTGTAAGTTTAATCATTGCTTAAATTTTTATTTTGAAGAGAAAAGATTTGCCCCCCCGCCGGGATTCGTACCCGGGTCGTCCGCCTCACCGTGGCAGTGCTCTTACCAATTGAGCTTCCGGTTCGCCTCCCACCTAGGACAAATCCGTTCTCTTCACTGATCCTATAATTTAAGCAATGATTAAAAAATTATAAATAATATAATGACGTAAGTCAGTCAACAAGATCCTAAAATTAAAGTAATGTTCAATGAACATTCTTCCTCGTGTATACATCACAAAATTGCGAGAACACGGGGGATATAAGATCGATGAAGAGAACGTATTTGTCCTAGGTAGGAGGCGACTCCCGAGTTCGAATCCCGGCCGGGGGCAAGTCTTTTCTCTTGCAAATAAAAATGTTTAAATATTATAGTATAATCTCAAAGGTATACTCAATAGTATACATTCAAAGGTATACTTCGAAAGGAAAAAAAAAATTGTTGACCAAAAAAGCTGTAAGAGCCAAAATAAATTTATTAAAAAAACGTATGTAAAAGTATTTCTTCCAAAGAAAAAAAATCCTCCAATGGACAATTTATATTCTTAATATAATTTTACAGCATTAAAATTAATATATTTTGATGTTTTTTCAACAAATCGCCGTTTGCTGAATTCGGATTGATTCAGTACATGAGAATGTGATTATCATATTTGAAAAATAAGTAATTAGTAGCTGTTTAAGTACTCATAAAAAGAGCTTTCTCTCGTTTATAACTTATAAAACCAAATTTATGCATTAAATAGAATATATCATGAAGAGTTATAGTTAGGTGGAAACCTATTGAAAGATGATTGAGCAGTATTTGATGTATAAATTTAATTGGTTACATATAAACTCTACGTTTTAATAATATCATTTTCAAACTGCATTTCTAAATAAATAACTTACTCAAAATGAATAGCTTATTAGGCGTAGGAGACAAGTTTATATATATATAAAGTTTATATATATTATTTTATACAATATTATTATATACCAGTTTATTATATGTCAGTGAAAAAACACCGAAGGAAAAATGTAGTTTCAAAAGACACTATCGATGATAATGAAGTATTGCAGGACCAAAACCTCACTATAATAAAAAAATAATGAGTTTTTAAACTTCTAAACATAACTGTAATTTATATAATTATATATTCCTTAACGAATAATTTTTAAAGCCGCGAAAAATTAATCCCAAACGTTTCCAACTATTATAGATATTTTAAATCACACTATTATTGATCCTTCATTAAATAATGTACTTACAATTTATAAATGAATCTTTATAAATTTATAGATAGTTTATCTTTTTATATCATTAACTTTGCATAGTAATAAGAATTGATGACTTTTCAATAGTTTTAAACTCTCATGTGATTACCTTTTTTATTTTTTACATTGCTTGCTATATTACTTTTATACACTTAAAAATAAACTCGCATAATTTTTCTTTTGACTTTCTTTTCGTACTCAAAATAGACGGAATTTTCAGAATGTTTACTTTCAATTAATACGCTTCCTTAGAAATTGAAAATTCACTGACAACCAACTTGGTGCTTTTGCAAGATATTATGGAATAACACCTAACTCGAATGTTTGTTTATTAATAATATTTGCGAATCGTTTTAAACTTTTAATTGTAAAAATACAGTTTATCTCTTACTTATCATTAACTATGTAGTTTGACGTTGTTTCATTGACGCTGCGTGTCCAGAGTGAATCGTGGTAAATATTTTGAGTATATCTCTCCAAGTGCGAACCAGCTGTTTTCATACTGTACACTCCAGAATCTCACAGAGGTATCCATTAGGAGGTAAAGCTCTCGAACGACTGTTGACAGTATAAATCTCTTAAGCGGCCAAGTAGCTTTAAAAAATATATTACAAACTTGAATACAACATCACAGTTTGTTATTTCAAATTTCCTTTAATTTTTACAGTCTCTAAGATTATATTATATTATTATATTCCGAAAACCTAAGGGGTGAAAACGATTTATCATTGATAAGGTGGATTAAACTTTGTTTTTTTAATTTTTAATTCTCACAATTTAAATAGAAAGGATTCATAGATGGGTTATGATGATTAGGAGTATCAGTATTCAAATGGATCAAATAGATCAAATCTTATAATGATTTTAATAAGGTAACTTCTGTCTTACTTTGCATATTTTTTTTTAAACAAAAAATCTTATCGACCATATGAGAAAATTCGTCATAAAACAGAAATATATTTACAAATATAGAAGTATATTTACAAAAATAAATTATTCTCTATTAAAATTATAATAATAGCAAATAAAAATCATGTTTATAAAAACATCTTAGGGTATGGACACTTAAAAAAAAATCTAATATATAATTTTAGCTTAGTGATTTTATACATTATTTTTAACAACGAAATATTTAGCCCAATAATGACTTTATACATAATCTATGTAATTGTCTATTTAAAAATTGGCATGATAGAAGTGAATATAATTAATCAATAGTTTACCAGCTCTATTAAAGCAAACGTCCTCAATTAGCATATTACTATTAGATTACTTGTACTACTATTAAATATATTGTTTTATTTATATTTATATTATAACAACCCAACTAACCAACCCTGACCACATTTTCTTTAATAAAGTTGGTGATACAAAAATCTAATAGATAATTTTAGCTTAGTGATTTTATACATTGTAGTTAACAACGAAATGTTTAGGCCAATAATGACTTTATACATAATCTATGTAAATATCTATTTAAAAATTGACATGATAGAAGTAAATATTATATATCTTATTTTTTTTTTAAATATAAACAAATCGATAACATGAGAGTGCCGCATTATTCGTAAAACAGAAATATTTTAAATTTACAGAAAATAAATTAGTCTCTTTTAAAGTTATGGATTGGTAAGATTTATTATTAAATTAGAAAAATCAAATTTATAAAATCATAATAAAGTATCAATTAGTCAGAAATCTAAGATATAATATCAGCTTAATAACGAAACATAAAGCCCAATAATGAATTTATAAACATTTTAGATAGTTCCGTATCTAAATACTGGCGGATCATTAAAAATTAAAGTTTAAACATAAAATTAATTACTATAATACTATGAGAATGTATGAGTATGCCGTTAAACAATGTCATCTTTTGTTAATTTTAATATTTGATTTGCAAACAAATATCAATTTATTTTTGCTGGGACTTGCAAAAACAATTTTATTTCTTTATGATCATCTCGACTTTACTCAAAACATGTCTTTTATGACTCGTGAGTCGCAAAAAGGCATGGTCTTAAGGATATTCCACACAATGATGACGATGCATGCCTTTATTGGGAGGCTCGGCGGTGTTTGGGAGAAATGCCACGTTCTGGCATTGGATAAATAAAAAATAAAAAACTTTACTCGATGCGACTAACAGCGGAACTGATAACTTTTTGGATGTTTCCTTTTTAATATTCTGGAAAATCAGAGTAATCGTGAGTTTTAGAATGAAAATAGCGCAAATATGGGAAATATGTATATTTCTGTAATAATTTCATTAATAAATGAACGATTCCACAAACATTTTGAGGTATAGATGATATTATAACCTAAAGAGTATGTGTCCGTTTTTAATCTATTTAAAGTCAGTAACAAAATTACTTTTATTTTCGAGAACATTACAAAGGAAATTAATTAAAAGTTAAAACTAATTGTGACTTAACTCGAAGGGACAATTTGCGGATTTCGGATACCATATTTTCAAAACAAAATGTAATTTGTATTAAATCAATTAAATGTGTATCCTAATTATTTAAAGCCATACTGATTTATTATGCCAAGAAAATTTAATAAAAGCAATAGCCCACTCTTTAAAGCAAGCAAAAAATCCTTGGTTTTGCCATAATTCGGAGGGGACTTAAAATGGAAGTCTCGTGCCTAAGGAACTCGTTAAATATCTCTATTCTAATTATACCTGGATAGGCAAAATTTAGGAAATCCGCTGTAGCATTATTTGGTCAGCAACAGCAGCAATAAGTGACGTTTAAACAAACAAACAAAAAAAACAGGTACCTATATTTATTTCAGCCTCAATTAGGAGTGGGATATACAGGGATTTTATAACGGACCATTCAAAAATCTGTTGTTTTTTTATTACTGTTTTTTGTAAATAGGCCTTTATGATTTATTAGAATTGTACTGCATGTTTTAAAATAGGGTGGTTTTATGCTTCAAGGACCAGAAAATGTTGTTGTTTTTAGTAATTGTAATAAATTAATCATAATGAAGTATATTTTAATAATCAAACGCAGGTTTTTTCTACATTTTTCAACTTTAATATTAAGATAAACGAGGTATTTTACCATTACCGAACTGGAGTGATCGATTTCCAATAGAACGGTTCTTCCAATGGTGTGCAAGTCGTTTTATAGAAAATCATTGGAGTTCGAAACCAGTTTCTCCTTAGATTTTTCTTGCTTTTCCAGAGCTTTCAGTCGAATCGGATTACACCAATCACGTTTAGAACTTCAGCCATTGCTTTGTCTTTGTAATAGAATCGAATTCGTTGAGGCCAAGTGCTCTACGTGAGCCAATGCCAATCTTTCTCTGGATTTAAAGGATCTAAGTTTCTATTAGGAATCATCATATTCCGGAAACCTAAGAGGTGAAGACGATTTGTCATAGATTAGGTGGATTATACTTCAATTTCTGTTTCAAATTCTAATTATTTAGGTATTTTTGCTAATGAAAAACATTGATTTTAGGAAATATTGGAAAATATTAAACGTTATAACAGTTTCAAAAATAGGAAACATCCGATTGTATGTTTCATCGATCGTCCAATCAGTTTAATCCTATAATTTTAATATTCGTAAAATATGCTTAATTAAAAAATAAATAAATGGTTATATCAATTATTTTAAATAGAAATAGAGTAGTTTAAGTAGAAATAGAATCGATTTGCAGATAATTATTTTATGAGGAAGAAAATGGTCCGAGTGGAGGTCAAAAATTGTCTTTTAAGTAGTGAGAACTGTTTATTGAAGAGCCAACGTTCCGCCCACATTTCAAACTTCTTCAGGTCTTGTTGCAGTTCTCGCTATTTAAGAGAATTTTTTTTACGTATATATATATATATATATATATATATATATATATATATATATATATATATATATATATATATCAAATATATATTTGATATTAACTATTATTATTCAAGATTAACTATTTTCTTTTTTTCGTACTTTATGATATGTATCGTGTAATTTTCTGGCCAAATATATATCATGTTTCTTTTTCTGTTCATGTTTGTTATTCTAAAGAGACTTGGTCCCAGAATAATGCTACTTTTATATTCTATTCCATTTTTCTATTTAAATAAATCGTCTTTCAATAGCAATTTTTCCTGTCCAAAAATATGAATTGTTTCATACATGGTGAAGTAAAATCTCTTCCTAAATAAAATTTGTTTTACTTATTAACAGAATGTAGGAATCGTTAATTATGTATTTACTATGTTTCTGTATGCTAATACTGCTTATCGGACGATGCTACGCATAATTTACATAAAGCAATGATATTTTATATAAAAACAAAAATGTAACATATGAATGTCCACTTAAGAGATCAACGGTATATCTCAAGAACCTCGCAACAGAAGGTGAAATAAATATAGGTATGTGTAGCCTGAAGACCGCCATTTTACGTCCCTTCCGATAAGCGGCATATCTAAGGATTTTTTACTCACATTGATGAAACCCGCTTAACTCATTAACATAACGTATTGTAATGCTCTATTAATGCTCCTTAATTATTCCCTTCACCCAAATTAACGCCTAATTTATTAATTTTCCAAAAATTAAACAAAAAGAGATTACTTCTAAAATGATTAAATTGGAATGATTTTTAATATTCACCATTTAATAATTAAAAATAAGTAGTGTAAAAATATTTGGAGTAATTAATGCATATATTATATAATAAATACTATGTATCATTTATATAATATTATGTCCCAGGTCCTTCAGGGACCATAACGCCAAGAGTCAGAAAGTTAATAATATATAAGTAATATTTTATATAAAGTAATTACAATGATGTATACAAAACATTCGTTATGTAATTATTTATGCTTTAATGGTAGGAGATAGTTGAAATACATAGACAGTATCAGAATTTGTGAGGGAAAATAATTGATACAAATGTTGTTCAAAAAATAATTTATGATTTTTATTTAAAAACAACTTAATCGAAAAGAAAAAAAATATGAATATGAAAGGCAGACTTGGGATTATACGCATGATATTTTCATTCCGATGTTCTTAGGTGAATAAATAATGATCACTTTAAAGTTGAAAACTAATTGGGGATAATTGTTTATATTTAGGCTTGTGGAATTTATCTGTTTCTATACTAAGAAATTCCTTCGAGTGTAAAAATACAATTACTCAACACTTAGATACTTTTCGTATAGTTTTTCCATCCGTAAATTCTCCACTGATATAAGACATATGTAAATCATTTTTTACTTATTAATTGTTTATTACAAAATATTTTTATATTATTTTCTCAACACCCCATTGAGGTACAATAGTTTGAAAAACCGTGTTAGCAACTGTTAAGGAATCTTAAGGAAAAAAGCAAATCATCTCATATTTAGGTAATGATTTGTAGAGCGTTGATCTATGGATCATGAGAGAGAGCGGGAGAGAGAGAGAGAGAGAGAGAGAGAGAGAGAGAGAGAGAGAGAGAGAGAGTGAGAGAGTGAGGGCGCGAGCGAGAGAGAGAGAGAGAGAATTGTGTTGACAACCGACTTACCCAGCTTCTCGTATATAATAGAGTAAGGAAAATACAGCTTACCTACTCACCATTAGACCTGTCTAACTAGAGTTTTTTCCTTATTAAAGGCGTATATTTAAAAAAAAAATTAAAAACCGAATTTAGTTAGGATTCTACAAAAACCAAAACACCATCAAAATATGGTACAAAGGTTACATAAATTAGCAACTGAATACATCATCACAAACAAACCGTTTAATATTATCAGAACATCATGAAAATTGTTATAAATATTTATAAAATATCTATAAAAATTAACATAAAATAAAAATTTTTAGCTCTATTATTTTCCCAAACGCTACTCAATTCGCGATATTCAGAGGGTATAATATTAATTTAATACACGAAGATTAAAGTTTTACTGAATTCTAAAACGTAACATAATTTTTTAGACAACGTCCTTCAATAGAAACAACGACATAACTCAAACTGCCATTTTTTATTTAACGTAGGATAAAAGTAGGATTTGTATTCATTGAAGCTTTTAATTCTTGAACGACATACTTGATATTTCTTTTCCATATATATTTTTTTTAATAAAGTTATATTTTTAGTTGTAACGTGTTTAAACATGAAGTTTTATGGAGATATTGACCAAAGCTAAAATAAAAAGTTTCAAACTTTTAAAGAATTTCAATACCATCATTACAATAGGAATTCGTCCTTTACAACTACTCAGTTTTTTAAAACTCCCTAAGAAGTTTCATATACCTCTATTGAAATATTATGGATTTTATTGAGGTATGGCATTGTTCTTTTGAAGAAGATACATTTGATTGAGTGCGTATTTATGAATGACTATTTGTAATTGAAAAAAAATCTTCTTTTTTATTAAATTTATTTATTTTTTGCATTTCTGAACTTCCTTTTTGTATTTTAACTTTGAATCTCAAGTCGGTCACACTACCTTGGCGCCGTTGAGTAAGTAATGTGTCGAATGCATGAGAAACCTAAACTATAAACTACTATGAAAAAACATTTTTGATTTACCTCAATGCACCTGTAGGTATAGATACAGATATTAGTTTTATGATCTCTAAAAAAGAGAAACACTAAATTTACATTAATTATAGATTATAGCACCTGTGCTGCTAACCTTTGGCCTGCCATCCAATAATCCTTATTGATCAGCATAAGGTTGACAACATTATCTGCAGTGGGATCTGAGCCGCAGACGCGTCGGAACTCCATCCTCTCATCTTGAAAGCGGGGACAGAAGAAGAATATGTGCTCTGCGCTCTCTGATTGTAGCTAGAATGTACATACACCTGTATCATCGAGCTTAAACCTATGCTGGTAGGCTCGAAAGCAACCATGCCCTGTGAGAAACTGAGTGATGTAATATTCGACCTCCCCGTGGTTTCTATTAACCCAAGCCTCAATGTAGGGCACCAACCTGTGCGTCCACCTTCCACTGAATGCCATATCCCAACGACGTTGCCACTCCCTAACTGTCTGCTTTCTTAATTCGTCTCTAGGAATGAGGTCAGCACTAGTATAAGACCGCCTCCTTTCTTCAGCGATCAGCTCAATTGGTGGCATCCTGGCGACCATGCAGGCCGCTTCGTATGATACTGTACGAAACGCGCTGATCACTCTTAGGGCACACCGTCGATATACCGACACCATCGGTCTTCTATAAGCCGCAGTGTCCAGCGCATCCTTCCATATCGCAGCTGCGTAGAGCAGGATGGATGGAACCACACTGGATATCAGCAGCCTGCGGTTGTTCCTGGGTCCGCCTACTTTGGGCATTAAACGTGACAGTGCGGTGGTCACTCGTGCTGCTTTATCACTAACCTGCTGAATATGGTCCTTGAACCGGAGCCGGTCATCGATTCTCACCCCGAGATAAGTCAAGGAAGGCTTGGACTGAATCTCTTGCCTACCAACTCTCAAGGTGATACCTTCTCTTCTTTTCCTGCTACTGACAAGAAGGACCTCTGTCTTAGCATCTGCTAGCTGCAAACCTACAGACGCTACCCAATCTCGAGTCAATGGGACACAATGGTTGGCCTTATCTTCTTTGTACTTTGCCTCGACTACCACAGCGATATCGTCCGCAAAGCCCACAATTTCAGCACCCTCTGGTAGTTTAAGCCTAAGGACTCCATCGTACATGACATTCCATAAAAGGGGTCCAAGCACTGAACCCCTGTTGGTTAAAATATTTGGTTACGCAATGTAATTTATTTTCAGTGATTATCACTAAGAAGCTCATTGCCTTTAGGACCTTAAGCTGATAACAGATCTTAATCCCTAAAAGGGTTATTTGATTATCTAATCTTTTTGGGGTAGGCGGTTATAATTAAAATTACGCATTCTTTGTTTTGTTTTTTTAAAGCACAGAAAGACTCATATGATTAAATAAAAATGTAATCATGAAAGAAATTAAAATACAATCAGCTTGTAGGATCTACTGAACATTTTTTAAAAAGTTGTATAAATTATTATTAAGACGATCACGTCATTACACTAAAGTTTACGTTATAATACGTAAGCGCTTACCTATTTTGATTTTGACGGTCATTGGCGATTGGTTTTGGGTCAGCGGGCAAACAATCTATGAAGTAGGAGATTGCTACGTCTAATGTTTCTTTTTTTTAATTATACATAAAACTGTTTTATACCTTTTTTGTACAATGTGTTTAATAATCTATAGAAAGTAAATTAATCATGAAGTAATAGATATAAAAACCAACGTTTTGTAGAATTATTTCCAAGTAAAGGAATCTATAAACATTTACAATCCAAGTTACACTCAATATTGAAAAAATATAGGCGTAAAAATATTCATATATAATTGTATTATAATTTTGTTTATGTGGTTAGCATAATACATAATACCATCTTCAAATTTATATTAGTATATAAAAACTTGTACAACTGCAGCACATGAAGGGTCTAAAGGCAACACAGAAGACACAGCTAAAGGTTTTACTGAGAGGTTATCCGAGATTTATCCGAGATTACGCTCAACCACCGGCTTTTTCCTCTAATTTAGGGTGCATAATTCATAGAGGCTGGATGAGACACAGGAGGGTCTGTAGATCCCAAAGGATCCAACCGTGGGTGTTAAAAAATGATGTACCATAGATGGATTGGAAATGGAATTATATAGGAATTATTTTAGTATTGTCATTTAAACAATATAACAAAATTCTAAAAAAAGAACACAAAAGCTTATTTTAATATTCTTTAATTAAAAAATAGTACGGAATGTAATAAAAATCCACAAAATAAACACTAGTGAACTTGTAAATTAAATTATTCAATGTGATCAACTTCAGATTATTAAAAATTTCTTGATATTATAAAAAAAAATTGTGATTTATGCATTTTTCGGCATAAAAGAAGTAGTACGTTGCTAGAGCTTGTATTATGTTGTAGAGTTCATCACTTTTATTAACGTTTGAATTGTTTTGTTTGTTTCACAAAATCCAGGATATCCTTTGGAATCTTAAGATACCCTGAAATTTTAATGAAACCGAGAAATTAGATGAGAAACTTAAATGTAGTCAGTTTTCGAATACATTAGGATTCTTATACATCAATATTTTATTTCTTGAATGCTATTGCATCGAAATTATTATATTATAGAAACAAATTATTTGTGTATAAACTAATATACTATTAAGTGGCGGAGTGCCCTGAGTTGGCATAACGAAGGTCCTGGGTTCAAATCCCGCTGCTGACAAGATTTTTATTTAACCTGTTAGCAGCCGTAGATGGATACAATGGGATCTAGAACCCTCCTTGGGCTCACCCAGCCTCTCTAAGTGTACCCTTAATAAGGGGAAAATTCGGTAGTTAAGCGTGATCTAAGACAAATCACATTCCTGAACAACCTTTTTTCAAGAAATGGTACTGTCTCTAACATTAGCCCAGACCCCTAACGAGTTGTAGCGGTACAGGTTAATATACAATTTAAAAAAAGTTATATTCCATTAATTAATTTAGCTCATAAGATTAAGCTTAGTAATAAATTATCATAAATCATAAAGAATATTTATTTAACTCAAACATTACTCATTTTAGCAATATTAGGCTAGATAATGGCAATTACTTACAAACAATTGACGAAATTGTGTCAATCATTATTTATATAAGGGATATTTTTTATATATATATATATTTTTATATATATTTTTTATTCTAGTTTTTAGCTGATATGCAGATTGAAATTATAAGTGTGTTTTAAATATGCTTTGTTCTTAGCGACTAGTCATACATAAATTAAAATTTTTAATGAGATAATGTGGATCTAAGTAAATTGTGCTATCGGATAACCACAGTATGATCGGTTTAATGTTACTGATCTAATGAAATCAAAACTTCGACTGCAACTGACCGGGGAATATGAGCACGGACCCAGAAAGATGAAGTTTCTGGAAGAAAACAAGCTTGAAAATTTCGAGTGGCGTAAGTCCTTTAGAATGCTAGACGTAACCCTTTTATCAGACCCACAGTAAAAAAATTATTTTTTTGTGTCGTAATTTGGTGATGCTCTTCACTACCTGCGGTACCAAAACTGCTCCTCCTGTATTACTATGTCGATTACAATTTTTCTCCCACAAAAATCAAACTTGAAGCTAAAAAGATACAATAATGTTGTACCCATGCAAAATTTAATTAAGCGAGATCTATTTTCCAGGGTTTGAATTTATTTTGACTAAGAAATCATTCCAGTGGTTATGAAATCACCCGTTAGGTTGATTATGAAAGGGAGCAAGTCTTTGTACTTCAACTGCTCTTTAGTTAATAAATAAGTATTTTAGTTCATAATTGAACAAACGTTCATAATACGCTACAACAGATAAATCACAAGTTTTTAATTTCTGGCCATACGCAAATGGAGTGCGACACCTCCCATGCATTAATTGAGAAGAAACAAAAAAACTTTCAAAGGCCCTATTGAACATCCCCATGTTTGGGCTCAATTAATGTGAGGCACTGGAAAGAAAAAGAAATTGATTGTTATAGAGATTGAGAGTTCCAACTTTTATAATTGTTCGTCCCTTTTAAAAACTGCCTTAGTTAATAAAAAAAAGATAATGAAAAGGGCAATATGCATTGAGGGAAGGTAAGATGGCTTAACTATAACAAAGACAGCTGCGGGGTTCTCTACTACAAGTCTCTCGATATAAATATTAATTTTAAAACAGCAAGTTTTTTGAAAAAGCACAGGCTACAAAAAATAGAGCCACCAATCAGATATGTTGAATCACTTCCAATAGCGGCAGAAAAGAAGAAAGATCTGTTAGATCTTCTTCCCTACACAAGTCCAGCATTTAGACGATTCTATGAAGAGCTGAAATCTAGATCTAACCAGGATGTGTGCCCAGATTTAGGTGAAGAAGAAGAGGAATGAATGAAAATTAAAAGTGATTTTTTTTTCAATGTTTTAAAAACTACCAATAAAATAATTATTTTTTCTTTAGGCAAGCTGTGTATGTTATTTTATGTAAAAACAAATATAAAAAATGTCATAAAAATAAATTTTTGAAAAAGGAAAAATATTATTTAATGTATATCTATGTTTTCTCAACTCAGAAAATTAGTTAAGCACTTGGCTTTCAGAGGTAAATCACGTTAACATCAATCACTTAGCCCAGGGGTCGGCATCATGCGGCTCTTTGCATGTGAAGCTGCGGCTGTTTAGTTCCATACGCAATTATTATTTATTTTATTTTATAAAAAAAACTAAAAACTAAAATCGTTCTGAATCGATTAACGAGGATTGGGCACGGATTCTATCTCTCAGCCACTTGTACTCGCTTTTCACCGCACCCCTCCCCCGTGACACGCGTCAGTCCGTCGGAAGCTCTAAAGAATGATGGCGTCGTCGGATGTTTCTATGTAGGTTTTAATTCGCTTTCGACGCAAGACAATTTGGCGTCTTCACCAGTGCTTTGGCTGTGGTGTATAGATCTTCTCAACGTTATGTATGTAGATATATATTTAATAATAATTAAAAAACCGAAGTAAAGGTAGGTAACGTAGGTAAGATATATTTCTGTGGATCAAAATAGGTAGGTTTTATGTAGTTTTAGATTGCTTATATGTTTGGCAATTTTCATTGATATCGGGATTGCTGGGGATAACACCTTTACTCTTAAACTTAGTATCTACTATTTGTCAAAATAAAATAAAAAACAGACAAAAATGTGCAGACTGCGCCGTGATAAACTGACAAGTCCGTTCGTGCCAGTTGTCGATCACCGCACACAGGAGGCAAGCACAGATGTGACGAAACTATGTACTTATAGTCAATCAGTACTTGAGAGAGTGAGACTATAAGTACATAGTTTCGTGTCTAAATTATTTATTTTAATAATTAAATTATTAGAAATAATTTTATTTAGGTATTTTTAATTGTGGAATATCGTTGTAAAATGTTTTTTGACAGATTATATTTCATTAGCTTCTCCCATGTATTTACTTAGGTATTCGTTGACAATGTAAATAATTGAAAAAATTGTCATCTGGTGTTTTGCATACCTAAATAATAATTTTAAAAATTCTTTATTACAGCTTCACAAATAAAAAAGAGAAGAACTGAAGAAAGAGCATTGAGAATTCAATCGGGATTGGATGGAGTCGTTCGCTTTCATCACTCAGATGGCCTTCCGACTTGTCTCATTTGCCACGAAAAACTCGTACACAATAAGAAATCAAATTTAGAGAGACCACTAAAAAACATATTCAATTTGCTAGTAAATACCCAGCCGGCAAAGAACGAAAAAAAGCTGTCGACGAACTCCAAAAACAAAAACATCAATCAAGTTCCATGTCAAGTAACCACGCAATCTATAAGTAATGGTAATCTGGCAAGCTTCGCGGTATCTTCCTTGAAACGGACACTTTTAACAAGCGAACATTTTTCGTAAGCGGACGATTATATTTCCCCCCTCATAATTTTTAAGTTTTCTTTATATTTTTACTTCTGATATCCGGAAAAACTCTTAAGCGGACGCGGACAGAGATTTTATCAATACTTTTACGTAAAAACTTATAGGCGGACAATAGGGCCAAATTTCCGCGAACGGAACCCCCTCAGTTTTCCGAATTCGACGAGTTCGAGGAATCCTTTGTGCTCGCGCCACTATGAATGTTTATCAACTCAGTCTACTCTCCTCCTTGAAACTACTGGGAACATGTCTTCCAAACGAAAAGTGCTAACTATTAAAGAATAAGTAGAGATTATATACGCGAGTGAACGTGAAAATTGAGTTTACGTGATCTTGGAAAGAAGTTTAAACTTAGGAAAACGTGTGCTGCGGAAATTTTAAGAACTAAAAAAAATATTCTTCAAAAATGGGTAGATCATGGGAATGATAATTCACAGAAGACATTTAAAGCAGAAGGGGCGCTGATGATTGATCAAGTTACGTATGAGTGGCTATGCCGAGCGCAATCAAATAACATCCCGATTTCTGGCCATTAGAAGTTGCAAAAAGTTTGGGAAATGGCAATTTTAAAGCTATTGGTGGTTATCTGACCAAATTTAAAGTGAGGCATGGAATAAAATACAGAACCTTAAGCGGTGAGGGTGCTTCCGTTGATAGTCCTCTGGTTCCTGATTAGACATCGAAAGTAAAGGAGCTTTGCACTGAATTTTTCCCTAAAGACATTTAAAACTGACGAAACCGCCCTTTTTTTCGAGCATTAACGTACAAAACTATGGCGCTGAAAGCAGACACTTGTAATGGAGGAAAAATCTCGAAGGAACGTGTCCCAATTTTTTTTATTTTTTGCACGAACATGGAGGGTAAGTTTGAAATTCCACTTTACATAGGAAAAGCCAAGATGCTTTAATGGTATCGATTTAAACATTTTAATGTAGAATGGCAAGCAAATAAAAGAGCGCGGATAACCCGCCAAATTATGTCAAAATGGCTGAATAATTTTAATAACAGAATACAGCGACAAGGAAGAAATATTATTTTATTAATGGATAATGCCTTGTCACATCCAAATTTAGAATTGTCAAACATAAAATCAGTTTTTCTGCCGCCAAACACGGCCGCCTTCTGTCAGCCTTTAGACCAGTGGATCATTACAAACTTTAAGATACAATATCGCAAATGTCTTTTACGTCACATTTTAGCCCATATAGCCATGTACAAACATACATATTATATTACTGTTTTCCCCCACCCTCAGTTTCTCACCAGCGGACACTTCTAATAAGCGGACAAAATTTCCCTCCTTTTTCCGCAGGTGAGAAGTTTTACTGTACTTCATTTGCAATTTCTAAAGCAATATCGCGATAATACCAGTGCAACTGTTGACACGAATTACTTCAGCACAGTTATAACAAAAATTAAAGATGAAATTGCTGAAAAATTTGAGCAATTCAAAACCAACAAAATATTCATAATAAATCCTCTCAACACAAATAGTAATGAAATCCACATTGAGCCATTGTAATTGCTACTGGATCTCTAGAAATACAATTGATCGATTTAAAATGTAAAGCTTTGGGGAGTGGAAAACTTACAGAGTTCAAAAGCAAGATGGAAGAGTTGGAGGTCCAGAAATTTACATACGTAACGCAGCAAAAGTGGACAGCTTTAAAAGCAATGCCGCGAGTTGAGGCACTTATATTCGACGCAGTGAATAGCCTTCCAGATTGCTACAGTGAGGTGAAGAAGTTGGCATTTGGAGTGCTGACTATCTTCGGATCGACATATTCGTGCGAGCAAGCGTTCTCTTGCTACAACGAAATGAAAATTTAGAGTCGTGTTTCAAACTTAAAACAACAAGTTAGAGCGAAATTTATCCAAACTTTCTAAAATCATGCAAAGCCAACGCTTCAAATTGAATTTGTTTGCCCAAATGTATGTTACATATATATATATATATATATATATATATATATATATATATATATATATATATATAACATACATTTGTATATATACATACATGTACCTAAGCATGGTTCAATATATTGTTTTTCTATTCGTAGTCGTTAACCTAATCTACTTCAATGATTGTTTAGGACTTTACTACTGGATGGTGAAATAGATGTTTAGTAGTTAGTAGTGATAATTAATATGTAGTAATGATGCTAGACTCACACTGATTTTGAAAGTTATTTGAATATATGTTTTTAATATTTTTCTATACATTATTATAACAAATTATGAAGAAATAATTATTTAACAAAACATCATGAACTTTAATGCCTTTATTATTATTAGATATCTTGTACATTAATAATAATAATCTGTATACCTAAATTTTCAATTGTGAATTGCGATTTGAGCCAAAAACAGTTTTTAAATTATGTTATTAACACTGCATTGGTCTGTAGCACAGTTTTGAATACAAATAATATATTAATGACAAAATAGATCAGCAATGTACATACAATTTATTATAATAAATGAATTGGAGTATATATTATTTTTTGTGAAATTTTAAAATGTGAAATGAAAAATATGTAAAAAAGCCTGATTGAATGAAACGGTGTTCACTACTTCGGAAAACTTATATATATATAATATATGAATGAAGTAACAGCTAAGGTTACTACAGAAAATTTCAAACTGCAGCGAAGAATCCAGATTTTGAGTATTACTGTACCTCAACCAATCTAGATAGAATATTAGAAGCTTAATTTGAAAATAATTCGGTTATAATTAAATATAATTTTAATATCATTGGATGCTTAAAGTGGTCAACTGATTCTGGTTTCTTGATTGTTAGCAGTATTAAACATTTATTATGTTACCCCTATTGACATTTAAGTCTATAAATATTTGTTAGTTGTAGTTATAATTAATATTTGTTTACCGAATTATGTTTGGAGCTTGAAGTGCCACTTCCAGTATGCAAACATTAACAATAATCTAGTGTTATCTTCACATTAATAGGCAAGCAGTTAATACCAGATATAGCACACGATCCTTATACGTAGCAAACAGAAAATGAATATATAATTGGACCTATATTGTCTCATAAAAGTTTATAATATAAAAATTGTTTAATTATTTCCCTTTGAGGCGGTAAATCTGACTTGGATTAAGATCCATGATTATCTCTTGAATAGGTGGGATGATATGTATCTTTTAATCATTCAGATATATAATATTATTGTTTCTAAATTTTTGTTTTATTTAAGATAGGAACGGTGTACGTCAGTAGATAGATAGAAATTATATTCATTAATTCAGTGTATAGAGCGCTGAGATTTTATATTCTAGGTCCCGATAGATGCATGACTTAATATTTAAACAGCTTACGATGAACAAGTAGCATCTACAGAGCTTCTTTGGACTCACCCAGCTTGCGTAATGTGTGAATCCTGTACAAACCCTGGCTTAGAAACAGGTAAAGACAGTTAGTTACCATGTATTCAAGATGTGATTATAGTAGTACAGACTATTTTTTTTTTAATAGCCTTTTATTAGCTTCGGCTGTATGTTAGAATATATCTCGATTTCAGTTCAAACCATCAAATTTAGTTGAAACTTTTTACTTTTCAAGAACTGATGGCAGTACAATAATCTAATAAGTATGTCTCATTATCCTGACCAGGATCTTCAGGATCCTTGACCAGAATCTTTCACTGCCTTGTGCCAAGTACTAACGCAAATACCTAATATAGCTTAAGCTTTGAGGCAAGCATATGACTACCCCCCGGATTAACTTGTTAGTTCTCTATATTTTTCAACAAAAAAAATAATAATTAAAAACATTAAAAACCACACTTTTATAGGTGGTCGGTCTAACAAGTAGGCAATAAATAATAGTTTAAAAACACATTTTAATAGGAAATAAAACTAAAAAGGAGAAAATAATTTTGAATAAGTTTAAAATAGGAATAGAGTAATGAACAAAAAAATATGTTACAGAACCGGGACTCGAACCCGGGTCGTCCAGATCACTTAAATAAAAATATTTTAAAACATATGTTTTATGCAAGCGTCGGGTGTTTGGTGTAAATTATTGTAATTATTATATTGATTGATTTTGGTAAAAGTAGAGACATTATTAAATTATATTAAAAGGCACCCTCACTTTTTTACGATATAGACATGAATTATATTATAGTGTACAGTATTATTGTCTACCTTATACCAATCAATTTTCAAAATTGAAGAAATGAAATTTAATAAAAGTTTTTATGGCCAAATTCAAGCATTGTGGTTCCGTAGTTAAGTAAGAGTAACAACAGATAAAACTACAACAAATGGAAAGAAGAATAATGAGGACAATCATCAATAAAAAATATCAAATAGACGAACAATGGAGATTGCTGCCTAATGAAGTGGCCTATCGGGAAAATGAATCAATTGTAGATACAATGCACAAAAGAATTGCATCAAGATTATCAGAGACCGGATTAGCAACATAATTATTCAACTACTTTTCGAAAAATAAAACTGAGAACAATTGGTTCATAGAGGTCCAGAATGTTTTAAAAGAGTAAAATTTACCAATCCGACAAATTGCAGACAGAAAGGAGAAGAAGGTTCTGAAGGATACGAGACTTGAATTTAAAAAAAAAATTGCACGGAAACAATACACCATTACGGATGAAGAAAGGGCAGCCAGATCTGAAAGAATAAAATAGTTTTGGGAACAGAAGAGGAGGACGCAAAGCTAATATTTTTAAGACTATAATTTACAAGGATTGATTCAAGTGATCCAATTTGGGCGTAAACTAGGGGAAACAATTTATACTAATTAAAATGTAACATGAAAATTTTCTAATAATAATAACAATAGGTCTCACAACTGACATCGTGCCTACCGACATCGTGCTTATTGACAATGGACCAAAGATATCACAGATTATTGAGATAGGAGTTCCTTCCGATGATTGCACAGAATCAGAATTTTTTTCTAAAAGAGTTCGTCCTGACTGAAAAGACCATCGTAGAGCCAAAACGGCATAAGTTAAAAACTTGAAATTCGGACATTAGGTACATTTTATAAGGCCAACGCGCACTGAGAAAGGATTTGAAGAGTGCATCTAAAATCAATTATATGCTTCTAGGGGGATTCGAAGGCGAGCTGATAGAAAACAGGAACTGAATCAATTGATCGAAATTGACAAAGCCCCGCACTATCCGACGAATTTTAGAATACTTTAAATCCAGTTGGTCTGGCAGCACATAATCTTTTACATAATGTAGGGGCACCTTTAATTTAAAACCACCAAAATTGTGTAATTGGAATAGACAGCAGGTAAAAGCTTTACAACAAAATATAGAAACTACAGCAATTACGGGATGTGGTCGAGAAGAAACTGTTTTTATCAGAAGAATACTTCTAATGCCATCCGAGTATACATTTTAATTCAAGAGATTATAGTTTTGGATATTACAAATTGGATTTCAATCGAAAGTTTTGTATTTATGCCAATTAATATTTAATGGGACATTTTATTAACAACGATCAACTAAGGGATAAGAATTCCGTTTAAACTCAACGTAAGTTTTTATTCAAAATCGCGGACGCGACGAAGTCGAGGGCAAAAGGTAGTCTATATATATATACATATATACATATATATATATATATATATATATATATATATATATATATATATATATATATATATGTATATAGATTCGTCCTGACTGAAAGGATCATCGTAGAGCCAAAACGGCATAATCAACAGACTTGAAATTCTGACAGTAGGTGCATTTTATAACGCCAACGCGCACTAATAAAGGATTTTTTTAAATTCGTCCCCTAAGAGGGTGAAAAAGGTGAAAAACCTTAAAAAATACAACAAAAAACACGTCATTTTTAAAGCTGGCACTATAAAATTTTAGATTTAGCTTCTACATTAAACATAAAGAAATATGTGTTGTTGTTTTTTTTGAAAATAGATACCCAAAAATGGAAAATACGGGAAAACGACGACGACGAGTCACTATTCCACGCGGACGAAGTCGGGGGCACTACTCGTAATAATAATAAAAAGGCTTAGCGAACCCGTATGTTCAATGCCGATACCACCATTCTCTGCTTACAAACATCTGTCCACGGACCATCACCCAAACCCAAATTATCCAGATCACTCTTAACGCAACCTTCCCACCTACGTCTCGGTCTACCCTTTAGGCGCTCCCCAGTCGGAGAGGAATAACTTATTAGGAATTCGTTGGAATAGAAATTTTCTAATAAACTAAACTTTCTCAAACATCTAAATCATAAACAAAAATAAACATATCCGGGAAATTATTTTGTATTGTGGAGTTCTGAGTAATTTCTACTGTGCAATATCTTTAAAAGGCCAGACTACTTATTACTGAGCGGTTGACTGGTTTGGTCCCTTGCCCGGGACCATTGGGATGCCGGTTTTTAGATTTAGTGTGTCTGCAATGGGCGCACAACAACGTCCCATACCCGATCATTATCTCATTCTCGGTAAATATATCCACGAGAAAGATTTATATGGCTAAGTTGGTTTTTAAACAGTGTGTTACAAAACAAGCTTTGATTCGTGATTCTCAATCAAGAGAAAAATTTTAACCATGAATTCCGACCGATTCGTATGAGTAAAATTTATATTTAAACGAAACAAAAAGCAGCATGGGACTATTACGGAGGATTGTGAAACTATGATTGTTATGAAACTAAAATGTTTTTTTAAATACTTGAGATCCTTTTTGTTATTTCCTTCATGAATATATATTTTTCCTAAAATACTTTCTGACCACACTCCACATCACTTTAATACACTTTAAATCATCATCATTTTACAAAACTAATTTATATCTCGCGATTATCTCTATGTTTATTTCCTCAAAACATTCTTCTGGAATTAACTTTTTTAATCGTTACTTCATTACTATTTTACGAACAAATTCCTAAGATAAGCGCCGTACCGATTGGAAGGCGTCTTAAGGTAGGAAGACTGCGTTAAGTCTGAATCTGACAGATTTCGGTATGGGTTATGGTCCGCAGACAGAAATTTGTATGCAGATATATGTGGTATCGGCATCGAGATATATGTTCGCGTTATCTAAACCTATTTGTTATTATTACCATTCATTGTTAATAAGCTATAAAATATTTTATGAATAATATTGTGACCAAGCATTTCTCATAAACATTTTTTATTTTCTAACCTCTTTTATTTTCCGTGGACGGAGGTTTTTAAACAAAGATTGGTGGTA
The DNA here is from genome assembly GCA_964056705.1 of Troilus luridus. Classification (NCBI taxonomy): domain Eukaryota; kingdom Metazoa; phylum Arthropoda; class Insecta; order Hemiptera; family Pentatomidae; genus Troilus; species Troilus luridus. Next base: position 87,241,201 of record OZ057413.1, read on the forward strand.
TCGGCCTCGAGCTTTGGGTTCGCTAAGCCTTTTATTTGTTTATAACCTCTTTTATTTAATACCAAAATGGACTTAAGAAACCAATTATATTCTTTTCTTTTTTTAAAATACAATTCAACGTTATTTATTACTTATTATTGTTATAATTTAATATTTTATTTAGATTCAATATTTTCATAACAAAAACATGTTTTATTATTATTATAATTTACTTTTAAATAATTACCCGTTTTTAGATAAATACATAATAAAAGGTTTTGATTAATTTTGATCATAATTTAAATTAATTTTCTAAAATTCTGCAGATAGTCATATTATTAATGAAGGCGAAGAACATTACTATTAGTCAAAATCCCATTTTCCAATGTTTATTTTTTTAATAGTCTTCGTAATAAATTATCTTAAGAAAATTTATAGATTTAGAAAAGGTTTACCTTACGATGATCCAGTACTAAAACAAATTTAACGAACCATATTTAAATATAAATAAAATATTGAAAGATGGAGGAGCTGGTTTTGGTATTGAACTCTGGAATTTAATACTATTTAAGCAAATCTTGAATAATACTCAGTAAAACAAGAGTATAAATTTACAATCAAACAAAATTATTGAGAATACAAAATTTTCTTAATCTTTTACTCTAGATATCCTGCTGCATTGTATTGATTTATGTTACACTGAAGCTTGCTCCATCTCAATAAAAAAAAAAATAATAATAAAAAAAAAATATATATATATATATATATAATGTTAACAACTCTAACTAGGAAGTTTTTACCTTTTTTGCTGTAAGCGTTTATTTTAACATAAATATTTTAATATAGTTTAATTATTTTAATACCAGATCAAAACTCCCAACTTGTGTTCAATGGGCCAGCATGCATTGACACAAATTAAAACAAAAAACAAATAAGGAATAAATTGTATGTCGAAAAAAATCATACAACAAACACCATATACTTGCTATTAAAGTTACATTAAGGTTGTGTGTAGCTTTGGGCTTGCTGCTCTCTCTTGGTAAAACTAGTTAACTGTGGCTTCGTTAACTTAGATTACCCCAGCAAGAACCAGAAAATTCAATTATGTCTAATTAAAAAATAAATAAATATTCTGAAATTATGATTATTATGCCTCTCAATTATTAAGAAATGTGTAGAAAAAAAACATCCTCTATTTAAAAATCAAATTAGAAGAATCATTGAGTTAATTTTAAATGTTTTTCACCGTTTTAAATGTTAACATAAAAAAAGAAGCTTAATATGCCTCTTAATAAATTTAAAGATGTCAACATTTTTAAAATTTATTTAAAGCAAACTATTTTGTAAATAATTAACTGTAATTATTTACAAAATTAATCTGATGCCAGTGTGAGATGTTCATTCAATTCAATGAAAATTCATAATTAACTATTTAATCTGTATCATCATCTAGAAAATAATGTGAACCCTTTTGTGTGAAACCGCCTTAAGTCCAATTTTTGAAACGTTACAAAAAATAATTTAAGTTGAAAGTTGTGAATATCTAAGACAACAGAATATTTTTTTCAGTGGAACTATCATATTTATAAAAGCGGTGTACGAGCAACTATACGTGGTCTCATTATCATATTATCTGAATTCCCGGATTTTCAGAAATTATACATTTCGTGTTGGACTTAGTTGGTGCTAGCAAAACAATAGATTCAAATTCAATCAAATACCTCGATTTTTTTTTTAATCCTCGTTTATTTTTAACATTTTTATTTTACGCAGTGAGACTACACTTAAGCACTTAGTATGCCTTTTTTTTCATTTCGAACTGTTGATATGAAAAAAAGAACTAAGCACTATTTTTTATTGGGGTTTGCCTTAACAGGCCTCGTGTAACAGCAATAAATTCAGAACGTCGGACCAGAAAGGCAAAAAGAAAAAAATAGTTAAATTATTTATTTTCTCTAATACTCAATTTAATGAAACTTTTAATTCTGGAATTATATTTCTTTTTTATTTTAATTATTGAATACATTACTAACCTTGAAAAATGGTGTCAAAACTGGAAGATAAAAATAAATTTCCGTAGATCCCGTCAAATCACCTTTACTTTTCGTCAGAAACCAATGACTTCCTGTTCTCCAGTATTTTTTAATAATATCCGACTGTCTCTTGTAAAATAAATCCGATGCTTGGGATAACATCTTGACAGACCTTTAACTATGAATCATACTACATTGAAAAGACAAGAACTGCTAGCCGTTTCAGGCTAATAAAACACACTATACAAATGCTCTAAACTCCCAATTAATTACAAAGGCTCATGAACATGACAACTAAATCATCGAATTCCTCTCGTATCCACTCCTTAAAATCCCAAATCCTTCTTAAAACCCTTAACGCTGCTTACTTTGTTATGAATAAAGTCATCTGTAATGACCTTAATTTCCTATTTGTTGCTAATTTGGCCTGAATCCTAAACCTAACCTTTCAGGACATGACAAATTTTATCCCCACTCAAATCCATTAGTTTCAAAACTATCTACTTCATAAATTGCCGATAATCCTCCTGAAAAGAAGATAACCTCGTGACCTAAGTTGAATTTCTTATTTGAGTTCTACCACCGGGTAGTTTCTAGTCATAGCTTTATCCATGGCATTATGCATCACGCATGCCTAACATTTACTAGTTATGTGGTTATCATATGGCTATAAATTTTAAAAAGTTATTGGATAGGAGAGAGCGTGATCGGCTCAGTAGTAGATCACTGAGTTGCCATACCGAAGGTCCTGAGTTCAAATCCCACTCGTTGGAAGACTTTTAGTTGATCTGTTTGCGGCCGGATCTAGGAGCTTCCTGGGGCTCACCCAACCTCTATAAAGTGGGTACCCAAAATAAGGGGGGGGGGAATCTGGCAGTTGAGCGCGATCCAGAACAAATTACTTCCCAGCACAACAGTTGTCTAAGAAACAGTACGGTTTCTACCATGTACTGAACCTCAGACACTTCACGGGCTCTAATGGTACAGATTATTATTTTTTTATTTATTGGATAAGTGGAATATTAATATGATTACAACTCTGCTGTATTTGAAAAGCGAAATGTATTATTTCACTACAAGATTCCGAACTGGAACACTATAACCCTGCGTTGTGATTGATAACCACTAATCTGACAGAATAAACGGCACTAATAAATCCCCTGGTAGCATTCGATAACTGCCTCCATGTTTTCATTTAGGTGACTTTCGGACTTAGCGAGGAAAGCATTGACACAGATAATTGCGGCTTACACTATACGGGCTAATTCCCGTGCTCGCGTTATTGTGTGTTTCGACCCAGCTGTTCATTAAACTTATCTAAACGACTCTAGGGATCCGGTATTCGGTATCCCATTGTCAATTATCTCTAGGGTTTCATGCGAGAGCAGAAAACGGTGATATATAGCTTTTCCCAATGAGCATTGGTACGAGAACGCGATAACATGTCGTTGTCTCTTTGAATTGTGACGGTAAATTATTCGAATTAAACAGAACTCTGTACAAAAAGGCGTTCCTAGTTTAAGTGGTCAGTTACTATAATATTTCATTGTATTGCTGCCCTTCTGGTACAACATGGATAAATATTTTTATCATTATGTAGTCAACTAAAAAGAAATATAAATGCAATTGTAATATAGATTAGGAAATTATATTGTTAAGACTCTCACCTGTGATCGAGACGTGCATACAAATCATTTCCCATGTCCAGTTCTTTAAACGTGCTCAGAAATTAGTCATGCATTTCTCAATTCTTCTCAGGAATTAAATTAGCCAACTCCTTCCGCTAGGGGGCAGCACGTCACGGGAAAATGTATACGTTAGCAAGTATGAGCCTTTTTAAGAGCGTTTGTTTTCTCCCATAAATCAGAGTTAAAGAGCGGTACGACTGGGAACTATCGTGACCTGACCAGAAGCCAGATGAATTCTGAAGGTAGTTTTCCTTTAAAGTGTTGTCTGAGTAGATTGTGGGTGTAGCCAGATGTAGTTTCAGTTAATGATAGAGCCGGCCAATCGAGAGATTTAAATTTGTTTTTCTTATCTCTTTTTCTTTTCCACGTTTTGATCACAAAACAGATAAGATGGTGAATCTGGTATATAATTTTAGTAATTATTTTATTATTCATTATAATTATTGATGGCAATTCTTGCTATAATTTTTGTTATTATGCCTGTTATATCTATGTCATAGCAATTAATTTTATTAGTCATTATTCTTATTGATAGAAGTTCGGTGTATATATTTTAATATAGTAATTTGTTTTGAAGATGTTTCAGTGCATTTCTTTCCCGAGCTTTCCCCTATGCACATATGACTTGCCATACTTTCTACCTGACCTTTTTCAGGTGTCCATAAGGCCTAAGAGCAGTCTGACGGTAACAATTACATCGGTAATAATAACAAATGCATAATATAATTATATCTTGAATAATAAATCTTACGCGGCAGGAAAATAGAACAACAAGTATTTCCTCGACCTTAAATTATCAGATAGATATATTTATTTATAACATTACAAAAATATTGGTCTCAAGGGTTTTTACGAAAATACATGTCCATACATTTTCTATTGATGGGTTCTCTATATAGTTACGGGGCAGGCTATGCAGTACCACAATACAGGGCGGTCATGGTTTAGCGAGTTATAACGCCTTTACGGTTGAACGCATATATAGGTTTTATTATTTATAATACTAAAAGTGGCCGTTTATAAATTAAAAACCTGAACTCTATATTTATTTTTTAAATGTAATGATTAAAATCTATTCTAAAGTAATAATACGGATAATAAGCTGGTTCGGATAGAGATAAAAAAAGTACCTTGTATAGTGATTAAATACTTATGAGAAATAGACATTTTGTACTACATTACAGGTGTTGTACAGGGATGAATGCTCAACATACAAAAATAATTAGAACTGAAGAAATGTTTGAATTTGTTTTTCTATCCTGGTATTGTTATTGGCCCGCCTTGTTAAATTCATTTTGAATAATGATTATTTGGTCATATAAATATGAAGAAGGAAATGGTCCGGGAAGAAGCCAATAAATAGGGTTCATAAATAGTTATTACAGACATTTGTTACAGATCGACGTTTTTAGAAGCAAAGAACACTGTTCAAAAGCCATTTTAGCTTTATTATTTTTATTTCTTGTCTATTCAACCCTGAAGAAGACCTGAATAGTTCGAAACGTCATATATAATAAATATTTGATCACTATTTCAGGAATTGTTTTATGAACAAGACGGGTCCAAACAACAAAAAAACTAATACAAATTCAAACACTATTTAAATTTTAATTATTTTTGTCCTCCGATATTGGCCAAAACGTTGGTTTCCAATAAATAGTTCATATCACTATTTAAGGATTCATTTTTTAAGCCCCTTATTATTTTGAAATCTATTTTAACAATAACATTTAAATTTTCAAAATAATAGTCATTAGGGTGTCCCTTAAATTTCAATGTCAATATATTTTCACGCATACCTTCTAAAAACTTTTGTATTGACCTAATATAGCACAGAAATAAATATTAGCCCGATTTATAAACGATAACCCGTGCCGACTTGAGTTTTTAACTTGTCCATACAAGTTGCGCGGGTGCAGCGCTGCGACCTGTTACTGCGAGTTTCAATTGTCATTTCATACGTGATTTCTAACATTATTTGTGCGTTGTTGTTTATTGTGTGAAGATGTCTGTGGAATTACGAAGTGATAAACAAAATATTTACCTTATCGGACTGCCAAGCCAACAGATAAATGGTGCAAAATTACCATCTAATCAACAAGTTCTCACCGTTTTATTTTACAATATACGTGAAGTCAAGCTGACTGTTAGTGAAAGTCCGAATCTTGTTATAAGAGAGTGCATTATATTTTGGGAAAAAGCCAGAATTTCTACGATGGCATTTCCTAACTGCGTGAAGAAACTTGTTGATTTATATCATGTTTGGAGGGAGCTGCAAAAAAACTGTAAGAAAACTCAGGTGACGTTCAAGAACCGTGAAAATAATTTTGTAAAAGACCTTGATAACTTATTTGATATTGCACATGCTGATGCCTTCGACAGAATGAAGATAGAGGAAGACAAAGAGTTTTTAAGGAAACAGAGAGAGAGGCAGGTCGACCGGGATGCTTAAGTGGAATTGACAAAAAATTGGCGGAAAAAGAAGAACGAGTTAGGCAAAGACGATTGGAAGAAGAGGAAAGAAAGGTAAAACAAAGAGAGTTATTGGCTGTTGCATCTACTTCTTCGATAGATAGCTTGCAATGTCTGGAGAATTCGGATGAGGAACAGATTTCGAACTCTGAACTTAGTACTCAGATTCCTTGCCCTGAAAAAATTTCTAAAAGAGGCACGAAAAGTTTCATAACTCCTAAACTGGTAGCAGCTTTAGATCGATGCCAATTAAGCATAAGAGACTCAGTTTACATTCTCCATGCGGTTGTAGAAGCGCTTGGTCTGAACAGCGATGATTTTCCTATTAACAAATCTTCGATTCAGCGAATTCGTACTCAGGCGAGAAAATCCAGGGCAGAACCAACAAAAACTGACTTCCAGAATAATTTGCCTTATGTAGTCACAGTTCATTGGGATGGAAAACTATTACCTGGATTGGATGTACGAAGTTCAAAAGAAGAACGCTTGCCAATTCTTGCTTCATTTGACGACAGAGAACAGCTTCTTGCAGTGCCAAAATTAGAGAGTTCTTCTGGAAAACATCAAGCGAAAACATCAAGCTGGAAAACATCATTTCAACTGCACTCTTTGACTGGAACCTCCATGATAAAGTACAGATAATGTGCTGCGATACAACAGCTTCAAATACTGGCCGTTTCAGTGGAGCTTGTGCTATTTTGGAGCAGACTTTAGAAAGGGAATTACTGCTTTTTGCTTGTCGTCATCATATTTATGAGTTGGTCCTTAAAGCTGTTTTTGAAACCAAGGTAAAGCAAATTACAAGTAGCCCAGATATTCCAATTTTCAAAAAGTTAAGAGATAATTGGAAAAATATTAACACCGATAATATTGAGCCACCTCTGAATTTCGTTAAAGCACATATTGCTGAGGCAAAAATTACATCTTCGTTAACTTTTTATAAGACTGAACTGGAAAAACCTTTTATTAGAGACGATTACCGCGAATTGGTGGAACTATGCTTTGTGTTCTTAGGAGGAGATACAGAGAATAAACTAAAACTCAGGCCCCCTGGAGCTTTGCATCAAGCGCGATGGATGGCGAAAGCGATCTATTCTATAAAAATATGTTTGCTTCAATCGCAACTTAAAATTACTGCAAAGGACAAAAATGCTCTACAAGATGTTTGCTTATTTATCGTCACCTTGTATACTAAACCTTGGCTCGAATGCACAGTGGCTCGACTGCAGATCCACGACAGTTTTCTTCGGGAGGATGTATCTTCTTGGGGTGACAATCCTACTTTTTTGGAAGCTAGAAGACGAATAAGTCGTTTGAAAGAGCTGTTAAATTAATGCAAGATTTTAATGGACTTATCACGGCTGAAGAAGAGCAAAAACAGTTTTTGTTGCGTTTTGTTCAGGAACATAGAAATCTGTACCCAGACTGTAAAAAAACTACACTAAAGAGAAGTTACCCTAATTAATTATAATTATAATTTGTATTTAAATAAAAGTTTATGTTGATCTTATTTTATTCTTACTCATATTTACTTTATTTGTTGCATTTTAATTAGTTTTGGATCTAACCAAAATGTCAGGCCAAAACACCATTTTTCATTAAACTTTAGAGCTCGGTCGGCACGGGTTGCAATCATGCTACAAATATGAAATTTCATATTTAAGTACATTTTAGCATTTATAAAAAAAGTAGAGGGTATGCGTTTCGAAATTCTAAAAAAAAATTTTTTTTGCCATATAAGGGACACCCTAATAGTCATTCTAAAAAAACTCTTCTAAATTAGATATCGGTTTGAGGGCTGTACTTTATGACAACATAATACATTATAATTTTATTAGTATAAATTATCCTAAACCCTTAGATGCGTCCAACCGCAAAGGCGCTGTAACTCACTAAGCCATCACGGTCGCCCTGTATTGCAGTACTGCATAACCTGCTCCGCTACTTTATGGAATTTTCATTAATAGAAAATTTATGATTATGGATTTTCGTATAAACCCTTGAAAACAAATTTATTATAGGAATAGATTTATCTAATTAATAATTTAAGTTAGAAGAAATAAATATTATTTATCGGGGGGAGAGATAGCTCAGTATGTTAAGTGGTGAGTTCCTGTGCTGAGAATTTGGGGTCCGAATCCAGCTGTGGCAGGTAAGTTATTTAATTTGATAACAGCCTTGTAAACACTCCTGGGGATCACCCAGCCTCTATAAAGTAATTTCCTGAGATTGAGGGAAACTTGACGAAGAGTTTGAACTCGAAATCACATCCTTGCATAACCATCATCTTAGATGCAGCATAGTCTATACACTATAATGAGTCCAGGAGCTTTCTTGGGTTGTATTGACCTTATTTTTTTTCATCTGAACAGCTATAACTCAACTCAGTTGAATTTGGTTAGTATCCTAGGGCATATCCGGGGGTAACCTTGCGAAAAAAACTCGTGAGTGATTGTGATTAAGACAAAATCTTAACGAGTAAGACATTTGTACAATCTTGACAAACAGTATTGTCCTAATCAGAGGTTAAAAAACCTTTTTAAATATGTTTCCCTCTATTCAAACCGACATGGATGACCAAAAAAATATTGATATCTGAAAAATGATGAACTTTTTAAAAAGCAGACTTTATGTTTTGTTATTTTTAACTTAAGAAATTACTTGTCATCGAAATGCAGAAAATAATAGGCGAGACAGGTATGTCTTTTAGCGAGAAAAACGCTTAATTGTGGTAACAGCTTGTATTAACATTAACGCTGGAAAACAAACTATTATATCACTTATTCTTACTTGTCCGTTCCTAAGTTTAAAATCTTTACTAAGCCTCAGATTTTACAATACTATTTACTGGATCCTATTTACCACAATTGAGTGGGTTTAAATTTATGTAAATCTTGGAATTCTCATAGTTTAATTTCAATTTTCTATTTTTTAAACAGCTTTCTTTCTGTGTTATAACCTCCGTAAATAAGAACTAATACAGTAAATATTTTATTTATATTTGCATATATTCCATGTAAAAACGATTCACTTCGTTGAAATGTAAGCTCTACAACATTAACCATACAAATGAGACCCCAACAAACTGACCTAAGCATTAGCATAATGGTTTCTAAATTAGCATCCGCTTATAAACGAATTCATGAAAACAGAATCATTTAGGTCGTTTTATTTTCATAATGCCAAATAAAACGGGCGTATTAACTAATAATTTAACGTTGACTTTGCAAGAATAATGTCAAAGAATGTGGAACACATTTCGAATTCGTCAAAAATTTTCAATGGGTGATATTTTGATTTATTTTTTAGCAGCTATTTTAATATACGTACGGAGAGGGGTTGGATCGAAAGGGTAAAAAAATGAGGTATCTGGGCTTCTCTACAGGAGAATGAATTAGAGAAAGCAGCTTTAGGAGATCGAATTCTAAAAAAGTAAAAGTAGATTGACAACGGATATCTACAACAATAAGCCCATCTCCTGGAATTTTAAAATAAGGCAAAACAACAAGTGATAAAAACGGAATACCTCTTCGCCAGTAAACGCCTCCCGTATAGTCTCAAAAATTTGTTCTGTACAGACTAAAGACAAATGGAAACTGCGAAGAAACAAATAAATCTACCAGAAAATGGAATGAATCCCCGATAATTTGTGGAAATGGTGGCTAACGTTCCTCAGACATTTGTAAATAATGAACTATGCTATACATATATATATCATTATTTCACTGTCAGGGCATGAATATGAGACTAACCTAGTCTCGAAACGTCACCTAAGAAGTTGAAATAACTGACTGAAACTCGAGAACCATAAACAATATATATATATTGACTGGTAAAATAATTGAATAGTTTTGGAAAAAGAAAATCACGACAACTTGGACTAAAGAAGTAACGAAGGATTTTGAAAATTTAAACATTACACCCTTAGAAGCTAGAAGGAAGTGAATTAGGAAGCAGAGTCGAAAACTTCCAAGTGTTTCAGGATAAAGTATGGCCACAGATGACTAGACGAAGCTTGCAGGGAATCAAACGAAATATGATACGTGCCTGTGAACGTATGAAAGAATATTGGCGATAGAGAAAACTCCAGTAGAAGAAAGGAAAATAAAGTTGTGACATCAGTATTTTGATCCGTAGTTGTAAATACGGGACAAAATACTAAATCATGAAAGTCAGAAAATGATGATTTGTTATTTTATACCAAGCATTTATTCTACAAAAGAATTATAGCATAATATTAAGATTATATATGATTGAGAATCTATAAAAAGTGCATTATCCTTTATTGTTTTCTTTTCTGGGTACAATAGATTTATATTTCCCGTTCCAGAATATTAAAACGCCATTAAAAAATAGGGATAAACAAATGGTCTGTGCGGAGGTAGAAAAAACAATTCCTTAAATAATGAAACTAGTTATTCACTATTACTATTTATAACCAATTATTAAAGGTAACTAAAAATAATTCACTATTTAAGAAATTATTTATTCTTCTCTATGTTTATACGGTCAACTAATAATGATTGAAGACATTAAAAAATAGTGAACAGTAATAATAACTTGACAATACGCATGCTTAAAATAATATTAAATCGCTATTAATGTAATTTAATATCAACCTTCAGGTTGATTTATCCAATTATTAAATACAAATAGTCATTATATCGTAAATTGTTTAATTTTAAGGAAAAAGTTATCCAATGAGAAGCTCGAAATTACGATATTTGTTTGGGAAAATAATGGACGAGGTAGCATTGAAAGTTCATTAAAAATTAAGATGTATATATTTAGAAGTATAGAATAATCACTTGTATAACTCTTATTATAAAAATGAGATTTGCCATACTAAGCATATTGTTTCTAAAATAAGCAACGTCAGTATTAATATAAAACTATAAATACAAAATTTTTGTTTTGAAGAGAAAAGATTTGTCCTAGCCGGGTGATTCGAACCCGGGTCGTCTGCATCTCCCGTGCAATGCTCTAAACCACAGGGCAACCAGGCGTCGTATCTAAGTCAGGCAAATCCGTTCTCTTCACCGATCCTATATCCCCGTCTTCTCGCAAAAATATTGACGTACGAGTACATCGCAAAAAGAGCGAGAACACGGGGATCGGTGAAGAGAGCGGATTTGTCTGACGGATGCAGATGAACCGGGTTCGAATCCCGGGACAAATCTTTTCTCTTCAAAACAAAAATTTTAAAAAATAATCACAATCAAAATAACAATTAATAAAAATAAATTAAAAAGTTAAATAAATACAAAAGTTATCACTCAAAATTTAATATTTATTTATATATATATATATATCCCATGAAGGTTTCAATCCATTAAACAGTTTTCAATCCATTATTTTTTTCGAACTTATATTCGGTGTAATTGAACAACGAAAAAAATGGACTATTGATGATGTAAAGTGGAACAGCAGGAAAATATAGTTCACCAGAATATTCCTACCATTGGTATAGAATATAATTATATTTATATCGAAGATATTTTAATGAACAAATTAAAATAAATAATTTAACATACTGAAATGTTTAATGCCTACGAGATTCGAGTTGGCAGAGTGGAGATAGCTTAACAAACCCTTGATGCGTTGCATCCTCATCAAATTATCCAACTAGCCATTGGTCATCTTATTTCGAAGGCTAGATTTTAAAATACCTTCGGCCTTAAAACAACTCAGAACTGAACTATTCACAAAAATTTACTTGAAATTGTTCAACAATTAATTGCTTTCTGTACTTAATAATGTTAAAATGCCGTCTCCGTAAATCAACTAAATTCTTCGTTAGTTCTTTTTTAAAAAAAATAAGCTTAATTGAATTACATAATTTTACATATCAAGTCATTTAAAAAAATTAATCAAATTCGTCCTTAAAAAAAGATAAATCTCAATTATTTCTCCCAGTAAGTTGAAGCTATTTTCGTCAACTAATTAACATTATCAAATAATTGATTTTTTAATTATATTCTGTTAATTAACTAAACCTTTGTCAGTTCTTTCAAAGAAAAGGTAGCTTTATTAAATTACATGATTCTACTTACATTAATTTAATTATATAATGTACTTAATTACATAATGAATACATTTATAAATTAATTGGGAGTGTTGTTGAGATTTTCAAAAATCTTCGACCTTTATGGAAGTCAAACTTAACTATTTACCTGGACATATCTTTTCTTTTAAAATAAAAATATTTAAAAATTAATAAAATCAATAACTAATAAATTAAAATTAACTACTTACAATTTACTTAAAGTTTAACTAAAACAACGGATATTATCAACTCAACAATAAAAATCAATGCTCTGTTAATTAACTAAAATCTATGTTAGTTATTACAAATTTAATAACTAACGAGCTTTATTATATTTAATTAATATTCATTTTTTTAAATATTAAACAAATTTTTAGAAATTAAATATTTTAAATCAAAAGAAGTTTTTATTAAAAGTTTGAAACATCTTCGTTCTCAAAGTAAGCCATAGCTAAAATATTTATTACAATCCACAAGAAGAAACTAACAACGATATCAACTTAATGGTGTTATAATCATGATCTCTTAATTAACTAAATTCTATGATAGTTATACAAATACAAATTAGCTTTATTAAATTAAATAGGTTTAGTTAATTTTTTTTAAATATTGAAATATTTACGATAATTTACTAGAAGTTCATCTACACCTAGCAACATTATGAACTTGATATAATGACGGAATAACTTGATAAGTATAAAAATAGAATTATTATTAACTTAATAAATATAACAAATACCTTTGCTAGTTATTTCAAAGAAAAGGTAGCTTTATTAAATTATCTGTTTTTACTTAAATTTTAAACAATTCTGAATATATTTGTTAGAAATTAAATCCTTGAAATCAATTGGGATTTTATATTATTCCTGTTAAAATTGTCAAAATGTAATATTATAAATATTCTGAAAAAAAATTACAGTAGTCGTCGTATGTTTCCTTATCTTGAATTTATATTAATGTACTATTATTCCTGATCACAAATATTAAGAAAATGTGTATTTAAAAAAACAAAAACAATACTTGGTTCGTTTACAGATAGAATTTTATTAGGTCCCTCTAAAGTTTTAATGTTATTATGACCTTCTATAAATATAATTTTCTTGGGTTCCACTACAGATACAATTTTACTAGGCTCCCCTACAGAGAGAATTTTAATACTCCACAGGTAAAATTTTCTCTACTGATAGATAATATTAGATTCCTCTACAGATAGAGTTTTATTAGATTCTTCTGCAGAAAAATTGTATTAGGATACAATACAAATAGAACTTTACTAACGCAGTTTTTAATTTATATAATAGTGATACTACTGTCGCTATATATATATATATATATATATATATATATATATATATATATAGAGAGAGAGAGAGAGAGAGAGAGAGAGAGAGAGAGAAACCCATTTGCATTGTTTTTTCTAGATTTAGGCACCGAAAATCGGAGCTCAACTTATTATAATGTAAAATATAATTATTCAATGATAATTGGATGTAACGTAATAATTCACGTATTATGTGAGGTGTAAGTGTCATTTAGTTGTTACAACACAGATTTAGAAAATGTCTTATGCGCATTGCAAACATGGTTGTACCTAACGCTGCAAAAATTTTGTGTGTCAATGTATTGTAAATTCATCCAAACTTAATTAGTAAGTAGGAAATTTTGGAATAAATAATTTATTTTCTTATTTAAACCTGTGAAAACGACATTCGAGATAACGATTTCTATTTGCAATTTCAATTTTTTTCTTTATGCCAAAATTATTGCCGAAGAGTTGTAGATCAGTGTGTTGAGTGCTGAACTGCTAGCTAAGTGTTGCAGGTTCTAATCCGGTTGTGGCAGATAAATTATTAAATTTTTTTACAGCCACGGATGTAACCTTTGGCCCACCCCGCATCCATAAAACCTATAGTCGACGACATGAAATCAGGCGGCTGGAAGAAAATGCGGTGTTGCCAAATCGACCTTATTTCTGACATTCCAGGAATCTTTTATATTTTATTTATATTTATTGGTCAGGATTTAAATGTAAGGATCAAAAAAGTAATTTTTTAATAAAGATTCCGATATAGTAAACATACTTAATATTTTTTCTGAGCCGCCTGATTTCATGTCGTCGAATATAGCTCTTAACTCGATGGAATAATTAAAAATATCTTACAATTAAATGCATTAAATTTCTCCCAAATTAGTACTTACAAATATTATAAAATTCTTTGCTTCACATTATTGTACATATACTACCTTTAGCTCAGATTAGTTGTTTTTTGTAGCTATTATTAATTTTTTGTCGTCTTCAGCATGTAAATAATTTTTCCCTTCCTACAAACTCCTTTTCCAACCAACTTATATTTATTTAAATAGTGACCTTTATCTAGCTTTATTTAATTAAACGTATTCCAATTAATTTATTAATTGATGACGGTCTCGACCCAGTCTCATGAGACTGGTTGAAGTTAATTGAAGGAAGAAATCGTGGCTCTGTTGAAAAAAACCCAATGAGTTAGAGAATTTCACGTGGCCTTCCCCTCCAATTATAAACTTGTGTGTGCAAACTGCTACCGTTATAAATAGATATTTTATTATGTAATAAACAACCTGAATTTTTTTCTAACATGCAATTCTTTCATTATCAACCAGTAATTGTTGTTATCATTATTTCAATTAATTGTCAAATAGGTAAATTCTCCTAAGGCAATGACTCCTCAAAAACAGTTCATAAATATAATATACTTCCTCTTTTAGGTTACTTTTTAAGCTTTGAATTTGAAAAAAAAAATTAAAATAAATAACTAATCTTATTATTGATAACTTAGAGGAAAATTTTATAACGAAATTTTTATTAATAGGACTAAGACTAACTTTTTAAGATGGCCCTTATAAAAATCCATTATTTAAAAAAAATCTATATATATATATATATATTACGCTAACTCGAGTAAAGTTAAAAATAAATATATTATAAAGATTACAATTTATTTTCACCGATGCTAAAAAAATGCTTAAATATTATGAAAAACAATTTTTAAACGGTACATTTTTTTATATATCTTTAATTTTATAATACGACTTGGACGAATGTATATCATCAAAGTACCAAACAAAAATATTCAAGAAGATAAAGTTTTATCAACTGGGATTAAAAAAAACAAACAATATACATGAGGATTATATTATCAATTTATAACAAAAATATAAAATACAGTTTCAGAAGTTTGCTTAATTGATCACTAAACAATTATTGAATATTATTTCATTGGTTATAGAGCCTTCTTATTTCAATATTATATTTTACAAGATTACATACTTCTTGTAAAATATAATATTTTTCTCTATGAATATCAAAGAAATCTAGAAAATTGGTTGCTATAGTTTTTTAAGTAAGTAATTTTCTAGAGCAAATGAATGTGTCATTAAGCCTATAAATTTTTATTTCACTTGTTTTTTACATGTATTGTATTTGTTGTTTTTCTACGTTAGTGAAAGGGTTTTAATAAATAATAAAGAAAATTGAATCGATATAAAGCTTAAGAATAAAATAAAGTGCTACCACTAGGTAGTTTCGCTATTTGCCTTTATCCATATCATTATGTATCATTTATTATATTTACTTGTATTTTATAATGCAGTAATTGAAATGTAAATTTCATTAAATAAAAAAAAAAAGAATACAGAGAAATGTATGGTAGTATCTTTCAATGCCTCAAGCACTTCTTTTTTCTTTTTTTTACTCAATCCCTTGGGGTAATGGAAGGCAAGAATTATATTTATAAATTTTCTTGTAGGTTAAAATTAAATTCAGGTGTAATGGCCTTCTTGATTTACTCTTTAATCTTTCTTTCTCCTTTGGTTTTCGGTTATGGTTCGTAAGATAAATTTCTTTTAAAGAACGACTCCTATTAAGAAATTTAATTATGGTTTCTATGTTCTGCTATTCCCTTGTGGAATATTGAAGTTTATAAATTTTTAATAAAATTTTATGAATTTAGTGGGCCAATGATCAATATTCAGTCTGTCCTTGGTTTCCCAAATTGGCAACTCAGTCCTATTATGCCTGTTATATACGGCAATACTATACTAATCTAGTACATTGATAAAACATTTCCTTTATAAAAAAATGACAATAAAGCGGCTCTTAATGGCAAATTTGTAATAAAAGAAATAAACAGTATTAGTAATACTATAAAGAAAACTTTGTAATAAACATTAGATATGTCATATGTATTTTATTTCATCCCATTCAAGAAAAATATTTCAGCGAACTGATTATGAGAATCATTATAGTCTTTTAAGAGATTCGTTCACGGAAGAATAAAGGAAATTAAAACAAATGCTGAAATCAATATATTCTGCTAAACAAAATTAAATTTATTTGCAAGTTATTATTGATAGCAGAACCCAACATTTCATGAGAGTCTAGAGTTACGTTGTGAGACCGTTCCAATTAAATCAAACATTGATTTTAGTCGGTTGTTATACGTAAATATTCACTATAGTTCATACAAGTAAACTATTTTGACCAATGTTTGAATTAATTGAAACCAATCTATTGCGTAGAGTGAGTTTCCACGAATTCATAGCCCTTTTAGAAGTTCGAAATCACTAGCAATCGTTGCCTACTTACTCCAGAGAGTGTGTCTAACTGCTAACTAGAAATGCATCAGATTAACTATAAAACAATCCTCCCTTCTAAGTTTCGATGCATATATGCATACATTTTTCGCTTCTGGTATAATTAAAATTCCAGTTATGATTATTAAATGATACCTCATCCAATGGAATTAACAGCTTTATTCGCCAATTTTTTAGGTTAGCGGAATGAATTTCTCCGAAAAAAATTGACATTCAAAAATTAAAATAAATGGTCGCTGACTTTATATCTTATTCTTAATTCAGTTGGAATAATAAAAAAGGATAATATAAAATACATTATCTGAATCAAATGTTTATGTAAGGGCTTTAGGGCTAAGGGCATAAAGTATCCTCTGATTCATTTAAATTAATTCGGCCCTTCAGCCCTACTCTCGAGTCGTTTGCATGGACTATTTAAATATATTAGTTTATTTTCTCAATAGCATTGCGATCCGTCTCTCTAACTGTTCACAAACTTGATGATTAGTCAACTCGACTGAGATCTTGGCGATAGTTTCATCTGCATAACTCTGAAACTTAAAATTTTAGTTTAAGAGAAAATAACGATGGGAAATGATAATTAATGGGAAATTATTAATGGAAATCAATTAGGGATTTGCCTTGAAGAATGAAAAAATAGGTTTGATAACATTCCTTCATCTTATCACTGGAATTGTAATACTCAATGAAACACAATAACAAAAGTCGATTAAATTACTGAAAACTCTGCTACGATAAGATTTTCGTTTCAGCACAGCGTTATTGTCAACAAAAAATTGTTTTATTGCAGACTAAAAAAATGTTAAAATATTTCTAACATTCATAGTCTTTAAAATTGAATTTGGCTTCTTACCAATGGATCTTATGAGTTTAGTTACTAAAAATTATAAACCATTAAAACCACTCAGGGTTCTCGATACTTCTTAAGATTTTTCCTTTTAGTAGCAACGAAAATCAAAAAATCGAAACAGTGTTTACAGCATTGATAGCTGTAAACAACGTTAAGCTCGGTTCGGTTTGCTTCGTTCTGACTTAAATCATTATTTTACTTTTGTTATATCCTCACTCTAGATAAGTTGTGTAATTATTTAGACCTTCGTTAAAACCATAACTAAAAAACAACTTCAAGTCACCAGGGTTGCCAAAGCCATTATATAAAAATATCAATAAGTTTAATAAATTAAATGTTAAAAATAAGAATATAGATTAAGTTATACGTTAGGCCACGTTCACAATTCAACATTTGATAGAACAATTGATATACAGTACGCGAGACAGACATATTATATCATGAAATCTAACGGTTGGTATACACCGCAAGTTATGTATCCTTCGAAGTACCAGTTCCTCTGCAATTTGTATCGTCAGTTACGAGCTATAAATGTGACGGAATAAGAGAAGATAATTCGGTACCTGTACATTTATTTTTCTTCACATCCTACATCTGAACCGATAAACTACAACGTCTTTCTCACTTCTGATAATTTTTATAACTGAAGCGAAGAAAACTGTGTACGCAAAAATTAAATTTTTTAGTACAAATTTTTATCACCCAGGTCGCGCCGATTTAACCACTAATATGATTGAACCTTCCTAGTCATAAATTAGTGTTTGATATCAGTTGATGAGGTACAATTGATGAAATTAAAATTATAGTTCTAGTTAATTTCCCAGGTATAATAAGTTAACTATTGTGAATTTTAATTAACTAAATTTGCAAAAGAAGAGTTTAATACGACTTTTTTTATCTCAACGGTTATAATAAATAAACTAATACTTTCCTCTTAGTAGGGATAAAAGTAGTAGTATAAAACACACGCACACATTAACATATACAAAGTATGTAATAAACATATAATATATTAAAGAAAACTCTTTTATAACGCTGTTGTCCTTTAGTGTCGTGGAGGAGAAGAGAATGAAAAAAGGGCTGACAAGATTAAGCTTCTCATCCATAGCCCTATGCCCTTCCCGGCCAAAATATTTCCCCTCCTCATACATGAGATGAAACACTAAATGGTTTGGGTTTATCAGTTTCGTGTGGGTGATGTGAAAGATTTTTTTTTGTATTAGTTCTTAATTAGGAATCTCATGGATCGATGTCAATTTCGCCTAAAACTTAGACATGGGAATAATAAATTGAAAATTTGTAATAAAATTTTCAAAAAAGAAAAAAAATGTCTATGTATTTTAATTCTATTACATTTTTTATTTAAATTTTATATAGATATTTTAACATCAACATATAATTAGATAAAAATATTTATATTTTATATATTTATAAAAATTGTTATAGTTTTTTTTTGGTATTACTTATTTTGTATTGCATTTTTAAAATATTTATCTTGAATAATAGTTAGTTGACTGTATACCTATAGGGAAGAAAATAGTATATTACTACTCATAGTAAAATAGTATTTTCTACCCCTCCACTTGGACCATTTTCTATTCCTATTTTATTTGATTTTTAATATATTTTTTTAATATGCATTTGTGAATCAAATTGCTATGTATCCCGATTGTAGTAGCAAATACTGTGTTATTTTCAATACTCCATTAAAAAAAAATTATGCAAAAGAGTAGAAATCACTCCACGGATTAATACAATCATTAACATTAGGTGTCATTACTATAAAAAATAATATTTCTTTTATGGAGATACGAATGAACATTGATCATCGTCAAATTACAGTTTCAAAAACAGAGATATTTTTTGTAAAACTTAAGATTGGTTAGTGGAACTAATTGACCCAAAATTCTTTTTATTTTTTACTTATAGATATTAAACAATTATAAAGTTTTTTGGTCGAACAACAATAAATGACTAATAATAAATTTATGGTACGAAGTATGGTGCCAGTCAGTTTTTTTCTCTTTGACTGCATCTATCTATTTTTTTTTGTTAAGGAAATTTCCAGGACCACTTGATCATATAAGTCTAAACTTTAAATCTGTTCCATTTTATTACATAAGCTTTAGACAGTCTATTAATTTGGATTATTTCATAAATTTTTATTTTAATAACTATATGCTCATAGAGCTTTCCAATATATAAGAACAGGAGAGATTATTCTTTAAATAATTTAATAAGGTCTGTCATAACCTCTTAAAGAAATATATTTTATCTTATAAATATTTAACTATCTATTTTTTCTTAACAATAAATCACTATTTAACTTAAAACATGATAGGAAATCCCATTAGCGGCCTGGTGGACTTACTTTCAACCTTTTAGTTAAGTCAAGCTAACTAATGGTCGTATTACATTTTTTTAAGTTACTTCCATTAAAGCAACTATTATTAAGCATTGAGCCCGTTAAGCTGAATACTCTGGATGACTATTTTCATTGGATTTACATAATAAAAAATGAACAAAAGTTATGAATTCACTAGGCAGAATACAATAGAAAAAAAAGAAGAGATAATTCATACATCTTCAGTACATAAGCAAAAAAATTGGTATCTCTTCCGCTTCAAGTTGGATTTCAACAAATTTAAACTATTTATTCGTTTCATTTTTAATATTTACCAAAAATTCAAGTTATCGTGGGCTTTAATATGGAAATGAGAATGTAATTATGCGTACTGAGTATATATCGGTAATCATTTCATAAAGAAATAAAAGGTTCAACTACCATGCCGGAATGAAGATGGTATATGTTTGTTTAAACGTTCATTTTTCGGTGAAATGATTACGTAAGTATAAACGCCTTCTCTTTTCCATACTAAAGCACACGTATTATTGGAAAATATTAAAAGCGATAGAAATGTTAAAACTTGTTTTAACTCAACTCGAAGCGACAACCTGCGGAATATTACCCAAGTAATTCAATGAAGATCAAAGTCATCCCATCTCGCATCAAGAGCCCAAACTGACTCCTCACTCAGAGATAGCCAAAACATTGAGTATTATTTCATTGAACGTCATTGATTGAGGTTACTGACTCCGATCGTTGTATGATTTGAATTGCTGAGGTGAGGTGTGAATTATTCGTTGTCCTGGCCATGCCTGGTTTGGCGAAACATTGCGCGTTTAGTTGTTTTTTCGGAGTTTAATCTTAGCTTATTTGTTTCTGATTGTATTTTATTAATGACTTTAAGCTTCTATTTTAGTTTCCGCTCATTTGTTTATTCAATTCGCTCAGTAGATTAATTAATTTGGACCGAGATTCCAAGCGAAATCGATCGGATCAATATAAGGCTGTGAGGAAAAAAAAAAGATTGGGAATGGACGGGAATAGCCGTAAATAGGCATTTCAAAGCTACTAAAGGCTCTTCCGAATAATCAGGGTAGTAGAGAAGATAGGCAATTGTGAACGCCTGCGCTGTTTCCCTGTTTGAAGTTAACTGCAGATTACTGTCTTAGTTTAGCCCAATCAAATCATGCCGAAGATTTTTACTTTTACAGCAGATTAAAGAATATTCCTTCCTTCTCTTGTATTTCGTTTATGATACGCTATACAGAATAGTGCGAAGATATCGGTGTCACAAATTAGCCAGACTGATAAATGAATCTAACCGTGGCGATCTGAAGATTGCCAACATGAAAAAAAATTTCAGGTGAATTGTAAATATTGCTGCCTGGAAAGGAATGTTTACTGATGCGTAAGTAAATCACAAGAATTAAACAAGAAATTTAAAACTAGGCACGACACCTAGCTGTTTTATAAGGACAGTTCGCAATTAATATTTTAGACGATCATAACTATTTGTTTAATTACTTACAAGTAATTACCGTGGCATAGTTCTTCTGAACTGCACGTATAAGGTCCTGTCTAACATCATCTATCAGAGGCTACTTCCGCATGCAGAAATAGAGGTAGGAGTCTACCGAAGTGGTTTTATGAGAGGGAGATGCTTGAATGAACGCGCGAATATAGCATCACCACCTCTTTATTGATTTCAGAAGTGCATATGATCTTCGTGATAAGTGAGAAGCTGCACTCGGTTATGGTGACAATGAATACCCCCCTTGAACTGAACCATTTTACAGAGCTGCTGATGATAGGATCAAGATGTCAACTCATAATACGGAGAGACCTGTCAGCGATTTTCACGACCAGAAGAGGCCTGAGACAGGGAGATAGCCTATCATGCTTATTGTTTAACCTAGCACTAGAGAAGGTGATAAGGCACTCCGGGGTGCAAAGAAACGGTACGACTCTCACCAAGTTAGTCCAAATTCTAGCCTACGCAGATGATATAGACGTCATAGCAAGATCACAGAGGGACTTAGTACGGGCCTTCTTGACTATAGAGGCAGCAGTATTTTGTGTATCTAGGTTTTTTAGTGTGTGCAGACAATATCCCCTGTCAGGGGGTTCAGAGACGAATAACGACAGCAAACAGGTGCTATTTTCGCCTAGCCAAAATACTAAGAAGGCATTTGCTGGCTAGAAACTCTAAGATCGATCTGTGCAAATCTTTAATTAGACCTATACTGACGCCAGAACAGATGCCATCTGCTTGGAGGTTTTTGAGCGAAAAATTCTTAGAAGAATGTTTGGACCTGTAAGGGATGGCACCCAATACAGGCAGAGACACAATGCAGAGTTGTATCAAATTTACCGAGCCAGATGTGGTACAATTTATAAGGATCTCAAGGCTATGATGTGCGGTGTATGTTGCCAGCATGAAGTCGATAAAATACTCCAAAATCCGAAATCAGGACTTAGTAGAGGAACTGAAGCAACTTCTTAAACTTGACAAAGCTAAAGTTTTGCTGTTACTATTCTCAAGTAATGGCTTGGTTCCGGAGATGACGGTGAATACTATACAATACTTGGACCTTTCTTTAAATATGCTTCAACAAATGTAGTGTTGCTCAGAACTGCGCTTATTGTTAGAAAATTCATGCGTATCACAAATTAATTTTCCTAGCTTATCCTTGACTATGGTCCGAGTAACAGAGTTCCCCTGTAAGAACTAAAAACAAAAGAGAATTATAATAATAAATATAAATATCATGGCGTTAGATCTAATAACAATCGGGGTAATAACTTAGAAGATTTTCATTGTTCAAGAAATATTTATTTTAATCAGTCTTATTGATTACATGGCGACAAATGTTTGGCAATACATCGATAACTTAATCAGCAAGCTTGCATATGAGGAAGTTATGATAATAATGTATATTTATTTATAGAATCTATCGAAATAACAACTTATAATTCAAAATGTTAAAATAACTAGCTTAAACAAGTGATGGATTAAGGTTCGTATTTTTTCTCGAATAATCCATAACAATAATATCCAAATCAAAATAACCAAACTAATCAGAATGTCCTCGTAATCCCATTCATAGAATGTTATTACAATGGATTAAATCGAAACAAAATAACAATATTTTTACTCGACTCAGCGCCGCGAGAAAGGTTTATTTACTTTTAGTAAGCCCTCGAAGACAAATAACAATTTCATCATAAATAAAAACTTTGCAAACTGTAGTATCATAATCTATTGCCAAAATAGGCTCTGAATTAAATATTTTTATTAAAATGCCACCATATGCTTTTTCGAAATATTAAACAAATAATTATGCTACTATATAAAAGAGGAGTAAAGACTTCCTTCGAATCTTTAAAGAGTTTTTCAAAATGTAGCTAAACGATCCTCATTGAATGCTGATAAAAACAATAACATAATCAGGGCGAACTTATTGGTTAAAAACAACATTTTTTGACTAAACTTTAAGTAATAAATTAACTTTAATAAAGAGAGAAAAAAAGTAATGGAAATATAACAACAATTAATTTATAACGCTTATAAAAATGTTTGTAGTAACTGCAAAGCCAAACACTCAACCTATCATTTAGGTCATTTTTTCGTTACTGGAATTCCTAAATTAATTCGATACTGATGTAGGTCAAAACCCAAAATATAACGTAATAATAAAACCGAACGAACATACTTTTTTTTCTTGTAATGAATGTAATGGTTGTATCTTTAATAAAATCAATTACTTCAAACAGAATGAATTTCGTTAACAATGCATCAAGAACGATTATATATTAATGTTTTGTTTTATTTCGAACTGAACTACAAAAACTTTATAAATGATTACAAAGAGTAAATAAATCAAAAATTATAATTAAAAGATCAAAATTACATAATTTATCATGCTTACTATATAAATATTTAAATTATCTGTATCTCTCCGTACCGAAATTTAAATATGTATACACTAACATCTAATATTTATATAAATTTATATATAAATATTTATAAAATGGGTGAAACAATACCCTAAAAGTAATTATTTGATGTCGGTTAACCACTCTGTACAAGCAAGCCATTCCACCAAGGTCAAGGTGGTGACTCAAAGCTCAAGTAATTGGAAATAATAATAATAATAAATTGGACCACAAATACACTGCTATAAACTTACGAAGAGTCCTCACCTGTAAATCAAGAAAGCCTTATTAATAATTGGAAATCTTAATAGCTTTGTAGAAGGTTTTATCGTAGTCTGGCAAATGGAGGGGTTTACATGGAAGCATCATTAATGTGGTTACATACAGGGACATTATTTCCTGAAACCAAAGGTTTTGTTCTAGCCATCCAGGGTCAGGTGATTGCTACAAAGACCTAGGTCGCATATGTGGAGAGGTAATTTCTGATATATGTCGACTGTGTAAAACAACCACAGAATCAACCAGAACCTAAGAATCAGAGGCCATCTAAACTGGTCACACAATTCCTCACAAGGCGGATATTTTGCTAATTCTAAATGCAGAAAAATATGTTACTATAGTTGAAATATGAGAACCTCCACAAGGTGGTCTCCGAAAAAAATAGGAAATATCACTACCGAGCAGAGGAATTGAAGCAATCATATGTAAGCTTCATAAAGCAAAAGTTTCACCATTCATAACAACGAATGGACCGATTCCGGAAGTGACGTTGAACAGCATAAAATAATTAGACCTTAATTATAATATTCTGGATCAAATGCAAAAACAATATTACTCGGAGTATCATTAGAAAAGTTATGAATATTACTAATTAATTTTTCTAGCCTCACCCTTGACTTATGTCCGGGTAGGTACATTCTCCGGACAAACCGAGAAAAATAACGAAAAATAATAAAAAGTTGCACATAGTTGTAACGGTAAGGAACTTATGATTAATGGTTAATGGTCAATTATACCCATTATATATTATATATATATATATATATATATATATATATATATATATATATATATATATATATATATATATATATATATATATATATATTCAACCCAAGGCTGACTTACCACGTACTGCTCCTCCAATGCCCCGGTGTATGTTTTCGCTCTCGAAAAGCTAGTTTTATTCCTCCGGTAATAAGATTTAGTATGAATGCATTGCATTTTTTAAAGTTAATCCGGTCTTTCAAGTTTATAGATACGGCGTGTGTGTTGCGAATATCGACTTGATTTCTTGTTTGATCAAATTCATTTATCACCGTCTTCGGATCAGTTGACTAATAAGTTATAACCAACAGCGAAACTTTTATGTTTAAATTAATTATTATTAATTTAATGTAATAATTTATGTATATATATATATATATATATATATATATATATATATATATATATTCATTCATACATAGCAACTGAAAAGCTTTTCCAGGTCACCTAACCTACTAATATAATCAATAAATAAATTGACCAAACTTCGATATTGTTGATCTTTAAGCTTCGGAAGAAAGGTCAGTGTCTAATGAAATAAAAAGGTTAAAAATTGAAAAAATGTCACTGAAAATAGCCGGGGTGCCCTTCCTTGAAGAAAAATGAAGGGGGAGAAAAAAGGGAAAATGAAATTATATAAATGAGAATGATGCTTCGGCTTTGGTGGAACTGCGGAAAGGTTTTTTTTATCAACTGCCCTTTTCTCTTTGGGAACCAGTGACCGAAATTATGAAAAAGATAAATAGAAGTCGTTTATTTTTTTAAGCCCCCAAAGTGTCCTACCTGGGCTTTAGGTCGGCAAGAGATAGTTTTATCTCTATAAAGAAAGTTTTATGGGAATAGATTAAGTAACGATACATTTTTAATTAATAGACAAACTTAATTATATAAAAATCGTCAATGAACTTTAAACAGTTTAACAAAATATGGATTTTTTATTATTTATACTTACAATATTGCATTACTTTTTTTTTTTTGTATATTATGATTGTAGCAATAAAAAATTTATGTTCACTTAGGATAAGTAAAACAGACATATGTTAAGGAAAATTCATAATAAATTAATACACTCGAATGATAATAAAATATAAACAAGTACTTATACAAAAAGATTATTTATTTGTAATAGTTACAGTAGTATTATTTTAGTTGAATATTGTTTTTTCATGTTCCTTTTTTTTCATTAATTCATCAAGGACAAAAATAATAAAATAAATGTAAAAAAACCACATGAGAAGCATAAAAAAAAGTTATAATTATTTGTAATTTTATATGATTTGTATCGCTAACCGTACAAAATCATAACAATTACTTTATTTTTCCCAAATATACATGATTAATCCCAATAACAAATTCAGTTATATATTCATTTAAAAATTTTCATTTATTTAAAAAAGTCTTTACCACTAAAAGCCGCGAAAGGTGTCGGTTTCAGCACTTGTTAGAGACTGGAATGTTTCTAGGGCAACGGTAGCGCAGAAAGGTGATTTGACAGAAATCTCTCCCAACAGCCAGGTTTTCCCCTAAGTGGGTACCCTTACCCACCTTATCTTAGATTATATTTTTATATTTCTTATCTTATATATAGGTATAAGATTTTTTTGGGCGCAGTGCTACTGCTGTTGATATGTGATCTCAAGGTGATTAATTTCGATAAGGAGAGTGGGAAATCGTCTACTAATTTGTTGTGGGCGAGATGAGATTCTGGGTGAGGAGTGAATGGAATTTTTAGGAAAAATACAGGCTTAGCCTCATCCAACGCTTCGAATTGATGGAATTTGGGGTGGGATTTCAAAATGTTTAGTGTTATCCCACAAGGAATAATACTACTTGGCAAACAGATAGGTAGGAACGAAACGTACATAGGAAACAAAAAATGGAAGAAGTTCTTTAATCCTCCTATAATTGTTTTCAGCAATACTCATAGGAGCGTTATCAAATTAGCCAAGAGGAAGATTAAAACACGATGGGATGGAGCCAAGATAAGGCTCAGTAAATTTTTTATAAAGAGTCCCAATGACAAACTTTTTGTTAAATCAAGAAAGAAGCCGCTCACATATCGAGAACCGACCTCGAAAGTGTGGTCGAGTTACTGGGCACGGTAAACTCAGGAAGCATATGCACCGCCTGGCATTCGAACAAGAACCTCGGTGCAGATTGTGTACTGAGGAGGATGAAACCCTCTGGCACGTCTTCTTTGAATGTAAAGCACTATTTGGTAAGAGAACATTTGACCTTGGCCCTGTAGGACACGAGGAACTTCGAGAACTGAGATTTAAAGACTATCTAAAATATCTCAGAAGGGATTTTACGGACTCGAGCACAATGGGCCTTCTTAGGCAGAGGTGCATGGTAGTAGAACGGTCACTCATAATAATAATAATATAGGAGCGTTAATAAGTTTTATGGCTTTGCCTTAATGATTAGGTAAGACGTGGGATACGGTTTTGTGGTAAGTTCTTAAGGAATGAGTGGGCTAGAAAGCAGTGAGCTTCTTAGCTCCAAGCTTCTCAGCATAATAGTGTCAAATTATGTTCTGTAATGGCAAAAGTTATACCATCTAGGTACATAAATGTTAGTTATACAACTAAATTTCTGGTTAGTTGTAACTTACTGTTAAGTCTTCACTATTAGTAGCTTCGGGGTTTCTTAGTTATGTTGGTCTCAGAACACCTAAGTATTTCATATTATAAAACTTCAAACAACAACAATGAATTTGTTACACTAAAGTTACTGAGGTAGAAATCGAATATCGAGAAATTGGGATAGGAAAGAATTCCTTACTATAACTGATTTTACTGATTTTTTAAATGTGACGCATACGGAATTGATTAACTGGCAAGTTAGTTACATATTCAGTTTAATGGTATGGGTGGAGGTCAAAACAATTCTCTTAAATAAGGAAAACTGTTTATTGGAAAGCCAACTTTCAACCCACATTGAACCTCAATCCTAGACCACTAAATAAGCCCTGAAGAATACCTGCTATGGGTTAAAACGTTGGCTATCCAATAAGCAGCTCCCCATATTTAATTAAGAGTATATATATATATATATATATATATATATATATATATATATATTACATTTCACCCAACGACATTATTTCCTCTGTTCTGAAATCCCACTCCAACTCCATAGGCTTCGATGGGATTCCTGTCAAACTGCTAAAATCCTGCCTTATCGATATTATACCTGTCTTACTCTTTATATACAATTTTTCACTCCAAAACGGAGTATTCCCAGCCTCCTGGAAAAAAGCCATAGTCCATCCTATTAATAAATCCTCTAACCCTGTCTCACTCAAAGACTACCGCCCAATCTCAATCCTCTCCAACCTTTCCAAGCCTCTAGAAAGAATAGTCCAGTCACAAATGTCAAATTTCCTCGAACAGTCCAACCTCCTTGACCCACTTCAATCTGGTTTCCGTCCCGGTTTCTCCACACAATCGGCACTTACCAAAATCACCAATGACATACATACCGCTATGGACGACAAAAAACTAACTGTCCTTATCCTTCTTGATTTTACTAAAGCTTTTGATTCCTTGGACCATTCTATCCTTTTTAGCAAACTCAAATCAATGTCCTTTTCTAACAGTTCCATCCGATGGTTCCAATCCTTCCTCTCTGATAGATCTCAAGCAGTTTCTATACCTAATCATCCCCTTTCCTCTTTCCTCACTCTTTCCTCAGGCGTGGCACAGGGCTCAAGTATCTCTCCTCTTCTTTTCAACTGCTATATCAATGATCTCCCTAAATCTGTTCACCACTGTTCCCATCATCTATATGCTGACGATTTCCAAATATATCTGTCCTTTCCCCCTTCCGAGCTAGTTTTTGCGTTCGCTAGTATTCAGGAAGACCTAGATAGGATCTGTGCCTGGGCAAAGCTGAACAAACTGGAATTGAACGCATTGAAAACTCAGGCCATTGTTTTAGGTTCCAATTCCCTCCTTACATCCATCCACACCCTCCCAACATTACTCCTAAACGATAATCCTATCACGATTACCTCATCGGTGAAAAACCTAGGCATCACCATCGACCAAAACCTTTCCTGGAAATCCCACATCGCCCAAATATCCCGACGGACAATAAGTTCCCTGAAGTTGTTCCATCGTTCTCGTCATCTCCTTACACAATCTTCCCGTAAGCTTCTAGTATCTTCTCTCATCTTCCCCCACTTTGACTATTGTAGCGTGGTATATGGAGGCCTCTCTAAAATGCTTGAAGACAGATTAAAGAGAATAATGAACTGCTCTCTAAGATTTGTGCTTGGTACTCCGAAGCGATCGCGCGTCTCCCACCTCTATGATGGGTTAAAGTGGCTTTTCCCTCCCTTCCGAAAACAATATTTCCTCTGTTCATTCTTATACCAATCCATTCACTCTCAACACCCTTCATATATCTACAGTCTCCTCCAATTCAAATCATCAGTTCAACACCATAAAACAAGATCCCGCCTTTCTGATCTCTATATACGTTCACACAGAACTAAAGCATTCGAACGTTCCTTTCTCGCCCGCTCCACCACAATGTGGAACTCAATCCCCCCTAATATCCGTCATACTCCTTCTCTATCATTATTCAAATCCTTGCTGTATCAACATCTATTAGCTTCCCAAAAGGATAGTCTCTAGGTAGGTTAGTCATTTGCTTAGAATACAATGTATATAATAACTCATTGTGTTATCTAGTTCTTTTAATTCTGCTCTTTGAAAAGCTGTACATCATGTAAACAAATTATTGAATGCTAGCTCATGCATTCAATTTCAAAAGCTATGGATTTATCTATTCTCTGTAATTGCTTAATATCCTGTCAAGATCTGTACTATTTATTTACTTACTATTATTTTTGTTTATATATTTCTTTTTAAATTGTTTTCTGTCATGTTTTCACGCTTTATGATTTGTAACATTTAGCCTTCTGGCCAGATATATATATTATGTTTTTATTCCTGTTCATATCTGTTATTCTAAAGGGACTTTGTCCCAGAATAAAGTTAATTTTCTATTCTATTCTATTCTATTCTATTCTATATAATGTCAACTAATATTATTCAAGATAATATTTTTTTTTGTTTTATACTTAATGTTATATTTGCGGTGATATTGTTGAAAATTTAAAAAAATATTTTATTTCTCAATGAAAATATAAAATCTATGTACTTTCTTTCTTCTCTACTGCTACGTATGAATCGTGCCTTCCTTTGCAGTTTCCAGCCTTCCTGAACAACCGTCTTCATACTCCACAGTATAATCCAAGTTTGTAAAGATCCTGTTCTACATCCTTCATGCTTGTTTGGGGGACACCCTCCTCTTATTTTTCCTAGGGCATTATCCACCATCATCTTTCTTGTCATATGTTCCTCTGGCAGCCTTTCAATATATCCAAGCCAACTTTATTTTGTTCACAAACCTAACTAGACCCTATGAGATCATCAAGTCCCCTACTCTTCCTAATTGGACAGGGGCCTTGAGAACACAATGAGCCGAAAATACGCCTTGATATTTTCTCTCGACGATCCTTAACGGTTACTGGTCTGTGATGTTCAGAGCCCTTGTTTCTGCTCCATTGAACATCACAGGCCCTTGTTAGGGACTAAATTTTAATTTTTGTTTATTTAGTCAGAAGGTTTGATTTCATTAACTGTTGCAGGCCTTATTTCCTAAACTATATGCACTATTTAAAACTGTATTGAAAATATTAAAAAGGTTAACATAGATTTTATGTATCATTTTGAAAAAAATGACTTTAAACATCTCATCAGAACAAAATAAAATATTATCTGATTATAATTTAACTCAGCAGGAAAAAATCACAATGTTATAAATATCTTTTATCATCGTATTATTTCTTTAATACGCGACCTAAAAACATGACAGTAAACAAGAGAGGCACGAAAAATATTAAATCTTCCAACTAATCCTTCATGTTTTTGCTTAATATATAGTTCTTTCGCGTTCTAGTATTACACTACTTTTGTTTAAATTATCGTTCAAACCATGTCAAACAATATTTTGGCGATTGCCTGACAATACATTATCAAACTATATACAATTTTGCATGATACATGGCATCAACGAAATACGACGTAAGACAGTTATTCTCAATAGTATTTAGTTCCGTGGAGAAACACAGGTTTCCATACATCTTTTTTTTTTTTAAGTGATCATTTTATATCTTATGAGTTCTCTTTCATTACATTAATTAAAAATTTAGTTTTTAGCTATAATTGTTTCCACAATTAGGATTTGAAGTTGGTTGTAGTGATATAAATAAAATTTTAAGGAATCAAACAAACCTAAAATGGTTACAAACTATTGCAATGGCCTATTGAAATAGGCGTAAGCAAGCTTTACAAGGAAAACTTTAAGCGTTTTCCCCGATAGATTATATACAATATAAAAGATATTTTAAAATTTATTTTTCATTTATTGTTAATTTTTTATAAATACAATATATTTTAATCATTTCTAGCTCTTATCTAAATCCGGGTGACTTACTATTCCAATGTAATATCCTAAATTAATAAAATATAAATAACTTATTATTATTTAATTTTCAACAACTTTTAAGGTGGTGCTGAAAGAAAATTTTATTTTTATTATATACTTTTAAAAAAAATACAAATAAAATTCATTCAGGGCCTAGGGTTCATTTCATGACAACGATTATAAGATAACGGTATAAGATCACGATCGACCAAAAGGTTTTCCTCCATTAAGAGAACCCATCTAATATAAGCTAAAACCCAGGAGATCCCAGAGAGTCCATCTCCAGCTGTTTACCGATCAAATAATTGATCTCCCAGAGCTTGATTTAAACACGGGAACATCAGCATTTATAAAAATTGGCTTTTAAAATACTAGGAAAGTAAATTGTCCCGGGTACTCACTTCCTTACGTGTTTGTTTGTGTGTTGTTGTTTTTTGTCTTTTTTACGTGAGCAGGTAGAAATCTTCAAAAGACGCGGATAGGCCCTTAACTATCCGTGTGTGGGATTTTTATCCACTAAAACCACCTCCCTACGCATGTTTTCCACACTCCACGGGACCGCCGTTTGGCATTACTTCGTGGAGGGGAATGGCTGTGTGCCTCCTGTGGCAACTTCCAGCTTGTAGCTTCTTGGTCTGGATTCTTCTTCTTTAAGAAGGCACCCGTCTTTACTGCTCCTCTCTCCTTGTCCTTTCCTCTTCTATCAATATTTTGAGGACCCCTATAGCAAATTTTTTTCACCGCTGACCACTGTTCATCTGACTTTAGCATGCAGCTCACTAAATTTTCAGAATTCACTTTTCCACAAGCCAGCTCCAATTCCCTTCTCTCGTCAGTGAACCGGATGCATTCAAAAAATACATGCTCTGCTGTTTCCTCTACCGCCATACACGTTGGACATTCAGCACTGTCGTCGAGTTTGAATCTATACTGGTAGGCTGTAAAGCATCCATGTCCAGGCAATAGTTGCGTTAGGTGAAAATCCACCTCACCATGTTTACGGTCGTACCACGAAACTATGTCAGACACCAACCTGTAGGTAGACCTTCCGGTATTAGCCGTATTCTAAAGTTGTTGCCGACGGACGATGGTTGTTTTCCTGTCTTCATCTCTTGATCCTCGAGAACTACGATTGTACCATCTGTTCCTTTCTTCGACCAACATCTCGACCGGAGGTATCCGGCAAATTACACATTCAGCTTGGTATGAAACAGTCCGAAAAGCACTTGTTACCCTCAATAAACCTCTTCGATACACTGAGACCATCTGTCTGCTGTACGATGCGGTTGACATGGCTTCTTTCCAGATTAGAGCTCCATATAAATGAATTGAGGAAGCAACAGTTGCTAGGAGCTTTCTGCGACTCTCTTTGGATCCTCCAATATTCGACATAATGCGCATCAATAATGAGGCAACTCTTGCCGCTTTGGCGCTGATACGCTCCGTATGTGCGTTAAATTGGAGACGTGCATCGATGATCTCCCAGGTATTTTAAGTATGGCTGAGTATTGGCTGAGCGAATTTGTCTACCCACAGTGAGAGTAACAGTTTCAATCTGCTTCCTGCTACTGACCAGGAGCGCCTCAGTCGTATGGTCAACAAGCTGCAACCCAAAGAAGTCCGCCACACCATCGGCGAAAGCAACAACTGTGACTCCATCCGGCGTGGGTAACTTCGTCGTAAACCTAAAAACTCCGTCGTACTTAACGTTCCACAAGAGAGGACCTAAGACTGAGCTCTGTAGGACGCCACCAGTGACCTTATACCTCCTAAAACCACTATCCGAAGCATAGAATAGTACCCTGTCGTTGATGTCTAAAATAGTCGTTGATGACCCTCATATGATACGAAGGGACCTCCATCGTCCATAGGGCATTCAATATGCAGGCCCAATTCGCCATTTTAAATGTGTTTTTAACATCCAAAGTGATGATGGCTGCATAATTATTTGCACCCATCTTCCACCTCACTCCTGCAATTGCTTTTCGGGGAATCTCGGTCACTAGTCCAATAGCTCCTAGTGTAGATCGCTGTTTTTGAGAGGCCTTTTTCCCCTTCCGTGAATTCTTGATGCCTGAAAGACATCTCAAACACCTTTTCTATAGTATCCAACAAACAGATTGGGCGATAGGTTGACGGGTCCTCGAAGCTTCCTTTACCCTTCGGAATCAGAACGATACGTTGTATCTTCCGAGGAGCCGGGAACGACCCTTCATGAAGGCAGGAATTGAAAGCGTCCTTAAAGAGGTCTGTCTATTTGTGCCAATATTTTCAGGGTATGAAATATCAAGTTTTGAAAAAATTGGATTTACCGTGATTTGGACGCATCTTTTAGTTTAGATTTCTAACGCATGTCCAATTAACATATGTTTTATTACATATAAATAATAACATATGTTCGTATTTGTATGTGATAATAACATATGTTCATTTAATATTTGTATATAAAATTAAAGGACTATTTATATTATAAGGTTATAGTTATTTCAGATTAAACTTCATTGTTAACATTATTAAAGAACGTAGAAAGGGACTATTATTCTATTTTATTGTTTTAGGTAAATTAAGTGCTCCTAATTTTATCTTTTACTCTTACGTATTTTACTCTCTCTTTATATATGGTTATCTATAAACTGTTGTTTTACCAATATATATATATATATATATATATATTGGTAAATATTTGTTGTATTATATTATATTATAATATTGTAAATATTATGTATATATATATATATACATATGTGTGTGTGTGTATATGTTTATTTGTGCGTGTGTGTGAGGAAATCACATCTCGTATGTATGGATAACATTTATATATCGTTTCATTGAACGATAGTTATTTTTAAATACAATCTTATAAAATGACAGAATTATCTGGACAGATCGACTTTTTTTTTTTTATTGTCTTGTAAATAGCCGTGACGTTTAATTTTTGATAATGTAATCAGCAAACATGTTTGTCGTCTAGTTTCAAAATCTCTCAGTCGAGGAATTTATCGGCTTAGGAAACAAACTAATACATATTCAATTTATCGAATGTGGCCTCTTAAATGAAGTTAGTCGGTTATGTGCGTTTATCTTACGATATTTTTCTTCAATCATTTTAGAGAGACAAAAATTCTATGACTTTATAATCTCAGCCTTCAAAGGATTTTTTCAGTCGGCATTGAAGTGTCCTAGTGTTCGCGTCTCTAGTGCCTTCTGTGATTGTGTGCGCTTCTTACACTGCGATTGTAATCTTATCTTTGTTTATTTATTTTTATTTTTTTTCTAAAAATGGAATATTCGGAGCATGCGTAAGCTTAAGGTATGTATAGTTATAATTAGTAGCAATAGTTATTTAATTTATATCACGGACTGTACAAATATAAAGTGAGACTTGTTATCACTTCACATAACGTAATGTACACACACCAACTCAGACAGAATATTTTTAGTGTTTTATCCGCGAGTTATTTACTACATCATAAAAGTTCCTAACACTGTGTACGTAATAATTATATTACATTAATATCTACTGGTTTTAATTATTTAAATAAAATAATATATCAAAGTTAACGTAAAATATGTAACGTCATACATATAACATATTTTTTAAATAATTAAAAGGTATATGGAATACATTAGTATGGAGTGCGTGAATAAATAAACGGTCATTTCGAAAGGTTTATTTGAAAATGGAAATAAATTATTAGTGAATATTCTAAATAATAAATCAGTAAATATGATAACAAGTAACTAATTGAATAAAGCAGCTCTTTATAATATACTAATATAACCCAAGATATATTACTAATTTATTAATTGGAATATGAACTAGGGAAATATTTATTAGCGATAAAACAGCTCCTATAAATCATACAACGCTTAATTAAGCGTTTCCCTTTATCAACTAGTGAACCATTACTACTTCTGAAGTCATTGGTCTTAAATAGAATGAATGTTACTCTGACGAAGAAAAACAAAGTATTTTGGAGAAATCAATATTCTACCAATCTAATTTGGGCTTTAATGAGCATTGCAAGAAAAAAAAAAAAACACTTCATTAAAAATTAAAAGTATGTATATACCTTTAAAAATTATGGTAACAACAAGTGAATTACATCTATTTACTTATTGGCACAGAAATCATGATTAAATGGAGAAAAAATAGAGTATAATTGATTATAATCTTCGAATAAATTACATATAGTCGAATAATGGTAACGATCAGAAGTGATTAGATACATCGAATAATTAATTATAATTTCAGTTACTCCAAAGGTACATTTGTCTCTATTAAATGAGCTATTGCTTTTGAAAGTAGTGTAAGTCCATTTCCATCTATAAAAAAATATTTCTTGCTTAAAATGATTTAATGAATATTGTATCTTAATAAAAATTAAAAGGTGTTTTAAGCATCACTCTTTTCAAAGTGATAAAATTATTTTCCTGATGTTACATATTTTGAAAGTAATTGAACTGGAAATCTTAAGATATCGCGAAAATGAAAAAATGGACTTAAACCACTCTCAAAAATAACAGCTCATATTATTATTTGTTTTCAATTTTTGTATTGGATAGTGCGCTAGAAAGTCCAGGTCTACAAAAGGAATATTGTAGTCAGATAAGGTTATTATTTTAAATATATATATATATATATATATATATATATATATATATATATATATATATATATATACCAAATTATTGGACAGAAATAACCTTTAAGCGTGCCATAAAAACAAAGAAATTCACCCTCCCCGTTTTGTATTGTATAATGTCAGCGGCCTCGTGCCGGTTCGAGTAAAAACCGCCTTCAGCGGACTCAGCCCGATGTAGCGCCTTAAAATACCGAAAGGTAATGGAAGGTTTTTATGTATATAGAAGCTGTAGTTTTTACTATTTGTAATTGTACTTTCATATAATAAAAGAGGTTCTGAAAAAAATATATATATATGAATAGGTTATTCTACTAAAATATGCTCGTTAGATTAGAGTTCCTAACTATTTTTATATTAATATTCATCTTAAACAACGCAAAAAACTTTAAATTCAAATTGTGGTTTGTAAGAGTTTTTATAGTTCTTCTTCATTATTAATTAATACTGATTACTTATTTTATACGGATTTATTGTACTTAATTAAGCATATACGAATCAACTGAGCTTGAGTGATTAGATATATGATAGGAATAAAAATCTTGAGCTGAAACATATATAATAAAAGAAATCAAGAAATTCAAAACGAAGTCAGTGGGGTTCGTTATTATAGATTAAATAATTAATATGAAATTTCAATATTTTTTTAGGTACACAAGTTAAAAAATTACCGACTTCAGCACTTTTTGAAAACATTCATTTCACGAACAGACTACTTAATCTTAGAAAGATAAATGTATGTTTCCAAACCATAGAAAGTAAATATGATTTTGTTTTTTTACCTTTACCTCTACAACCCATGAAGGGTTTTGGGTTCAGTAAGTGGTACAAACTGTGCTATTTCTATGACAACAGCAGTGCAAAGAAGTGATTTGTCCTAGACCACGCTCAACCACTAGATTGTCCCCTCTATCTTGGGTTACCTAATAATAGAGGCTGGGTGAAAACCAAAAGAAGATTAAATAAAATCGACCGCAGCCAGATCTGAACCCGGGATCTTCGGCACACCAACTCGGCGCTCTACCACTGAGCCACTCCGCTCCCTAATCAAGTACATTAGAGCGTCGATAAACCAAGTAATAGTTTGGAGAACCGAAAATCTCTTAACACGAAAATGACCAACAATCATCTCATTTGTGTAAGACAAAATCTTTAAATTATTGAGTAGTACTTGAAATATATGTGCATAGTTAAAAAATATACGCCAATAGAAATATACGCATATAGGAATATTTAATGTGTTTTCCTTTATTAGTAAAATATGCTTTTTTCAGAACATTTTCACTGATTTTATTGATGGTGTTCATTCCGCACCATTCTTTAAAATTATGATATTTCTCTTCATATCAGACTTTAGATGTTTTTGGTAAAAGTTGATTTATTGCCTGTTCAGCCTGTTCTTTTATGAATGGAGAAGTAAATTCTATGAATTCTTCGCTATCTATTTCCATTTTTTAATTTTGTTTGTGGTCTGATCACTGTTTTAATGCCTAGATCTTCCAATTTCCAATTGAGTGAAGGTTCTAATACATTTAAGGTTATATTAAATATTTCTATAAAATCGCTTCAAAATAAATAAAATCTATCTTGAATTAAATATAATAATTCTAAAATTATTTATTTTAACATTTTATGAATATAAAATGAATAATATTATAATACCACCATTTAACATTTAAAATAACAGAGTGCTGATTGTCAAATTTGATCTAGTTGTTATATAAATCCCTCACTAGTGTGGGAAATTGGGACTTTCTACACCCGTTTTTGTTGAGTAATGGATAACATTATTCAATGGTTGCAGGGAAATAATAATTTTCCAAGCGACGTAAATAACACAGCTTTTATTTCAACTCATTGTGCTCTATAATACCCCATAGGAAAGAAAGAGAGATTCTCATCGCTTGCACTGCCCAAATGTAAACAAAGATTTTACACTCAAAAGTAATCCGCCAAAAGTTAATTGAATCATGTTATGTATATTATTTTCGTGGTTCGGTATTGGGTAATTGCATGTGATTGATGGTAAGTCGACTGCTCGTGTGTATTGTGATATCTTAAAGTGTAATTTTTCCGTGGGTTTTTTGCAGTTGAGCAAATTGTTGAAGTATTGAGCGAGAATTTCGCAGTTCTTCTTCGTGTTGGTTTCTAGGGATCCATCGGATTTTCTAAAACAGATATTAGGTGGTTGGTATCCTGTCAAGTTTTTCCTGAAGATTCTGTTGAAATTTCGTGTGTTGTTTCTAGTTAAACCTTCCTGGATTGTTCTCGTAGTATATATAAGAAGTAATAATCTATCAGCAATGTTCTTATTCTTACATTAATTGGCTTAGGTGTTTTTCCGTATATATCAGAATCAGAACATCGAGATCCGTATCTCTATAATTGTTTCGATCAAAAATGTGAAATTTCAAATGAAATGTGAAAAACAACATTTTTTTTAGTTTGTCTTTTTAAATATCTATTTTGTCAAAATAATATTTCCTGACAATTTGGGTTCAAAAACATGTTTATGGGGAACACAACTCTATCTTAATTTTAATTACTTATTAAAATTACCGTTCTTGTTGAAGGTATGTATATCTAACGCGCAACCTTTCGGAATGAGATAAATCTATTGCTTAAATCATTATAATGTATATCAATATGCTTTGGATGTTAAATATAAACTGAACAGAAGAAGAAAAATAAGACAAGCCAGAAAAACTACAGCAGGAACTTTTTTTGTTTAAATGTATATTTTCTGAAAATAAAATTAACCCAATTACAGCAGACTGGTTCTAGATCACGTTATTTCACATTTTATTTTATTTATAATACAATGATAGGCTCAACTATTTTTTTTCGTAAAATGCATATTAATAGTTAAATGAACACCCATTTGCAAAAATTATTTTATTGGAAATATTGACAATGTCATAGGTTAAAATAACTTGTTAATTTAATAAACTGTTATTTTAGTCGATTAAATTAGAAAAATATTAGTTTGAAACTTTGTAATAAAATTCGTATTTTAAAGAAGAGAAATAATTTCTAAATTAAGATAGAGTTACGTTCCCAATAGAAGTTTTTTTAAAACTCGATAAGCAAATAAATTCACAGGTTCAACATGGTGAAAGTCCTTTAACAAGAGTTTTACTTTTAAAATATTTTGGAAAAAAGGGGTTAAGTTGTTTCATTTTTACTTAAGTTTATATTTTGTATCTACAGGATAAGCC
This sequence comes from Troilus luridus, assembly GCA_964056705.1. Lineage (NCBI taxonomy): Eukaryota > Metazoa > Arthropoda > Insecta > Hemiptera > Pentatomidae > Troilus > Troilus luridus. Next base: position 87,280,593 of record OZ057413.1, read on the forward strand.
AGCCCCTTACGTAGAAACGTATTCACTACGAGAATGACACGATTCCGATTCCACAATATCCACTTTACTTTGGACAAAATTTGACTTAACCACTTATTTATCAGTGGTGCAGATATATACTGTATGAATAGAAATGGTAAACTTTTGTTTATATTATTTATTCATACTTTTCTGTAACCAACATTATATAACTGTCATTTATAAATGAATAATTCAGTAATTCAAATCCACCGAGACGTATAAGACGACGCTGACCAAAGGAACTGAGCTCAGTTTGAAAAGAGTTGGGCTGGAATATCAGGATGAGTCAGCCCTTAAGATAGAACTTATTAAGGGACAAACTCCCGGACTTCCTACTTAACTTATATAATGTTTAATTTAGTTATCTGTATTTATGCGGGTGTGAAATAATGTTCAAGTGACACAAAAAGGAAATATGGCAGACCTAACAAATTTAGTAGTATACACCAGTTTTGATTAATGTTTGAAACATTATATCAAAAAAGTGGGCCAAAACTGTAATGTAAAAATTGTAATTCCCTCAAATATCCTAATCCCCTTTATAATTTATAAAATATATCACACTAATTCTTTCAAAAACATTATTTATTTTTTTCTGCACTACTGCAACCTATGGTTCTGAGATTCGGTACGTGGTAGATACTCAACTGTTTCTTGGAGGGATCCAAGGGATGTGCAGAGAAGTGATGGGTTCTGGATCACGCTCAACCGCCAGATTTTCTTCTCTATTTTGGGTAACCACTGTGAGTGGCTGGGTGAGCCATGACGCTTCTAGACCATACATGATCCATCTCCGGCTCCAAATAACAGACTAAATACCGGGACACGGCAATTCAGCGTTTTACCAATGAGACTTTAAGTTTTGTATTATTTTATGGACTCACAAATTATTTATTTATTTTAGAAAAAAAATACTAAATAGTAGATTATAAAATTAAATGTTTCTTTGTTAAAAAATACCAGATTACGATAACACGTATTACGTCTGAACTTTTCCTAGATTTAGAACCAAACCCTAAGAAAGGATTTGTACTAAGACAAAGGAAACAGAAGAATCGTATTTCGAAATGGTGTAAATCAGAAAATGCACTTGTAAATATATGTTTATTACCATATAACTGGTCATTTATGATTCATTCTAAGTGGCAGTATAAATATTCAAGTATACAAGTAAATTTAATCAATTTTTAATAAGTGCTAGGGTTAATCGATTGCTAGAAACATAACGCTTAATTAATAGTTCATTTGTACACTTAAATATCTGTTACTTGAACCCCTGAGAGGGTCTCCAGGTCACAAGAGTTCATAAACAGAGAATAAAAGTATAAATAAATAATTTATCCTCTCACAACCGGTCTGGAACTTCAGGGCAAGGGATCAGCAATCTCCACATTAATATATCTACACATCTTTTCTGCTTTATTAGTCCATAATATATAAAATTTATTGCTTTCATCAAATGTAAAAAAAATCAGGATTTTGATAGTGGTAGTAACGTTAAGTTTGTATTATCAGTAGACCACGTTACTTTTAGGGGGGGGGGGATACTCTACCACTTCAACCCATGAAGCGTCTTGGGTTTAGCACATGATAGAGATTGCACTATTTCTTAATAATAAAATAGAGGATTAATTAAAAATAATCACAGAGATTCGGTCTTGTGCTGTAATATTTGGACTAAAGATTGTATACAGTGAATTAAAGTATCGAGATCGATCGTGTGAATTCGAAGAGTCTTTTAGTATTCATGATGTGGGTCACTGCATGGATACCAATGCAAAATTATCTCTGTTATCCTTGACTATAATGGTAGGAGTCAAGTATCAGAGCTATTCGCAGAAATTTCTAAAGATTTCTTTGAACCAGATTCGTATCTTTATGGCTTGTAGTAAGTGCTAGTAAATAAGCCCAAAATCACTCTTCCAAAATCAAAACACAATCTCATAACTAGAACAAACTAGCACTTACTAGTTAAATGTATAAATAAATGTATGCTTCCAAACCTATATATCTACATATAGAAAGTAAATTCATGTTTCCTTATTACATCGAGCTACATGGATTATATGAATCGGTTATTCTACTAAAATATGCTCGTTAGATTAGAATTCCTTACTATTCTTATATTAATATTCATTTTAAAAAACGCAAACAAATAAAAATTCAAATTATGATTTCTAAGTGTTTTTATAGTTCTTCTTCATTATTAATTAATACTGATTACTCATTTTATAGGGATTTATTGTACTTAATAAAGCATATACGAATCAACTGAGCTTCAGTGATTAGATATATGATAGGAATATAAATCTTGAGCTGAGACATATATAATAAAAGAAATCAAGAAATTCAAAACGAAGTCAGAGGGGTCCGTTATTATATATTAAATAATTAATATGAAATTTAAATATTTTTTTTAGGAACAAAAGTTAAAAAATTACCTACTTCAGAACTTTTTGAAAACCTTGATTTCACGAACAGACTACTTAATCTTAGAAAGATAAGATTACCTCTACAACCCATGAAGGGCTTTGGGTTCAGTACGTGGTACAAACTGTACTATTTCTTTGAGAACAGCAGTGCAAAGAAGTTATTTGTCCTAGACCATGCTCAACCACTAGATTGTCCCCTCTAACTTGGGTTTCTTAATAATAGAGACTGGGTAAAAACCAAGGGAGTCCTAGATCCGAAAAGATCCAGTCCCGGCTTTTAGATGATTAAATAAAATCGACCGCAGCCAGATCTGAACCCGGGATCTTCTGCACAGCAACTCGGCGCTCTACCACTAAGCCACTCCGCTCCCTAATCTAGTACATTAGAGCGTCGATAAACCAAGTAATGGTTTAGATAACCGAAAAAAAATAAATACTATACCACTTCAACCCATGAAGAGTCTTGGGTTTAGCACATGATAGAGATTGCACTATTTCTTAGTACAACGGTTGTGAAGGGAGGTAATTATTCCGAAATCACATTCATCCCCCAGATTTTCCCCAATTAAATAATTTATCTGCCAGAGCCTGATTTTAACCCAGAACTTTCAGCATAGCACTCTACACACTGAGGTAGTTATGCCTAGTATAATAATTCACTGTTTTCATTACGGAAATATCATACTCGGGATAACTAAACACAGAGGAATATGGAGAGGTAAGAATATTAATACGGTACCGCACTATTTTGTAATTTAATTTTAAGTAAGCATTCTTATTTTCAGTGTTCTTTAATGAAAAAATTGTACCATTTTTAAGATATTCATTATTTTTATATTTTTCTATCTAAACAAATTATTTATTAAAAATCTCTGAGGGCATTCAATTCGCTGACGTAATAAAGTTACGTTAAAGATAGTTAATTCTTTTGTATGCCAAGTTTTGAATAGTCAGTTTCGCTAGTAGACGACGAAAATCCTAAGCATAGTATAATAATTTATTGTTTTCCATTATTAAACAAATATTAATCATAGATGCTGGAGGTTATTTAGGCTGTACTTAATTGGTGATTCAATTTAAAGTATATAAGTAATTTAAATGTTAAAAAATAATTTTAATATTATTTAAATAACAATATTATTTTAATTTAATGTCATCTATCAGTCTGTTTGATGAAAATATTGTATTATTTCTATGCTTTGCATTAATTTTCAAATATATCTATCCCTGTAAAAATGTTTATTAAAAACTGTGAGGACCATCGATTCGCTGACGTAATAATATTACGTTAAAGATAGCCACAATGTAAACTTCTCAAGAATTTTCAAGTACTTTTAGGGACAGAAAGCTGATAGCGTAGTAAACCTTTGTAGAGCGATCCGATCATATGTCAGTAGTGATCGGAGGACATACACGATGACAATTCTGACACTTGAATTGATCGATCGTTGCAATGACATATCTCGTTCGGAGCTTGGCCTTCGCGAAGAACAAGGAACATAAATGTGTCCTTTCGTCCCCTTCAAGCCATCGTAAACCTTATCAAATGAGTAGATGTTTTCGCGAGTCCACGATCCAATAAACAGTTTAGTGCGTCTTACATACTGTGGTTTATTTGTTTAACATCACTTTATGCTTCTATGGCCGATCGGGCGATGAAGCAATGGGAGCCCTAAAGTTTACCAATTCAGATATAATTAGGATAGGGATCTTTAACGAGTTACCCGACAGCGCTCAGGCCCGGAGGCCTAACCAATTTACGTCCCCTCCGAAGGACGGCACAACCAACGAATTTTTACTCGCTTTAAAAAATCGTTAAAAAAAGGCCACCTCTCAGGTTGTGAAGCCTCTATGGTCCATATTAGGTTGTTGTACTTACAAGAACACCACAAGTGGCCATCATACATTCTTGTTTATATATATATTTATATATTCTTAAATTAATCCCATATCTCTTAAAAATCGAATATTAATCTAAAATCTTAGAAAAAAAACAGTATATTTCTTTCAATAACCGGTGGCCAATTTATTGTAATTGGGTAGCTTATGCAACATTTTTATATATATAATTTGCGTATTCTACAAGTAGACATATAGTTATAAAATTATTATAAGAACTATGGCATTAGAAAGAAATTATAGATTCACGTCAAGAAAAATACAACTCTTTAGATATGTGGTTGAAAAAAATGTAGTTTTATTAGATATATGATCCTACCAATAACATATAACAAAATTAAAAAAACTGTATAATTACAAGCCATAAGATACTTGGGTTCAGTAAGTGGTAGAGACTGTTTAGTGCGTTCTGATTAGAAACAAGTTCTGACTGACTAGTAGAAATAAGGGACTGTTTGTACTATTTCTAGGACAAAAGTTCTGGAATGAAGTGATTTTTCCGAAAGCACGCTCAATCGCCAGATTTATCCCCAATATTTTGTACCCCCTATAGAGGCTGGGTGAGCCCCAGTAAGTTGGCCTGATCCCAAAGAATCCATCCCCGGCTGTTAACAGATTAAATAAATTATCTGCCCTCGCTGGATTGGAACTTGGCACCTTCAGAATAAACCACATGTAGCATGCTACCCAACTCAAGTTCAAAAGCCCATTTAATTTCTTTAATAAACAAATATATTTCATGCCTCTCATTCTGGACACCCGAACTTTTTAAGTAAGCTATGAGTGAGTGCCTTCAATTGGGTTTATAACCCCCGGACTGAATCCCAAACGGGAGGTTTATAAAAATAAAACACACCTACAATAAATACTATGGGATGTTTGTTGAATATACCCTAATAAATATTTTATTGTTAATTTTATTTCACAATTTTTTTTATTTCTCACGTTGATGCTCATAACAGTGTAATAATATTGGAAGGATGGTTTATAACCCTCTAATCCATTAATTTATATTCTGGGAATGATGGTACTGGTTATAACTTCAGCTCAAAAGGCGTTAAATGTAAACCGGTTTCGGTTTGTTTTTATGGTCAGTCTACTAAGAATGAACTTAATTGCTGAGGGAAACACTAATTGAATATCGACATTTCGTACAATAGACTTGATAGAGCCAGAGCAATTTAGATTTCAGAACAAAGAATTAGGCACAACCGATAATCGATAAGTATGGCCAAGTTCACACTGTGGCGATATAATACAAATGAAATATCGTAAGCGATGTATGATACACGAAACGAACTGACAGTTCAATGTAATTTACAAGGAGGCGATAATTCATATCACAGGGTACATTTCTCTCGAAGTGCCATTGGTAACTCCTCGGCGATTTGTATCGTCCGATATTTCGAGCTGTGAATATGTAGGGAAGAAGAGATATCCGGTAATTACTTGCATTAATCTAGTGAATGCTCCTAAGTGCATCTGGAACTATTACCATGCCGCTTACTGGAAATGAAATATTTTCCTTTTCTTGAATAATCTAGTATATTATTACACTTCTCGTCCTACGTCTGAGCCAATAAACCACAATAACGTCTTTCTAACTTGAACTCATTTTTATAACTGAAGCGGTGAAAATTGTGAACCCACCAAATGTTTATCGCCCAGGTCACGCCGATTCAGTTGCTCTTATAGAGCAATAAACATTCTTCTTACGATTTATCGCTTATCATATATAACCTTAGTTTGAACGCAGCCAAATAATTTCAGAATGTGATCGGTCGGAGTGTTACGTATAGGACATAACTTGCGTATAATGCTCATTCTAAGCATGTGATTTGTCTTAATGTAGCTATAGTAGATTATAATGGATTGTTAAACGTTAGATTAACAACTAACCCTGTCACAGTCAGTGTATAACGGCTTCAAGCTCGATTAACAGTTCAGTAACTTGTTGCTTTATTAGTCTCAATTGCTTAGTCAATTGTTAAACTTGAACGTCAAGTGTGATTGATTGGTTCATCACCGATTGTTTCATTAATCATTCATTTGTATTATATTATTTAACCCTGAATAATTATTAAATATGTGGAAATGGTGGACAGGATATATCTTAAGAAATATTGAAAATGGTAGGGGGATGTACTCGACAAATTTTACACAAAATAAGTATAACTTAGTTCATTTTTGCTATCGTTTATTCCAGGCCTGAGGGTAGATGGATGTAAATTCGAACAGCAGCTGTCAAAAGAGTTACTGTGTATTATCATGTTTACTCGTGTAGTAATTTAGGATTAACTTAAACCCTAAGTATCACTTTTTTAAACCTCCCCAATGCCATCCATTTAAACACACAGTTATCTCTCAAAATTAAGCACATCAGTTCATAAATATTTTTATTTTATCATTCCAAAGTCAAAGTAATTAAGGTAATATTATAACATAATTATAATTTTAGAATTTATATGTATATATTTACTAGAGGGTACCCCCAGATTACACTTAAATCAATTCTCCAACTTACCCCAGGATCCACCCTTGAGATGTGTTAACCATTCGCATCCACTTTATTTTAGGAATTAATTCATTACTAAGCTCAACAGCTTTACATAATCGATACTATAACTTATATCATATCAATAGGTACCTTACAAATAAAATATTTTATAATAGGGTGCACCCGGTTAATTTTATTGAAATGTTTGCATCACGAATATTAAGATAGGCTTGTAAATTTGTCGGGCTTGGTAATAAACGAATTCATAAAACGTTAATAAGCGCTGTGCCGACTGGTAAACGTCTAAAAGGTAGACTGAGGCGTAGGTGGGAGGATAGCGTTTAGTGTGATCTGGGGGATATGGGTTTGTGTGCTGGAATCCCGTGGATGGAAGTTTGTAAGCAGAGATTGGTGGAATCTTCATCGAGCATTCTGGTTCGCTATGCCTTATTATTAATATACAAGGCTGGAACCACCTGTTAACATTGGCTGGACCAACCCCCCATTGTTCCAATTGCATATTTGTTGAAATACATACACTATACGTACAATTATATGTTATATGTGCAATGAGATACATTGTTGTATCATTTTTATATTGTATATTTTTATTTATTTATCAAAACGCGTTCTTGGACCTCTATCTCAACCATTAAACTTAAATTTCAACAATTTTCTTTGCTATCAATTATTTATATATCTTTTCTATATATCATAATTTTTACATTTTCTTTCAACTATGTTTCTCATCCACTCCTTCTTGGTTTAATTCGTTTTATCTAGTTCAACCCCTCTCCTCCAGTTTTTCACCTAGTTTAACACTCTTCCATCTTGTCAGTTAAGCCTCAACACTTGACTACATTATAAGGCCTGAAGAAGACGTTGAAGGAAGAATGTGGGTAGAATCGCTGGCTTTTCAATATACACTTCTCCCTATTTAATAAACTGTTTTCAACCTCCACCAGGACCACTTTCTCACAGACTTTTATTTAGTCTGTTAGGTAAAAAGTACATAAAGCTGTACCACTACACCCCGTGAACGATTGTAGTCTATGGTGCATTACATGGTAGAGACTGTATGGTATCGTGGACAACGGTTGTGCAGGGGGGTGATTCGTCCTAGATCACGCTCAAGCGCCAGATGTCCCCTCTTATTTTGGCTACCCACTTTATAGAGGCTGGGGGTTCCTACATCCCATACGATCCATCTCCGGCTGCTAACAGACTAATTAAATAAAAGTCTTGCCACCAGCGGGATTTGAACCAGGATTTTCGGCATGGCAACTAAGTGCTCTAGGACTGAGCCGCTCCGCTACACATAACGTCAACTAATATTATTCAAGATTTTTTTATACTATAGCGTATATATGTAAAATTTTTACTTTATAAAGATATAAAATTATAATTCTATACAATTATAAATGAAATATATTTTATGTCGTATATGTAGCAGTTTTTCCAGCCGCATCCAATAAATCCTCAAGTCAGAGGTCGGAGTGTGTCAGCGTTCCCTATAAAGGAAATCCCTTCTGCTTACCGAAACCCTTCCACCCATGACAGGTATTGTCAGCCTCCTGATTCACTCCACAAACCTAAGTAGCGAAAAACAGACCCATAAATTATCTGCAACACTGTTATAGACTAAGTTTCCTGAAAAACTGGGTCCTAAATGTCTGCTCGTTTACAGAAGGGGAAGTAACCGTTTGAGAATTTTATTGCCTCGCGGTGTTTTTCAAGGTTTGAAAATTCCCTCGGGGATATACTTTTTAAAAAGTAACTGTTATCGTCTGTTTAGTTTATTATTACTCCAGAACAAACTAAAACAAAATATATTATCGATGTCAGGAGTTAAAAAGTTTTATTGGAGATAAATGATAAAATAAAGATAAAAAAAGTTCGGAACCTATCCTTTTAAAAACTTCTCCTGCAAGAACTTTTCGTTTTCGATAAAATACAAATAAAATAGTTGTTTATGACAGTCGGATAACCCTAATTTACTTTCCAACAACTCTTATGCTATAATACATAAAATCATTATCGTTTATATGTTACAGTATACATAATATATATTATGTTTTATAATATATAAAACGATTATCGTTCATATTATATATCATAATATATAAAACTATCATCGTTCATATTGCAACATAAATCCGAAAAAAAGATGAGTCAAGTGGTGAATTTTGGAGACAGCACAACGCAGAATTGCAGTGCTTGCGCCCGATTAATATAATTGAAGTGACAGCGTCACCAAGATTGAGAGAGTATTGTAAATGAGCTCAGTAACGCACACTTTGTTTTTCTTTTTTTATTGAGTGTTTCCCCAAAGTTGAGATTTTCTCCAACCAAATTTGGTACATTTTTTCCAGATTTTTCTCTCAAGTGCATCATCTTCATATAACGCCTAGATATTCCCACACCTTTTCCAGAAGTCCATCTCCGCGACTAGTAGTGAGTAACACAATCCTAATTCCTAAAAACTGGCAAATGTCCGATAAATTTCAGAAAACGTTAAATCCATCCTTGATTCTGATCCTGTAGTTTCATGCGACTGATACGGCAACGTATTACTTCATCTTGCCCACTATCACACTGACGAACCGCATCCACAACCAGTAACACCTGTTCGTAGTAAAATAGATCCTTAATTAGTTCAGACTGAAAAACACCAATATCTGAAATGGTAGTGGCGTGTTCAGAATAAGGCAAAAGCATAACCAATAAACATAGTGCAATTTAATTGGCAGCTAAAGACTTTCTCGGCCGAATAATATTTCTAATTGTTTTAACTAAGCATTAGAACAGTAAGTATCGAGTTTTTATTTTGTGTACAAGCAAATGATACTATTTTAAACTATAAAAGTAAAGCTATTATTTAAAAAAATGCTAAATGGTTTGATCTTGTAAAAAGATAACTAATTAATCCTTTAAAATTGCTTATTATTAATAATATAAATAATATGCAAAGATTGTTTATAATGTTATCCATAAATGTGATTTTCGCACATATCATCTTCCAGAGGTTAATAGCCCACGACTATTGTTTAAAAATTAACTAGAAATCTTAACTACTTGCAACTATAAAACAAAATCTTTTTCTACATGGATCTAAACGTCCTCTAAATTGATTTTTTCCAACCTATTTCATGGTTTCAAATCACCTTTTTACGGTTTTTCGTACATAATTCAGAACCTACAGTAACATGTAATGATTCAAAAAAATCAATCTGCATCCCAAATCGGAATCGATAACTTGCAGAAAGGCAAATTGTCCAACTGTTACTAAAGAGAGAAAACATCGTTTACCACATGATGGACCCTTGACCGCAAGATAGCACAGTGTTGACATCGCCTTCAACATTTTGTTTACTGCAGATAAGGAACTAACCCTGGACATGATCCTTTTTTGTTTCACTTGAAACATACTGAAAATTATGCAGTTAGTGATTCTTGGATGGTGGATAGTTGGGTATATACAAACAAATTTTTGTAACCTTTTAAAACGTTTAGATGCACTACAGGTCATATAGGCGTAACTTGCAGCTAAAACGTGAAACAGAGACATATCGCTACCTTAGTATTACAAGGTTGTATGTTACAAAATTGAAAAATCAGAGATTTTGATACCAAATGGTTCTGTGGGTCTATAACTTTATAGTTCTATATTTATATAGATTTTCAAAACGTCAAAAACTCGCGACCGGATATCATCCAAAGACCAAAAATAAAAAGATACTCAGAAACTTTGATATCGTTTTTATCATTTTCATAAATCTCTATCATACAACTTTGTAATACTGAGGTAGCGCGATATGTGTACTGGTATAGTTCTCATCCTGATAATGACAGGTGTTGCAATAGTCAGAAAGAACAGAGAAAAAAACCCATAGGGCTATATAGATCTGCATACACTGTACAGACTTTCATAAATGCAAATAAATACATCTCTCTCAAAGTGTTTCCATACTCCATGTGTTGAAATGGATAAAAAAAGTCCAACCCTTTCGACTTTGACTTTCGATCCAGTCCTGTAGTCCATTTTTCAGGGAAGATATGATTAATAAAAGAGTAGTAGAAAACCATATATTTTCGCCAAATATTTTTCATATATTTTTACACCTAGTATTTGAAAATATTCAACACAACGACAGTGTTATCAACATTTTGGACGAGCTCTGACAACTAACACCATCACGTCTTTCTTCTAATTAAAGCCCTAAGCACGTAGGCAGAACAAATCAGAAAGTTTCCTAAAAGGAAAGCCCCTGTCCATGACTTCATTAACGCCGAGGTGTTCCAAAGCCTGGGTATGGTCGGAAATTCCTGACGGCTAATTATTACTGCGATGCTGAGACAACTAAATACCCCACGTATTTGGTATGTAAATACTCACATTATGCTACTTTCCAAGAGACAAAAATATGCCATCATACCGACCAATCAGCGTACGTTATTCGAGCTCCGAAACTTATTAAATTAAAGTCTTGCTGATGTAAATCTTTAATCTTTCCTTTCAAATAAAGTAAGTTCTTTTTACTCCAAAATAGAATAAAAATAAAATCTTCAATAGAAATATCGATAATGACTGGGAAAGTTTTCTTCAAAATTAGTGCTGTATAAATGAATAATTGCGGAAGTTTAAAAGCGGTTTAAAAAGTATCCACCCTACGATAGGGTCAGAAGTACGATAATAAGGAAAGAAATGGAACTGGGAGAAACCATCAGCGAAAAAATAATAAGAAAGAAACTGAGGGAAGAGAAGATAATTACCTATGGTTTTAATTGATACAGCGTTTACCCTACATTAGAAAAATAGAAAATATACTTGGTGATATATACAATTTTAAAAATGAACTTTATACCAGTATATCAGTTTGGATTTCAGAGACATTAAACAACCATACATCTTCAATGCAGCAAAGCAGAAATTATGCAGAGCAGTCGGTGTAGCTTAAGCTGTTAAAGAGTTACCTCGGAGGATTCAATTAACATTCAGGGCGATGATTCAACTTAGATATGTTGTATTTTTTTAAATAATGGCGCTGCAAGTCGGTTACAGGTCTTAGTCTCCTACAACCGCTTCCTCCAAACGCCACGGTCATGTACCGACAGCATAAACTTCCTAACTCTAAGGATGTTTCGAATATCACCTGGCACACCATCTGACCACTTCCGCTTAGGTCTCCCTCTTCTTCTTTTTCCATGCATCGGAATAGTCCTTAATACTTTTATCCATCTTTTATCCTGGAAATATGCCCTGCATATCTTTGCCCCAACTTCATTATTCTCGCTACGTCAGGATATTTGTCTTTAGTGCGTCCCTTCCGCTCTATTTACTAAAAAGTACTCCTCTTTTTTAATTTAATTTCCGGCCTAAACTCGGAATCTTGCGCAAGTAAAAATAAGTATATCCTTTGAAACACTGAAGTGAGTGTTTTTTTTTTTGTTTTTTTTCCTTTTTCCCCAATAGGGGTGGCATTGGTAAGGTGAGTGTTGGCAAATTACATTAAAGAATATGCGACTAAATGATTTGTTTGTTTTAAAATATTAAAATAAAGTTAGTTTAATTATTCATATAATTTGATGGAACTGAAGCTAATCGAAAAATGTTATAGGTGTCCAAAATTTCCCTATCTAGGTATAATTAGGACTAAGATGTTTAACAAGTGCATTGTGCTGGCTCGGGACCCACATTTTACGACTCTTCCAAACGACAGAATAATTAATCCCTTTTACTCCCTTTTTATAAATCTAAGGGATATGAACCCACCACCTTTCGCATAGAAAGTTGTTATGCTAACCACTTTATGGTAGAAGACCCCATTATAATCAAGTAATTAAAATATTATAATAATATATTTAATTAAAAATACAACATGGTTAAAAAACCAACAGAAACGTATATTTATCGTTTAAGAGGGCCTGGTTCAAGACCTCATTTTATGTCCAACTCTTGTATGTTAATAAAAATGTCAACACTTCAACAATAATCAGGCGACCCAGATGTATGGCTAATTGACTAACTTTGTTTTTTCCTTTTGTAAATTGACTAAAGGGAAAAAATAATTTTTTTATTGAAAAGGAATGCTTTAAACGGAGGTCGTATTTCAGAGGATTCTCTAAAATAGTTGTTTGCCTACCCTTTTTTTACCTCCACCTCTCAAAAAAAGGTAGGTCCCGTGTTATTTTTTACCTTTGAACCAAATAATCGAAAACCGTTTGAATGAAAGCTTGTACAGCACGTTTTGTTTCATTGGATCCCGGACGATTCTTTTTTTTTTTTTTTTTTTTTTGTCTTTCTGTCTCAGTTACTGAGAATAAATAAAAAATAGAAAAGGCTGGCTAGCCGGATAGTTTTAAAACTGTAAAACAAAATTCCTGAATAATTTTTATGAGTAACATTAGTGATACTTCTAAGACTTCTTATTGCTAATACTTGTTAAACATAGGGGTTTTGGTAATAATAAAAAGTTATAACATCAATGGGAAGTTGAGTGACTTAGTGGTGCAGTGCTGAGTTGCCAAGACGAAAATAAATCCTTCTCGCTGAAAGACTTTTATATAATCTATTACGGGCCGGAGATGGATCCTACAGGATCTAGGACCCTCCTGGGGCTCACCAAGTATCTATAAACTGGGTACGAAAATTAAATGGAAAATCTGTCGGTTGGTCTATGTATATAACAGATTCTATAAAATTTAATCAATAATCTGTAATCTATATATATATATATAAAATGCTTTGTAAATACGTAAATCCACAATTTTCTCTATCACCCCCAACCCCAATCAACTTCCCTTTTGTGTGGTAAATACCCCTTGGTCTCCGGGTGGTAGTAAGGGAGTTTGGTCGCGGTGGGTGGAAGAGGGTGGGGAAAATGTGTAAACATATATTTCTGTCCTTTTGCAGATCTTTTCAGAGAAGTCTAACGCATGAGGACTTCTCTGAAAAGATCCCAAAATTTCTGAAATGGTCTAGAAAGTTTCAAAATTTGTGAAAAGTTTATGACTCGCTTTGTAGGATATAAAAAATATATATGTAAGTTTGAATATTTACGCCAAACTTAACAGACATGAAGATAACCTTCAGGAACAGATGTGAGTAAGGATATAATAGATATAGCCTTACTAAGAGACTCGCTCGAGTGAACATTTGTTAAATCTTTATTATGTGGGTAATTATGGAATATTGACTATATTGTTGATTCAGGTTTGTAATTAAAGATACCTGGAGTTATTTAGTTATTTATCAGTTTGTAAATATGTTTTTTTAATTACAGTTCTTCACTGCATCTACAAGTGTTTCATTCCATTCACCTCCTAGGTTAAGTCGTTGAATTCACGACTTACATATATCAAATATTTATATTTATGGGTGTGAGTGGGTATGTTTTCTTTTACTACAACGTTCCTAATTCATATTAATCTTATTATTGAATATTTTAATTCACATTATTTTTAAAAATATTTAAACAATATGATATCTATTTGTTTTAATAAATCAATCTATTATCGTTAGAGTTCTAAATTTTTAATTATAATTATTAGCAAAATAATTAATTATTTATTTAACATGGAATTTAATTATAATGGAATTGTTTAACAATCATCACAGGCCATGATTACCACCAGGCACATCTTCATAGAACGGGAATCGCAGAATCCGATAGTTGCACCATTTGTCTTTCTGGTGTAATGAACGGTGCAGACTTACAACATTGCAGTGGTGTTAGGGATATTCCACACAATGATGACGATGTCTGTCTTTTTTGGGAGGCTCGGCGGCGCGATGCGGCGTATGGCAGAAATGCCATGTGCTGGCATTTAATAAATTAAAAAAAACGATAATTATTAATTAGTATTTTAATAATGATTAATCAATGCAATAAAAGGGATGTATAAGGGTTCCAAAGCCAGAGTAAAACTCAAGAATGGTTTATCAAAAGAATTTGAACTGAACAAAGGACTTAAACAGGGTTGCTCCTCATCCCCTACACTTTTCAATTTATATGTTGAAAGTGTACTGTGTGAGTGGAAAAGGAAATACCAGAAGACGGGAATCATGGTAGGAAATTAATGCCTTTATAATCTTCAGTTTGGAGATGACCAAGTGGTAATAGCCAATGATGAGGAGGATGCTTCCTATATGATAAGAAAACTGTTAGAAGCATACAAATTGGGAGGCCTAGAAATCAGCAAACAAAATACAATATGGATTATGCTTCCTTCACACTAGAAAATTGGAGTCTTACCCAAAGTGAAAATTTTAAATATCTTGGCAGTGGCTCTCCACTAAAACTGACTGCGACCCTGGCAAAAGAGAAAAGACCACTAAAGGAAGAAATACAATAAGAACTTTAAATTCTATATTATAGAGTAAGGAAGTTGAATTGTCTACAAAGGAAAGACTTTGTCAAAAGTGTGGCATTATATGGCTCAGAAACATGGGCCATCACTACCAACTTAGAAAAAAAACTCCTAGCGATGGAGATGGACTTTAGAGACGTAGTTGTAGTATATCGAAACTCCAGCACATCCCGTGATCAGAGAAAAAGTACATGAACACCACAATATCTTGGACACTATCGAGAACAAAAAGCTGAGCTGGTACGGCCATGTAATGAGAATGTCAGAACATCGATGGCCCAAGAGAATTATAAATTATGTTCCTAAGGCTACACCTACATTGGATCCGGTGTGATACGATGAAACATCGCTAGCAAACCAAATGACTGAAATATATCGAGAGTTATAACATTTGGTTCTTTAAATTTATAAAATTAAGATTATTTATTAATTATTTTTAATACATTTATATTTTGCTATAATGTATAGTAAAATATGTATAATGTATACACCAAAGCATCGTATGTGATAGAACCACGTCGCACCGAATCGGATCCAATGTAGGTGTAGCCTAAGGAGAGGAGGAGAAGAGGATGTCCGGCAAAGAAATGGTACGATGGGTGGAAAGAAGGAATGGGCAGCCAGATGGCTTACAGAGGAGGACTGCCAGGACCGGGAAAGGTGGAAGAAATCATTGTCAGCTAACGACTTATGACAATGGTTGTAATAGAGTCGTATAATGATTAATTATCTTGTCTTAGTAATGATTGATAATTGTGTAATGATTAAGTAAACATTAAATTTGACATTTCTATTATTACCTAAAAATTAACTAATATTTGTGGGTTATTAAAATTAAATAAGTGCTTCACTGTGATCTCATATTAAGAAAATTTTGTAGCATTGATATAATTATTTTGCAATTATTAATGTAGTGTTGACAATTTTTTTTATCTGTTTGAAGTTTCTCCCATGTATATTCCTTCACTGTTTTGTTTATATATCAATGTTTATAAATTATATATTGTTTACTATTTGCTACGGGTCGTTTAATCTCATTTTATTCTAATTGCTCAATCATAACTTTTTTTTTTAAATTCACACCCTAATGTCACAAATGTTTTTTATCAATTGGGGCAGATAATCATTTCAAACATTGAGTATATCTTGTAAGACTTTTGTGTTATTATGCTCTTCACTGTTACTGAATATTTTTTAATAGTATATTTTTAAAAATTAGTTCGAGTTAGCCTTTTATTTTTTTAGTACTTAGATTAATTTTTATTTTTTCATAGTTTTATTATAATTATTATAAATAGTGGATGGGATGAGAACCTCATGTTTTCAATTTTCTCAACATTTGCATTATTTACTAATCTAATTAATACTTGATTACAACAACATATGTCTAATTAGGAATTAAACTTCTATCCCTCAATATAAAGCCTGCTAGTTTAATACCACTCTATACCTACAACCCTGATGGATAAGTGGTTACGTTGAATTTTGTCCAACTTTGAGAGAAGCGGAATCGTGTAATTCTCGTAATTTTTGGCTTGAGGTCGAGTGAAATAAAACGATCCGATTCCTTATATTATATATGATAAGTACATTAACCTTACTTACCTTAAGAAGTTTACTTCGGAAAAAAATTCGACTTAACCACTTTTTCACCACGGCTGTAGATATATGAAACTACGCAAGCATTATTTTTTATCATTATAATAACTTTTTCCATTGATATAATTATAAATTAATTTCAAATAAACACCTTGTAATACGAAAATCAACCATTATGCTGAAAACACAAATTTTGCAACGTATTTATTTTTCTCTCCAGTAAAACTTTATAATTAGAAGTTGGAGGTTTCATAATTAGGACAACGTCAGTTACGTTTTTGCTCTTAAATAAATTTAATAAAATATTTCTCCCTAAAACAATATTCTAGCTTTTAAAAAAACAAATGGATTTCTAGTTAAGTAAGTTCGATTTTTGAAATAGCCTAAATAAGCGATCTTAAATACCTTTAAAAGGTTCAAGAAAAAAAACATTCATGTCGTTTGTAGATTTTTTAAGCAAACTGACAGAATGCCTCATGGCCTAAGACAGCCTCGAATTCATATCACTCTTGGAAAAAAAAAATTCCACTTGTCCGACTCCGAGTATTACCGTAATAGATCAAGGTGAGTGTAGTGGATTATTTCAGGGTCATATAATATGATTAGAAAATAATTATTAGTCAAGATTATTTGTCATTTTAGTTCCAAGTAAATGTAATTCTGAGATTAAAATGTTTATACAAAGCAAAATTAGTGAAAAAAATATTTATCTCATTCCTTTTAAACCAATATTTATTCATTAACAACAATTCATGTTAAAGGTCATATTTACTTTCAGATTATGGGGTATCAATAGTTTAATAATTAATAGACAGATAGGTGCACTTGTAAACGTGTTATTGTTACTAGATGACTGATAGTCAATATCTTAATTTCAGTAAGTGGCAAAAATATTAATATACTTAATATACAGTATTCAAGAGAAGAAAAGGACTGTTAATTATGGTTTCGTTTCAAGTAATCGATTCCTTATTAGATATATAAATATAATTACAGTTGGATTACGTTAATGTAATGATTTAATTGTTTTATTGATGAAATGCCAATATATGGATGACACCTATGGATTATCGTGCTAAATATTTAGCTTCATGGTTATTAGGGAGCGGAGTGGCTCAGTGGTGGAGCACTTAGTTGCCATGCCGGAAATCCTGGTTCAAATCCTGCTGCAGAGAGGACTTTTGTTTAGTATACTTGCAGTCGGAGGTGGATCATATAGGAACTAAATCCCCTCTTGTGGCTCACCCAGCCTAAATATATTATAAAATATTATTAAAATAGGGTACCCAAAATAAGGGGGAAAATCCGGCGGTTGAGCGTGACCTAGGACAAGTCACCTCCTTCCTGAACCGTTGTCCATGCGAGAATAGCCTATACTGAACCCAAAACCCGTTCACGGGTAGTAGTGGTACAGTTTTGGTTATCATTATTATTACAAAATTATATAATAATTTTTCCGAAGAAATAAATCATAAAAGAAAATAGACCTCAGTTTGCGTCCCAAAAAAATGATACTGAGCATGTAGAAGCGGAGGAACCGGTAGAAGTGGAGGAGAGAGGTGTTCAGCGGGCCCTATCAAAGGCGAAGACTCGCACTTCTCCGGGACCGGGCGGAATTGCTATGGATCTCCTGAAAGCTGGTAGCGCGAAACTGGTAACCCTTTTGACGCAGGTGATCAACCTTGTCGGTGTGTGATCAATCTTGTAGTGATATCCCGGATGACCTGAGGGCTGGCTACATATCTTCAATATATAAGAAGGGTGACAGTAAAGTTTGCCGGAATTATCGCTGGATCTGCATTCAAGATCGATTGCCAGGATTATTGGTAGGCTGCTCCGGGACAAGTTAGAAAAAGCGTACTCTACCCCTCAGGAACAAGCGGGATTCACGGCTGGACGGTCATGTACGGACAATATTTTTGTTGTACGTCATCTTATTGAGAAGCCCCAGGAAATGAAGCCGGAACTCCACATGGCCTTTATAGACCTGGAACAAGTTTATGACAATGTGCCTAGAGAGAGGTTATGGATAGCACATGAAGAAGCAGACATTAGTAGAGCTCTGATAAAGGCAGTGAGACACCTATACACCAACGACTTACATCAGATTAAATGCGGTAACCACCTTTCGGACCCTTTACATGGTACTAAGGGATTGAAGCAAGGGTGTAGCATGCCCCCACAAGATATACCTTCACGAGGCAGTGAAACCTTGGTCCAAGCAATGTGGAGATGTTGGGCCGTTCATTCATGGCAAGCAGCTACTATCCTTATTCTTCGCTGACGACCAGGTCGTGTTTACTACCTTGAAATGATGGTGTATACCCTACAGATCTGCTACGAAACAGTGGGCTTAAAAATTAACTTCGAGAAGACCGAGTATATGGCATTTGGAGATCCTGATACAAATGCGCTTCTGGTGGACAGGGAGGCCTGTAAGAAAGTAAATATATTTAAGTAACTGGGATCTTATTTGGATACTACCGGGTCGTCGGAGTATGACTTCAGGAAAAAGGTGGAGCAAGCCACAAAAGCTACTAGAATGCTGCATCCGGTCCTATGGAACACAGAGATGTCTAAGGAAAATAAACGCCATATTTTCACAACCATTGTCGAATCTATCCTGACTTATTCTTCGGAAACTTGGACTATGAGCTCCCGTCTGAACTCAAAGGTGCAGGCGGTTGAAATGGATTTCTGGAGGAAGTGTCTCCGTGTTACCAGGCTGGATAGACTAAGAAACGAAGAGATTCGACAGAGGATGGATGTGAATATATCAACAAATGAAAGAATCGGGACACGCCGCCTAAGATGGTACGACCATGTGAAGAGAATGACATTTGAATGTTGGCCGAACCGAGTGCTGGATTGGGTTCCACCTGGGAGGAGAGGATGCGGACGCCCCTGAAGCAGGTGGATAGAGGGATGAACTGTTTCTGGACGGAAGAGATGGCCAGTAGGGGTCTCCAGGAAGATGATTGGGTGGATCGAGAGGTGTGGAGCTCTGCTCTGACAGGTTGAGACAACCCATGTTGGAACGCCTATAATAATAATAAAAAACTCAATGTAATTTAGTGTAGAAACACTAACAAAATAGCATTCTGTAAAGTGCAATAAAAATCAACATAGTATCATTAAATAATCATAAATTAATTAATAGAAAAAATTAATGACCTTTCAATATGTAAATTATCGGTTATTATATTGATGAATTTGTTTGATATATTATGCGATATTTATGTTCTGTCCCTATTTTTTAATTACATTTCAAAAAGTTTGAAACATATTTGAAAAGTTTGAAACTTATTTTAATAAGTTTGAAACTGTCGGATTTATCACAGCCGTAAGAAATTTCTTGTTTTAGAATTAAAATAGTATTTCCCACTCAAAAAAACTTGATTATCAATTTATATTAAAACTTTGTGTGTTTCACGATTCCCGTATCAAATCTATTTATATCCCTCGAACACAATGTAATGCTGTTATCATAATGTCTAAATAAAACAAGAAAAGGATGAAAAATATTAAATTATTAAAATAAGCTTTAAAGAAAAATTGCCTTAATTGGAAAGATTAATTTTAGCAACAGCATTTTTTACAAATCACATTAGCGTTTTCCTCATTTATTTATGACCGGTATACACGGAAAGTTGAACAATATTTAGTCGGATTATATGTCTTGTTATTTTGATATTTTATTTATATTATAATAATTTCGCTTTATTTATGTTGTAATGATGAAGATAAAAAAATAGATAAAATAATCTTACTAAAAATTAATTGTAAAAATGATTTGAATTTCTGAAAACTCATTAATGTAATGAGTTAGAAACTAATTTAGAACTCGCTAATCCAAATATATATATACATTAATATGTATATACTGAGCAAATAACTACAGTATAACTAAAATAATTAAATTATTACATTTATTCATTTGGATCCGCATAAATTTATATTGAATGGCTAATAAAAAATCATTTTAGTTATATAACAGTTGTTTTTTTAATTCATATCGTCACCAGAAAAAACACTAGACGTATTTTTGTATGGGTAATAGCTTATTAATGATGGGAAAATTGTTTATTTTTAGAATATATCGTTCCACATTAATAGAAATGGATTATTATAAACAATTGTACACATCATTTGGAACTATATTTAGTGTTGGTGCTGTTATAAATTCAGACCAATTATTCTGGAAGTTACTAGGTTTTTAGCGTAAAGCTGCTCTCGCTATTTTTGGTATCTTCATCAACAATCAAATATTTTCTGTTAGTTCAATCGGTTTATTAATCAGAAAACATATTATAAACTATTTATAAGTTTTAATTTATTTGAGGTTCACGTTGTTTTTTGGAAATATTTTGAATTTCATCTTCTTAAATGTCAATTGATCCTATTTAAACATCTGTCTCCCTAGTTTCCAACTTACCTCGTATTTTATCATTTAGTATAATGCAGGCTGAGGTACACAACTAATTTGCTTAAGTTTGACAGCTTGGTAGTAGGAATTGTTAAAGTCCGTAAAGTGAGGCACGGTACACCATTTCTACGTCACTCAAATGTTTTGTACTTTATAAAATTGGAATTGTTAGAAAACCACTGACACAGCTGGCAATGGATAATTCAAGCTGAGTATTTTCAACTCAAAAATTTACTGTTGTATGAGAAGGCTAATATAACCTTTATTATATGTAAAGGAACAGGCAATCATGCCAGATTCTATTATCAAATTATATAAATGAATGAACGTGCTCATTAAAAAAAATTGCAAAAATATATGTATACAACAAAAGCGGTTAAAATACAACAACAAATAAAGATATATATTATGTTTTGGTTCTTGAGTCGCAGTCAGGTTATTTTCTTCTTCTTAAGGCGACGTTTCGAGACTATGTTAGTCTCATATTCATCCCCTGACAGTGAAAAAGTGAGCTTTTAGTAAAACATTAAATATCAGACTAATAAAAGTCATTTGTTCACTGCCAGGGTATGAATATGAGACTAACCTAGTCTCGAAATGTCGCCTTAAGAAGTTGAAATAAACTGACTGCAACTCAAGAACCAAAACATAATATTTCCATAATAGTCAAGATAAGTAGAAACCGATATATATATATATATATATATATATATATATATATATATATATGTATATATATATACGTATATATAAATAAAAAATAATAAAATATAAATTCTATTAAAGTCAATAAATTAATATAAGCATATTTCATTTTTCAATTAATATAACCTCATTTCTTACATATATTTTCCTATAATGAATACATATTGACTAGGTTAAATACCTTAGGTTATTGTTTTTTATTTATTTATTGTAAAGAAATGGTGTGTAATTTATTTATTGTAAAGAAATGGTGTGTAATTTATTTATTGTAAAGAAATGGTGTGAAATTCTGCCGATACAGGTAAGACCGTAACGTGGAAACGAGATAACGTCACTTGACGGGACTTAAACTATCCCTACCACCAAGCTGGCAACCTGCGGAATAAGCATCAAATAATGTAATTAATATAAAATTATTAATCATAACTACTAATTGAGGCATTTCGCTGAAAATCAGGTTCATCCATTTTGCCGAAAAAAATTTTTTTACAAGTACTTAATGTCAGGAATGATGTATTTAGATTTGTTTTGATCAAAACCCTCTAACTCATTTAAAAATCAATAACGAAAAGATTGTTTTCTTATCAAAAGTGGTTACATCCATTACATTAAATGAAAGTGATTGATGTATGAATAGTCAAAACTATGTATATATATATTGCCCAACATATTTTTCTTATATCAAATGTTAATTAAAAAAAGAGAAGATGACACTTATTATTGTTTGAAGTGAATCATTAGCAAAATAACGAAAAATAATTTAACAAATTTTTAAATTGATAGATTTTTTTTAATTAATTTTTTCTATCAGTACTGACAAATTTTTGAAAATGGGTGTAACCAGATTTGAAAACAAACCCACAAAATATCCTAATCTCTGCTTTGATAATAAAACATATCTCAAAAAGGACGAAATCGTTAATCTTGAGCTGAAATGAAGACGTAAATATCAAACGATTTATTTTCTCAAGCGATAATATTCGAGGGTTCCTCAACGCTTGATTGGATAATGGCTAGTAAGATAAAGCTTGGACCATAATCCATAAAATATTTTTCTTCTGGTGCTATAAATATTGTTATCAGATCACAATCCCCAGAAGATCACGATCGAGTTATCGAATCTATGAATCTACACACAACAAAAACTCAAATTCCAACGAGATTTTACGGCTAATACTGACCCAGAAAAGCTATTATTTATTTATTTTCAGATATATAATAGATATTTAAGGGGTGGATTTGGAATATGATCAATTTTAGGGGCGAAACTTACTGCTCAAAACACCAACAACCTCAGTTAATCTCAGTATGTTTTAATCAAGAATTATGTAATAGGAAAATTTCTAGCAGTCACTTATCTCTTTCTTTATTATCTTTACTACTACTGAGGAATCCTGGATTAGATAGACTCGTGTTTTATTTAGTAATTTTATGAATTAGTTACTAAAAACAAAAAGTGTAATCAAATATTTATACATAAATATCATTTGTTTTTTTTTATATTTTATTTATGTAAAAGAATATAATATCTCTCGTTTCCAAATTATATTATTTGATTGATACGTGTTTATTCCATCATCTGATCCTCAAATTATTATATTTTTTATAGTATTTACTTTCCATTTAAGAATATATTCAAATTTATAAAACTACCATTTAAAATTATAAATTTCACTTATTTTGCGTTATCTCTGACTGCACCCCCGGACCAATTCAATCCATCATTAGAATTTTCCAGCCAACTATTTTCCGCTTAAATTCTAAAATTACTATTTTCATTTAAATTCAAATATTAAAGTTCCTCCAAGGCGTCTGAGAAGAAGATGGCTACGTGACCTTCTTAGTTGAACATGCGATTTGAGTACTACCGGTGGGTAGTTTCTCTACTTGTCATTATATCATGTCATTATGTATCCCTCAGCCAATTTACTTGTTATATTACTGTAATATAGTTGTAAATATCAATAAATAAATAATTTTAAAAAATGTATTAAAGTTTTGATGACTTTTTTCTCCCTCTAGCTTACAAATAGTCATATATGCATTTTTTTCTGCAAGGGGGTGGAATCAGAAAATCAAAATTAAACATTATCGTCAGATGTTTCTATGATCAACAAATAGGTTTTAATGCTTTGTTATATAATTATAACATGTAATTACGGATAATGTTACAGTGGGAGTCCTTATACTTTCCCTGTCCAGGTATAATTAAGCTAGAGATCTATAACTGATCTGTACCTGACAGGCTTGGTACTTTCATTTACGTCACCTCCTTAAGGACGGTATAACTAAAAAAAATTAAAATTTAATTATTTAAAAAAATCATCTGCCAGGCTACTGACCCGCGATTTTGGGCATAGTTAGTATTTAATTGATTTTTCCAATAACACAGATTAATAAATTCTGCCTCCTATGTTGATGAGTCTGAAATCTATAATTTTTTTCATAAATTTTGGGCAACACCACTTTTTAACTTAAATACCTTTTCATCTTTAAAAGTTTAAATCTTTTCTGTACAGTTTTTCCTTTGCCTTCTAAATCATTCTCATGCGTAGGAGAAAGGTTTTATTTATTTTTTTGTGGGCGAGAATGTGAAACACTTCTGTAACACATGTTATACTTCATTGAACAATAAAGTATATTCACAACAATTGTGTTACTTCATATCTTTCGTGTTATTTGCTTTTTAATTTCCGTTTATCGGACAGTTTGGAGGTAGAATATTATCTCTTTTCTTTTCCCTCGTGCTTCTGTTATTGCCAATTTTTCTCCCGAGAATACCGAATTTGTTATCCGAAATTTATTTATAATTTTTCTTTCCATCGATTTCTTTATAGTTGGGATGAATCTTGCGGCATAACAATCGCACATATTTGAAAAAATCCTTTACCACTACAATCCATAAGGGTCTCAGGTTTTGTATACGCTAGATACTGTACTATTTCTAAAACAACAGTTGTGCAGTGAAGTTATTTATCTGAGATTGCTCTCAACAGCCAGGGTTTTCCTAATTAAAGGTGCCTCCGAACTCAGGAACTCAGAAACCACCATATCCATCCGTGGTATTTTACAGATTTAATAATTTATCTGCCTTAGGCGGGTTTGAACGCGGAACCTTCAGCTTAGCATCTCAACGGTCTCCACACTGAAATACCTCGCTTCACAGCATATTGAAAGCATTATCTTTTATTTCAATTATTAATTCTGAGTTTTAAAATGATTATTTTCCTTTTAACTTTGTTATATATTTTTCCTCTACTGAGTAGAAATTTGTGTCGTATATATTTTGATTTTAGTCACCTTAAAGGAATTGATTTCAGAGTTAAAGATATTCTACTCCATGTATATGCACTATATTTTCGTTTTATTTATTTATGCAGATTGTACTTTATGTCCCTTCTACACGGTCGGGACCAACAATTGTTTACTTCATATCTTTCGTGTTATCTGTTTTCTAATATCCGTTTATCTCATAGTTTGGAGGTAGAATATTATCTCTTTTCTTTTCCCTCGTGCTTCTGTTATTGCCAATTTTTCTCCAGAGAATACCGAATATGTTTTCCGAAATTTATTTATAATTTTTCTTTCTTTACAGTTGGGATGCATCCTGCGAATACAAACAATATTTTGTATTCGTTCTACACGGTCAGTTGTTCTCAACTTGTTAATTCTTCTCCGGTATTCGCGATGGCCCCTTGCCTTTCACAGCAACAGAAGATCGGTTTGGCAATAACTTTTTTATGCTTGATTAAAGAAGAAAAACGAAGAAAAATAAAATAAAATTACTTTGAACCACCTTAATATTTTGATTCTGATGACTTTCTGAATCTTTTAAGAAGGTATCAACAGACTTTTAATGAATTACTTGAAATGGTGCTTCCAATGATTAAAAAGAAAAATACAATTATGCGTCAGGCTGTTCTGCTGAAGAACGGTTAATAGCAACATTAAGATTTATGGCAACGGGTAGAAGTTATAAAGATCTTAGATGTAAGACAGTTACATCATTTCAATTGATTTCTAAAATTATACCTGAGACATGTGGGGCGATATACAAGGCTTTAAAAAAATGACATTTATTTATCTTTTAAAAAAAATCATTTAGTCCACTAGAAGGTCTTTCGTATATTATACTATTTTTGTCATTTGACACGGCGTGACTAGGTGATGTCATGGAAATTTGAAGGAATTTTTTAATTGAGGTAGACAGCAAACTGTTTTAAGCTGGTGGTCATGACTGAAAGTGTTGTTTGGACGATGACAGTGGTAACACAGAGGGCTGAATTTGATATGGGGATGGTGCTGGCTGAAAGTCCTGTGATAATTATTTAAAAGTGTGGGGTTGGTGATAGCTGAATATGTTCTGGGGATGGTGGTGGCGGAATGTGTTGTGGGGATGGCGCTGGATAACTGTGTTGTGATGATGGTGATGGCTGAATGTTTTGAGGGGATGGCGATGGTGATGACAGAATGTAAGGTGGAGATGTTTTACTATTATTAAAAATGTGATGCCCACCTTTTTTATTTTCTCTTATCTCGCATATGCTCAACTTTTTTCTATACCGCAGCAAGATTGGCCTCCGGGTCAATTCCTTTGAGCTTCTCTTTCATGATATGCCATGCTTGATTATTTTTGGTTCTTATTTTGTATAAATCGGATCCAATGTCCCAAAGACAAGGTAAATCAATATATAAAGATATAAATTCGGTCAGAACCTCTCGTTCGCGGCGTGGGTTTTGCGACTCCATTGCAACACGCAATAAACTGCGCCTACGACGACTGACAGAATCATAATGAAGCGCTCGCGTCGGCCGACAGCGTTCTAGACGGCCAGGGTCGACCACGGACGCAGCCTGTCGCGGGGGTTGCGCTCACGACCACGGACAGTTGCCATCAACCAAATATTTGTCGGTCAACCGATTTCTGCACTGCCGGATTGTGTAGAAGGCCTTTTAATAAAAGTTTCATAAATTATTGTTTTATGTAATTATTAAATTGAAATGTAGTTATGTAATTTTTTTAACTCGTCGAATTCAAACAACATTAAAATATTACTCGGTTGACATAACCTTAATTTATTTTTCTTGAAATATGTTCCATATAATTTTTGAAGCATTATTACTTATGTGATAAAACAAATGTTGATAATTCATATTAATACCCCTGTTTCTTGAACAGAAAGTATAAAAGGAAATGGTTTTTATTTTATTTGCATTTTTTAAACGCTGATAAGGGATTTTAACTATGTTACTTCTAATTATGAACTTTTAAAAAAATCGTTTTTTTTCTATGTTCTTAAGTGAATTTCTTCACGAGCAGTTATTTGAAATGAACCATTTAAGAGTAAATTCACTACAACTGAATGCCTCCTGATTTTTCTTTAAGAGGACTCTTTTAGAAGCATCCACTTTTAGTCTTAAGCTTTCAGGTCGAATGGGGAAATTTAGTGACTTGGATTTTAGTGAATTTTATAAATTCTTCTGAAGATTTAATCAATTATGTACTTTTTATGTAGTTTCTTATTTACGTTAAACTACTCTCGAAAATATTAAGCAAAATGCATTCATTATATTATTATTATTATTATTTTATTGAAAGATAACATTAAAATCATCATACTGATTAGTAGAGTTATTATTTATCGTGTCGAAGTCAAGACCTAAATTTTAGACCATAATCACACCCAATATTTACTTAGTTCGTCGTTGAATTTATGTTCTTTTGGTATATTTTTCTTATTGATAAATAACGAGATCATTGATCTGACTGAGCTACCACTTTTTTTTTAGCTCTCTCTCTTTTTTTTTTTTTTTTTCGTTTCACCCTCTTTGGGGTACATTAGATAGATCATTTCTTTGTGTGTTGTTCTTTTCTTAGTACCCAGTATTTCTTCATTCTTTCTGATTTTCTTTTCCTCTCTTCGTCAGAAATTTGGTTTGGATTTTTGTGTATATTTGTCATGGAACCTTATGTTTTATCTTTAGTTTAATATAGCTGTTCGATTATTTCATATTTTTCGAATTTCATAATTAATAACTTTTTCGATTAGTTGTTAACTGTCATAAATGAACACTGTCAGATCAACCGACACCCACCTTCTATAAATTTAGTACCTTTTAATTGGGGGAACAACTTGGCGGTTAAGTGTGAACTTGAAGAAATCATCTCCATGCCAATAGTTTTCTCAGAAACATTACAGTCTCCACGATGTACTGTATGATTACGATGATACATTTATTTTGTTACAATGTTTTTTTGTTCGCATGTTTGATTATTCCGTTGTTGAACAAGTGTGAGATGAAGTTTTTTTTTGTTACATTTATCAAAATAAAATTTTTGAAAAATGTCAAGTAATAAAATTAAAATTCGTTAAGAATACCCTAATTAGATAAACGAGAAACTTTGTGAATATTTTTATTTTGAAGAGAAAAGATTTGCCCCCGCCCGGAATTCGAAACCGGGGCAAATCTTTTCTCTTCAAAATAAACATATTTAAAAATTAAACCAATGATTAAAAAATTATAATAAATGAAAAACTTTTTAGTATTTCAAAATCTAAAATCTCATTCATTTCAAACGAAGGTCGAGTAAAGAAAACAGAATTAAATTGTTGGGTAATTTTCTTTTTCTTTTATTAAAAATATACTCTTAAAAGAGAAGAAAAAAAAAAAAAATATATATATATATATATATATATATATTTTAGTTTCCGGGGAAGAAATTTGAGATTTTCAATTTGACATTTTAAGAAGTTAAAAGAACATTTTTTTCAAAATATGCCGCCGAAATATTTGTATCCTCCGCATCACAACTTCTCCAAACGAAAACAGTTATAGAAGACAAAATATAGCGCAGTTAATTAGGCGTGATTTAGTAAAGACTTATAAGGTTTCTTAAAATAGGCATGACTTTCAATCTATTTGAGATAAATCAAAAGTTCAAAAACTTACAAACAAAAAATAATAAAGTTTTTGAACTTTTGATAAGAAAGTTGAAATTCCTAGCCAGAACTCCAAATAATCGGAATCTCCTCGAAACCAACCACAGGTCCTTTCCTTTCTAGTTTTCAATTGACTGGAATAAACGTCACGAAGCTGTTTCTCGGAGGAACTGGTCAAGTCCGAACCCGCCAAGTTTCTACGAAGTTCACTTCAAAGGCAATGTACTTTGAACCGAAACCAAAATACTCAGAGAAATGTTCAAAATTCTCATGTGCATTCCCATGGGAATAACAATTAATTATTCCATTTTGCATACTTCGCATGTTTTATTAAGTTATCTATATTATCCATGATATATATATTGGGTATTTTTATATTGAATGTCCGTTTTTATAATTTATAAAATTCAAAGTGGAAATAGTGAGTGGGCTTCGACTGTTTACTATCCTTATGTTTACAGATTTTAATTAGCTGTTACTAATCCTCTCTTTTTTATAGTATTTACTATTACTACTTTTGAACGTACATTATTTCTTCATCTTTATCTTCCTCCTTGCATCTCAGCGTGAAGGTGCCCCAATCCAAGACAGCCAAGCCCCTCGATCTCCAGCCATCGCTTTCATCTCATTCATATTCCTTCCCTTCCTTTCGCCAATCCTTGAGATGTGGTCCATCCATTGCAGTCTAGGTCTACATTGTTTCACATTTTAATAAATCGGAAATATTAAAACAAATATTTCTTGAACGATAAAAATGCTCTTGGTTGTGACCCAGATTGTTTTTAGATTTAATAACATTATATTTATACTTATTATATTATTTTATTTTTCCTAGGCTTCTATCAGAGAATGTACCTACTCGGATCAAAATCATACAATATTATTTTTATAATTACATTATTGGCGCGACAGACTCATAAAGAAGTCCTTGGGCTCCTCAACCGCTCTACCCCAATCGTCCCGATCGCCTGCTCGAGTGATGGAGACCTCAGCCTCAGATCTTCACAGACGGCATCCTTCCATCTAGCTTTGGGCCTTCCTCGAGGTCTTACTCCATCCGGATTTCCTTTATACAGCTTTTTAGCTGTTCTTTCTTCGTCCATCCTATATAAGTGGCCCAGCCACTTGATGCGTTGAATCCTGATGAAGCTCGATATCATTAGGTCTCCATATAACTCACTTAGCTCCTTGTTCCTTCTGATCGTGAGTTGGTCGTTTTCTCGAACTGGGCCGAATATTTGCCGAAGAACTCTCCTTTCGAATCTCTTCAGCTTTTCCACACTGGATTTATTCAGTGTGAGGGTTTCACCAGCGCATGTCGCTACTGGCCTAATGACGGTTTTATATATCATCAGCTTGGACTTTAGGCTAAGGAGCTTACTTCTCAGGAGCTTTGATATCCCAAAACATGCTTTATTACCTGATACTATCCTGGCTCTGATTTCCTCCTCCTCATCCAAAGTCTCGTTTATACGGCTCCCTAAATACTGGAAACTTGACAATCATTGGAAAGTGTGTCTTCCAAACGTGTAGCTATGAGGTGGTCGGTTTTGTTTACTATTCTTTATCACCATGACCTTGGTTTTCTCCTCATTCACCTGTAACCACATTTTTCCAGCTTCCACTTCCAGCCTCTTAAAAGCTTCTTTTAAGATAATCAGCGATCTTCCTGCTAAGGTCATCAGCATATGCAAGAATACCCAGACTACGGTTAAAGATGGTTCCCTCCATCCGTAATCATGCCCTTTTAATGACACTTTGCATTACAATATTGAATTATTATTATACTAGGGTCCTATAAGACCCTGGGCTTCCTCCACCACAGCCAACAAATCTACGCGATCCTCCATTCCTGTACAACCAGCAGCTTTAAGTCCTCCTCCACACCGTCCAGTGATCTTATCTGTATAAAGAAACAGTATAAAAATGAAATAATAAATTTGTGATATTTATGAATTTTCTGACATAACTCGCAGTTCTGAGCAACACTGTTTTACCATCAGTTCAAGAATATTTGAACAGAGCTCCAAGACTTTTAGCTCACCGCCATCTCCGGAATAAAGTTATTCATACTGTGAAGAATATCAAATGATGGCTGGCACTCATATTTCAATGGTATTATTGGATCTTTAACTATGATATGTCCGTTTTTATTATTTATAAAATCCAAAGTGGAAATTGTAGGCTACGGTTGTTTCCTATATTTATGATCACAGATGGTAGTGAGCTGTTATTGATCAGGTCCTTATAATATTTGCTATTACTACAATTGAACGAACATTATTTAGCATTCCATCAAATATGACTATGGAAACTCACGATTTTAGTGATTTTTTTTTTAAATTTAAACTTGTATCCTACGCATCCCAAGCTGCAAGAAACATTACAACCACGTTCGGGGAAGGATGCAGTAACGAACAGTCCATTACACCCATGCATAAACCAAATTTGCATCCAAAAACATTATTGGTTTCTGTGTGGCGGTCAATGCCAGGAATAATTTATTTCTCCTTTCTACCGAGAGGTGAAACCATCAAAGCCACACCGTACCGCAGGGATATTGGAATATTCTCAAATATTGGCTGAAAACCCAGACCAGCATGCATAATAGTGGATTCTTAATCGACATTTTTTTTCTAATGCAACCAAGAATTTTTAGTTCCCTAGACAAAATTTAAATTTCGGAAACCTCATTATCGAACTACTTTCATCTTTTTATAAACTGAGCTAAAGGAATGTTGTTTATATATTTATAGTACTCTCACTCGGTAGTAGAGGCCACACTAACTTTCAAGAACCTATTGGGGACGTTACACCTTAAAGATAAAACGTAAGTATAATAACGTAAATTAAAAATGATATGAATCTGTAAAACATGTTAATCTTAATTTAGTTTAATGGTTTAATCATTCGCTACCATAATTTTTTTTTCTACTATAATAATTCAAAATTAAGCTAATAACTACTGTATTCAGTTTTAAAAATAGAGGGTTGTATTTATAAGAGCATGGCCCAACACCTCGCATATGCTGATGATGTGGTTATCACAGGAAGAAATGAAAACGTGCTCTTGGAAGCATTATGGGAATGTGAAGAGGCAGCTAGGAAGGCAGGGCTCATTGTAAATATGGATAAAACAAAATACATGCTCTCATCCAGGAAACGGCCGTCCAGTGGATATCTCCAAGGAAGAGGGTGCAGATTTGAAAATGTTAAGACATTCAAATATCTTGGCACCATTATTACAGAAGACAACAGACTGGAACATGAAATAAAGGCAAGGATTGAAAACGGTAACAGATGCTATTGGTCCCTCAGAAACGTGTTCCAAAATAGAGCTGTACCCCGTAGTCTCAAAATAAGGGTATATAAGACGATACTTCGTCCTGTCGTTGCCTATGGTGGGGAGGCGTGGACTCTAACCAAACAGCATGAGAGATTATTGAATGCATGGGAGAGAAAGATTCTTAGAAGAGTGTATGGCCCAACCAAGGAAGGAAATTGTTTCCGCATTAAAAGGAATCAAGAACTTAAAGACATATATGGAGAACCTGACATAGTTTCTTGTATTAAAAAAGCAAGATTGAGATGGTTGGGGCACGTTCACAGAATGGACAAAAAAAGGCTCCCAAAGCTGATTCTGGAGGGACGTCCAGACGGAGAAAGAGGAAGAGGAAGGCCTAGAATATAAGTTCCTGGGGGTAAGAACATAGAGAAGAGCAGCGAGAGATCGATCAAGGTGGAGGAGAATTGTTGAGGATGCCAAGGTCCTTCATGGACCATAGCGCCATGTAATGATGATGATGATGATTCAGTTTTAAACTCTTATATGCTTAAAACTCCCTCTTCAACTTTTACTCAAAGGACTCAATAAATATTTTAAAAAATATATATAAAAGCTGTATTGTTAATGACACAACTGTGTTTTTAGTTATTCTAGTGTTATAAGTTATTAGTTATAAACCTAAAAGTAAAAACTTTAAAAAAAAATTACGAATTCCCTCACATATTGGACTACAGATTTTTTCGCCCCTGAATTTTTTCGCTACGGACTCCACCTAGGTTACAGACAAGCTTGCCCTGCTTGGGGCAACGCAGTATTGGTTTTCTTTTTGTTCCAATATGCCGATACAAATATTTTATCATTTCATCGAGAGATATTTAATAACAGTATAATTTTAATAAACTTTAAATATTTAAAATGGTATGAAGCAAAATAGTTGTAACTTTGAAATATAAAATTTAAATCTATAGCGACAGCAATCAAGAAAGCCTAGGTTTTACCCTAGAGATTAATAATCAGTCTATGTTTTTATCTCTAATTAAAAATATTATAAAACAACATTTAAAAAAAAAAAACCAAATACCCTTTTATAAATATCTTACTTGAACTAGTCCTAATGTGGACTGGTATAATCTTCAATAATTTACATATACATATATATATATATATATATATATATATATATATATATATATATATATATATATATATATATATATATATATATATACATATATATTATCAATAATAATTCAATTATCCTCATTGATTTACACATCTATTTTTATTTTTATCAGTATTTCTCTTGACATTTTTAAGTGATATACATTTTGTGTACACAGTAGTGGTGTGGATTTGTTATTCAAGTACGTGTCTGGGGGATAGCGCATACCTTTTCCCTAACCTTTCTTATTTATTGTACGGCCCACAAGAACGCTTAATGTATATTCGTAAAGATGTGTCACGAAAAATTAGGGTGAATTCTCTGTTATGTCTCATGACCATCATGGCAACAATCATGGGACAAAATAAGAGTATACATTAGATATGCTACAACACTCTACATATGGCGGTTTCTGCGAGTTAGTTGCAGCCGGTCAAATATACCCATTTGTATTTGAAGTTTATCGAAATGGCAACCTGTATCCCAAATAAAATACTTTCCAGTATCGACGCAGGTGTAGGTGATATATATATATATATATATATATATATATATATATATATATATATATATATATATATATATATATATATATATGTATGTATGTATGCTTAGGAACATACAAATATACAAATATCTCAATTATTTAATATTAATTATGTTTATTTATTAAATATATTTAAAACCTACAACATAATTTCGACTGTTTCAATCAGAACGAGACGGTAATATTAACGTTAGAATTATGTACTGTGTGTAATTAATTAGTTATATTCTTGACATTAGAGCCTCCCTAAAATACGCTTTGCCTTCTTGAGAATTATTCGGGACTTACGGTCTCTTGACTAATAAGCAACATAATTATTTTGATAACAATGTCAATTATTACCTTAACTCGACCCAAGAACGATATAATTCCGTATATAATTAGAATGTGAGCATTATTCCTCTTTAAATATTAATTGCTTTGACATTTTTAAGCATCTCTTTCAGTATCAAGAATCATCTTAACATTAAAACAAAATTTATTGCAAATTTTATCAAGCAAATAACATTAATTGTTCTGGATTTTTATATATGCCTATTTTTTGTCAAATGACTCGTACATTTTTATTATTCTAATGTTCATCCCACTTTGACGATACGAATTCAAATAAAAGATAAATTGCATATTCTGTTAACGGCCACTGATATTTAGACCTGTGGAATCTATAGACCCTATTAGATGGGTAACCATCCTCTATGATATGGGTACCCTTAATTTGGGGGGGGAACCTGTAGGTTGAGTCTGATGTGTCTCGGACAACTCACCTCCCTGTACCACAGCTGTCCTGGAAATATTAGTCTCCACTATTTGCTGAACCCAAGAACCTTTATCAAAAAATCAAATAATCCAATAAGTAGATTAATTCATGACAAGGGTTTACTTTTCTTTCTTTTTTTGTAAAAGCGGCTCAAAATTGCTATATTATATTGTTTTAATAATTAGGCTAATTCTGAGAAGGGAAATTTTTCGAAACCCAAGTATAAGTGGTAGTTAAATAATTAAGGGTAACGATTTGTGTATTACAGGATATATTATACAGTGCATGGTAAACTTTCTTGGAGTCAATACTGTTGTTTGTATTTTTACGCTAAATTTTAGGCTAGAGTACTGCTCTGTGTTATACTGATATGCATTTTTGTTTTTCAGTCCTGAAGATTCCTGCATTCGGTAAGTCACTAATTATTTCTGAGATAATCAAGCAATAATATATAAATACAAAATATAATAGTATCTTTTGAATATCATTATTTTATATTGCCTCAAATAACTCTATTTATTTATTTCCTTCTTCTTTATTTAATTATTATTTGTTTATTATTTTATTAATTAATGTACAACTAGTACATTCCCTTTTTTAAGGAGATGCACTATTTGTTTGAATAGTTAAGGAACTGTAAGCAAAAAAGGTTAAGCAAGTAATATTTAAATACTTCGAGATGTTTTGTTTGAAAATCCAAAGTATTTCTTTTTGAATTGGATGGGTCATGTTTCCTTTATTATTAACAAGGAAGAATCTACCTGTCCACCATGTGGCAGACCAACCCCCATTATTCCGATTTTATAATTGATCAAATCACTAAAACTCCCAATGTTGTAAAATTGTTATATCTTACTCTTTCTTTTTTAAAAGGCTTTCTAATCGTTATTTAGTAAAATTTAATTTTAATTTTGTTTACACAGTTTTAAACTGAATATTATTTTTGTTTTGATTTTTATTTAGCCCGTTAATAACAACGTTGCCTACTTATCAATCGTTAAATATGATGAGTATCTTAAAAAGAAAATAATAACGATAGGAACAAATAAAATGGAAATCAACGTAAGGTACTTGTAGCACATTATACATAAACCGTATGAGGGTGTAATGAAGTAATTAGGAGCAACATTAAAAATCTCTTGCTTGTTTATTTAATGTCACTTTTAGCTGATATGGCTATTCGGACGATGCTAGTGGGAGCTCTAAATTTCGCCTATCCAGATTTAATTAGGACACGGAATTGTAACGAGTACCTGACATCATACAGCCTCGGGAGCACCGTTTAACGTCCCTTCTGAAGGATGGCATAACCAAGGATTTATAACTCCTTTTAAAAAATCCTAGGGCCATCTGCCGGGCTACGTGTCCCGTGATCTTGGGCTTAATACGTTGTTATGCTTACCACTGGAACACAGGTCGCCCCTTAAAAATCACTTTGACAGTGTTTTGAATACTTCAAATGATAATTTCTTTTTTAAAGTCCTTCTTTATTTTTAATGGTATGCTTATTGGTTATTAATATTTATATATTATTGACTAGTTTTATTATCAATAGAAAAATATCTCATCGCTGTCAAAACAATACCGCTTATCTACAAATTTTGGTTGTAAAACAGGTTGAATTACAAAATATTAAAAACAGTTTTAAAGGTTAAACACAAGGCAGTGGTGTAATTAGCAATTTAAAGATAACCGGTATATACATATGATAATATAACATATGGCGCGGTTTTTTTCCTCTCCTGTAAAATCGCCCAAAGTGTAGATAGGCGGTATTGTTTTGACAGCGACGATCTATAGTTCTGATGTTGGATTTGTTAAAATTCTGTTTAATTTAAATAATTAATAATTTTAAAAACCGTCCCAGTTGAAAAAATTCCTTTTAAAGTAAAAGGCATTCCATGGTTGGAATCATTTCAGTTCAACTCCCATCTCCTTCCAAACCGATCTTTCTCCAATCCTCAAATTCAAATACTGATTTATACTAAGACCAAAAGATCTATCATTCCTTTCGTTCTTTCCACAAGACCTAGCCTTTGGATGTAATTCCTTTAGAAGAGGTATTGCCGCAGATTTATTCAACTATTCCTAGTAAATCTAGAAGAAGCTTCGAGACATTCCGTTCAGCTCAGCAACAAGAAAGAAGTATCTTTGACATCTAGCCTCAAAATTTTAGTATATTTAATAAAAATCCTACATTCAATACACAATTCGTAATAATATATATTTTTTTAAATAAAATAAAAGTTTTATTTAACAACTGTACCCTCTACGACTACAGCCCATGAAAAGTCAAGGGCTGAGTACATTGTAGAGACTTGTGTTACTTGGACAAAGGTTGAGCAGGAAGGTGATTTGTCCTAGATCACGCTCAACCACCAGATTTCTCCCCTTATTAAGGGTATCCACTTTATAGAGGATGGGTGAGCCCCGGAACGGTCCTAGACCCAATAGGATCCACCTCCGGCCTTCAACAGATGAAATAAAATTTGACACCCATGTGTCAACCTTCGGTACGGTAACTCAGTGCTCTTATCACTGAGCCACCCCATTCATTTAAGACGAAAGTTGCTTAAACGTTACAAGGAGTTTTGGATATATTAATTTTTAAAGCATGTATTTGATCTTAGGAAATACAACATTACAATAGTAAACATTTACTGACATATGTGTTTTTGTATTCTTTCTAGAGGTTTATATAAATATAAGTGTTTTTGATTAGGTACCAAATAAAGTAAATAATTAATAAATCATTTTAATATAATTTATTTTAATACCAATTTTATAATTTTTTTCAATTATTCAAGTATTATGTTAATGCATCGTAAACATGTTCTATAATGTTACAGTTGGAAACATCTTGTTAATACAAAACACTTCCAACCTTATAAGATAACATTATGATTACTTGAATATAATGTGTTACAAAAGTACAGTTTCGAATAGTTATTTAATTATATTTTAGTTTTTGTCGATTTTATCCTATACTTAATGTGTGAATCAGTATATTATTTAATTAATATAAACTAACATATTATATTCAAACAATGAAAATATAAAAATGGCCATTTTTGTTGTTATTATTTCCTTTGATGTTCACTCCTGCTTATTGTAGACAAAAATGAAAGTTAAAATTTAGTTAGCTATTTTATATCCTACGTATAATTCAAGTAACCAAATTAGTTATAAATATTTATCAATTTACTAATTTGTTTACTTTTAGCATAACAACGTATTATAGTGCGTTTGTTAACAATCATTAACATCGTGCGTTTAAGTGTGGTAGATATAACTTTAAATTGTTATAAGATATTTCCGTATAACGCTTAGAGTTGTATTGTAGTCATTACTGTAACTCACATTATACCAGGATATTATTATATATGATATTGCATTTAATATTTAAAAAAAAATAAATTAAAATAGAGTTTTAAAAGCTCATAGAAACCATTAGAGTATACATTTCTGTGTCACTCCAAACCCTACACAAAAATCTACTCAAAGAAATTCTAAATGTTTTGAGGAAAAAAAAAATCCATTTATACCTTCATATCTCGGTCTCCTATATTTGCGGTAGCTGTAACAAGTATTCTGTTTTTCACTCTAAAAATAAAACTGAAAGCATATGGTGGTTTCATTTTTTTTTTTAGTTTAAAATTGTTCCATATTTAATGTGATGTACCTTTCCACTGCCCCTTACACACAATTTTTTTTAATTGTAAACCTGCTTCTTTTTAAATAACCATATTTCCGCGTTTTAACTTCTTTTCTTGATCGCATTCTCAAGAATTATGTTTTAACATAATTAATATGGAAGCTAATTGTAATTGATTTTCATAATTGTATGCTTGATACAGATTTCATAGATTGTTTGTCAGAATAATACCAGTAAATTAATGTATATATTTCGAACATAGCAAAGTACATTTGAACCACTAAAGAATGGAATATGCGAGTTGTGGTTTTGAACGGTATAATCACTTACCATTTTAACAGTTAAGATCTTTAGCAAGATTTAGTAATTGTAATTCATAAAAATCTACTGAACTACCTAATATTTTTATTAGAACGAGTTAACATACAATATTTGCACACTTTAAATAAAGTTCGGTTTATGATCTAAAAATCACAATGGACGTATTATAAACTATTCAGCTTTCCCGATTCTATTTAACTTTGTGTCGAATTTACTCAATACATGTCCAATGGGTCATGGTTCATTTTTGCATAACGCCATCAATCCCATTTCAAACAGGAATAAGATCTAATTGCGGTATTAGGCTGGTTTTAGTATTGTATCTCCTTTTAATGATATAATAGCCCACTCATTGAAAAAGAAGTAGCGATTGTTATAAAGAAATAAAAACTTCAAAACAGGGACACAAGTGTAGAGATAATCATAACTTGTTGAAGTTGACAATACAGGGGAATATTCCAAGAATAGTCCCTTCGGTAGGAAACTTATGGGAATAGTTCAAGTGCTCTACTAAATATGTCTACCGCATCCAAGATTCGAATAGCCTTGATGATTTCCGACCTTCGGAAAAAAGACGGCACTTGAAGGACAGTCTTTGGCGATAGACCATTCAATGAATTCACATATCCAAAAAAAATAGGAGATTAAATTAGTTTTATTAAATTAATATTATCTACTATAATTAATAATGTGTTTGTTGGTTATCATAATATATTGTAGAGTTGATACAGATGCAAAGTATCGAAGGTGAACAAAATACATTTTTCGTTTTCGATCTATAGCGATCCCTATTCGGACTGATAATTAAAAGAAATAACATATAGTCATCTATAAGGCACAAAGCCACTTATAATGACATTGGTGAAATACGTTTGGCGATACGCAGTGATTTTGAATGAATCTTGGACACGTTTTTTCACTCTCTTAGAAAGTTGTGTTTTTCACTTTCGATACTTTTGCACTTTTATCGACGATATGTGCGTGAATGTAAAAATATAACCTACACCTACTAGCAGAGCACAAGTATCATTTCATTCCAAGACACTAAAGAAGAATCATTTATTCAGTTTAAGCAATTATATATTCTATTTCTTATTATAGCAAATAAGGAGTAATCTCAGCGTCTTTCCAATTCCAAATGTCAGAAAATTTATTAAACAAAATAAAAAGTCAGCAGCAAATAATAATAATTAATACAAAAATACCAGAATAAACTGATATTAATAATTCTTCTTTAGACTCCTGGAATGTAATGATGCTTGTACTCCACTAGTAGGTGTGGGGTACATTACCACTCCTAAGTAGCCTACCTATTTATAAACTATTTTACATATCGTCGTTGTCAAAACAATACCGCCTATGTACACTTCGGGCGATTTTACAGGAGAGAAAAAAAAACGCACCTTATGTTATATTATCTCATGTATATCGGTTATCTTTCAATTGCTAATTACTGCCTTGCGTTCAACCTTGAAAACTTTTTTTAATAGTGTGTAATTCAAGCTGTTGAATGCGTTACCGTTACTAACTCATTTTCACCAAAAGTTGTATTGTCTATAAGATTTAAAAATGTGATGATACTCCTGATGAGCAAAAATTAAGTTAAAATGAAACATTGTTCAATTCTATCCAGAGAAGTAGAAAATTTTATATTTTTATTATTTTCTAGGTAGCGTTTTTCTCCCAATAGATAGCGACAACTAAAAGACTACAAGGGCAGGCATTTCTTATTCGCATTGTTATAAACTAGACGTCTACAAAATTTACTGTTGAAAAGTGTAGAAGGTGTTAAAGTTTAATTTGTTTTTAACGGCTAAATTATGCTAAGCCATGTTTTTTCGTGAAACTATAAATTATTTGAGATTTTATTTTATCGCTCTCTTAGTGGACTAAACTTTATTTCCCAATTTTACAAAAAGAAGTAAGGTTTAATTCGAGGTCATTTAACAGTGTTGAAGTCAGTTATATAATAATTTATGATTTGTCATCAGCTTTGTAAAATGAATGAGATGTAAAATTATCTTTTCTGAACAAAAAAAACCTAAATAATTTTTTGTTGCATCCCTTTTATTTAGGTGTTTTATTACTTAATTAATTTAGAAATATAATTAATTAAGTATTAATTATTATTAACTTTATATTAATTAATAGAAGAGAATTAATTACTAAAATCTCATTAGTTTTTAAAGTCGATATGGAAGTACAGTCCGTACCTCAGTATCAATAAGAACAAAAAGAATTATTTTTTCTTGTAAACATAATTCCGTAGAAGTTTTTTCATTTTTGTAAAATTTATTTATCCAATTTTAGTTGTAGACAATTCGTAATTTACTGTGATGCGAGCATGATCTTACTAACGATTTAATTAGAAATATTTACAAAACGTCTAAAATACTCAAATCGTAAAAAAAATCACAGTTTAATTAATAACGGCTGAATCCAATGAAAATGTTATATCCGTCATATTATGTTACAAAGGAACATTTTATTTTTATTCATTTAAAAACGTAATATTTAAAAAAATATCAGTTAACGATGCTCATTTTAATAATAATAGGTATGATAAATGTGAGTATGTAAAACTACAGTTACCATAATTTATTCATAGTTATTAAAATCGATTTTATTATTTTTAAATTTTCTATATTTTCCAACATCCTCAACGCCAATATTAAATTTTACGCTATATCACACTACTATTTTTATATTCCAATAAAACTATTGACACAATATGTGCATATGTTGTTAAATCAAAACATCTCAGTTTACAACAACGTTTTACAAGATTTTAGCATTTTATTTTTAAAATGTAGACCTTCTAGTAATAATGTATTTTACTTTTATTTATTTGCTTGCCAAAATACCAATTATGGATAATAATTTTAATGTTTATATGATGATATGAGTAGGTAAAGTTATTGTAACTATCATATAGAAATCTATATACTTCTTTTCAAATTTGAATAATATTTTTCCAACATCCTTAACGCCTTTACGGCGTAACTATAAAAAAAATGACCTGTACCACTACAACCTACAATGTTTGGTGTTTAGTACATGGTAGATACTTTATTTTTTCTGTGTAAATGGTTATGCAGGAAGGTGACTTGTCCTAGATCATGTCATATCTCTTTTCAGATTCCATACTTCCCCCCTTATTTTGGGTACCCACTTTAAAGAGGCTGAGTGAGCACCTGGTGTGTTCTAAATCCCATAGGATGAATCTCCAGCCGGTAAAATATTAAATAAAAGTCTACTAGCGAGCGGGATGGAACCCAGAACCATCGGTAACTCAGTAGTCTACCACTGAGCCACTCCGCTCCAATCATTATAATAAAATGAATATACATGTATACAGAGGTAAGTAGAAAACACGAACACCCATTTAAGATTGACTTGAATCAAAAAATTTTATAGATGTTTATTTGATATCTGTATTGTTTCTTCTTTATATTTACTGGCATTGAGTTCGATTAATTTTGGATTATCCCCTTTTCAAATTATAGACAGCGAAATGTACCTATATAACACCTTAAAATTTCCTATATTATGTTTAATATAGGAAATTTTAATGTACAAATAATATTTGTAAGACGATCTTACAAAAAAAGATAAATAAATTTAAAAATTTTAGACATGATTTATTTAACTCATTATTGGTAAAAATCCCTGTTACCGATACTCATTTTTAATTCGCACGACAATTTGAGTATGTAAAACTATAGTAACTATTTTTTGAAATGGGAAAAAGAGACCTTAAATTTCACAGTTTCATAAGAGACAGTTTCATTTGAGCCTTGGAGGTTGTGGGATGTTTCTTGGATGCATTTTTCATCTTTTGCTTTGCTGTTATTCTCTTTCTACCCTGAGGATGCCAGAATGGGCGAAATATTGAATAGATATTTTAATTTTCTGTTTTAGTTTGGGGACTTAAGGGCTTTTTGTTGAAATTTTTCCACTAGCTTAATATAGTAACTATTGATCAAAATTCTATATTATTTATCGAATTATTTTATATTATACAATATATAATTATTTTTTTCAAATTTTTATAATATTTTTCTAACATCCCTAACGCCTTCACTAAAATTAATGTACCTGTATAGCAACCTAATGGTTCAATACTTACCAAAAACTATCGACACTCTACATATTAATACTTTATTTGATATTCGCATTCCTACCCTGGGTAGGTTTCTCTGTACCAAATATGTACGACAAGGATTCGGTTATGATAAAAATATTGTTAAGATAATATTCTAGAACATAAAGTGAGATGAAAATATAATGAACAGGAAGCATTTAGTGACACATAAGTTTTGAATTATATTCTTACTGTAAAGCAAAGTGTCTTAAGTATTCAAGTTTCCAATGACATGACGGTTGATACTACAGCTCTCATGCTCCACCGATTAAGCATACGTGATAGTTCGGAAACTCGTAATACCTCTACAATCAACAATGGCTTGTAATCTTCATAAGTTCCTAAGTACATAAGTAGTTTCAAAAGTTCGTAATGATCGTTGGAATAATTAACAATGTAATCATTTAAGTGATGTGATGGAATTGGTAACTTCTACTTCCTTGTTTATCTAATTGGGGTAAATATTTAAAATCGCTTGTTGAGTGCTGGGAGACTTTGTTTTTATATTTTGATAATGATCCGTATATGATGATGATTCCGTTTAATTTAATTAAAGCATGTTAATCATTTAAAAATTTAATAAAATAATTTAAAAAACCGTCCGAGCTGAAAAAATTCCTTTTAAAGTAAAAGACATTCTACGGTTGGAATCATTTCAGTTCAACTCCCATCTCCTTCCATATTAGGAAATACTACATTACAATAGTAAACACTTACTGACATATGTGTTTTGTATTCTTACTAGAGGTTTAAATAAATATAGGTTTATAAATTATCAAAATACCAGCATCTAAAAATTCAAGTATTTTTTGATTCGGTACTAAATAATGTAAATAATTAATAAATAATTTTTCTAAATCATTTTAATATCATTTATTTTAATACCTATTTTATAAACAATGCAACGTAAACATGCTCTATAATGTTACAGTTGGAAACATCTTGTTAATACAAAACACTTCCAACTTATAAGATAACATTATGATTTTTTTAATATAATGTGTTAAAAAAAGTGGATACAACGGAGATCATCGCTCCTTTCTTTTTATCACTTGAAGATTTCAAATCGGATCACTGCAAAAAAATACCTACTAATGATTTTAAGTAATTTCAGAACTTGTTTATCTATTTAAGATCATTTTCACAGATCGGGGTCGACATCGTTGCTGCAGTAGGTTACCTAAAATTTGACTGTCCAGGAATC
This sequence comes from Troilus luridus, assembly GCA_964056705.1. NCBI lineage: Eukaryota > Metazoa > Arthropoda > Insecta > Hemiptera > Pentatomidae > Troilus > Troilus luridus. The sequence goes on from OZ057413.1 coordinate 87,324,559, forward strand.
TCATTTTACGTCCCTCCTGAAGGACGACAAAACTAATCATTTTTACTCCCTTTAAAAATCTGGGGCATAGTAGGTGGTTCTACTAAGCACCATACCACAGGTTCTTATTGCCTACATAGTGGCAATATTTCTTCTATTTAAGTGCTTTATAGATACTTTCTTCTGAAGTATAACTCAAGTATATTGGAGTATATAATACCACGTCACATTTCCTTAACTTAAAAATTTAACCGGAAAGAAGTAAAAACATGTATAAAGAAGTTCTCTCCTAAGAAATCTGAGTTTGTTGTTTCCAAAACACGTAAATTCATTTACTATTCTTGTGTATAATTATACATTCTTATTAGTAAAACAGAAAGCGAAGATATTCAGAAAGAATAAAGAAAAACGATGGGATGGGCATCTTATTGAGTAATGAAAATATAGTGAACCTTAAATAAATAAATAAGAGTAAAGTTGTTAACGTGGCCACGTTGTTGAAAGGAAAAAGGATAGACTTCCAAAGAGGCTGTTGAAAACAGCAAAGGAGAAGGAAAGGAAGACCAAGAAGCAGATGGGAGGATAAAGAATCTAAGGACGCCCTGAAACTAGATATCAGAAATTGGAAAGGGAAGCAACGAATAGAGAAGAATGGAGAAGGAAAATCCAGAAGGCCAAGGTCACCTAGATCTCCCCTAAAGAGTAAGTATGTAATAATCTACGTAAATAAATAATAAACTAATCATGTAAATGTTCAGACGAAAAATGTCAATAAATATAGAAAATATATTTAGTACTGAATTTAATAACGAGTATTGAGATGATAGAGTTCGAATAATTTAACAGAGTAAAAACTTTCTTTAAAAAATGATTTTTTACAATGTTTCCTGATTGGGATTACTAATTTTCCGAGATGTTGAGGACTGACTTAATAAGAGTGAAAACTTAGGATATCCATTATTCACATAAGATTGACGAAAAATGGAAATAGTCCCATTTAGATCTGAGTTGTCCGCTGAAATTAAGCAATTAAACTGTTATTAACAGGCACAAACTAGGAAAGTAAAATACGTGATTTGAATCTTTCATTGACGAGGGAAGGGAAATCATGAATAAATTAAAACATAATAATTATTTAAATGGGGTCGGAGGGTTAATTGTGATAGTAAGGATCGCAAATGCCTCCTTCGAGTAAACTTCAAGTGGAAATAAAGATCCGAAATGTCTCAAATAAATAATCTGAAAATTTTATTTGTATTAATAAATATATGTATTTATTACGATTGCGCGTTTATATTTATATTTATGATTTGAGATGATTATTCACCCCTATTAAGACAAAGATATTACATATTATCTATAAAGACCAGGACATTTTAGAAAGTCTAGACGTTTGAGGTGAGCAGAGCAAGTCGCACGAATTACGAAGTCACTAAAAGACTCCTTGAGGAAAAGATATTCGGACGTAGAAAGTGGATTGACCACTCCTGTGGTGGATGAATTGTGTGGCTGCATGTGACCACAGAATGTTGGGGGTCTGAGATTCGTGAGCGGCAGCACAGAACAGAGAAGACTGACGATCAAACTTGATTCTTCATGAGTTGTAGCGTCATCGAAGAAGTGTTGTTTATTACATAATACTTCTAGCACTGAAACGTAATTTTTCCATATTAAAAAACTAATGGTAATTCAATGAAATTAAATACTCGAAATCTTTCAACCTTCTCCAATACTTTCAAGCCTAAATGATTTAAAAGATGTCTCCAGTAATTTTAGATTTCCTTACCTACCAAAACAAAAAGATAGATTACATAAATGTTCCAACAGGTTAACACAAACACAAGGATTTGTTGAAATTAGATATTTTGTACAATTATATACAGTAGTAATTGCATATTTTAAATATTAAAAAATAAAATTTTGCATTATGGGAAAAATAATTGAAATAAATGAGGGTAGTTATTATCTTGTAACAGTTTAAAAAATTATATATTTTTCATTTTTATGGTACTAATGTGAGTGCAGTATAGAAATTAGCTAGAGAATCCAGTATAATTTTGAGGTCATTCATACTTTTCTAATTTACTTTTCTTTTTTTTTTTTTAATTACTGAACATTTTTTTACGTGCTTAATTTTATTAAAGCTTAATGTTATATAATCTTTTAATACCATAAAATTTTAAAATATTAATTCCAGTATCATATTTGTTTTTTAAATCGATTGCTTAAACGAATTTGGCCAACAAATTTATTAAGTAACCAATGTAATAAGTGAAGTAAGGTATGGTTGTAAATATGTTTTTAGCATTTTTTAAAAATATGTTCCTAAATTTCAATTTGTTGACGAGTATTTGGCATATTGTGAATGTTATGATAATTAATTAAAAACTAATAATAATCATAAATGTGAAAGAAAATTTATCAACCATGAACTTAACGCATTTATGTAATTAGTCCTCAATGTTGTGTATTAATATAAACCTTAAAAGGATTTAAAAGTAATTAAAGATAATTTAATTATCCTTTTTTCTTAATTTTTCGGTTTGCGATGTTCTAATGCAATAATAATTTTTGTGAATTAATTATTTCAAAAATAATCATTTCGATTTTTTCTTTTTTTCCTAATTTTTATTTTACAATATTATTTAATAGAGATTTAGATTAACCTGAATTACTAAAAAGTGTTGTGAACTAGATTTAAAAACCTAACACATTTTAAACATAATAAAAATCGGTTTAAATATGTGTTCAATACATCCTTAAAGAAATTATAATTCAAAATAGGCAGAATCTCTTTCATTTATTTTTTGATCTTTCATTACTTTCCCTTTTTATTAGTTAAATTTTCATTCTGTTATATTATGTTATTGTTCTAACCTCTCAAAATTCAAACAAAGTAATGAGCATGAAGAGATTCCTTTATAGGCATTAACACTACATCGATAAATATAAGTAAAGAATATATTTTATTTACACGGTTATCTACATTCTTGTTTCAAAATATGGGCCTTAATATTTTATTTTTTTAACGAAAATTGAACAGATACCAAGGTTAGTGGTACTGACTTTACTATAACGTCAATACAATGCAGTTTCCTTAACATTTAGACACTTAAATGTCAACTAATTAATTAAGTAATTATATATCACGAACATAAAAAAAAGAGTTTTTTAGTTAACAATAATAATGGATGTATATTAGGAATGTCTTAAATTAAATTCCGTCCTATAAATTATGATAGATAAAGTTTGTTATGATTCATTTTTGAAAATTCTAGCTCAAAAAACTACATATATTTTTAAATAGTTAAAAAATATATTAATTAATCACGAATAAATATAATGAAAAAAGTTAGAAGAGTAAGTTAAATTAGACATAAAAAGAATATTTATTTCTTTATTACAAACATTCATGCTTTATTTAATAAAGTTTAAAACATTTATTACTTTATTTCATTTTATTTTTTATTAGTTGTAGAATATTATTATTATTATAGAATTATTTTAAATATTTTTATTTAAGAGAGAAAGGATATGCCCAGGGCGGGGATACGAACCCGGGTCTCCCACATTTCCGTTGTGGCGCTCTGCCAACTGAGCTATCCTGGTTCGTACCTCAGTCAGGCATATCCATTCCCTTCACTGATCCCATATCCCTTTGTTCTCCCAATTTGAGATGTATACAAGGAGAAGAATGTTGATTGAACATTACTTTAATTAGGATCTTTTTGACTTACATCATTATATATTGTTAGAATTGTTTTTGTTAATTGTTATAATTTTAAATATTTATTAAAAATAAAATAAAATAAATTATAATAATAAATAATGACGTAAGTCAACAAGATCCTAATTAAAGTAATGTTCAATGAACATTCTTCCCATTGTGTACATCGCAAATTGCGAGAGCACGGGGATATGGGATCAGTAAAGAGAAGGATATCTCTGACCGAGGTACGAACCAGGATAGCTCAGTTGGTAGAACACCACAACGGAAATGTGGGAGACCTTTTTCGAATGCCGGCTCTGGGCATATCTTTTCGCTTCAAAATAAAAATATTTATTACTTTAGTGTGAATTACTTCTACAAATTGATTTTGTATGAGACAAAAAAAATTATACAACGTAAGAAAAAAAAATGCAGTCGGGCAATATTTGGTGTTTAAGCAAGGAAAAGAAACGCTTTTATATCTTATGTTAGATGCCTTATATATCTCAATTATTTATATAAATAGTTTTCAGAGATTCCCATATGATATTTTTTATACATATAAGGTGATATAGTAAAAATAGGTCTTTAGAAATTAAGTTTAACTGTGAAGAGTAAAAGAAAAATGGAAATAGGGGTGTGAAATAAAGAAATTATTGAAGAAGAGAATAGTTAAAAAATTACTTCTTGAACACTTGTAAACTTAGGGTGAAGTAGGGATAGAATTGAAAACTTAAAGCAAGAACAGTTGGTAAACGTTCAAACTTTAAATAAAAGAAATAAAGTGTTTAAAATAAATATTTTTTGAATAAGCATTAAATTGAAATGTCAATTAAAGTCCTGAGATAAAGGCTTGAATTGTTTTTCCTTCTTGCACTATATAGAAAACAATACAATCTGAACCGCAGAATACATTTAAATTACAATTAAACAATATGGGAAATGCTCATAATCTATTTTGTAGTTTATAAATAGGCAGGATGTGTAGGAGTAATAATGTAGCCTACACCTATTCCATATATATATATATATATATATATATATATATATTCCAAAAATCTACAGAATCATCATTAATTCAGTTTATTTAGGGTTTTTTTTAATTGTATTTTTGTAATATTTTTTTTATTTCTGACTTCTTTTTTTTTATATAACTTTTCAGACATTTGTATGTTTAAACTGAGATTACTTTTAATTAACTAGAGTAAGATATAGAATATAGAATTACATAAACTGAGGGTATTATATATTAATGATACTTCTTTAGACTCTCGGAATCTACTGATGTGAAAATTGGAAAAAAAACAACAATTATAAAACATATGTTACAGTAAGCTTATACTTCACTAGTAGCAGTAAGTTACATCATTACTCCCATACAGCCTAACTAATTATTTCCCAATATATATATATATATATCCATTTTGTTATGTTTATATTTTTCTTAATCGAGTAATTATTATGTTGATTGATATGTCAGTAATAGAAGGATACTTTTAGGCTGATATAAACATTAAAGGTTCTTCTGACACTTGCATTAATTACGTCGTACGATAGTAGTTTAAGCTTAAACAGTCTTTATTTTATTTTTAAATGTTTTTTTAATTTATTGTTTATTGATATCTTAATAGTATATCAGTCACAATCATCACTGACTGGAAGACGAATGATTATTCCCTTTCACCATTACCTACACGTTATAAGCTTCATCGGGAATTGGCACTTTGTTAAAAGGTTAAAACAAAGTCTTTAATAAATAATGTACACATAAATTATTTGTTCTCTAGAATATTTATCGTCTATACTGAATGATAATGATGATGTCTTCTATATGCAGTCTATAATAGAAAATAAAAATAGCATACTAGTATGTTTTTCTATTCCATAAAATTAGCATCACTTACTACTTTTTCAAACTTGTTATTATAGGAAAGATTTAATACTGAATATTTGTTTCCTAAGGTAAATTATAATATGGTTTTATTACTACACCATAATAACCTTTCAACTGTATCATCAAGGTTGCCTAATTATTATATTTTCTGTTGTTAAGGTTAAGTTATATAAATTTACTTCATTAAGAAATGTAAATATTTGTTTAAACGATTATATTTGAATGTAATTTTTTTCTTCATTCTCTTTCTTTGTGTGTCCCCTTTTAATAGATTTAATTTATATTGTTTACCAGAAGTCCTTCCCTTTGTTTTTATTTTAGACCTAATTTTATTTCTGTTTATTTTAGTACATATGACGTATGGTCAGATTTTTTTTGTTTATATATGATTGTTTTTACAATGCATTAATTGTCCCTGAACAATACGCTTTCTCTCTATCACTCTCTCTCTCTCTCTCTCTCTCTATATATATATATATATATATATATATATATATATATATATATATATATATATATATTTGACTTATACTGGGAATACTAAATTTATTAAGTAAGTTGATAGGTTATTGATATTTAAATTATTGACAGTTCGGTTGACATTTTATATAACTTATAAACTTTAGGAGTATAAATCCACTACTTGGTTCTCGTACAACAACCTTGTTTGGAACATTATCTTGTCGATTAGTTAGTGTCCGTTATCTAGACACGATGTTTCGGTATTTATAATCAATCAATCTTACTGAAACACACGCAGTATAATGAGGAAATAAATCAATTTCTCTAGAGATAACAATTAAAAATGAATACCCCGATTAAAATTTAGGTTATTTAGACACCGCTTGTGTTATTTGTTTATAAAATATCGAATTATAGTAGAAACGAAAATCGAGATACTAAGAACGGTTTAATGACGAGAGCTGAAAAGAAATTTTCTCTCAATTAAGGGTACCAACTTTATAGAAGCAGAGTGAGCCTGGGTTCTTGAACCCCTCATATCATCATACAATATGGAATAGCAAGCAGATGCCTGAAGATTGGAAGTTGGACTTGATATTTTCTATCCATTCAGTAAGTGTTTCTTCTGGTTTCGACCGTGTAGTATATATATGTATGCGATGTATATATTGACATTTTTGACAATTAAAAAAAAGGATAAAGAACAAGTTTAAATTATGAACGCGTAACCTTTCTTAGAGCCTACAACAGCTTATCATGTTTAACACTAAGAAAGATCAAAGCAAAGATGTGTTTATGCCATCAAATCAATCGAATCAAAAGGTTATACCAAGAATAAATATTAAGCGGGCTGTTGATGGATCTTCAAAGAATACACAACAATAATTAAACTGTGTGAACAATAACCGCTTAATTATTATGTGGAGACAACGGAAACGAAAAACTACTTGGTCAGATACAAAAAATCCCTCCACTCAATATAGCTGCCTGCTTAAATTTAACTGTCGCAAAAGTAAAATTTATGAAAGCATCTGTGGCAATAGTGGATAGCTGAGGCCCGAGTTAAAATCCGCCTGTGTCGGATATATTATTTAATATGTTAGCAACTACGGACGGTCGCTGTAGGATCTGCAGACCCTCCTTGAGTTCACCCAGCCTCTATATATTGGATACCTTAAATTTGGGTGGGTATAATAGTGGTTGAGCGTCACCTCGGACAACCGCCACCTCTTTGCAACACCGTTCTTCTAGAATCAGTACAGTCTCTATCACAGATTGAATCCAGGACCCTCCATGGTCTAGAATGGTAAGGATATTTTTGTATATGTTAAATGAGGAACTGGAAAGATCTTAAACAAACTGAAACAATTTCTTGTAACAAGGCTAGATAAATAATATTTTTCATTACTTTCTTCGTATGATTATTGCACATTTTCTTGCAGAAAACGTAGTTATTTATTAAAATAGTTTCAATGAGAATAAAATTAATAAACATAAAGAAATCTATATATTTTTTAAACTTGAAAATAACTCTTCAATGAAATTGCAAGGTCTTGGATACACAGTACATATTAAATACTGTACTGTTTCCAAGACAACGATTGTGTAGCCTGGGGGATTTTTCCAATTGCTATTCTTTATCCTAATTAACGGTACCCGATTTATAGAGGCTGGGTAATTCCTAGGAGGGTCTGTAGATACAACAGGATCCAACCATGGCTGATAGCATATTAAATATTGTATCTACGATAGATGGATTCGAATCAGGGATCTTTATCATCCCAACCAAGCTGACCTACTCCGTTCCCTTTACGAAACTTATGTTCCTCCAAAATAAAATACTGGGAGCGGAGTGTCTCAGTGGTAGAGCACTGAGTTGCCATGCCGGAAATCCTGGTTCAAATCCCGCTGCAGACCATGACTTTTATTTAGTCTGTTTGCAGCGGGAGATGGATCATATAGGATCTAGGACCCTCCTGGGGCCCACCCAGCCTCTATAAAATATTATAAAAAAAGGGTACCCAAAGTAAGGGGGAAAAATCAGGCGGTTGGGCGTGACCTAATACAAGTCACCTTGCAGAACCGTTGTGAAAGAAACAGTATAAAAAAATAAAATAAATAAAATACCCCTACATTTCGCTACAATCACTATATGACACTTGACCTACTACAAATTTAAAATTAATCCTTAATAATGTTTTGTAATAGACTCTTTGTAAAATTACTATTTTTAACTAATGAAAAATGCTAAAAATAAAAATGACTAATGAAATAGTAATAATATAAAAATCATCATTATTGATTAAAAAAGAAATATTAATACCTCTGACCAACATATTTTAATTTCTCAATTAGATTTTATAATAAGGCAAGTAATTTTCAACCATCTTCAAGAATCCTATCTTCAATAACATGATAAAATTGTTAAATAGATATCATACAATCATAACACTGGTGTTTCTACATATAATCTTAACATTTCCAGTTAGTAGCATCGACAGTTTGTTTTATGATAAGGTCGTATCATATGGCAGTAGTATTGTTAGGACCATCTCGAGTACAGTAAGTGTTCGTATCTACCAATTGTTTATGAGAGGAACTGTCATACAATTCTGAGGTAATTAATTTTTTTTTACTAGCGCCAGTATTATTCTGTACCTGTTTTTCCATTTTTATATACTTTTTTTTTTTTTTAGTAATTATAACATAGATGGTATAAAAATGTGTAAACTCCATCTTATGATTTAGTTCGCTGTTTTAGAATCTAACATTGAAATCGATTCCTCAAGGGGAAAGTTCTTAAAATATTACCGATGGTTAAAGTATTAAAATAAAAAAAAGGTAAAAATAAAGATTCTAACATGTAAGAAAGAAATTAGTTGACTGTAGGCACTATAATAGGATGTAATTAGTAGGGGGTGCAGTCAAGAAAACACGCAAAAATAACAGGATCCAAAAAACAGGATCCAACCATCCATCCAACAAAAAAAAGTTTCTTTCTGCCCGAGCAGCCACTCCTATTGGCCCTGAAGATGACCTACATAGTAGGTCGAAACGTCGGCACTTAAAATAAAATAGTTTCACCTATTTTTGCGTGTTTTCTTGACTGCACCCCCAACTAATTACATCCTATTAAAGATTCTAACCATTAAACTTTATAACAGTTAAAACCTTTTAATATTCTAAAGAGGATATCACTACCAATGTATGAAGTTGGATGTGGAAAAATAAGAAAATATCTAAATACTTTCACGGTAGCAAATTAACTTACTTTTCGGGAAGCAATTGTTAATTGAGATGTCATTTTTGTAAGTGGTATAAGTCCATTATTTCAAATTTGCGATTCTTAAAGAGTGACGTATTAAACCAAATTCACCTTTTAAATTTTATTATGAACTAATAACCGTTAAAACCAATTAAATGAATAAACGATTTTTATTTTTATCCAAATGGACTGAAAAATAACACTAAAAATAACACCTCAATTTGTCCAATTGATATTTTTAACCAAAATGGTCTTCAAAAGATAGATATCAAACATTTATAAGCTCTGTGGAGTTTTTAAATAAATAAAATGAGGATAATGTATGTGTTGCAAATGGAAGCAAACTGAACAGAAGGAAGACTGATAAAATGCGAATTACACCATTTATGATTCTAATGAACCTCTATAAATCAATGTATGGAATTGGGTATGGAAAAAATAAGAAAATATATAATTGGTTTCACACTAGAAAAAAATATTTTTTCTCGTTTTGCGGGAATTTTAAGTTCTCCCCTCAGAGGGGAATGAATGTAAAATCCATCTTAAGAGTTAGTTAGCTGTGTTTTACTGAGAAGAATTATTTTATATAAATATTGATTTATCATTCGTTGTGACTATTCACTTATAACTGGTATAAACGTCGACTTTAATTAATTAGTTTTTTTTATTGTTTTAATTTTTAATTAGGTATGTTTATTTCGTATATTTTATATTGTAAAATTGTCGGATGCTTTCATTTGTAATGATTTCAGATTAATATAATCAATTATTAAATATTAACTTACAAATGTTTAGTATTGAGTGAATGATTCAAGTAGAATCAACGTTGTCAGTGAATATGGCTAACTTTAATATCTTAATCCAGATACGTCCAATCAAATTGGTGTAGTAATAGTGTAGTGTGGACAACATTCTAATAATATATTCCAAATTTCAATCATCTAAGGCGAAGGTTAATAAACGCTATCGTGATATGTATGAAAATTCAACTTAACCACTAATTCAGTAGGGACTCAACAGATCTAAACAGAGAAACAACAAATGATTTGTAGAAAGGAACTTAATTTTTCAAAGCTGAGAGCTTCGAAATTCAAAATTGAGTACAAAACTTCTTTCTGGAAAGTAGACTTTAGTTAAAGGCGTATGGTATCGAAATTTCGTAACTATATGGATAATTTATCTTGTTCACATATTGTTCTTTCAAAAGAGCGAGGTCATGGAAACAAATTAATTTTATAGATGTATTCAAAAGTTCGAACAATCGCTATGCACCTTAACCAAAATTATTTGCTCAAAGCCCTCAATTATTCACATATAAAAAAAATGTCATCATGAATTCATCAAAAATCCCAATTTCCCAACAGGGGTGTTCGAAAGTTCAATGTGAGTTAAAAAAAAATAAACATTGGTGTATTGCTAATGCAAAGCATTCATATTGTAATGGTGGTATTGAAATTATTTTGTTAATACAAAAGCTTAAATTTTTTTGATTTTAACTTATGCCATTAATGAAATGATCCTGTGGTGCAGTCAATGATTAAACAAAATTAGAAAACTTATTTTATTGTAACAACGTTTCGGGCTAAGATGTAGGCAATCTTCAGGACTGGGAAAAAGAAACCGAAAATAGCTATACAAAGCATTGCATTACAAGGGGTGAATAACAGTTTCTTTTTCCCAGTCCTAAAGATGGCCTACATTTTAGGTCGAAAGGTTAGCAAAATAAAGCAAGTTTTATTATTTTATGAAATTATTGACTGCATCCCCTGGCCATTTTAGTCCTTCATTATAATTATCCAGTCAACCATTTTCCATGAAAATATCAGATATATTGTTCCTGAATTGAAATCTTCAACCAATACTGTAATATAAAAATATTATTATTTTGGAGAGAAAAGATTTTCTCCGGACCTACCAATTGAGCTACCGGAGTCGCTTCCCAGCATGGACAAATCTGTTCTCTTATCTGATCTCATAATTTTTTCTCTTCAAAATAAAAATATTAAAAATTTTTTTTTTTTTTTATTATTTATTTATTGCTATTTACAACTATATTACAGTAATATAACAAGTAAATTGGCTGAGTGATACATAATGACATGATCTAATGGCAAGTAGAGAAACTACCCACTGGTAGTACTCAAATCGCATGTTCAACTAAGAAGGTCACGTGGCCATCTTCTTTTCAGACGCCTCGGAGGATTATCGGGAATTGAAGAGGAAGCTAGGTTTGAAACTAGAGGGATTGAGTGGAAATGAAGTTTGTTATGAAAGGATAGATACCGGGATCGGGCCAGATCAGCAACAAATGGGACATTAAGGTCGTTATGGATGACTATATTCTTAACAAAATAAGGAGCGTTGAGGATTTTATGAAGGATTTTGGATTGTAGGGATTGGATACGAGAAGAATTCGATGGCTTAGTGGAGCCCCAAAGCTCTACTCCGTAAGTCCAAATAGGTAGTATGATGGTCATGTAGATGAGTCTTTTGTAATTGATTGGGAGCTTAGAGCGTTTGTCTAGTAAGTGTTGAAGTAGCCTGAAACGTCGAGCGGTTTCTTGTCTTTTCAGTCTTGTATGAGGATTCCAGGTTAATCGTTTATCGAGATGCAACCCTAAGTATCGGATCTGTTCTACAGGCACAAGTGGGATATTATTAAAGGATACTGAAGGGCAGGAAGTCATTGGTTTACGACGTAAGGTAAAAGTGATTTGATGGGATTTTTGATAATTTATTTTAATTCTCCAGTTCTGGCACCATTCTTCAAGATCAGTGATATGGGATTGGAGGCTTTGGGATACTATAACTGGATTGGTATTGACTGGTAATACACATGTATCATCAGCATATGTGGTAAGGATAGTATTAGGATGAGGTGGGATGTCAGCTGGATAAACTGTATAAAGGATTGGGCCAAGGATACTACCTTGAGGATTTAAAAATTAAAACAATTAACAGAAAATTATAATATAAAAATAGCTACTGTAGGCTTAATTTTGAACGAGGGAAATTCGTAAAGTACTAAAACTCATTCAATAATTTTTTTTATTATTAAACGGTCGCAAGATTATAGAAATAATCAGATTTCCTAAAAATATCAGGCAATGTTGTTGTGCCATTAAGCGATGATAAATTTTTCTCATCTCTCCTTCCTACGCCTATTTCCAGTCAGTGGATCGGCAAAAAGATCTGAAGGCCTTCCTGCTCCTAACTCTTAGCCCATATAGTTGGTGCCTCAGTTCACAGGGTCGAGGGAAAAATAAGGTCGATGGAGTGTGATGGTGACCACATCAACTAGCGATAACCGTATATCAAGGGACATTACGCCCTTAGCCAGTATTGGACAGTTTACTCCCGAAGGACAAAATTGTGTTTGTGCTAAGATAGATCCATTTTCGTACAGCATTTTGTCTTACTTAATGTCGACACTTGTAGCTATCAAGTACTTTGAGAGGACAAATAGCATTTTTTATAACTTGTTGGGGAGCGGAGTGGCTCAGCGGTAGAGCGGAGAGGTGCCAAGCCGAAAGTCCTGGATTCAAATCCGGCTGCCGGCAAGACTTCTAATCTGTTAGCAGCCGGATATGGACCCCATGTGATCTAGAACCATCCATGGGTTCACCCAGCATCTATAAATTGGAGTTTTACTGGTCTCTGGATCCAGTATTTTATGTCAATCCATGTAAAAAAAGTTGTAAAATCTTTACGATTGTAATTCGAATTTTTCATTAAAGAAATACTTATTATCAAATTCTTAAATTTAAATTTCGTTTGTCTTTTAAATTTTACTTTTTGAAATCTCAGTCGTAAACCAAAGACTTCATGTCCTCCTGTATCGTATAATAATCCTACTGATTCCTGAAGAACAGGTCTGGTACTTCGGAGTACATGTTGATAAACGCTTAACTTGAAATCCTCATACTAAACTGAAACCATAAGAAACAGCTCGCCGTTTCGGGCTACTTCACGATTTACTAGACGAACGCGATAAGCTCTCAATTAATTACAATAGACTCATATACATGGCAAACATTAGACCCATCTGGACATACGGAGTAGAGCTGTGTGGCTCCACTAAGCCATAGAATTCCTCTCGTATTCACTCCTACAATCCAAAATTCTTCGTAAAATCCTCAATGCCCCTTACTTTGTTACGAAAAAGTAATTCATAATGACCTTAATATCCCACGTCTTTGTTATTTGGCCCGAATCCGATATCAATCTTTTTATGACAAACATTATTTCTACTCAAACCCACTAGTTCCAAAACGAGCAACCTCTACGATTCCTGATAATCCTCCGAGCGCCTGCAAAGAAGACCGTCGCGTGACCTTCTAAGTTAAACTTTTTATTTGAGTACTACCACTGGGTAGTTTCTCTACTTATCTTTTGTCATGCCTATATGTACCCTTCATTCTATGTAATTGTTGTATTAGTATAAAACAGGTTCATAAAACAGGTTATATTTTAGGAAAAAATGCATTAATAAATACTCCAACTGCTTTTTTAAATCCAATAACCATGTGACAATATTCTTTAAGCTGTTTCTATAAGTAAAGATAAAAAAACATGTACCACAATAACAGGTGAAGGGTCCGGTACATGATAGAGGCAGTACTGTTGTGCAAGGAGGTGATTTGATCTGGATCACTCTCAACCACCAGCTTCCCCCCCCCTGATTTTGGGTACCCACTTTAACGAGGCTGGGTGAGCCCCAGGAGGATCCTAGATCACATATGATTCATCTCCGGCTGCAAACAGACTAAATAAAAGTCTTGCCTGCTGCGGGAATTGAACCAGGATTTTCGGGATGACAACTCAGAGCTCTACCACTGAGCCACTCTTCTCCGGTTTCTATAGGAGATATGAAGAGAGGAAGAGAAGATAGGAATGCAAATACACTAGGAGATGAATATCGTCAATTTCCAGTAGTGGAAAGACATCAAAGAAAAAAGTCAAATAACCCCAAACAAATGATGAAATCTGACTTTCTTTTGTTCTTAAATTTCACTTTTCGCCTCCATTTTTTAATTAAAAATAATTACTTTACGCTCATAAATGGCTGTTGAAATAATGATGGCATTTTCTTCAATACTTTTTTCGTTTAGTTATAATAGGTTGGGTAGTAAGTAATTACGGATTTTCCCAATATTGAACTCTCATATATCTAGTGCTACTATATCAATGAAGGCATATATCGCTGTAGCGCGATAGAAAAGTGACAATGGATCATTCTAGATATAATAATATAGATATAGCGTCAGGATTAAACTCAATCAAAAGTTACTGCGATTCGTGTTATTATTTTGTATAGAAATTGTGATATTAAATTGTACATATAAATTGTAATATCATTAAAGTGATGATTCTTATATTGAACGCCAGGGTCAGATTTTGCTAGTTTTCGTTCCGGAAATTTCGATGTTAATGATGAACCCTAGCTGAATTGGAAAAACGAATAAAATCATTTAAAAACGGGTTAGAATATAGCTAGGAAATTTGCTGGCCGCTTAAAAAATAATGAAACATATGCCTGTAAAATAGCATTGTTTTTTTATAAAAATTAAAATTATTACGTATTAGTGCTCACCATCCCCTCCCCTAACTATAAATAAATATAGATATTGTTCATTATTTAATTACTAGTAATTGTATCACATTAGGACTTACTATGGGTTTTAAATTGTGGCGTTTTATAGTATTTATATTTCATATAAAAATTGTTGGTATGTTGGTATATACATAAGATTTCTTCTTCCACAATTTCGTTGCATAAACATTAATAAGCTCGATTTTTAAAAACTTTTCTGAAGTTAAAACTAATTTCGGATTAATTCAAATATAATAACATTTTATAGTAACTCTTGGAGAACAAACAGAACTTTGAAAAGCATAGTAGAACTAGTTCCATTGTTCGTCAAAAATAATATATTTTTGTTATAGTCATGAAAAATAAAAAGCATAAAAGAAAAATTGAAAAACTATATATATATATATGTGTTACTATAATTTATTTATTTAATTTTTTTGTTAATTGTTACAATTTTTAAATATTTTTATTTGAAAAGAAAAGATATGACCAGGACCGGGATTCGAACCTGGGCCTCCCACGTAGCCGTCGTGGTACTTAACCAATTCAGCCATCCTGGTTCGCTTCTCGGTCGGACATATCCTTTCTTTCCACTGATCCTATATCTCAGTGTTCTCGCAATTTGTGATGTATACACGGGGAAGAATGTTCATTGAACATTACTTTAATTTGGATCATCTTGCCTACGTCATTATATATTATTATAATTTATTTATTTAATTTTTTTGTTAATTGTTACAATTCTTAAAAATTTGTATTTGAAAAGATAAGATATGACCAGGACTGGAATCCGAACCCGGGTCTCCCCGGGCATCCCCTCCCCTAACTATAAATAAATATAGATATTGTTCATCATTTAATTACTAGTAATTGTATCACATTAGGCACCTACTATGGGTTTTAAATTGTGGTGTTTTATAGTATTTATATTTCATATAAAAAATTTTGGCATGTTGGTATATACATACATTTCTTCTTCCACAATGTTGTTGCATAAACATTAATAACCTCGATTTTTAAAAACTTTTCCAAATTTCGGAT
The DNA here is from genome assembly GCA_964056705.1 of Troilus luridus. Classification (NCBI taxonomy): domain Eukaryota; kingdom Metazoa; phylum Arthropoda; class Insecta; order Hemiptera; family Pentatomidae; genus Troilus; species Troilus luridus. Next base: position 87,340,502 of record OZ057413.1, read on the forward strand.
TAATTCAAATATAATAACATTTTTTAGTAACTCTTGGAGAACAAACAGAACTTTGAAAATCACATTAGAACTAGTTCCATTGTTCGTCAAAAATAATATTATTTTTTTATAGTCATGAAAAATAAAAAGCATAAAAGAAAAATTGAAAAACTATATATATATAAATATATATATATATATAAATATATACATATATGTTACTATAATTTATTCATTTTATTTTTTTGTTAATTGTTACAATTTTTAAATATTTTTATTTGCAAAGAAAAGATATGACCAGGACCGGGACTCGAACCCGGGTCTCCCACGTAACCGTAGTGGTAACTAACCAACTCACCCATCCTGGTTCGCTCCTCGGTCAGACATATCCAATCTTTTCACTGATACTATACCTCAGTGTTCTTCTTTTATAGTGAAGTGTTTTTCTCCTTGTTACTAGGAGAACTTAAGTTCTCAGACACAGCAGGGAATGATTATGCTCGTGACGCCTTTGGCTATAGACTTTTTTAGTGCGATCGTCTCAATATCCTAATTAATGTAGTAAACCCGTAGGAAAGTAATAAAAAATATTAACACATCAACGTTCTATGACGAACAAAATGAAGTCTGCGGAGTATGTCCATGCAACTTTATTAATATTCCGATCCCCATAAAGAGTCCTAGGACGGACTGCAATAACTACAGCGGAATCTCACTCCTACCAACTTGCTATAAAATATTTTCATTGATCCTAACTAGTATAATTACGGAATTCGCCGAGGAAATTATCGGAGATTATCAATATGGTTTTAAACGAAACCGTTCAATTATCGATCAGATATTTTTCTTACGCCGAATACTAGAGATAACATTTATACACAATGGTGTCGTTCATCAGCTTTATGTCGATTTAAAAAAAAATTATGATTCCATCGACCGTCAGATTATGTATAACGCATTCATTGAACATGGTATACCAATGATGTTAGTTAATCTGATAAGGATGTGTATGATCGAAACTTTCGATAAGGTTAGAATCGGTAATAGTTGAGGTTCGTTCAGGTTTAAAACAAGGTGATTCGTTATCACCTGTACTATTCAATTTAACACTCGAGTACGTTATTAAAACGGTGAATTACAACGAAAGAGGTTTGAATTTGAATATGAATAGTAAAATATCCATCCTAGGGTTTGCGGACGATTTGGTACTGTTGGGTGATGACGAAGAAACTATAAAGCTAAATACACAAACGTTAATGAATGCTGCTAGGAAATAGGGCGGGAAATAAATTCGGATAAGACTAAGTATATGGTCAGTAGGAGGAAAGGGCGACATTTTGGTGATATTGTTGTAGGAGGAAACATGTGGAGATGTTTAAGTACTTATGGTCAATGGTAACTGGAAAAAACGAAATTCAAGATGTAATAAAGGCGCGACGAAAGGCGGGATATGCTTGTTATTATTCGGTCTCGAAAATACTAAGCACGTGTCTTTTGTCCCGAAATCTAACAATCAGAATTTCTAAAACAATTATCCTTTCATCTCTTCTCTACGGATGTGAAACTTGGCCACTAACGCAGAAGGATGAACAATCTTCAGGTATTCGAAAATTAGGTGTTACGTAGAATATTCGGTCCAAAAAAGGATGAGGCCGCTGGGGAGTATAGGAGATTACATAACACGGAATTGCGAAGCATGTATTCAGTAAATATTATTCAGGTGATAGCGTCGCGAAGATTAAGATGGGCATGTAAAGTTTCTGGGCTTAGTAACGAACGAATTCCCAAGATGTTAATTGGCGCTGTACCGACTGGGGAGCGTCTGAGGGGTAGACCGAGGCGTAGGTGGGAGGATTGCGTTAGGAGTGATCTAGCGGGTTTGGGTGGTGCTCCGTGGACAGAGGTTTATAAACATAGATTGGTGGTATCGGCATCGAGCCTTCTGGGTCGCTAAGCCTATTATTCTTATTATGACTCTCTGAATATCTTTAAATATAATGATGAAAGTAGATTTTTTTTGCCGAAATAAAAAGTAAAATATTAATAGTAGTTTAAAAAAACCCTGAAAGATACGCGTTTTAGCCATCCGAACTAGAAACTAGATAATGAATTATTGTTAAAACAATTATATAACACCCTTTAAGAGAAAACAAAACTACTAGCAAAACTAAAAGTCGAACAAAATTTTTAAATAAGTTTAATATAAAAATAGTGATGAGCAGAAGAAATCATTATAAATTTTCTGAATCTATAAGTCAATTTTACGATAAACTGATTTTTTTGTTCTTCACAATATTCGTAATTTAAACTTGACTAATATTTTCAGCTATGGCTTTAGGTTTTCTATTATGGCATCATTTTTTTATTTCCTGTATATCCGCGATTCCGGGTTCACGAAATACTTTGGAGCTGACGGTATGTGGAAGAATGACTGGAGAGACTGAAAAACCTGATGAATCGTTTCATTAGATACGTCTTCAGTGTTCTCAAGTGCTCTGGAGTCTTTTGCTGGTATGCCGAATTAAGGTGCCTTTCCGACTCTAATACTTTCTTGCTATTTCCACTTCCAAGTCCTTGGAACAACAACCCCGCCCTATATATTTTATCTTCTCTTATGTTCTCTCTTTTCTCCGCATTCCTTTGTCACTCAGAAGTTAACCTTCCTATTCAAAATTTTTCCATGGAAGAGCGTCACGTGGTAAATAATTCATTTACAGTAATGGATTCGTGAATCCCACTCTTCAATAAAGTCCTATATAAGAAAAGATTGTGCCATATAAGAAAGCTCTAATACATTTGTTAATATTTTCGCCCAAGCAATAATATTCATATTTCTTTAATATTTTATGATATATATTGGTATAAATGGCAGTTAGGATCAAAATACTGTAACCTACGAATTGTTTCGATTTTTTCCCCCTACGTTGCTTAAACGCGTCCTTGTTAATAACACCAATCTTGTTTAAAACTTCTTAACTAACCTAAGGTTTTAGTGTAATAGTGTTAAGTTTGGAGGTATAAATATTCTATTTGATTTTGGGATGCCAGAGTAATTATTTACGATAATCAATCAAATGATTATTTCTTTAAACATCCTACCTTTATTTAACATTGGATTCTTTTCCAGAGATTGGTTGTGTGTTTACCAATTTACAAATCAGTCAACTCAATACGTTAATTAAACCATCAATATAGCATTTATAAATACATCGTGCATCTGGATTAAGCAAGCATCAAAATAATTATAATGAATATACTTTATTAGTACATTTTCTTATTTCAAATATCATTTAATACATAATTACTATTAACGGCACCAATAGTCTCTCGAGGGAGACTTATTGGTACACATTTCCTTATAATATAAAAATATAAATATCTTGAATAATGTTAGTTGACCTTGTGTATCTGGGGATGAAAATGGCCCGGGTAGAGGTCAATGATTGAATTTCTTAATTAATAAATAGAGATTAACTTTTTTTTTTTAAACCAACGTTCCAACTCCTATTGCATATTTCCTTCAGGGCTTTTGATGGGATAGCAAGAGAAAAAGGGAGGTCACAAGAAAGTATCATACAAGAAATAATGATAATAAACATTATAAAAAACTGTTTTCCGCGTATCCCAAGCATCTGCTACCACTCACCACACATTTTTATACATAGCTAATAATTTATCTAATCTACGTAATAAATATGTCGAACTCATATCACGATAAATTCTTAATTGAAATGAATTTATGATTCATCTATTCCTCAAGGTAGTATCCTTGGCCCAATCCTTTATACAGTTTATTAAGCTGACATCCCAACTCATCCTAATACTATCCTTACCACATATGCTGATTATACTTGTGTATTATCAGTCAACGCCAATCAAGTTATTGCATCCCAAAGCCTCCAATCCCATATCACTGATCTTGAAGAATGGTGTCAAAACTGGAGAATTAAAATAAATTCTCAATAATCCCATCAAATCACTTTTACCTTACGTCGTAAACCAATGACTTCCTGTCATTCAGTATCCTTTAATAATACCCCACTGGTGCCTGTAGAACAGATCCGATACTTAGGGTTGCATCTCGACAAATCCTGTATATGATAACACATAAATAAGAATAACTTATTTTTTAATAGCGCCGACTTGTTGGGTTGGACTTGTTCTAAACGCTCCAGTAGCAATGTGTATTCGTTTGTGATGCATAGAATCAAACTTAGCTGAAATATTTTTACGAGTGAAGTCATAAGCATAACTTCCATAGTCTATTTTGGAACAGACTGAATCTTGATATACTTTAAGCAATGCTGCTCTGTCTGCTTACTAGTTTGTTCCACTAAGTACTCAACCTTTCTTTCAGTGACCTGATTCAATTAAAATTTACATATTTTAATTTGGCATCTCCAAGATATAGTTCCGGTGATTGAGGTGTATTCCATTTTCTACTAAAGTGAATACGCTTTTTTTTTTCTTTTAAAAATGTATTCCAGCTGATTTGGACTAATCATCGATTCGATTTAGCGAATATTGTAGTTTCCCTTTGGTAGAAGGTACAGCAGGATCGTCGACGTAAAGCACTACTTTAATTCCTAGGCGGATTCTGTCCCAATTCATTAATGGACAGAAAGAATAGAGCTGTACTTAACACAGATCCTTTAACACACATCCCGGTTCACGTTGCTTGGATAATGATCCTCGTATACAGATATAAAAACACCGATAAGGTAGGAATTCTGGGATTTATTGACTAACTCTATCTCTAAATCCTGTGGAAAGTAGTTTTGATAAGATAGTGTATATATTCGTCTTATCAACGGCTTTTTTCATTACTAAAATGCCATCATTCGAAATAGGGATGCCGAGCCTTTACGATGTCAGATTCATCAAAGATCTCTCTCATGATTATATTTTTTTGATAGGCGGAATTTAGGAGTCCATTTCCAGCATCGTCCGATTACCCATAGCAGCATAAAGAGGCGTTAAATAAATAAACAAAACAGGGTTACTAAGGATACATTTATTATGCATATGTTTAATGTGCTTTAGTTGTTCATTGGGACTGTAAATGTAAAAGTATATTTAAAAACTTAATAGATGGTTAATGCCACAATAATTTGCAAAAAAAGACACCATGAAAAAGGTCATCAAATATTTTCTATTTAAATCTATTACCTTTTCTGTAATAGAAAAAAATAAAGTAGGTCAGCTGAGAAAAGATTTATGCTAACCCCAAACAGAGAAAATGTTTGCTATCCCAAAGAGACATTTGCATCTTAGCAACCTCGAAGCTGTGGAAGGGATTTCGCATCAATATTCGATAAATGTCTGCATCCGTCGACATACAGACCCGCCTCCATGCAGCCTAAGACAATGAAGGTTTAATGGCATTATACTCTAGAAACGGACTTTACTTATTAAAAAATTCTGTATATTTCTAAAATTGATTTGTCAGAAAATTTATTTAATGCAATTTACAACTGTATTATAACATTAAAAGTTAAATATAATGCCAGGAATGATACATAATGGCATGAATAATTGCACGTAGAGAAACTACCTGCCATTCATTACACTTTGGGCATTGGGGAGTGGAGTGGCTCAGTGGTAGACCTCTGAGTTGCCATGCCGGAAATCTAGATCCTAATTCCAATACGGGTAAGACTTTTATTTAGTCTATTTGCAGCCGGAGATGAATCATATAAGATATAGGACACTCCTGGGGCTCATCCAGCCTCTTTAAAATATTATACAAATAAAAATCTGGCGGTTGAGGGTGACCTGGGACAATTCACCTCCTTGCAGAACCGTTATCCATGAAACAGTACAGTCTCTACCATGTACTGAACCCCAACCCCGTTCGCGGGTAGTAGTGGTACAGCTTTTTGAGGAAAAACTACCCAGTGGCAGTAATCAAATAACCAATTCAACTTAGAATATTACGATGCCATCTCCTTTCAGACGCCTCGGAGGATTATCGGGACTTCAAGATGTAGCTAGGTTCGAAACTAGTGGGTTTGAGTGGGAATAAAGTTTTTCATGAAAAGATTGGTATTGGGTTAGGACCAAATCAGCTACAAATGGTACATTGAAGTCATTATGGATGACTTTCTTCGTAACAAAGTAAGGAGCATTAATAATTTTACGAAGGATTTTGGATTGTAAGGATTGGATACAAGAGAAATTTGATGACCTCGTGGAGCCCCAAAACTCTACTCCGTAAGTCCAAATAGGTCTTATAACAGTCATGTATTGAAGTCTGTTGTAATTAACTGGAAGCTTAGAGTGTTTATCTAGGAAGTGTTGAAGTAGCCTGAAATAGCAAGCAGTTTCTTTTCGTTTCAATCTAGTATTAGGAAAAGAATCATTCTTTTCCATGTTCCATTTATCTTAAGAAACGATTAATTTAGGTCGAGTTTGTCAAGCTAGATGTTAAATTCAATTTAAAAGTTCTACACATGAGACAAATGTTTACCGAAAGTCTTTTCCCTTTTTCGTGAGGCATTTGTGGGAAATTGGTTGAAAGAATCTTTGAAAACTCTACTCCACCCCTTAGCCGTTGAGTATAGGAATTATTCAATTACTTACAAGTACGTAACTTAATTACCCGGCTAGCTTACTTGGTAAACAATTTCCTCATCAGTATTATCAAATTTAATAGCCTTGAAGACCCGATAAACCATGTTATCCCCCCCCCACAGGAAGTTAACATGGCTCCACTCAATATAATAAAGGAACACTGTTTGTAACAAAGTTCCCTCTGCAAATTTTATAGCTTCGGAGAGCAAGCCTGGAGGTCCCTTACAAACAAAAATATCCCAAGACAAAGTCTTCACTAGTCACCCGAATCGGATTAATCAAGACTTGCGAATCATTTAATTTAATTTAAAGGAGGTAAAGTAATATATTTTTCAATATGAATTAAACATTAATATTGAATACCATTGAGTAGTATATTTTGTTAGCCATTTGAAAAATAACCGTATACAGACATTTTTTTAAAGTTTACTTCTTTTAATGATATCCCACTGACTTCTGTTCAGCTAATCCTATAATTTGGACCACATCTAACCTAATTAAACTGAGGTTGCTTGGAATCCTCGTATTAGACTGAAGAGACAAGAAACTGCTCGCCGTTTCAGGTTACTTCAACACTTACTAGACAAACGCTCTCAACGCTCCCAATTAATTACAAGAGACTCATATAATAGTCACTATAAGACCTATTTGGACTTATGGAGTGGTGCATTATGGCTCTACTAAGCAATCGAATTCCTCCTGTATCCAAGCAGATTACTAAAATCATTCACGACTCCGTCTTTCCTCCGCAGTATCGATTATTGATTATCGGAATATTCAGTTGATTCGGCCATCTTTTCAGAAATGTCTTGTTCTTTCATCCTGACAACATATCCAGCCCATTTAAGGAGATGAATCTCATAATGGCCTGTTCTCTGGTCAGTGCGTATAGCCTCCGTTCCTCGGCTTCCTGTCCCCGCCTACTTTCACTGGATCATAGATTCGATGTAATATTTTCCTCTCAAATACAAGTTCATAATGACAGTTAGAATATCTATAACCGTTACTTTCGTTAATGACTTTATAATTGTATAAATATTTCCCACGTTTTGAAACAAAATCGTACGTTATTGAACAAAAGATTAGTATTAAGATCATTCGGGGCATTAATGTGCTGGCCAACAGAAAATCCATTGTTGAGTATACTGCGAAAGCCGTTACTGTACATTAATATATTTATTAATTGGAAGCAACATTTTTTTTTAATAGTCAATCAACAATCATTTGCTACAAGATATAATAAATCCTATTTTTGTTTATATATAAATCTCTCAAACAAATCCCACTGAAAGTTGAATTCATCTGAAAGGAAATAACGGTAGAAAAAATCAGATTGCAGATTGCGAATCCAACTAAGAACGATCGCCCTGAAGAAGCATTCTATAATTCACATCGTACAGACAATATCACTCTATTAAGGGTCTTAGTTATATACAATTTGACGATCTCGAAATCAATTATATTTTAACATAAAATCAAAGTGATCACCTCCGTAACAAATCAGCTATAGGAATCAAGGAACCATAATAATCTTTTACCCTTGGTTTCTCTGTCGTCTTACGAAGCATGAGATCAGAAATCAACAGAGCATCTATATGCCTCATTTAACAATTTTCTAATAACTGAGGTAGATTTAATCAAATTGAATTGGAATTTTTCGTTCTCTAGTTTAATAATAATTTACAAAGAAATAGTTTTGGTTTAAAATTAAGTTAATTAGTTATTAAGAATAATTTTGTTTTGCATATCGCTTTTCATCATTATTGTTATGAACCAATATCCCATTGTTTTAGTTCAAAGTGTATATCTAGAAATAAACGTTTAAATTTTAATTATAAATAAAATAAACAAGATAATATATAAAGTTCAAATTATATATTTGACAGACGTTTTAGGAGTTCAATGACGTATATACGAACAAAATTTTATATATAAATATAGAGATAAAGAAGATACATTTATCTATTATCTATATCATTTTATCAATTTATATAATTATTTGGATATGTCGAATGTTATAAAATAGTAATAATAGTTATTGTAAACATCACTGAAATGTAATGAAAATACTCACTTCGATATTGCACTTTACAAATTTGGACAACATATAATTATTAATAAATAACACACTGATTTATTAATTCTATAATTTCAATTTAATAATAACACTATGCTATAATGAAAGTAATGAATTTGCAAGCAGATTTGTAGGTTCTTATCTCCAGTTAAAACAATTTTTTTTTAAATCAGGAAATGTAAAATTTTCTTTTAGTTCGATATTCTAGCTTACTCACTTCCTTTTTTTGCGAAGGTCGGAATTCATTGCCTGCTTATTCGAGTAACCCCCGAGATTGGATCAATGGGTGTAATCGACAGTAACATGACAGTGAAGGACGGATTTAGTTAATTTAGCCCACATTAATACCCTCGTGGGCAAGATGGCCCTTATTGGATCTAAACATTTCCACCTCTTTTTTTTTTAACACCTTTTTTCGTACATGGGCCTACCCTTAGTGGAGGTAGGGGAAAATAGCTAATTAAAATAGAGAATTTATTTATTTTGTGTTTATTCCTTAATTTTCTGAGCGGAGTGGCTCAATGGTAGAGCATTGAGTAGCCATGCAGGAAATCCTGGTCCAAATCCCGCTGCAGGCAGTTACTTTTATTTAGTCTGTTTGCGGCGGGACATGGATCATATGGGATCTACGACCCATCTGGGGCTCACCCAGCCTCTATTAAATATTATAAAAATAGGGTGCCCAAAATAAGGGGAAAAACCTGGTGGTTGGGCGTGACCTAGGACAAGTCACCTCCTTGCAAACCCGTTGTCCAAGAAGCAGTACAGTCTCTATCATGTACTGAACCCTAGACTCGTTCACGGGTCGTAGTGGTTACAGGTTAGGTTTTTTCCTTAATTTTCGTATGCAATTGCGCATCCAGCTAATTTGATCCAAGTGTTTATTTTTATCTTTGCTTCGCTACAGGATCATCAAGTTTTGGAAATGGAAATGATGAGCAGGTCTCTTGGTCATTGTCTTTTTAATATTTTCCTAACAAACCCGGGTAGCAGGGAGTAAGATGTTCTGCATGTTTTGAAATAAACCAAGGAGCATTAATTATTTTTCTTCAAATTTTGGACTGCGTTTTTTGTACGTTGTGTATATGGATGTGTTTTGCTAAACCCCAATGTTCTGCCCCATATGTCCGAATAGGTCTTAGTGTACTGCTATAGATTAGTCGTTTGTTTCATATGTCATAAGTGAAGATCTATAGTACAGAGGATGTGAAAGTTTTTTGTTGCATCTTGTCAGTTCTTGTTTTTTAATTTTGTATGTATGTACCATGTAAGTCTTTTGTCCAAGTATAGTCCAGACAAAGTTCATAGTTTTTGGAATTGAGAGTTAAAATCTTGAACTCAAATTAAGAATTACTAGTATTTTACATTATTACAGGTGTATATATTTTAAGATGGTAGAAGAGAAACTTAAAAACGAAACAAATAATTCAATGTGAGGTTTCTACAGTTTGAGTGAACGGTTCGAAGCACACTAGAAGAGTTAGACTTATAATGTACCAACCATTTACTAAATATGTCTGTAGTCATGAATATAAACTATATGAATGCTTCCAAAAGGTATTTTTCTAGCATCATTGAGAAAGCCATTGGCTTAACCAGTAGTCAGATATGAAAGAACAAGGAAACTAGCGCTCTGCAGTTAATGGAATTCCAATTGTTTATAATAATTATTATTGTAGCTATTGAAAATATTATTGGTTCTATTAGCTCAAATTTTGCTTATAGAATCCCAAATTAGATGCAGTTTTTTAAATAGTATAGAAGGCGTCGGAATTTTTAACAAACAACTTAAATTAAAAACAATATTATTATTATATTATTTACACTGGCAGAAATAACTTTTCGATTGTTTAAACTAAGTTGGATTGCACACTAACATTGCTAATAATGGAGTATTTAAAGAGTTCATCATAATTAATATTAGCTGACCTTATATATCAATATAAGTATATAATATGTGTATATATATATATATATATATATATATATATATATATATATATATATATATATATATATACATAAACAATCGAAAAAGTACTACTGCCAGTGTAAATGTATTCTTCATTTAAATTTTCCACTCATAGCAAATCATTCTTGAGGGTCCTATTTGGAAAACAATCCTATATCTAGGTCCTGGGCCAGTTGACTCCGCCTGCTCCAATCCATACGTATTCTCTTGAAAACCGATCCGAAGAAAACGATACTTGAAGTCACTGACATGTTTAAATATTAATACATAGAGAAATAAATATTAATATAACATACATATATTTGCAATTTAGAATATTATAATGGCTTACGTGAAGTTCCTCTCACCAATGAATCCAGGTATTTTTTTTCGTTTAAATAAAAAACCACCTGTTACTAAATAATGTATAGTCTTCCAATACCAAATCAAGTGGTGATATATATATATATATATATATATATATATATATATAATTTTTTGGTTCTTGAGTTTCAGCCAGTTATTTCAACTTCTTAAGGCGACGTTTCGAGACTAGGTTTGTCTAATATTCATGCCCTGATAGTGAAAAAAAATTTGGTGCACCTAAGGTGATACACCAAGAGAAAAATAGCTTCAAATGAAATATAGAGATCAGAAATCAACAGAGCATCTATATGCCTCATTTAACAATTTTCTAATAACTGAGGTAGATTTAATCAAATTGAATTGGAATTTTTCGTTCTCTAGTTTAATAATAATTTACAAAGAAATAGTTTTGGTTTAAAATTAAGTTAATTAGTTATTAAGAATAATTTTGTTATAATTTTGGCTAGGTCCTGGGCCAGTTGACTCCGCCTGCTCCAATCCATACGTCCAATCGATACTTGAAGTCACTGACATGTTTAAATATTAATACATAGAGAAATAAATATTAATATAACATACATATATTTGCAATTTAGAATATTATAATGGCTTACGTGAAGTTCCTCTCACCAATGAATCCAGGTATTTTTTTTCGTTTAAATAAAAAACCACCTGTTACTAAATAATGTATAGTCTTTCAATACCAAATCAAGTGGTGATATATATATATATATAATTTTTTGGTTCTTGAGTTTCAGCCAGTTATTTCAACTTCTTAAGGCGACGTTTCGAGACTAGGTTTGTCTAATATTCATGCCCTGATAGTGAAAAAAAATTTGGTGCACCTAAGGTGATACACCAAGAGAAAAATAGCTTCAAATGAAATATAAAAGAAATGATAACTATAGAGAAATATAAAAAACGCGCTTTAAACAAAAAATCGGGTGTTCAAGGTCTAAGCTCGTGTTATGCTAATTTAATTAATTCATGGTGATATCATAATAAATATTCTAACATGATTCAACAATTAAATAAAACTGCTGTTCCATAAAAATTGATTAATTATTCGTTGATTCATAGCTTTTGCAATATAAACATTCTATGATATATTGCGAAATAACTGATTGATGATAAACTGATCAATTCTTTGGAACTTGTAAGTACACCCTATCCATTACAACTTACACGTGTCATCTATATTTATTTTAGTCTGCTATTTAATGTTTTTACTAAAAGCTCATTTTTCACTGTCAGGGCATGAATATGAGACTATCCTGGTCTCGAAACTTCACCTTAAGAAGTTGAAATAACTGACTGAAACTCATGAATCAAAACATAATATTTCCATAACAGTCATGATAAGTAGAAACCGATATATATATATATATATATATATATATATATATATAGGGTGATTTTTGGAGCTAGATAGAACTTTAAATTGTAAAAAGTAACACAAAAAATTAAATTGTAATCAAAATTTTTTTTTTATTCGAAAGATCAATACGTGACATTAACATTTGAAAATGATTTCGGGCATATGGGCACCGCGGCTGTTCTTGACGAAGCGCATTCTGGACGTCCAATTTTGGGCCACTTTTTCGAGCACTGCTGGCCGTATGTCACGAATAACACGAACAATGCTGGCTTCCAAGGCGTCAATTGTTGCTGGTTTATCAGCATAAACCAGTGACTTCACGTAGCCCCACAGGAAATAATCGAGAGGTGTCAAATCGCACGACCTTGGAGTCCAATTGACAGGTCCATTTCTCGAAATCAACCAAAAATGCGCCTCATCGCTGAACACAATTTTGCGATAAAACAACGGGTCAGTTGCCAACTGCTCTAGAGCCCAATCGGCGAAAGAAGTATACGAAATGTCAGATTATACTGAAACAAATAAAAAAAAATTTTTGATTACAATTTAATTTTTTGTGTTACTTTTTACAATTTAAAGTTCTATCTAGCTTAAAAAAACACCCTTTATATACATGAAATATAGATAATATAATTCTACTATCTTTTGAAAAGAGAGTTTGGTCTTGTTCCAATTCAGAATGTAGTTCCCTCGATTATTCATATAATAATTTGTTCCCGTTTCTATTATTAATAATCTCATTATAATATATATAATAAATTGACTAAACCATAATATTTGTAAATTGGTTTAAGTTTGTTGCTCATAGCTTATTTAAAAGTAAACATGGAAATGGATGGACAAATTGTGCACATGTTAAATTTGGTCCTTGAAAACAATATTTTGAAAACAAAAACGGCTATAACTGCAATAAATAATATTTTCATTTCGGTGATTTAATACATTAAGTAATAGAACAAAACCATAAAATCTTAAAAATGAATGGGATTATGCATGGATCAGTCTATGACAAGTTATTCCCCTTCCACGTCAACATCATGAACCTGAAATTGTTACTTAATATATAATTAATTAAATTACTTGATGGGTTTATCAGTGCGTTGAAGTACGGATTATATAAAAAATCAAAGCGATCCTACATACATACTGGAATGGAATTTATATTCTTCCCATGAATATTATTTTGTAGCTTGGGAATAGGCGATGTATCGAGTGTATTCTTTAAAATTCGTGAATTAGTTTTTAGATTTAGCTGTCGTGAATTATATCTTCTTAAAGTGTTAGAAAAAAATAAGTTGCTGAATTTAGTACTTGTAAATAACCACTGACATAAGTATATAGTTAATTTAATTTATCGCTAAATTACAAATAACTTGTGGGATGGGATAGAAATTATTTAAACAAATTATTGTTTGTTGAAAGATTAAAAAAAAAAATTAAATATACTCTATGAACCGAAGTAAATTCAACATCAAATTCTAAACATATTTTCTTACTTAATACATTTAAATATGAACTTTTTCAGATTCTCCAGGTTGGATCAATAAATATAAATTTATAATTTTTTTTTAAATTTTTTTAATCTATAATGATATATATATATATATATATATATATTGATATATATTGTCTATAATGATCTATATAACCTGTAATGATATCTATATAATCTATAAGACAATTATACAGATGTGGTTCAGATAATTTAAAGTTCGGATAACCGAATGAATGAGAAACCAAAGAAATGAGAATACTAATCAACACAAAACCCAAACAATCACCATGTTGACGTAAAGAATGTCTTTACATTATTGTATATTGGGTAAGTTCAAAAAATTAAAATATTCATGTACACAAAGGAATTTGATGTGTTCGTTTTCTCTAATTTCAACTTCTTTATGGCAGCTAAGTCCCTCATTCTTTATATATTTATTATAGTTATACTTATAATAGTAAGTATTAAGTAAGAATTCCAGGAAATCAAATTTTATAGAAAACTCATCAAAATTATTTCATAGTAATGGAAATGTTGATCCCTTCCAATATCTTTTCTCCGAGGTATATTCGGATAACTAAAGGTTCGGATAATCGACGCTTTGCCGTATTGGCTACTTTTTATTTTAAATATTTTATATTTTTTATCTTAAATACAACCTGCCCAGATTTTATCCGAGGCACCCTAGGCCTCCAATTACTATTCCCGATGTAAACTTCATAAGCCAATGAAGAATTTATTTAGTGAATTCGGGTTGAGTAGAATAGAATAGAACAGAATAGAATAGAAAAGTAACTTTATTCTTCTTAGAATAACAGATATGAACACAAATTCAATAAATTACTATGATAAAAGTAGAAAAAAAACACACACAGGATTATAATTTTGAAAAATTTCTGTCTGAGGTTAATAAAAAGTTTTAACATCCAAACCCTAAGAGTATTTGTATAAGTATAATGTAAACTCAATCAGTTGTAATTTACATATCAATAAGTAATAATACTTTTAAAATTCTACAATCTATTTAAATAAACAGTTAATATACAGTTTATACTAATCAATTTTTCATATTTTAAAATCAATTATTCAATAGTCCCCTCAGTAATTATAATAATTAGCGACTTAAATAATTTTATGGATAATTTGTACGTTCATCAATAGACGATTGATTAGTTTACTGTAATTTTTATTTAATATGTTTATTTGTTTGCTAGCACTGTTTTTAGAATTCCCTACATTAATTAATATTTAAATCTTAAAAGCCATTATTGGGCCAGTGTTTTTCTCAGCTCTTAAAAAGACCATTGAACTTCTCATTTCTTAATTAAACTCTAATTCTGGGACAATGCCCTGAGGTTAGGGATAGAAACGGTAATTTAGTATTTTCTCATTATTTTTTCCAACTACAAAAAAATAATAATAAATCATGAAAAAACATGTCTTCATTCGTAAAAACAAACAAAACATTTGGCGCAGTTCCTCTAACAAATAAATATCAATAACCTCAATAAATATTAATATTTTTGAAATAATTGTAATGAACTCACACTTATTAAGCGTTATTTACTTATTTTAGTAATGTGCATTTTATACAAAAATCCAAAAAATTTCTTTTTAATATATATTAAAATGTAACTATTAAGTTAGTAATATTTTTATTTCTATTGTTTTTTCTTTCTTATAATCTGTTTAAAAAAAATGTTATTGGAGCAATTCATTTCCATTTTTTTTTTACCTTTATTGATTAAAATGTAATAATTAATTAATCGTAATTATATTCTACTTTTAGACAATATGGTTTATATTTTATTATTTATATTGTGCTAAAGGAAGTTGTACCAGAATAAATCAAGTTTCCTATTATTAGTACTATTAAATGGATATTTAAGTAATATCCAGCAGAGGCAGATAAATTATTTAAATGCATTAACATCCCATGGATGGGTCCTATGGAATTGCAGACCCTCCTAGGTCTCACCCAGTCTCTATAACGTGGGTGCCTTTAGTTGTGGTAAAAACCTTACGGTCGAGCGGGATCTATGTGATGGTATGAAACCAACAGTTACAGTCTCTGAATTGAATAGCAATATCCTTCATGAGTTTTAATTGTACCTTTTTTTAAAGTAAATCGAAGAGTCAATGGAAGTATATTCTATGTTTAAATTAAATTCTAACATTATTTATTCCTATTTTTATTACATTGCATAAATGATATTACAGATATTTTTTTTTAAATAAGCTTTGATTTATTTCTGAAAACTTGTTTTTGACCTTGGAAAATGTCTTTCCTTTTTTAGTTTCCTTCAGTTATCCTGTTTAGCACTGTTAAAATTTCGTTTTTTCGCAATCACAAAAACTTATTGTGTATTTTAAGTATGATATAAATAATAGTTAAAAATTAACTTTCATAAATTTGACTAAAATTGATAAATTCTTGTAATATTTTTATTACAGGATAAAATCTTCGGTCATAATAACATTAAGCATGAACATTTAATTTCAAATCGGAGAATTTTAATAATGGTTTATAATTTATCCATTATTTAAAAAGAATAAAATTAAATTTATACAATAGACCCAATCTGCTTATTAAATATTTGCATACACTGCTATTTAAAGTACTTCTTAAAAGACATTCTCGGAATAAATTAAGCTTGCTTTAAAAAATAACCCTCACTTGACTTGTACCACTACAACCTACGAAGGACGATGGGTTAAGTACATACTACATGTACTGTTTCTAGAACAAAGATTGTGCAAGGCGGCGATTTGTTCCAGATCACAATCTCAGGTTTATAATAGAAACATTAAAGAAATAGTAAGCTAATCAGTAAATGCCCTTTGAGACGAGCATCCAATTACGTTTTCCGAATTTGAAAGTTATTTATTATCAATAAATATTAAATTCGAATCAGTTCAATAGAATGCTTTACATAGATCATACATACAGAGACTATTCTTAAAGAGATAGCAGATATAATCAAGTTCCACACGGAGTTATTTATTAGTTATTGAAGGATTTATCAGATGCAGCTGCGTCCTGGAAAGTTTATGTTTTATTGATTATAAGTTTATAACGGTTGTAAATTTCAGAATTTAACTAAATGAGATATAACGAGGGCGACGGTTAATAAAATGTACGAAAGCATTCAAAACTATTTAATACTATTTAGGTTGTTACTCAATGAAATGACGCCTATTTTTCTAAAGTCTACTTTCGCTAATTTTCTAAAGTATTTTTTATCATATAAGAATCTCACATAAATGTATGTCTCAACTCATTACAGCAGTAATATCTTAACGGTTAGCGATTTTAGTTATGAACTAACTTAAGTAATAACAGCCTGAACAGGTCGGCCATAGTTCCTTATTTCAAAAATCATATAACTTTGAGATCAGAAGCATATAACTAAAAATTGCTCTTTCACATTCCTCAATTTCGCATTTTTCGCTACTTTAGTCAAGGAACTTTGTCTATCACTACGCTTTCCACCTTGTTTTAATCCGGTTCTGAACCTCAAGTATCGACAGCATTTCTTGAATAAACTAGCCTAAAAGCCATTTTTTGTAATTTCGGAGCTATCGCAAATGCCGTTTTTTTTAACGCAAATGCCTCAAAAAGGAATATCAACAGTTATTTTCCCAAGAGCATTTTCAGACAAAACGAAGAAATCTCTTTGAGCTCTTCTGGACAATTATGTTTTAAATAAATGTTACTATGAAATTTTAGAACACGAACAAGAAAGCCTAAGTTTATTGGTATATAGCACAATAAAAAAAATGTATTCATTTAAAATTTCCAAGATCCCTTAAAGGGGGAAGTGGAAGGGCAGGGGTCATCAATGGTGTAATGGTGAGTATAACAACCTTCTATGTCCTAGATTGAGGGTTCACAGCCCGGCAGGCGACCTTAGGATTTTTAAAAAGTAAAACGTTCCTTGGTTGTGCCGTTCTTAGGTAGGGGCGTAAAATGTAAAATCCCGAGCCCGTACCATGACAGATACTCGTCAAACATCCCTATCCTAGTTATACTTGAATAGGCATAATTTAGGACTCTCATTGTAGCATCCCCCGATTAGCCATAGCAGCATAAAGTGGTGTTAAATGAATAATCAAATTAGGTTTAAGTTTACCAAGAAAAAACGATTTGATTCAACTATCTTTTTATAATTTATAACTAACGATAGATTTTATGTTAAAATATATATCCAGGAAAAAACGTGATAAATAATAAATGTTTATTATTAATAATAAAGATTTCCGGCGAATACCATTACCACTCCTTCAGTCAAGAAGACAGTTTTCAGTTTGGCTGAATTTGATACACTTTGCAGAAGCTATTTATAAGGGTTGGAAAGTTTTAATCGAGCTTTCAGCCTTTTTTATCAATCACAAACTTTATCCGTTCGAAATTAAGTTGGGGGAAGGGGAATCAATGAAGTATACCGCAACATAACTTGTATTAAGTTTCTCTCTTTTGCTTTCCAAGAACTAATACACAGTAGAAATGAATAGAAGCGAATAGAAAACTAATCGTCTTAGGACCAAGTACCATAAGAATAACAGATGTGTACAATAATAATATAATATATCTTGGCAACTTAATCAAGTTCTTGAAAATAAATATAAACTAAAAAGTATGATCTCTTCAAGAAAAACAAAGCAAAAATACAAATCTAAAATAATAAGAACCAAGAAAAAAATGGTTTTATAAATAAATAAACGCTCTTAAAAAATAATATAGTAAACAATATTATATATTAGACTAGCCAGGTAACAAAAAAGGATTTAGGTCGCAAAAATTTGAAGAGAGCTCCATATTTGATATGCTGTAAGGGCATATCTAAGTAGTGAATATTCAAGTTTCCTAACGAAAAACGGACGGGAAAACTTTTGGAGTTATTTCAGTTTTTGGCCTGTATCTCCAAATCGGTGCGTTTTTGATAAGTAAATTAAATTTCCTACAATTTGAGTCCAACAAGGTTTTTCAGCCACCAAAAGTTTTCCCATGCGCTTTTTCGTCTGCAAACTTGGATTTACACTACTCAGACATGCCCTTACAACATATCAATAGTGCAACTCTCTTCATTTTTTTGCGACCCTCAAACACCTGGCCGCTATCCTATTGAACTTTTTGGAAAAAATTACTAATTTTCAAAGGGGCATAACTATTTTAATTCTATTCTAGCGTAACTATTTAACTAAATTAAATCTATTACACCTACAGGCTTAAATTAAATGTTTGTACTTAAATTAAACCTAATCAGATTTACTACTACTCCAATCCCCATGACTTTCATCGGAGGATCACTCCTTCGGCACGTGTTCCTCACGAAAGTTGGCCAAAACTTAAAATTTGGACTTTTTGGAAAAAATTACTAATGTTCAATCGGGCGTGACTCAGAATCTATTAGAGTTACAGAGCTGCGGTTGGGTTCATATTGTACCAAATTTAATCTACTTCAAAATTGGTTTACTATGGTTTTTTAATCAAAAACGCACCATTAAGAGATATAGGACAAAAACTGAAATACCTCCGAAAATGTCGAGGTTTTTCGGCCACAAAAAGTTTTCCCATATGTTTTTCGGATGCAAGCTTGGATTTACACTTCTCTGGCATAACCTAACAACATATCAAAACTTCAGCTCTCTTCGATATTTTAATCAAGATTATTTTTATAATGTTTATTGATATCTTTATTATTTTTTCGTTACACCTCCTGGCTTTGAGTTTAATTAATATTAAGTTATCTCTTTTTCATATTTCTGGTCCATGTTTGTATAAAATATTTTTAAAATTTCTTTAAGTAGAAAACACGAACTTCCAAGTGAGGTCAAGAGTATGTATGTATGTTTATTGATATTTTTATTATATATTGGCTTATATTTACTACCATTAAAGTTGATAAAATTATTTCTTTCACATATTTTTGGACCATCTATGAGTGAATTAAAAATCCCGTTGTATACTTTTAAAAAGTTCGTGTAATTAAACAATTTAACTTTCCGACTAGATAAATAGTTTTTAATATCATAAAAGTTTTGGATAAAGGTCGTTATATGTGAGGTAATTTATTTATTTATCGGCTCGACAGGCGCCTGAAGCTGCCCTTGGCCCTCTTATCTGCCTTCTCCCACTCATTTCGGTCAGCGGCATGTCCGCTGGACACTCCAATCATCCTCAAGTCCTCAGCCACTGCGTCCTTCCATCTTCCTTTCGGTCTTCAACGTGGCCTGGTTCCATCCGGGGTTCCATAATACAATTTCTTTGCTGCTCTCTCATCATCCATTCTGACAAGGTGTCCCAGCCATTTGAAGCGCTGAATTCGCACAAAATGAGAAACTCGGAGATCGTCATATAAGTCGTAAATCTCTTTGTCCTTTCTTAAACAGTATATACCATTCTCTCTAACAGGCCCCGTGATGCGCCTCAACACTTTCCTTTCAAACCTGTCAATCTTTTCAGCCAGGATCTTTCATAGGGTCCAGGTCGCACAGGTATAGGTCAGTACAGGTCAGATGATTGCTTCATAGAGCTTCATTTTGATACCCCGACTTAGTAGTTTACTACAGAGTAAACTTCTTAGGCCACAAAATGCTTAGTTAGCCCCCACTATGCGATTTTGAATGTCTTCTTCTTCGTCTACCCGATTATTTATTATGGAGTCGAGATATTTAATACTAGAAACCCATTGGAATGCATACTGTCCCACAACATATAGCTTCGGCGGGTTTATAGGCGTTTTCTTCCTAAGCACCATCATTTTTATCCTCATTTATGGATAGGCCTATTCTTCCAGCTCCCCTTAGCAATCTTTCACAGGCCCCCTTGATCGTTTTGAGGGACAGTCCAATCAGTGCCACATCATCTGCATAGCCAAGCACTTGGGTTGTCTTAGTGAAAATTGTGCCTGACTGATTAAGCTCGGGTCTGTTCACCATCGCTTGGAGGGCAATATTAAATAGAAGAGGGGACAGGGGGTCACCCTGTCTAACTCCTGACTTCACCGCAAAAGGTTAGCCCATCTTCCCATTTATTTTCACTCGACTTACGCTCCCTCTCAGAGTACAAGCTGTATGTCGGATTAGTTTCGGTGGGATTCCCATCTCTTCCATTGCCATAAACAGTTATTTTCTGATAATGGAATCATAAGCTGGTTTAAAATATATAAACAGAATCCTCTTTCATAAACAGAATAATCTTGTTAAATTCCTTTGTTTTTTTCCATTATTTGCTTTAGGCTGAATATAAGGTCAACAGTTGATCTGTTCTTTCTGAAACCCCACTGATAATCTCCCAAAAGAGGTTCCACAGCTTCCACAATTCGGTTGTATAAGATAGCGTAGAATAACTTGTAAGACTTGTTCAGGAGGCTGATTCCCCGGTAATTATTGCAGTCTGTGGAAACACCTTTCTTCATGAATAAAGGTAATGATGACTTAATCCTTCCAGATATCCGGCATTTTTTCGGTCTCCCAGATATTAACTATCAGATGAGTCAGTTCCTCAGCCAGTGTTGACCCAGCT
Source organism: Troilus luridus (assembly GCA_964056705.1). Taxonomy (NCBI): domain Eukaryota; kingdom Metazoa; phylum Arthropoda; class Insecta; order Hemiptera; family Pentatomidae; genus Troilus; species Troilus luridus. The sequence goes on from OZ057413.1 coordinate 87,361,849, forward strand.
ATCTTCAAATACTCCGCTGGGATGCTATCTGAGCCTGGAGCCTTGTCATTCTTGAATTTGTCCAAAACCAGACCTACCTCCTGAGAATCTGGTTTACAGCTGGGATGTTACCTGCACTTCTTTCAATCTCTCTCAGAAAAGCATACCTTGTTTTCTCTTCCTTTAACTTTTCTCTTTCCCAGGTGATCTGCAGTTTGCTCCTTTCAAACATTCTTATCTTATATGTATGGTTGATCATTGCAACTACCAGAAAATGGTCAGAATTGATGTCTGGTCCTCTATAAGATCTCACATCTTTATCTACATTACAATGTCTACTAGAAACCAGAACGTGATCGATCTGCGTTGCCACTCCATTTAGTGAAATCCACGTTTGTTTGTCTTTTTCTTTGTGAATAAATATAGTACTCATAACAACTAGTGATCTAGATACAGCAAACTCAATCATTCGTTCCCCAATTTCATTGGTCTTCACATGCAAGCTATAGAAGGAGCAAATACTGGTTCTATACCAACCTGAGGTTTAAAATCACCCAAAACTATTTTCATGTCGAAAGAAGAGGAAGCAGATATAGCCCTTACTAAATCATTATAGAAAAGATCCTTTTCATCTTCCTCTTTTTCTTATGTTGGGGCATGAACGTTTATCAGAGTAATATTAAACTTTTTTCCATGAACCCTGTTAGCAAGCATAACCTTTTGTTTATTGGATGGAAATCAAGAACTGCTTTCCTCATTCGCTTTGATACTATGAAAGCTGTACCAAACTCATGTATCTCCTGGCTTCTACTGTAGACAATATCAAAATCTTTTCCACTTTGCTTTCCTAAACCGGTCCACCGTGTTTCTTGAACAGCTGTAATATCTAAATTTAGTTGTAGCAGTTTTGAGTTCAATTCTGCCAACGCTCCGAGTCTATGAAGTGACCTTACATTCCATGATCCAATTTTATAAGCCATATAACTGTTGAGAAAAAGTAACCTGTGGGTTTTTTATAAAAGGTGGGTAGTCAGCCCCCCTTTAACCCTCCTCTTTTATCCGGGCTTGGGATTGGATGTGATCTCCACGAATTGAACCCCACAGGCAGAGAAATTTTTTGGATATAGGTCGTAATATTTGAGGTAATAATAATTTATAAATCAAACGTGATTCAATTGTTTTATTTATTCAATTAAAATATTAGTTACAGCAATAATATAGTTTAATAAGAGTCTCTGAAATTTTCTTTAATTTAGTTTACAAAAAAAGAGAAAAGAGAAGTTTACGACAATATTTTGGGAATCTGGTCTTATTTATAGAGTTAGAACGTCAATAGAAACGTTGAAAAATAGAACCCCAACGGAGTAAACATCATTTATTCATCAGTGCTCCTAAATCTCTCCAGCTCATCAGCCCAATAGCCATTGGATTTTTCATATAGATCATAAACAAGTGAGAACGAGAGAGAGAGAGAGAGAGAGAGAGAGAGAGAGAGAGAGTGCGAGAGAGAGAGAGAGAGAGAGAGAGAGAGAGAGAGAATTATTAAGATTGTAGTGAATTTCCCACACCCAGTTCAGATTTTTCCAACTTGGTCACTTTATAGTTATCAAAGACACTACGATATCTATATTTCACATCCGATACCCTGAAAATAATGTTAATAGTGGAAATATCATCACAGTTGGTTACATACAAATAATATACCATATTTACAACAATTCGTCAATATTGCATATATCGTAAATGGGTAGCCCGATACCAAAAACGTTAACTATTCGAATATACTTTAAAGACTATTTATAATAATATTAAATTTTGTTATGCGAGAATGAAACCTATTTGTGACGTGATCCCTACCAATGTTCAAGAATATTTTCGGCTAAGGACATGTACGTATTCCCATAAAATTAAATATGATCACACAAAGTCTACCGTTTGATGAAGTCTTTAACTTTCGGTATCTCGAGAGTGATGTGTAGTATATCCGTTTTTGTTTTGTCTAATGCCATGTGCTTTACTATTCGTTTCAATACGCCATTCTGGAACTGTTGGAGTTTCTCCGCTGCAGGCATTTCCTGTAAAGAAGCGCCGCACAGTGGGCGAAAAGCCCGAATTCGTGGCCAAAACCTCAAATGACCTCTGATCGGAATAAAAATTGGCATAGAGGGTTTTTGAAGGTAGCTGATTACGAATCTGAAAGCCAAAGTATTGTAAACAAAATGGCCGAATATCCTGTTAGGTTCCTCAGGAAGCCCGAAACAAACATATCAAACGATATCGAGAAGATTTCTGACGAAAATGTTTCTGGGTAATATAATGGAAGATGATTTCCATCGTCTATTATTTGCTTCTGACCCGTATATTTCTAGCATTCGAAAGCTACCGCAGAAAAACCTTAAGAGTTTGTCACTGGAAGATGTAGCGAAGTTGCTCGTTCCAACAGTAAATACTGCAACAGAACAATTTGGCGCCACGAATAAGACTGAACCGGACCTTGAGCCAGACAGAAGCTTGTGATGCCGTGATGATTCCATCTCCGAATCCAATTATCTTTTTGATTAAAAAAAAATTTTACTCTCACTATTTCAGGAATATTCCCCAATTCATTTTGGAAATAAAAGCATTCATTGGAAAACAATGCACTGCTCGCATTTGTTTAATTATGATTGTATATTATATCTCATCTTTTTAACAGGATACTCGGCCATTTTGTTTACAGATTTCGTATTCAGCGACCCTCAAAACCCGCATATACTAATTTTTGTCAAAATCTGACACTTTTTTCACATCCATGTCCGCCATATTGTATCTGGCTATCTGGAATCGTAATCAGCTACCCTCAAAACCCCTATATGCCAATTTTCAGATATTCAGATCAGAGGTCATTTGATGTTTTGGCCACGAATTCGGCTTTTCGTCCACTGTGCTGCCGCACAATGCAAAAAAAAAACTCATTACAGACAAAACGCACGTTTGGAGCAGCTAATTTTTGTAAATTTCCCAAGGTTATGCAATAAACTAAAGGCCTAGACGCAAAATATATAACTTTTCGAATAGTTGAAAATATGTTCTTGTAGATCATGAGTTTAAGGCGAACGGATTAGTTTGGAGATGTAACCAGGTGGTTAAGTCTGTAGGACTCGGTTCTAATCGAACTGAGTTTTTTCCTGCAGTGGTGAGCTAGTTTTAGATGCCGGTACAACTTTTCAGGACTCGCCCTAACAGGACTGCAAGATCACATTAAAATTCTCAGCATATACGAAGTAGATAATCTTCCACCAGAAAAGAAAAATATGTATACCAAATATTTTATTTTAAATTATATCTATTTAAAACGAAAATTGTGAGAAAGAGCAAGAATTAGGTCAGTTAATCATGTGATGGAAAAGTGATAGTAAAAATCATAAATATGTTTAGAAGTTTTAAAACTATGGAAAAATTAAAGTTGTTACATAAATTTTATCACTAAGAATTGTCAAGTTGTTTCTCGATTTCGTCATTTTATTTCAACACATGTTATAATAATAAGTTATATAACAAAGTTTTGAAAATGTTTTGTTTTGGAAATTATCAAAGCGCCTCGTAGAGTTGAGAGATCAGAACTAAACGGAAAGTTCTTGCTGTAGAAACTAAAATGTTATTCTAACTTCGGTATAAATAAATATTACATTTATCGTCTGCAGTTGTAGTCATGAACAAAATATCTTCCAGTAAAACTTTTTGTGATAAACAATCCAGCATTCGTAAACAAAGTATGTGAAATTGGAATCGGAAGGCGAAATTGACGACCAAAGTCTTTGGGAAACTATAGATTCCAAGTTTTTGTTTACGTCTGCCCAACCATCCTTAACTGTCTCCAAAAATATCTTCTCTTATCTATTATTTAATAATAGTAATATAAAAGAATTTATTTAAGTAATATTGTATTATTTTCTATTAATTAAATTCTTGTTAGTGTGAGTAAAGTCACATTCATTTTGATCTGCGGTGTGGTTAATTGTATTATGTTTGAACCTGAAGTTTTATGGGTTTAAATGGTTTTAACTTATGGTAGTTAATTACATAAGCTAAAATCAAAAATGTTTTGAGATTTTAAACATTTTCCAGTGGTTAACAAAATAATTTCAATATCAGCATTACAAATGGAATGCTTTACTTTACCAATTTTTTAATTATTTTTTTAAGTTTATCAAATATTTATTTTTCTCACAATGAACTTTAAAATACCACTGTTGAAAAATTTGTTTTTTTTTAATGATGTCATTGTTCTTTTGAATGAACGATATATCAAATTAAAGAAGTTTTTTATTTTTAGTAATTGCAACGTCAATACAGCTAGAATAGGAAAAAGTTTTTGAGTTTCCGTTGTCACTTATTGGCGTGAATCTAACTCATGTTTCTATTGTTTTAAATAATAATAGGTTATATACAATTATAATAGATGAAAAAAACAATTAAAGAAATACTTATTGATTAATTTACGAAATAATGGGTGAATTACAAAAATGAAAGTCGTACAGCTATTTCAGACTAATTAAAAATACAAATTTCAGAAAGTTAAAAAAATTAACGAAATATTTGCCTATGTCTTTTTCTATATATTACTCCTTAATATACGACCAGTGCTTCATGATATCTAACTAGAAAAAAAAATACATCCAGGTAAATCACTCCTTGGTTGTTTTTTGTCTGAAAAGTGGATTTTCTTGGGATTTAATACCAAACTTTGGAGGTAATTGTTAAATTTAGTACATTTAAGATAAATATATATAATCTATAAAACAATTTTAAAGACGAGACTTGTCTAAAAGTAATCAACTATGAATCATGTCAGTCGCAATGTTGTAACTTTACTCAGTGCAGAGAAGTCAAATTAACGATTATTTTTCCAAATTGAAAAACCGCCGTTTTTTATATCGTTAAAATTCCATAAAAAGATTTAAATACTTAAAAGGTCACTAATTACTCGCATGGATATGTGACTAATTAATTCGATAAATTTTACAATTAATTCAAGAATTGACGTAAATAAATCAATGTTGTCTATAGAATCCTTAGCACTGAGTTACCATGCCGGAAATCCTGGTTTAAATCCCGCTGCAGGTAGGACTTTAATTGAGAATGTTGGAAGCCAGAGTTGGATCATATGGGATCTAGGACCCTCCAGGGGCTCACTCAGCATCTATTAAATGTTGAATAGGGAACCCAAAATAAGTGGAAAATTCTGGCGGTTTAGCCTGATCTAGGACAATCATCTCCCTGCAGAACCATTGCCCAAGAAACAGTACAGTCTCTACCATGTACTAAATCCCCCCTAGACCCGATCACGGATTTTAGTGGTACAGTTTTTTTTTTCATAGAATCCTTAATATGATGAATTAAAAATAGATGCATTGTGGTATATACTAATCTTAAAATATTTAAATTAGTCAACCAGTGAACAGTAAAGTGAACTTTATGCAGATGTATTCATTATTCATATTTACTGAACTCCTTTTAAAAAAAATATATATCATTGAACTATGAAACTAAACAGCTTTTTTAATGAATCGAAGTGTATAAAATTCATCATCATATCATTCTATAGAATTAATGTTTTAATTACTTTAACGGTAATAAGTGAGTAATCAATTCAAGAAAAAAATAATAAATTACAATAATGGGACAGAATCTAGGATTGCTTACATTTTGCATATACATTAGGAAATGAACACTTATTATAAATACTTGATTATTAAAAAAAAAGATAGGAACAGATACATAAAAGTTATATAAAATAAGATATAGTTTCATTCCATAAAAAAAAGTTAATCACTTACTATAAAATAAAATTTCATAAATTTATTATTATTAATTTATATCACAAATAAAAGCAACTAACTTTATTATAATAAAACAAAAAACAGCTAATTGTATCTATTATGAGATGATAGCAATATAAATAAATGTTAATAACAAATCCCAAAATATCTTTTGATGTAAATATTAGATTTCTGTAAAGAATTTTATATTTATACGACTTGCCAAGCTGTGGTTGGAGGCGAAATAGGAATACCACTGCCCTTAAGTTCCTCTATTGAACAACGAAATACCCGAACAGATATCCATTGGATCTTTTATCAATTGGATCAAATAGCAATATTTGAATCACAATATATGTTTATAATATAATAATTCGATTCCAACGAAAAATCTCAATCGGCTAATTATCAAAACATTTTATCAGCTCAAAAAATTAAACATCCTGATTTATTTGAATTAGTAATTTAAAATAACCTGTAATTAAATTTTATTATTATGACGTTTTATATATATATATATATATATGTATTTATATTTATATTTTTTTTATTTATTAATATTTTATTATTTATTATTATAGGTTAATGATGTTTTCTTTGTGTAACATTCCTTTCCATTGTTGTTATAATCAGTCTATCTATTTTTACATAGATAATCCATTGGATCTTTTATCAATTGGATCAAATAGCAATATTTGAATCACAATATATGTTTAGCATTATATATATGCATATACATATAACTCCTGTTCCTAAAAATATAGATTACTTACTCATTGATCAAAGCTATTGCAATATAAACATTTTATTTTATATTGCGAAGTAACTGATCGTTGACAAACTGATCTATTCTTTGGAACTTGTAAGTACACCCTATTCAATTACATCTTACGCGTGTCATTTTATATTTATTTTAGTGTGCTATTTAAAGTTTTTTTAAAACCTCATTTTTGTTAGGGCATGAGTATGAGACTAACCTAGTCTCGAAACGTCGCCTCAAGCGACTGAAACTCAGAACCAAAACATATTATAAATATATAAATTTTAAAAACTTTCTCATAGAAAATGTAAACATATCTAACCAAATTAACAAAGTGTAATCCTTCAAGTGGAAATAAAGACGTGATTAAAAGCGCGAAATTCTTGTTTTTTTTTTTGTTTTTTTTGCATTATTGAGCTCGCGTATTTTTTCCCAAAATCTAAATATCAGAATTTATAAAACTATCATCCTTCCGGACGTTCTTTATCGATGTGAAACGTGGCTGTTAATGCTGAAGGATAAAACTACGTAATATAATCGAAAATAAGATGTTCTGTAGGATATTCTGTTCCCTTAAAGGATTGGACCACTGGAGAATTTAGATTACAGAACGCGGAATTGCGGATCATACGCGTCGCGAAGGTTAAATGGGCTACTAAAATTGTTGGGCTGAGTAACGAATGAATTCCTAAAGAGTTAGTAAGGAATTCATTTGTACTGTCCAGTAACCGTCTTAGATGTTGACCGAAGCGTAGGTAGAAGGATTGCTGTAAGAGTTATCTAGTGGATTTGGACGGAAGTAAGTAAACAGAGATTGGTAGTATCGGCATCGAGCCATCGGGTTCGCAAAGTATTATTATCATAATCATTATTAATATTATCTTACATGTGAATCGCTAGCAATAAAATCCATGAACTAGATTTTAGTTGTCTTTATCATTTTAATCTTACTATTAACTTCATTCTAAAAATTCATTGCACTGTGCATTGTAGTTACCTTTAAAACAGTATTTTTTACGTTTTAAATAGAAAATATACATATATAAAACTAAATTACCAAATAAATTTTGAATCCTACATGAAGTCGCTGGTATTAAAATACATGAAATAGATTTTAGTTATATTTATCATTTAAATCTAGAGTTCGGGTGAGCCCCAGAAGGCTCTCCAGATCCGATAGGATCCGTCTTCAGCTGTTAATATATTAAATGATATACATGAAACAGCTGGAGTCGAATACGGGACCTTCGGTACTGCCAATATAGGTTTGACAATGTAATAGTTCAATTCAAACGAAAAATCTCAATCGGCTAATTATCAAAAAATTTCCTCAGCTCAAAAAATTAAACATCCTGATTTATTTGAATTAGTAATTTAAAATAACCTGTAATTAAATTTTATTATTATGACGCTTTATATATATATATATATATATATATATATATATATATATATATATATAAATATATATATATATATATATATATATATATATTTATATTTTTTAAATGATTTATTAATATTTTATTATTTATTATTATAGGTTAATGATGTTTTCTATGTGTAACATTCCTTTCTATTGTTGTTATAATCAGTCTATCTATTTTTACATAGATAATTAAAAATACCAATAAACCAAATTATCCCAAACACTCTAATAAAAAAAAAATTGTATTTCTTATTTGTTGACTTTTTTTTTAACATCGATTTAACGAACCAAAATGTACTGAACAATTTTTCCGTAATGATGGCTTAGTTCCTTAATGATTGACATTATTGTACTTAAGGGTTTCTGTGAAGTTGTGAACAGAAATTCTCAACTAGTTACCTACTTGAACCTAACTACAGAACGATGTGAATGTAATGGGGGAAACAGGTCTTTTATATATATAAGTTTAATTTCAAATATTGTTTGTTCAACGTTGGAGGTTCATAAGACTCATGCATTTTCATTAAATATTTCCCGTCCTTAATATTATAACAAAGAAGAGAAATAAATAAGTTCGGGTTTAAATAAGTAGCCTTGCAAAAAGGCTAAGCTCTTAAGCTATGGCAAAACCCTTTTTAAAAAAGACAAACATATGGAATATATATATATATATATATATATATATATTAGTTTTGAAAAAATACAATGCTTTGCCTAATTGATATATAACACTGTATAGTATATGAGCACTAGCCTAATAAAATAGATAAATAAAAATGGTTCTTCGATTAGAAGGAGTTTTCGCACAATTTGTAAATAACATTGATAAACTATAGAGTCTACACATATTTAGATGGTCGAAATAAAGTTTTTTCTTGGAGTTGGGGCTTGCGATGTAATTTAGAATAAATATCCCAAACAATGGGAGCGGGGGTGGCTCAGTGTTAAGAAGTCTGGGTTTCTGTGGTGATGTTCCCGGGTTCAAATCTACCTATTGCAGATGGACCATATAGTATTTCCAGAACTTCCCGGGGCTCACCCAGCCTTTATTATCTGTGTACCATTAACGAACCAGTCTCCTGGCGATCGGACAAATAACTTTCAAGAAAAACCTTTATGTTCGAAATAGTACTGCCTCTACCACTTACTTGACCCTAGACCTTTCATTCAGGGTTATTATGATACAGGTTTTTTATAGCCCAGTAAAATTAGGATTTGACTGCCCTTTAATTGAGCATACTTTCAAATTAAACATAATGCATATAATATATATGATACATTTAACGCCACTTAACTTATATACAATACAATTAATTCATCAAATATAAATAAACCTTATATTATTAATTAAATAATAATAGGTTATTTAAATATTAATCTACTTTTTATTTAAGTTAAGGAAGCGAAATATTATCCTTGAAATCTGAAAAAATATAATACTTCATAATTTTTAAGCTACGTAACAATTAACTACGATTTTAAACAATTTACGTCCATATTAATATGAAATTAATTTCTTTGCTACCTCAATGGTATTAATTTTTCATAGTCCCAATTTCGCGTTTTTTGTATTTAAGTCAATAGATATTTAACGATGTCAAGTATTTTAATTATAGATTTATAAGATAATGGATACTGAATGGAATTATGATATAAAGCATTATTTAATTATTTATTATTTAATAAAAATTATATTAATTAAGAAATAAATGTTTGTTTAGTTAATTCTCAATGTATATAACTGTTGTTGGGAAAGTGATGGAGAATCACCCTAATAGGGTCAATATTCAGTGTGTAAGTGAAAATGTATTATTTTGTTTAAATGTTTACAATTGAAAATTTTATAAATATCCTCAACAAACTTCTATTCAAGAGAGTTCAATTCCACTTGGCAGTTCTGATTTTTTGTCATTATTTAATTATAAATATTTTTAAAAACAAATTTTATATTATATAAATATTTTAAAAACAAAATTCAATTTTTTTTTTTTTTTCGTTATTTATACATACATACATATATATATATATATATATATATATATATATATATATATATATATATATATATATATATATGTGTGTGTGTGTGTGTGTTAATAAGTATGTGAATGAAAATATATATCATTTTATATACTGCGTTGACAGTGTCAATCCCCGATCCTGCTAGCTCTGAGGAATACCTGCAATATGGGTCGGAACATGGGCTATCCAATAAGCAGTTCTCCCTATTTAAGGGAATTTTTATTATCTCCACCCGGACCATTTTCTTCCTCAAAAATGTATTATATATGTATATATTAAATTTATGGGAGCTGAGTGGCTCAGAGGAAGAGCACGGAGTTGCCATGCCGGAAATACTGGTTCAAATCCCGCTCCAGGCAAGACTTCTATTTAGTCCGTTTGCAGCCGGAGATGGATCATATAGGATCTAGGACCCTCCTGGGGCTTACTCTTCTATAAAACGTTGAATAGGTTACCCAAAATAAGGTGGAAAAATCTGACGATTGATCTAGGATAAATCACCCCCCTGCAGAACCGCTGTCCATGAAACAGTACTGTCTCTACCATGTACTGTACCCCAGACCCGCTCAAGGGATTTTTATAATTATAAATTTATAAATCTTAAATAGTTTTATAAAACCTTATTCGACTACACCCATTTCCTTCAGTGCAATCTAAAGCCGATGTCAATTAATTATATATATATAGGAATTAATTATAGCTTTTATATATATTCTACTAACTTTTCCATAATTTTACTTCTCACCTCTGATGTTTATACTTTTTCTTTTTTTAAATAACTTTCTGTTTACTTCCTTCTTTTATCTTTGTAAAAAAATCTTTTTTGGCATCACCACCGTTCTGTACATTTTCTCTGTAATTTTTTTACTCATATATATCCCTCACTTTTGTTCTAAATTTCTACCTCTCTACATATAAATTTTTTCTCATTTTTTATATACTTAGTCTGCAATGTATTTTTATAGTTCTGTTATTTTGTCTGTTTTTCTTTCTTAGCCGTGAAGATGACCCACAAAGTGGGTCGAAACGTCGGCACATAATTAAATAAGTAACCGCTTTTTTAGTGTTTTTATTTGGCTGCACAAATATTTTCTTCCTTACGTCTATCTTCCAGTCAACCATCCCCTCGCTTCTCATGAATTGATTATATAATATATATTACTTTATACGGGACTTACATACAACAAAAGGAGACTACTTGCAATTTGATTGAACTAATGACGATAACGAATGAAGAAGTGATGCCGTTATTTACGATCTTCGCATCGCATTACTTCCTATAAAAGAATACTCGAAAGTCGCGTACGAGCGTCCCAAGGGAAAAAAATTACTGAACCTGCCGAAGATGGGAAAATTAAGGGGGGAAAGAGAAGACTCGATTAGACGGAGGTTAGGAGAAAGAAGGAAAGAGGAGCCGGGACGTGCCCTGGAATAGAATGAGAAATTCACAATTAGCTGGAGTGTACATGGACTCTTGTCGGAGCTATCATCCTCCACTCCCTGCGTGTTTCGCATCCCGTCCGGGCTAGTGTGCGAGAAAGCCAATTGAGAGGTGTTACGTCTCAGCGACATCAAACCCTTAACTATACCCCGTCTGAAATTTAACCTCCTTTTCGAGAATTTATTCGCATCATAGATGAAACCGGGAGGTGCATAGATACGGTGTTTCACTTCCAATCGAATAGCAACCAGGTCGGTTGATCAGCGCTAATGGCTCACCTGAATAAAAGATTCTTTTTGTTTAGCATGGAAGGAGGGAAGTCCATTACAATTATTTTAACAGCATTGCTATTGTAATAACTCTATCTCTGTCATACATTTTCTTAAGGTCACGATGTCATCTTCTTTTCAGACTCCTCGGAGAACAAATAACAAAATAAATACCTATTCCTCAAAATCCCTATCCTAGTTAAACCTGGATAGGCGAAGTTTACAGCTGTAGCATTGTCCGATTAGCCATAACACCATAAAGTGACGTTAAATGAACGAACAACAAATTAAATACAAAATTTATTCCATTATAAAAATGCATTTATTCGTAAAAAAAAAAGATGAAAAAACTGGACCACAAAGGATCATGGATTTCAGACTACATCAATATTTACTAGGAAAACGCTTTGAGCTCTCAATTAAGCAGGAAAGCCTCATATACATGACTATTATAAGACCTATTTGGACTTAAGTTGAAGAGGTTTGGGGCTCCACTAAGCCATCGAATCCCTCTAATATGTAGCACTTCGTAAAATCCTTAATACTTCTTACATTGTTACGAACAAAGTCATCCATAATGAAATTTTGTTTTGTTTGTTTGTTCATTTAAGGTCACTTTATGCTGCTATGGCTAATCGGACGATGCTACAGTGGGAGCTCTAAATTTTGCCAACCCAGGTTTAATTAGGATAGGGATTTTTAACTAGTACCTGACATCGTACAGGCTCGGGACCCCCGTTTAACGTCCCTTCCGAAGCACGGCGGAACTAAGGATTTTTTACTCCCTTAAAAAGATTCTAGGGTCACCTGCCGGGCTACGAACCCGCGATCTTGGGCTTAGTAGTTTGTTAAACTAACCACTAGACCACAGGTGACCTTCCATAATGAAATAAATGTCCTATTTGTTGCTGGTTTGGCACGAACGAGGTATCAATCCTTTCATGAAAACACTTATTTCCCCTTGAACCCAATAATTTAAGACCTAGCGACAAACTCATCAATTCTTGATAATCTTCCGAGGCGTCTGAAAAGAAGATGGCTTCGTGACGATGAGTTGAATTTGTTATTCGACCATTAGGTACCATCTCTACTCGCCTTTTCTCATGCCATTATTTATCGTTCATTATATTTGTGTGATTCTGCTACTCGTCAATTACTTCAACTTTGGTAAAGTCGTTATTTCAAACGGATCGGTGCTTCACGGTCGATAAGTCAGGTACCTAACTTTGCGAAGTCCGGGCCGTTGCAGAGTGTTAGAGTGATCCACTCACTTTACAAATCTATCACCCCTATAGAAAATAAGTTCCACGATTCTATTTTTTTTTAGAAATCAAAAAACAACAAATACAATTACAAATAATTATTTAAAATAATATATTATTATTCTGCATCTTATTTTGTTTATTCTTTAAGGTCATCTAAGGAATATGTTTGCTGGATTTGAATTTTTATTCTCCCAAAATATTTTTGCATTTTGACTCTTTGTTCCCCCTGTCTTTTTTAAATCCTGATTCGAAAATAGAAAATGGATGGAAAATGGTTTTTCATTTTCTTGAAACTTTAATCGTAAATTATCTTTAAAAGTGAAACTTTTTTCACTGTATGTCAGCGGCCTCGTGCCGGTTCGAGTAAAAACCGCCTTAGCAGACTCAGCCCGATGTAACGCCTTAAAATACCGAAAGGTAACAGAAGGTTTTTATTTATATAGAAGCCGTAGTTTTTAACTATTTGTAATTGTAATTTCATATAGTAAAGGAGGTTCTGAAAAAAAAAAAAATCCGGTTCATTCAATATATTTAATTTTATTTAGGCCTTCAGTCATCTTCACAAGCTAAATTACACTCTGAGTCGCCGGAAAAAATTAGTAGACTGCCGACAGATGCCATGCCAAATAATAGTAGGGTGCCGAACCTATATCCGAAAATATTGTTACAGAAAAATTCTGCATCGAAAGGGACTAAATGCGGAAAGATGCCGCAGATATGGTCAGAAATGCAAGCGGCTAAAATCGGGATCCAGTTCTAATCAAGGCACGAGCGGCAGTGATACGAGTACGAGTCGAGATACAAGCATTTACTTATTTAATAGTTAAGATTAAAAACGAAATTTTAATACCCTAATCGAATAATTTTCCAAAAAATTTTAGTTAAATGTCTACAGCCCGAAAAAAAGTTTCACTTGCATCGTGGTTTCATAAAACCTCACAACTTTTTTTAAAATTTGTATCTGTAGTTTATTCCACGTTTTGTAATTCCTATACATATTTGAGCGATTTAGGTTTGGTATTTATTTTATTAAAGTAGACCAACATTCTTCAGTCAGTATATTACTAACCATAGTCAGTATATAACTAGTAGTCCAGTGTAAAAAGAGTGTAGTTTGTTGTGCTCTTGGTCCTAGGTTCGAATCTGTTGCAGATACATTATTTAATCTGATATCAACCATTGATAAACTATTGCATACCTCCTGGCTCTCCCAGCCTCCATAAAACTTTGTCCATTATTTTCCTTGCTCTATTATTCTCAATATGTCTTGAAGATGGCAGGAAAGGCGGAATAGTGACAGATGCTTACGTTTCTTGTTTTTGTTTAAGAGACTTCAGGGAGTTTGTTCATAATTTTTCCGTTCACGTTTTAACAGGTATTTTATGTCTCTTCTGATATTGTTCACTCCTATATTAACATATTTTATGAATTTTTGCATGATACCTGACTGCATTGGACATCCGAAGCTAGACATACCCCAGGAAACTTATAGAAAAAAAAAGAAGCAATCTTGAGAGATGTTTGCATTTTCTGTCTACATTGTACTATGCGAGGTTGACACAATTACACATAATCTGAAGAATTATTAGCATTATTCATCCACCGGATGATTTTTGGAAGTCGAAATTTATCAAACCTAGTACCAAACATCATGTATAAAAAACGAATGCATAGCCGAATTGAAAATTACCATTCCGGAAAAAACCGAAAGTTCGACATCTTTTTTAGGAATTTGTAACATCTACCGCAAAACAAAAGAAAAAAATTTGGTCATTATACCTTTTCTTCGACATAATTATTTTGTTAATTACATTGTGCTAATTGGAAAGCTCCAAGTAATTATATTCGGGAAGCCACGATGCGAAGAGTTTATTCTTTTTGTAATTAATTTACAGATGACATTTTTGTATGTTAATATATTATAATATAAAGTATTACACAAGCTAAAACATAATTATTTATTTTTTATCTAGTTTAGTGTATTGACCAAAATGTGATGTTTCAACTGAAATAATTAAAGTAGTTATCAATAAAACACCGAATAGGGTTTTATAAGGCTTGTTCCTACAATAGTTGTATTTAAGTATTTAATTTAAAAATATAAATATTAAAATACAATTTCTTTTGCAGCCTAACCTATTTTTTAAATCAACGCATAAAAAAAAAAATAACATGACAATTTATATTGAAATAATACACAGACCTTGGCAGACGAACCCTTTCACTTTGTCCAGGTGAGTTTATTTTGTTTTTTAATGTTTTATACTGGGGGCAGCCTCTGTAACTAGCCGCGTGTGCTTGTTTACAATTGATGCATAACGGCTTATCCGTGTATTTTAGAGGACATTTAGAAAAATTGTGATTTTCCTTGCATTTAACACATCTAGGCTCCAAATGACAATAATTTTTTGTGTGTCCATACCTTTGACAGTTGGTGCACATAGGGATATTATTAGTATAGTGTTTTGGCTCAACTGATATAATAGGATAGAATCAATTATAAACCAAATGGAACAATCTTAATGTCAGTTTTCCACAATCTATTGGCAACATTTGCTGCCGTGTTTCGGCAATAACTCACCGAATATTGTGTTCCAAGTGCTCAAAATAGTTATATAGACATTATCTGGTCTATTGACGTAGACAAGTGTCTTGACATCCCAAAGAAAATACTCTAATGGGGTTAGATCGAATAACTGGTAGTATTTACCCATCTTTTTAATAGGCGATTGGTTTAGTGATGACGCTTCGTAGAATTTATATTTTCTCCATTTGAAAACTCTTTAGTAGCAGAAGTGAGTCGGTGTGGGTTAGATGCGCCTGGCAAGTTAACTACATCCCCCGTTTTCATTAATTAACAATGTTAATTAATAAAACAAAATGAGATAAATAAAAAAAAAGTCAAAAGAAAAATACTAATTATTTCACTGTTCGACACAGTACCACCGCACTCTATGAAAGACAGAGGCCAACTGTTGTTAATAAATTAAATAAACTATTTGCTAATGCCGGATTTGAACCCGAGTTTGAACTCAACTACTCCTGAGCTACCCTGCTCACAGAAATTATATGAAAATATAAAAAAATTCATTATTTGAAAATAAAGTTAAAAAATATCCTTTATCAATTATTTAACAAGAATTTTAATTATAAGTTTCATTTTAAGTTAAAACTATTCTGTCAATTGTGTGTCAAATAAGTTGGATATTAGGTCTGGATTTTTTTCAATAATGATATTGCAATTACATTTTAATTCCTTTTTTTTTAGAAGTTCACAACTTTATATTAAAATAAAACAAAGAAGCATTTTTTTAGTAACAATGAAATAGACATAATTGGAAACTTAATTTTATGGCATTGAATATTGGTCTTCGCTCAAATGGAACAATCTTAATGTCAGTTTTCCACAATCTATTGGCAACATTTGCTGCCGTGTTTCGGCAATAACTAATCGAATATTGTGTTCCAAGTGCTCAAAATAGTTATATAGACATTATCTGGTCTATCGACGTAGACAAGTGTCTTGACATCCCAAAGAAAATACTCTAATGGGGTTAGATCGAATAACCTTGGTGGCCAATAAACAGGACCATTTCGTGAAATCAATCGTTGATCAAATATTTCTTTGCGTATTGCGCGCTGTGTGGGATGTGGCTCTGCCCAGAGGTCGAATCACATGCCAGCAAGCAGGTAACCTATAATCTTGAAATAATATATTCAATAAAGTGAATGGCCATATCTTTCATTAATAACAACCACTTCGAGTTGATTGATTCGCTTCTTCCTCAATGCTACCTAGTAAAGCGGCTATGACTTGTTCGGTGCGCACTGTTCTGTGTCTTATCATTCAGAGTATTCGTTGTGAAAAAGCGAATAACAGCTGAAGGAATTAACCGATCTAATGTAAGATCATTACGACCGTAAAATTAAGGTTATGGAGATTTTACATACCTTTTAGAAGGTCACAATCAAATTAATTTTATTATTTTGAAATACAGTCGAAAATAATATAATAATGCAATATCAAAACCTCTTCGACATTCAAAATACGATTATTATTCAGTGTGTCACGTTTTTTTTTTAAAGTTGCACATCATTGACAAAACGGTTTTAAATTGACAACCAATAGGACAGCTGGCATGCTTTATGATTAGTTTGGTTTGTCCTTTTGTAATGAATAGAATCACCCCAGACCAACTTTCACAAATAGTTCATATGTATTTATTTTTTGTTCTTTTTGATTATTTAAATTTTATATATATATATAAATATATACATATAAAATGTTTGGTTCTTGAGTTTAGGTCAGTTTATTTCAACTTCTTTAGGCGACGTTTCGAGACTAGGTTTTTTTTTCACTCTTAGGGCATGAATATGAGACTAACCTAGTCTCGAAACGTCACCCAAAGAAGTTGAAATAAACTGACTGCAACTCAAAAACCAAAAATAATATTTCCATAACAGTCAAGATAAGTAGAAACCAATATATATAGTTACAGGTGGCTCCCGAGTAAATACGTAAACAATACTTAGAATCATAATCAATTACCTAGAATTGTTATGCACTTTAAGATGCAGGTGGCTGCAGGTGGCCAGAAAAACAGTAATCAATTCTAGAGAAATAGCATCAGCATGGCTGATCCTATTTAACCGTCCCAGACCAAAGGGAGGGGCCTTTTTGTCCGTAGACATTTGAACAGTTAATATTGCTATTTAGTTGACATTTATTTACATGTATTCTATGTATCATTTATAATAAAGTTTTTAAAAAGTATTAGATACGTTCAGAACCTTTAACTATATATATATATATATATATATATATATATATATTTATTTATATAAAAACTCATCAAAAAGTCACCCTGTGTATATATATAGACTGTATATAGTATACTGAACCTGTACTCCTTTGTGAATCCAGTCAGTCAATCAGCTGCCCGATACATCTCGTGGGCTTCCTAAGACGTTGGTCACTTTGCAATAAGGAAGCTAACTAGCCCTTTGCTATTACGCAACAGGGTTTGCTTACAAAGCTAGACTAACAACAATGAAAGACCTAATTAGCAGTGCTTCACCAAAGGAAGCACTCAGCTAGCTATAGCCAGAGGTATAACTGACTCATTAAACTTATACCATGAATGAATGAAAAAGTATTTTTAGCTTACAAAACCAAAAAAAATAAAATAATAATAAATAAATATATAAGTAACCCTTCGAAAAAACCGTTAATTTATTGGCACACTCCAAACCACTCTATAATATGAGTCTTTTAATTTTTTATTTACGAAATAAAATTATAGCATCAATACTTACTTTCTATTACAACTTATAAAATTTTGTTTATATATTTTTGGTACATTATATAGTTTTATATTATGATATGTTTTATATATGATTTATTTCAATAAGTCCACCGTTCTTTTCAGGCCAAAGGTTTTGATATTGCATTATTATATTATTTTCGACTGTATTTCAAAATAATAAAATTAATTTGATTGTGACCTTCTAAAAGGTATGTAAAATCTCTATAACCTTAATTTCACGGTCGTAATGATCTTACATTAGATCGGTTAACTCCTTCAACTATTATTCGCTTTTTCACAACGAATACTCTGAATGATAAGACACAGTACAGTGCGCACCGAACAAGTCATAGCCGCTTTACTAGGTAGCATTGAGGAAGAAGCGAATCAATCAACTCGAAGTGGTTGTTAGTAATGAAAGATATGGCCATTCACTTTATGGAATATGTTATTTCAAGATTATAGGTTACCTGCTTGCTGGCATGTGATTCCACCTCTGGGCAGAGCCACATCCCACACAGCGCGCAATACTCAAAGAAACATTTGATCAACGATTGATTTCACGAAATGGTCCTGTTTATTGGCCACCAAGGTTATTCGATCTAACCCCCTAAGAGTATTTTCTTTGGGATGTCAAGACACTTGTCTACGTCAATAGACCAGATAATGTCTATATAACTATTTTGAGCACTTGGAACACAATATTCGGTGAGTTATTGCCGAAACACGGCAGCAAATGTTGCCAATAGATTGTGGAAAACTGACATTAAGATTGTTCCATTTGGTTTATAATTGATTCTATCCTATTATATCAGTTGAGCCAAAACACTATACTAATAATATCCCTATGTGCACCAACTGTCAAAGGTATGGACACACAAAAAATTATTGTCATTTGGAGCCTAGATGTGTTAAATGCAAGGAAAATCACAATTTTTCTAAATGTCCTCTAAAATACACGGATAAGCCGTAATGCGTCAATAATAAAAAAATAATAGCAATACGACTGCAGAAACTACGTATAATCCAGCTAGGAATGCCTCAACGATTTTCACATTTGCAAATGCGGCTCGTCCTGTACACTCAACGCAACAACAAACAGTTAATACGGAATCAAACATTGACAGCATCTTATCTACTATAACAATAATAATTTTATAAACGATCAAACCGTATTTACCACAAATTATGCAAACAGTTGACAGTTATGCAAAAACTAAACAAACAGTTGAGCTCACTAGTAACATCCTTATTTACAAATGGGCCCTAGTGTAAACATTAAGCTATCTATAGTTACTAATTCCAACTCAGCATGTTATGATCGTTATATTTATTTTTTCCATTTTTCTTATTATTTCTTAAATGTTACTAGATTTATTTGTACCCAGACGTCTGAATTAAGAAATATAAAACTTTTAAATTGGAATGCATACGGCTTATCCTCTCTCATCGTTAGTAGCCTCCCTCTTTATTAATGGACCTTAATGTAAACAATAGCTTATCTGATGTTACCAATTCTCTAACAACAAACTACGCTTTATTCCAGCCCACGTATTATATTGTACTAACTTCCTTATATTATTTTTTCAACTATGGTTAATGAACTCGAACAATTAAAATTGTTAAACTGGAATGCACATGGCATATCCTCTTAAAGAAATGAACTTAAAATTTTCCTTGAATCAAATTTCATTGACATAGCCTACATAACTGAGTCCCATCTACCTCAAAACATCAATTTTAAAATCCCAGGATACAAAATGTTACGAAAAGGTAGAGAGTGTTCGACTCCTTCAGGCCGTGTTGCCCTGATAATTAAGAATAACATTAGTTTCTCTGAAAATATTATTTTTTAATATTTAACTTAGAGGTTATATCGGTTCGATTACATTCGTTTCCCCCTACAGTTGTCACAGCAGCTTATAAACCACCAACTAAAAAATTGCTCCAAGAAGAAATATTAAAACTTTCACAACCAGCTGACCATACACTAGTTTTTGTAACATGAACTGTAAAAATATTTTCTGGGGATGCCGTAAATCGAATTCTAGTGGAAGCACCTTGCTAGAAATCTGGCCAAGGCACAATATACAAATTCATCCACCAAATGAGCCAACATTCTACAGTTCAGACTGTAAACCCAGACATCCTCGACGTAGACACTGACCAAAAATTTTAGTCTTCCTCTCTCATCCTACGTGATTACAGCTCTGAACTCGGACCATATCCCAGTTTTAATTAATATTCTCAACACAGATACACAAAGAAACGAAGAGAAAATCCTTCATTGATGGAGTAATCGACTGGGAAGTGTACAAAATCCTAATCGATGAGAAAATAAATATAAAGCATAATTATCCTACCGCAATAGAAATTGATACAAACATATACAACTTCAACGAAAATATCTCATATAACGAAAATATCTTCAGCCTGGATGAAGCTACTGTACAATCTTTCCAGTTTAGGAGAAAACATTCTCGAGTAGATGTCCAAATTCAATTCTTTTAAAAATTAAAGAAAAAAATTATGCAAGGAGGCAGTGGATGCGTAATTGAGACCCTGCTCATAAAAACAGATGGGACCACCTAAAACACGCTATTAAAGGTACTGGACGAATGGACAAATGCAAAATACCAGACTTATGTAGGTGATTTAGACCCTAAGGATCAATCGCTATGGAAGGCTACGCGACGTCTGATGAATAAACATGAGAAAATTCCCAGTCTTTTAGACATCGGTGAATTCATCACCAGCGATGTAGAAAAGGCTGCAATGTTCGCGGATTACTTTGAGAAAACGTTCTCTAACACAGAATGCGAAAAAAGTCCGCATATAGCTAATGACATCGACGATTATTTAAATCTCCCCATTGCAACTGTGCAACTTCTACCAAAATTCACAACCCCAAAAGAAATCAAAGAACTAATAAAAAAACATAAAATAAAGAAAAGTCCTGGCCATGATTTGATCCCAGTCATAGCAATAAAGAAGTTGTCCAGGAAACCTGTTGTTTTCATTTCGTCCATATTTAATAGTTGTCTAAGAATTGGATATTTCCCCAATACGTGGAAAAAAGCCGAACTCATAGTCATCCACAAACCTGGTAAAAACGCTAAACAAGTCAGCAGGTATAGACCCATAAGCTTATTACCAATTATTGAAATCAATTATAAAAAGGCATCATTCTTCTTTTTTTAACAATAATGACATTATCCCGGATTTTCAATTTGGATTTAAGTATAGTCGTTCCACCTCGCACCAACTAGCAAGACTATCAGAATTCATAATAAACGGATTCGAAAAGAAGAAACATACGCTGGTAACGTTCTTGGACTTCCAACAAGCGTTTGATTAGGTTTGGCACCGAAGTGTCCAAACTAAAGAAAGTAGATACCCCGAAATATTTATATGTTATTCTGAGCTCATTTCTGAACGGTCGAGCATTCTCTGTTAGAATAAATAACACATATTCAACTGTGAGACATATCCATGCAGGTACTCTACAAGGTCCAGTCCTTTCTCCCATCTATTCAACTTTTATCTTCATGATATCATCCAGTCTACACCTCCATACCTATGTTCTCCGACGATACAGCCGTTCTCTCCCAACACAACGACATAATAATAGCCAGAAATACTTTGCAGAGCCACCTGCGGGTAATGGAGGATTACCCTTAACATCGAAAAATGCACCTCAAAAGTTTTTACCCTTAGACGCCCACAAGACCCACCTGAGCTAACCCTCGTAGGTAAAAACGTGAAATGGGACCCTGCCAGCGGAGCTATACGATACCTTGGAGTTCACCTGGACCGGCGACTAGCCTGGAATACCCCTATCAATATTAAATTATCCTAAACCTACGCAAGGTTATCAATGCTCTATCCTATCGTAAATAGCAAATCTAAATTAAAACCAGAGATAACAATTCTCATTTATAAAACAGTCCTAAGGCCATTACTGATGTACGGCTGTGAAGTCTGGGGAGCAACAAGCATCCTTTACGAAAAGAAAAAGATTGCAAACATTTTAAAACAAGGTCCTAAAAATCGCAGTGGATGCCCCCTGGTTCATCAGAAATTGTGAACTGCACCGAGAACTACAAATAGGAACAATAGACGACCACATAAAAAAAAAAAGATTGAGAAAATTCCATACCCAACTATCTGCAGTTAAAGGAGCTAAATTACAACTTAGGAAAGCAGACATCATCTCGCAGACTAAAGCGCAGGTTACTGCAGGACATCTTATTATAAGTTGTATAAGTATATATTTCTAGTGATATTACTACCTTAAATTTATTTTACAGCTATACTACTGTAGATTTTTATATATTTAACCAATAGTTATAACGATGTATTTAGTTAGGGGTTTCTATTGTACGAGACTATACCCCCCCCCCCATAATCAATTGGTATCAACAATAAAAAATCAATATTATAACAACCATGTAAAGGCTCACCAGGCCGATCTGGTATAACAAAAAAAAACAACAAAAAAATCTATTAACAGCCATAGATGGATGAACCGTGTGGTATCTGGAGAACCTCTGGGGCACACTCAGTATCTGTATAGTGGAGACCGGCCAAAGAGGAGACTCGGAGCAGGTCCAAAGAGGAGACTCGGAGCCTGACCTTGGATAAATTACCTACCTGCACAAACGTTGTCTAAGAAAAGTTACTGCCTCTACCACATACAAAACTTAAGACCCTTCAGAGGTTGTATTAGCGCAGCCCGTCTCGAAGACTGGCTGGCACCGAACAAAGTGTTACTTCTTATCTAATCATGAATAATAAATGTCTACTAGCAACAGAATTTCCGAACAGAAAGACCGAAGGGACAACTATATTGAACTGCATTAAAATTAAGGTCGCCATTCTGATTTAATAACCCAATAAACAAACTTAGCACTTACCAGCTTTGTTAAACTTGACCAGCGAACTAACTCATAAGATTAGGATTTTCAAAATAAGAGACTTGGAACTTTATTCCCAAGATCTTCGCTGGTGGCTTGTAAGCCTCTTCTCTTTTTAACAAGTTTATGTTTGTCCTGGACTTAAATTAAGTCCGAACTGATCCTCACTATATTACTTTTAGGAAAGTTATAAGAAAAAAAAATCCACATGCACGCACACTCTAACCAGCCACAGTTGTGATTATTTTATCGTAATATATTGTATTATCGTAATATATAAGCCGGCTCATGTGGACTAAGTTAGGAAGAGATCAGCGTCTCTCTGAATTTTAAGTAGCATCTTCAGAAATGGAGTTAAAATCCGACGAGTCCTTAGCTTTAATACTAAAGTTAATTTCTTGTTAGCAAAAATAAAAATGGTTATGGAGGAGAAAATGGGCCGGGTGGAGATACAAATCAATTTTGACGTAGTAAGCAAGTGTTTCTTAAAAATCAGTGCTTGCAACCACAGAATTGGGATTAATAGTCATAAGTACTAGAGTTTGGGACTAAGTGATAGGTAAAAATTCTATGTTTTGAGGTCCGTCAGCCTACAGGACACAACTCACAAACAACGGCCGTAGGAGTGATGACCTTACCCGTTAACTACTATAGGTCCTTGTGGGGTTTCTGACCCCAAAACATAGTCCACATATCTAGTCAGATGCGCAAATTCCATAACTCCGAGCAAAGTTGGGTGGCATCCTTCAGGACGTTAAATGTCAAAGCTATCACAATAATAAACTCATCAGTAGTTAATAATTTTATTAACTTGAAGAGTTGAAGCAGCTAATTAAAAAAAAAAGACCTGTAGGTTATTTGTTAACATTACTGATCAGTATAACACTTAATCCGCATAATATAATCCGATTTGAAAAAAAAAACATTTCGAATGATTTTTTAGTTTGCCATGTTATAAATAAAATATACGAAATGATGCTTGAAGGTGAATAGAGAAGAATAGAGCGGGTTTGTAATTTTTTCAGGGAATCTTCAAACGTAAAATTAAACTAGAATTTTTTTTTTTTAATAGACTGCTATAGACTGAAAATGTAAAAGTGTTAGTTTTATATGCGAAACTAAAATAAGATGGCTCGTAAAGATTTTAAGATCGCTTACTGAGGTGTCGATTTACTGTAAAAATTTAGTGCATCTTCTATATTGAGATCCAATTTATTGTTATCGAAGATTTTTAAAACACCATCGATTTGAAGAACACCCACATGCGCATTGTTTAATTTTTAACTTAAGAGAGATCCTTGCAGGGTTATAATTCTGTTCTTAACATACAGTTTAAATATTTGCATGAATGTTCCCAGTAGAAACAAAATGGAAAAATATTAAAGCGGTTTTAAAGAACAATAGAGGGGTATTCAACAATATATTTCGTATCATTAAGAAGATGAATCATCCGAGGATGATATATCGAATATGGCGAGATGCCTATGAGCCTAACAGCGAATAAATACAATAAAATAAATCGATAGCTGACCATTAACCTAAATCAATTCGTAAACACTGATTTTTTTTTTATACATTAATAAACTAAATAAAATTATTGAGAAAAATTGGCATGTTAATATGTACTAATCGACACGTTACTTGAAATCTGTTTTAAAAAAATTAATTTATTCATTGAAATTTACAACTGTATTACAACAATGCAACAAGTAAATGGCAGGAATCATACATAATGCCGTGGATAAACACCAGTAGAGAAACTATCCAGTGCTAGTACTCAAGTAACAAATTGAACTTAAAAAGGTCACGAGGCCATCTTTTCAGACGCTTCAGAAGATAATCAGGAATTGAAGAGGTTGCTTGGTTCGAAACTAGTGGGAATAAAGTTTGTCATGAAAAGATCGATATCGGATTAATCAGTATCATATGGGACTATTTTATTTTCAGGAAAAATTAATTTAATTTTAACCCCTTCGACTACTACCCGTGGGTTGTACTTAGCTTTATCTCATGTCATTATATACACGTATCTTTCATTCCATTTATTTGATGCATTATTATTATTACTATACAGTTGTAAATTTCAATAAATAAATTTTAAAAAATAAAATTAACCTCTCGTTGTAAGCAAACTATAAGTTTTTGTGATGATGGAGTGATTAAAGCTAAAGAGGTGCTTGGTTTTGACGGCCTCAACTACCTCTGGAACAAGAGGACTTATGTCTAAACCAGATCATCATGTATTATTATTATAATGGACATGCTAAATTTAGTTGCTTTAGAAATAATATAAGCATATATTATTTCCTAAAAACATTTAGTCCAGGATCCATGGTCCATTTTTCTACTTGATTAGTATCAACCTGAATCTTCGTGAATAGCTTCGTTTCGATGAGACGCCCAACAATTTCCTGTGCGAAAATTCTCGATTGCGGTAGCTAAAAGAGGTAGCAAGGATAAAATATGGCGATTTGATGATTCTCAAACATTTATTACTAAATGGGTTGTTTTTTTTTGTTAAATCTCAAGACAATTATCTAAATTATTTGAAAAAATATTTGTCCTACAAAATGTATGGTTTGATCGATGAGTCCCCTCCTTCCAATATGTAAAAAATAAACAGCTGGTTAGTAATCATTTTTGATGACCTCGTTATCGATACACGTTGGAAGGGAGGGGGGCTCTTTGATCAAATCATACATTTTGTAGGACAAATATTTTTTCAAATAATTTAAACAATTATTTTGAGATTTAACAAAAAAAAAACCAGTTAGTAATACATTTTTGAGGATTGTGGTAGCTAAAATCGAGAATTTTCGCACAGGATATTGTTGGGTGTCTCATCGAAACGAAGCTATTCACGAAGATTCACCTTGATACTAATCAAGTGGAAAAATGGACCATGGATCCTGGACTAATTTATTTTAATAAGAATTTTAAAAAATGAAACATTTAGATATATGTTTAATTCCATAAAACTGCAAAACTAAATGTAAGTCATGCATCCTCCCTACCATGATTTTTTCGAATAAAAAAAATTCCCTTAATTATTATAAGTTGTATTATAAGTCCGAGAACCTGCCCAAGATCACGCTCCAGTATTAGAATAGAGGCTGGGCGAGCCTCAAAAAGGTTTGTAAATCCCATAGGGTCCATACTCAGCAGTTAGCAGATTAAGTAATTTAATCTGCCACGGCTAGATTTGAACCCAGGGCATTCGGCACAGCAGCTCAGCGCTCTACTCACAGAATTGAAATACTTAAAAAATTCAAAAAACTCATCTTGATAAGTCTCTGCTTTTCGTCTTTACTGTAAATCCACAATGCTATAAACAAATAAAAGATTACTTAAGAAAAATAAAATCTTCTGGGCTCTGAGTCGCTGTGGATTTTCGAAAATTAGAAGTTGGATAAAGCAGTAACAGAAGCACATTTAATCGAAAAAAAAGAGCCTTTAGAATTACTCAAACCCCCAGAAATTTATATCTCATGTGGAATCTGGAAATCATAAATCGACTATCAGTAACTGAACCGAATCCACTTTTGCACTTACACATTTTTCTGGTAGATCGCCTCCTATATCTATTGATTTGATCTTTATATAAGAGTGATTTTAATAACATCTAATAGAGGTCTATCGGCAATCATTTTTACATTTAAAAAAAAAAGTTTAAAACTGATTAGTTATATAAACATTGAGTATATTAAGAGTTCAAGGGAGGCTTTAATTAAATCAAATGAAAAACGAGTGTTCAACAACTTCACAATTCGAGGAATACTTAATTAATTAAACTCACTAGAATTAATTAATTTATCATCTTGCTCATAATGATTTCTTCATTTATCATTTACAATATTATTTTGAATATACAAGGATATATTTAACGAAAATATTCTAGTTTCTAATGTTCTATAAAATTGTAAAATTCTATAATTTATTGTAGAGAATTATAGTTTCATGAACTAAGTTCTGACTTGGCCGTGTTAGAATATTTTCACAATGTAAAATGAAAACAGCATTATTCGTTTCTCTGGGATAATCACATTGAAAGTAACAAGAGCTAAAAAGTCTCTAGCTTTACAACGAGACCCAACTGCTATTTTATTACTTTTTAATGCAATCGCTTCGACATTTTACTGCAGGTATTAGCTTCTAAAGTACTATTGATACGTAAAATAAGATGAAATCGATTCTTGGTATCGACACAATATCTACAGTCACCGTGAATTATTGGTAAAGTAGAATTTTCTTCAAAATGAATTTCCTGAACTTAAGGAAGCCGAATCGTGGTATTTTCGCAGTAAATAAGGGAACAAGTCAGGAAGTAGTAACGAAAAAGTATTAATTTCTTAAATTTCAGGCCGAAAACTACGAGAGGGCACGATTTCGCTTCTCTCAATACAGTTTTGACGTAACCACTGATCCACTGGGACTGTATATAACCATATATGATTAAAAATACTCCATATACAGTAACAAATATACGTCTTACAACTTCCGCCAATTGACTGTTGAACAAATCCAAATATGTTGTGTTAAAATCATGCAATTGTCCCGCATATGCTTCTGATTATTTCCCGGGCGTTTTAGCACCCACAGCTCTTGTAATAATTTTAGGAATTCGTTTATCACTGAAGCAAACAACTTTAACAGCCCGCCTTAATCTCCGCGACTATATCATTTCTATTATAAAAACCACATACTCTGCAATCCCAAGATATATAATCTCCTGAATTCTCCAATCATCTCATCCTTTTTCGCACCGAATATATATGCGATACTTTATTTTCGAATACCTTTAACGTTAGAGTATTCTAACGTTAACGATAAAATTTCACATACGCTAATAGATGAAACGATAATAGTTTTATAAGATCTAATTTTCAATAATGAATGGGTCAAGAGAAACGAGCTTAATATTGTCGAGGCAGACAAATATCAAGTATTTTCTTTCTTTAATTGTGTCTTTAGGGAGCGGAGTGGCTCAGTGTTTGTTGAGCACTGAGTTGCCATGCCGGAAATCCTGGTTCAAATCCCGATACGGGCAGTTACTTTTATTTAGTCTGTTTGCAGTGGGAGATGGATCATAAAAGATCTAGGACCCTCCTCCAGCCTCTATAAAATATTATAAAAATAGGGTACTCATAATAAGGGTGACCTCCTTCCAGAACCAGTATAGTCTCAACCATGTACTGAACCCCTAGACTCGTTCACGGGTCGTAGTGGTACCGGTTTTTTTTCTTTTAATTGTGTCTTTGTTTCTTATTGAATATAATTTTTTTTTCTAGTTACTACAGAAATAGGTTTACATGAGGTATTTAGGATTTAGGAAAGCGGGTTACTCCAAATTTAAAAAATTACTATTTCGAATTTTTTTATTATTTAGTCTAGCAATGCATTATTTTCCCTAGAAACCGGAATAAAAGCAGGAGGAATAAGGCGGCTTAGTGTATTGTTATACAATATTATTTGAATAAACTGGCGTATAATTAGAAAAAGTAAATTTTTGAATTAATACAGAAGGGCATACGCTCAAGAGAGACGTAAATTATTTCTCAAGACATCAATAGAAAAATTCCAACAAAGCAGAAGTCTCTAATCCGAAAACAGGATACGAAAATGGCTCATTATTTCCCTCTTTCAGGCACCTTCAGGAAAGAAAGAGAACAATACCAAAAGAAAAAACAAATAAAACACATCCTAACCTACAAATGCAACACTAACCAGAGGAAATATCCCACCACCTCCAGGGCCCAAACACAATTACAAAGAAGGTTACCAGACAACGGGTTAGAAATATAAAAAAGTGAAAATTTTGAAATCTTGGACTAAGCGATGTGTATCAGTATTAGAGTTGCCATGTGGATTTATCCAGATTCAAACCGGGCTGTGGCAGATTTAATTTAATCTGTTAACAGACGGGAATTGGTTATTTGGGAACGGGGAACATTCTGCGGATCACCCAGCCTCTATGAAGTATCCAGCTCTATGGTCACTCTAAATAGGGTGGAAATCTGGCGGTTGAGCGTGATCTAGCGCAAATCACCTACCTGCACAACCATTTTCCATAATTCAGTAAAGTCTCTGTTATGTACTGAATCCAAGACCTTCAGTACGTTGTCGCTTCGAGTTGAGTCAAAACAAGTATTAACTTTTCATTCGTTTCCCTTTTAATATATTCCAAAAATAAAACTTATCAAGAGTTTTAATATAAAAGAGAATGTAATCGTGGGAATGTGTGTGTATTTCGGTTACCATTTCATCAAGAAATGAACGTTTGAACAAACGTATATCATCTATAATTTAAATAATTTTTAATCATTGCTTTATTTTTAAATATTTTTATTCTGAAGAGAAAAGATTTGCCCCCCCCCCCCCAGCCGTATATCATCTATACTTTACAATGTTTGTTGAAACCTTTATTTGTTGATGAAATGATCACGAAAAATCTATTCATTACCCACAATTAAATTCACTTTTCCATACTAAAGCTCACCTTAACTTGTATTTTTGGAAAATATTCAAAAATGGAATTCAGAATACAATGAAACGAATAAATAGTTAAAACTTCTAGCGACAATTTGCGACACAGGATCCCAAGACCCTTCAGGTTGTAGTGGTGCAAGTTTTTTTTGAGGAGTTATCCGCTTTTGATCCTGACCGCCTTATATATATTACCACAAACATTTGTAACAATTTTAATGGTGCTCATTGGCTTAAAAATGCGTGGCTTTCCCACCTCTGTCCATAAACTGTAGACAATACATATTTTTTAAACAAAATAAATGTTTGCACTAAGCGACGGGTAGAAAAAGCTATCTAGATAAATGGAGCGTGGAGTGGATAAACAATATCTTGCTGGGGGCTAGACCCTCTTAACGTTGGACCTGACACCTGCCATCTCAACCCCACCCTTTCTCACATCATAATAATATTCCACTTACATACATAGATATCCGAGCGTACAGGCCTATATACCTGTATATCTATATCTATATATTTTTTTAAATCTGATATCAGTCACGTATATATTTCAATCTTTCCCTCCCATTCGTAGACAATATTTCCTCAGTGCATTCTTAAACCAATTAGTCCAGGATCCATGGTCCATTTTTCCACTTGATTAGTATCAAGGTGAATCTTCGTGAATAGCTTCGTTTCGATGAGACGGCCAACAATATCCTGTGCGAAAATTCTCGATTGTGGTAGCTAACAGAGATAGCAAGGATAAAATATGGCGATTTGATGATTCTCAAAAATTTATTACTAACTGGGTTTTTTTTTTGTTAAATCTCTAGATAATTATCCAAATTATTTGAAAAAAATATATATCCTACAAAATGTATGGTTTGATCAAAGAGTCCCCTCCCTCCAACATGTATCGATAACGAGGTCATCAAAAATGATTACTAACCAGCTGATTTTTTTTTTACTTCTTCTTTTTTGACTTCGTTATCGATACATATTGGAAGGAGGGGACTCTTTGATCAAACCATACATTTTGTAGGACAAATATTTTTTCAAATAATTTAGATAATTATCTTGAGATTTAACAAAAAAAAACCCAGTTCAAATCCTCAGTCCAGCAGCATGAAACAAGATCTCTCCTTTCCGATCTCTATACTCATCCGAACCAAAGAGAGAACCAAAACATTGGAACGTTCCATTGCTCCCCGCTCCACCATAGTGTGAAACTTAATTCCTCCTGTCATCTGACATGTTTCTTCTCAAGTATTTGCCTCTATTTTATATTTCCACTTTATAAAGGCTGGGTGAGCCCCAGGAGGGTCCTAGATCCCAAATAATTGCCGGCAGTTAATAGATTAAATAAAATCTGTCAGAGCCGGATTTGAACCCGTCTTTTTCGACACGGCAACTCAGCGCTCTATAACAGAGCCACTCCACTCTGTCTCACACATAACTTCCCTCTAAGTAATATAATGAATATATAAGTTTTCAGTCAATAAATATAAAATTATCTTATTTGTACTCTATACATTATTACGATTTGGAAATGAAAACTGTATAATCTAGTATAACGGTACTTCGAATTTGTATCAAAAGTATAAATTACTAAACAAATGATTAATTACCTATTGTTAATATGCCAGCGCCCGAATTTTGTTTACTCCTAAAATAATTCATAATAACCGTGGAAAAATTGCTTGATATGCATTTCTATATTAATTCTCCAAACTTTTATTTAAACGCCTGATTACGTTCAGGAATCTATAGAAATTCGTTTAATAATAAAACCTAAAAATTTAAAATTATTGATGTGTTTTTAAGTTTGTGATTATTGATGTTGTCCCCAATCGTTGTCATAGATACTGGGGGCGGGAAGAGCTATTTCTCATTCATGTTTGCACTGCGAAAGGGGGATAGGCTTCGTGCCTGGTGAAATATTCAGATTGAGGACCCCTCATTCTGTATTCACTATTGCAACACAAATGAGTTGAAACATTATCACCAGTTTGAAATTCAACCGAACGCCAAACCCGATCGCGAGCGAATTGAAGTCAACAACAGGACCACATCAACATTGAATATTTCGAATAGTTGTTTACAGACACATTCACCCAATTATTACTAAAAATTTACTATGATTATTTAATGACGCTTTCATGTATTTTTCGTGAATTAAATTACTGGATGAAGGGATACCGCTTTTTTTCATTAAATAAACCCAAAACTAAATTTACATTTGAAATGTGGAAGAAAATGGTCCGGGTAGAGGTTAATAAGTGTCTCTTAAGTAAGGAGAAATGATTATTAATTTATTTATTATTATTATTATTATTAATAATGTTTATTAATAAATTCCCTACTTAAGAAAAATTTATTGACCTCCACTCGGACCATTT
Organism: Troilus luridus; assembly: GCA_964056705.1. Lineage (NCBI taxonomy): Eukaryota > Metazoa > Arthropoda > Insecta > Hemiptera > Pentatomidae > Troilus > Troilus luridus. The sequence continues at coordinate 87,393,901 of OZ057413.1, forward strand.
TCCGGGAAAAAATATAATAAGGAATAAGGAAAAAAATATATTGTTACATGGATCAAAACCAGAAAACTCTTCAACATGTTTCTATATAGTATCGATTTAAATATATACAAACAGATAAAATTGTAAATATTTAACTTTGTTTATTTAAAAAATTAACAGACAAAAAGGAAATAAATTATTTCACCTCATACTCAAAATGACACATCACTTCTAATTAACTTTTGAGTACTAATAATTTATAAACTTTGTATTTAGTAAACAATTATTTGTATTTGTATTAGTTCAGTACAATTATTTGTAGGTTGTGCTTTGTTGAGTGCACTCAAACGTGGATTTATTTTAATATCCCTGACGATCCAAGTCTCGTCACTATCAGTTATAATTTTACTTACTACTTTTAACTTTTTATCTGGCAATGCGCTTTTCCTTCTTGAATCTCTCCACTATATGCTGAACATGCTTTTTAAAATAATTTTGGCCATTTAATTTAAAGATTTCCCGTCATTAAAATGTTGAGTAGCCAACTCAAGATCTTTAAACGTTGTGTATGCACCCTTTTTCGTAAAAAAAACGTCAGATTTTCTTCAACTCGCTTTGGAAAGAGCCAAACACAAATATTGGGAAAAACTAAGGTGTATCATTTTCATTGTGAAGAAATCCTAAACAAATGTGTTTTATTTTTATTATTAAATACTTGGAATATTATTATGGCAGTTGGAATATGAGTATTAGTTCCTACATATGTGTAATACGAAGAATAACGTCTATCAATCAGTAATTAATTTATATTTGGATATTTCTAATAAACTTAACTTAATATTTTCATAACGGTAATAGTAAAACTACAAAATGTATTATTAATTATAGATTGCGAAAATTAATGTATTAATTGTGTTGAATAATTATATAATATTTAATCGACCTAAAAGAAAAATGATCTTTGGAATCTTTTCTTAGCTTCGACCAAGTGCAATAAGGATCATTGCAGTTAATCGAATTTTTATTTTTTTTAATTAGTTTAAGAAAAACTATAATTATTGTTATTGTGCCTACTTTTCGACCTTAGATTTAGGCCATCTTGAGGGTCATGAGGAGAAGAACAGTGATCTCCAACAGACAATCTATGATTATTCAGTATTTCATTTCAGTATTAATAAACTATGTACATATATGTTTATATATATATATATATATATATATATATATATATATATATATATACTTTTTTAACGAAAATGTAATAAAATAAATCTACAGTGTGAACAGAATCATTTACCAGAAAACTGGCGAAGGAGAACAAACAACGAAGTTTATTCAATGTATAAGGAAGCAGATGCTTTTTATTCCTTAAAAATTAGAAGACTTTGATGGGCTGGTCATGTGGGTAGAATGGAGGAAGTATATATATATATATATATATATATATATATATATATATATATATATATATATATATATATATACACTTTTTTAACGAAAATGTAATAAAATAAATCTACAGTGTGAACAGAATCATTTATCAGAAACAGGAATCTACCTCAACAAAACACTTTTTGGATGTTCAGTAACATTTTGTTTTTGTTATAATGAATAAACAGAGCATTTAATATTGTGAAAGTTAACATTGCCCTTCAACAATTTGGCTTCATGCAGCTTTCGAATATTCTATCGTACATTACTCGTTTATTTTATCAGGATTAAAAATAGGAAAGGTATAAAAAAGATTATTGTTATAGTTTTATAAGACAAAACAAAAAAAAGATGCCAGTTCTATATTTACCGGCCACAAAAGACGGGAAACGGTTGAGAAAAATTTAATTTTGAATTATTAAAATCTTAGAATAGTTTGATAAGTAAAATCTAAAGGGCCAAATTGACGCCTCCCACTGTAGCATCAAACGATGAGCTTTGCCGACATAAAGTGACGTTAAATGAATAAATAACAATAAAATTTATAGACATAGAGTTTTTTAATCTCACATGTACATGTATGTACCACAGAGTAAGTACTCGTATGTAAACTTAATAATGAGCTGTTAAATCACGGCAGACCAAGCCCCATCTGTAAAAAACATTAGTTCGCCCAGTTTTGTTGTATGGATCGGAGACATGAACTATGACCAAGCTGATTGAACAGAATCTCCTAGTCTTTGGAAGAAAGATACTCCGAATAATCTTCGGTGGAGTTTATCTACATGACCTGGCGAAGGAGAACAAACCACGAAGTTTACTCAATGTATAAGGAAGCAGATGCTTTTTATTCCTTAAAAATTAGAAGACTTTGATGGGCTGGGTAGAGGCCATGGACAATGGAGGACGAGGCCATCCTAAAAAGTCTTTAACAGAACCTCTCTACAGCAGAAGGGGGAGACCGAAGCTAAGGTTGTCGGATTGGGTGGAGAGAGACTCCTAGGATTCAGATGCTGGATGACAGCTGCCAAAAAAAGGGGCGACTGAAAGAAGCTGTTAGAAGAGGCCAGGAATCATCACCGAGTTGTAGAGCCATAGAGTAATAATAATAATTGGTTTTTCATGTTGTTTTTTTTTATGTAAAAGAACTGTTCGTAGATTACACAGTCATTTGTAACCAACCGGTTAGAGAAATAGGGGTAGGATTGGAGAGTAATAGTAGATCTAGAGAAAACAAGGTAAAGAGTGATGAATAAATTGTTATTTATAATATTTCTGAAAACGAATAGATTAGTAACTTGCTTGTCAAGAATCCAATAATACAATGTGAATTACTTTTTTCTCTCAAATTCAGTAAAATGGTTTTTACCTTTATCATAATCGTATTAATATAAAACGCTATAAAAGCGTTTTAAAATACCAAGTTACATGATCAAATTTGTTTATACCGGTTATAAGTACACAAGACATCATAAGACGACTCGTCCCAGAACATCTTGCGAAAATAACTTCTCGACTTGACTTTGGTATTTCTTTGTTCTTGGTGATGTGTCAGGTGGAGAAGTTCTTCAATTAGTTGGCTTACTTAATAACTAAGGAAACACTTAGCGGCCAACTCAGTTTCGCGACTCGCAAACTTGAAGTGTTCGGTTTACTTACAGTTTCGTCTCCTTCGAACGATGTAGATCAAACGATATCAATTTCCATTTTGAGAGAAACTTCCCCATACGTAAACATACACGTAAAACCTCAAACCTCAGTATCAGTATCATTAGGCATGTAGAGTTAGAGTAACTAAAAAATAATATTGATCATCTAACTGAAGCGTTTGGGATCAAAAGCGGAGAGCTCTAAGGTTTCCAAAATTGACATTTTCTCATTTTTCACTTTTCCATGAATGCAATTTTATGCTCCCGAAACTTCAGGCATAGGGAACCAGGTGGCGAAGTCACGTGCCAGACAGTATTGCTTGTCTAAACTATCGACTAGTTCGGAGCGAAAAGGCTCAAAAGTAGAGGGTTTAGTTGCCATCCTCACAGTCCTGGGTTCAAATCCCGCTGCTGGCGAGACTTTTATTTAATCTGTTAGCAGGTAGAGATGGATTCTATAGGATCTAGGACCCTCCTGGGGCTTACCCAGCCTCTATAAAATGGGTACCAAAATCTGGGAAAATCTGGAGGTTGAGCATGATCTAGGACAAATCAACTCCCTGCAAAACCGTTCTCCATGAAACAGTGCAGTCTACCATATATTAAATCCCAGACCCTTCACGGGTAATAGAGGTACATGGTTTTTTTTTTAAACTATCAACAACAGTGAAAAAGTTTTCTTTAATTTATTTATTTATTGATATTTACAACTGTATTACAATAATACATCAAGTAAATGATCTAAGCGATACATAATGACATGTGAAAATGGCAAGTACCGACTGGTAGTACTCAAATCACAAGTTCACGGTCAACTAAGAAGGTCACGGGGTCATCTTCTTTTCAGACTCTTCGGAGGATTATTGGGAATTGAAGAGGAAGCTTGATTTGAAACTAGAGGGTTTGAGTGGAAATGAAGTTTGTTATGAAAGGATAGATAGCGGGTTCGGGCCAAATCAGCAACAAATGGAACATTAAGGTCATTATTGTGAAAAAGTAAATTTTTGAAATTTCGGAACTATCCGCATATGACCCTAGGATTATATCAGATGCTACCAATTTAGCTGCCGTAATAATAGTAAAAATTAATCATAAAGCATGCGAGTTAAAAAACTATATATCATATATCTATGCCTCAGAAGTAAAGGACACCATGTCCACTAAATAGATAATATTTTAGCTAATCTGTAATAAATATATATTATGATTAATACTTCCAATAACTGTTAGTGAAAATAACAATGTGAACAATTTTCTTGTTTCTATAAGTAACTAAGGAACAAATTTTAATCGATCAAAGTTATGGAAAATTGGCTCTTCTAAACAAATAAGATAAATTAGAATAATTTGACATCGTATCTTTTAGCTTTTGCCTAATGTGGTATGGTCCCTTTGGGGTATATATATTTTAAGCCTATATATTTGAGGTAAACTATACAAAGACGTAATATTAAATATTTTATTTATATTCATGACTCTACTTTGCACGAACGAGTAATGTAATTATATTTACATGCAATTCTCATTGCAGGTCAATATCACGTAAAGAAACAAAGCAACAATTCTATCCCTGTAACTTGTTCTCTAGACAACTACAGGTTCTTTAAGTTTAAAAACACACAGTTGTTAATTGATTTTTTTAAGTTTTTTTTTTATTTTGTAACTTCTTAAATGTAAAATTCTTTTCTTCACACTGTTGAACCATGTTTATGACCTTCTAACATGTTACTCGAAAACCAACAATCAAAGACCGATTGACAAATATCTTTTTGTTTTAAGTATTTTCTAAAAACTCATAAAACAACACTTTTTCTTATTATATTACATTTGGTTATCAGTACACAGTGATTATATTATGTATATAGTAAGAATTTTAACCCTCAAAATTAGGCCAAAACCTTGGAAAAAAATAAGATTTACCTATTTTTCCATAATTTACCACAGTAACCCCCACCCGGACTATTTTCAATGCCATTTCCTCATGAATAAAAATTTTATTTTGTTATAATAAAAACAGAGTAGTCCAGGATCCATGGTCCATTTTTTCACTTGATTAGTATCAAGCTGAATCTTAGGGAATAGCTTAGTTTCGATGAGACGCCCAACAATTTCATGTGCGAAAACTCTCGATTGTGGTAGCTAAAAGAGGTATCAAGGATAAAATATGTCGATTTGATGGTTCTCAAAAATGTATTACTAACTGGGATTTTTTTTGTTAAATCTCAAGATAATATCTAAATTATTTGAAAAAATATTTGTCCCACAAAATGTATGATTTGATCAAAGAGTCGCCTCCTTCCAATATGCATCGATAACGAAGTCAAAAAAGAAGAAGTAAAAAAAAAAACAACATCTGGTTAGTAATCATTTTTTATGACCTCGCAATTGATACACATTGGAAGGAGGGGACTCTTTGATCAAACCATACATTTTTTAGGACAAATATTTTTCAAATAATTATTATCTTGAGATTTAAAAAAAAAAAACCTAGTTAGTAATCAATTTTTGACAATCATCAAATTGACATATTTTATCCTTGCTATCTCTGTTAGCTACCACAATCGAAAATTTTCGCACAGGAAATTGTTGGGCAAGTCCAAAAATGGACCATGGATCCTGGACTAGAGTTTATTATAGTTAAATAATCAATAAGTAACCAATCATTATCAGATTTTAACAATAATCAAGCATATATGGACCGTTAGCTGCAGATAAACAACTAGTCTACTTTTATAAATTCTAAAGACAAAAAGGGGATCTTGTCCTGGACTAATTCACTATCAGAAGTAAACAAAATAATGAAGGTAAAGACATTGATATCTTGTGGGTTAATAAATATTAGGAGATGCGCCATGATTAAATAAGCATATTAAATGTCATTAAAATTACACTAATATACATTTAGGTATAAGTTAAGAATATAAGAAGTTAAAACTTTACAGGTGGACTAAATTAATAATTTATATGTTAGTGTAATTTTCAAGACAATGCAGCTGACCACTTCTATCACCTACCTGACATGATTAACTTTTATATTCATATAAATTTAAGAAAGGTACGCTTTTGTAAGCACTTAGAATAATCGTCGATCAGAAACGGCTCACGACTGGATAGAATTGCTACCACTGTTAGAATAAAAAAAAAAAAAACCTGTACCGCTACAACCCTTGAACGCGTCTGAGGTACATGGTAGGGGCTGTATTTTGCGGGGAGGTGATTCCCCCAGATTATTTTAGATACCCACTTTAAAGGGACTGGGTGAGCCCCAGGAGGGTCCTATATCGCGTATGATCCATCTACGGCCGCTAACAGATTGTATACAAATCTTGCCAGCAGCGGGATTTGAACCGAGGACGTTTGGCATGGCGACTCTACGCTCCACTCGAAGTGTCAACCTCGGATTAATAACTACAAATTTTAATCGAAGTTATTGGCATATTCCTAATACGGTCAACACTGGGAGTATCCATGTCAACCAGCCCTGGCCAGAAGATTCCAGCTGTTATTAGACTAATGTAGATACTTATAACCTTAATTAATGTTATGTTCAAGTGTAATTGTTATCAATTTAATATAATGTTCAAATATCTAAATTTCTTTTTTATAACATAATAGTTATGGAAAATCGGCTCTCTTGAACAAATACAAAAATGTGAAACAGTGTCCTTTACCTCCGGGGTATGCTTATGTATTTGTGGTGCACAATACAAACACGTAATATTATATATTGCCTGTACATAATATTATATATATATTATATTCAGAGTTAAAATAGTATATGGTTAATATTTGAATTTTTTAATAAGCAAGTTATCGAACGATGTGTAAATACTTTTGAGTTTTAAATTAGCTTCAGCGTTTAAATAAAGCAATATGTTGCTGTGGAATAAATCCTTGATTACAACAACTGATAAGGAAAGGAGGATCCGGTGGCCTAATCCTGGCGGACTCTTACTCTCTCTCTTTCTCTCAAATCTCTCCCCCCTCTCGCTCCTTCTCTCTCTGTCTCTCACTCCATCTTTCTCTCCCTTACTCACTCTCTCATCTTGTGTAAGGTCCACAATCAAGATTGGATGTAACCCAAGAAACCAATTGCTATCCTATCGTTTCTTACTTCCACACCAGGTTAAAACTACCTTAGATCGGTTTCCACGGGTTCTTTGGTGTGTTTACAAATCTTCAATCCAGAAAGATATAAAAATATATCCAATTTTATTAAATAGAAGCTTCCCATTTTAATGAAGATATTCACTTGACCATATTATTGAAATCTGATTTTTTTCTTATTATTTTAACCATTATGGCCGAAATTATCTATGACTAAAGGGCTGTCACAAAACTAACAACGTTTGAGATTGAATGTCAATTAAGTAACTTACATAATAAAGTTAGAAGACATGGGATGCTACTGACATTTCCAATAAATAAAAAAAAGTCCTGTACCACTACGACCCGTGAACGAGTCTAAGGGTTCAGTACATGGTAACATGGTTTCATGGACAACGGTTCTGCAAGGTGGTGACTTGTCCTAGATCACGCCTGGTTTTCCCCCCTTATTTTGAGTACCCTATTTTTATAATATTTTATAGAGGCTTGGTGAGCCTCATATGATCCATTTCCCGCCGCAAACAGACTAAACAAAAGTTACTGCCTGCAGCGGGATTTGAACCAGGATTTCCGGCATGGCAACTCAGTGCTCTACCGCTGAGCCACTCCGCTCCCTTGACAACTCCATTATTTTTAGAAAACTCACGTTAAAGTAATACAGCGTTTAAACGAAAAACGATGAAGTTCATGTGGCTTTCCCCTTTAGTGTTGAGCAATTATTCTATAGAAAACATTTTATTTAAATTAATTATCAACAATCATAATTAGTTTTATACAAAAGATTTTAGCGACGCTGCTTATTTTTTTCCAATAAGTGAAGGTTCGAATTCCTCTGTGTCATGAAACATTACGGTCTTAATGACTTAAACCTGGTGATATTGCTTTTTTTTCCAAGCCCCTGGAGAAATATAGATTCACCTGAAACATGTTTAAAAACCAGCATGCAGTTAGTTAAAAATTCTTATATAAATTTATACAAATCTTTTCCGGTTCATTTTAAGAGGGGGTTGAGTATCAAAAATGGAAAGATGTCATTGGTTACAAGGAATCTAGTTCCTAGCAATGGGGCTCACTAGCTGCGTTTAAAATATGAGTAATGTAGCAGTATTTCATTTTACCAATATGCAGAGGGAAGGACTGTAACAAAAACTCCTCACTTCTTAATCCGGGAATTATTTTTCCCTCCGATTGTTTTGTTTTTAGGAAGATAGAAGGGAAAACAAGACGAGACCGAATTCGCGACTCGATGATTAGATCAAGTCTCGGAGTAGAGCCTGTGGAAAAAGTCATTGAAGAGAACAGGCTGAGATGGTTTGGACATATTTTAAGAATGGAAAACAACAGGCAGGCCAAGATGACATACGAGGCTAAGGTTGAAGAAAGGAAGTCCAGAGGAAGACCCCGCCATACCTGGGAAGATGGAATTAAAGAAAGCTTCGCAAAGAGAAGTCTGCAATGCAACAGAAGGAGAGAAATGGTAGAGGATCGTACTGTGTGGTACAGAAAGAAACCTCACACTACATGAGCGGTTGAGTGGAACGACTATGATGATGATGATGTTTTGTTTTTAATTTGTATTTTTAAACTCCACTCTACGTTTCCCTAGTAAAAATTATAGTTAACAATCATTGCAATTTCATCTTCAAAAAAGAAATGAGACATTAAATAACTTCTTATATATGTTCTTTGCTACACAATAGAAAACAATAGCCCTAAAGTTTTTTATTACTAAAAAAAAATGATTAAATTAAGTATAGTTCTTGAACCAAAGCACAGAGTTCTGTTTATCCAAATGAAACCATTTCTACAATCTAGGAAAATTTAAAGGTGAACACAGCATAAAGAAAAAACATCAACGTGCAGGGACTCGGGTACAAGTTGATTTAAAATGCAAATCACAATTTGTTAAACGTATAAAAAAAAATAATAAGCACCACGATTTAAAATTCTTATCTTAAAAGATAAAACAAAAAATGCCTTATTATTTAACTTGAAAACAACAAACATGAACGATCACCTGCTTACATATTCTCTACCGGTTTAGCATTGTTTTAGCATAATAAGGTAGTTAGCTAGCATTTTCTGTTAAAGAACTGAAGGTGTACTATTTTATGAAACAAACAGTTTATATACCCTCGTATACGGTTATGTAATTGAAGTAAGGTCAAATTAAATTTAAATTAAGTTATATTATAATATGTTATATATAAACAACGTGTAATATGAATGTTAATCAGTAAAGTAGTTGGGACAAAAATAGTAAGTTTTATTTATTTACTAATAGCGACCCACCCCAGCCAGTGTGTATGTCTATATCCAAAATGTTATTAAATATTAATTGTAAGGATAGAATAGGTTATAAAAATTAATTGTAAATCTCCAATATATATTTAAATTTTATAACAAACGATTAATTTAAATTTTCAATTATTATTATTAGTTATGAAATTATATAATTAATATAAATGGATATATGAATATTTAAGTTCCTTCAATGTACATAAAAGAAATATTCTATTTCCGCGAGTAGATATTGTTTTTAGGTAGGGAAAGACAAGAATTATAAATTGTTATTTTTAAATTGGATTATTCCAGATTAACAGAAAAGAACATTCAAAAACCATTGGGGGAAAAAAAAACTAGCTGGGATACCCGAAGAAAAGAAAGATTTAGAAATGATAAACTAGAAGACATAGTGGACAGAGAGATTTTTAGGAAGACGATCGTGAGTAAGGATGGATGCCAGGGAAGAGTGAAAAAGAATTCTGGGACGAAATTGCTATTGTAAGGATGAAAGAAAAATGGAAGAAACTGAATATCAATCATGGTGGGAAGAACTGAAATCGGTAGGCCTCATCGACGAGAAGAAGAAAAGTTACTATAAAATTTATTTTCTTTTTTATCTAAGGTTTTACTATTAAAACCTCTTAATGCATATATGATTAGGGAATAAAAAAACATTTTATGAAGAAAAAAATTTAAGCCCCTTATTTGAGGGAAATGTATTTTATATAGGTATATAATATTATATAATCTGATAATAGCTTAAATATTTATCAATATAAAAATATTTTCATTGAATTCCAGTCTTCTTCTCTAATCAGTTCCACATTGAGAACAGATGTTCTTTCTTATATTATATCGTAAATTAATTTGTTGTTAATATGTCGAATATATATATAGACACAGCGCTATATATTTAGCTACCTCACTCAATGAACAGGTTTATTCTCCGAGATCCATTTGCAATAATAATCACCCGTTTTAAAGGATGTAAATGGGACAGAACGGTTTACTACCTCGTGTTGATCCACAACTAATAGAATAATTAATTTATTATTTACTATTATACTATAATTGAGGCGTTGAGAATCAAAAGCGGATAACCCCAAATGTAAAAAATTGCCTTTTTCTCAAATTTCATTAGTTTAGACCATCAATTTTGTCAAGAGCGACAGATTTACGCCTTATTTCTAATGGCTATAGTCCGGTTCTGAAACGAAAATGTTGGGACCGTAAAGCATTGCTAGAATAAACAAGAATATTTAAATTTCATGTTTGTTATTCTAAAGGGACTTAGTCCCAGAATAAAGATTGATAGAAAAGTTAATAGAAGAATAAAGAATTCTAATCTGTTAATCAATCAATTTTAACCCTGGCGATTTATGTAACATAATAACCGTGAATTATATTTTCAAAATCGTTATTTGAAATCAATGACTGTCATATCAATTTTGTTGATTTTACTGAAATGACCCTTGCCATAAAGACCATTTCAGCTCGTTTCTACGTCAGAAATTAATGCATTAAGGATCGGAGTGGATGTTCCATTGAGTTATTAGGAGTTATCAGAAAACCCATTTGAGTTATCAGGGAAACCTTCGTTAGGTACTAGGAGGTTGGTGTTGCCGAATTTCAACCTTTAAAGGTATCGCATGCCCGAATCTTTGCTAACTCCCATTCATTCAAGTCATTATCCTAACTAAGTCCTTGGGTCACCAAGTTAGGGCCCTTATTATGTTAGCAGAGTCAGGTCAATTCCCATGTCAGCAAGTTAGCCATTTCCTTGGTGGCCTCATTTCCGTTCCGGTACGAAAGCCCAGCGTTCGCGGCTTAGCGGAGTGTTCAAATATAATCCCGAAATCTTCCATACTCACCAAACACGTTTCTCAGTTATTTATTTTTCAGTTCTGGGTCGCCAGATTCCCAAATCTTCATCTGAATAGGGCGCATAGATGACTCTACGAACCATTAAATGAAATGCATTTAAAAAAAAGCTAATCAGGCATTCATTCATCAGTCTACTTTTAAAACAAATATTTGGAAACGTAACTATTGCTATATCCCAAAACATTAAAGAACAATGTCTGGTTGTACGAGGACGAACTCTTAACAAAGAATTACATGGGTTATCTTAGAGACAATTATTTGACTACTGGCAGGATCAACTGTTCCGTATATTTCGTACCAAAAAAATTAATAGTTTTAAAAACAAGCTCTTACAGCTAGCCAAACTAAAAATTAGAAAATAATAGTAGTTTAAAAAACTAAGAAATGCGCTTACGTTTATTATTTTTCATATTTTAGCCGATATCTGCCTCTGCACTCAACTATGGATTTTTCCACGTTCCACAAAACCCATTCAACAACCCTCTGCGAATATATAAATATATATATGAAAGGTTAAATAAAATAGATGAAAAAAAAAAGAAGGAAAATAAAAATATGCATGAATAGATCCATAACATAGTGCATGTATAAAAATTGGATTGAGATATTTCTAACTTTTAAAACAATTTTTATAGACTATTTGTTTAAAAGTAATTGAATATTACGGTAAAAGTTGTTTCCATAATATAGTAGTGTGTTATTTATATTTTAGTTCTAGATACTTCTTGTTTTTTGAGCCATGGTATAATAATGAATCGTTTGTCAGGTCTTTAGATCACTAAAGACTAAAATAGCAAAAATAAATAATAGTTTAAAAACTAATAATAAACAAATTATTTTTTGCAATAATAAACAAAACTAAAAAGTAGAAAATAATTTTCGATGTTTAAAATAAGAGTAGAGTGATGAACAAAAAAAAACGTTTTATAGTAAAAAAGCATAGGGTCTTTTTTAAGATATTTTAATAATGACTACTTTTACCAATATCAGCCAATAACATATTTACAATAATTAAAATCAAGTATCACGCGATTTTTTACGATAAAATGAATTATTTAGTTTACCTCTCTATTCTTGTTATAGACTCATTGGAAATTATTTTCTACTTTTTCGTTTTGTTTTCTATTTTGGTGACTTTTGGCCGTTTTTTAAATTGTTTATTTACTAGTTTTTAGTTCAGCCGGATAAAAACGAGTATTCTATAGTTTTTTAAAGTTAATGAAATTTAGAATAGAATAGAAAAGTAACTTTATTCTGGGGCTAAGTCCCTTTAGATTAAAAGATATGAACAGAAAAAGAAACATAATATTTATCTGGCCAGAAGGCTACATGTTACAAATCATGAGCCGTGTAAAAAGTGACAGAAAACATTTTAAAAGAAATAGGTAAACAAAAATAACAATAAGTAAATAAACAGTACAAAACTTAACAAGATATTAAGAATTAAAGAGAATATATAAAATCATATCTTTTGTTAAATGCATGAGCTAGCATGCAATAATTCCTTTGCATGATGCACAGCATCTTAAAAAACAAAATTAAAAGAACTAAATAACACGATGAATAATTCTATACATTATATTCAAAGCAAATGACTGACCTGCTTAGAGAGCATCTTTTTGGGATGCTAGGAGGTGTTGGAAAAGAAAGGATTTAAACGTCGATAGTGAGAGACTATGACGGATATTAGGAGGGATTGAGTTCCACACTGTGGAAAAAGCTTGTTCCACGTCAAGAAATACCGCCAAACATTATGATCTACGTTCCAATGCAGAGAAAACAACTTCCACCACACTATGTATTGCTGGGTAGTGGAGTAGGATGTTCGGAATCCGAACTGGTGATCTGGTATAATGTGGTTTGCATCCAGGATGGTATATATTCGTTTCAGGATGATTTTTTCCAGGATTTTACCCATACATGGTAAAAGTGAGATAGGACGTTAAGAGGAACGGTATTCCGGTTTTTTTTTTTTAGGTTTTGGTATCATTTTTACGACGGATAATTTCCAGAGGTTAGGAAAATATGTAGTACGGAGTACAGCATTATATGTAGGTGAGGAATAGGATGGCTTTTCTAGGAAGATGTTTTAAGATGTGGATCGTGATGAGGTCGTGTCCAGGAGCTTTGTGAGAAGGTAATCTGTGAATAATATTAGATATTTCTGAAGGATGGAATGCTTTGGGAAGAAGGGTCATTTGGAGGGGAACATTTAACTCTGCTTTTAGATATTTTTAAAGTTAATATTCATTTTCTACTTTTTAGTTAGGCCGGATATAAAATCATGGTTTTTTAGTTTATTTTTAATTTTTGTTGCGAAATATAAGTTACAGTTTCTTATATTCTGCTATTAGTCATATGTAATCTTGTCTCAAAGATTAACCCATGTGTACGTTGATAAACGCCTTAGTACTTGGCGTATGATAAATCGGATATGAAAAATCGTTAATCCTGAAGAGCCTGATAAGGATAATGAGGCAAACTTACTGAACTATTGTATTGTCGTGGCTCCTTGAGAAGATTCACTTCAATTGGATGTTTCAAATTGGCCGAAGATCGAGTTCAAAGATTCCGTTACACAATTATGAAGATCCTGGTAAAATTGTGTTAAAAATGGTATTCACTGAGGAAACAGAAAACCATATGTTGAAATCTGGCAGTACATCGCTGGCAATTTGCATGTTTAATAGAAAAAAAATACCCTTCCACCCTATAAAAACATTTAAAAATGTATAAAACAATTTCTAAACTGGGTCATACAGCCTACAGTGGTAGCATGTGTGAGTTGTTACCAGCAGCTGTTGTGAGGAGAAAATTCGGGATAATTGGTTCTACAACTATTGCATTATTTATATTTCCTCTTATTATTCTTTAATATAATATTTCAATATTATAAAATAATAATATTTCTTTTTTTTAATTATTATTAATGGCGAATTCTCCCCAGAAAACTCGATCAATTTTTCTTTGGGTTCTTCTTGTTCTTCCAATTGGCTTTTATTCTTTCCGAAAAGGCTAATATACGCTGTTCCGACCAATTTTGTCTGTACTGTTTTTGTTTTGATTGCTCTGATACAATGTCCCATTTGTCTACTTTGCGCCTGAAGGTGTCTCTTTCTAAAATGTCGGCTGGTCTTACGTTTGCATTTTTGAGGTCCTTTCACACTTCATCTAGCCAGGGTATGGAACTCTTAAGTGTAGTTACATAATCTATTATTCTATATTTCTTTTAATTATTATTTTATAACTCTTAAAAATTTCCTTTAGCAAAGGCCAACTCACTGACCGGGTTAGTTGAGTCATTAGCTAACTGTAGCCTCTATTTCTTCGTTTTTCGGTTTTGCTGTTCAGACGTTACAGTTTTTATGTGCAACTAATGTATTTAACTTATTTTTCAATAGTTTTCTTTCGTATTTATGTTGTGTTATTCCTAAACACATCTGTTATATCACAGTTGAATAATTGGGACTAAAACCACGAGCTAATATCCACAGCCCCGGTGAAAATTAGACTGAACCACTTATTCACCGGGGCTATAGATATAATATGGTTAAAAATAATAATAATTTATGTGAGATATAATAATGTGAAAATTCTGTGAATGCTGCCTCAACAATAATGGCAAAAGGACATTTTGAAGTCACAATATCAAAATCTAACGTAAAACGACAATTATTAAATTCAATTAAATACAATTATTCTTATTGGTTTATTACTTAAGGTTTATTTTTTTATTTACATTTACATTTTTAATTTTTAACCTTTTATTATGACTGTTTACGCCAAGCCATACTTCAAATAACTAAGTTATATAACTAGGCAAATTACAACAACATGGCAACACATTTTTCTAAATTGAAATGATACTTCACAGCAGTGAGATGTGTTGCATATGTTCTTCATTGATGTGAATTTTATTCACTTTGGTTTGATATTTTTTCCCCAGTATTTTAGAGAATTAAGGAGTGTTTTTTTTTTAATTCACCAATCGCATTATAATTGGTCCAATTGGACCATTACAATTCCACGGAAAAGGTAGTAAGAAAAATTATTTTTAAATTGTTTTCATAGAAAATCTAGTTGATAATTGTACCAATAGGAAAAAAAGAGGAGTAAGTTAAAACTGGGATTGGTTTAGTTTCTATGAGCAGCGGTAGTCGAAACTTTAATTTTTTGTCAAAATTTTATTTGCTTCTCCTGTGACATAACTCTTTCGTGAAGTACATGCCTTTTCCGAGTCAATGTATCAATTATTAGTTGATTTTAAAGATTCTGCTCATTTTTGTTTAATTAGGGAAGAAATGATATTAACTTTATTATTAGAAATAGGTGTAACAAGAAATTATACAATACTTTTAATATAAAATACATTTTAGATGTTGGTCCATAGATATATGAAACTTTTATTTCTTTTAAAGTTCAAATTTATTATGAATCTAATTTGTATGTCAAAAAATATAGAAAAAAATATTTTAACCAATAAATACTTATAAAGGTATTTAACAAAATTGTTAAAAAAAAAAGAAATTTCAAATATTGACTTCAATAACCTTTAAAGTAGTGTCGGCTATACACTATCTGATGCACTAAAAAAAATAAGATTTGTTAACTACTGTAGAGCCTCGATTATCCAAACTGGCTTCACGGGAAATATACAAGGTTGGGTTGACATAGCTATTCTTAGAAAATAAATTTGATTTGTATTTTATCAAAAATTGTATTTCCTTGCACTAGTAACTAGTACTTAATACTTACTGATACACTTAAAAGAAGTAGAGACTTATCTGCCTCATAAGAATCATTAAAGTAAATATTACACCTTTCTTTTTGTCACAGCCTTGATAAATCTTGCATGTTGGCCTCGTTGGCCTAGGAAGACAATATATATGATAATAAGAACGAATTCCCTTGTGCTAGACAACAAGAATCTAATTTAATGGATGTTAAACATCTATTCGAATAGAATAAGTAGAATAGATTTTTCACACCAATAAAATACTTCCAGTATTAATATTTTATTTAAATACCCTCTGATTTTTATTATTTAGCCTTTTTACCTGATGTTGGTGTATGTTTTATTTTTGCTGCTCAGATTTGTTATTCTAAAGGGAAATGTTCGCAGAATAAAATTATTTTTCTGTTATCCATAGAATTAAAAAATTATTTTATTCTGGGACCAGGTCTATATATATATAGGGTGTTTCAGAATTGCACGGCACTATTTTAGGTATGTGTTCTCTAACACAAAATAAACAAAAAAGTTCATATTAACATATATCTCAAACAGATATCAAAGTTTAAAGATTTATTATTTTTTATTACTATTTATGTATTATTATTACAACATTTAGAGTAACTGTTCAAAGGGGCCTCCGTTTTGTTGATTGCAACATTCAGCACGACGATTCGTCGCTTCTCTGGTTCTTTGTATAGCATCAGGATGGTACTTGATGGTAACTGCGGCTTCCATAGCGGATTTCTTAGCTCTTCTTGCGTGCCAACTGCCGCAGAATAAACCATAGACTTCATCCAGCCCCAAACAAAAGAATCTAGTGGTGTTAAATCCTGAGATCGTGGTTGCCATTGGTAAAAGGTCCGTTTCGACCAACCCATCGGTCTCCATAAGTTGCATTTAAATAATCAGCGACACTATGAGAAAAGTTTGCAGAAAAGTTCAACGTTTGCAGTTCGTCGAAATCTTTGTCGACCGGCGTTTACTCGTACAGGTTTTAGCGTGCCGTTATCCCTAAGGCGTCTTTCAATGGTCTCAAATGTTTTACGATTTGGTATTCTTCGGTTAGAAACTTTTTCACACTTTTTCTTCGAACAGCAGCATTACCATTTCTATGTACCTCCCCATAAGTTAAAAGCATGTCAGTTTGTTCTGCAAAAGTGAATAAATTTGTGGTGTCTCCCATGATAATCATAAATTGAACTGTCTCAGAGTATTGACTCACACTAAAACACACAGAACTAGACAAACAGATGAGCAGCTACTGTCATTGCTTATCGTTCATTTGTTTATCAGTAATATATATATACATTATTAGGGGGATGGGGGATTTCTAACCCTCAACACACTTGTAATTTTTGAAAAACAACCTTCTAGAATCTTGTAATTTTTTATGAGTGACGACGATGATTTTCTATTATTCTTATTTATTTGTTTATTGTTTTTTCCTCGGTTTCTACCGGAGAATGCACCTACCTGGACATAAGTCAAGGGTAGGCTAGAAAAATGAATTAGTAATATTCATAATTTTTCGAACGATACTCGCAGTTCAGAAAAAGGCTCCTTTCTGGATTTGATCCAGAATACTATATTAAAGGTCTAATTGTTTTATGCTGTTTAATGTCATTTCTGGAATCATTCCATTCATGGATATAACCAACGGCAAAAATTTTGCTTTATCAAGCTTGTATAAATGCTTCAATTCCTCTGCCAGGCCCTGATATTTCCTAATTTTTTTGCGGTAACCTTTTGGAAGTTATCATCTGCCAGTACTCCTATTTCAATTATATTCAAACTTTTTTCTTCTTTTAGAATCAGCAAAATATCAGACTTGGTGTGAGGAACTGTGTGATCAGTAGCCTGTTCCCAATAAAGCTTGGAATGAACTCAGGGCTACTGTAATAAGGGTAGATCTTGTCGAATGTATTAAATTTCATGGCCAATTCTTGGTGTACAATTTTTGCCACATTTTTGTGTTTCAGCAAATACTCTTTGCCAGCAAGTACCTGACACCCGGATGTAATGTTGGATTCATTCTGCGGTTATTTTCCACAGTCGACACATATCTGAAATTGCCTCTCCACATATACGGCGCCTATAGGTCTTCGTAGCAATCACCTGGTCCTGAATGTCTAGAACAAAACCTTCGGGTTCAGAAAATACAGACCCTCTTTATAGCCAAATTAATGGTGTGGTAATTATTATTATTACAGGAGAGTTTCCAAAATTACAATAAAAATTATATTATAACAATAAAATAAAAAACTTCACATTGACTAGTTGGAGACTCTATATAAATGTTCTTATCATGTATTAACTGTTGCAGAAATTAAAATTTAAAGTATCGGCTCTTCCGAGACGCTGTTCGAATCTGCTTCATAATTGCTTATAGCTAACGGTATTGTTAAAACGCTATTTAATCTCGAATATTATGAATAATTATTAGTTTACAATATAAGGATTATGGAGGAGGTATCTGAGTATATATAAATATTATAAATAAAGTTATTTTTTTCATTTTTTTATAATTTTACGATGTATGTTACGCATGTTGTCACTTCGAGTGTAACTATTCGAACTAAAACTGTTTATTCCTTTCATTTTTAATAAGTTTCAAAAATACAAGCTACCAATCAGCTTTAGTATGGAAAATGGCATGTAATTATGGGTAATGAGTAAATTCGGTAACCATTTCATCAAGAAATAAAATATTCAACTAACATTTCGAAGTAAAGATGATACATCTTTGTTGAAACGTCCATATCTAGAAGAAATGAATACCGAAGTACACATAATTACATTCTCTTATCAATACTAAAGCTCATGATAACTTGTATTTTGAGAAAATGTTAAAAATGAAGGGAATTAACAGTTAAAACTAGTAACTTCACTCGAAGCAACAACCTGCGGAACAGATTCAACCAACATTTCGAAGTATAGGTGATATATTTTTTAATCATTGCTTTAATTTTTAAATATTTTTATTTTGAAGAGAAAAGATTTGCCCCCAGCCGGGATTCGAACCCGGATCTCCGTCTCACCGTGGCAACGGTCTAACCATTTGAGCCACCGGGGTCGCTACCTACCTAACACAAATCTGTTCTCTTCACCGATCCCATATCCCCCGTGTTCTCGTCACACGTCTCGATCAGTGATCAGTGAAGAGAACAGATTTGTCATAGGTAGGGAGCGACCCCGGTGGCTCAAATGGTTAGAGCGTTGCCACGGTGAGGCGGAGATCCGGGTTCGTATCCCGGCTAGTGGCAAATCTTTTCTCTTCAAAAAAAAATATAGGTGATATATGTTTGTTGAAACGAAAAAAATACTCACCCAGCATCTATAAAGAGTAGGGGAACCTGTACCACTACAACCCGTGAAGGGTCTGAGGTTCAGTATATGGTAGAGACTATTCTGTTTCTTTGACAACCATTATACAGGGTGGTGATTTGTCCTGGATCACGCTCAGCCGCCAGATTCCCCCCCCCTTGTTTTTGGTATCCACTTTATAGAGGCTGAGTGAGCCTCGGGAGGGTCCTAGATCTCATAGGATCCATCTGCGGCGGCAACAGATTAAATAAAAGTCTGCCGGCGGGCGGGAATCGAACCCAAAGCCTTCGGCATGGCAACTCAGCTCTCTACAACTAAGCCATTCCGCTCCCCTTCCATACTTATGCTCATAACTAGTATTTTTGGAAGTATTAAAAGGGAAACCAATGAAAAGTTAAAATTTATTGTGATTCAACCTGCAGAATAATTAAAAAATAAATATTTGTATGGCAAGCATCCATTAATTATAAACTAACGTATCGGCCCGAATTGAAGGTCTTCTACGGAGCTATCGGACACATGTACGTGATATTGCGGGACGTTCGGATATTCTAGTTTAAATCTTGTGTTTTTTAATTAAGGAACTGGTATATTATAAAAATTATAATAACAACCTCAAGACTAACCCTTATAAGTTTTAAGAATCACGAGCTGTAAATTAATTTGCCTTATGAACATTCTTACCTGAATATTGTTAGTAGAAAGAGACCATCTAGCTAATTGCTTTATTAGTTTTCTCAAGGAGCTTTCCCAGAGGAAGCGGGCCAACTCGAGTCGAGAATTTTATTAAAAAGTTACTCAACAGGGAAGGAAGTTAGAGTCAAGAAACGAACAATTAACACTTTTTCATCTATTGTTGTGGCCCCTAAGAACTTTAGTGTTCCCGACTGGAACGACTTGAATGTTTGCCAACGACGCCGGTTGTGAGAATGGCAATTTTAAAAGCTTTGAATTATCGCATTACAAGATGTCTCCCGTGACCCTCGCCTTACGATTAAAACGAAAAAGAAACATGAGTGGATGCGCAATGCCGTAAATGAAAACAATTTTACAATAAAAACAGCCCATATTTTTTATTAAGGTAAGTATCAAATAAAATTTAAAAACTTTTTTTTGAATGTCAGTACCAAAAAATAATGCCTTTAGGATATGATCAGGTAAGAATTATTTTTATATTTTCGATTTGTTAATAATTTTGGTTCAATTTGTTTTTTTTTCTTATGTCATTACTTGTTTTACTGTTTCCTTTTATCTTATATAAAAAAAAAACCTATACCACTACAACCCGTGAACAGGTATGGAGTTCAGTAGATGGAAAAGACTGTACTGTTTCATCGACATAGATTGTGTAGGAAGGGGATTTGTCCTAGATCACGCTCTACCGGCAAAATTTTCCTTATTTTGGGTACCCTCTGTATAGAGGCTGGGTGAGCCCCAATGTACAAAATTTATATATTCAATTTGTTAATATAATCAATCATAGAGAATGTGTTTTCTATTACATGAGTTTCACTACTGTGAACTCCGCTGGATAAAAGATATATGAGGTCTGATTCGGATTCACCACTCTGAAAAACATGAGCACACAAAAAATCTCGGGTAGCTAAAATACTTTTTGTAGGACAATGCTTGCTGGACCATTGTCTCTTTTTTGTAAGCCAGCAGCTTCAATTTTTTTTTTTTCATCATGGAGTATAAGGAAGCAGTGCACATTTTTTTGTATTTACTTAATTTCTTATATCATAGTTCTTTTGACCTTTATTTACTTCTAAAACAATTTTTCAATAATAGGGAGGAATATAATGGTTAATATCGAATATTACAAATCAAAATTATTGTAAAAATAAAGGCATTTTACTATAGAAATATATATATATTTTTTAGCTGATCTTTTTAAATTACATATTTTTGCTTTTTAAGGCACTGTTTTGTTTTATATGGAGTGAGTATTGGTTTTCTACCCAATAGTTGGGTATATACTTATGACTTTATAATAATCCTTTTCTAGATCGGGGCTTTGTTATACCATACCCGCACACAACTAAGCATTATAGATACTACAAAGTAAAGTATTATAGACTTACTACGCGTCGTATAACTATTCAAAGAACTTTGGTATATAGGATACGGAACAAACGACTTATCTATAATAGCATACTGAAACCTATTTGGACATATGGAGCAGAACTTTGGGGTTCAGCAAAAAAAGTCCACATACACAAGATTCAAACAACACAGTCCAAAATTCTCAGAAAAATTGTTAATGCACCATGGTATATTTCGAATCACACCATACACAACGACATGAACATTCCCACTATAAAATCATATATTCATAACAAATACATGACATTCCACTCATCGACACAATATCACCCAAACCCACTCGTTCTTCCGCTTTCCTACTCTCTCTTACCTGGACTGGATAGGAAAAGATTAAAAATAAATTGGCCAAGAGACCTACTCACCAATTGATATTTATATTTTTACTGCATCATCATAAAGAAGTTCAAGTAGAAAATCAAGGTGAAAAACACTAGTATCAAATTTGCTGAATGCACAATTGCGCAGGTGCAAATGAAAATTAAATTATAAATAAATAAATAAAATTATTAAAGAATTTAATCTTTATTAATGCTTAATTTGGTAAACAAACAAACTAATTTTCAAAACACAATACCACTAGGGCAACAAAGGCAATGTCTATTTATCAATAGTTCCCCTCCACAAATTCTCTAAGCATTAATTTGACATAGATTAACCGTTGAGGCTGAGATTCGCTTGACGTCTTTAGCTTATCTTAGGTAACCTGACAATTACAGATTGGTAATCATTTCTAGAATAATATAATTATTACTATACTTATATACTATAACTATTATTAAAAAAGATAAAACAAAGGATAATTACAGCCCGCAAAGCTATTAATATACTTAACTCAGTATTTTTGAGCAATAATATGACGAAAGAAGCTCATATGCAAGTCCGTAATTGAAAGCATTTTGCTATATGGAGCTAAGCCATGGAATATAAGCACTGCTCTAGGAAAAAATATATTTGCTACTGAGATGGACTATTGGAGGAGAGCTGCCATGGTATACAGACTAGAAAAAGATTGGAATGGTATGGTCATCTCAGAAGAATGAAGTAAGAAGGATTTCCCAACTTAATTTTCAATTGGAGTGCCAACGAGAGGAAACGGTTTCGACGGTGAGCACGAAAAAGATGGATAAAAGGCATTGAGGAAGGTATGCACGGCCATTGTCTGAGGGAGGAAGATTCAGGACAGAAAAAAGTGGAAAAATGAATTTCAGGAAATTTTTGGTTGAAGGAAACCTCAATCTGTGGAAACCCTTAACGGAATTGAATATAATATAATCCAACTTTATTTAAAAGTAATTAATTCTAAAAATATTATATCCTCCTTTTTTTTACATTGTTCTACCGTTCCATATGATGTATCCCTTTTCAAAGCTAAAGTTTAATAAGTAAAACAACCTTATGAAATTGAAACACTTGTTATCGAATTTCAAAACCTAGAACTGAAAAATTCATGGTTTTGTGATGAAATTAGGTCTGAAAATGCATTTTGGTCTAAAGAATTATTTTCCAAAATTTTACCTTTGTCCAAATTCTTGAACAGAAGAAAAATTTGTCGGAGATAAGTCTGGCGAATAAGGTTGGTGTGGGATGACTTCGTAACCCAGCTCGTTTAGTCTCTTCATTGTCTGTCAGGAAACATGAGGTCTAGGGTTGTAAGGTTAGAGTATGGATCCCTTCCGATTTACCTGTGCAGGTTAAGGTTGATGTTTCATCTCTGGGTAGAAATGAGGAATGAATTAATTATAATTAATAATTAATTAATAAACAAATAATTATTTGTTTGTGAACTTATCTGTCACCAGCTATAAATTTCTCAAACTAATGGGGAATGGTCCATTCGATACAACACCCCTCCCCGAACTCGGTGGTAATAATTCTTGCAGCTTGGACTGCCTAGTGTTTAAACTAAAAAAAAAATACATCATAATCGCGTGTTTCATTGGTCTTATTTAATGGCATGCTAAACAAAGTTCTTTCAATTGTAGTAATAGTAAATTTATCAATCATCAAAAAGATAGAATTAATTACAGAAAATTACAATTTTCTGTAATAAGCATAGTACACAATAAAAGTCCAGTAAATCCACTATGTATTTTAGAAATGACAAAAAACGTACTTATCATATTAAACGTTTCAATAAATGATTATGATTATTTTGTATTTATACAATTATATTTTTTATAGCTCTAATCTTTGACCTTTTATCTACTTTGAGCGCTTTATGTATATGTGTGCTTTTTGTAACGTATGCATTCTGTCGTATATTTATTATCTTGTAGTATTTAAATTTTCTTTTATTTTTATTAATTGTTATTTCCATGGTGCTTATTTTTAAATATTTTTTTTAAGAGAAAAGATTTGTCTTGGCCGGATTCGAACCCGGGTCGTCTGCATTTCCGGTACAGTGCTCTAACCCACTGAGCTACCAGGGGTCAAATCCAAGTCAGACAAATCCGTTCTCTTCACCGATCCTATATCCCCGTGTTCTCGCAGTTTTTGCGATGTATACAAGGGGGAGAATATTCATTGAACATTACTTTAATTAGGATCTTGTTGACTTACGCCAATTTATTTTTATGGTGATTATTTTTGAATATTTTTGTTTTGAAGAGAAAAGCTTTGTCCTGGCCGGGATTCGAACCCTGGTCGTCTTCATCTCTGGTTATCGCATATGCATAAATGTGTATACTTTTTATATTTTGGTATACCACTGAAGTGTTAGAATCGTTTATATAAAAAAATATATATTTAAGGTGTTTGTAAGCCATATTCTTTTTATAAATTTATAGAGAACTATTTTAATTATTTGACCCCGTTATATAATTTATTTTTTGTTATCTAGTGCCTTTATTTTTTAAACTTTTTTGCCTAAAATGTATACTCAATATTTTTGACAATTCGAAGATGTTAAGTCCTGCCTATTTTGTATTTAATATTCCAGTAATGTTGTGATAAGCTTTGTTAATTTTCCTATGCAACCTTGAGTAATTTTTTAATGGGTAAATGCAAATACTTATTACTAAATCAGTCCTAAAAACCTACAAATATGCTTAGGAATATGTTTCAAATGGCAAGCCAAAATATAGAAGAATTGTGTGTTTTTTTAACAAATTAAGTATTAATTTATACATTAACCAAAGGTGGTTTGATTAAAATATTAAACAAATTATGTTGTATACTAGGATCTCCTTAAATAGTAAAGTAAAATGTTTATATAATAGATTTTATATCAAGTTTTGAATTTTTCTTGATTTAAATTATTAAATACCAGAAAATTTTTTTTTTTTCAAATGAAACTGTCCCAAACTTTAATGGCCCTTTAAACATTAGTGTAGTTTTAGTATAACTATTAATTATCTAAATCACAGAACTTAGTATTTTTTTATTTAAAAAAAAAATTACTGTGCAACAGAGGTTTGCTGCAAATAATTCCACTTGAACGAATAATCTTGAGGTCTGAAGAGAAACTTAACTAGGTACAGTTCTGCAACTGTTGTCATATTTTCAATTAAATGAATGCCTTAAAACTGTTGATTTGCTCCTTTTCAATTTAGCAATAAAATAAACCTTAATTAATACGAGTAATTGACCAATAATTAAATTTAATAACAATTTAAGGAATAGCTGCTTAAAAATTAAAGAAATATTCACATACAGTAAAAAAGTATATTTATTTTAGAAAGGGTTTTTTGGGGTTCAGTATTTATTAACTATGTATCGTTCCTTGATCACCGATTGTACAATAAGGAGATTTCACCAGGATTTTCTACAGCTAAATGGATACCGTTTATATGTTTTTATTTTGAAGATAAAAGATTTGCCTTGGCCGGGATTCGAACCCGGGTCGTCCGCCTCGCTGTGGCAGCGCTCTTACCATTTGAGCTGCCAGGAGTCTCATCTCTGTCAGGTCAAATCCGTTCTCTTCACCGATTCCATATTTATTAATTGTTATTTTGATGGTGCTTATTTTTAAATATTTTGATTTTGAAGAGAAAAGATTTGTCCTGGCTGGGATTCGAACCCAGGTCGTCTGCATTTCCGTTACAGAGCTCTAAACCACTGAGCTACCAGGGGTCATATCCAAGTCAGACAAATCCGTTATCTTCACCGATCCTATATCCCCGTGTTCTCGCAATTTTCGCGATGTATTCACGAGGAAGAATGTTCATTGCACATTACTTCAATTACGATCTTGTTGACTTTATATTATTTATAATTTTTTATTATTTTTTTTTTTTTTTATTTTGAAGAGAAAAGATTTGCCCTGGCAGGGATTCGAACCCGGGTGGTCCGCTCTGGATACTGTTTGTGTGTGTCCCAGTAAATTCTCTTGACAGCGGGTTTGATAGGTCGGAATAAATACCTATCTGGTTCATCCGGCATTTTTAATAATTGCAATTTTTTTTAACACATTACTGTATATATTCCAATATTCATCGTGTCATACACTCATCCCAGCTTTTATTTCTTCTGTTTCAGATATAGAAAAAGAAGAAGTCATTCAAAGTGGAAAAGTGAAAAAACTAATACTGCCATTAAGTGCAACGTCGTTCTGTGTTAATCAATTCCCAGGTATGTTCTTCCTACTTTTTTTTTAGTAGCCATTAGAAAATGTTTCCTCTATTGCCTCTAACCATTCAACGTTTCGCCAATTCCACGTAATAATGGTCAAAAATAATGTAACATTAATCATCAATATGCATTAATTGACACAACAAACAATTAATAACAACAACAATTTATGTAATATGCCAACAAAACCAAATTCATCGCAAGTCAAACAAAGAACAACAAAAAAGTAGACCAATCAAATAAACATGAATAATACACAAACCAAAAGTTTAATATAATACATAATTAAATTGATATTGAATAATAGAATATATATTAATTATTTAATGTAATGTAATTATTGAATGTATCTAATTTAATTCGAAGAAGATTATGAATCTTAGTGTATTTGTACGTTGATGAAATAAGTTATAAATAAGATGGTAAATATTAGTTTTATAATGTTCTTTCGGTAATTATTCAACAGGTTGTCGCTTATTGGTTTAATTTTTAATATTTTCCAAAAATAAAAGCTATCATGTGATTTAGTACGGAAAAGAGATTGTAATGATGGAAAATTTGTATTCTTCGATAATCAATACATCTAGAAGTGATCGTTTTAACAAACATATATCATCCAGACTTCGAAATGTTAGTTGAAATATTTAATCCTTGATGAAATACTTACCGAAATTTACTGGTTACCCATAATTACATTCCCTTTTCCATACTAAAATTTGTATTTTTGAAAAATATTAAAAATGAAACGAATAAACTGGTAGATATTGTTGTAACTCAACTCGTAGCGACAATCAGCGGAGTAGATACCGTCATTTCTCTACCAGAATGCAGCATGCCATTAATGGTGAAATTAGGTTTTGTCTTTGTGTTTTAACTTAAATTTAAACATTTATCGCATGTAGACATAGTTTTCACTTACCCCACATCACCTTCAGTTAATTATTTCATTTGAAAAAATAGATTTGAGAAATAGAACGAATTTTAGATATAAGAGAGACTCTAGTTTTAATATTTATCTAAAAGATGTTGCGCAGTGGGTGAGCAAGATAACTTACAAAATATTATTTGTTTTGGTTTAGAAACAAACATTCATTACGAAATTGATTCTGAAGAAGGATTAGCCTTCTCATGACGAGCTCTGATTATTCCCAATGATTAAATTGTTTTCATTCGGTGTTTTTCATTTCCGAACGTTCTCACTCATTTATAGGAATCAACTAATGCAAACTTAAAAAGTTGTAAAAATACGTAAAAAATATAGTCTTATCCTTTCATATTTTGGAATGTCTAGACATTAGTGGATCGATGCAGAACACTTTGTTCTAATAAAAGTTTGAAAGACAGCAGATTTATTTTGCTTCGATACCAACTCAAAGTATTGTAGTGAAAAACACAAGGTAAGTAAATAACAATAGAGTAAGTTGTTGGACCTGGAGGTGGACTTCTGGAGACGCTGAGCCGTTTTCAGGATTCAATATGTCCTTAACAGTACAATAAGGCAACTGACAGACCAGGAAACAACTATACTCAACACAATAGAAATAACATACGATACAATAAAGAAGATTAATATGCTATGGTCACTTAAAAAAGAATGGCAGAGGAACAATGGCCGACTACTGCCCTACAGTAAGAAGGGAGAGAGGGCTGTGTTTTTTTCATATTCGGTACTTTACATTTCAATCAACAATTTTTCCAGGCGATCAAGGTTTTTGGAGAACTGGAGAGATGGAATTAAAATAATTCTTTGATAATTCTGGACCTATGTCTAATGAGGCTAAAATAAATTGAAGCTTACTACTAATTGTAGAAGGTAAAACCAGAGATGGACTGTGGGGCCGGATATTTCAAATGTCATCTATATTTGGGATTGCGACTATCTTATTATTATTATTTATCTATGTCAGGGATTGAAGGCTAAGCTGACAGAGTTGGTCGAAGCGGGTCCTTCACGAACCACTCGTGAATTAGGTTCACAACTTGAAGCAAGTGCCATGACTGTGTCCAGGCACCTTAAGGACCTTGGTAAGACAAAAAAGCTAGAAATGTGGCTACCACATGAATTAACCGAGGCCCAGGAGCTCACCCGATTTTTTTTGTTTTCACTTGCAGAATATAGAGGCCCTTCCTCACCACTAAGACGTACTACTAATTGTTGCAGGTAAAACCAGAGACCATATTCTCTTGAACTTTTTCCAAATGATTTTTCCTTTTTACGTTGTTTGGATAATTTTTTAAGATATAAAAAATTTGACAACGGAAATGCCCTGAATTCGGCCTTCCAAGTCTTCGCTTCTTCCTTGACACCTAATTTTTACAGAGCGGGGATAGAAATGCTTGTTTCACGTTAGGAGAAGTGTATTGAAACTAAAGGATCCTATTTTGATTAATAAAAGTACTGTTTAATATTTGTTTTGCTAATAATTTAAATTTATACCTTCACTGACATCCCATATGTTCCAACCCAACAGAATACGGATCATTAACGAGTGCCTGACACTACACAGACTCGGGACCGCCAGTTAACGCCCCGATGCCTTTGTTACAAGTTGTCATAAATATATTTTAGTTTTTATAAACTTTTCAAATAGTACGATTCATCAACATTGACGTAATGATCCTTAGACTAGGAATGAGTAAGGTTGTATCAATCTCATACTTTGTAGCTGATAATGAAAAGTAGTAGATACAAGTATCAGATACGGTCAAAATGTAGTTGATATAAGTATCAGATAAGGTCGAAATGTAGCGGGGTACAGGTCCTCGGATACTTGACTCGCTGAGTGGGAGGTGCTACCAAAGTCACCCCACCACTCTCTTGATACTTGTATCAACTGACTGGTCAGTACCATTTTTCGGCGAAAGACCAATTTTGCCACATTTCCCCTTGGTATTAATAAATAATTAAGTAAAAACAATAGTCAACAAGTTTTCACTTATTATCAATATAATCTGTAATTAGTCACTTATCACATATGTAGAAACGGAAATAAACTATGAAATTAGTTAATAGTAAAGGGTGGTTGAAATAACATTTTCCGAGATCGCCTCCTAGTATATGATTTTTTACGAGCAACTTTCGAAAAATAAACCTCGACCTATGTCCGGGCAAATATGGTTTCATTAATGGATATATCTATACCATAAAGTAAAGGCAATTGACATAAATGATTGAAATCGGGTACAAAAAAATATTGTCCGACGAAATTGATTAATTTTTTCTCCTCTTTTTTACCTTCAACAGTCACAAATTTTGCATCATTTTAAAGAAGAAAATTAGTTTCACAAAATTAAAAAACAGCACCGGAATATGAGGAGTATTATAATAGCTATTGCGTTTTAAAGAGTAAAGCGTCCGGCGGCGGACAGACAAATTTTGTATTACAATCCAAATTCTACGTGTCTTGGAATGTGAATAGCAAACGTTTGAGGTTAGGTTAAAAAATATATATTTTTTTTTCAATTCCATAGCTTTAAAAAAATAATCAACCAATAAAAACATGATTTTTATCATTTGATGTCTTGTGCAGGTTACTATTTCGGTGAATAACTCTTTTTCCTTTAAAAATGATAACAAAAACTGATGGTCCAAGAAAGGGTTCTGTGTAGCGTATTAGAAGAGTAAGAGTCGGGATAACTCTATTTAGCTACAAAAGTATCCAGTAAAAGTATCAGATACAGAAAAGTATCAGTATGACTTGTATTCAGATACAGGGAAATCCAGTATCCCACCTTAGACTGACACGATCCCGACCGAATAATATATGTATATATAATTTTGAATTTATTATTATAATTTACAAGGTAACACAGTAATAAAATTAAAATAAATCTCGCCTTTTTAAAACAAGTATTAATTCTTAGACAAAGTTGTTGGACTGAGTAAAGTCCTACAATGTTAACAAGCACTGTGCGATCTTGTAAACTGAATAAACTTTTTTTTTTTTTTTTGAGATTTGCTTTGAGTGAGCTTGAAGAAGTAACCAGGAGGAAAGGTGTTTCAGAGAGATCACTTCATCCGGATTGGGCACTCGGAATAGTAAAAGCCACCTAATAACCATCCAATTTTCAACTCGATGAATAAGATAACACTCCTTTTCCTTACACGACCCTTCGGACCTGGAAGGAGTGAAAATTTGATAAGCGCTTCCCGGCTACTTCCAAATTCTGTAAGGGTCTGAGAAATTTTGAGATTCCTTAAGGGTGCACCGTATCTCAGTTTAAATCTCTCACTTTTAGCGCTCTTTCTTGGGTGGGCCCGCTTCGAACAGCTCTTTCAACTTAGTCTTCATTCCCTGACATAGACAAATAATAATAATAAGATAGTCGGAATCGCAAATATAGATAACATTTGAAATATCAGGCCCCACAGTCCATCTCTGGATTTACCTTGTACAATTAGCAGTAAGTCTTAGTGTTTGTCCAACTTAGTCTTCGGCCTACCACGTTATTTGTTGGTAAGGTCATAATCCCCAGACCGAAATTTTTCATACCAGCGGAGGTTTGTTCTTTCGCTCACTGTATCTTCACCGTAAACAAAGTTAATGTTTCGGAACGCCTCCGTTACGCTAAGACCAAGTTTAAATCCGTACAGAAAAATTATACGAATTTCCGCGGAAGACATAATTTTATTCTTATTTATTTTTAAAACGTTGCTTCACTTTCAAAAGGAAAAGTGAGACTGATTATGAAAAGGATTAAATGATCTTTCAAACGATATACATAACATAATTGTTTTTGTACAGATAATCTAATCCCTAAAGAAAGGAAAACTAAATAAACGAAACTGACATTTACGACCCAATAAAAAAGCATACTTACCTAAGCACTACCCCTTTACCTTAGTCCGATTAACCATAGCATCATTAATATTCTGAAAATAAATAAACAAACACACATAGTACATGTTAACAACAGTTGTAAATATGTCACATATGTAATATATAAATACTTTCATATTGAGATTGTTCAATAAATATAATTCATTTTCTATAAAATTTTATCTTTAGTCGAAATAGGATAAATAAAGCTGAAATGCGAGGAAAATTTATTTATAGGATGTAAATTATTTAATTTCATTCCAATTAATTATTTTTTTAACATGTTTTTGAGCCACTATGGACTGCGAAATAACAATCAATATAATTTTCAATGGATATAAATTAACATAAAAAGATATGGCATGTATAATGTATCTTTACTACAAAAGATGGGGTTACTACAAAAGTTTTTTTCCAGATATCATATAATATTATGACAAAAATGTAACTGCAAGAGTGATTTTTTTCTGAAATTATGGAAAGGGAGATCTGAAATAATAAGATAGACGACTGTGGAATTCATTTGTAAAATGAATACCGTTATCCCTTCGATATTGACGCTGTCGAAATAGTTTCGGTCGGGTCTTTTGTCGGATTCTACTATTGTTGTCAAGTCAAGATAGTGGTTTCGTACTCACAGAACCAATCTATATAATGGATTTGTACAGAGAGAATGCTTTGAAATAAGATTTTCTTATCGCGAGGATGCTTCATGATAACCAGTCCTCTGCTTTGGAAGATTTGCTGGTCCTCTGAGTTTTGAGAAGTATCAATATCTGATGAGGTTTGGTAGTGCCGTCGTCATTAGCCTAGAAAGTTTGAATTTGAAGAAAGTTATTGTTCTAAATGATTATAATTTATGAGCATAGTCTATTTTTTTTACTGAATTAATTGGTTACTTGTTACTAACTTATTATTCTTAATTCATCGTCTTCTAAATGTCCTTTTATGTTTTCCTGTAAATACAGTGTGCAATAATTTTATCCTCTCAATGCCTTCACTGAAAGGTGTTTATTCTCTAGAGAGGAGATTAACAGTATTTGTGATTGACCATACGAGCCCATACTCGTATATAGATTCTCGATATTCATAAGTTGAATTAATTGAATGAATATCGAGAATCGTAAGTAAAAAAAAAAATATATATATATATATATATATATATATATATAAAAATAATGTGTAATTATTGAAGGTATTATTATATCATTTCTCTTATGGTTGCGATTATAATACTTTCAACAATTTGTCAATTTTATGACAAAAATTATCAAATTATTTAGTTGTTACTCAGTAATATAGTGCTGAGTTACTCAATCTAGATTTTCAAAAATCGAATTCTCTTTAACCGTTAAAAGATGAATATGAGCCTTAGTGCATTTTTATAGCAATGCAATAATAAATAGATACGATGGTAAAATCTTAGTTTTATTGTCTTATTCCAGAATACATGGTGGAATTAGGTTTTGTATTTATGTACTAGGTTCCCCAATATTCCCCGGTCCAAACTGAGGCTGTAACATATAACTGCATGTTATTTAACTTTTCAACTGCATGGAATTATATGACCCTCCTGGACCACACCCAGCCTCTAAAAGTGGGAACTCTAGATTGGGAAAAAAATCCGACGGTTAAGCTTAATCTCTGCCCAAAGATTGTCTCAGAAACAATACAGTACTATCTCAATCATGTACTTAATTCCAACACCCTTCATAACATGGTTATGTTATATGTAACAGGACCCCATGTTACATATAACATAATGTGGAAGAAGGGGCTCCTAATAATAATTTGTTAACCTTCTATCCGAGCGAATTTGCCGGTCGTGAATTCAATAAAAAACCAGGTAAATTTATTCCCCAAATTTATAAATTAAGGCTATAAAAGAATTCATCAATTAAAGACTAAGGAAAGAAAATACAAAATGAGTAAATAATAGATATACAATGTAAAAATAAAAGAGAAAACAATTACAAAAATATGAATGTGCACATCTAATCTAAAGAAATAAAAAAAAAAACAGTTATTTAAAAAATAAATGTAAATTATGAAAAAAAAGAATGCAATAAGCACGTACAATTAATTAGTTTTACAAAAACAATCTTGAAATTAACTATTTAAGAAAAAAAAGAATGAGTTTTAAAACAAAAATATTGATAGTCAGTGAATAAATAAAAATAACTGAGTTCTTGAAAAGTTTGAGGTGAGTTCTTGAAGACGATGAGATGATAATTCGATATGATGAGGTGTAGAAATAACTAAATGTCTCATACCGGTAAGTTCAAGGGGAGGTGAAAATAAACAAACAGTTTTAGAAGGTGAGATTTGAGAAGATGAAGGTGTAGAGATTGGCGACAAATCAAAGTGTTGAGTAGCAAGTAGAGTAACAACCTTCTCACACGACTATTGTCTTGAGACTGATCTTGTTTTGTTTTTCGAACATCACACTACTTAGTATTGTAACATATGTTTTAATTACAATGTGAAAATTAAATTACTATCTGAATTATTTTATTTTCCTTTTAGCTAATTTTACTATTATAAGAATTATATAAAACAAAATTATATCTGGTTTTTAATGTAATACAATTAAAAGGTTTGGAAGAAGAAAACAAATTAAAAAATAGCTATTGATACCCGACATATAATTAATATAATATAATATTTTTTATATCTATTATTTAAATAAAAATAATCGAAAATAAACAAAACTATGACTGTCTTGTCATTGCTTTATCATTTTACTCTGGTGACAATAAAACAGCTTAAGCTTTCATTAAGCCGCGCTTAGTAAAGTCCCTCCTAGCAAACACGTTTCTCCATCGCACTTTCGCCCTTCCATTGTCTGGAATGGATTAGGAAAAGGGCACTATGTTGTCTCTGTCCTTTTGAGACAAAGTGAATCTAGGAAGGGATATACAGTTCAGAACCTAGCCGCCGTTATTGCTAGGCTGGATCTTATTCGAGTCTCTTAAAAAAAATATGTACTCGTATAAATATATTCTATTAAAAAATGAATAAAAAACCAGTTATTAATGATGGGCATAGTGAAATAGATAATGATTTAAATATAAATTATATTTGCTAATAATTGCAGAAAAGAGTGTTGTTAAAGTTTCAAATACTTTTCTTGACTCACGTTCCTATAAATGTGATTTGTGACATTGAGACGCAGTTCAACGCATGGTAGTGTAGGTTAGGCAGGACAGATTAGAGCAGTTAAAAAGCTGCGCTACCCATATGACCGCACATTGAAACGCAGTTTCTTGTCATCTCTGTATATTATCGGTCGTCGAACGTACAAATGGACGAACTAAACGAACTTGACCATCCGAGTCTCATTCAGACGAACAAATGGATGAACTTTTAATTTTGTATTCACTATCAAAACGAAATAAATGTACATGGAAAAGCGCGTATATGTATATGTAAGCGCATCAGCAATTTTGTCCCATAAATCATTTTTTAATTTTGATTTCATATAATCAGCTTGTGTCGTATAATAATTTATTTGGACGAACGGCTTCAATTAATTTTTTTCAATAGTGATATTATGAATAATATGATGACAATATTATGTGATTTGCAAATAATATTGAAACAAAATGATATGGAATATAAATAATTTTAACAAAAACTGGTTGACACATTCGCAGTAATCTGTGTCACAAACACTGCGTGAAGCATGTTCACACATGCAATGAACTGTTCTGCCTTGCCTTTCAACTAACGCTCGTTCGTTCGAAGCTATTTATCACAAAACTTTTTGCTACGCTACCCTGCCTAATATACCCTACCCTGCGTTGGACTGCGTCTCAATGTGTGCCCGGCCTAACAGTGTTTACTAATGCCCTGTACTGTTTGCTCTCATTTATCATCAATTAGCAATCTATTTATAAAATGTTTGAACCGATATGATCCTCATGAACATATTTCAAAAGATCTTTCGTATTATATAACTTCCAGTCCAGAAAAACTTATCACTTATATGTTAATACCGTGTCATTTCCATTTTTAGAATTTACCATATTTTGTCAGAATAAATGATCCAAACTAATCAATCCATAAATCTTAATCTTCAATCCATAAATAAATTTAGTAATTTTCCTGATGAATATCTACCAAATTTGTATGTCAATTAAGTGGAGGAATGAGTCAGTACCGTATAAAAGAAAATTGGGAATTAGAAAATCATTCTTGATATTTTGTTCCGAAATGTTCTCAGATTTAATTTATTCAATGAAATAGAGTAATAATATGTATTAAAACTAAAAAAGTTATATTTTAATAAATAAATAAAAAGGCTTAGCGAACCCAAAGGCTCGATGCCGATACCACCAATCTCCGTTTAAAAGCCTCCGTCCACGGAGCACCACCCAAACCCAAATCCGCACGAAAAAAGTTAAATTGAAAAGTTGTTAATAAAAAAAGTAATATAATAGAACTACCTACTACAGAACTACTTTTCTTAAATTTTACTTAAATTCTACTTCGCTTTAATTTTACTTTTATTTTTTTATATCCTCCAACTATGATTCTCTCTTTATTATTTTATCGTTTATAGTTCACGTATAAAAATGTTTATTAATTACTATCACTTCCATAAATATGTACTATCTGTATCTACGTATGAATCTGTGGTAAGCGTAAGACAACTAGTAAACTTTTCTAGTTTATAGGAGTATAAAAGTTTTACAGGAGATTATTTCTTATAAAACTTTTACCTTTTCACATTTTCCCGCATGATTTCAGTCGTGATAACGCCTTCAATATGTTTTTATTGTAGAAAGAACTATTCCTGGACAAATTCCCCTTTCATCTAAAACTTGGGCTTGCCTTTCATATATTTTATACAGTAATATACTTATTATGGATGGGTTGTTGATATTTTTTTAATGAATTACGAGATGATTACTTTTTGTAATGTTTTTAGTTAAGAAAACATGTTCTAATGATTTTAAAATCGATTCAACTGCATCGATTTTAAATCGATAAATCGATTCAATATGCACTTTCCCTATGCTCTCTATCTTCGTTATATTTTTGGACGTTGTCAGCGCTTCCGTCTTTATAACGTATTCTATCTGTATTAAACTAAGTTTTCCATGCTTATATATCTCACTCATTATATTTATATCTTTTTCATTTTATAATTTTATGTTTAACTTGATTTCTCTCTTTGTATTTTGTTTGCATTATCACTATTCTATACATCTATTATGTGATCATCTTTATTCATATATCCTTTCATAGTATATCCTTCACTTTTTTCGCTCAATTTTTCTATATCTCTATATTATTATTATAATTTTATTATATTCTTGGTACTGTTATGTATTTTTATAGCCATTTTTGTTTTGCCTGTTTTTTCTCATGCCCTGAAGATGACCTACAAAGTAGGTCGAAACGTCGGCACACATAAAATATAATAAGTTTCCAATTATTTATTGCGTAAATTTTTGACTGCACCCCCAACTATTTCCATCCTACAGTTCACCATACCTTGTTCATTCTACGTTGATTTTATTCTGTTCTGATCTGTCAAGGCTGAGTGGTAGAGCACTGAGTTGCCACGCCAAAGGTCCTGGGTTCAAATACCGCTCGCTAACAGACTTTTATTTAATCTGTTAGCGACTGGAGATCCTATGGAATCTAGGACCCTCCTCGTGCTCATCAAGCCTCTATAAAGTGGTTCCCAAAATAAAAGGGAAATATCTAGCAGTTGAGCGTGTTCTATGACAAAACACCTCCCTCCACAACCGATTTCCAAGAAACAGCACAGTCTCTACCAAGTACTGAGCCCCAGACAATTCATGGGTTGTAGTGGTACTATTTTTATTTTTTTTCACCATCAAGACCTGTCTCTTATTCCTTAAAGTCGGCGAATAAGTTTACATTTCAGTGAATTTTTCTTCTTGAACTTTTCCTTTCTACCATCTTCTCCCTGCATAAGCATTTAACAATATCTACATCATAATAAAAGCAGAAATCTTGATCCTTTAATTTAATCATAAGGAAGGAAGATTTGCAACAAAAAGTATATTAGCTTCCAAACGCGTCCCTCGGTATTACGAGTAGAAAGATGGTGAAGCGTCAGAACATAACACTATTAGGCTAATATGACGATATTTGCTACTCAAGATTCTTATTGGACTATTAGGATCTCTTGGAAGAACTTTATCCCTACCACCTTTACCTTTGGATAAAGATCGTAAAGTACTAGAAAACGATTTCCTTAATTTTTTATCCATCTATAAAAAACAGTATCCTCTGTATTCTAAATGAGACTATTTTTTTACATAAATCTTTTAAAACTAAAATATATATAAAAAAAAGAAAAATCTAACCTTGGAAAAATACCATAGTATAAACTTTTCAGCAGTGCTGTCCAACTAAATTGGATTGCTATAACGTACATGGTGAGTATGCTCATCAATCCATACTGTAAATACTGTAAATTACAATTTTAAATTTATGAATATTCGTTTTACACGTTCCTTATATACCTATTACATATTTATCCTTTTCATGCGATTAATCAAAATTCATACTGAAGAAGTACAGCACAATTCCTATTTCTTTTAACTTGCATTTACAACATATAAATGTTTGAAAAATGTCATTTATCGAAAAAATATGTAAACGCTATCAAGCAAACTTTCCAATAAATACGTGAATTTCTTTTCAATAACAATATAATTTAAAAAGTTATTATTTATTTTATCCGGCCATTATTTTATAACATGGCTATCCTTTTATAACTAATACTATAATATTACTTTGTTTATTATTATTGTTTTTTAATACTCTGCGTATATCTATACTAATTAGGGAGAATAGATCTCTGTTGAGTATTTACGCCAGACGATTTTTTGACCATTAACAATTCTTTTTTTTTCGCTGTATATTGAGTAACTGATCGAAAGAGGTGACGTTCCATTATTGATTCAAACGTAAATTTAAATTTTTGAAGAATAAGCCTTTTTTAAACATACATAAAAGAGCGACAAAATAAATTAAAAAAGGTATAAAGTAATCTTTACCGAAAAAAAAGACAATCGTTCAGGATGAAAGCGGATGACTCCAAATTTCGAAAATTCAGTTTTTAAGATTTGTTGATAGTTCAGTAAAGTAATTTAGTGTTACTCGAAACATTGTCGTCTTATCGTCATAGTTTTTTTTCTGGTTCTGAATCTGAAGTTTAGGAATCATAAAGCATTGCTTGACTAAACCAGCGGAACTCTGTAGGTTTTCTGAACTCCTAAAATATTAAATGAATTCACAAAGTTGAATATAAGGTTTAAAATGTCTGTATAATTCTTATACTGTTAAAATAAATATATACATTATATATATATTACAAACATATTACATGAAAAACAGAAAAAAATTGAAAAGCGCCTAAACGCCATAGCCCCCACCGATTGCTTTCGCCGGACACCTATATGCGTCCATAGAACTTTAAAAGTTTATTCAGTTCATCATCGAATCATGTTTTACCTTTCCTCTCTATTGTTTTTTATTTTTTATTTTCATAAAAATAATAATAATAAAACCTTCAATAAGCGTGGAATAGAGTGTTAAGTGGGCAGCGTAGATGAGCTTGAAATTAGGAGTATTTAGGAGTCTGCCGTAGGTCTCTAATATCCCTAGTTGTTTCAGCGATTCTCCTCTTAACTGTCTACAATTTCAGTGCAATCTATCCTCTCTCCCTCCCAAGAATAATTACTTCAATTTTCCAACAATTTACTGTAACCAGACCGTCAGGGGCGAGCATTAGGAGTAACGACAGTAATGAAAATATCTGAGTGTTTGATATAAAAGATATACAGTAGCATATATGTCCCCAGTTTCCGGAATGCTTTTTTTTGCCTTTACCGAAATATGAACTTCTGCTGTCTTAAAAGCGGGAGGAATTTATTAAGCTTCGCGTTTTTAAATTAAGAAACACGCATAAGCATTCCCCTACATATGAGGACCATATTACCTTGTATTTTACGCATACCAAACTCTAAAACTCCCACCCTTTGAATTAAAGTTCAAATCAGACCACTTGCTCATTGTGCAAATTAAGTACCCGTGCTCTGACCTCTATAAGCCCTTGGTCCTTTCCACTATTATTGTAGATTTCCACTATTCCATGGGATTCTCTCCCTTCTAATATAAAAAACAAAACAAAAAAAACTGTATCACCACAACCCATGAAGGTTCTTAGGTTCAGAACACGGCAGACTGTACTGTTTCTAGGACAGCAGCCGTGCAGGGAGGTACTATGCTGAAGATCCCACGGTTCAAATCCGGCTGTGGCAGATAGTTATTTAATCTGTTAACAGCCACGGATTGACCCTGGAATCTACAGACACACCCAGCTTCTATAAAGAGGAGAAAAAAAAAGCGATGGTAAGCACTGAGCGCCCGCCGTCTCTCTGGACCGCATCGCCCGAGAGTCTCCCCCACTTTAAGGGTTAAACAAGATATAATTATAGAAATATAAAGTTTATGTTTAATAAAAAAAAAAAGAAAAAGGCTCTGTATCAGTTTTGACGGTTCTGGGATTCAGTACATGGTAGAGATTGTAATGTTTCATGGACAACGGTTCTGCAAGGAGGTGACTTGTCCCAGGTCCGCGTAATATTTTACAGAGGCTGGGTGAGCCACAGGAGGGTCCTGGTTCCCATATGTTCCATCTCCCGCTGCAAACAGACTAAATAAAAGAACTGGCTGCAGCGGGATTTGAACCAGGATTTCCGGCATGGCAACTTAGTGCTCTACCACTGAGCCACTCCGCTCAGTTTATTTAAGTTCAAGGTTACATTTATTTCAGAAAACCTACATTGTTTTTCAAAGTTGCAACCTATCTATTTTCCCTGATGTTTAGAAACTACTACGTTCAAACGACTTAGGTGCTGTTTACGAATTTATGATATTTTTTTTTCTGGCTTACTTACATTGCATATTGACTATTCCTTTCAGAATATTGAATATGGATTGTTTTAAAGGCTTAGTGAATGCTTCACTAACTCATATATGATGGTTTACGAAGTCTTCTTTTGTTGAAAAAGAATATATGATAACAGATATGCTACATGTTATGGAGATCCGTGTAAGTGAATAGTTATATAATGATTATGCATTGTAATTATGCAACAATATTATTGATGAAGAAAAATATCAGAGAAAAATGTACCGAGCATCATGCCTACTCACAACTAAAACAGACCAAGTAATTACTTTTAAAATAGTAAATCAATAATAATAAAACTATATTTACAAAAGATTTGAGCTATTTATTTCATGTGTTAAAATTCAAAACATCACTATTTATTATATTAAAATATTGTTATTTCTATTTATGTGAACCAATCTATAACAGTTCTACGTTTGGGAGCCGGACCTTACTCGATCTACGAATGATGAAAAAGTGTCGATAAATAGATATATTTAACTATTTTATAAACAATTGTCTTCTTTGTCCAAAACATAATAAGATCATTATTAAACTTTTAATCTCAAAAGTTGATATTTTTTCAATTATAAAGGTCAGGTTCAGTAATCAAAAACAACCTTTAGTGTTGTGTGATCATGATAGTTTTGTTTCAAATATAAATAAAAAAATTTGTTAAATTAAAATAAAAAGTTTTGTTATCCTCGAAACCTCTATAGTTTTCAGCTTCAATTAATTACTCATGTTTAAGCAGCTTGGATTCTGCATGACATTTATATTAAATTCGTGATAAGCTCGCTTCATTATTCAAGAAATTACGAAGAAATGACGATCACAACTTACTTTTCTCCTTATTATTTAAGCTTTATTTAATTGGGGAAAATAAAAGAATATAATGGCCTATCGAAAATGAACGACTATTGATCAATCATTAATGTGAATTCCATGGAAAAAAGACAATTTGATTTGATTGACCGTCGTTATTCAAGATGCTATTATTTATAATAGCAATATATTTTTCTAAACGTTAAGAGTTTGACACATTGTTGTGATAAGGCGTCCTAAAACCATTTAAATAATGGGACCCTAGCCCAATTTTTTTAAAATGGTATCCAGAAATTACACAGTCAATGTTGTTAAAAGTCAAACTGACTGGAAACCGTATTTTAGTAGTAGGTATACCACACGGTTCAGTATTTAGCCCGACTCTTTTTTCGATGTTTTTATAAGACATGACTCCAAAACCATGAATTTTATGTGCAATTATCACTTGTATGTTAATCCGGTCATCATAAACGTCTTAAGAATTCACTTATAGAAGTTTCATTTGAAAGAATATTATTAATGAAAATAATACATTTTAAAACATATACTATTTTTCAACGACGAAATATTTTTCACCAGCTGCCTCTCTCAGGGGTGTCCAAGATGATTGATGTTGGAAGGTTATGAGCTGAATAAAAGTATTTTTGAATTTGATTGGAGAGAGTTACAATAGATTCTGATCTGGTTAACCCTTAAATGCACTCAGGTGTAATACTTTTTTAAAAGTAGTACTATCGACATCTCTTTACAAGAGACATTATGCAAGACTATTTTCGTTAATTTAGTTCCATTAAAACGCTAGATGGCTCAGAAAGTGCATTCAAGTGTCGTTTTGTTCATTAGAAGGAGGTTGAAGGCAGTTTTACCAGGAGAATCTTGACCCTCGGACTATCTGTTACCGCACGATTTGAATTGTGACGTTTTCTAGTTTTTGTTCAGTTGTTTAGTTGTTTTTGTTAGGCCTTTTTATTTTGTACCTTTACTAATAAAATCTAGAAAAACTATTCGTTTAGTAAGTATGCGGTGGGCTGAACCGCCAATCCATGATGTAACTTGGGAGTAACAGACATAAAATTTCAATTTTTTCAATGAAATAGGATGAAATGATTTTTTTTACTATTTTTACCTTCGACATTGAGACTAAGCCACCTAAAAAAATTTTTTTTTAACAAGAATCTAAATTCATGCATTTAAGGGTTAACTCCCTCCGACATAATTTCTTTTATTGTTCACAAAAACTGTTCGTAATTAATAATGAAATAGAATAGATGTTATTGTACAAATACCTGGCTGAACCGCCACAACACATGAAAGGTCTTGGGTTCAGTACATGGTAGGGGCTGAACTGTTTCTAGGACAACTATTAGGCAGTAAGGTTTTTCCGAGATTATGCTCAACCGCCAAGTTTTTCCCCCAATTAGGTGTATCCACATTATAGGGGTTTGGTGAGCACCAGTATGGTCAGTGAATATCACAGGGTTCATCCGTGTCTGTTTACAGATTAAATAATTTAATAATTAAATAATTTTGATACTGTAATTAACACTAGCTCAATCTGCTTCGTAATGTATAAATATACAGAATAAGTTCACAATATGAAATAAAACTACAACACTACTTGACACCTTACCCCCAGTTGATTCATGACAATAGCCTACCTATCGCAGTAAAGCATTGTTAGAACCAGGACGGAGACAAAGCAGCTTATATTCCTAGACAACAGGATCCGTAAATTAGGGAATAATCTGGATATATGGATTTCAAGATCTGAAGCTCTAAACCTCATTGAATCAGTCAAGAGATTAGCTTATCGATTTAATCGATAGGTGCAAGGATATAAATAATTACAATCGAGGTAACTTAGCATAGTATCGATAAAAACTCTGAAAGAGCCATAAATTATAAATAAGAATGCGATAGGAAAAATCCCAAAAACCAAAACCTTAAGTAATGGAAAAAACAAAAAAGTCAAGGTTTCGCCAATTCAGGCATCGTCATGACCCACACCTAGAGAAAAATGAAGCACATCCCACATCAACCATCCAGATTCATCAAATAGAGACTGTAACCTTGCTCCAAGACATAAACTCCACAAACAACTATATTAATATGTTATAGATTATTTTAAGCAGCCTAACCTAAAGTCATTACAAATTACCATTGATTATTTTTAATATTTTTTTTTAGAAATGAGTTGATGTGATTATGACCAAAGTTTCAAGAATCACGACTTGCCTTTCTGATCGATTTAAGCTTATTTTTTCCGGACTTTACAGATAACGAAATTCATTAGGACTTTTAAAATTTACATTACTTCCAGCATGAAGCTGGATTTTTATAATTTAAAATACTATTTTAAAGGACATGCAGTTTTCTATAACTTCCTCCAAGTCGGGTTTTAAAACGAAAAAGTGATCGAAAATTCCCTTGTCTATTATTTTGAAAGAGGGGACAGCTGAGTTGCTATGCTGAAGGTTCCGGCATCAAAGCAGGCTGTAGGAAATAAATTATTTATTCTTTTAACAACCTTTTTGAACCCTGTAGGATATGACGAACCTCCGAGGGCTCACCCAGACTGTAGACAGTGGGAACACTTAAAAGCGGAAAGACCTGGCGGTTTAGTGTGGCCTCGGATAAATCGTCTCGTCTGCACAACCGTTGTTCTAGAAACAGTACATTATCTAGAATGTACTGAACCAAGACCCTTCATGGGTTGTAGTACAGGTGGTAGTACATTTTTTATTACTCATTATTGTAATTTTAATTTTTTTTATGTTTGCTGATTATTTTGATTAGTCAAACTATCTATCCGTGCTAGTTTTATTTATAAATACTAGCTTTTGCCCACGGCTTCGCTCGCGTGGAATTTGGTCTGCCACATAAAGTTTCGTGAAAGATCATTTTAAATAAATAATTTTTTTTAACTATAAGTTACTCGTACATCCAAAATTTCAAATATCTAACTTCAAAACTGACGGATTCCATACAATCTTTGAGCCCCCATTATATTAAGGGGGAAACCCTTGAGGGTGGAATTATAGAAATTCAAGTTAACATTATCAAAATATTAAACGGTGACAAATCACTAATTATTGATTACATAAATGACCCAATAGTTTTGTCAAAATTTAAGAATGCCCAATTAACATCGGTAGATATAGAGAGGTCATTTTCCGTATGCAAATATTTGTTTACCGATAAAAGTTTTTCTGAAAGTAATTTCGAGCTGCGCATGATAGTCAATTACAATACCTGTGGTCAAAATTGTAAAGGTGTTGGTACTTCTGATGATAGAACTGAGAAAAATTTAAAAATTTAAAAACTGGAAATATGAAAAATCTAAATTGTAAATATTGTCATTTAATGTAAATAAAAATATTTTGCTTTTTTGTGTATTTATTGACCAATATTTTATCATTATTACCTATTTTTCACACTTCGTTAGAATTTGATATAGCATGTTATCATACTTTTTACTGCATATTTTGGTAGTTTTTATGACATATCATATGGCATATTTTGATGGTTTTTGTTGCAT
Source organism: Troilus luridus (assembly GCA_964056705.1). Lineage (NCBI taxonomy): Eukaryota > Metazoa > Arthropoda > Insecta > Hemiptera > Pentatomidae > Troilus > Troilus luridus. Next base: position 87,438,098 of record OZ057413.1, read on the forward strand.
ATAAATCTGGGCCCTAGTGATAAGATTACAAATCAAACTTAGATGTTAGATTAATTAATTTAATGTTGTTATAATTACTTGGAGCAATCCTTGGCAATCTTCTGAGAAAGGAAATTCTAATTTGGATTTCTACGAATCGCTAATCGCATTGTCGGGAGCTATCCAGTCGGCAATATCAAAGTGGAACGCCCGCTAGCGAACCAGCTTCCTCTTGTAATACGGCTTTAGGTGCATCAAGCTCCATAGGAACTGGTAGAGTCCTACCTACACTGAAAAACAAACATAAAGGCAGAAGCTTGTGTTATTGCGGTAATTGATAAATAATGTGATTGCTTCTCACCGTTGTGTATAACTCGTATAAACAGTGGCTCCCAGTCATAACGATACACTCTGGATGTTGATTGGAATCTTAATAGGAAAATGAATGGAAAGTTAAAACTTGCTGTGCCTCAACTCTAAGCGACAACCTGAGGAATAATTACCAAAAAATCCTTATTTTATTTGCTATACTCATAGCTCTCGTTCGAGCTCACTTTCGTCTATGGAAATGATTCAAGCTGATTTGTAGATAAAATACTCATCCAAATGGAAAAATCGACACGGATCCCTAGCTACTAAAACTGAGCGTGCGTTAGGAAACAGGATTAGAGTTGGGAGGACTGTTGGAATTAGAGCCTGAGGGAGAATAGGGATTATATCCTGTCGCCTCAAGTTCGGGAAAGAGGGCCATTGTCAGAAGGGATAGAATTAAACTCCTCTCAACAGAAACTCTCCTGCAACCGGTATCCGTTTCAGTGTCACTGGCACTCGTTTCCTAAAATATCAATGGCTCAACTTTACACAATTATTTATATTACAATGAAAATATATGGATTAAAAGAAGGAATGATGATTTGTATAAAAGCATAGTAAAAAATCACAGATACAATGAGTAAGAGACGGCTAAAACTGTATGGACATTTAAAAAGAATGGAAGAAACACGAATTGGAAAGAAGATTTTTAATTACGTTAATAAAAATCTATTCTAGACAAACGCTCTTACGCCCAATAAATTGTAAAAAGATTCATATACATGACTGTTATAAGACCCATTTGGACTAGTAGGAGTAGATCTTTGGGGCCATCAAATTCCTCTCGTATCCAATCCTTACAATAAAAAATCCATCGTAAAATCCTTCTACATAACTATATTACTAAGTCGTTAGATATATCGTTCTAGTCCACAGTCTTCATGATCATCTGAATCAATTGGTTCGAAGATAATTTGTGCTGAGTACTTGCAGTTCGTAGCCAATTCAACATCAGCCGATACCTAAAAGGGTTCAATATAGCTTGTGAAAACTAATAGAGCGTATCGATTCTGTCATAGCTTGATGTAGTGCCCTCAATTATCTTTATTGGTAGGCGATACACAACTGGCTTAAGTATATGGCCTTCTTGTATAAACAAGCCTTTCAACGCATTTTCTTGGTATTTTATTACTAACTAGGGACCTACCGCAGCTTTGCTCGGGTAATAAGGAATATTGTGCCAACAAACTTTGTCGGTGCAATGAATTTTTTTTTTATCACGTACCGGCCACTCACGTAAGGACCACGCGAATATCATTGGTTAGGCTTCTTTGGGAGTCTTGATTATCTTTCTTCCCATCTCAGCTAATCTACTTTATTATATAGAAATTATAAAAATAAAAACAAAACCAAATTTTTCTTTATATACGAATTTATTATACCACGTTACATAATTGCACGAAATTAGGCACCGTCTTTAGTGAAACCCATCGATATTCCAACCCATTTACACAAAACCTCGACAAAATATATACCTAAACCTTCCTGTTGAATCACTCTATCTATTGGTTAAAACCGCATGAAACTGTAGTTATTGAGTTTACCGCGAACAAACACGCCGAGGGCATTGTTTTGTAATATGTATAGATATTGAGGCAATAAGCTTGTAACCATCTTTCCCATGAAAGATTTATTTCCACATAAAAACAAAAACATATAGCTCCTTCAAAAAAACAATGACAAAACTCAAAAATACCGAATTTTGAGTATGAAAAGCCTTCAGTAACAACTGAGAAAGGTTATTAATTCAGGAACGACATATCTGATATTAAAAAAAACTGTACTACTACAAACCGTGAAGGGTATGGGGTTCAAAATATAGTAAGTACTGTACAGTTTCTTGGACAACGGTCGTGCAGAGTGGTGATTTGTCCTAGATCACGTTCAACCGCCAGATTATCCCCTTATTTTGGGTACCCACTTTATAGAGACTGGGTGAGCCCCAGGAGGATCCTATAACCCATAAGATCCATATCCGGTCCATTAAATAAAAATCTGCCAGCGAGCAGGAGTTGAACCCAGGACATTCGGCATGGCAACTCTGAACTCTACCACTGAGTCACTCCTCTCCCTAAATCTGATATCCCATTTTCTTTTTTTAATATATATATATATATATATATATATATATATATATATATATATATATATATATATATATATATATATAATCATTTTTGTATGTTGTATCATGTTTGAACTTGAAGTTTTATGCGTATAATGACATACGTTAAAATAAAAAAAATTTCAAGGATTTAAAAATTTTACTTAACTGCTTATGACATAGTAAGGTCAATAATATTGCAAATCTGATTGACAATTTGTAGAACGTGGTGGGAAACGATTGTGGATGTCTAATTTGAAACTTCGGGTTTAAGAATCTTTAATAATCTTATCATCTAATTATCTTCATTTAAAAGTAAAGTTTGTTACTACTCCGATTTTTAGTATATTTTTAACTTTAAGGTATTAATTTTTTTTAATAATCAAGGAAATCAAGATAATACCGAATGAAGTTCGTAAATTCATAATATTGGTTTTGGTTTTGTGAAATATAATAGTATTTAAGAATTTTTAATAATCGATAAAACGCCTGCTCATTTCCCCTAAAGAAGCTACTATTTGTCCAAACGCTCACTTCACCGTTTAATACAACTTTTTATTTATACATTGGATAATACTTTAATACTTAAGTAACAGATACAATTTTCCTTATCCTTTTTTTAGTTTAAATTCATTATTTATAAATTGAGCCATGGAAAAGTAGCAATACATTACTTTTACTCTTAGACGTGAAACTTTCTCTCCCATTCACCCATTATACAGACGCGTTAAGAAAAAAGGCCAATCATTTAATATCATACTCAATTTAATGTATTCACTATTCAGAAAAGAAATATAATTAATATTAAGATAAAATTAAAAGTACTTGTTCCGCAGGTTGGAAATTTGGTAGTAGTGTTAGTAACGGTAACCTAGGGTATTTAATCTAGCCAATATGTACTTATCTTGGTATTAAAATCAGGCTTGATTCCCTATGAGTATGTAAAGAAGATTACATTAGATTACCCTACTCATATAACAAGAAATTGTGCCAGTTGAAATTACTCGTCTTGATTAACCCATTAATAGCTACGCAAGTATTTTCTAATAAACTGTCACCTTGTTTTATTTAGGTATGTTTTATTTCTAGCCTTTCAAATTTTATAGATATAAAGCTTTATAGGTATAAAGCTACGTCCGCACTATGAGCCATTTGCTAGGCAATAGACGAGACAAACCTTAGTCCGTCTAAACAACGGACTGAGCTACGGTCTTAGCAACGGCCTAGGACCAGCGGGATTAGTCTAGGATTAGCGTCCACACTACTATTTGAGTTTCTAGACCAATATTAGTCAATACACCATGGAGAGAATTGCTTTGTGCGGAATGAGTTCTTGCTTTATACTTATTAAAAATGAAAGAACCCGAAAATATAAATGTTGATGGTCGCGCCAACTTCTCGCTGAAGTAATACGTATTCCTTCGGCAATACGTTATTAACTCACAAGTACTGACATAGTTTTCCTTACGCTGTACTGACACCTGGTCACACGGTCAATCTGATTTAAAAAATCATTAATAAATACAAAATAAAATATTTAAACATTTGATTGCCTGTTATTACTTATATTAACCTTCATGCAATTCCCACTATCAACGAATATAAGATATTTTTTCAAATATTAGTAAAAAAACAAAACAAATGCGATCAATGAAGAAGATAGTGAAAATCAAAAACAACTATTTTAGAACTTTTGTAGGTTTGAAGAATTTACAAGTTCAGTTTACTTGCGTTTCTCAAAAATTATAAATTGAAAAATTACAATAAAAGTTTTTTTTAAATAAACACGTTATATAGAACAGTTTTTTTATGTTTCGTTTTTTTTTATACAGCTTCTCAAGGAAATCAGAAAAAATACAAAATTATTTCTAGGAATGTCGCTTTATTTTGAACAATCTCATAATCCGTATCACACATAATTGCATTTAGCACAGCTTTCACGACCAAAGCATTATTCAAATTAAAAAACTTTTTTTCGGCTATAATGACATAAAATAAGATAGCGCATTGAAATAAAATAAATATATGCAAGAAATAGAAAAGTAAAAACTGTTGCAATGATTAAAGGTCGCGCTTATCTGGCATATAAAAATCTAACTTCAGTAATAGTTTAAACATAGTGCAAATTCAATTTATATGCTAGTTTAAATTACCTATGAATTGCCAATTTTATATTAACTAATTAAAAAAAAATTTTTTTAAAAATGGCTTGAATGGACGCGAGTATTCCTGAGATACAAACACTTTTTATTACCTAACTACTTATTGTAGGAATTTTCGGTCACGACTGTCGTAGGGTTGGGTCGAAAGAAGGGGGTAATAAAAGTTTATTCTCAAGGAACTAAAATAAAATACAAAATTACATTTTAAAAACGTTAACTTATATCAAATTATACTTAACAATTATTTCCAGGAAAATAATATATCTTGATCAATTTATCGTCTTTATCACACATAATTGCATTTGGCACAGCTTTCGCGTCCAAAGCATTATAGTAATCGTACTATTACTCTGTAACAGTTTGGATCAGGTGAAAATTCAATTTATTTGCTTGTTTAAATTACCAATGAATTACAAATTTTACATTGAGCTATTAAAAATAAGATATAAAAAACTACTTGAATTTACGTAGTCCTCACGTACGCACCACTTTAACCTAACTATTTATTGTAGGAATTTTCGGCCAAGACTGTGGTCTTGAGAAGAGGAAAACATTTTTTTTATTTAAAAAAAATTTATTTATTGATATTTACAACTGTATTACAATAATACATCAAGTAAATAGGCTATGTGATACATAATGACATGAGTTAATGGCAAGTAGAGAAACTACCCACTAGTAGTACTCAAATCACTAGTTCATCTAAGAAGGTCACGTGACCATCTTCTTTTCCGACGCCTCGGAGGATTATCGGGAATCGAAGAGGAAGCTAGGTTTGAAACTAGAGGGTTTGAGTGTGAATGAATTTTTTTATGAAAGGATAGATACCGGATTCGGGCCAAATCAGCAACAAATGGGACATTAAGGTCGTTATGGATGACTTTATTCTTAACAAAATAAGGAGCGTTGAGGATTTTACGAAGGATTTTGGATTGTAGGGATTGGATACGAGAGGAAGTCGATGGATTAGTGGAGCCCCAAAGCTCTACTCCGTAAGTCCAAATAGGTCGTATGATGATCATGTAGATGAGTCTTTTGTAGTTAATTGGGAGGTTAGAGCGTTTGTCTAGTAAGTGTTGAAGTAGCCTGGAACGTCGAACGGTTTCTTGTCTTTTCAGTCTAGTATGAGGATTCCAGGTTAATCGTTTGTCGAGATGCAACCCTAAGTATCGGATCTGTTCTACAAGCACCAGTGGTATATTATTAAAGGATACTGAAGGGCAGGAAGTCATTGGTTTACGACGTAAGGTAAAGGTGATTTGATGCGATTTTTGAGAATTTATTTTAATTCTCCAGTTTTGGCACCATTATTCAAGATCAGTGATATGGGATTTGAGGCTTTGGGGTACAATAACTGGATTGGTGTTGACTGATAATACACATGTATCATCAGCATATACAGTAAGGATAGTATTAGTATGAGTTGGGATGTCAGCTGCATAAACTGTATAAAGGATTGGGCCAAGGATACAACCTTAAGCAATGTTTACATTTGATTTCATAATACATAGTAAAAAATTACAATAAAAGGTTTAAATGTTTAATCACTGAGAAAAAATCATCTGTAAACTTTTATTTGTCTCATTAAAAGAATGAGCTATACATAAATACAAATTTCACAAACCTATATTCAAATCTAAAATACCCAAATTTCATGAAAATTTTTTTATAACAATGTTGGAATATTAATTGAAGGATAGAGTTGCTTTTCATTAATATCTTTATAATAGGTATTGTGGTAGTTTTAAAGCTTTAGTTTGAATTAGTTAAACTATTAAGAACATTTTTTTTATAATTAAAAGTCAGTCAAATCACTATTATTCTAAATTAATAATTAGGGTGATAATTAAGGAAAGTAACTAAAATATTTTTAAAGTACTGCTCAGAACTAAACTACTGTGGTTATTAAAAGTCCAGAATGATCTTACATATAGTACAAAATAAAGAGAGTTATTTTGTTTTTGTATGTTTTTAAAAAAATAAAATGTGCTTATAAATTTATTTCCTAACTAAAATCGAAAAATTTCTTAATTTAACTCTCCATTAGAAATGACAATACTGGTAAAGTAATTTAATCAACAGTATTACGTTGCAGAGCACGAACAAAAATGAATAATCAGTATTTGTAAAATTAATTCCATACCCTAGAAACTAACAGTTATAAATTTACATTTTTTGTAAAAGTGTTCCATTCGAAGTATGGAATATTGTAATAAAATAATTGCATCCAAGTATACTTTCGTTTTTCTCACTGTTAGGCAAGGTTCTCCCCATTCTTTTACTGCTTAAGAAACATTGTTACTTACATTTTCGTCAGACATTAAAAACATTTATTATTTATTACAATAGATTTTATTGAAATAACTAAAAGTATATATTATTGTATTAATTATACATGCCTTAGCTATTTACTGATCACCTCCTGGCCATTATTCTTTACCAAACTGGTTATGACTTTTATTTTCATAATTTTCATGATCCCGTTTATTGGCAAATTTAAATATTTAATTGTGACAAAAATGGTTTAAATTATTAATATTAGTTTAAAATAACTATTATCCCGCCGTTTTTAGGATAATTTGTCATTAAACGATATTGCTTTTCTGTCTGTCAGAAGGACTTTCGATTACATTTACACAAAGTTTTGATAGCTGTATTGTTCGATGCACAAGATTCCTTGGTACTTCACCCAGATCTGATCTAAATGAAATTTTTAATTACAATTTTACTTTCTGGCTTCATGTCACCTTAGTGGGACAAAAACTTACCTGAAAAATTGACATTTTTCAGAAATGTATAAAATGATGATGTATGAGTGAAAACCAAAATTTATATCCAGGCAGGTCAAGTGACATGAAAAATAGTGTTACAAACCACACGTATTTCAAAAATCTTAATTATGTAGGTACGTTTTGGTGTCACTTAAGTCGACTGTTGAATGGTTAATGAGAAAAATGGTTAATATATCTATACTACTACCACTATTCTTCCAAATTATCAGTACAATAGTATTATTACAATTTTAATTGAAATTGTATTTAATTCTAAAATTCTAATTTAAAATGTTAAAATCTATTACTCTCGTCCGATATCGTCCCAATTCTTAACAAAATGAATGTTTTCGAAGGATGTGCAACACCTTTTTTATTTTTCGGATGAGGACGGATAATAAATTTAAAACAAATATTAATGAAAATATCGTAATTAATACAAGTCAAATTTTATATACTAAATTCGATTGAATGATTTCTTAACCATTTAAATGATTTTAAAAAACAAAAAAGAATTTGATGCTTATATGGTGTGATTTATTAATTGTTTGGAATCATCATAGAAATAAGCTAATATTTTGAATAATGTAACGTGAACAAATATTTTATTTATTGATTTAGTTTACTCGTATTGTTATTATTTTATATTTCAATTGAAGTATTTACGCTTTAACATTGATCATTGGGGTTTTGATTTTTATTGATTCATTCAACATCACTTTATTCTGCTATGGCTCAACGGACGATGCTATAGCGAGAGTTTTAAATTTTTATTATCCAGGTTTAATTAGAATAGGGATCTTTAACGAACATGGCACCCCATAGGGGTACTCCCTTAAACTCTTTTGAAGCAAGGAACAACCAAGGATTTTTTGACAAGCTTTAAAAAATTCTTGGACAAACTAGCGTGCTACGATTTTGGGCATAGAAGGTTGTTATACTAACCACTATACCACAGGTGAACCCATCAATGAGCGTTCCTTGGATGTTTCATACAGTTACAGGTCAATGCCTTTAAGAAAATTGTTAAATAAAATAGTTCTGTAACAAGGAAGTTACATCAATTCTTCGGTTTTGTCAGCAACATAAAATTCCTTGGCCTTCCCTCTTCTTGACATATACTAGCTCTAAGATTAGTATAGAGAACAGGTAGAAGGTAATAGATTAGAGAGTAGCGATGTGTAGATAGTTTATAGTATGTATGAGAATAGTTTCTCAAGTTAGATCCATAGCCAATAAGTTATAATGATAGTCAACAACAATAAGTAACCTAGTTAGTTCATAAAAATGTCTCTATTACATCTCTTGTATGTCCATATTATATCTCTTCAATAACACAAAAAATTTATATATTTCATACAAGACGTCCACCGTTTGATAACTACACCATCAGATTGGTGTACGTTTCTCAGGAGTTCAAAAATAATATAGTTTTATAAAAATATGCAAATACTGCCCTAACTCCAACAAACAACCAGATGGTTTGGCTCTCTTACAATCCGACCACTCGCAACACGAGTAAATAGTTGAAACCTCCGAAGTTGGGCCTCCCTTAGCAGAAGCCAGAAGTAACTTTTAAGACAGTTCCGTCAGTGGTTACCTTTAGGTCACGTGAGCCTGTTACTGGTCCTGTGGTATCCACTGGTCTAAACCTGTTTGAGTTTAGTAGCCACCAGTAGCTGATAACTGGATATTGGAGTGGAAGTACTCCTAAACCTAGAGCCGGCAAAGGAGTAACTACTAACTGTTGTACTTATAACAAAACAAACTAGAGAGAGAGAGAATGTATTAGAAAAATCGGTAATGGTGAACTGAATTAAGCAAGATGCAATTACTGTTCTTGTGCCTATAAGGTAAATCAGTCTTGAGAAAAATGAGATTCGGAAATAATTTTTGTTTCTATTTAACGTCTTTACCAACTCCGATTAAAACAGGACGGCCTATCCTAGTAATTAGTAGTAAATAAGATTGGAAATATCAAGATTAATTTCGCCATGAAATATGTTTGAACTCCTCCAACAGCTCAGAAGTACGGAAATCACATCTTCACCCTCCAGAAATAAATGGTTTTGTCGAATTTTATCCAGAGAGAGCTAACTGTATTGAGGGAAGCGGGGTCGAGTCATTAAAATGGAGTTTTGATTCACTACGATTCATTCATTCAGAAAATAACGCTAATTTTGCTCCCCTAAATATAAGAAAATCATTTTGAATAAAATTCAACATAACCACTTATTCATTGAGACTCTAATTATATCTACCCATCCCTACTCCAACTACACTATTAAACTTTTTTTTTAAAAAGAAGTTCGCCTTGATGATCTTCGAGATTCATTTTCAAGTGGTTTATTAATCAAAACATATGATGGGCTACTCTAATTCAATACAAAATATAAATAATTTAATTGAAATAATAATTGGTCCATGATATATTATTTATACCTTGTATTTGCATATACAATGATTTTATTTTCATATTTAGAATTATCGTTAAGTTCTACAATAATTAGTACTTTCAATCGTTTATAAATTAAGACTATTTAATTAATACAAATGAGGAGCTGGCGAACAGAACCGGATTACTATAATTCGAACACACTTTTTTTCGAATTACGATGCCTTGGACATCGTTAAGTCGATCCCTGTTAATATGTTTAATAAAACCGTCTCTAAGTAGGGAAAAATAGCTTTAAAAATGCATTTTCAAACAAAATCGGTTAAGTCCAAGTTTTTACCAAACATATTAAAAAGTACGTTCATTTTTCATTCTTAAGCGGTGTAGTGTTCATATCTGTAATACATTTTTAATAAAAAGCGGACATGTCCAGAAAAAAATAAATATTAAGTAAAAAACATTAATATTTTTTGTTACTGTACTCGTAACACTAGCATTGCTCTGGTAACACTAAAATATGAATAAAAAAATTAATCAGCAGTTACTATTTCAATTCTTAAAAATGTGACTGTGGAAAGTATGGTGGTCGTAAGAGACGAGGACGCACTTCAGAAAATAATAAACATTTAAGGTAAGTACGAAATACAGACTACATCAGGTTCTACAGACATCATTGAAGAAAATGAGATTGGTGGAGTTGGCGAATGTGATAATATTGAGGATTGCGAATGTCTGCAAGTGGATATTACGGAAATTATTATCTGATTTTCTTAAAAACACAATAAATCTTTCAAATCTATGCTTTTTGTCTCATTTTTTAAAGTTCTTTTAAATACAAGATCGGATTCGTCCAAAACTAACAAATACTGCCACATGTTTACGGTCACAACAGGATAAGTCCATCTTTTTCGAACAAAACCAGACTAGTCCATTATTGTATCATAAGTAAATTCTAGAATATAAAAGCAAATTAAAAATGAATTACTCATGTAACACTAGTACTAAACCACCTATCTATAATAGAGTAATGTTGTCTTATTAATCTCCTCCATATATTAATATTAGTTTTTTAGCCATCCTGTAAAATTTAGTTTCGTGGACTAATCCGGTTCTGTTAGCCAGTTCCTCAAATATTACCTTTTAGTGGAAATGAAAAGTTCAACCAGTTATTGATGTTTTAAGTTATTATTATTACAACTATTAAACGACTTTGTAGATAAATATTATTATTCTTATATCAATGGAATTATAACCTTTAAACTATAGCTGATTAAAAGAAATCGTATAACTCATGGCCGCTAGTTGTCGCCCAATCTCGAGCATATGGCTAACGCGAACCCAGGAGTTTATCCCTTACCAAAAGTTGCTTAACGCAGCTAAAAAAAAAACTTCATAATAGGGTCATTCGGTCCAGTTCTCTTAAGTAAAGCGACATCTTTTACAAGCAAACAAAAAAAAATCTAGGTTTTCGTGGCATTCGTAATCATTAGTCAACTGGAGTTTCATAGTAATTGAGAAAAAGATAGTAATGAATCTCGACAATACGATAGATGGAAAGAGGAGTAAGTCAAAACTGTGGGAGTGGATTATTTCCTATGAGTAGTTACTATTTTCCAATTCAAACTTTCATTTTTAGTTGTCAAAACAGTTTTTCGCTTTACATGTATAATTACTTTTCCAAGTCAACGGCTCAATTGTAATAAATTAACTATTATTGTGCACGGACATGGACCAATCACTTGTTTTAACCGAATGACGACGTTTGATGATAGAAATTCTTTATTGAACTTTGGCCTCCCTTTATGAAAGCTAAAGCAAGGAAGGTGATAAGCCAAGGTCAACGGCTTCAAACGAATATAATCCAATCCAAGGTAAACTCGTCTCTGGAAATTAGGAGTAGGCACGAAACCTTCTTCCAGGAGAGAATGTTAATGGAAAGTCCAACAATTGGTTTCTTTCCTAGCAGAGCAGTCAATTTACAATAAAAATAAGCTCAGATTTAGTTTTTATAACAGTTTCTAATTGCAAGTGCGATGCAGCAATAGGTTTCTGTATTGGCCTTACTGCCCAAACAATGGTCTCAGGGAAAATTAAGATCCTTTTCTTATACCAAAAGCTTTAAATTAAATTAACAGATTTTTTTTTTAACAAAAATTGGTAACACATTAATTCTGGGAGTCCGTCCTTAATGTATGGTTCATATTCAGAATATTGATTATTTGTATTATATTCAATAATAATATTAGTTTCAACTAAGTTTTCGAAAAACGATTACAATCACTTGAATCTTCTACCTAAATACGGGCCAAGACTACAGAGAAATTCAAGAACTGTCATTTGCAACACGCAAGAGATGCATCGATTAATTTACCCAGAGTAGTTCGTTTTCTTAATCGCGCAATTAACTGATTGATCACGAGCTCATTTAAAATTATAATTATCTTGTTTTCTGTTTATACCATTTGTGTTGGATGGAAGAAAGCCGAATCAATTTTATAATGATTTGTGTTTTGCATTTGATGATATGAATCAGATTTGTTTTCGTTCACTCTAAATATTATAAAAACAGTTTAATTTAAAATAAAAGAGTTTAAAAAGAAGGGAGGCACTCCACTGAGCCACTCCACTCCCTATTTTATTTTTTACAAAGAAAATTAATTTAGTCAGACTAAAGGCAGCAAAACTTCTATAGTTGGTGATGTAGGGAAAGATTCTCCAAATTGCTCCTCCGGACCGATTACTTAATTAAAAACTTTTTTCTAAAATCTATTACATTATTTAAGATAAATTTTACATTACGTTTTGTATCCGTAGGTTGTTGCTTCAAGTTGTGATACAAGTTTTAAATGTTTATTTGTTTCATTTTTAGTATTTTCCGAAAATACAAGTTGTCGTGAGTTTTAGTATGAAAAATAGAATGTACTTATGGGTAATGAGTAGATTTTGGTAATCATTTAATCAAGAAATAAAAGTTTCAACTAAAATTCGATGTATAGAAGATATAGTAAGTAAGGAAGAAAATAGTTGGGGGTGCAGTCAAATAAAAACACTAAATAAGTACCCAGTTATTTAGTGTTTTTATTTGACTGCACCCCCAACTATTTTCTTCCTTACTCTATCTTCCAGTCAACCATCCCCTCGCTTCCTATAGAAGGTATATGTTTGTTGAAACGTTCACTTCTGCATGAAATGATTACCGGGTATACACATTTCCCTTAAAATATTATTTTTTCCATACTAAAGCTCATTACTGGTATTTTGGGGAAATATTACACGGGAAGCGAATGAAAAGAAAATATTTTGAATGAACATAGTTGACCTTGATGAAATATGTGGAAGAAAATGGCCCGGGTAGAGGTCAATACATTTCTCTGAATATCTAGAAATATTTATTCAGTAGTCAACGTTTCGACCTTTGTAGGTCTTCTTCAGGGCTGTCGCACAGGGCCTGAGCCCAAACGTGTGTTATGGAAGCTACCCTACAGTAAACAGTGTTAGCGTAGCTTCCATAAGAAGCTTTGTTTAAGCAGAGGGATATTGTATTAAATAACAAAATTCATAGAACTATCTCTTTCGTAAATAATATTTTTACGTAGCTTAAAAAAATTGGACCTCGGGCTCGATGACGTAACTTAACATAACATTAAGTTTCTTTTAGCGTCATGTCTTCAAAGTTTTAATGTTAAAACTAAAATATTACCCGCAGATATAGAAAATGGTAATAATTAAAGCAATTCCCAAACCTAACAAGGACAAAAAACTTGTAGAAAACTACAGGCCCATTAGTTTATTATGCGCTATAGGTAAAATAACAGAAAAAAATAATGTATCAAAGATTAAGCAAATTTATTAAAAATAATAAAACCTTTATAAATGAACAATTTAGATTCAGACACCAGCATTCTGCTATAGCTCAATTAGGCAGACTGACCGACCACATTACTGAGGGGTTTAATAATAAACAACATACGGGTATGGCATTACTCGACGTTCAAAGAGCATTCGACAGTGTCTGGCATAACGGGCTGATATTCAAACTCACTCTATACAATTTCCCTCCATACTTAATATCGTTAAATAAATCTTATTTAGCAAACCGCAAGTTTAAAGTAACTATAGAAGGCCGCTACTCGACAGTACGTACACTCACAGCCGGTCTCCCTCAGGGCGGGGTTATTTCCCCAACGCTCTACAGTATTTATATTAATGACATACCGAATACATTCAAAGTACAAAAATCCCTTTTTGCAGATGATACTGCTTTTATACTACAAGTTATAGAACAGACACAATTACAAATAGACTGACTACAGCTCAAAAAAAAATTGAGAGATTCTACAATAAATGGAAAATTAAAATAAATTAATATAAAACCCAAGCCATATTATTTACTAAGAGACAACTGAATAATGTCCCCCAACTGAATGTAAACAGAATGCCTGTACCTTGGACAAATCAGATTAAATATTTAGGACTTAACATGGACAAAAGTTTATCTTTTACTTTCCACACTGATTATGTGTTTAATACAGCTAATAGAGCTCTGTGCGCTATATATCCCTACTTCAATAGGAATTCAAAATTAAGCACAGATAATAAGTTATTATTATATAAAGCCTGCTTACGATCTATTCTAACATATGCATGCCCAATATTTAGTTATATGTCTAAAACAAATTATAAAAAACTACAAACTTTTCAAAACAAATGCCTAAGAATTGCTGGAAACTATGCATATTACACTAGAGTTAAAATTATGCACAAAGAATTACATATACCGTATATTAATGAATTTATCAATAAAGTATTCAAAAAATTCTTTAATAAGTGTAAACACAATAAAAACCCACTTATAAAAAATATAGTACAGCCACTACATAACACAATAGTACCCACTACACAAATAATAGTACAAAGCGGTATGTACATAAAAGAACAAAGCATTTATTATTGTAGGATACCAAATTATCTTATTTTATTGTTATTGTTATTGTTCATGTAGATGTACATAAGTTACTAAGAATGTATAGATACAATTTTTGTTTATTTTGATTATAATTTTTTTTTTTCTCACTGCTGAAAGTTTTTTTGTATACTTTTTTTCTTTCATTGTATATGGGATTCTTTATAGATACATTTAAATTTGCCTATTAAGTTTTTGAGTTTGAGACTGATCTGTTTGGTACATCATATTAATTTTGTGAATTGTAACAAATTAGATTAGAAATAAATAAATAAAATAAAAAAAGTGTTAAAAGTTGCTTCATTTAATTTTTTTATTTTTTATTTATTATAAG
Source organism: Troilus luridus (assembly GCA_964056705.1). NCBI lineage: Eukaryota > Metazoa > Arthropoda > Insecta > Hemiptera > Pentatomidae > Troilus > Troilus luridus. The sequence continues at coordinate 87,453,178 of OZ057413.1, forward strand.
ATCCCTAAGATCATTATAGTAATGGGGAGCAATTAGACCGTCATATAGATACGTGAATACCCTCTTTTGTTTAAGATCTATAGAAGCATTTTATAAGCAGAGTAATGTTGTAACAATTCAGAAAACTATTACATTTGTAAATAATATTTTGACGTAGCTAAGGTCAACGTTTTGTGGATTGTTAAGTAAAGTTTATTGACAATAGTGACAGCTGTTATCGCCTAGCTAAATAGGAACTGTTCGGCTAAAATCAATCTAGCCACGGGCGTGTTATCGAGATTGTTGGTTAGTTAAGACAGACCTCAACCACGCTTCTCAAGATTAAGGTCAAATACCTTATCAATATATCAACCTCGATAATTAAATAACCTATATGAGCAGTTATTTTTGAAAGTGGTATAACTCCATGTGGATCTAAAAAAAAATTCTTTTAAATAATTTTAATGATTATTATTTCATAATAAAATTTAAACGGTTACGTTTGTTAAAAACATCACTCTTTGCTAAATGCTAAGTGTTAAAAATATAAATTTTGCTCATATTTTAAAATTAATTCAAAAGCAAACCCTTAAATATCTCGATACATGAAAAAAAATACTTGTACCACCTTCAAAAATTACAGCTCATATCTACATAAATGTACTGATATTACATATTTTTATAAGCACAAAAAAATTGTTATGCCATTTTTAATATATCATCTAATTATTCTTCTTAATAATACCCGAATAAATTATTCTAAAGGGTCTTATCAACCTTCTAATTTGCAAAAATGATCAGATGAAAAAAGTAAATGCGGAAATACGAACTGTAAGTTTAGAATAAATCGGTAGAGAACTTAAAAATTTAATAAATGAAAAAGGCTCGAAAATTTAGATTGATCTCACAGTTTATTTTAAAAATACTTTTCAAAATAAAAATTTTAAAATATAGCAATAGTAATAAATATCATAAACAATTAATTATAAACATGAAGACAATTGCTATAAACTAATTCGATATGAATTATATACGGACATGAAACAATAAATTGTATTTTCTTTTTGTTAACCGAACAAGAAAAAATAATATCAAAAACATGAATAATGAAACTCCTATCTGCCTGGAAGCTGTAGTTAGTGCAATACATTTTTTATTTGACGATTTTTTGTTTACAACTTTAGTTGTTTTTCGTTACTAAAAGCTCTTGCCGAAGTTCTCGTTCGAGGCAGTTTCTCTCTCGAATTCCCTTCGTTGCCATACTTTCCTCTACATCCTGTAATCATTTCTTCTCAGGTCAACTCAATAAATAATGAACCAGAAATCTCAAACTCTCCGAAACAGATTCAATTACCAGTTTAAATTCATCTAATATGGAGGATAAATCTGTATTAATAACATTTTTAGCCTTGAGAAGAAAAAAAAATTTGATTTTCATCTTTAACTTAAACCTTTTATTTTCGTTTAAATATTCTTTCTATAAGATTACCCTTTCTTATTTTTCCTTGGTCACTAGTGGATTACCTGTCCTTACACCAGGTACTATAGGTAATGAGAGAATTAAAGTTTTGTTTTCTTCAAGGGAGTAAGAAAAAATTGTTATGAGTTGAAGAAGTGTGAAGAAGACTAAAGTATATATAAATATCTCAGAGTGGTACTAACCCTGTACTGTCTCGGTAAAAAGAAATGTTACTCATCATAAAATAACGCCTCTCACCTTTTGGGCTACCTCCTCAAGAGGACCTTGGAACATAAAGGTTCCACTGGATTTCCAGAGGATGATACCTAAAAGATCTTCCTGAAAGTAAAATATTAAGATACTTTTTTCTTTTAGAAATATATCTTTTTTGTAAATTTAGTTTCAAAAATTACTTTTGCCGGACCAACCACCAACTGCTTAATTTTGCCGGACAACTGCTCGCTTAATTGTACTACAGTAGATACTTATTGCTTAAGTAGAGGTACTCCAAGTTAAGTATAAGAGGTACTCCAATATTATTCTTAAAAATTCAGTTCAGTTCAGAACTTATTTTGTACCCCTTTTGTGAGCTTAGTAAAATATCAGTACCCACTTAGTGTCGTTGAGATATTCATTATTTCTCATTGAATAAAATAATGATGCGTTTTGTTTTATTTTTATTTTAAGTTTGTTTTATAGATTTTAAATAACTATCTGCAGGTTAAAAGTGAGATTTTATAACTTTTTTTTAAAATTTATTTATTGACATTTACAACTGTATTACAATAATACATCAAGTAAATAGGCTATGTGATACATAATGACATGAGTTAATGGCAAGTAGAAAAACTACCCACTGATAGTACTCAAATCACTAGCTCAACTAAGAACGTCACTTGCCCTTTTTCTTTTCAGACCCCTCGGAGGATTATCGGAAATTGAAGAGGAAGCTAGGTTTGAAACTAGAGGGTTTCAGTGGGAATGAAGTTTGTTATGAAAGGATAGATAGAGGGGTCGGGCCAAATCAGCAACAAATGGGACATTAAGGTCATTATGGACGACTTTATTCTTAACAAAATAAGGAGCATTGATGATTTTACGAAGGATTTTGGATTGTAGGGATTGGATACGATAGGAATTCGATGGCTTAGTGGAGCCACAAAGCTCTACTCCGTAGGTTTTATAACTTAAAATCGAAAATGTCTTAATCTTGTTTTATCTTGAATGATATTAGTGTTGACCTTATATATATGAGAAAGAAAATGGTCCGAGCGAAGGTCAGAAAAAATTCTCTTTAATATGGAAAACTATTTATTTCAAAGCCAACGTTTCGACCCATATTGCAGGTCTTCCATCAGGGATTATAATGGGGTCAAGGGTTGACAGTTGGAGTCAACTGTCAACCCTTGACCCCTAGGCAATATTAATCAGTCAACTGTCAACCCTTGATCCCATAATAAGCCCTGATGAAGACCTGCAATGTGGGTCGAAACTTTGGCTTTAAAATAATTAATTCTCCTTGATAAAGAGATTTTTTTCTGACCTCCACCCGGACCATTTTCTTCCTTACCTTCTTTTACTGCATTTTCCTTTTTGAAAAAACAGTCTTAAAATCGAAATACTTGAATAAGATATAGATTGATTTATTTTTTAAATCGGTTCACTCCATTTATTTTTCATTTAAATTCTAAAACAGTAGCATATTTTGAGTAAAGGCTTAAAAAGTTCAGGAACAGTGGCTTTGTCATTTGCCAATTTTTAAATATATTTATAATTCAACTGATCGATCACGACAAAAGAGCAACAGAAAGTAGATCCTCGTTCCGTTGTTAGGAAACATCAATAAAGTATTACATAACTAAAACTCATTTGTACAATAGAGATATTTAAATTGTATAGAATATAAAATATGTCAAATCGGATACGTAAGTCACACCCTGCTATATTGAATAAAAGAAAACGTTACCAATACGCACGTACTTTTCCAGTAAAGGCAAGTTAGATTATATGGAGACGTCTTTCCCTTGCAAGATCGATGTCGAATTCCGTTAACATATTAACCGTCTGAGGGGAATATTATAATAATAAAATTGAGAGAAGAATTCAATTGAAAAGGTATACCAAGTTTATTGCTTCGACATTACTGATTATTTAACATTTAAGGCGAGTTTTAATCACTAAAGTCTGCTACAAATATATGAACAACGGTTCTACTGTGTGTAGAGAGTCTGTTGTTAGTTCTAAGTGGGGCTAATGGAATGACTGGGAGGCAGTTGATGACTCTATTCTTTCAAACTATTTAACATCATAAAATGAAAATTGTAATCAATATGAGTTGACTTAAATAATCACCCTTGTAACATACCGCAGAAAATAACGAAAGTATGATCTTCCCTAGTAAGAGAAACATCAGCGTGGAATTCGTGAATACGATTTATTCCATTGTGTATACATCCATTCGACTTAAATGGATTCGGATAAGGAGTGATTGTTCAGCCGCTGAAGCAGCTAAGGATGTTGGTGTAGGAACGCATATTGAATTTCCCGATGAGAATACATTTGAAGTCAGTTCCATCAGGTCACATTTCAACAAATTATTGCGCGAACAGGAGGTTACGGAGAACGCTGTCTAATAAATTCTATCAATATCAGAAAATACAAACATAACATTTCTGATCAAAGTATTTGCATCTACATACCGTTAATAAATTTTTTTTAAAATCAGGATTGAAAAAACGTTTTCAAAATGCATTTAAGATCAATACATACCGTCAAATGTATTTTACCTACATCGTTCAATGTCGAAACACTTGCTGACTTCCAGTCCATGCTATATCGTCGGTACAAATACTGAGTGTCATATTTGAAAAAATAAACAAATTCTTCTTTTACAATCTATAGCGTTTGTGCTAGGATTGATATTTATAATCATATGAGCGCCACAAAAAACAAGTATAACGACATAAAGTGACATAATTCCAAAATCGGTGTTTTTGAGTTGTTTTTGTATCAACTAAGCTTCAGAGCTTGTCTGCCATAAGGCACTTATGTTACTCATAGTGTCCTAATGCTATTCCAAATTCACTAATAGCTGTCTCCCTTTTTTCAAAAATGTAGGTTTTTGACTTATGTCACTATATAAATAGAGGTGCGATATGTAAAATACGCACTGATTTTGAATCAACGTTAAAACATTTTTCCACTCTCGTGAAAAGTGTTTTTATTTTTTTACTTTCGATAATTAGCATTTATATCGACGATATGACCTCTATAAAAAATCATCCCACCCCTTGAATATTTCTCTATTTGTCGCTAGTAAAGAAACCATCTTAGATTAAGAGAGCTTTCAATCCATTGCCATCCGCCGAGGAGGGAGGGATTCTTATATTGAACAAATCTTTGTCTACAAAGGAACCTTCCGTGTTAGGAACTTCTATCGATCAAGTTACAGAACTTAAGTTACCGCTGCTTAATGTGATTTCCAACCATTTGGGCCTACCTCTGCCTTGAAAGCCACTTATAATTTCGTTTTGGTGAACCCGATCATTAGATTTTCCATTACTTTGCCCTCCTCAAAGAAAAGTTTCGTATAAACTTCTAATTTACCGTCGGAATGGTCCCACCTTTAACTGGATTATTTTTCACTAACTAGCATTGACCTTGATTTCGGTTTTCCAATAAGGGAGCAATGATTCAATAAAGAAATGCCACTTATACTTTCAGACCTTTGGGAAATATGAGAGAAAACAAATTACGCGTACAGTCTCTCGCTTTCTTCTTCAAGTAACAATGTACCCTCGATCTTCTTTGTAACATAATTATATATTCACATTATATACACATAGACTATTAAGGGTATGGTGCATATAAACTCATCCCATCCAAAAAATTATAAACTGCAAATCTAAAAACCACATTTATTCGCTTGATAGATATTTTTAATAAAGCAGAATTTTAAAATATTAACCTTTTCTGTTCTATTTTATTTTACATTTGTATTTAATGGAGAAGAAAATGGACCAGGTGAAGGTAAACAAAAATTAATTTCTTGAAAAGTGATAAACATTTCGACCAACGTTGATCTTCAGGGCCGTCGAACGACCCTTGTCGGTCGAACGCCGGTTTCTGATAATTAATCACTATTTAAGGAATACATTTTTTTTAAATCCATTGAGACCATTTTCTTCCCCATAATTATACGGCCAACTAATAATTATTCAAAATTGTTATTTCATATTAATAACCGTATGTACGGTATATCCGAATTTTTAAATAATAGAGAGAATAGTAATCAATTAGTTAGTTGCAGTTAGTTATGTGTTAGGGACGAATTCGCACCGGGCCCCCCCGCTTCCCCAGCCCTGAAGAAGACCTGCAATGTGGTTCGAAACGTTGGCTCTTTAATAAACATTTCTCCCAACTTAAAAGAAATTTTTAATCTCCACCCGGACCATTTTCTTCCACGAATATATTCAAGGCCAACTATTATTATTCAAGATAAAAACATATTAGTTGTTTGTTTGTTCATTTAACGTCACTTTATGCTGCTATGGCTAATCGGACGATGCTACAGTGGGAGCTCTAAATTTTGCCTATCCAGGTTTTATTAGGATAGGGATTTTTAACGAGTACCTGACATCGTACAGGCTCGGGACCCCCGTTTAACGTCCCTTCCGAAGGACGGCGTACCTAAGGATTTTTTACTCCCTTTAAAAAATCCTAGGGCCACCTGCCGGGCTACGAACCCGCGATCTTGGGCTTAGTAGTTTGTTACGCTAACCACTAGACTACAGGTCGCCCCAAAACATATTAGTTATTCAGTATTTTTTAATAGTCTTTAATTAAATAAACATAGGGTTGTAGAGGGGCTCATACTTTTTTAATTCACCTACCAGCGATTTATGCGGCATTTCAAACGAGAGCGATTGGTACAATAGCATTATATTAATAGTGAAATACTTTAGATAAATTAATACATAAAATGAAGTAGATACAGTCAAATTCAAACGGCTCTGGCTATTATATTACATGCTAGGACTTACATTACATGTACTTACAACTCTCAAATAGGGTAATTAAGTTAGTTGTGTCATTCCATTGGATTGAATTTCACCAACAGGTGCTCATTAGTTAATTAATGTATGATTATGTAATAACATTAGTTAGGTGTCTCTAAACATTTTGGCTTGTGGACTACATATACATCTCTACCAGGTCTCGCAGACCATGACATAAGGTAAAAAGTAATTGAGAGTATAACATCAACTTTTCCTGTAATTTTACAAAAAATCTTTTTTTATTTTTTGTGAGATTACCTACCTCATTTTTGTATAAAACTATTTATAGTTGGTTTTAAATGATTAAGGAGTGGGGGGTAGTTCCTAATAATTCCTGAAGAATTATATATATATATATATAAAGAAGGACAATATCGCTCTCCTGTTGAAATGTTTAGAAGGAGGGTTAATTATATAAAAAGAACATTAGAGCGAATTCAGCGACATACACCCAAACAGAAGAATTATATATTTACAGATATAATTTTGGTTATCCTGTTTTTATCTTTCTTCATCTTCTTCATCAAAAGGAGAAAAAAATCCTTTGAGTCCAAACGATCCATCATGCAGTCATGAATAGTTATTTTGTCTGAGTCAGAAATACGATTAAAAATATTTTATTCTTGAGTCAAAACATACTTTTTATATATATCAAAGAAACAACTGTTAATGTCGGGAATAACATGGACAATTTTAATTTCCACAGATCACTGTTTTGTCTAATAGATAATTATGATTTATAATTGGAAGAATTCATGAAAAAGTAGTTAATTATATCAAATACTTAATTGTTTCATGAAGCGTTTACCCACTCTGGTAACATGTTATGGTATCCACACAAAATAATAAGTTTCTTGCTTTCTAACCTGTTAATGAAAGATGATGGATGAAGCACCTTTGCTTGAAGAACATTTTGCTCTCCAGAGGGATAATACAAACATATAGAGACATATATTTATATAAACACAATCATTCATGCCCATGATCATGTTGAAAAGGTTATTGTAGTCTTTAGTTCAATTTACTAGGTAAGAAAACATATTTATAAAATCTTTTTGGAGTATCAAATGACTTTATGTTGCAGGTTTTATGCTTACCATAACTCAATGTCGGCCAGAGAAATAAGGCAATCTCTCATGGTATGTTCTGTTTGCAGTTCTAATTATTACCTTTTTTATTTGACTGTACAAATATATTTATTAACCTTAATGTAATATTGGTTATATAAATTAAATATTAACTATTAAGGATTTGTAAGTACTAAATTAAATATTTAAAAAGTCTGTGTGCTAGTAGCTGCAATTTTAAGTTTTGTTTTGTTTTTCATTAGAAGTTGAATATATGTTTGTTTTGTTTTATATTATTCTTTCAAAAAGTTTTTAATATTAAAGTATTCCAGATTTTATAATAAATTTTAATCAATCTATTCCACTGAAGATTAGCACACCTTCTAATCATTTTTGTTGGAAACAGTGATGCTTTTCTGTGAAAAGAAATGTCTTGAGTTTTTCAAGGTCTGTTTATTTGTACCTTGTATACATCTTCAAAAAGCACAATGGGTGATTAGGCTCCACTTAATAATGCAAGAAATGTAATTAGATTACCTTCAAAATTATAAAAAATAGTTTCTACATTTACCATCAATGAGTGATTTTGATACTGAAATTATGCCTTGGGCCACAAGGTATAAATAATAATTCAAAATTAGTATTTATAGTACAGCAACTGAAACCTTTCTGATTTCAAACAAGACATTAAAGGAAAAAAAAAGAAATTGCTAGTAACAATATTTTAAGAAACAAATAACATCTGTCACCTATTTCCATGTAACACAAGCTTTTTATATGACACAACTTTTTTTAATCTAACTTAAAAATTATCTAGATTTTAGTAATACACCAGCAGGATTCATTCTAGTCCTTAATACCTTTATAGAGGTGAATAAAGGTTTTGCCCAATGCTTAACTAAACTTAATTCAAAGTTTATGCTTCTATTTGCAAAAAGTTGTTTCCTAAAGATTTATTCGGTTAAACTTGTCAAACATTCGATATAAAGTATTTTATAGCTGATTATTGTTATATGCTTCAACTAACTCAAACTTCCCTTTATTAATTTAAGAGTGGGGAGTCACTTTATTTGTTTGATAGTCAGAAAATTTAATTACTAACAAAAATAAATACTTGATAGTAGATAAAAGGAAGGTTGACAAAACCTCTTCGCTAGGAAGGCGCTTTGATTAATTTATGTTTACAATACTGTTATTGTTACTATTGAACATTCATATTTTTCCTTTACAGGACACACCATTGAGTAGAGAACAACAAAATTTAATACTTGCACAAAAGAGAGACGAATGTATTAACAGTAACTCAAGCTTTACTCCAGGTACTATCAGTTGTTTGTTAAAGATTACATTGCTTTCTCAAAATATCTTTAAAATAAAACAAATATATAAGTAATAGAAAATGATCTCTAAGAAATAATTTTTGTTTGTTTAAGGGTACTGCCCACAAGTATGGGATAGTATTCTATGTTGGCCTGAAGCACCACCTGGAACTGTATCTTCCCAATATTGTCCTAGTTATGTTGCAGGATTTCAGTCTGTAATTATTTTTTTTATTATACTTACTGAACAATTATTTCAAAAGTTAATAATTTAAGTTTCTAACATTATGGTAAAATATTTTAATTCATTTTAAATAAAATGAAAACACCACCAAAATTATTTTTATCAGTTAGAGTGATTATCCTTTAATAGTCAAGAATTATGTTTTTATTAGTTTGGTTTTATTAATTTTTTTAACAGATTGTTTAAAATTATAAAATATAGTCTTACTTAGATCAGTAACTATGAACAGTTGTAGCCCATAAAACCTCAATAAAGAGGGTATCCTTAATCGGGTGAAAAACTTGATTGTCTAGTGTGAGCCCAGCTCCTTAATTAACCCAATTAAGGATAACGACTTTATTGAGGATCAGTGAGCCCTAGTAAGGTCTTTGGACTCCGTAACCAACTTGTGGCTGATATAACAGAATAAATAAATGTTTGTCACTGCCTGGAAAGCAGGAGTACACAGCATTACGCATCTTACCCTGCTCATTAGTTTCAAATATATTATTTTGTCGATACAGATGTTAAGTATTGAATGTGAAAATTTTTCGCTTTCTATCTATAACCACTTGCTTTAGGGTTGATAATTATTAATTAAATTCTATAGAGTCATTTTTAAGGCACAAAACCATATATAGAATAATACGTATTATATGTTTTATGACACAGATTGATTTTGAATGAACCTAGACCCACTCTTTGACTCTCCGTAATAGTATTTTTCAATTTCGATACTTGCATTTGTATCAACGATATTGTTTATTTATATATTATATTATTTATTTAATTAAAAAATATTCTGATGTCACTAAAGGAATTACTCATTGTTTTCAGGGTAATGCCACCAAACATTGCACAGAAAATGGAACCTGGTTTTGGTTCAATAATAGTACAGTTAACAGCACTTGGACGAATTATACAGATTGTTTAAATGGCCCTACTGGAACCATTGTTACACCGCCCTCAAATGAAGGGAACCTCACATTAATACCAGTAAGCAGAAGCAATTATATTTTTTTAATTTACAAAAAATTAATATCTATATTAAAATAATTTGTATTGATGTAGAAATGGTTGAGTTGGTATATCTTTAAAAATGTTTGAAATGATCAGGGGATCTATTCAATAAATCTATTGAATAAATATAAATAAATATATTTATTGACTGCACCCCCCGACCATTTCAAACATTTCTAAACTAATTTATTTATTTATTTAAATTTCTTCCATCGATATCAAAGCTGATATTTGTTGACTTCCACTTTTTTAAAACAATGTATTTGTACTATTATAAAAATGAAGCTGTGATAATCCATTTTTTCTCCATTATTCTCACATAATTATAAATTACCTACAGCTGACAAAAGTTGCATACATTATAATAAATCATGATAAAATTCGAAGTTAGTACATTTTAGGTTAAAAAGATTAAAGTTCATTCAGGTTTATAACACAGAATATGAAATTGTTCATGGATTTTGGTAAGGAATTTGATCTTAAATTAAATATGAATAATATAAACTATATGGATAATAATAAGAGAATAATAGCTCTGTTGAATCATGCATATTGTGGAAATCTCAAAGCTAATACATCCTATGATTGGCACAATCAAAGATATATTTTTTCATATAAATTGTCAAGGAGGCTAGTCAGAAGCATTTAAAAAAAAAAAGGGAAGGCTCAGATAAAGAAGTGACCTTATCATCAATCTCAGACTGTAAGCAATCATAAAAGAGTAGTATTAGAAATGGGAATATTTTCATCAGATAGTTTAATAATCTGGCTCTGTGGCTTTATCATCAGGGCAGTCACAAAGGCTTTAGAGGGAAATTGAAAGTTAACAATTTATTTAAATAAAAACAAGGGGTCTTTTTTGCTTTAGGTAAGCCAGCTACTTTTAATGGTTAAAAAAGTAACTGTATTTAATTATTTCTTAAAATTAAATTAAATTACCAGATACTATTCATTTACTATAGTTTCGATCATATTTTTTCATAGTTTAGTCAAGCAATTTTATATTACATGCCACTTTGTTTATTTTGGTTTTTAACTGAGAAATATAACTCCAACAATTCATTTTGGAAAATAATTATATCTACAGCCCCGGTTATGTCGGATTTTGTCCAGAATGAGTAAACTGCTTTCAGATTACTGGAATCGTATCATTCTCATAGTTTTTGGCTTGAAATGGAGTTGTAATATAAATAATAACTCCTTTTCAAGCCAATGCCTTACAATGTCTTTTCAAGCCCTTTATTCACTACGGAAATAACTCGATTCCGCTTACTTAAGTACAATAAAATCATTCTGGACAAAATTTGACTTAACCACTTATTCACCGGGACTGTAGATATATCTCTAAATAGATATGAATATTAAATTATTAAAAACAGTTACTTTGCAACCGGTTTCCTTTTAACTAGTATAAGTATTTATTAAGTTTATTAAGAGAAGTGATTACGTAATAACATATGACTGGGATACATACTCTTGAGATGTTTGGCAGATTCTAATTGCTTGGCTTAGTAATCAAGGATGGTAAATTGGATGAGTTGAAATCAGATGAGCCATACATAATTTTCCATGTTCTAATTACTTAAAAGAATATTTAAAAGAAGCTACTCAACACCAGAGCTTGGCAGACCCTGGCGCAAGACAGAGATGATTGGAGGCGTTGTCTTGATACAGGGAAGACCCCTACCGGGTTCTAGTGCCAGTGATGATGATGATGATGAATTACTTAAAAGTAACATTTTAAGGCATGAAGTAAAAACTGTTCATATCGAATTAGAAAGGATAAATGGTAGAGGAAGAGACTACATTCTAGAAAATCTGAATAAACTGAGAATAAATAAAAATACATGCACAGAATAGATGAAACATCATGATAAAGCAGGCCAAATATTGGTTTAGGCACATAATCTGTCATTATAAGAAGATAATATTTATAATACTCAATTATCTTGAGGCTTTTACTGGCTCTAAGAGAAAAAAAAAGATATGAAATTTAACATTTAAATAAAATTTAACAAAGACATAATAATAAAAACAATATTACCTGATAAAAAGGTATTCAAAACATAAAAATATATCTATATATATATATATATATATATATATATATATATATATATATATATAAAATTTTAACTTTCATGCTATATAAAATGCTTGGAGTTTGCAGTCAATAAATATAAATAAGTAAATATATTTATTGACTACATCCCGCCCCGACCATCGCAAACATTTCTAAACTAATTTATTTGTTTAACGTAGGTTCTATCAATATCAAACCTGATATTGGTTGACTTCCACTCTTTTTAAACAATGTATTTGTTTTATTCTAAAAATGAAAAAAAAATACCTGATAAAAAGGTATTTTAGATATCCTTTTACCATTACATTTTTTATATTATTTCAGAAGTATTTACCTACTGTCAAGGCGATCTCTCAAGTAGGCTACAGTGTCTCCCTATGTACGCTCATTATAGCATTCATTATATTGGCAAGTTTTAAGTAGGTATATATTTGTGTGCAGGTATGAAAGAGAAAATATTTAATTATTATAATTTAAGTATATTTATAATTATTTAAGTATGAAAAGAGAAAAAAATATATAATAAGTAGAATATTATGAAAAAAACAGAAATTTGCAGTCACTTTTACTGAAAAAGAGAGATGGTCATTGTAAAAAAGAGCATTTGATACTATCCATGATACTATCGCTCACTAACCATTTAAATAATCGATTCTAATCAAGTAAGAAAATTTTTTGTTTCAAGATATATCTTATTAAAAATCTGGGCAGTGTATGTATTAAATAGAACTAGAGGTACTAGTTCTAGATACCCATTGAGATCTCTACTTCTTTTTTCCAACTCTATTTGGTATTCTGCCGCTTTTACTAGGTCTTTAAGTTTGTAGGAGCATATTTTCGTCTTATAGGATATTTTGACTTCTTTTCTAGTATTCACAGGGTATCTTCCTTCCATATTTTATCCATTATGAGGAGATAGTGATCGGAGCCTATTTCAAATCCTCTTTTGACTTTGACATCTATGATATCTTTTAGATAGTCCCTTTTTTTGTAATCAATTTATTCCATACCAAATATTGATACATTGCAATACCCCTTTACTCAACCAGTAATTCTATTTCTATTTTTTGTTTTGTTTCTTTTTTCTTTTTTCTTTTTTGGAATTTCGGAAGTTACTAATAGTTTCTTGGAGTTTTTCATTATTTCCTGTTAAGAAAAAGCCTACATTTTGTCTCCTTTCCATTCAACTCTTTTTTTTTTTTCCACAAAAAGGCCTTAAAAACCACACGAATATCACATGATATTGTTTCAAGTTTTGGGTTGGGTTGCCAACAACTGAGGTAGTTAGCACCAGAGGGTTTCGTTTTGGTTCCCCTATACCCAGCCTTTATCGGTATAGGTTAATCCAGCCGTACCACGAGGAAGCACGCATTCCTAAGAGTTTATTGGTGTAGAAGAAAAAGCCGCTCTTAAGGATGCCGAAACATTAACGGCCATTCAACTCTTTTATTAATCCTAACTCTTGTTTAATTTTATTTTTAACAAAAAAAAAAAACAATTTCAGCAAAGCCTATTTCCAACCCTGCTATTTTTTTTTTTTAATTTTCCATTAACCAATTTCTTTTTATTGTAAACGTGTATGATATTATTTTTATTTTTATTTTTTAAATCTCTATCAGAACATACCTTTTAATTCATATTTAATTTCATGTTATTATGTAAATATTGCAGTATTCCAATAATGTAGCCGTTTCGCCAGATATATTTTAAATTAATTTCTGTATACTTTTGCTATTCTTAAGGGACTTGGTCATAGAAAAAATTATTTTTCTATTCTATTCTATTCATCGAAGCTGCAGATTTAATGGATACCTATTCCATGTTTTTTTTCCTAATTTATACAGTACTTTTTAGTTAAATAAATAATAATTTTTTCTTCTCATAAAATTACATCATCATTTTTTAATGTTTAGCATATTTTAAAAAAAATATAATGAGGTTTGGATTTTTTTTTTGTTATGAATAAACTTCCTTAACTGTTACAGAAAACTGAGATGTCCGAGAAATATCTTACACATGCACCTGTTTGTTTCTTTTATTCTTCGAGCTGGATTGAGCCTCCTTAAAAACTCACTTTTTGTGGGTGGATTAGGCCTCGCTTCTGATATTGCTGATGCTGTTGATGGACAATACATACATGATGAAATGACAGTGTGTATTACTACAAGTTACAATGAAGTTCATTTTACTATTTTTCTTTTTGTATTTTATAACTTAAAATTAAAAATGTACTAAATCAAGTATTCCAACTTTTATTAAAGAAAGAGAAAACCACTTATCATTTTTGAAATAAGTGGACTTTTGAATTTAAGTTATTTTGAAGAAGGATGAACTTAATGCTTTCGTTCATTTCCCTTATGCAGGACCATGGAACAAACTTTTTCCAGCCAATAACCTGTTCCCTCAGAAATGTACCTAGTGGGTTTTTTCTTCCCCAACATCAATTTGAAGGCAGTGAATCTAGATATTTTTTTTTTTTTATTTCATAAATTTAATTAATGTATTTTAATTATTTTTTAAAAATCTGTGCTATTGCAATTCATGAAGGGTCTTCGGTTCATTACATGGTAGATACTGTACTGTTGATAAGACAGTTATGCAGGGAAGTGATTTGTTCTAGACAATGGTCAACACTAGGTTTTTCCTCCCATTTAAGGATATCAAATTTATAGAGGCTGGGGAAGCCCCAGGGGAGTTTCCAAATCCCCCAGACTCTATCCCTGGCTGTTAATAAATTAAATACATTATCTTCCACAGCCAGATTTGAAGGCCCTGGACCTTCGGCATGGCAACTCAGCCCTCTACCATCGAGCAACACAGCTCCCATTTTAATTATCAATAAGTAATAATTTTACTTTAATAGTTTTACTTCACAAGAAGCCAGTCTATTCTAATTAGTATGCAGTTCTTTAGAAGTTATAAATAAGTTTTATAAGTGACAAATACACCTGGCCACAGTTCTGACCAAGAAAGGTCAGAGAACTAGATGGAGTTAGAAAGTTATTCAGCATGTCCCCGCTGATCATTCTAACCTTTTATTTTTCAATATTTGGCTCAAATGCATCAATTATTGGCTCAATCAAATTGGCTCATACTGCTCCAATAAAAATAATCGTCCTTGTTAACAGAATCTGATAGCAATTTTTAATTTTTTCCATAATTATAAAATTGAGTACATAATTATTTGTAATAGCAGTGGGTTTTCTTTATTATAACTGATATTCTAAACCTAGATTACTCAAAAAAATATTGTTTTTTTTATTTTTATGGCTGCTTGTTTTTGCTTTTTATTAATAATACCAGTTTTAGTAGGCTGAATGAATAAAAAAAAAAAATTAATACATCCAAATAAATTTGTTTACTCAAGCAAAGTGAAAATAGAATCATCCACTTTAATGTTTATTTATTTTGTAATATAGAAAAATATTTCTGTTTTATAATCGATTCTATACTAAATGATTTCCAGTTGAATTGGAGTTGTAAACTTTTAATAAGTTTCTGGCAGTACTTCATCCTGGCTAATTATAGTTGGATACTTATGGAAGGATTATATCTACACAATCTTATTTTCCTTGCACTATTCTCGGACACCAGTGCAATCACAACATATATTATTTTGGGTTGGGGTAAGTTGTACTTAAATCTTTTGTACACTTTCCTTGTTGTAATAAACGGTGTTAATAAAAACCAAATTAAAAAAACAGTTTATGTTACTGGGAAGAAAATAGTCAGGGTGGAGGTTAATGAATTAATTCAACAAATAAATCAATAAGATCCAGTTTTATAGTTACAAATAAATAATATATTTTCAAAATATGTACAACACTTAAAAACAATTATTTTTCAAGGATTGCCCTTATTGAGTGTTATACCTTGGGTGATAGTCAGAGCGACTCTTGATGATCGTCTGTGCTGGACTGCTTATTCAAACAATAAATATTTCTTACTTATCAGGATTCCTATCACAGTCTCCATTCTTGTAAGTAATCCCCTTTTGGTAATTTAAGTAATATTCACGCACACAAAAGAAGGATTTTATTAAGTTTTGATTATTTACAGTATGTATATTTATCATAACTTCTTTATTTTCAGTTGAACTTCGGCCTTTTCCTTAACATAGTCAGAGTCCTTCTATTAAAACTTACTGCTTCTATATCAGAAGAAAAAAGACGTTTCAGGTACAGGTGAGATTTATTATGTTCTGATAGAAATAAAAATTACTTTGAATATTTAAAAATAAAAATTATTACTACCCAAACTAAACATATTTATAAATAAATAAATATATATATATATTTATTTATAAATATATTTTTATATATAAATTTATTTATTTATATATAAATTTTTTTATCCTTATCTTTGAATAAAAGATTACAATATATTTTATATATATATATATATATATATATATATATATATATATATATATATATAAATAATATATATATAATATAATAAATATATATAAAAAAAATTGTTTAAAAATAAAAAATATATTTTTATTTGAAAAGAAAAGATATGTCCAGGACCGGGACTCGAACCCGGGTTACCCAGATCGCTAGTCTGGAACTCTACCAATTGAGCTATCCTGGCCTCAATCAAGCTCGCTCCCTGGTCATGGCCATATCCTTTCTTTTCACTGATCCCATGTCCCCACCTTCTCGCAATTTGCGATGTATACGAGGGGAAGAATGTTCTTTGAACATTTATTTAATTTGGATCTTGTTGGCTTACGTCATTATATATTATTATAATTTATTTTATTTTATTAATTATTGATTTTATTAATTTTTAAATATTTTTATTTGAAAAGAAAAGGTATGTCCAGGACCGGGACTGGAATAGAAAATATAGTGAAAATTTAAAATTTCTCTATCCATATTACCCTGATCGTTGTATATTAATTACACGTTTACTATTTTCTTTAATGAGAAATTTTGTATATTCATTATTTATCCACATTGTAATAGCAATATTTTGCTACTTTTAAATAATTGTATAATAAAGGGAAAATGAATCTTTGAATAAATGGATAAATTGCAGAATATAATTTTAAGCAATAATTAAAAATTATATCAAATGCTAACAAAGAAATACCATCCTATTATATTTTCATTACAATTAAAGAAACATTGTTAAAGCTTTTCTTCATTTTTTTTTTTTTTTTATGAATATTATATGCATTCCATGAATAATAGATTTTTTTTCATGATACCAAGTTATTTCATTTTAGGAGATGGGCAAAATCCACACTCGTCCTTATGCCCTTATTTGGTGTTCATTATGCAATCTTTCTCGGAATGCAATATGGATTTAATGAATGGGTGGAACTTGTTTGGCTTCTGTGTGATACAACATTTTCAAGTTTTCAGGTAAAATTTATCACTATTCTGTTAACAAAGTAATAGAAGATTTTATAAAGAGTATAGATAAGTTAGTTTAGTATAACTGATTTATTACAATCACTTCTAAATCAAATATTACCAACTTAAATATTAAATTTATACAACCTGGCTTCTGAAATATTTTAATTAAGTAGGTTATTAAGTTATGTTTTGCATTTTCATTATATTTTATATGTTGAAATTTGTATACCATGGTAACATGAACGGTGTTATTTATTACAACTTCTTTGATGGAAATATTGTGGAAATATTTTTCTTGACAATGTTATTAAAATAAACATCCCACAAGTTTAACAATTGTAAATGGAAACTGATTGATATACTAATACAAATTGAAGTTACATGTGGTGGTGTGGTTAGCGTAACAACCATCTATGGCCGGGTTTGCAGACCATCAGGTGGCTTTAGAATTTTTCAAAAGGGAATAAAAAATTCTTGTTTATGCCGTCCTTTGGAAGGGATGTAAAATAGGACTGAGCCTGTAAGGTGTGCACTCTTTAATGATCCCTATCCTAATTATACCTAGATAGGCAAGATTTAGGACTACCACTGTAGCATCATCCCATTAGCCATAGCAGCATAAACTGACGTTAAATGAATAAACAAACTGATACACAAAAAAATGGTATCATAAAAGAGCTTTCAATTGTGAGACTCCTTTTTTGCAGACTGGGATGTGTGAATAACGTTCATTGCTTTTAGGATTGAATTTTAAATCTAATTTTAAAAAGTATGTTTTGATAATCAGTTACATTGATCCGATTTATAACAGATTAAAGATATTTCTGTAATCAATTTTTACAGGGATTTTTCGTGGCAGTTCTTTATTGTTTTTTAAATGGTGAAGTCCAGGCAGAAGTTTTGAAAAGGGGCAGGAATCAGCAGCAAGCGTATAGCATGAGTGAAAAATCGTCAATGCCAATTTTGGGAATTTTTCGAAACAAGAAAAATAGAAAAAGAGGTGGAAGTAAGTGTTTCGGTTTTTTTTTTCAGGATTGTTATTCTTGTAAATGCTTTAACATACCATACCAGCTTTAATTAGATATAGAAACATTAGTTACATGTAGTAAGCTTTGTGAAAGTTTCATGTATAATTAAATTTTCTTCAGGGACCTGAAATCGCTATTCATATCTTAAAGAAGGTCCAGGAATAAACTCAGGTAAGTCATTTTTATCGAGATTGAAATAACTTATACTCTAACAGATAACATTTATTAACAACTTTCCTTAAAAATGGTATTAATATATTTTTTAACAGTTGAAATGCACGAATAAAAAAAATGTTTGGGTCTTTTTTTCTCTTTAGGTATGCCAGTTACTTTTACTGGTTATGGTAACCAGTTGAAAAGTAACAATTTTTAATTATATAATAACCATATGTTAATACAGAGATCTATGATCATTTTTCAAAATGAATTTTTTGGAGCTAAAAAAATTGGTGGAGACTTTTTAATAAGTTAAGGAATATTGGCACAACATGTGAATTGCAGTGCTGGGACTGTCGATGAAATTTTCTGAAGGGATAGGTAAGTGGAGATGTAATTTGAGAAGTTGCTGGGATTTAGAAGGAAAGATTAAAAGAACATGGTTAGTACATACAAAATTTAATTTATTTACAATTATTCTTGGACAAACTAAGATTTAACCTCTAAGATTTCTCATTGAGAACTTAATAACCATTAACATATGTCTCATATTATTAAATACTATTCATTGAAATGTAACTGGTAACTACTGGTAATTAGTTACTGGTAGTAACTTTTTAACCATTAAAAGTAACTTGCGTACCTAAAGAAAAAAGATCCAAATTTTTTAAAAATTATTAATAAATATAACCGACTTTATTCCTGGAACTTAATAGCTAACTTGATTAAATTGGAAAAGAAAGCTGATATTGCAATATTAATACAGCAGTATAATTTAACAAACCATTCATTGGTGTCATACATAATTATTCAGGGAAATATATAGTTAAAGAAAACAAGAAATAGCATGAACGATTATAAAGATTTGGCCTAAAACACAAAAAAAAAATAGACACATAAATATTGCATGTGAATGAATTATCTTGTCCAAAACAAAAGTACATAAACCCCTTAATAATTTCGATAATTGTTTGCATCAGAGTCTATTATATTAACATTTTAAATAATATGTTGTATACTAATTTTATATTACCATCATTGAAGGTTACTTACTTAATTTGCTTGCTATAATCTTTTTTTAAGCTGTTTTAGTCTTTTCTAAGATATTGCATGAAATTATAAAAGAAATATATTTCAGAATTTATCAATCTGCAGAAATAAAAATCTCTTTGGGACCATCAATTTGGGATGTTAAGATGGCAATTTATTGAAAACAAGATACTATTAATTATATTAAAATTAACAAAGCATAATAACTAGAATTAAAAGCATTAAACATTTGCTTGTTCTTTATTTCTCCAACATCTACCATTGCATCCTAGAACCCTAATGTGTTATTTTTAATGTACTTATTGTAAAGATTCCTGAACAAACGTTACATTGTTGATTTACAAATTTAGCTTCATTTAAATATTGATTGTTGACAATGTGTTCTAGTGGATTTCAATCCATATAGTTTAATGTCATATAGCTAAACTAGTATTTCCAAGCTGAACACTATGAAGCAGAGTGGGGCCACAGAGGATTTTTAATAAAATGATGGGGTCTGAAAAAATATCCATTTAATATAGTAATTGAATACTTCATCAAAATCAATATCATTTACTATTAAGAACACACAAAATTATAATCATTAGTCATTAGATGAATTGACCTGTTTATTTAGATTATTTATAATAAAATATTTCATGAAAATATGATTATCCATAAACTGTTTATTCCTACAAATGAATCGCCTTTGGAACTGTTAAGTTTGCTAAGCAGTGCAATCAACTAACTCATTTCCTTCAAGGATAAAAAGCCAGCCACCCTACTAACATCAGATTCATTGTAAAATACTTAGGAGAGTAATGACTCTTAAACATGTATTTTCTTTGGGGGTGGCATTATCGTTTTATTTATAAATTGTTTTAAATATTAAAGGTATTCTAGAATACGATTATCATTCTAAAAAATAAAAGGTTACTTTGTAATTTGAATGTATCTTTTTCAAAACATTAGAGCTGTAGATTTCATATTTATCTACATTGGAAAGACACTTGTTGTTAACAATATCTGTTTTTTGTGTTTTAAGATATCTGTTTTATTAATATTAATATGATTCAAAAGTAAATTGGCTTACAATAACAGTAAAATACCTGTAATAAGATTTGTGTTCATTGTTGGTTAATTGCTCATTTTTTATTAAATGTTATGTGTGCTGAATAAATCCCATTTATATCTTAGATGGTTGGGTACATTTACTTTTCTCTGAACCAAAAACTAGTGAGTTTTATAAATATGGAAGTTATTAATTAGAAGTTGCTCCTAGCGTCCATTTGCCAATGAGATCTACTTCATTTTCCATTTTATTCTGCACTAAATTCATCCTTCTGTAATTAACAAAATTAATAATAATCTGATTTAAAAAAAAAAACCTGTACCACTGTCGAGTTTTGGGTTCAGTATGTGATAGAGACTGTACTGTTTCTGGGACAATGACTGTGCAGGAAGGTGAGATGCCCCAGATCACAGTCAAAATTTCCCATGTTGCGTACCCACTTTATAGAGGCTGGGTGAGCCAAGGAGGGTCTATAGACCCCAAGGATCCATCCCCTCTATTTCAACTACCGGCTGTTAATAGATTAAATAAATTATCTAACAAATCCAGATTTGAACATGGGGTCTTCAGCATGGCTAATCAGCACTCTACCATAAGCCACTCCACTCCTGACAAATCAAGGTTATAATAGCCTGAGTTTTAGGTTTGATAAAATCCCAAAGGAATGTTCACACATTCTCCCCTCTCAAAAAAATACACCAATAAAACCAATGGTTGTTTAATCTAAATTTAATATTACTATTAATACAGTTGTAAATTTCATTAAGTAATAAAAAAATATATTACTATTATTTATTTATTTATTATTTCATCAACTAATCTCCACTTTTCAGAAAATGCTATGACAGAAATTAGTATATAATGTCACCTAAAAAGATTTTTATATCCATTTCCATTTAATCAAACCATATTTCAACTACCTGTTAATGCTGGAAAATCTTCTGGTATATCTGAATTTCCCACAGCATAGTACTGGCCTTGCCCCAAGAATAATGTATGATCTAGAAATAGACTTTGCTTCATCTTCCATTTGTAAGCTCTTAGAAGGCTTATTTATTTGTTTTTATTGATGTGTAATTAAGATATAACTGTTAAGCTGTAATAAAAGTCATACATATAATGTTTACTAATGAAAAGAATATATACATGATATATAGGATGAAATATATTTATCATCTGTGTACATGGAATGCTAAATATGGCACTGAACGGCTTTATGATGGTAAAGCGGTAAAATGTATTGGATATAGAGATATATTATTAAATGAAGAAATCAACTAGTAATCTGAAACAATTTATACAAAATCTGACTTCTAAATCATAACACGATTCCTACTAAATCACCAAGATATTTTTGTATTTATTTTAATGAAACTGAATTACTTTACTGTATGCTCCCTTACTGACTGCATCCTCAGCCATAATCTTTTAATTAAAAATAATTTCATTTTTCTTTATTTCTAGGCACTATCGAAAGTTGTATGACCAGTTTCATATCAAGTGTTACTACTGATCCACAAAGACGAATGACTTTGCAAACGAACGATGTTAATCAGGTTGGTCAGGATCTAGTTCTTAAATAACTATATTATATTGTTTTATAAGTGTGACATATAACTAATGTTATTTAAGACATAACTAACATTGATTTCACCTATATCTTGGGGGTATCATTAGCCACAAATTATTCAAAGTGAATTCACAATGTTGAGATAAAATTTAATTGTAGTTTTATTCTAATTTGTTCTTTTTTTGGTTACACAGTTATATTCCTGTGGGCCGGCAACAGCAGAAAAAAAAGTTAAAATATTCTATGTGATAAATAAAATTGCTGCTTTTTATTTTATTAAATCTTTTTTAAGTACTTCAACTTCTTTAAAACAAAACTAATCCTGCATTTAAGGAATTCTATATCTCAATAGTACTATGCTTATTGCATGGTAATGGTAAAGGCCAAGAATATAAACAAATGGAATACTTATATTTATTTCAAATAAAATCATTTTTGCATTCACATAATTCATATATATTTATGCTCAAAAATATGAGTTAAATTAGTTTCCTATTTAGAAAACCCATAAACTCTCATTTTTATAAATAATTCCAAACATGATTAATAAAACTATATTTATTCAGACACTCTTGTTTGGCATTGAAGCGATATGTCAAGATACCTGACTTAATTTCTTTTTAACTATAAGAAAATAATAATCGCCTAATCTCATAACATTAACTGTTGTTAATGTTTTTTTTTACATTTTATACATAAAATGTAAATTTTTTAAAGAGCGAAATAGAAACCTGGCAAGTATTTAATATTTTATTTTTACCTAGCTTTAAACACTTGTATTTTTATAAATAGTACAATGTCTTCTTATGAGATAATGCTTCTTGGTCATTAATCTATTAATGGGCACTGTATAACTTCAAATTTTATATGTTAGAGGCATTGCATGACCAATCTTTAAATAACTATAAACTGAATAACCAAAAATTATTTTTGTTTGTACGCCAAAACCAAATTTTGGATGTAAGTACTAATTTGGGACTATTTTACTAATCAAGCAAAATTATATTGTAATCACTCATATTTTAAAATATTTCTTCTTTCCACTTCAAGAGTTTTTCTATCTTACGTGCCAAATTAATAATTTTCAACTTTTAATATTTGAATTGATCTGTACTTAAATGATTCATTAATTTTTTTCTATTGTTGAATCAGATACATAATTCAAATGATTACAGTGAATAGAACTATTTTATGACTGTCCTTAGTATCCATTGTTACTCTTACAGGCTACAATGCCTCAACATGATTCAGAATTTTTAAAATGCATAAGTTTTAACTTCTTTTCATTATTTATTGGATTTCTATCAATTTAAAAACATCAATTCTCTTAATATCTTTCAACATTTGAAACTTTTTTTTTAATAACATTAGAGTTGTTTAATGATTTTTTCATTACAATGTTTCAGTTAAATGAATCTAAAATGGAAGCATCTCTTCTGCAAAAAGGAAACATGCTAAAGAATGATATGGACATAAATAATTAAGTTGTACATAAAAGTGCAGTTATTTTAAAATATTTTTTAAGTATAAACAGAGGTTTGTAAATATGAGCTTAAGTGTCATAAGTGTTAACTTTCCTGTGTACAAACATTTTATAAAATAGTTGCCTTTCTAGATTTAATTTCATACTTGTGTTTAAAATTTTTAATACATTTTGTAATTTATGTATTAAATTTATAAATGTATAATACATTTATAGTGTATTTATAAATGTATAATGTATAAATTTTTATTTTTAAGCTATACCTTCTATTTTTTATTCTTATGATAATATTCCAAAGAATGTTTGTGAATTAAATATATATTATATTGCTTAGTAATTATTTCTATGAAACATTTTTACAATGTTAAGAAAAAGAAACCAAAAGGATTACAAGGTAAAGAAAGACTCTACATGACATTTATAAATTAAATTCGGTATCATAGGTAATTTACTATAAGTTGGAAATACCTTAATTTTTTAAAACTTTAATCTAAGTTCCTTTAAGATAATAATTTTGTTTCTAGTCCTATCTCACATTCTAAGGCCTGCTCAATGTGAATGTGGCCCATGTTACCAACAATGTGTATATTATAGAACAGATTTTTACCTCAATCTAGATAATTTGTTGTACATTAAATGTGATATGTGGTACATATATTTTTTTTGTTTATCTAGGATAATAAGTGTTTTTATTGTAGATTGATATAAAATAAATTCAAATGAATTTAAAGTTGTTTTAAATGTGAGAAAAAGCATTCCCCTTTTAAGGTATTATATCATGCATCTATTACATATCCTTAATCAAACATACTTGTAAATGTTAACAGTTTTATTTGTTAAAAACAATTGATAGGATTGTTGTTGGTTATATTCTGTTGATACTTCAATGTTAGTTATTAATAGTATAGGACAGTTCAATGTTTAATTATTGTATATGTACACATCTTAGAATAAATCAAATATATAGTTGTATTTCATTCTATCTATTTCTTTTTCCATTTCAATCTGCACTTTATTCAACCTTCTGTAGTAAACAAAATTCATAAATAATACTCTAAGTTTTAAGTTTGATAAAATCCCTGAGGAATCTTCACATTCTCCCCGCTCTCAAAAAAAAGTTTTTTTATCCATTTCCATTTCATCAAATAATATTTCAACAACCTGTTACTACAAGAAAATCTTAAATTGGTTATTCAGCAATTTCCACTGTAAACAAATCATTATAATGAAATTTTCCGTATAATTGTTCCAAATAGTTAAATAATGTTTGGCGATGAATAAACATTTGCAGTAAACCAATCATTTTAACTTCATTTAAATTAATTTCCATATTACTTTCGTTCTGTATTATTGATAAAAATTACATTATACAGCATAATACATTTAATGTTGTTGATCCATTTTTAAACTTTTAATCGCCACATACTTTCACTGCTTTTAAAATAAAAACAAACTGTTACCGCCACATTCTTGCATGTCCTATTACTGATGTAGGCGTTCATAAATATATATTGAGATAATATTAATTATTAGCTCATTGTGACATACATCTGTTAAAAAACAGTTTGAGAATGAGTAAATAAATGTCCATATATATTCTTTCGCAGAAATATTGGTTTAATTTAAAACTAAGCATAATCTTTTTTTTTTTTCTTAACACAAATGATACAACTAAGGTTGATGCATCTGTGTGAAAAAATAAAGAGATGGCCATAATGGTTAATCGATAATTAAATTGCAATTATTTTTTTCCAACTATAAACAATGTTTTAAAATTAGTATTTTCTTCATAAATAATTTGTTTAAATAGCACACAGCAATGTGAGTAAATATACGATATACGACGTAAGTAAATATAAATAATAAATGGAACAAAATTCAGTTTTAATCAGCAAGATGTTAAATGTCATAGTCATTTTCAATAATCAAATATTCATGAACATCAATGAAGTATAACTCCAACAAAAATGCTTTAAATGATGCAGCTACCTTAGGTGTTCACAGTTTAGCCAACATAACATTTCGTTATTTTTCACAATCTGGAAAGATTAACTGTAAAAGTTGAGAAAGATTGACTGTAAATGAACATTTATTTTTAAATAAAAATAGAAGTAAGCTAAGGAATTGTTATTCTAATTATTAAATTCTATGTTATCAAAAATAACTTAAATTATTTATTAAGCAAATCATATATTTCATGAGTAACTTGATCTTTTCTTTTTCGTTATACCTCACTTTCTCAGGTTTAAACAAAACAAGCATATTATCGTATTGAAGCAAGAAATTTTTTTTATTATATTATAAAAAATAAAATAAAAAATTAGCATAACTTAAGAATGACTACTTTTTCTTACTTCATGATTATTATCACGTAGCTCTTGGATTATAATCTTTGCAATATTGATGATTTCCATTGATTTCAAAATTAATATTAATTAAAATTAATATAAATATTAAAATGAATATTTCAAAAAAATATTCATTTAAAAGTTTCATTAAATTCCTTCCAGTATAAAATGAATTATACGTGTTTACATGTTTTTATAAAATAATTCACAGCAGATCTTGTTTACAATCAGAATATAGATGGCCGAAATGAAACAATAATCAAAAGTGTTAATTTTTTTCTTAATTTGTATACAAAATGTTTTTAATGTGCACTGTGTAAAGTATATTCTGTAAGCAATTTGACAGAATTTTCCCGGAACCACCGCACACTTATAATGACAAATATAGAATGGGGGTGTAACCATCTTATGGTCATCAATTTACATGAGATGATAACATGAATAAATAAATGATGATGAAGCATGAGAATAAATAAATAATTTATATATGCATACATACATATACACAAACGTTATATACATATATGTATGCCAATACATATGCTTATGCAAGGGCGGATCCAGGATTTTTTTCTGGGGGGCACAACGGGCAGACGGGCAAAAAAATCAACAATAACTTAGAAATAAACTTGTAGTATTTATAGAAAGGTTTCAAAGGTTTATTAAAATATCAAAACAATAGTTTCACTCATGTTCTTTCTATTATTTTATTCATATATTTTAACAACTATGATCACGTGATTTCCCTATAAGAATGTACTATAATGGATTTTTCACAGTACACAAAAAACCGCCGGGGTGGGGGCACTTGCCCCCGTGCCTCCCCCCCTAAATCCGCCCTTGTGCATATAGATGTAGTAAGTGTTCATTCTATAATATGCGAGTCTTCTATAATAAAGGCCGATCTATATCGATTTGTCCCAGGCGCTGCATTTTTCTCTTCTTTATGACTACTATGACTTGCCTTGTATGGCGAGTGGTAATGCTTGTTATTGTTATGATATTTATGAATCTGTCCACTCTTGATAATCTCAATACGAAACGATACATCCAGAGCTTGCAGCTTTCGAGTCTCTTCATCATCGTGCACGTCACCATTCTATAATTAAATACTGGGAGTACAGAACGCATGAGTCGAACTCTGAGGTCGAAACCTAGGTTTTTGTTACACGGCCCCTTCATTTTCATGAAAGTGCTTCCCTCTTTTTCCATGCGAATCTTTATTTCTATTGGGCTATCGTTAATCCCAATAACATTACAAGGAGAATGTAAAAGTTGTTGATTTTGATATTAGCTTGCATTTAGTTTTCCTGACATTTAAGGTAAATCCGTACTCCTCTCTAATTTCAACAGTTTTCTTTATTAATATTGTTTCTCCTCTAGAGTTTCTGCTGGGATCGCCGTGTCGTCAGCCTATCGTAAATTACTCATTGATGTCCCATTTATTTTGATTTCTGTGTTCTAATATAATAGAGCTTCCAATGTTCTGAATATTACTCCTACCGAATCCTTATGATGAGAGTACGCAATCCTGCCCCACGCTTCTTTCTGCTTTAACCTCTTTAGATGTAAGTTGATCAATATGGAACCCTCGCCACGTGACTCTATCCAATGCGGTCACCCATCAGTCACGGACATTTAAGATATGTCTGGCATCCTGTGCCACTCCATCTGCCCATCGGAGCCATGGTCTTCCTCTTCCTCTAGCACGATCCAACTCCCCCTCCAGTGGTTTCTGGGCACGGCCCTCTTCACTCATCATGGCACTCACACATGACCGGCCCCTCCAAACATATCAGTCTCAATCCATGTAATGATGTACTGATTTCCAAACATCTCGTACACTTCTCGGTTGGTACGTCTTCTCCGTTGATCATTGACATTAAAAGATATCAATAATGTTAGGACGATGAGGTTGTTTCACTGAATATTTGAGAATTTGAATAGGACTACATCAAGGTTTACTGATGTCATTATGTAAGGTCTTGTTTGAAAGGTTATTTGGAGCATTGACCATTGTTTTTAGGACTTTAGACAGAAAATATGAGATACGCTTGAAGTTCGAAGATTTGTCTATTTTCCCAATTCGACTCCGTAAGTTTCAGACTGTTGTTATAAATAAATATTTTGTATGAATTAACTGGCCATGTGGTCGGTTATATTCTTTTTAAAGTCTAGTATGTATCAAGTATATCAAGATTAAATTTATTACTATTCCTCTCTCGCATTACCCCCCCCACTAAAGAATACAACTTAATTACTCCATCTATGATGCAACGTATAAAGAAACCAAAGTGTAATACATATCCATTTTTTTTAGTTTTTTAAACTAATATACTTATTATTATTGAGATCAATTTGTATTCTGTCAGGACTTTTATAATATTTGTTTGTTGGCTAAACTGTAAGACTTCAGTTCCATAACCTCACAGCTAAGATATGGTTGTGAGCTGATGAATGCTAATAAATTATTACTGGGATTTTGGTGTATAATTATCCCTTACTTAAAATCCATAAGACTGTTTTATGACCTTGATTAAAGTATATTTTAGCTTACGTTTTGTGTTTGTGGTGGGTGGTTGGGATCGTTTGCCAAATTAGTTTGAGGGGAAAGAGTTTTTTATTAAATTCTATAATAATAAATGTTTATTAATATGTCTGGGTTGCCTTTGTCAATAGCGGTCGTTTGTTCTAGTAATATGAATCGTAGCATGGAAGCCCATGCATTCTTAAGGTAATTAATATTGTTAGAATGTTAAATTTAAATTTTTCAACTATTTTTATCTCATCTTTTCTGTTTTAGCAAAAAAGGATTTAAAGTAAGATCTTTTGGAACAGGAGATAAAGTTAAGCTTCCTGGTACTGCAGTGGACAAACCAAATGTGTATGATTTCAATTGTTCCTACGAGGAGATTTATCAGGACCTCCAGAACAAAGATAAATCATTGTATCCTTTTTTAAAAAGCTTATTAATTAATTTTATCGTTATTTTAATGTAACTTGATTTGATCACTTGTTATGTTAAATATTATGTATTTTAATGAATCAATAAATGTTTTAATCAAACATTAATGCGTTATTTATTCCTAATTGTATTCTCTGATATAGAAGTATTACCTAATTTATTTTGTAGGATTTCCAACTTGAATAAGCCTTCTTAGTTCAAACATCAATATCTAGTTGCTCTGTATCAGTTATTAAAATTTTGTAATTACCATCTAATCTAAAAAAAATTAACAGTCTCGACTTATTGTAATGAAATAGACAGAAATGGATTAATCAGCCCTGGGATCAATTATGATATTCAACCTCAAATGGTTTGACTTCTTATAGTGAGTTCTCGCTGAACAGGATTCTATTCGTGAATAATAAGATAGCTGAGCCCTGTTGAGCGATTTATTATATTTCATCTTGTTGAATTTAACACGTAGGTATGTTCTTTCTAGCAGTCAGTTTATAATGTGCTCATGGTTTCTTTATTATTTTGGATGGATTTGATTTGAGCATTGTTGTACAAAATGAAAATTTTTGGAATTATTTTTTCATTTCTATGATGGTCTAAAATTTTTAATTCTGGTCTATTTCATTTTTTTGTTCGGTTCGAACTGACTTAAGATGAAGCTCATCCTTTAGTTGGAATTATGAAATCATTTTTTAATAAATCCTGAACTCTTATCATAGTTATACCCAAAATGGTCTGCTGCATATGCTGGATAGAAATAGAAGAATAAAAACAAGACCTGAAAGGTTCCAAGCATCATCAGAGAAATTTGATATTGTTATAACATGTGAAGAAAGAGTGTATGACCAAGTTATTGAATGTAAGTGTATATTTTATTCATTTGTTATTCAGATTTCTGTTGTGCTTACATTATATTAATTCACAATTCCTTGAGTTAGCTTGATATTTCGCAATTTGATCTGACACATTTTTTATTGAATGAGTTTACTATTATAATAAATGTAATTATTTTTAGTAGCCTCCTGATTTTATTTTTTTTTATCCTTTTCTTATAAAGTTAATTTAATGTTTAAATAAAAATACAGCATCTAATTTTTTAGAAATACTTAAAAGGTTGATACAATAATTTATCCATCGGTTAGGAGGTAACATTAATCCAAGGGAATTATGATTTGCTTAGTTATTTTAGGAAATGGTGTTTGTTAATCGAATTATCAATTTTATGTGATTATTCTAAATTTTGTTTATATTTCCTAAGAAATATTTGAAATTCTTATCATGAATTAGTCCACTTCTAGTTCAGTTTAGGATAAGAGATACTTTTATAAAATACATAATTTAACCTGGATAGGCAAAATTCAGGATTACCACTATAGCATCATCCGAGTAGCGATAGCAGTAAAAGTGATGTAAAATAAATAAGCAATAAAACTCATCACCTATAAAACCTATTTATTAGTTATTACATCAATATTATATTCACTTTATAAATTTTTATTTAGTCTGAGTGTACATAGGCAATGTTTATAATTATAAAACAGTGTGATAAAAAGTTTAAGTATTAGGTTTCTAATCGATGACCATAATTTTCTTGAAAATTCTTCTAATGAATTATGTGTTTTTGAAAATACTAATGCTTATAATTTTATTTATAATTTATTGCAATAAAATCAAATTTATATCTCATATATATAGTTTTCTCACATTTCAGTTTTATTCATCGTAATTTCAACTAAAGAAAGAATATAAAATATATTTATTCAATAATTTCATTGTGAAAATATTTATACACCCAATTACCTATCAGTCAAGATATGGTTGAAAATAAAATGTGTCAAGATAAATTCTATAGAAACAAAAAGATAAATATTACTAGCCCACGAGAGAATCGAAACCATTGATTAACCATTACTCATTTATCAGTTAAATAATAAATGTGGTTAATATGAGCGTTAACCCCATTTTACCATTGTATTTCAATCTCTAAATTAATTTGTTTATTAAGATTATGCGTTTATTTTTCTATCTTTGTACATATATTGTTGTTAGTACTCATTAGCTTTTTATAATGAATTATTCATTTTTTTTTAGATTTTGAAAATAGATCTCCTGAAGATAGTGCTAGTGTTCATATTATCAATTTTGATATTCAAGATAATCATGAGGAAGCTACAATAGGCGCTTTCCACATTTGTGAATTTATGTCATTGGTATGTTAATTACTGATTGTAAAATTGGAATCATAACTTTGTATACTTTGGTTTATTCATTTTGAAAGCATATTAATTTTCTATTCAGTTTGGCTTATCTGATTGTGAGTAGTTAATCTGTTTTGTTTGGTGTAGTTGTTAATGAAAGTAAGATTAAGGTTTGATGTCGGTAGCACGTTTGCAAACAGGTGTTACAATTGAGACCAGAGCTAGAGAAGAAGTGGGAACATTGAGTGTATTTTTTTTTTTATTGTGATTATAATTTAAACAGTTGGTGCTGAAATTTTGATATTGATATTGAAAATATTATTGATTTGTTAACTATGGTTAAAAAGTTATAAAGACAAACATTCCACTGTTTGTGATGTATGTATAAAATTTCTGTTTTAAAAACTCACCTAATTTGTGCTCTCAAACCCGCATTAATATTTTCTTCCCCTACAAAACAAAAATTGTTTTGTCACGCTACAGTAAGCATTTATTCTAAAATTGACGAGCTTTCAGTTTAAGGTATCTGAACAAAAATCAAAATACTGTACTATCTTCTATGCACAATGACTGAAGACACAAACATAAAAGCTGAGATAAGACTGGTGTGTTACTTCATAATTATAATGTTCGAGTCTGAGAATGATAATCCGCAAATATGACAAAGAAAGCTAAAAAAATGTTTATTGTGATTGAGTTACTGTTACAGAAATATTTAGTTTTAAGCAACTCGAACATGTCAATAGCTCTGTGCTAAATAATGTTTGGAATGAACCTTCACCTTATGTCAGTTACTTTCAAGCATTTGTTTGCAAATGGGTACTATAAATCATTTTAAAAATTTATAAGATAAGTAACATCAATAAAAACTTCAATAATTTTTTCCATAAAAATGTTTTTTTTAAAATAATAGTGCACACTTGTTCATGGAATTTCTATGCCTTTTCAGGTTTCATTATTTCATGTTGATATTATTTATACCTTCGAAGGGTTTAAATTACTATTGTAAGAAATTTAAGCACTTCAATATTAATTGATATATGAAATTTCATGCTAATAAAAATTTCATAAACTATATTTCTAAAAATACCATTACAAATTTTTTTTTGTAGGTAGCAACTTGTGAAGACTTGGATAATGAAATGGATTCTTTGATACATACTTATGAAGAAAAAGTTCATAGAACATTGTTGCATTGCGTACTGTTTTATTAAAGACTCATAAACATGTCATTTTTGATGAGATTGTATATATATAGGTAATGCTCATTATAGGAAAATAATTGTTTATGTTGGAATCGGGAATTTAATTGTAAATTGTTTTTGTTTTTTTATGTTACTATATTTTAAATTCATTTGTAGGGTAAGTTGTATACTATTTTACAAATGTTTATTGCTATTAATTAATTATTGAAAATAAAACTGATATGCTCTAACGGTTACATAATTGTCTTTTGTTTAAACTAAATGTTTTTGTTTATAATCCTAAACAATATCTTTATTCCGTTAGAAGATAAATTAAGAATAAAACATTTTCAAATGAAAGTTGCCAATTTTATTTTATTTTTTTATTGCAAGTGAAAAATTAGTCAGTCAAATCTGTATCATATTTGAAAATGTACTAACCATATATAAATTAATTTTTAAGGTAAATTTGATAGAATATCTATTGACTGTTATAAAATATATTTTAAATATTTCCTTATTAATATGTATGAAAATCACTGTTGTGAACAGATGAGATTTGTTTGGTGAATGACTATTACCAAAAAAATGTTGATTTGCCTCATGTATAATAATATTTTATTTTCCAGTTATAAAAACTTCCGAGAAAATACATCATGTATTTTTTATTTTGTTCTGTTGTATCTTCAATATGAAAAGTATATTTGTAACAACTGTATTATTTATATAAATAGTATTCATATATTTATATTTTAATTGCTGTGTATTTTATCAACTTCATAAATTTACCCATATAAAATCCTGTTCCTTTGGGAAAGCATGAATCTTTCCCACATGCCATAAGTTTATCTCAAAGGAAAAAATTATTCTGTGAAATCAATGGACTACTATTTTCTTATGACTAAAAATATTTCATGAGTGTGAAACTTGGTCTGGCCGCTAACGCTGAAGGATGAACAATGTCTTTAGGTATTCCAAAAATAAAGTGTTGCGTAAAATATTTGGTCAAAAAAAAGGAGCAGACCACTGGAGTATATAGGAGATTACACATCACGTAATTGCGAAGCATGCATCCGGTAAATATTCTATGTAAGCAGAGATTGGTAGTATCAGCATCATCAAGCCTTCGGGTTCGCTAAGCCTTATTATTATTAAAAATATTTTGTTTATTTTATTTTAAATAAATGTAATAATATTTTGGAGAAAAGCAAAATTATTTTTAAAAAAGGGAAAAATGAAGGTTTCGAAGGCTGGGGAAAATAGATAAATAGAGAAAATTTGAAAATACACTAGAGCCTAAGAAGAGATTAACTGAATACAAGATAGCATCAAAGATACTGTCTGGAAGGAACATTCAGAAATGGCTTTAAAATAAAAACTTTATAATTCAATTTTTAAAAATGTAAAATTCCTACATATTCAATGTAAGAAGAAAGTAGGTAACTACAAAAGAAGCCGGAGGGAAATAAATGTAATGGTCCTGTTAATAAAATAAAAAAAGGGCTAAGTGAATGTTACAACAGCAGGCCAATATGTCTCTTCGAAACTGCTAGAGAATAATACTAAGAGGAGTAAGCAAAAGGAAGGCAAAAATATTACCTAAAATAGTTATGGAGAATAATGGGAAAGAATGCAAACATTTACCTTCCAATATTGGATTCTGTTTTTAAGAATTAAACATGGAAAGACCTTAGGGTTGGGCAAAGAAAGTATTTAGGAGCGGTAAAGTCAATATGTTAAGATCCGAAAGCTGAATATTTGATTATCAAACCATTTAATTTGAATAGGATGTTGTCGGCATCAAGCCTCGAGTTAGCCTAGCCATATTATTACTATGACCTTAAAATTTAATTTATTGTACAAAAGTTTGAACAATCAACTTTTTTCCACAGAAATTTATAGGAATAGATTGATAAAAGTTTGTATAATAATATAAATGTTATTCCCATTTACAGGTTTTAAAAAAATCATTTAATTGAATATAAGTATATTTATGTTTCATAAAATTTGTAAAAAACAACTTACTAAAAGTTCAATGAATTATCAGTTAATATAAAAAAATACTGTAAAAATGAAACTAGAAGGAAAAGGGGCTTATGAATAAAGTATTTTGCATTTAACTTGAAAATCAAATGTTACAAGGATTCTTACAACTAAGGATTACTTTCAGGTAAGCCCCAACAAAATAACTAACTTTTTATCATTTCATTATAATTATATTTACATTACAAAAATAAACAAATAATTAAAATAAATTCTTAATACATAGATAATTTAAAATAGGAATTTACAAATGTTGCACAGATATAATTTACTCATCGAGATATCTATATGTTCGTCTCAATTTTTCTTTTTTATTCCTTTTCTCTTTATGATTTTTCCATGGTTTGCTCCCATCAGTAGCAGCCTTTGATCTGTAATTATAAAATGTTTAATTAAAAAAATGCCATTTATATTAAACATTTTTTCTTCTAAAAATACCTACAAATTGTAAATAATCCTACTGAAATATTTGTATAGATAAGAAAAAAAATTCTCAATTTGAGACTGTGGTAAGTGAGAATTAAGGGCAGTGTTCAGCATTTTTGAGACAGAAGTGATGCTGGTTCAAATTCAGGCAAGGAAACAGTTTTTTATATCCAAATAATATAATCTGCTACACTTAATGGGAAAGGCACTAGTGCAAAATGCTAAAAGACCAATGAAAAAAAAAGTAATTTGAGGAGTGGAAAAGCTAAAGAATCTTAAGTGCCATTTTAAATTTTTTATAGTTTTTCACTACTAACCAATCTAAGTCTATTCGTCAATGCCCTGCTAACAGATTTATGTCCCTCCGATGCTCCTAGTATTTACTATAGTATCTAATTGAGTAGGCTGGTCCTAAGTACAGACAGGCCTGCACCGCTAATGGATCAACTTGAAAGAGTAGGTCTAACATGGTACAAACAGATCAGAATAGCAGGCCATTCAAATAAATGTCAGAGACAAAACAATTCAGCATTAGAACTAATATAGATTTACGCTATTAAATGAGCTCTGACAATAATATATATAGCAGGAAATAAATAAAAAATTGTTATTTTAAGTTCCTTGGACACTTCTGAAATAAACACAATTTGTATAATAAAACCTATTAGGCTTGTTTTCACCAATGCATCTGAATGCTGGACAATTTCAGAAACTAAAAAATGCCTTAAGTTTGGAAAGGTGGTGTTAAGGCCAGATAATGTAGTAACCTTTTAAAAGATTATTAGTTTTAATCATCAAAATTAAATCATTCTGACGAAAATCCTTAGTCTTCTCAACATCCAGCTCACCCTGCCGAGAATCTACTATCTACTGGAATCTACTTCGACGGGCAGATAATAGTTTTTTTTTTTGTTTATATCATTTCAACAACAAAACCAGATAAACATTTATAATTTTGTAATAGATTTTATTTATTTGTAATTTAATAGAGTTAAATTTATTATAGTAAGATTAAATAATAATTGTTTTCTTTTTGTTATTAACTAGTTATTATAATTTAGTTGGTATTAATAATTTCATTTTCTCATTATAAAAATGTTTAAATTGTTTTTTTATTTATTATCAAAAATATTAGTCATTTAATTTATAAAAGCGATTTATGTTATTAATTTAATAAAAGGTTACAATCAAAATGACATGCGATCTGGTATAATTGAATCAGAAATTTATTTTCCTTATCCATTTCGGAGCTCTCATCAAAAGGTCCAATAACTATTTCGAGGTTGCTCAAACAGGTGGATTCTAGAAAGAATTTTATATAAATTTTTCAGCGATAATGATTGGTGAAAGAAGACTTTAATTGCAAGACTATTGAATTTTATAGCTGTCATTGGAAATATATAAAGGTAGGAAGATTCCACTGGATTGATCGAAAGAGATACCAAAGAAACTTCTGGAAAAATAGCTTAATACTAAGAGAAGAATCAGTAGAACTAGACTGTGGATGGAATGGCAAACGATACGTAATTCCCCTTTGGAAAAGAGAACTGGAGAACAGCCTTAATGTCAAAAAGGAGAAGGGACTTACGGCAATTCACTTGTGTCAGAATTATGAACAGTATCATAAAGTTATTTACATACTTATAAGTTATTTTTACATACTTGATGTCAGCAGGTCCCACTTTCTGAACTCCTTTCTGATGAACACCTCTTGGATTTTTATTGAAAAAAGCTTTGTCTAAATCATCTCCAGAAACTTTTGTAACCTATAAAATAAAGGGTTACCTAAACATTTGAACTCACCATAAAATTAACTTATCAATTTTTCCATAATACACAGTCAAAAATAACTGAATTGAATTTGAAAACAAAATATGAGCTAATCACGTAATTAATGTAAATTTATTATGCACGTAAAAACTAAAGAAGTCGTAAGTCATGGGATATAGGTTTGATTGCCAATAAAATTCTTATCACAGAAACTCATAAAGAAATTAATTTTTTTTTTTATATAAGAAAATAGTATTTATATTAGATTAGTAAGAAGCAATAGAAATGACTTACTCTGATAGCCCTGGCGGCTTGTGCAGTGATTTGTGGCGGTTTTTTATTTTTTGTTTTGAATTTGTGAAACTCCTCTTGAAGTATTCCTGGAGGTGCAAAGCAGTACAGCAACCGACCAGTTACAAAATCTTTTAAAATATATCGTGAGGCTCTTGGGTTATCAGGTTGACCATTTTGTGTCATAAATCCACGACAGTCTAAGTAAAATACAAAATAATTAAAATATAAGATTTTTAAAAAATATATATATGGTATTGTTACTTTAACATAACATACAAGCATAAGAATTTAGAAGCTCTTCTGATGTAGGAGGTCTATCAGGATCTTCTCCTTCAAGCGGTCTCGGGATCATTATTCCATACTCTGATTCTATAACGCTTCTTGGAATCAGTGTAACAAGAAGAGATGTAGGAGATACGTGATCCCTCATTTGGTCAATTGGAAGAATGCCATTGAGTACCATCTCAGCTTTTGTAGAAACAAAACTTGGCATTACTAAACCAGGACAATCACACAGCATAACATCTTTTTTAAGGTAAATAGTCTAAAAGTATAAGAAAAACAGTTGTAATATATAAGGTTTTTTTTTTTTTAATTTTTTTGTATAAAGGATTGATTCGTAAGATTATTGAATAGATTAGACATATAATTCACAGTTACTTTAATAGTTCTTCCCAGCATTGCTCTATGAATCAGGGCAAAATACAAATTAGACTAGACTACATAATGTAATATTTAATTGTTTTCCAATGCAATTAATACCTGAAAATGCTTTGTTTTCCCTGGTGTAGCAGACACAGACACTTTTTTATCTGCTAGTAATGCATTTATAGTTGAACTCTTTCCCACGTTTGGATAGCCAACTAAACCGATAGTGACATATCCTCTCGATTCGACACTTTTGAAGTCTTTTGTAAAACTTCTGAAAAATTCTATCAACTCATCACGTCCGAGTAGCTTGTAGGAGTTCCTTTCTTTCCCTGAAAAAAAAAAAAATGAAAATACAATTTAAAAAATAAACTTTCAATAACCAAAAATTTAGACCATTATAATATAAAACTTAAAAAACTGAACAGAGGTTAAATCAACAAGCTCTTATGGACTTAAGACAGAAATGTTAAGAATTGTGCTAAAGAGTAATTCCTGAATAAAATTTGAATAACGAGAATGTGGAAAGTATATTAATTAAATTATTTACCATTAAAAAAAAAAAAATGAATTCAGGTGTTCTACGGAAAAAGGACACAAAGAAAAAATCATTGCTTAATTAAGAGCTACAAAAGTAATTAAATATAATAATAATAAATTAAAAAGTTAAAGAAAATAATCCAATCTTTACTTAAAATTTATTAATAAGTCTGTAAAACACCCAGCTGTTCCTAATCATACTACGAATGGTGAAGTTATAATTGTTTTTTCCTATTTATAGTTATAAGATAATAAACTCAAGCTATAATAAAACATTTATCCCTATCTCCTATTGTAAGAGACAAGTTGCACATAGCAAAGGTTTCCTGTGGCGTAATGGTTAGCTTAACAGCCTTTTATGGCCAAAGTGACGGGTTTGGAGCCAGGTGACCCTAGGGTTTTTTAAAGGCAGTAAAAACTCCTTAGCTATTCCTTTGTTCGGTGGGAACGTAAAATGGCAGTCCCGAGTCCGTGCAGTGTCAGGTGCATCCAAATTATACCTGAGTAGACAAAATTTATGAATCTGTAGATTAATAATAGTGGCATGAAGTGATGTTAGATAAATAGATTAACCAAACTAAGATATACATAGAATAATTTTCACCCCAAAGAGCCAACAAATTTTTTTCTCTCTTAGTAATAACAGAAATGTGTGATTGTCATCCAATTAAGAAAATTATCAAGGAAAGAAAGGATGTAATTTGATCCAAAAATTTTATGTTAATTTTGGAAACCAATAAACAAAAAAATTAGTTTTAATAAAATAAATTATGGAGATTGACTTAATACCTTTATCCGCATTCAAGTCGAGTTCTTCTAAATTATCTTCAAGACTACTTCCATTTTCACAGCTTTTATATGAGGAGTTGTCTTCATCACTATCACTTTCACTTTCATTCCTACTCCTTAAGTTGTCTTCTTCAGGAACATCACCAGATCCATCAGACTTTTCATCGTAATCGGAATCCGATTGTTCGTTATTCTAAAACAAGCAAAAATTATTTAAACACCAATAAACTTAAAACTATGAAAAATTTTATAACATTTGAGAAATTTTTCCTCATTTATTTAATATAATAATAATAGTATTCTATAACAATCATTATTGAACCAAAGTGTGTCTTTCTTACTCTTTCTTTTTCCAAGACACAAATTACTTAAATCTGATCCTGATTTAGACATCACAGATGGCAAAAAAAGTATAATTAATTTTAGATCTCATGCTGGAGAAAAATTTGGGTACATCTCTAATTAGTCACTGCAAAACTTTGACAACTTATAATAAAAAAAAAGAGAATAAATAACCATATTTTTTCAAAAAAAAATTTAGTACAGATGTTTCGGAGAGCCTTTAGATTAAATACCATTTAGAAGGAAAGTTAAGAGTATATGTTAACAAGAACCCAACAATTTCAATAGGGAAGATGGCTACAAGCTTAGCAAAAACTGGTATCCGGCCATCCAATGCAAGACCCATACACTACCTCACCATCCACATACAGATGAACCCCACCCCACCAAACACACCACGACCGGTACAACCAAACCAATGGGAAGGCCGACTTCGATCCAGACCACGCCCCCCAGGTATAAATACCCCGACTCCAAATATCCGCTCTTCATTAACTGACTAACCCTGAAGAAGCTCACAGCACGATGAGTGAAAGCTTGGTTCATAACACCAACATGACACGGTCCATCCCGGAAGTTGAATATAAGAAGAATATTAATGACCGTGGAAGTCTACGTGAACATAAATCTATATTATTATCTTTGTTCCCTCTAAACATATACTCTTAACTTTCCTTCTAAAGATTATATGGAATTTAATCTAAAGGCTCTTCGAATCATCTGTACTAAATTTTTTTCTGAAAAAATGCGGTTATTCATTCTCTTTTTTTATTTTATTATAAGCTGTCAAAGTTTTGCAGTGGCTAATTAGAGATCTGCCCAAATTTTTCTCCAACATGAGATCTAAAATTAATTATACTTTTTTTGCCATCTGTGATGTACTAAATCAGGATCAATTTGATATTGTGAATCCGACAATCATAATATCAAATTCATGTTTTCCAATGATGTGGAAATGATATGATATGATATAATGGAAACTCATAAGTAGTAAAGTTAAGAATATCAAATATTTAAAAAAAATTATTGAAACGATTTTTGCCTGATAAATGCCTAAGATTGGAAGGGAAGGGGGTGGACAAAAAAACAATAAGACATTGTTATAATTTCAGTTGCACTTAAGATGCAAGAGAAAGATGCAATTGGACAACCTAAAACCACTATAGCTAATGTTGTTTGTTTCATTTAATGTCACTTTGGCTAATGCTATAGTACAATGGTATAGTGGGAGAAATAAATTATTAAATTTTGCCTACCCAGATTTAATAAGAATAGGTGTGAAGGAAGCTCATCAAGGAGGCCTAGGTCCTGCAAGAACAGTTGTGCCGAACAGTTAGAGTAATTAGTATTCATTGATTGGGTTTCACCCTATTATAGGGGCCGACCTGTGGTCTAGTGGTTAGCATAGCAAACTACTAAGACCAATATCGCGGGTTCGTAGCCCGGCAGGTGGCCCTAGAATTTTTTAAAGGGAGTAAAAAATCCTTAGTTACGCCGTCCTTCGGAAGGGACATTAAACGAGCCTGTACGATGTCAGGTACTCGTTAAAAATCCCAATCTTAATTAAACCTAAATAGGCACAATTTAAAGCTTCCAATGTAGCGTCGTCTGATCAGCCATAGCAGCATAAAGTGACGTTAAATGAACAAACACCCTATTACATACTTCAATAATAATAAGGTATAATTACGAAAAAATAAAAAATGAATACATAAAGCATACAAATAAAACATCTTTCTTTACCTCAGAGGTTGCACCAACCGCATTATCTTCCTCTGATTCCTTCAACTCTTCCAAAGCTGCATCTTTAGCAGAGAAAAATGCTATCTTAATTCCAACATCATCAAAGTATTTAGCCCATATCCTTCTTTGTTCTTCGGTCAAGAAGTCCGACTTGTTCAGAAGAAGCACATTCATTTTTTCAGGATCAACCTCTTTTACGTATTTCTCAAGGTCTTCACAGCGAAAAAGTAAAGGGTTACGTGCATCCAAAATCTGAACTACTACATCACTAAAAATTCACAAATATAAATCATAAAGTATAAAATACACCTTCAGACTTGTCAAAAAAGGTAGAAATTTACTGTTTCAACATTGGCTGGTGAAACGGGATAGTTGGGAAACGAAATAGAGACTGTTTGTGAATTTAGAGGTTCAGACATTAACTACAAACTAAATACCACCATTGAAATAAAATAACAGATTATAAGAAAATGTTTGTAAAATTATCTAAGGATGGTTACTGATAGATTCCAACTAATAAAAGATTTATCTTGAAATTCCATAACTGATGGAGAATGGAATAGTTCCAGCCAACAGAGAAAATTAGTAAATCAAATTGGAAGATAAGCTTAATAAAATATTGTTACCTTCTCTCCACAACTCTCCAAAGTTGCCTCCAGAAATCTAAGTTTTTTTCATAAGGAGTGAGAGTAATTCCTTCTTCCTCTTGTAAAATTGCAAGATTCCTCCTCCATTCAAGGAAACTTTCCCTTTCTGCAGTTTGTAATTCCTCAGTTGTGGTTTTTTCATCCCATTTAGGCCTAGGTAGTATAATGCAAAATTAGTGTCAGAATATATAAACAACCATAAAACAAATAATAAATTATTTAGATAGTATAATCATACCTTCGTGGAATTTTCAGAAGATCTTTTTTTTCAATTTTATTTTTTTCATATCTTTTTAATTCTTCTTTAGACAACAGCCCAACTCCAACTTTTGGGTTCACAAAAGTAATATTCAATCTTTCAGCCTAGATAGGAAAATTCTAATTTCATTCGCAATTTGCATAAATGTTAATTTTGAATAAGTCAATAAATACAACTTTTATCGTTTACCTGAAACTCTGTTCCAGCCAGCTGTGCTGTAGAAAGAAAGTCTTGAAAAGAATCTTCTTCAGTGACGGATTGAAGATTGAGGCGGGCCCATTCATAGCCATCATTTAATTCCGCAGTATGTAACTATAAAAAGCGAGTTGTAATAAAATTAATTGCTAGATAAAAAATAGTATCCATTGTATTAATAAAACTTTTGAATGTGTAATAAGTGTACTTTATCGACAAACTACTCGTTAACTTCAGTAATAATCCATTGTTTTATAACTAATTTTCTTTTATTAGCAATTTCAAAAGAAATTCATGTAGGCAATTAACAAAAAATATTTTGCAAACTAAGCTTTTAATATTTCAATTTAATTGGATCTTAATTGCATCATAGATTAAGGATCATAATAATTCAATTGACAGTAAATAAATCCACAGAAAGATTCTAAATAAAAAAAAAAAAAAAAAAAACCTGTACCACTACAACCCATGAAGGGTCTGGGGTTCAGTACATGGTAGAGACTGTACTGTTTCATGGACAACGGTTCTGCAAGGAGGTGACTTGTCCTAGGTCACGCTCGACCGCCAGATTTTTCCCCCTTATTTTGGGTACCCTATTTTTATAATATTTTATAGAGGCTGAGTAGGCCCCAGGAGGGTCCTAGATCCTATATGATCCATCTCCCGCTACAAACAGACTAAATAAAAATCATGGCCTGCAGCGGGAATTGAACCGGGATTTCCGGCATGGTAACTCAGTACTCTACCACTGAGCCACTCCTCTCCCCTAAATAAAAATGGGTAATGATTAAATGACTTGGATCAATAATCTTTTCAACAACAAGCTACCTAAGCGTAGTTGATTTTAGAATTTTACCATTAATGTATAATTATCTTTCTAGTCCCTTTAATTTAGTTTTATAACATTTTCCTAGCCCCTTATGCAATAATAGTTACGCCTAAATAAAAACGAGCTAAAGAATGCATTAACGAAAGATAAAAGAATTTAAAGAAATAATCACACACCAATAACAAGAATTAACAAAGTCAGAATAAAACCAATAAGAATATTTTAAGCCAGTTTTCCTTCAGAGAGGCAGCTCCAAATTTTCATGTCTCATGGACATGGTGCCTCAAATAGCTCAGCTCTTCAAATAGTTCAGCAGCTACTAAAAACTGGTCCTCGTGAAATTGTCAACATCATTCATTATTTTTTTAAGACAAACTATCAATTATGCCCACATACCCCCTCCTGCTAAGTAAAAGTGTGGAAGGAAGTGAACAAAATGGCAAGAGTATGTGTGAGAAGGCTGAGTGATGATAGTTC
Organism: Troilus luridus; assembly: GCA_964056705.1. Classification (NCBI taxonomy): domain Eukaryota; kingdom Metazoa; phylum Arthropoda; class Insecta; order Hemiptera; family Pentatomidae; genus Troilus; species Troilus luridus. Next base: position 87,496,786 of record OZ057413.1, read on the forward strand.
TATCAGACAATATTTGATCTGCGAAAGATAGATCTAGAGATGAAGAGCAAATGGAAGTGGCGAATGTTCCTTTGATTTCCTTGGAGAAATGGGCAAGAAGAAATTCTGGTTTAAGGCAATCCAGTTAGACATTTTGTAGAATATAAGGAAAGGGAACTTAAAATAATTTTCCTGATCTGGATAACAAGAGAAAGACTATCATAAGTGAGCTGTAAGGGTTTCCGAACAGTATCAAGCCATAAAAAAGCATTTACTTAAGGATGGAAAGAGGTAATTTCTATGCATCGCAGATGAGATCATAGCAGTTGGGTAGAGCCTGAAACTCCACAGGGCTCATCTTTTTGATTGATTGATGTAAATTATAAACTGTGTGCTTGAAAAAGGATGTCATAGACATTTGATACCTGAATATACAGCAAGTAGTTTGTGATAATAAGAACTATAAATCTTTTGAGCACTGTTGTTTTTTTAGAGGAAAAAATTCTAATAGAAGGAACTTTATTAGCCGTTCAGGGTAGTGTCCACAGCAATTCCTGTTGCTTTGATGGTGATAATAATCTGAGCTTCTGAAAAGAGATGGGAAAGTAGGATTGTGTTAAATTTTACCTTAAAAAAGGGATAATGAAATATCAACTAAACAAAGGGGTCCTTTATTTCTATTTCTTAATAATGCAATAGTAATTTAACACCATGTAAAATGGAAATGAGGGAGAAAAAAAAAGTAGAAATCAAACCTTAAGAAGAAATATCTAAATGGATGCTTAATAGCTTATTCTGGAAGAAAGAAAATTACCCAGATAACGCTTTTCATCTTGAAACTCAAAAGTTACAATTTATAAAACTATAAATGTTCCAACAGTCCTTAATAAGAATCTCCACCACTACAACACTTTACTGTTTCATGGACAACGGCTGTGCAGTGAGGTGATTTGTCTTGGATCACGCTCAACCGCTAGACTTTTTTCCTCTATTTTGGGTACCCTCCTTATAGAGGTTATAAGTCATTATATAAAATATTTTATATGAAAAAGAACGAGTCCACGTGAGAATGAAGGAGATTAAATTGTAGAGCACTCGGCATGTTTGTATAACTGATATGAAATCATTGCTAAAATTGAAACGAGCTTGTAAAATAGTTCGGCTCAGAAACAAACAAATTGAAAGGAGAATCAAAGTAAATTGAAGTACATAAAAGATAGAAGAATTACGGAGAAATAACTGAAACTTTAATTACTAAAATAAAAACCAAGTACAATTGTTAAGCAATCCATCACAACCAAGGAAATGTATGTTGAATCATCGCCTGTTAGGCACGACTTTTGTTTTTAATAACTATTAAACTTTTAATCTTATCACGTTTGTTAAGATAGGATAGCCTATAACACAACCTTTTTTCAGCCTGAAAATATTAAATACATGAAAAAATAACAACACTGCATTGATTATCAAGAATTTATTGAAGAGGAAATAAAAAAAAGGATTTCACTGTGAAATCCACAATGGCACATGATATGGTTGTCATCCACTTAATCCTCAGAAGAAATCTAGTAATATTCAATGTCGTTTCATTCCTATCAACAATGATTAGATTATTTGTGAACACTTACAAATGAATCATTGGTTCTTCTACCTTTCTTGGAAAACCTATCTTTTATCAAGGACCTCCCCAAGGAATTTTTATTTTTCCTGTTCATCTTTATTGATCATGTACAATAAATTAACAAATAAAAACAGAAACTGTATCACCAGGAGTAGAGTAATGACAGACACGTGATAATTTAACAAAACTTGACTGGAGATGAAGGTTACGCTAGTGTTATTAAGTTATTGATCAGCTGTTCTTGATCCCTAGGGGGTTTGATAAATTGATAATGGCCGATTTAGCTTCATAATAATGTTGTATAGAAGATGTTCCATCCGAAATGTGGGGAGCATGTCAGATTAAGTAACGAAAACAGGACTGCAACAAGAATAGCCTCGGAATTCAACCACGGTCTTGTCTTTAGCAGTGAACCTCTGCTAGATGAAGAGTTGTTTGAAATTAAAATAGATAAGAAGGTATTGTTTACATCCACTTCACCGCAATGTTTTATATCTGGAAAGACAATTAGGTTTTCAATTCTGTTTTTTCAGACTGAATCTTGGATTGGAAGCTTGGAAATTGGGATAACAACTTGTGACCCTAACATTTTGAATATACCTGCAAGTGCTATTGAACTAAATAGTGGGACATGGGTAAGTTTTGTTAAATTTAATGCACTGCATTTTTAGAATTATTTCTAGCATTAATTATAATATTTTTTTAATTGCTTTGAATATTTTATTACCTAGATTTCCTATCACCGTGTTATGCTACTACTACTCTTATTTCATTATCTTATGAGTTCATGGTTTAAGAATATTTTTGATGAGCTATTTATTATTTGGGACATAAATATTTAATAAAGATTGTTCTCTTTCTATTATTTGGGATCTAGCGTTCTTATCAGATCATATTAAGGCATTAAGAATGTGTTAATCTTCAGAGAATAAATATGTTACTGTGCACCTTTGAATTAAATTCTGTTCTGAATAACTTGCTTATAAGAACCATGGAGAGGAGGGAATTGACTAGACCCTTTTCTCTCAACCTCCCATCGATGTTGAGATTGTAAAAAAGTTTTTAGTAGGTAATTGAAGGTTTGATCGGGATAAAATCTAAACATCTTGCAGTTAGCCACTGTCTTTATTATCGTAAAAATTTCCACTAGACCTGTACAAACAGTCTACAAATGTATTATTATTTGAAAAAGCAGAAAATTTTGAATTTAATTTTTTTCTTTGGTATTTGAAGGTTTGTGTTTTCAATTCATTAGGATTCTTGGCAACATTTTCTAAAAGATTATTGGTCAAACAATCATTCTTCTGAGTTTTGAAGGCGAAAACACCATCCATATTTTTACATCATTTATACTGGTATCCTCCCAATAAGGCCAGTCACACCGGGAAGTGCTGGCTATTACTCCTGAAAGGGAAGGCCTATGCAAGGAAAAGAAAGAAAATATAATTAATAAGTTGTAAATAAATATTGAATCATGTATAAATATTTGTGCATAATAAAAGCCTATTTTCATTTCATATATTGCTATGGCTAATTGTACAATGTTACGGTATGAGTCCTAAATTTTGCCTTTCCTGGTTTAATTAGGATTGGGATCTTTAACAAGTACTTAAGATTGTAAAGACTTAGGACCCCCGTTTTACATCCCTTCTAAAAGATGTCATAACCAAGGATCTTTTACCCCTTTTAAAATATCCTATAGGGCCACTTGCTGGACTGCGAACTCTTGACCTTGGGCATAGTAGGTTACACAATAGGTCACCCCTTTTCTACCTGGTTTTTCTATTTTTAATCCATTTTCATTGTTTGATGTACTGTTAGAGTACATTATAATTTAATCTCTCACTTGTTCTTTTGTTCTTCTCCATCTCTTAAAACAATATCTTTATTTAACACTAACCCTTTTAAGTATTAACAAATTTTTACTGTGTATTAAGACATGGATCCCCATTTAAAATAGAATTTTATTATGGTGCCTAGAATATT